>CM066050.1:25000000-26250000 GCA_033557465.1 Ichthyophis bannanicus | reverse complement strand
TTGCAACTTTTCACATTCCTCTTGGGTTTTAACAACTTTGAATAACTTTGTGGCATATTTAAATTTGATTACTTCACTTGTTATTCCCATTTCCAGGTCATTTGCTAATATGTTAAAAAGCAGCGGACCCAGCACAGATCCCTGGGGTACTCCACTATTCACCTTTCTCCACTGAGAAAATTGGCCATTTAGTCCTACTCTCTGCTTTCTATCTTTTAACCAGTTCCTGATCCACAATAGTACACTGCCTCCTATCCCATGACTTTTTAATTTTGCCAAGAGTCTCTCACAAGGGACCTTGTCAAAGGCTTTCTGAAAATCCAGATACACTACACTGACCAACCCACCTTTGTCTACCTGTTTTTTAACACCTTCAAAACAATATAACAGATTAGTAAGACAAGACCTTCCCTGGCTAAAGCCATGTTAGCCGTCTCCCATTTAAACCATAGTTATCTCTACATGTTCAGAAATTTTGTTCTTAATAATGGCTTTTACCATTTTTCCCAGTACTGATGTGAGGCTCACCAGTCTGTAGTTTCCCGGATCATCCCTGGAACCCTATTGAAAAACTGGCATTAAACTGGCTGTCCTCCAGTCTTCAGATATTACTGATGATTTTAATGATAGTTCACAGATTAGTAATAGTAGGTCTGCAATTTCATATTTCAGTTTTTTCAACACTCTTGGATGTATACCATCCCGTCCAGGTTATTTGCTACTCTTCAGTTTATCAAATAGCTGTAAATTATCTTCCTGGTTTATCGATATTTCTTTCAATATCTTCCTGGTTTATCGATATTTCTTTCAATTCTGCTGCATCAGCTTTAAATACCATTTCAGGCATGGATAACTTTCTTACATCATCTTCGGTAAAGACCAAAGCAAAGAATTAATTCAGTCTCTCCACTATGGCCTTATCCCCTCTTAGTGCCCCTTTTACCCCTCTATCATCCAATGGTCCAACTGACTCTCTCACAGGTTTCTTGCTACGAATGTACTTTAAAAAGTTTTTATTATGCGTTTTTGCTTCCACAGAAAGTTTTTTTTTCCAAATTCTCTCTTTGCCTGCCATATCAATGCCTTGCATCTAACTTGCCAGTCCCTCACTTGGTTTGCAATATGTCGTACTGTGAGGGCTTGTGTTCATCAGTGATGCTGAGAGCTAAGCTATCGGTAGCTTAGCTACTGGCAGGGTCTCCCAAGATAGACAGGTCTCAGCTCAGGTGCCAGACTAAGACAAACCACCCCTCTGAGCAGCAGAAGAATGGGACGGTGTTGTAAGCGGAGGATCATATTTCTGTGACAAATGTAACACCACTGGAATTAACTGCACGGAAGAAAGGCTTGGCAAATTAGTTCTGTATCTTGCCATGAAAACCCAATGGGTAGTCATAAAACAAATTGTTGGAAGATGAGACCCCCCAGGTTGGAAGGCACTCAAATGGCTACTGGAGATGAGCTGAAGACTCCTCAGAGTAAAGCCAGCATTTATGATGTGGTTGGATCTGCTGATGCAGCTGCGCGCAAAAAGAGTCAGAAGTTGCAAAGATGTCTCACATATTTGGACATGGAACATACGAAGCATGAACCAAGGGAAGTTGGAGGTGGTCAAGAATGAAATGGAATGTGTACAACTCGATCTGTTGGGTGTCAGAGAACTGAAATGAAATGAACTAGCTTTGGGCACTTTGCATCTGGATGATCATATGGTCTACTATGTTGGAAATGAAAAACAAAGAAGAAATGGTGTTGCATTTATAATTAAGAAGAAATTTTCAAGAACTGTAATGAAATACAATGCAGTCAGTGAACACTTAATTTCTATTTGTCTACAGGAAAAGCCCATCAACACAACTATAATTCAGGTATATGCCCCAACAGCTGCAGAAGAAGATGTTGATGAATTCTATGAACAAGTACAAGCTGAAATTGACAGAACATGCAAACAGGATATCCTGATAGTCATAGATGACTGGAAAGCAAAAGTTGGAAACAAAGGCGGCAGCAAAGCAGTTGGAAAATATGGACTTGGCAACAGAAATGAAGCTGGAGAAAGACTGATAGATCATTGGTCTTGCAGAATTCTATTTGTCTCAAACACCTTCTTCCAGCAAACACAAGCACAGACTGTACATGTGGATTTCACCCAATGGACTGTACAGAAATCAATGACTACATCTGTGGAAGCCAACAATTGAAAAACTTGATAACATCAAAAAAGACAAAACCTGGAGCTGACTGTGGTACAGATCACCAACAACTAGTATGCAAACTCAAGCTAAAGTTGAAAAAGAGCAAGCCACTCATGAATGTAGCAAAGTATGACCTTGAGAATATACCACTGGAATTTAAAGACTGCCTGAACAATTAATTTGTGCTGCTTTAGATACAAATGACAGAGTTCCAGAAGAATTATGGGATGACATCAAGACGGTTGTGTTGGAAGAAAGCGAGAAGTCTCTACATAAGGTGAAAAAGCAAAAACGGCCAGAATGGATGACTGAAGAAACTATGATAATTGTCCAGAAATGCAGAGAAGCTAATGTCAGAGGAGAAAGAGGCAATCACAGAACTCAACAAAGATTTCCAAAGTGCAGCAAGACAAGACAAGGAAAAGTACTACAATAACACATACAAGGAAATACAATCAGAAGCCATTATAGGAAGAACAAGATCGACTTTTCTAAAGCTACTAGAGTTAAAGAAAAAATTCCAGCCTCGAATTGGAATGCTACAAGATGCTCAAGGATCCATGTTGAATGATACTGAGGAGATCAAGAAAAGGTGGGAAGAATATACAGAGTCATTATACCATAAAGGTCAAGTGGACCAACAGTCGTTTCAACCTGTACCTTATGATCCGGAACCATTGGTGATGAAAGAAGAAGTCAAAGCAGCATTGAAAGCCTTATCAAAGAACAAAGTACTGGGAATTAATAGCATTCCCATTGAAGTATTACAGCAATCGGATGAAGCTGTTACTGTACTTACAAGGCTCTGCCAGGAAATTTGGAAGACATATTCATGACCAACTGATTGGAAGAGATCTGCGTTTATACCAATACTAAAGAAAGGTGACCCGACTGACTGTGGAAATTATTGCACAATCACTCTGATCATACATGCCAGCAAGAATCTACTCAAGATCATTCAGCAGAGACTACAACCATAATTGGAACAAAAACTGCCTGAAGTGCAAGCAGGGTTCAGGAAAGGGCAAGGAATGAGAGACATTATCGCAGATGTGAGATGGATCCTTGAAAAGAGAAAAGGACATCCATATGTGTTTTATTGACTACAGCAAGGCTTTTGACTGTGTAAACTATGAGAAACTCTGGGCCACATTAAGCAGCATGTATTATACCAGAACACCTGATTGTTCTCTTGTGCAACCTTTACACTGATCAAGGATCAACTAGGGGAAACAGAATGGTTTAAAATCAGCAAAGGTGTACGACAAGGCTTCATACTTTCCCCCCTACCTCTTTAATTTATATGCAGAACAAATCAGAGAAGCAAGACTGTATGAAGACAACCCTGGTGTGAAGATTGGTGGAAGACTCATCAACAACCTTCACTATGCTGATGATACCACATTACTGGCTGAAACATTTGCTTCTCAAGAACAAGGAACATAGCTTTAAAATGGGTCTGCACGTTAAAGTTAAAATGACGAAGATCCTGACAAATGGCAAAAAAAATAAATTCATCATTGATGGAGAAGAAATTGAAATAGTCGACAGTTTTAACTTACTTGGATCAACAATCAAAGAAAGGAGTAGCAGTTAAAAAATCTGACAACGTATTGCTCTTGGTAGAATGGCTATGAAGGACCTAGACAAAATTCTCAAGAGGAGAGATGGTCTCTCTCTATAGACTTGTCCAGGCCATGGTATTTTCAATATCATATGGATGCGAAAGTTGGACAGTGAAAAAGATATACAGGAAGAACACTGATGCCTTTGAATTATGGTGCTGGTGACAAATACTGTGTATACTGTGGACTGCCCGAAGAACAAACCAGTCAGTACTAGAGGAGATCAAACCCAAGCTTTCCTTAGAAGCTCAGATGACAAGACCAGCTTTCATACTATCATGCGAAGAGAGATATCACTGGAGAACGACATACTGCTTGGCAAGATAGAAGGTCACCATAAAAGAGGAAGGCTGGCAATGAGATGGCTTGATACAATAACAGTAGCTATGGATACCACTCTATTAACAATGAACCACTTGGCTGAAGACTGAACAAAGTTTAAGTCAACTATCCAGAGGGTCGCCAGGAGTCAACACTGACTCGAAGGCACTTAACAACAACTTGCCAGTGCTTATGTTGTTTCCAGTTTTCGTCATTTGGATCCTTTTTCCATTTCCTGAAAGATGCCTTTTTATTTATGTATTTATTTAGTGTACATTTGTATACCGCTACTTCCAGCGATCAGTAGCGGATTAGATTACATGTTGGAAACTGTCAAATCAGGACAGAAAAATTTGTAGTATATACAAGGTGATTCGTAGGGTGAGCACAACACACAGTAATTAGGTAATTGGATTTCTTTTCGTAAGGAGGGAGGAGTTATTTACATATGTACATTTTTACATATATACATCTTTGGCTCTCTGGGTAGCACAGCTTAGGCCACATTGACTAAATCAAGTTGTACTCAATCTGAAATAGGTGAGTCTTGAGTTTTTTCCTAAAGTCCATCAGGTCTTTGCTAGCTCGTAGCTCAGGCGGCAGTAGGTTCCAGAGTGTCGGAGCTGTGTATGAGTATGCTCTGTTACTTGTATCGGTTTTGACAGATCTTATATCTTCCGGTACGCAGAGGGTGTTTAAGTTGGTGGTTCTTCTGCTTCTGTTGGTTGGTTGTGTGCTGATTAGGTTGGAGAAGAAGGATGGCGCTATGTTATGCATGAGTCTGAATGTGGTTATTAGTGTTTTATACTTTATACGAGCTGTAATGGGGAGCCAGTGTAGCTCAGTCAACACAGGTGCAACAGCCTCTCTGACCTCACCTTTAAACCATGCTGGCAATTTTTTGGATTTCCTTCCACTTTTTTTAAAGCATGGAATACAGCTGGTCTGAGCTTCCAAGATAGTATTTTTAAACACCACCCATGCTTGATGTAAATATTTAACCTTTGCAGCTGCTCCTTTTAGTTTTTTCTTAACATTTTCCTTATTTTATCATAGTCTCCCTTTTGAAAGTTAAAAAGTAGTACTGTTGATTTCCTTGCCGTCCGTCCTCCATTTATTAAATCAAACATGATCAAAGGGTCACGTGATGCGGTGAGCCTAAGCGGACGCACGAAGCTTGGGCTCCGGGCCCCCCTCTCATGAACCGTGCACTATTGCCGTGTATACCAGTGGCCTGAAGCCGAATTTGTTGGCGGTATGAGAAAGACCTACTGGGCAGCTAGTGGAAGGTAGCGGGTGGAGATGGCGGCTACAGCTAAGGCGGGGCGGCGGGACAAAGAACGACTCACCGGTGCTCCAAAGATGGCGGAGTCTCCCCCTAAGCCCACTACCGCGGCCTCACCTACCCTGACCGAGGACATTACAGCAGCGGTTACCAACGCCCTGGCCTCTCAGTTCGAAGCGCTGCACGCAAAAATGGACGCGCTCCAGAACTCTTTCGGGGTGATGGGGGAGCGGATGCAAGAAGCCGAAAATCGCCTCTCTCAAGCGGAGGAGGGCGTGGAAGATCTAAAACGGGAGCTGCTGGTGCTACAAAAGGCCTCCGCAGCCCACGAGGCGAAGCTGGATGACCTTGAAAAGAGGTCGCGACGAAACAATCTACGGCTCTTAGGGATTCCAGAAGCCGTTCCGGAGAAGGAGCTGCGTGGATATGTGGCGAATTTGGCAGCATTTCTCTACAGCGGAGGAGATCCGAGCGGGCCGATGGTGGTCGAGAGAGCCCACAGAGTAGGGCCCAAGCCGCAATCTGGAAATCACCGGCCCAGGGTGGTCCTTGCCAAATTCCTGTGCTACACCCAGAAAGATGCGGTGCTCTGTGCAGCCAGACAGCGAGGTGTTATTGAATGGGAGGCGGCGAAGCTCCGGATCACCCAAGATTACTCAGCTGCCTTGAGTCAACGCCGCAAAGCTTATGCCCCGCTATGCCAACGGCTTCTCGAAGCTGGGGTGCGGTTCAGTGTGCAATACCCCGCCAAACTCCATGTGCTCTCCCAGGGCTCACATCGTGCCTTCGATTCGGCGGCGGCAGCCCGGCCATACGTGGAGCAGTTGCTATCTGGAGAGGAGTCTCGCCTGGCCGACCAGTGAGTGGATTTACCCCTGCCTATGGACTAGAGCTCTACTATCTACTGGGGGAGCCGTGAGGCCCAAGACGGAGTCTTGTTTGTGCGTGGGCCCTTACCGTTGTCGGTATTAGGCCTCGGCCCCATCATTGGACGGTCTTTGGGCCCCCATGCGGTGACAGCAGCCTCTGACCTGCGACAGTGCAGTAGACCTAGCGATCACTGTCCCCACAATGCAGGGGGACCCCGAACAGTTGCTCCTGCAGGGGCCGGGGCCTGATGGCATGGTCGGGCGGCCTCGGGTCTCTTGCTCTGCTTCAGCCCCATCTGGATTGTTTATCCTATTCCGAGAGAGGAGTGGACTTGCCTTGTGATATGGACCTGTTCCTCACCAGTTTCTTTTGGTAACAACTGTGTGCTTGTTCTAGTTTGTTAATATGTTGTGAGCTCACTGGGGGGGGGGGCAGGGGGGGGGGGTGCTGTTAGCTGAGGGAGAGTGTGGGGTAAAACGTGAATGGGAGAGAAAGCGGAGGGCCCACCATGTTTGCCTGCGGGAGATGCTTGGGGGACGGGGTGTGTGTAATGTGTCGGGGAATGCTTGGCTTATGGATGTCTGTTGACTGGGATGCGTGGGGGGTGGGCTCCTCCAAAGGTTGGACGGTGCCCGCACAAAAGGCAGGTTGGTTGGGCTGGAGGGTGCCTCCCGGGGGTGCCTACCCGGTATGTTTGCAGGGGGGTGAGCCTGGAAGGGGCCTTAACCCACTGAGGAGGATAGTTTTTTGAGAGGGGGGGGGGTCCCCACGCATTTAAGTGACCCGGTTGGAGATGGGAGGGAGATTAGTGGTTAAGAGTGGGAGGTGGAGGGGGGACAGGGAGGGGGTGGGGTTCAGTGGGTTGGAGGGGGGGAGGGGTTGGACGGGTAGGGAGGAGGGGTGGGTCAGGGATGAGGGGTACTCTGGGGGACCGCGGAGGGCACAGCAACCCTTGGAGAGGTGCGATAGTACCTTATACGGGGAGGTAATAGGCACGGTGGGGGGGCCCCAGGCTGGGGGGGCCCCGCCTCTCAGTTCTTTTATGGCTGCTATAAATTGCCTGATCCCTTATAACCCGCCCTGAAGATTATTTCTTGGAATATCTGTGGTGTAGGCAATCCAATTAAGCGATATAAGGTGCTGCAGAACTTGGCCAGGTTGAAATGTGATATAGCCATGCTACAAGAGACCCACCAGACGGCAGATGAGCACGCCAAACTGCAAAGGCTGTGGGTGGGGCAGTGTTGGGGGGCCCCAGCTGTGGGACGCAAGGGTGGAGTGGTCATACTGATCAGCAAACAGACCCGGTTTGAGCTACTCCAGGAGTATTCTGACCCGGAGGGCCGATACATTTTGGTTTATGGCCGCCTGGAGGGACGGCCGGTGGTACTGGGCTGTGTGTACAGCCCCAATGCATTGAGTCGGGTGTTTTATGACTCTCTAGCGTCTCACGTGGAGCAATTGCCTGATGTCCCCCTTATTCTTGCTGGCGACTTCAATGGGGTCCTGGACACCGGACTTGATGTGTCGGGTGGGGGGGAGGTACACTCGCGTATCCCGACTATGAAGGCTCTCCGAGGTTTCTGTCGACGGCTGAGCTTGGTGGACCCGTGGCGCCTACTCCACCCGGAGGAGAGAGATTTCACCCATCAGTCGAGAGCGCATGGTACCAGTGCTCGTTTAGATTATGTTTTTGTGGCGGAACAAATGTTCTCACGGGTGGAGGGTGCGCAGATTGGTCCCTCGGCGGTGTCTGACCACGCTCCGGTCTGGATTGAGCTGGGTGGGGGGGACCCAGACATGTCAAATAGGGTGTGGCGGTTTCCCTTGGGTCTGTACCAGGACGCGGAATTTCGGCCTTACCTTGTTGAGCGCTGGCAGGAATTTATTCTGCACAATGAGCAGCATCAGGACAGGCCGGAGCTGCTTTGGGAAACAGCCAAAGTCGTGTTATGGGGGGACATTATTGCGTATGTGGCTAGGAAGCGGAGGTTACTGGCGCGGCAAATTGTCCAGCTGGAGAAGCAAGTAATGCGTGCTCGGCGCCGATGTGCGGGTGCTCCTGGTGTGGCGAACCGGCGACGACTTTGGGAGCTACAGACGTCTTTAAATGAGTTACTTCACCAGCGAGCCAAGAAATCCTACATGTATTACCGCTACCAGCTTTTTTGGTTCGGTGATAAGCCCGGGAAACTCCTAGCGCGTTGCCTGCGTGGCCACCGGGGCCACCGACTAGTGGCGGCGCTACGGGATGACCAGGGAGCCTTGCACAGGGATAAAGCGGGTATCGCCCGAGTGTTCCGTTCCTTTTTCCAGAAATTGTATGCCCGGAGGGGGGGAGACCCGGAAGCTATGCGGCAGTATATACAAGGGCTGTCGCTGCCACAACTATCCGCAGTGCAGCGGGCCGGATTGGATGCGCCGGTGGAGCTGGAGGAAGTCCAGCGTGTAGTACAGCGGGTGGCTTGTTGTAAGGCCCCAGGACCGGACGGCTTTGGAGCCGAGTTTTACAAGCTCTTGGGTGATAGCTTACCCCCAATCTTAGTGGCGGTCTACCACCAACGGGTGGCACAGGGGCATTTTGCATGGGGCGCTAACCACGCACATATCTCCCTAATTCCCAAACCCGGGAAGGATCACACTCAGGCGGCTTCCTATCGGCCCATCTCCTTATTGAACTTCGACCTGAAAATTTTTGCGAAAGTGCTGGCGGATCGGTTGGCGTTAGTACTGGGTGACTTGCTCCATGAATCCCAGGTCGGCTTTGTAAAAGGGCGCTACGCCGTGCGGAACCTACGGAAGTTGCTGGCCTCCTTAGAATGGGTCCGGGAATACGGACTCCCGTCACTGGTAATTAGCTTCGATGCCGAAAAGGCGTTTGATCAGGTTCAATGGGAGTACTTGCAGTTTCTGCTGCCCCAATATGGGCTTGGTGCCCCTTTTTGCCGGATGGTGGACCTGCTCTACACGGATCCCACCGCGGGGATCTTTTGTAACGGGGTCTACTCGGATTCATTTCGTCTGGAACGCGGTACGCGACAGGGTTGCCCGCTTTCTCCTTTACTCTTTGTGTTATCCCTGGACCCGCTGATTCGGTCCATTGAGGGATCCCCTGCGATCGGTGGGATTCGGATCGGCTCCAGTGGCTTCAAGCTGGCCGCTTTTGCCGACGATCTCTTGGTCCACCTGTCTTCTCCCCAGCAGTCACTCCCGAGGCTGCTTGAGGAGCTAGCGTTGTATGGACGCTTCGCGGGCCTGCGCATAAATATGACCAAATCGGAAGCCCTAGACGTGGGGGGCACATTGCGAGAGAGTTGGCTGGGGCCCTTCCCGCTCCGATGGGCCGCGGACTCTATTATCTACCTGGGTATCGTGCTAACTCGGAAATTGACTTTGTTATACCCGACCAACCTTGAGCGTATCCTCTCCAAGGTCCGCACGCAGTTACGGGCTTGGGCCCCCCTCCCTCTGTCTTTGTTAGGCCGGGTGGCTGCCATGGGAATGGTGGTCTTCCCACGCATACTTTATTGGTTACAGATGCTCCCGGTGTGGCTCCTGAAGCGTGACTTGGCACGCTTGGAGCGTGAAATTCGGAGATTTCTCTGGAAAGGTCTCAGGGCCCGTATCCCGCTGGTGCGATTACAGGGGGGCTGGAGGTCCGGGGGTGTGGGGGTTCCGGACCTGTGGAAATACGCCTTGGCATGTCAGGCCCGCCATCTGAGTGACTGGTTGGGGGACACGGAGACTTATACCCCGCGGGGCCTCGAGGCGGCCTTTGCGGCGCCTCATTCCTTGAAAGCGGTCTTGCATTTGCCAAGTGCGATCCTGCCGACTCGATTATTGAACAGTTTATTACTACAGGCAGCCCGCCGGACCTGGCAGCAGCTGAATAAGTATTGGGGCAGTGACGCGGGGGCCTCTTGTTGGTTGCCTATTCAGGGAAATGCCTGCTTCTTGCCTGGGTCAGACTCGGCCCCCTTTCGTATGTGGGGGCGTGCGGGAGTGCGCCGCTTAGGGCAGGTGGTGGACCCCGCTGGATGCTGTAAGGCGTTGGAGGTATTGTGTAGGGAATACGAGTGGTCCGCGGGACCCTTGACGTTTGCGCATGCGCAGATCTCCCATTATATTGGATCTCTGCCACGGAGGGAACTAACGGTAGAGCATTCGAGGCGTATTTTGGAGTTTTTTGCGCTGGGGGAGGATACTCCGCCGTCAATTGCTGGGTTGAAAAAGCGCCTGGACTTGTTGGATACGCCCCCGGATGATTCCAGGGTTGAAAGCCTCTGGGCGAGAGAATTGGGTGGAGGGGTTGCTGGTGGGTCTGTCCGGGCGGCCCTGGGTAGGATCGCGCCGCTAGTGACCGGTGCCCGCTGGCGAGAGGTACAATTTAAATGCATTCTTCGGGCCCACTTTTCCCCACGGCGGGCATTTCGGAGCCGCCTTGCCCCTCATGGCGGATGTCCCAAGTGTCCGTGCACTCTGGCCGATCTGGGTCATATGTGGTGGGGCTGCCCACTTATTCGGCGGTATTGGCGAGCTATTGAGAACTATCTGAGTGGGATACTGGGTCAACGGGTATGTTGGTCAGGGACTCTGGTAGTGCTGGATCAGCTGGGACCACTCCACCCGAAGGGTAGATGGGAGAGGGTGTTGGTGCGAAAAGCCTGTCTGGTGGGTAAGGGCCCCGTTCTTGGCCATTGAAGGGAGCCGACGGCCCCCACTTTTTGTGAGTGGCGCAATAGCCTGCATCAGCTCATGCTCATGGAGCGGAGAGCGGCCGTGCGGCACCCCCGGACCTGGACCCCCTTCTTACTAATTTGGTTGCCCTATATTCAACGTTTGGGCCCCAAGGTACGCAGCGAAGTGCTTAAGGTGGGATAATGATACTTAGAGACCTACATCCCCGTACGATGGACTGGATTTGAGTTGCCGTCGTTGCTGTGCTTCCCGCGGGGGGAGGGGGGGAGGAGGGGGGAGGAGGGGGGAGGGGGGTGTAATAAACTTAGCGTCCTTTAGTGTTGTTAATGTTCTGTTTAGGTTGGGGCCTGGGTGGTGGACAAGAAACAGCCCCGCCTGGGCTGCGTTTTCCTATTGTAAAAGTGAAAATGGTACCTGTTGATTGTTGGTTGTTATTTGTATCTTGGCATGCTTAATAAACAGAATTTTGAAAAAACAAAAACAAAAAACATGATCAAGCTAAGACCACTATTGCCAAAAACCTTCTCTTGCACCAGATCTTGTGTTCCACTGAAGACTAGCAGGTTGCCCCCCTCTATGCTTTTAACTTTGGGTTTGTGACTACTGCTCGCAGCCGGTTACCCCTGTTCCATGACTTTTACTTTGGGTTGCAACTGCTGTTCCCAGCAAGTACCCACACTCTATGCTTTTTATTTTGAGTTGTAACTGCTGCTCCATGATGGCTACCCCTGCTATGTTTTTTGAAGTGTGAAAGTCATTTAAGTTTTGCATTGAGGAGGAATGCTCCTCTTCCTATATATGGACCCTCTGTGCTTATCTCATGCCTTTTTGAGTTCCGTCACTATTTTTTCCCTGCTACTCCTCTGTGGTGGATGCCTGGAAAGTGTTTACAGATTATTAGCATGTACAGAACTGTATCTATTGTTGTTATTTGTACACCGCAACTGATCTCTGGAAGATGCGGTATAAAAATGAGTGTTAAATAAATAAATAAATAAATAAATCTATATAATGAAAAGGTACAACTTCACAGAACTGAACTACTTAAGCAAAATATTTGTGCCTTTTGGGGTGGGGGGAGTACAGGAGAACCTGGCAGTTTCCTTCTGTGCATCTGTGCTTTCTTTAAATTGCAACCCTAATTTTCCATCCTTCCTCCCAAACTGGTATTTGTCTGGCTGCTGGCCCAGGGCTCCTACCAGAAGCATGCAATCATGAAGCTGTCAATCTGGCCACCAGAGGTCACCCTTAAGCAAAGACCAGAACTCCATTTTCCCGGGGGCTATGAACACTGCCCTCTGTAGCACCCCAAGTCTCAGCCAACCCAGAGAGTGAAGGGCACAGCACAGCACAAAAACACCAAGCCAGCTGCCTTTGTGCTGTTTTAACAACAAATGAAGCCTGCTCTTCAGCAACCCCAGAATTAACATATTAACAGCTCAGGAAATTTGATTCGTATTCACGACATTGTCTGGTCTCATTTTAGCCTGCTTTACAAAAGTATATGTGATCACTGCTTTGTGTGTGTGCCTGTCCCACTAATAACTTTCTCTTTCAGAGTCCTACTGACATTAAATTTTTGTAGCACTACAAGGAAACCCAAGAAGATTCTGACACACATTTTTTTTTCTGGATCCACATATTCTGCAAATCCATACAGACAACTTTCATGCCCTAATAGCTTTCTTGTTTGCATTTAATCAAAACCAAATGTTTAGAATATGTCACGGGGGTCTACCAGGATCATGAAGAGTCTGGTTTCCTTAATCTGGCTCCCAGACTGTACTAAATGCTTATCTTTGAAATTAACATTTTTTTTCTATTTCCATACATGTCCTTTTAAAGAAAGCGTGCATATGAGCTGTATATGCACGCATATTGTAGTTATGTTAGCATTCCTTGAATTTATGTTTCTGAGGCTCAGTCTCTAATCAGACTATTCTAGTTATTATGCTATACTATGGACCTTTAGAAAGTATTTATGGGACTTGTATGGTGACCCTCCAATAAGCAGATACTGAAGGCTCTTATTTTGAAGCTTCAAATATAGAAATCTGAAGCACTTAGTAAGTGCAGTATTTTGAAGCTACAAAATAAGAGCCTTCAGTATCTGCTTAATGGAGGGTCACCATACAAGTCCCATAAATACTTTCTAAAGGTCCATAGTATAGCTTAATAACTAGAATAGTCTGAACTATTCTACTATAAACTTGCATGCTCAGGTGTCACTCCATTGCACTGCTATGAAGAAAACTGTTTTGCAATTCAGGAGATCTAGTAAACGTACCACACTAAGAGGGAGATAAGATTGTACTTTAGAATCTCGAGTACCAACAAATTCTCTCATCCAACTCTTCTGTATCACAGTACCACCCGACTAATTCACTCCAAACATAAAATAGTTTTGCCTTCAGCATTCGGTGTGGTTTGTGATTTCTCTTCAACACAAGAAGTAAAATTTTATTAACAAAACATCAATTCCATTACCTGGTATTGCCTTTGCCCATTTTACTGCTGCTATGACCTGCCGCCCTCCGAGCATGTTGAGAGTCGACATGATGCGCCATGTTGAGTCCGGTAGCGTGCTGTCATAGCCAGAATACAACACTTCTGGCTCTATCACCTCCAACAGGGATATCAACGTAGGCGTTAACTGCGGCACCGCTGCGGGAACCATGGCCTTGTTCAAGGAGTTTTCAGGAGTCTCTCTTACTGCCGTCACACTCGCCTGCTGCTGAATTCCTTTTATTTTCTTTTTTGTTTTTCGGGCTAAGGAAAATATTTAGAAAGCACAACAAAAACATGATTTAACAATATCACAGTAATCGGTACCAATAATACGTTTGGCTTTAACAGTGTATTCTGCTGTCCATTGCATAAATCATTCTAGAAGAGTAACACAAAAGATATTAATTTCATTAAATTAAAAAAGGAAAGAAACTCAAAGCACTAAGTTCAGCAGTAGAGCAAGAATCCCTTCTTTCCCTGACCTTTGCTGTTTACAAATTTGCAGCTAGAAAGAAAACGGCCTTCCTGTTACGTGTTCTTGCACGAAGCAGCATACAACAGGCTAAAGACACTATCGTATTGGTCTGCAACAGGAGAGTAATATTAGTCGCTTTATAGTCCAGTCTCCCACTTCTTATAAGCAGACATGTCCCCCGCACATGCAACTCAAACACAGACGTCAAGACAGGGAAAGTACTGCTGGGTAAGATGGAGCCACACTACAGCCAAGGCTTTCAGTTCTAAGGCTGGGCACTTTGAGGACACCGATATATTTATCACAATCGCTCAATCATGTCTGCACGGCTGCCTTTTGCCGTTATCTGAGAACTGATCTCCTACTCCCAACATGCCCAGTCTAGTCATTGCACTGACACACCTCCGATGGGGGTCTTGTCCCTTCAGTCATTTTAAAATACGTTTGCCACTATCCGAAACTGTTTTTGTGTAACTTGAAAGAAAAGAAAAAAAAAAAAAAAAAGGTAAAAGTCAAAAGGACACAGCCAAGTTAAGCTTTAGGTACAAGGCAGTAGAAAGAAGCCGCCAGGTCAAACCTTCCCCCCTCTTCCAAAAGCCTCAAAATACTTAAGTTTCCAAAAATACCAGGAAATTTTGGGCAAATGCAGACAAGAACAGCATGCTTGTGTGTCTCAGTTCCAGGAAGAGTTGTATTTTCTGCTCTCTCGAAGACATTCAAAACCAGCGTCAAGTAGCAACATGTTGCCGGAGATCTCAGTCAGGCAAATCTGAGACATTTGTTTTCCTATCGGGAAGTCTGAGCACAGCTTGACATACAATCCAATATGAAAATGAACAAATTCACCTACAGGATGATCTATGATATTTGCCTTTTATTAGTAACAATAATGGCAGTTATTTGGATTAGAAATATTTCATCCAAAACATTACCTGAGGGCCACACTTTCAAATCTGATATGTGAACACCTCTTGGGTAGACTGACATGCAAAAAAAGCTTCTAATTTGGTAGTAAGAGGCGAACAATGATAAAGGTTTTCTAGCTG
The DNA here is from genome assembly GCA_033557465.1 of Ichthyophis bannanicus. Taxonomy (NCBI): domain Eukaryota; kingdom Metazoa; phylum Chordata; class Amphibia; order Gymnophiona; family Ichthyophiidae; genus Ichthyophis; species Ichthyophis bannanicus. Next base: position 26,234,977 of record CM066050.1, on the reverse strand, counting down.
TAGCTGTGTAAACTGAGAAAAACCCTCTACATTATACAGTCCGAGGCAGAAGGGGCCAAACATTAATTTCAGTGCCGTAAAGACATGTCCTCATTATACAGTATCTATCTGTGTTTGTCTGCCCTCCTGCAGCATGCAGGTCTCTAAAGGGGTATTTTCCTTGTTGTCCTAACCAGCTACTCGCTACACTTGGTTCAGTTTTTATCTTTAAAAGGTCAGAGGCACTGTATCAAAGGTACTCCCAAAGTTGACTAGACCAAAGAGCAAGAACCTAACTGAAGAATCAAGCCTGGGTCTAAGAGGCAGCGCACAATGGTCACCACTCAACCAACGAAGTGGGTCACTTGTATCATCGTCTCTTCTCTAGATGATGCCTCACTGCCGTAGACGTGCTTTTAATTCCCCAATAGCACACACAAGGGCACGCTTACTAAGCTCTGTGCCAATAACGAATGTGTGGGTTGCGTTACTAACATGGAGGGGGGAGTCAGCATTACCTTCACGGTGCATGTGCTTCCATCCCCCTGCTATCAACATGGGCGCAAGGCCTGGCACTGCACAAGCGAGCATGCAGATGCACTTGGCGCCACCCACGGAGGTAATATTAAGTGTGGCCCCTGCTAAGGCTGGCAAGCGCGGTTAGCACAGGTCAGCGATACACCCATAACTAGCTGAGATGTGCCAGCAATGCCTATGGTCTGCCTTGTTCTGCACGGTCCACACTCCAATGTATGCCACGAGGGTAGTGCTGCTGTGAGGGGTACACTACCCAGAGGTGTGGGACTGGACTGGAGGGACGATAAGGAACTAGACATTTCTTAGTGAGCAACTGTTCCTGTGCTTTGATCTGCTTTGTCCACAACATTGCTGGCTACTATTTTATTATTAACTAATAATCTGAGTTATTAACAGAAAACACTGATCAGAATCAGAGTATGCTATACAATAAAACTTACTTTGAAAGATAAGGTTTGTAAAGTACATAAAAACAAACATGATTCTTTTGTACAGCGCGCACATTTTCACTTGACAAGACAGAAAGGCAAATAGTTCTTTCCATTTGTTATGACGTATTACTCTGGAGGATTTAAGTCCATCTAAACAACATTCCTTAGTAACATGCAATGCCCCAAATCAAATGTCTGGCGTAGCTGCTTGCGTAATAGTTTCATATCAATGAATCAGTAACATTTTCTCTATGCTTAACACAATACTTTAGCGTCCTGCTAAATCAGAACCTGTTGTGCTACAAATCACAGCATACGGATAGAAATACTCAGACGTATTGTTTTCTTTCACTTAAAAAAATTCTCTCTGTCCTGCAGGCCGTCCTCCACGGAGTGTGCTCCTGCCTCACATCCATGTCAGAAGCCACCCTCAGATACCTTCCCCCATCCGGGATCCGCTTGCCATACAGGTGGCCCTATCAGGCATTGTCCAGCCTGTGTGCCAGGCTAAAACCTATCAGGACTCCAAGAAGGAACGAACAGAAAAAAATAAAAAGATCAAATTAAGTCTCACCTTTTTTTTTTTTTTTTAGTAAGCTCTGCAGTTAAGGAGGTAAAACAATTAAACGCAATTGCAAGGGAAAAGAAAAACCCGCGTCTGCAGTAAAACGCTAAGAACTCCCGACTCAGCTCAGAGACAAACAAGATGGCCGACCTTTCCCGCACAGTTGTAGACGCCCTGCACACTGCCACAAGGCTGCCCTGGGAGCCGGAGACTAGCACGTTTTACCCCCGAGATAAATAAAACTTTCCTTCAAAGAACCCCCTGCCGATGATTCTCCCCTTAGCTGCAGCTTTCCTGCCGCCAGGCTGACAAACTCCACTCAGCCTTCTTCCAGCGTCAGCAGTGGCGGGAATCCCCGGAGGGCACTGAAATACCGGCTCTGGCAACTGCACAGCTCCTCACAAGCTGCTGCGTTCAGGAGCCTAACAAGGCAACGGAGAAAGCAAGACCTCCTCCCCACAAGTGAGGATCTTACCGTCTGCCTTCCTTACTGCCCCCTTTAGGTAAGAATTAACCTGCACAGCCTGTGCTCCAGCCCCTTTCCTCGCCTCTGCCCAGGCTCCAATAAGCACCTCACAGACAACAGGGTTTCTCCTATCACTAACAGAATCAATTTTATTTTGGGGTTTTGTTTTGTTTTTTTGTAAACTAAACCTAGCTATCCACCTAATTGTCCCTTCAGTGAGTCCCTTTAACCCTTTCCAGGCCGAGCACAAAACTCTCGGGATCCAAATTTCTGACTAAATATGCCTATCAAATGGTATATAATACATGACCACAGCAGAAGGAAAATCACTATTAGAACATATTGAATAAGACGGGTACAATTTTCCTGAAATATGCAAAAATTTACCTGGCTGCAGAACGTGGATTAAAAATTTAAAGTAGGTCTTCAAAGGGTTAAGAAGTCATGCCTCTTCAGCTGCTTGGAGACTGGAAAATGGAGGCTGGGAGGTGCTACTGGTTGCCCTTGTATGCAGATGTCACAAGTTTGTAACATGCTCAGTCTCCAAGCTGCTGGTGAGCCGTGACAACCCCCAGGTAACGAGACTGGACAGGAGAGACGATAAGGAGTTGTTTTCTTTCACTTAAAAAAATTCCAAAGTATAAGAAAGAAGGGCTACAGGTTCATTGAGACCTAATAGTGCAAGGTGCAGGCCTCTGTGTTTCCCTTGTCAAACAGCCGATGCCAGAGGATCCTGCTTCAACATGCGACAGTTCACGGCTTTATTCTGAAAATGGTGATGGTAGCATGACAGGGCTCATTCCAGCACAAACTAGAAGCATTTCAAATCTGATGACTTAAACTGGCAAAGCCAAAAAATACACCCTGTATATGGACAGTCTGCTACCGTCACAAGAAGAAAATGGGATATTTTCTCCATATGTACTAACAGTGGGTTCTGGGGCTGCTAGAACAGCAGGGAGTGATTTTCTCTCGGGGCGCAGGCCCCTGACAGTATTTTGATGGCATCGGCAAAAGCCCCTGATGCCATCAAACTTCTGTGGGGGCTGATATGCAAAGCAGCCATGCGGTGCCGTTTCTCTGGAAGAGCATGTCAAACCAGTGCCGATTTCTTGTGTACATGTTTGGCTTGGCTCATCTGCATATAAGCCCCTTTCTGCACAACCACACTGAAGTCGTGCACTATTGGTGCGCTGCAAACAGGCATAAAAAGCTGATAGCACGTGACTTCAGCATCCGCTTTCTGCATCGGCCTGTATATGCTGTTCCAGAGTGGAGCTTACATCTTTAAGTATTCATACAACAGATCGGGCCTTTTTCCCCTGTAGTGCCCAGAGAAAATGTCCTTAAAGAAAACATTCAATGGGGGATTAGTAGCTATTTTCAACTAAAATACTAGCGCTCCGTCATCAGGAAACTTATGTATCCTAACGTTCATGTTTAAAGAAAAAAAAAAAAGAAAAAGATTCTTGGGTTGATCCCGTGGCTTGTCCTTAACATTACAACAGAGGACTGTTAGGGCCCGAGAAGCCCTGGAAAGAGAAGAAAGGCAGGTAGAGTCCTGGTATGGACTAGCAGAAAAGTCACTGTGAAAGGTGTAGTGTATGAAGGATGTTTCCAAACCTCTCCCCAGCCAGTTGGGTTTGCAGCATAACCACAATGAATACGCATGATAAATCTGGAGGCAGTGCAGGCAAATGTATCTCGCGAATATTCATTGTAGATATCCTGAAAACCTGACTGATTGGGGGGGGGGGGAGAGAAGTCCTTTAGAACAGATTTCAGAATCACTGGTTTATGAGACAATCCCCCCCAATGACATTTGTAGTTCACTAAATATACAATCTAGGGAAGAGGTGATTTAAACAATGGAAGAATCATGGAAAATGGTATTTCTATATTTTCTCTCCTTTAAATATTCTACACTACACTCCCGATTGTGAAACTCTACCAAGCATCCTGCACCTGAAAATCCTCTCTGTGCTCCGTCTGGAAAGCAGTGCTACTTTTCATCAAATACTACCGTAGCTTTTTTATTTAACTTGGGAGGTGGGAGAAAAACATGATATTTGCCTGTTTCCAATATCAGTGTTTTCACTGAAATAGTCTCCTCGGATAAAGCTCTGACCGCCAAGGCACACTGACAACTTTGTCAAGGACAGCCCAACTGGGCACATTTTTTCAGGGAAAAATGATGTGACCCTTTCTTCAAATACCATGACATAATACTGTAAAAGGTACTCCTTTTAACACCCTTTGCTTTGCAAACTTCCACTGGGTTTGAAAACCCCCAAAGGAACTCAACTGAAGAGACCGCCGCCACCTGACCGAATGTTAAACAGCAAAGCGGTAAAAAGGTAATGGCCATATCTTTTCCCAAGCGCCTACTTGCTGCTTTAATGAGGTCTTCATAAAGCCACCCTAAAGAATGCTGAAAATACTCTGATCTTTTAAAATAGGGTGCACGGTAGAATGCATTGGTGCTTCATTTGAAGTATTTTAATTTTTTCACCACCACAGGATGACACCAATGTAAATATTTGACAAAAAAATATATACATATTTTCTTGGGGCTTGGAGTTCAGGAGTGGAGCAGAGAGGGAAGGTTTTGATGCGATAAACATTTTCTTTTATAAAGGCATATGTTAAGGTGCAGTCCAGCTGAAATGACAACTAATGATATATCTATCTATCTATCTATACATATATACACACACAGGGTGGCCCAAATAAAGTGAGAACATCTTGTAGCATATAAGTTATTCAAAAATTCAAAAAGACAGATGTAAACGATTGACAAATACAAAACAAAAGATGGTGACCGGAAATTGTTGAAATAAAAACATTATATAGCTAAAAAAGGTAAATAAGTAAACTATTTGCCAAAAAAGCATCTTTCAGGAAATAGAAAAAAGAGCTAAACGACGAAACCTGGAAACAGCACAAGCACTGGCAAGTCAAATGCAAGGCATTGATAAGGCAGACAAAGGGAGAATTTGAGAAGAAGCTTGTTGCGGAAGCAAAAACGTGAAATAAAGACTTTTTCAAGTACATTCGTAGCAAAAAACCTATGAGAGTCAGTTGGTCCATTAGATGATAGAGGGGTTAAAGGGGCACTAAGAGGCGACAAGGCGATGGCAGAGAGACAAATTCTTTGCTTTGGACTTTACTGAGGAAGATGCAGGGATGTTACCCATGACTGAAGTGGTATTTAAAGGTGTGGAAGAATTGAAGGAAATATCGATACATCGGGAAGATGTATTACAACTATTACTTAAACTGAAGAGTAGCAAATCACCTGGGCCGGATGGTATACATCCAAGGGTGTTGAAAGAACTGAAGTATGAGATTGCAGACCTGCTATTAAGTAATCTGTGAACTTTCATTAAAATCATCTGTAATACATTGGCGATCCTCCAATCTTCAGGTAACGCCAATTTTTAAAAAGAGTTCCAGGGGTGATCCGGGAAACTACGGACCGGTGAGCCTGATGTCAGTACGGGGAAAAATGGTAGAAACCATCATAAAGAACAAAATTACTCAGCATGTAGATAGTCATGGCCTAATGGAAGACAGCCAGCATGGCTTTAGACAAGGAAGATCTTGTCTTACTAATTTGTTATGTTTTTTTGAAGGTGTGAATAAACAGGTGGACAAAGGTGAGTCGGTTGATATAGTGTATCTGGACTTTCAGAAAGCCTTTGACAAGGTCCCTCATCAGAGACTTTTGGCAAAACTAGAGAGTCATGGGATAGGAGGCAGTGTACAATTGTGGATCAGGAACTGGTTAAAAATATAGAAAGCAGAGGGTAGGGCTAAATGGCCAATTTTCCCAATGGAGAAAGGTTAATAGTGGTGTACCCCCAGGGATCTGTGTTGGGTCCGCTGCTTTTTGACGTATTAATAAATAACTTGGAAAAGGGAATAACGAGTGAGGTTATCAAATTTGCAGATGACACAAAACTATTTAAAGCTGTTAAAACCCAAGAGGATTGTGGAAAATTGCAAGAGGATCTTGATAAATTGGAAGACTGGGCATCAAAATGGCAGATAAAATTTAATGTGGACAACTGCAAAGTTATGCACCTAGGGAAGAACCCCACCCAAGCTATGGTTACACGATGCAAGGTTCCACATTAGGAACCACCACCCAGGAAAAAGATTTAGGCATCATTGTGGATAACATGTTAAAACCCTCGGCCCAGTGTGCAGCGGCGGCCAAGAGAGCAAATAGAATGCTAGGTATCATAAGGAAAGGAATGGAAAATAAAACAAAAGATATTATAATGCCTCTATATCATTCCATGGTGAGACTGCATCTTGAATATTGTGTGCAATTCTGGTCTCCGTATCTTAAAAAGGATATAGCATTATTAGAAAAAGTTCAGAGAAGAGCCACCAAAATGGTAAAGGGGATGGAAGGCTACCCCTATGAAGAAAGACTAAAAAGGTTAGGGCTCTTTAACCTGGAAAAGAGACGGCTGAGGGGAGATATGATAGAAGTCTATAAATTAATGAACGGAGTGGAACGGGTAAACGTAGATCGATTGTTTACCTTATCAGAATATAGAAAGACTAGGGGGGCATGCAATGAAGCTACAGGGTAAACTAAGACTAATAAAAGAAAATATTTTTTCACTCAACATGTAATCAAACTCTGGAATTTGTTACCGGAGGATGTAGTAAAGGCTGTTAGTGTAGCTGGGTTTAAAAAAGGTTTGGACAAGTTCCTGGAGGGAAGGTCCATAAACCATTATTAAAAAGGGACCCGGGATATCAATGCTTGACCCAGTACAAGCATTGTGGAACCTGTGTCTTTTGGGGAAACTGCTAGGTACGTATGACCTAGATTGGCCACGTTGGAAACAGGATACTGGGCTTGATGGACCTTGGTCTGACCCAGAATGGCATATCTTATGTTCTTATATTTACACTTTTAATTTATGAGATGTTCTCACTTTTTTTGGATCACCCTGTGTGTGTGTGTGTATATATATATATATATATATGTTGTTGTTAAGCGCCGTCGAGTCTGAGTCGACTCCTGGAGACCCTCTGGATAGCTATCCTAAATTGTGTTCGGTCTTCAGTCAGGTGGCTCATTGTTGACAGACTGGTACCCGTAGCTGCTCTTATTGTATCGATCCATCTCATTGCTGGCCTTCCTCTTTTGCGTTGACCTATCTTGCTAAGCATGATGTCTTTCTCTAATGATCTCTCTCTTCGCATGATATCCAAAGTATGAAAGTCGAAGTCTTGTCATCTGAGCTTCTAAAGAAAGCTTAGGTTTGATCTCCTCTAGCACCGACTGGTTTGTTCTTCGTGCAGTCCATGGTATAAACAGTATTCGCCGCCAGCACCATAATTCAAAGGCATCAATTTTCTTCCTGTCTGTCTTTTTCACTGTCCAGCTTTCACATCCATATGATGTTATTGAAAATACCATGGCTTGAACAGTTGAATCTTTGTATGGAGAGAGACATCTCTGCTCTTGAGAATCTTATCTAGGTCTTTCATAGCCATTCTGCCAAGAGCAATGCGTCGTTTGATTTCTTGACTGCTTGTTGCTTCTTTATTGATAGTTGATCCAAGTAGGTTAAAGTTGCTCACAATTTCTCCTTCAATGATGAACCTGTTGATTATGCCAGTTGTCATGATCTTTGTCTTCTTTACATTAAGGTGCAGGCCCATTTTGAGACTATGTTCTTTGATTGTGAGAAGCAAATGTTTCAGATCATTTTCACTTTCAGCCAGTAATGTAGTATCATCAGCATAGCATGTGTGTGTGTATATATGTATATATATATATATATTACACACACATACACACACATATATGTAGATTGTGTGTGTGTGCACGTGTATGTATATATATATATATATCTTTTAAAACGTTACTGCTGGATAGAAATGATTTGCGTTACTAATTTATGCTGCACTGCTCAATAGTCACTCAGTTCTCCATTGTCTAATGTCCGAGGCTGAATGTCTGAAAGCATCTTCCATTCACGAAGGTTTACTGTAAGCCTTTCAAAATGATTAATTAGCTGATATACAGGGATGTCCACTGCTAACTGCCAGGGTGCCAGAGTTGTTAGGTGAAATGAAAATCGATCTTTAGAATGAAATATTAACAGTCTGTAAGTAGTGAGAGAAATGGCTCCTTCTTTCATTGAATTCCCATCTATATTATTGCTAAAGACATCAGTCAGCAGATGTTCCACGTGTTTAGCATATAATGAGTTTCAAGTACTCTAGTTGGTCAATGTGATTCTCCAAGGGTAAGGATGATCATACCTAAACTTTTCAGAGAGTTGTGCACAACAGAAGACTTGTCTCTCAAATAATGCATCAATTTTCTTATTGTTGAGGGTGTCAAATTTGGTTTCAATGGCCAAGGACTTTGAGGGAGGAAGACAGTCTGGTCCAGGTGCTGAGGGCACCATGCAGAGGACCTGGGTTTGATCCCCAGGTGACTATTTATGCTTCAACAACCAGCTGGGGCCAGAGATGCCGCAGAAATGGTCACTCAGATGTCAAACAGTGAAACTTGGTGGTTATGATTGCAGGGTTTTGAAAATAACGCTAATGCATAACCCCTAACTGAAAGCTACTGCAGCAATGACTAGGCAAGGTGAATTGAGGAGGAGAAATAACATAGGAGGAAAAAATCCCCAGGAAGTTGTGAATTAAGGCTGATGGCACCAGATCCTAGTTCCAAACGAGCTGGAAACCCAAGGTGTGGAGAGAAGCTGCCAGGCCGATTTAAAGAGTGAAGAAACGCTTTGTCCAGACCATCATAAATACATGAATTCTGCTTCTCTCCAATTTCTTCTTCCTTGTTTGGTTTGTTGCACAGTCCTGCTTCTGGACTGGCTGTACCTGAATCTTTGCTTTTGTGTTTAACGATGATTTAGTGTTCAGAACATATGAACATAAGAAATGCTAAACTGGTCAGACCAAAGGTCCATCAAGCCCAGTATCCTGTTTCCAGCACTGGCCAATCCAGCTCACAAATACCTATCAGGTTCCCAAAAGGTAGAAGGAGTCCATGCTGCTTTTCCCAGGGAACTTTTTCTCCAGAAACTAGTCCAATCCTCTTTTAAACCTAGCTGTACTAATAGGAACATCATCAGAGAAGCTAGATCATCGTGACATGGTCTTCTGGTGCAACCTACTGTGGAGAAGAGTAGAAGTGACAAGATGTCCAAGAACTTGGTATCAGGTTGATGGGAGGTAGTTTGCCAAAAAATATGGTCGATGGTACTAGTGGGAGACTTAGTTCATAACACGATTCTCTTCTTATGATAAAAAGTTTCTTATTTCTTTTCCTAAAGCAGCAGCAGCTTCTACTCACAAACGACTTTTCAATCTGCCTTGAGTAGTAGAAATGTAGCAGAGGAGTAGCCTAGTGGTTAGAGTTCAAATCCTGCTTCTCCCACCGACACTCCTTGTGACCTTGAGCAAATCCATTCACCCTCCATTGCCTCAGGGAGATACCTACTGCATCTGTACAGAACACACCTTGAGCTTGAATGTATAACACCGAACAATTACAATTTAAAATACAAATTCATGAGTAGGACAACATAAGGATCCGCAACCAACTGGATGTGTTTTTGGGGGGCGGTAAAGACAATGTGATGTAAATTCATGCAACAAGTCAAATGGTGTGCTGGGAACTCTTGCTCTCTATTCTCCTATTATCTTGCCAGAAATATCCTGATCATCATTGAGGGAATTACTGGATCAGCCTAGGTCTCTTAAGAAAAATCCAAACCATCTTCAAGGTGCATTTTAACTTTGCCATACATGAAGCCAATGCACTCTTGAAAGCCTCTTCCCCTGTTGTCTCGCCTTTTTCACTACACCAAATTCATATATAGTCAACCTGTAAGGATCCAAACCAGAATCTGATTAGAATCAGTCAAGGATTCTGAAATTCTTTGGAACTAATGCCTCACAGTGTGTTTAATTAAATCGGTATTACTTACATGACTAACATTGTTGAGATCTATATTATAGACTTTCGGAATAGTCTGAGGGATTTGTTGCTCTTTCCTTTTTTTTGTCCATAACATCACATACATTCTGTCTTCTTTTTGTGGCCACTGAACTGTTAAAACATTTTTTCTTTCAAGCAGTATTTACCTGCTAATTTAAATTTTCCCTGTATCAAGCAGGCCTCTCTGAACAAAATTCAGGACATTTTGGTTCTGAAGGTCAATGGCACTGTAAGAGATTCTTTACTTGATGATGACCTTTGAGTAAAGAATATGCACCACTAGGACTCGGGCAAGCTTTGGTATGGCTGCTCTCATAATTAAGATACTACACTTGCGCAAATTTTACATCCATCCCACAAGCAAAATATTTGCAAAGCTAACCAAAGACTAACATCCAGAAATGTCTCATCATTTGCATGGATTTCACAATAAAAATTAAGTTTAAAAAATTTCACATCCAAAATATTCATCTTCTAGAGGACTGTATCTGAGAATCAGGATTAGCTTTAGATGGGAGATATTACCAATCAAAAGATTTCCTTCAGAAAGACTACTCCCAATGCTTGCACATGTTTTATTGATAGCAAATCATGTTTGTCATATGTAGCGTGCACAAACTCCCAGCCTGTCAAAGGCCTTGGTGGCCCTGCACCCTTATGATGTCTGAGGTCAATGCTATAAACTCTTAAAGACAATACAAATGTTTACAGTGCATTAATAATGCTTGCACTATCTAAAGCAAGGCTTAAAGGAATGTTAATAGTGCTCTTAATGCATGCAAGCTAGTTTACTCTCTACCTTCTGAGCACAGGATCTTGATAGAATAAAGGAAAACTAAGCAGCTCACTCGTTACCTCTTTGCATCTTAGGAGATCAAAACGGAATGCAGATGCGTGAAAGCAAAACATTTAACTGCACATCAGTAAGGTGTAATTAACTGTGATTTCTTTAAACTGTATTTTGAAAAGCTAATACTTTTATTGCATTTTCTTGTTATATATTAACATGTTAGAATGCTTATTGTAATTTGATTTTTATTTTGTGAATGTTTGAGCTTCTTTTGTTACAGTGTGCAAAACAAAAAAAAGAGCTTAAACACTCTACATGCAGACTTATTAATGGTATTAAGTCCTGTAGAGCGCACAATTTACTTGAATGGTTAAGAACAAATTGCTATTACATAAGAAAAATGATCGCTGGTAATTTCCAGTTTGTCAAGCAATAGTACACCCTTGTGTTGCGTCATGTTACTAGGCAACACCTACAGTCAAGAATGTCCAGCTGGTGCTGCTATGCTTGTCGGCTGTTGCTCAACCCTGATGATCCCTCTGTGTGTAGCTCAGGGCAGGATTTAATGAAAATATATAGTCACTGCTGGGTTTTCAAGCAAGAAAATCCATTATTGCCCTTAGGGGTTTCACAGGTTAACTTGCTTTTTGAAATCATTTTGAGCATCTTTGAGCACAAGCATCTCTGACTTCTGGACCCATCAATGTGAAAAAGAAACAGGCAATACACAGTTATAGGTGCTAAACTTTCCAAAAATACAGCCAAATAAAAGGAAAATACGAACAGGCAGGACATTTTCCTGAAAAAAAAAAAGCACAGATCTGTGACATCGTCACCCAAGAATCATAAAGAGAACCCTATTGTGAAATGCCACCCTGGGTTCAGACCAGTGGTTCTTAGAGCTCAACATCTTGTTTCTGACAGTGGCCAATTTAGACTATTGGTAGAAATACCCAAAATATCCTAATGGAGGGATCCCTTTCCTATTGTTCACGCCCAGCAATAAGAGGTGGGGGATGATCCCCAAATCTGTTTTGCTAATAGTTGTTAATGGAACCGTTCTTCAGAACCTCATCCAAGCGTTTTTTTAAACCCAGCTCTATTGCTGACCTTCATCACATCCTCTGGTAACCCGATTTCACAGCTTAAGTGTGCATGGACTGAAAAATGACTCACTTAAATTTGTTTGAAATCTGCCTGCAGTTTGTACAAGGACTACGGAAATCTATATGGAATTATTTTGAAAAGATAAACTATCCCCTATTTCCTGGCTTCACAGTACTCAAGATTTTAGGAACTTTTATCAAAGTCACTCAAGTTTTCCAAGCTGAATAGCCTTAACCTATTTACGTATCATTCAGGCTGAAGACTGTTTGCAGAGTACTGACTTCAGTGCAGCTATGCAGAAAGGGGCTCGTCTGAAAATGAGCCATGCTTTTAAACGCTGCCATTTTGCACACACTTTAACTGACAGAAAATCGGCGCTGGTATGGCATGCTCCCAGAGAAACGGGCACAACATGGCTAATTTGCATAACAACCCCGACAGGATTTTGATGGCATCAGGGGTAATTGCGGCATCATGAAAAGTCCCCAGTGCCCCGACAAAGTCACTCTATGGTGATCTAGCTGCCCCAGAACCCCTCACCCTACTTAAAAACAAACAACCCCCCCCCTAACCTGGTGGTCTAGCAGCCTCAGAACCATCTCCCGGTATCTTTCAAAGCGGGAGCACAGCCTACATGCTTCAGCTCTCGGTCCGCCATCTTGAAAAATGGCAGCACCTGGCCCCGCGTGGGGCATCCTGGCAGTCTGACCTCACCGGGCGAATCCCAGGATGCACTACATGGGATCAGGTGCCGCCATTTTCCAACATAGCAGACAGAGTGGGAGCATGTAGGCGACAGCCCTGCTTTGAAACATACTGGGAGGGATTCTGGGGCCGCTAGACCACCACGCTAGGGTGGTGGGATCGGGCCACTAGACCACCAGGGAGTGACTTTGTTGGGGCACCAGCCTCCGACAGTATTTTGATGCCAACAGGGTCTTTTCCCAAAGCCACGATCGCCCCCGATGTCATCAAAATCCTTTTGGGGGCCTGCGCAAGAGGTTTAAGCCAGGTACAGAGAGGCTGGTGCTGAAGCTGGCTGAAAAAACCTGCAGCTGTCTCTGCATTGGGCGCAGTAATCACTTGCCTACCAGATTATTATGGGCAGCTGATTTGCCTGCAATTTAAATAGATTTAGACAGTCATGGCATTAATTGGGCACTAGATTTTCCGTCACTATTTACATGTGCGTCCATCTCTTTTCTGCATTTGACATTAGCTTAAATGTGCTTAAAAAGTGTGCTTAAACGTGCAGTTTTCGGTGCTTAAAGGCTGTACTAGTTTTTTGCATTGGCCTGCTCCATCTCCTTTATAATTTTCGCTGCCATTTTCTGAACCATTTCTAGTTCTGCTATATCATTTTTGAGATGGGGTGACCAGAACTGCAAACGATGCTCATGATGAAGTTGCAGCATGGATCAGTATATTAAGGTATTAGGATAATCATTGCTTTATTATCCGTTCCTTGCCAAATAATCCCTAGCATTCTATTTGCTTTTTAAACATTCTTTACAGTGCTGGTATTGTTCTGCTTCAGATGGGACATTATCTTATATGATTTATGAATGCCCTTTTTTAAAAGAATACTGGGAGGGTGTTTGGTCTTATATTAAAAATATTCTTAAAGTAAATATTAACTTATCCCTGCGAATTGTGCTGTTCTGCTCTCTTTTTATTCCTATGGGATTTAGTAAACATGAAGAAAAATTATTTGATATACTTATATTGCTGGCAGTTCAGCAAGTGTTGCATAATTGGAAAGATGTATTTTATTTGAATATTCCTTTTGGTAGAATTCAGTGTGCATGGTTCACAGGCCTGAGGGTGCTGCATCTGTTCAAACTAATACGTTGACTAAGCGTGAAAAAAATATGGAAGCCATCGGATGACTAAAAATGGTATAATCGCTGCCATTTTTTTAAAATTTTGCCCTACTCTTGTTTGTTGTTTTTTTGTTTTTGTTTTTTTAAATTGTACTTTTATGTATTTTTACATTCCTTGTTTTCTTATTTTGTTATTGTCTTGGAAAATGCAAAATAAATTTATGAAAAAAAGCAGGACCTGTTTCTCAAGCAGGTCCTGGAATAACTCTCAAGCAGGTGCATTTTCAGGTTATTCACAACAAATATGCATGATACACATTTGCATGCAATGGAGCAGTGCATCCAAATCTCTCTCATGCATATTCATTGTGGCGATCCTGAAAACCAGACTGGCTAACTGGCTCAAGATCAACATTGCTTATAGAAAGCACTAGATATGTCTTATGCACCTGAATATTTGTCCATGTAGTTTTTCATCCATGCATATCTGGAAACTTAGGTAAATTTCCTGTCTTTGGAAAATTCTGTAGACAACGTAAGAGTTAATGTGTGTAAGTTTCTTTGCAAAGACAGAGGAAAACCAATCCAGAACTGGAGGAAGAGCCAGTAACTAGAGTATGTACCTCACCCCATGCACATCTTTCACCTCCCACACCCAAAATAAAATAAGCTAACCACTCAGTCTGTCTTCACACCTCACCAATCCTTCCTTATACAAATACACCTCTCCTTCACACAAACCCCATTCAACACACACATACACTATCCCCACCACACATACACTCGCCCTTCTCCTCACTCCTTTAACCCCCACCTACATTCCATATACTGGGGTAGAGAAGGCAATGGAAGAAAGGGAGAAAAAGAAGAATTCATGGGTGGGTAGTTGCATAGTTACCATCTATGCCTGGCACAGCACTCTCCAAAAAATGAATTGAGAATGTGTCAGTAATGGAAGAAGAGCAAATACATTTTGCCTTCTGCAAGAGTTGCCGGAGGTAAACAGTGCTTTTGGAAACTGGATGTACTGTTTATTACTGCTACACACTGAACTGAGAATGTCAATGCATTGTTCGTATCTCCTCCAAGGTCCTTACTTTAAGCAAAGACTCCTATTGTGCAGCCTAGCATTGTGTACAGGTAGTCAGGATCATGGGGTGGAGGCGTAGCCTAGTGGATAGAGCAACAGCCTAGTACCCAAGCGATAAGGGTTTGATTCCCACACACTTTACCCTTCTCTGCCTTGGAAGATCTACTTCCCATCATACCTTGCCAAGAAAACCAAAGGGCTGCTGGGTCACCAGGAATCAGCATGGACTTGATGGCACTTTTAAAAAAATAAATAAATAAAAAATAAAAGCCAGGATTATTTTTCCCATGTGGTGCACTACTTTGCCGATGTCCACATTAAATGTCATCTGACATTTAGATGTTGAGTTCCTCAGCCTTGCAAGGTCTCCCTGCAATTCACTGTAGTCTGCTTATGGTTTAACTACTTTCAATAACTTTCAGCTAGTTTTACCACGTTAGCATATACACCCGAGGACTTCTGCTCAAACATTCAGCTTTGACATTCACAGAGAATGAAATATGGAATTGATAATAAATCCAGGAGGAATCTCTGAATCCAACCCAACACTGTGCTCATTTCCTGCGCCATAGCTTTGATTGTGGTACTGCACTGTTTGTTTATATAATTCATTGAAACGATGTTGACTCTCTGAATTCATACAGGTTTCCAAAAAATACATTTCCTGAAGCGTGAAATAGATTTGTAAATAGCTCATTTTCCAACTGGCTTACATTCATTTCCTACCCTTCAATGATGAAATCCTTTGAAACTGGTTCTAAACAGAAACTATTCCCATCTATGGAGGCTGGCATCGGTAGATCCATTTGCTCTTGATCTATGCGGACTCCCTAGAAATTTACATTTCTGCAAGACACTCTGGCATGAGTGAAAAGCACAATCCTCGAAACGAGGCTCCTCATGGTTTTGATCCCAACATGTTTTTCTTACTCCATTAGCAAAACCTGCCAAGCATGCTAATCCCAGATACTTGTCTGACACTGATGCCTGGGTGTCACACTGCCATCTTAAACTTGTGCGTGCGCGTTGGTAATTTTATAAAGCTTTTTCTGGGTATAAAGCCTGTTTTACATGCAGAAAAAGGCCTTTATAAAAATTCATGACTGCATTTGGGAAAACTGTGGGAAATTCAAAAGAGGCATTTGAACTGGCATCAGGCCCTGAGCCCCCTATGGAGGGGGATCCTGACAATGCTGAAAAAGTTGTATTTGGGGGTCCCCATTGCACAAAGAGCAAAAAGAGCCCACCACAGAGGTGACCTGATCACCAAGAGATACAGCATCGAGAACCCATCATGGCTGCAAAGTTCCACATGGCAAAAAACGGCCGTAAAAACAGCAGAGGCTTCAGTAAAGAAAGGAAACCCAAAAAGGGAATCCCTACATCTGTCGGGCTGACCAAGGCAACTCTAGAAAGGCTGCTGTTTTAATGCAAGCAGCCAAGAGAGAGCCAAACAGTCAATAGAAATGAATGGCAATGAAGAAAAACATTTTCAGAAAAATTCAAGCAAAGTTCAGCAAGACAGAAGGGGAGCCTGGCCAAAACCTACCCCCCCCCCTTCAGTAAGCCTGTGGGATCCTCCTATCCGCTCTCTGGCTCACTGAGTGCTAGGAACCCATGAGCAGCAGCAATGGACACAAGGCAAGCTTCTGACAAGTGATCTCTAGTATACAGGGCACAAGACCATAGTCTGGGCCAGAGGAGACAGGCCTATCTGCACTGCAGCATCAGTCCACACACTTTGCACCTGCTGGAAGTGGGTTGTTGTTGCTGTTGTTGTTGTTAAGTGCCGTCAAGTCAGTATCGATTCATGGCGACCCTCTGGATAGTTGTCCTAAATTGTGTTTAGTCTTCAGTCAGGCGGCTCATTGTTGATAGAGTGGTATTCATAGCTGCTGTCATTGTATCGATTCATCTCATTGCTGGCTTTCCTCTTTTGCGTTGACCTTCTACCTTGCCAAGCATGATGTCTTTCTCTAATGATCTCTCTCTTCGTATGATGTGTCCAAAGTATGAAAGTCGAAGTCTTATCATCTGAGCTTCTAAAGAAAGCTTAGGTTCGATCTCTAGTATTGATTGGTTTTGTTCTTCGGGCAGTCCATGGTATACACAGTATTCGTCGCCAGCACCATAATTCAAAGGCATCAATTTTCTTCCTGTCTATCTTTTTCACCATCCGTCTTTCACATCCATATGACGTTATTGAAAATGCCATGGCTTGAACAAGTTGAATCTTTGTATGGAGAAAGACATCTCTGCTCTTGAGAATCTTGTCTAGGTCCTTCATAGCCTTTGCCAAGAGCAATGCATCATCAGATTTCTTGACTGCTTGTTGCTTCTTTATTGATAGTTGATCCAAGTAGGTTAAAGTTGTCCACTATTTCAATTTCTTCTCCATCAACAATGAACTTATTCATTTTGCCAGTTGTCAGGATTTTTGTCTTCTTAATGTTAAGGTACAGACCCATGGAAGTAGGTAATACTAGCTTTTCTCAATGCTGCATTAGAGGACATACCAAACAATAACATCACTAAAAGCTACTGAAGTCTGTCTTTACCTGCTGGCAAGGGAGCATAACCCACTTTTCTAGACTGGTCTACCAAGATGAGGAATTTAGAATCATGTCTTTTAGTTAGATGGAAAAGGATGAATCACAATTTTTTGGTTCTAGGATCCCACAGGTATCTCCTACTGCAGGAATCATAACATGAACTGATGCAAAGGAACCAGATGAGAACAAGCAAAAGAAAAGACGCCTCCCTATTTTGAATTTGGTCTCCATCTGCTGGCAGGACTGATATCACAGGACTGAGCTACTAGAGGTGACATGTCTACAGGAAATAAATTATGTCAGTCAGACAAATGAATTAGTATTTAATGTGAATGTGTTAAAGATATTGAAAAGCAACATCTTCAGATAATATGGTGCCAGGGAAGTAACAGCGCAAACTGAAATGTTCATTTGTTTTCTGCTTCCTTGGTGTGAACCTTCTGAATCATACTGTAAATTGCAATTCGTACCTTTTTGGGGTCTGTTTACATTTTGAATTTAAGGTAAACCAACTTGACCTGGAAAAGGGGAGATTGCAAGACTTCGGAACATGGTTTCAGAGAAGTTTTACTGCATCGACTAATATTGTTAAGAGAAATTTAGTGGCCTCCCCTGAACATTAAGGGAGCTGCTGAATAGAACGTGCATTAGTAGATATGTTACTGCTATTATGTTGCCCCTAGCAATCATGAAGCAAGCAGATGGATGAGCGTGTTCTTTCAAACTAAAAACTGCGTAACTAGGTAACCAATCAAGTAATATCCTTCCCTGCCTCATGTGTTCAGTAATTCAAGTGAGCAACATATTGTGTCAGGAGGGGCTGCAGGCGCTTTGCACGTGACAGTCTTCACTTGCTAGTCTTTATGCAGTAGTAACCCGTCACAGTCTCCCACATCAGCTGCCCAGTCCACAGAACAAATGACACTACAGGTGCTACTACCAGGATGGGGCTAGGATATTTTACAGGAGGACAGGATGAACAGTTTGGGGTTCCTTGTGTTACTGTGCATCACGCCACTGTGTCTTCTGCTGAGACACAGCTGCATACACACACATAGTAAACACCATGGAAAGCCAAACTATGTCCTGGGCACAAGGGAACTCTCTCAGATGCAACAGAGCAAATGTTAAAAACATAGAAATGAACATGTGTCGTGTGTTGCTTATTTCAATGAGTTAACCACAATTATTTAATGGTAACATCTATTCTCATCTTGTTTAAAAAAAGATACTAGTAAAAACGGAATTAAAGGACCCCATTTTTCCTCCGATTTCTTTCCCATTTCTGTCCGTAATCATGTAGCTTCGTCTACTAAAAACAAAAAATGAATAGAAAGTAATCACATCCTGTTTTTATGTAATACTGTAGCTCCAGAAAATTACACTTCTCAAATATTGAATGACTCTTTTGCTCTTTAAACAAAACAATAGAGATCAATATTTAAATATTTAGGAAGTTAAAAGCAGCTTTTAATAGAATAAACCTGTTTAATATTTCTGGCTAAAGTCTGTGCTCACAAAAATTGTTGAGTGAATAGATTTAGATGATAAAAGGGGGAGGTGTTGAAATTTAGTTTGTGAATTAGATATTCAGCACTAAATGCAGTCACACAAATAGCCACCACACGTGCGGTCAGGTTCATCCAGATGTGCAGTATCATATTTAGCCGATTGGGTGAGGGTGAATTTCTGGATAACGATAACGGGAGTAAATTTATCCAGGTTTTCTCTGGTTACAGAGTACTGACTCGATTTATTAATTTTATTTATCATCAGCAGCTTTGCTATTACTGTGAAAGGCAGAACCGTAAATATCCTTTTTTTATTTAAACGGGTCTTTTACACCGCTTTATCATTTTAGTCAAAGCGGTTTACATTGTAACTTAAGCTTGGTAATGTACATTAAACAGGGACATTGATAACGTAGATTCTTCTGAGGCAATGGAGGGTTAAGAGACTTGCCCAAGGCACTAAAACTAAATGTCAGCAGAAAAGAAATATTGGTTCACTCAGTCTGCCCATTTGTGCCTGCCTACCATTCTGATGCAGTCTTATTCGATAAGAGGAAGAAACCTGCAGATCAAGTAAGATTTGAGATAATGCCATTGGTTACCCAGTTTTAGCAGGGAGATTTTAGGACAAGTCTGATTTCTAACTCCATTCTGATGCATTATGCTACCTGAAAGCACCGCTACGGTCCTTTATCCTCTGCCATTACTAAAGAGTGTTAAGCTGGTTTGCAGGAATTTTGCATGAGCTAACAGTTTACTTGGGGCTTGACACTTAGCCAATGGTAATTCCTGTGTTAACTGCATAGCATGGAATAGAAAGGGGCGCAAAATGGGTATGAACTGCACCTTGAACCTAACACAAGGTAAGTTACCTGCATTAACCGACAATGCAGCAGGTTACACAGATTGCTTAAGCCAACTACACCCACATTATTTGTCATACACTCAACATGCGGTGAGCGTACTGCTTCTGAGTTACGTGCATGGTCAGATGCTGGGCACAACTCCATCAGTTAAAGAGAGACTTTGCTGTTACTGAATGATAATTGCAACAGTTTAGCGTGGAGAGTGGGTGGGCCTTCCGGGTGCAGCTACAGCGGGAGACTGCATTGCACAGTTGCTGCTCTAATTTGCAGGTTTCATGAATGCAGCTATTGCCACCTGAATGAGTGGAGATACCTGCATCCATGAAGTGTCACCTGTGAAGCCAGTATTTCCTCAGTGGGGCAGAGGAGTAGCCTAATGGTTAGGATAGAATACCTCAGGCTGGAGGGCCGGGGGTTCAATTCTCACCTGGGGACAGCAATCTCAGGACAGAGGGGCTGGGGTTTCTAGTCCTACAGGCACTCCTTGTGGCCTTGGGCAAGCCACTTAACCTTCTGCTGCCTCAGGTACACATAGATTGTGAACCCTTTGGGGATGAGGGAATGTATCCAGTACCTGCTTACAGTGATTGTAAACCGCTCTGGTGCCCTTCAGCCTGGGCGGTATATCAAGAAATCGCATAAACATAAACAAAATGGTATCTGAAGTGGAAACGCTAGGGCTGCTGGCGCAGAACCCGCAGGCCTTCTATAGCTACCACGGCGCTTCTGCAACTATCGCCATACATTATCTGCAAAAGGCTAACGCAGTTTAGAATACTGATGACATTTCCTGACTACCTCTTACCAACTTGTGTGTACAGACCTGCCATTTAAAGACTGGTCTCAATACCCTCAAGATGCAACAAGGGAACATGGCAGAGACCATCCTACCACTAGTTAAAGGCTGTTTACCAAAACCGTGCTAAAGAGCTATCAATTACATAACATAAGAACATAAGATATGCCATACTGGGTCAGACCAAGGTCCATCAAGCCCAGTATCCTGTTTCCAACAGTGGCCAATCTAGGTCATACGTACCTAGCAGTTTCCCCAAAAGACACAGGTTCTGCAATGCTTGTACTAGGTCAAGCATGGATATCCTGGGTCCCTTCTTAATAATGGTTTATGGACCTTTCCCTCCAGGAACTTGTCCAAACCTTTTTTAAACCCAGCTACACTAACAGCCTTTACACTACATCCTCCGGTAACAAATTCCAGAGTTTGATTACACGTTGAGTGAAAAAATATTTTCTTTTATTAGTCTTAAATAGTTTACCCTGTAGCTTCATTGCATGTCCCCTAGTCTTCCTATATTCTGATAACGTAAACAGTCGATCTACGTTTACCCGTTCCACTCCGTTCATTAATTACTAACCTACGGCAAAAAATAAATGCTATTTTTTAATTAGAGAATTCCAGGTAAAATATTAACATATGAAATCTTCTGGCCTAACAGCACAGCTGCTTTCCCTGAGAATACCCCACGGGATTTTCCTCCTAGTCATCTGTCATCATGCATTGCCATGTTTACTCAAGGTTAGCGTGTGTTAATGAAAGTTAACGCGTGTTAAGTGCTGCAGCAGGCCACAGAAATGAATGGGCAGCAACAGCACTTAACACGCATTAATCTTTAGTAAACATGCCCCGAAGTATCAGGTTCCACCAGGTAACAGAACAATTATATATTACCTACCCAGATGTGCAGTACATATGTAAACATGTGCAAACAAACATTATAAAAGTTAATCAATGATTACATGATATAAAGCCTTCCACAAGTCAGTCTGATCGAATCGGCTGATGACATCATCTGGAAGAGGCTGTACAGGAGCCGCATGCAAAATCGGAACAAGCGCTTCATTAACACCATAGCTGACTGCGCCCACCCCCTGCATTAATCTTTATTGTGCTGTCTCTTGTAAGGAGTGCAAGACTATTATTAAAATATATGCATAGCTGCACAGGACTGTGCCTACAGTGTAAAAAACTTGACAACCTCATATAGATTAAGCATTTTAATTTGCAAGCACCCTCTTTACATTTCTCATTAAGGTTTAATCGGCTCAAGAGGCCACTGAACAGCTATTATGTACACACCACCACAGCTCAGCTTCACATTATTTTCTCTGGCCTCTGTTACCAAGGACGGCAAGCCTGGGAGTCAGAAGTGTCAGCAGTGGGGCCAAGAACAGCACCGAGGCTCACTGAAGTATAAAAGTATAAAAATTCCACAATATTTGCACTAACCAACTGAAAAACTTGAACACTGATCAATAATTGGGTTGGGGGGGGGGGGTTTCGCTTGGTCATCTGGTGCCTCCAGTATTGGTCAGTGGGGAGAGGTTAATGACATCTTTATTATTGGTACTAACTCCAGGAAACTATTTTGAGGGTTACTACAGCTACTGCACTGTGTTTAAAAGGAAAAAATGCTTTTAAATGTAAGACAGATGTAAACACAAATTGCTATGACAAAAGACGTTGGCCGCTACCAATCAGAACTGTATGTTCCAAACCAAACATGGTCAGGTTTACAGCTGCTAGACCGATAACTACAGTACAGTATCAGTGCGTGCTATGTGTACACAAAAAACACAGAAGGCACTTATCAGACTACTGCAAAGTCAAAATAATATTACCTGACATTCAGGGGTCTGTCTACTAACCAGAGGGCTAATGTGGACATACTGCCCAGAGGTAGCACTTAATGCAGGGAAAGTGCAAACATTGCAAAGCCGCAGGCAGAGGCAGAATTAGGGCGGACAGTGGTCAGGCCTGCTGGGCACAGCTGCTGCATGTGATTCCATCAGATAGTAGCAGCTCTGATCTGCGCTTGCCACCACCTTAGCTTTATCTACGCAGTATCTGCAGGAGAAACATTGGAACACACCCTGCAGATACCTTGGGCCATTTGCAGCTATTGCCCCCTGCTAGCTGCTAAAGGTTAACACAGATCCCTTAGAGACAGGCTTTAAAAGAAATGCAGCTTTGCTCTTCTTGAACTGGGGCAGCCACTGAGGGGTTAGAGCAGCAAGCGGAGAACCAAGAAAGCCACGATTCACATCCAGCTCCTTGTGACTTCTGTTGAATCACTTAACCCTCTATTGCTTCACATACAAGCAGATTATATACGCTACCTTGGGCAGGGAACTACCTACTGCACTTGACTGTAAGTCACCCTGAGCTTAGATTTGGAAAGGTAATTAAAATACAAATATTCTGGACTTGTGGAAATAAAAGTGCAACAAATGAGCTGAGACTTTTTTTTTATTGGATTAACTCAATACATTTGTGATCAGCTTTCAAGTGCCCCCCCCCCCCCCCTGCTTTCTGCACTTACTTCTTAAAAGCTACTCAAAAATGCATTAACCTAACCTACATTTTATTTATTCCCACAATTTTGTTTTAATTTTTACAGATGGACATGGACCTTACATGACATCCACATATCTTCTCTTCTGGACTATAATGGATTAACACTCTAGTCACCTCCTGTCTTGACTACTGTAACCTGCTTCTCACTGGTCTCCCTCTGAATCATCTCGTTCCCCTTCAATCTGTTCAAAACTCAGCTGCACAGCTTAGCTTCTGCCCGTGTTGCTATGCTCATGTAACTCCTCTTCTCAAGTTGCTTCTCTGACTCGCTGTTTCCGCATGCAGTTCAAACTTCTACTAACCTATAAGCGCATTCATTCTGCAGCTCCTCACTACCTCTCTCTATATACCCCTCCTCGGGAACTCCACTCCTCTGACAGATTTATTTATTTATTTAACTGTATTTATAACCCGCTTTTCACCGGGTCAAAGCGGTGGGACACAACAGGGGGGGGGGGGAATCAATAGTTGGGGGGGCCATCACTGGGGGTTCAACATTGATGATTTTGGGATGAACATAGAGACGGACAGGACAGCACAGTTACTGGTCTGAAGTTCTTGAAGAGAAATAGGGGGAGGGGGTTCCCATTCAGAGATGTTCCTGGAAGACTGTTTTTAGCTGCTTTTTGAATGATGGGAGATCACCGTTGTTCCTGATGTGGTTTGGCAGAGAGTTCCAGAGGGATGGGGCATAGAGTTCAAAGGCTCTGTTGCAGGTCCGTTGTGTTGCCTTGGTTCTTTTGTGGGGCACGGCAATGGAGCTGTTGGAGGATTGTCTGGTTGTTCTGCTGTGAGTTGGGCGAGGCAGTAGGGTGTGGAGTGGGGTGCCTTGTGTTTGGTGGATGGTTTTGTGGGTGAGTAGAAGAGCTTTGTACTTGATTCTTGCTTCGATGGGGAGAATATGAAGGTCTCTCAGAATTGGGGTGATGTGGTCCCGTTTCTTTGCATTGTGAATTATTCTTGCCGTGGTGTTTAGGGCAGTTCGGAGGGGATTGGTTTGTGTGGCAGGTAGGCCATGGTAGATGATGTTGCAGTAGTCCAGATGAGGGAGTGTCAGAGCCTGCATTACTGTCCTGAAGTCCTGTGGTTCGAGGAGAGGTCGGAGACGTTGTACCGTTTTTGCCTTGTGGAATACAGTTGCAGTGGTCTTGTTGATTTGCTGCTTAAGGGTTAGGGCTTGGTCAATGATAATGCCGAGATATCTTATGTGTGGTTGTACTTGAATTTGCGTGGTTCCCATGGTGAGGCGAGTGGGTGGTTTGAAGTCTGGGTCTTTTGTCACTATAAGAGCTTCGGTCTTCTTTACGTTAATGGATAAGTTGTTCTCTTGTAGCCAGTTGGATACGTCAGTGAAGCAGGCTGATAGCTGGTCGTTTGTTGGGTCTGTGGTTGTAATTGGGGCGTAGAGCATTATGTCGTCAGCGTATATGTGGAAGTTGACGTTGTGGGTGCGTATGACTGAACAGAGTGGACGGAGGTAGATGTTGAAAAGCATGGCTGATAATGTGGATCCTTGAGGTACTCCTTGATGTTGCTGGAAGGGGGGTGAGGTTGAGGTTTTGATCCCTTTTATCTGTGCCCTTCTCTGCCACTTTCAACTCCAGACTTCATTCATTCCACCTTGCTGCCCCCTATGCCTGGAACAAACTACCTGAGTCTGTGCGTCGGGCTCCTTCTCTGGCCCTATTCAAGTCCAGGCTGAAGACCCGCCTCTTTGAGGCTGCTTTTGGATCCCGATGCTCCTCATTCTCTTGTCCACTATTGTGTATCTTGCCGTACTCTAATCCACGGTTTTGTGATGTTTTTCATCTTGATTAGATTGTAAGTTGTGATGAGCGGGGAGACTGTCTTACATCGCTGCGTACAGCGCTGTGTATGCCTTGTCGTGCTATACAAATGAAAAGGAGTACTAGTAACAGGAAAAACATTAAGAATCAGATTCAGCGAGTATGCCTTAAAGCAGGGAGACACAAGCAGCTTGTATGTTAGCCTGCTTGCGCAATTTTGAGTAGCACACCTTTCTCTATTTCCTTCACCTTTTAGGAGGGGAAATAGGTTTATGTAAATAACGTCTACAAGCAAAATCTTTTTGGATAAAACAAATTTAAAAAAAAAAACTGCAGCAGAGTTTTAACCCAATTTTTCCAATATAGTGCCAACAGAATCATTTTATGGCCACCACAAATGAAGGAGTGGGCTACAGTTTATCAAACTATCAACGGACCTGCTGGTTGAACTTTGAGATCATCCAAAAATCTGTCATGAGAATACCTAAAGCCCTTTTGCTTATGCTAAACTTTCCCTTACTGGTTTTTCTTGCAGAAGCTGTTTGGAAATTAAAGCAATGGACAAACATGCTTTATTCAAAATTATGTGCAGGGTCTCTATACTTTGGACTTCTTACTCAATATGGCCAAAAGTGCTCATGAAAACACACACACACACATACTGTTCCAACTTTATAACAGATCTCCCTATTGGTTATGTAGGTCCAAATAAATCCTGTTTCTCATTACAAAAATATATATTTTTTTGTTTTAATGAATTACCGTTGAATACTTATATCAAAATGATATATACTGAACTTGATGCTCATAAAAGCAATGCACCTTATTAACCCTAGCAGAGAAAATGACGTCACCTGAAAGTACAGAGTGGCTGCTTTTGGCTGGACGCAGACATCTCGGATTGCAGTTGGAGGTTCTGTGTCTGCCAGTTCACATCTTGCAAGTTATAAATGCCATTTTTAACAAGTCAGAGACAAAAGAACCGCAGGAATGTGTAAAAGTTACCTTCCAGGTTCATTCCAGCCTGAAGACACTTCCGATAGCGGCAGGCCGGGCAGTTTTTCCTCCGAATTTTGTCGATGATACAGTCATTTCTCCCAGCACAGAGATAGTTGTGCTGCCCTGTGTGTAGAAACGGAACAAACACAACTGTTGTGAAATAATCTGGTGTCAGTCCAGTATCACTATGTTTATTAATATATAAAATATATAATATATACTGCACAGTCGTTTGTTTTTGGTGTAACCATGGATGCTGAAAACGAGATGCGACCCTACAAATACTGAATCTTTTTTCACGATCCTGACCCCAGTTTAATTTCCTTTGTCAGCGCTCCTGTTTTTTTAGCTCATTCTATAAAGTCCTTCTAATCAGTCATCCTATTTGTATGGATCTCACTTAATTAAGATTCTACTGTGTTGATCATCATATGAAATTGGCAGCAGTTAAATCTAGGTATACGACAGCTTCAGACCCTTGAATTTAACTAAAGACACCACAGGAGAGAGACAGGCTCGGAAACAACTAATATCCTAAGTTTAGTATCACAAAGAAATGGCGCATGTTACTAACAAGAGCGCCATTTGCGTGTGCTTGGACAGCAAAAGCACCACTGAGGCCTGCGTCAACTTTAGGGGTGGTTGCACTTCACGCCACCCATTGAGTGGTGTTAAATGCACCTGTGCTAACACCCACAATCGCGATAAGCACATGCCCAAACCCGCACGAACCACGAGGCACCACCAATGCCCATGTTATGCCTCCAACTCACTCTGTTTCCCCCATTCATGTGCTGGCCATTTGACGCAGGATTTTTGTACATGGAGCCTAAAGCTAAATTATAGCAGGTGCATTGAAACCCACTCCAGCGATTAGCGTGGTTTAGTAAACATGCCCCAAAGTCTTAGTTTGATTTAGTTTTGAGTTTACACTTTTTTTCAAGAGAGTATAAACTCAAAATGTAATATGCAGAATTATGCAGATAGTTAAATTAATATTCTTGTCTTCAGAAACTATACTAAAAATGATACAATACTCAATTTTAAGACACTGACTCAAACCTTAAAAAGTAAATGCAATGTGTTTTG
The DNA here is from genome assembly GCA_033557465.1 of Ichthyophis bannanicus. Lineage (NCBI taxonomy): Eukaryota > Metazoa > Chordata > Amphibia > Gymnophiona > Ichthyophiidae > Ichthyophis > Ichthyophis bannanicus. Next base: position 26,208,004 of record CM066050.1, on the reverse strand, counting down.
TTACCCTGGGTAATAGAAATCAAAGGGGCGTAGGGAAGTGGGAGAGTCCTTTAAAACTAATGTGTCAAAATTCCTACTTCGCTGCAGTAACGGTGAATTTACCTTTCCAAATATAAAGGCAACATAAAAATACATTGCACTATGCTTTTGCCATTTGTAAGAAAGACATGCATTCGGTTAATTTTATCGTAGAAGTAGCTAGCAAAAATTTAGGGTCCAATATTTAAAAAAAAAAGCTGAGCTCCTAAATTTGTGCCCTATTTTCAGCCAAACTTAGAAATCTAAGTTTCCTGCTGAAAAGTCATCTTAACTTAGTAGCGCCTAAATTTAGATCTGCCATTCATTTGCCTAGATCAGGTATTCTCAACCCAATCCTTGGGACACACCTAGTCAATCGGGTTTTCAGGATAACCACGATGAATATGCATGAGAGAGATTTGCATACAATGGAGGTTGTCCTGAGCTAAGTGTGTCCCGAGTACTGGCTTGAGAACCTCTGGTCTAGATTTATGAGTCTAGCACTGAAGATCAATGCTAAAGCTCTTTTTTTTTTTTTTTTACTTGCCCTAAAGCCGTCCCTGTTGCCGCCCACTTTTTATGCTCCTCAATTTAGGATTTCAGTGAAATTCTGAATATAAATTTGGGAACGCAGCCCTAGAAATTTTCAGAGAGGCCAATTTAGGAGCACAATTCTCATACTCATTGCAATTAAACAATCAGACTCAGCATGAAAAAGGATAATCAACTGATCGCTCAGAAGATACCCACTGAAATGGAATCAGGACCCCCAGTGTAAATAAGATGTAGATATGTTATACAATGTACATAGTTCCCCCCAGTTACTGCCAAGTTGATCTCCTGTTTATTGTAAATACAACTCAGGGTTCCTGTGTTGTATGGTTGATGTTGAATGTAAACCGCTCTGATCTAAAATAGAGCGGTATAGAAGAACTGTTAAATAAAATAAATAAATAAATAAATAAATAGTCGGGAGCATAAATCCTTTGAATATTGGGCCCAAACCTTTCTAGCTGCAGGCTATAAATACACATTTTCCAACCAATTAAAATATCATTCAGAAACCGCATGTCTCTCTCAATAAACTGATCCATTAAAGAACAGCATAATTAAAAACCCACGCATGAAATATATGTATGTTGCAAACATTTTAATCCTGCTTTGGCCATGGTGGTAACATTTGTGTGTCACCCAAAGGGCCTAGTGGCAGGATATTAACACTCCTTACTGCATAGCATCCCAAATAGCCAATAGACTAAGAAGGAACTATCCCTAGCTCATGTGCAACAGGCAGTTCAAAAAAAAAAAAAAAAGTAATTTTGGAAAGCTGGGTATGAAAGGATTAAGAGTTCACTTCCAGGCCCACATCATCCGCTCCTTAGGTCAGGTGGGGCTGATACACAGTAAGGAGGATGTGGTCGTCATTGTACAACAGCGACACCTACTGTCCTGATTTAAGGCCCAAGTCTCATGATTAGAAAATTCTGGAAGGCGTCCTGGTGCATTATCCCAGGACAAGGACAGTCTATGCAATGACTGGACTACAGTAAGTTGTGAAAGGAAAATAGAGGGAAAATGTCCCTGGGTTTGCCAATGAAGACTCATGGCACCAGGTGCCAGCCCAGGTTCTACTACCCTAGAAGCCTAAAATAGCAGGGGGAAAGTGACAATTTTGAATGCGAGGTGAAGATATGCAAACATGAAGTATTTTGATTCACATATACTGCAAAATGAAAACCTTCACTGAGCAAATGCAGAATGCTTATGAAGCAAATAGAGAACCACTGCTAGGCCAATTTCGGTTTAAAAGAATCATGCAGAATCAAAAATCAGGTTTTTAATTCAATGGTGTGGAGGAAGCCTGGTTTGAACCCCATACTGCTACTCCTTGTGACCTTGGACAAGTCACTAATCTGCCATAGCCTCGGGTACAAACTCAGATTACAAATCCTCTGGGGACAGGAAAATACCTACTGCACCTGAATGTACCTAGCCCTGAGCTTCCAAGAAGGCACGAGCTAAATCCTTGCAGATGGTCACATGGTCTTCCACTGCTCCATTTCAAGCCCACAAGGGGGTGGATGGAGGCTCTGCACATTGGAGACAGATGCTGCTGGCTATTTGCAAGCATACTATTCAATTAAAACTAAACTTAAGTCTTCACTTCTGTATGAGCACACTAGGAAATAAAATTTCACCCTGGTTCCACCTCTCTGGCTTAGTAAACAGCTTGACCTCATACACCCTGCAGAGTCTGTGTATGGCGCGCTTTGAACAGGCAAAATTGAAGTCTACTGAAACCGCCCAAGACGCTGCTCCCTTTCCTGGTTTCATTTCTTGGCATCTCTCATTGTTTCTGTTTGTGATAATAAAGGCAAGTCATAAAAACTGACTCGCAAAGGGAAGTATTCATTTTAAAAGCACAATACCCCCTCTGTTACACAGTCCCCCTTATGTGCATTTCCCATTCTACCGAATTCCTGTTCTAGACTTACCATTTAATGTATCTAGCTGGAACAAGAAAAAAAAACCTATAGAAGTCACACTCCACAAGATTCAATCCTCCTGGGAATTATAGTATTAAAATTCATAATTTAAGGATGGTAAAGCTTAACATACATTAAGACGAAAAAAAAAGGAGGACAGACAAGGTTTTGCACAAAAACAATAAAAAAAGAGAGACATATAATCTTACCCATATAACTAATATTTCCTCTGTAAAATTATTATATTATTAGAAAACATTTTTTTAATATATAAATGTAGGAGTGTAAAAATTCAAGTTATAGGTATCACTCAGAGACCTTTTTTTGGTACTAACGACATCTGACAGTCATGACACACCTTAAGGTACTACATCATCATTTACCCCATTTTCATTTTTATAGAGAAAGCAACACAAACGCGCAACGCACACACACACAGAACAAATAAATGCCAATTGCTAATCACAATTGTCTAAGATCGAAAGTGTGCCTGTGGTCCTGCAGATATTTAGGTCCCGACGCAGGCAGTGTTTGTTGCCAAAGCACCATGGCGCCACGTTGAGGGTTTTGGGCTTTATTTTCAGACTGAATTTGAAGCACTGCGTTGAACACTCGTGCTGAATGTGTCAAGTTCAGAAGACTCTCGGACAGAATTTATAACTTGTGGTTTTTCCCAGCTAAATATACACTTTTGGTTGAAAGATGTTTTCTGAGCAAGTTTCAACTTAAAGTCCGAGGCAATGGAGGCAGTTCTGGTCGCTATAACCTAAAAAGGATATAGCAGAATTAGAAAAGGTACAGAGAAGAGCAATAAAAATAGTAAAGAGGATGGAAGGATACCCCTATGAGGAAAGGCTAAAAAGGTTAGGGCTCTTCAACTTGGAAAAGAGACGGCTGAAAGGGGATAAGATAGAAGTCTATAAACGAATGAATGGAGTTGAGGGGTAAATGTAGATCAGTTGGTGACTCCATCAAAAAGTAGAAAGACTAGGGGACATGCAATGAAGCTACAATGTAACCCATTTAATACTAATAAAAGAAATTATTTTACTCAATGCGTAATCAAACCATGGAATTCATCACTGGAGGATGTAGTAAAAGCTGTTAGCGTAACTGAGTTTAAAAAAAGGTTTGGATAAGTTTGTGGAGGAAAGGTCCATAAACCAATATTATAGAAGACCCAGGAAATCCACTGCTTACCCCAGGACGAACATTGGAACCCATTTGCCTTTTTAGGAACCTGTCAGGTACTTGTGACTTGGATTGGCCACTGTTGGAAACAGGATACTGGGCTTGAAGAATCTTGATCTGACCCAATTTGGCATTTCTTATGTTTTTTATGGAGGGTAAAGGGACTTCCCCAAAGCCACAAGAAGTGTTAGTGGGAATCAAACACAGATCTCTTGGGTACTAGGCTGTTGCTCTCCCACACCATAGATTTAATTGCAATGGACAATTGTCATTAGAAATTGTACAGCTTTAAAAACACAAAACAAAAAAATATCCAAAGATAGATCTTGAAATTATAACCAATTTTAGACGTATTTCACATCTTCCATTTGTTGCTAAAATAATAGAACATACTGTTCTTGGTCAGCTGCAGCAGCTTCTAGACTTATATTCAGTGTTAGGCCAATATAAATTCGGATCCTGTATAGAATATAGTACTGAAACTTTGTTGGCATCAATTGTTGATAGATGGTTGGTCATTTTGAGTAAAGAGAACTTGATAACTCTGCAGCATTTGATTTGGTTGTCAATTCAGTTTTATTAGATTGTCTTGCTGTTTTTGAGTGGTTCAGATCATATTTATCTGGACAGCAAGGTATCATAGCTGGGGGTATGATGTCAAAATGATTTGAAATAGCTTGAGGTCCTCCTCAAGGCTCAGCATTGCCAATCATTCTTTTTAATATACATCTAAGACCCCTATGTGATGAGTTGAAGGCACGGAATGCTGAATACTGAATTTCTGCGGATGATATCATGCTATTTTTAGCATCTACACAAAATTTATGGGATACATTAAACTGGATGGCAAAGTTTATCAAGGTAGTAGTGGTTTGGTTTTGCTCATGCGGGTTTTCTGGGAATCTGAAGAAAAATGAATTACTGGTTTTTTGAAGTGCCCCTAATATTGCATTTTGAATGTTCTGGAGGTTGATTTAATTTATTTTTTTAACTACTTTTATATATGCAACATATATATCTATGCAACATCTTTGATTATGACTCCATGTAATAAGTTTTGTAAATAGTTTACCCCTGTTATCCAAGTTTCTGTTCCCTGTTATATGTAAACTCATACATGTTAACTGTACTGAGCATTTTGTTCCATGTAAACCGTGCTGATGCTGAATAGTGCGGTATATAAGAGACTGTAAATAAATAAATATACCGCTTTATCAGAATGTCAAGGTGGTTTACATATTAACAGATTAACAAGAACACTGACGTTACGTATGAACAAATAGGAACAAACAAAGGTAAGGAACAATATGTGTATTTCTGGAGAATCAATGTGGATGAGCGGGAAGGGGGGAAGACAGAACCAGGGAATGCAATTGGGTAAATTATATAGTGTGCTCAGAATAGATAACGGGAGGGTAGAGTTCTGTGCACTTAATGGTAGGAGAACTAGTCCTCTCTATCAAAGTGCTTGACAAACAAGTGAGTTTTCAGTTTCCTGCAGAAGTCAGATAGGTCGTGGATGGCTCGTAAGCTCTGAGGGAGCGTGTTCCATATGCTTGGGGCATATAGTGAGAAGGCTCGATTCGAGGTGCTCTGGTTGCTCTTCACTTTTGCTGTGGGGATGGTGAAGGACGTTTGTGCGTTGCTTCTTCTCTGTCCGTTGTCTTGTATAATAAAGACTGTAGGTATACTGAGGAAAGGCTATGTGAGATTTTGCAAATGGTCAGCAAGGCCTTGTATTTTGTGTGGCTCGCTATGGGGAGCCAGTGCAAGTATCTGAGGATTGGGGTTTCATGATCTGTTCTGGCCGCTCCATAGAGGATTTGGGCAGCAGTGTTTTGTGCCAGCTGTAACAGGCAAATTGTGTGATTCAGTAGTCCTCGTACAATGATACTGCAATAATCACAGTGTGGGCAGACTAGGACTTGAAAAACTGTATGGAAGTCCTGGATGCTCAGCAATGGTCATAGGCACTGCACTTTTTTTATTTTTTTATTTTGTGGTAGATGTGTTTGATATGTTGCCGATATGAGGTTGTAGGGTTATTCCCAAGTAATGCACAACAGACCTCCACTTTTAGCAATGCGCCTGGGATTCTTATAGATGTTGATGGTCCAAGTTTGTGATGACCAAAACATAATTATTGCTGCAGAAGTTCAGCTTTTTGGCACTATACTGGGCAGTGAATTATCTTTTTGTTCTCCTAACAAAGTCGTAATTTTTCAAATTACGTTTTTTGAGGAGGTTAAAGACTTACCTACAGCCTTTAGTTTTATCACCTCTATATTACTGTAATTTGATTTTAGGCAAGCTTCCTTTATCGTGTACTAAGCCATTACAAATAATCCAAAATGCATCTGCCCAACTAGTTTCCAGTATAAAGTTATGTGACCACATTACAGCTATACTGTTTTCATCACACTGGTTGCCAATAATTCATCATATTCATTTTAAAGTGGTCTTGATGTTTTATATGTCTTTGTGGTTGATTATTTTTACCTATTGAGTCATGCGTCATAGAGGAGTCCCTCACTCCAGTCCTTGGGCTGGAGAAGTGGCCTTGTTGCCGGGATACATAAAAATAATGAAGGGCAACACATGGAAGATTTCATTCTACATTTTTAAACATTTTTAACAGTATAAAACAGCAGAAAAAGAACTGCGAGATCAAATTAAAGTGGTCTTCTAAAGCAAGAGACAACTCTTATAGATTGCAAATAAACACTTCCTAGACTAACTTGTGTCAATGCTGCAAACCAGGCTCTCACTAGCTTGATGAAAAAAGGTCTTGATTTTTGTAGCTGAACTATGCATTTCTGAGGTCATCAGAAGTAAGGTGGTATTTCCCGAAAGCCGGAATGACTAACCCGAGGGAATTCAGTCTTACGTGTTAATTCTATCACTTCAAGCTGAAAACAGGAAAATAGGGGACGGATTTTGGAGACCATAAAGCGGCAAGAACAAGGGCCCTTGTCCTTTCTAAGGCTCTATAAGCAGGGGTACCTCAATGACTTGGTAATATTACAGCAAAGGTTTCTTGCCTCACATTAATTTTTATTTGTTTAGCCATTTCCCAGCAAGGAAGAAATACATTATGGAATCTTTCTGCCCCATCTCCCTATAAAAAAATAGCAAAAAAACAGTTCAACTACATAACAGTTTTTCAATACTGTAACTATGATGCGTGCCGGGGTAGTTTTGGAGAAAGGAAGTATACACTAGTATGCAAACCTAAGGAAGGGTGTGGAACTGTTCCAAGGTCTTCAAAGGAATTCAGAAATCAAAATAAGCTTTGAATATAAAGTCCGTATGCTTTCTCCCAAATCTTCCTCAACAATGCATTTTATAGGCTCAATTTTATAACAGGATACCTTTGTTGAATGTTCAAGGCGGCACCTATATTATCGCTACTTTATAAAGGCAAAACAGGTGTTACCATGTTCTCTGTAAACCGCCCCTGATCTCTGGAAGGAGCGGTACAGAAAAGTGCACAAAATATAGGACAGGTAGATGTCTATATACAATGGAGCTATATATAAGTATCATTTGAACAATCTAATTTAGACATTTAAAATTATATATTGACCATGTGGCCAAATAGTGACCTTCTGATTTTTATTTCAACTTTGGAATTTTTTTCAAAATACTGTTTCACCAAGTTAAGAGTGTTTATTGTACTTGTTTAGAGCCCGTGATTTTAATGAAGAACAGTGAATAAATATCAGGAAAAAAACCAGCTTTTGGAAAATGACTGCCCAAGTATTTTATTTAACTTTCTTTTATATATCACATTTCCTAAGATCAATGCGATCTACATGTAACAAACTTTAAAATTTACCATGAACAAACATGCAACAATATAACGGGAAAGGTAAAAATTTAGGATTTAACCTATACATAATAATGATTAAGTGAGGTAGTATATGGATGGATAATATGGTTTTTTTTTTAATGGCAGGTAATCCTAATGGTAGGCCTGAGGTCCTGTTAAGCTACATGAAGATTGCACAGCATCATTATATGTATGAGGAGGTTGGGAAAGATAAGCTGCTGTAATATGGCAACTTTAATTACATTACGTTTTTTTCATCAAAATAGTCTTTAAAGAGAAGTGTCTATTTCTTTTTGGAAGTGTGTGAGGTCATCTATGCTTCTAAGTTTAGTAGGAAGGTTATTCCAGAGGCCTGATGTATACAGAGAGAAAACTCGTGAGAAGGTTGTTTGGTTGAATCTTAGTTCTATCAACAAGCACGATTAATGCGTTCTGGGCACATGCTCTCTTGAGTCTATTTTCTGGTGGCTTTTCAAGGATGGACTGTAGGTAATCCACAGAGATGTTGTGCAAGATTTTGAAAGTGATTATAAGTACTTTGTATTTGACCAGTGCAGCTGTTCTGGAAGCATCCTTCAGGACTCTTGTTGCAATATGCTGGGCCATTTATAGCAAATGTAGGATACTTTTGGGGACGCCATGGTAACTGATATTACAGAATTGCAAGTGTGGGTATATCATTGCTTGGAAAACCATTCGGAAATCATGTGGCTCAATTAGATGGCATAATTGTTGGAGAGTAAATCTTTCTAGTGGTTCTCTTGATGAGAGATTGTAAGGTTAGCCATTGATCAAGTGTTATTCTGAGGTATTGCATCTCAGCCTTAACTTCTAGCTCTGCATTACTGACTTTCAAAACTGACGGAGAGGAGAAATCTTGATTCCTGGTAAGAAAAAGTACTTGTTATTTTAAAGTTTATTCTAAGCTGGTGTTTGTAATAACGAATTGGAGAATATATTAATATAATCTAGCATGTGAGTGTAGCAAGCTGTTGCTATGGAAAAAGGAGTGTAAATCATATCATCAGCAAATAAGGGATATAAGAAGTTGTGAGCCAGAATGATGTTGCAGATTGTCTAAGTTACATAGCGGTGAGGATAACGCTGAACCTTGGGAAACTCCCTGTGCAAGCTTGTATAGGGCTGATTTGGTAGGTCCTATTTTCACATGCTGACGACGTCCAGTTAGATACGGGTGGAACCATTACAAGGCAGAACTCCGTACTCCTATGGTTTGTAGACGTGCTAGCAGTAACTTGTGGGATACTGAATCAAACACAGCCTTTATATCGAGGAAAATTAGAATGAAACTTTGTTCAGGGTTCTGTAGGCCTTTTATAATCTTATCCAAGAGAGTGGTGTTTAGTGTCTCAGTACCATGATATTGTCTGAAGCCATGCTGTTGTAGGTCTAGTAAAATATTTTTATTGAAAAAAATCCTGTAGTTGTGTATGTACTACTTTTTCAATTATTTTAGTTAGGAAAGGTAGGCTGGTGATGGCTCGGTATGAACTCAGGTCACCTGTTTCTAATTCGGGACTAGGATAGGGTGAATAGATCCATTCTTCAGACAGCAGGGGAAGTAGCCTTTTATGAAGGAATCTTGTATTATCTTTTTAATGGAAGGGGCTAGATCAGAGGGAGTAAGCTTGATCCAGCTTACTGGGCATGGATCAAGAGGAGATGTATTGAGGTCCTTTCTAAATTTTCAAGAGATGATGGAGTGAGGTCAAGCAGTGATGTATTGGCTACTTGATCATATTGTGGTACAGCTAGATTCAGGTGGGAGCTGTCAACTTTAGCTTAGAAAAAGTTAGCCAGCTCTTCTGGTGTTGGAGTGTTATGAATTCTGTCGTCATTACGCTTTGTAAAGATTTTACAATGTCAAAGAGCTGTTGACACCCATTCAGGAGTCACAATCTCCAGCCACTGACCAAGTTCTTTTTTCCCCGCAGCCTGACCCCCGCTCTGGCCTTCCAAAGCCTGGGTCAGGGCCGCCTTTAGGAACTGAGCTGTTTGTATGCTTTGGCTGATGAGCTCATGTCGGGGGCGGAAGTTACTGCCGCGATGGAGGCCCTGTTCTGGTGAGATTATCTGCTTTTCAGAGATGCACATGCTGGCTCTGTTGCTGCAGTCTTTGTGTAGGCTCTTTTCCCTGCTTGAGCGGGTCTTGGCTTGATGAACACACTGGGGGGAGGAGCTTACCACCACAATGGAGTTCCTGTTCTGGTGAGATTCTCTGCTGTTCAGGGCTGCCGACGCTGGCTCTGTTGCTGCAGTTTCTATTCCTCTGTGTGGGCTCTTTTCCCTGCTTGAGGGGATCTGGGCTTGATGAGCTCACACTGGGGGGGAGGAGCTTACCCCTGTGATGGAGGTCCTGTTCTGGCAAGATTCCCTACTGGCTCTGCTGCTGCAGTCTTAGTCCCTCCGTGTGGGCTGTTTTCCCTGCTTGCGTGGGTAGGGCTTGATGAACTCACACTGGGGGGGGGGGGTGGGGAGGGGAGAGAGGAGCTTACCACCGCGATGGAGGTCCTGTTCTAGAGAGATTCCCTGCTGGCTCTGTTGCTGCAGTCTTAGTCCCTCCGTGTGGGCTCTTTTCCCTGCTTGCGTGGGTAGGGCTTGATGAACTCACACTGGGGGGTGGGGGGGTGGGGAGGGGAGAGGAGCTTACCACTGCGATGGAGGTCCTGTTCTAGAGAGATTCCCTGCTGGCTCTGCTGCAGTCTCTTTTCCCTGCTTGAGGGGATCTGGGCTTGATGAACTCACACTGGGGGTGGGGGGTGGGGAGGGGAGAGGAGCTTACCACTGCGATGGAGGTCCTGTTCTAGAGAGATTCCCTGCTGGCTCTGCTGCAGTCTCTTTTCCCTGCTTGAGGGGATCTGGGCTTGATGAACTCACACTGGGGGGGGGGGGGGGAGATTACCACCGCGATGGAGGTCCTGTTCTAGAGAGATTCCCTGCTGGCTCCGTTGCTGCAGTCTTAGTCCCTCCGTGTGGGCTCTTTTCCCTGCTTGAGTGGGTCTGGGCTTGATGAACTCACACTGGGGGGGGGGGGGGGGGCGCTTACCACCGGGATGGAGGTCCTGTTCTAGAGAGATTCCCTGCTGGCTCTGTTGCTGCAGTTTCTGTTCCTCTGTGTGGGCTCTTTAGGTGCTGAGCTCTTTGGATGCTTTGGCTGATGAGCTCGTGTATGAGGGTGTGCGTGTACTTTCATTGCCAACCTGGAAGCATTCTGGGGGACGGGGTTAGGTTGGGGGAGACCATAATGTGTGCGACTTTGGATTGTGAAAACTATGCTCCTCGCTTTACCTGTAAAAAGCAGGCATAAATCTTGGTGGGTATTTTTTCAAGCAGCAGTAACTGAAGCAAATCTTTGTGCATGGTTTTGCTTTGGTAACGGAAATGGAGTAGCAGCCTAGCAGTAAAAGCAGTAGAGAAGTCAGGGTTCAAATCCTACTTCTGCCACCGACACTCCTTATGATCTTGGGCAAGCCACTTTACCATCCACTGCTTTAATTACAAACTGTCGGGCCCGCGCCTGAGGGCCTCGCCTGAGGGCCCTTTGGCGTGGCCCTTAGGCGGGGGCATGACTTGCAAATCAAAGCGGAGTCCACAGATAAGTCAGCACTAGGCCGTTCATCGTAACTCATGCCTTATACTCAAGCAAGCCATCTCACTTGAAGATAATTCAAGAGACAGCTAGTAACCCGGTAATATTGTATACTATCTCTAGATACCTTGTCTCCTAATGCTAAGCAACCTGTTTAATAGTGTATACTGAATTGATATTATTCCAGTCTTGCTCTAGCCACTTTGATTAATTGATTGCCTTTTGTTTAGCTACATATTTCGAGCACATCCTAGTGTGCACAGATACTACCTAGTACCATTACACTGTTCCATTACCTATATCTTCACCATGCTACCATATTGTGCAACCTCATACCCCTTTACCCTTTCTCTCTGTTATATGTTAATAGCTTTAACTTGTGACACTCTAGCCTTTACTGCACCCCACAACGCTATTCCAATCCTTCATTGACCATGGAGAAGATCCTTTGACTTCCCCAACCATCAAACTGAAACGCCACGGCGCCCACCTGGTCCACATGTTATCTATGTTGCCCTACAGCAGCACAACCCTTCTCAGCGTGCACAGCTCCTCCATCCCTCTAACCTTAAATGCGCACTAATAAATGCTCGATCAATACGGAAAAAATGGCCAGCATTAACAGATATTCTCTCAGCCCATAACCTCGATATCCTATGTGTCACTGAGACCTGGCTATCTGCCTCTGACTCTGTGCTCCTTCACCAGATTGTTCCTCCCAACTTCATAGCTCACTCATGTCACAGAACTGACCGCCGTGGTGGAGGGGTACTCATCTTATCTAAATCTGACCTTAGATTTCAGCTTGTAGCCTCAAACAGCACTTCGACCCTTGACTCTGTTACCATCGCAAATAAGCAGATCACTATCAATTTACTCTATAGAACACCATCCTCATCACCAGACGATTTAGCCACAATAATTGATCTTGCCTGCAACCCTACGAGCCCGCACACCTTAAACTGGGTGTTAGGCGACCTTAACCTCCCAACCATTCAAGACAGCCATACCAACGCCTTTATCGATGCTCTCAGTGAACTAGGCTATGTTCAGTTGGTCGACACCCCTACCCATACAAAAGGTAACACAATGGATCTTATCTTTGCACCACAATCAGCTCTTACCCATTGGCACAATTCCTACCTAAATTCAATCTCAGTACCTTGGTCTGATCATCTCCTGATACTATTCCAGATGCCAATATGCTCCAGCTCTTCCAAGACATTACCAGTAGATGAACCCACCCCAGAACACTTGAAGCGCTTTCACCCTTTTAACAGAGAGGACATCCTAAAGAGGACACAGAACTTACTTTACCCTCCTGAAAAAAGCCTTGAGGACATGGTTGATTCTTGGAACTCTTGCCTAGATGCTGTGATTCACTCTCCTACCACAATCAAGGTACCTCATAAGAAAAAGAATGCACCATGGTACTCCTCAGAGCTACGGAAATCACTCCTTCTCCTCAGACAGCTAGAAAGACGGTGGCGACGATCAAGAACAGCTGAAAACCATGATGCATTCATAGCACAATTAAGAAGACATCGCTCATCCGTATCTTCTAGTATGAAACAATATTACGCAAGTAGACTACAGCGCTCCCACAACAAACCTCACGAGCTCTTCCGCATTGTGAAAACCTTAGCAAAGGAACCTTCTCAGGGTACCTTGCCCCATCTAGACCCTCAGGAATATGCCAACTACTTACGAAGCAAAAGTAACCAGCTCGCTCTAACCTCTAAGCCCCTCATTCCAGCTAACACTCCCTACACCGTCCCTCTACCCTCACCTAGTCAATTCTCATGTGAGACTCAACACACTCTTTCATCCTTCTCCACCCCAACTGACAATCATTCAAGACACTATCTTAAAAATAAACACCACAACATCACCTTCTGACCCCTGTCCAGCTTCCTGGATAAAGTCACTATGGGCGGATCTCAGCCCATTTCTAGCTAAAATGATAGATGTATCGTTCTCTACTGGGATGTTCCCTCAAACCCTGAAGCAGACCTCTATCAGACCTCTCCTAAAAAACAGCAAGTTGGAACCCCTCCATGATGGAATGCTACAGACCCATCTCCAGCATTCCTCTCCTATCGAAAATTATTGAAAAGATTACCCAACGCCAATTACAAGATCATATAGATACCAATGCACCCTTGCATCCCTGTCAGCACGGATTTCGTGAATCACATGGTGTTGAAACACTACTGACATCCCTGTTTAATGCTTTAACCATAGGCTTGGACAACATCAGACAAGGTTTTGTTTTAATCTTCATGGACATTGCAGCTGCCTTCGACACTGTCGATCATGAAATACTCCTGTCACGACTTAGAGAGAAGGGAGTTCACGGATCAGCTCTATCTTGGTGCGCTTCATACCTCAGAGACCGTTGGCAACATGTCCGTTATGGATCTTCCACCTCTGACCCCTTTCCTCAAACAAAAGGTGTGCCACAAGGCTCCTCCCTTTCCGCCTTGCTGTTCAACGTCTATATGCAGCCTATCTGTGACCTTATCCACTCTTTTAACATCAACTGCCTGGTCTATGCTGATGACGTCTTGATGTATATGCCAATCTCAACAGAACACCTGGACCTCTCCCCACTAATCAAGTGCTTTGACGCAGTCACAGACTGGCTAAATGCACAAATGCTTAAGATAAACTTCAAAAAGACAGAAGTCCTCTTCGTCACCAGGAACCCTGCATTTACCCCACCAATGTCCATCAAGATGCGTGACGCAGAACTCCTCTGCAAGACTACAGTGAGATACCTGGGGGTTACGCTCGATCAGCAACTCAATATGAAGGTTCATATCAGCAACGTAGCAAAATCTGTCTATCATAAAATCCGGACCCTTCGTTATCTGCGTCAGCTGCTAGAGCCAGATGACTTCCGATCAGTCTTTCAGGCCCTAATAATGCCTCACCTTGACTACACCAATGCGATACTACATGGCCTACCAAAGAGCACGATCAACCCCTTACAATTGGCAATGAACTCTGCTGCAAGAATCCTTCATGGAGCCTCTAAGAGAACCCACATCACTCCAATACTGAAACAGTTACATTGGCTGCCTATACAATCTAGGATCTCTTCCAAGATCCTAACTATGACTCATAAAGCGATCAATAACTACTCTGCATCTGCTATCACTGACCTGATATCAATTACACCCCCTAATCGAGCAAGGAGATTGACCGCCTCCAACTCTCTTGTATTACCGAAGGCAATCACGAAGTGCTCTCAAGTCACTAGATCCAGAGCCTTCTCCTACTTTGCACCATCATGTTGGAACGCCCTACCATCTGGCATCAGAACCATCAGTGACCTCTCTCAGTTCAGGAAGGCACTGAAGCATCACCTATTTCTGCAGCACTATGATGTTTCAGATACCCCCCCGTACCAACCTACCACCACACTCCAGGCCAACACCTAAACCCATGCACTCCACATTCTTAATCTGCAGAACTGTAATCTCACTTGCACCTCCTCTCACCAAGAGAAATTTACTTAGTTTCACGTAATTCTACATATAGCTGCATTTAGTTGCTTTGTACATAGTTCTCATGTTCACTGTTTCACTGTTCAAGAAACCTGTTTAATGTATATCCAAGTTTATTTTACCTGTTCATTGTAAGCACAGATCAATTATTTGTGACGTGTGGTTTTTATGTTCATTGTAAACCGCACTGATGTCGAAAAGCGCGGTATAAAAGAAACTGTAAATAAATAAAATAAATAAATGCACATTATTTAACACAAGCCCCAGTACTGTCTATTTAATAACTAACAGGCCGATGCAGAAAACCGGTGCTGAAGTCATGCGCTATTAGCTATGTACATGTTTTCGTAGTGGGCCGATTGCTGCATACCAGCACTGAAGTCTCGTGCTAAGGGCATGTATGTAAATGAGCTGTGCACAAAATAAATCAGTGTAAAGTTGAAAGGAGGGGAGCCAATGCGTGCGCTACAACAGACGCGCTACAAGTGGCCATGTGTGCATGCGCATAAATGTCAAACGCTCATGTTATATGCAAAGGACGTGCAGGCTCTTTTGGTGCTCACCCCATAATAACCATAATATATGAATAATACAACTGCGTCCAAAAAACACACAAGGATAAGGAGCAAAAACATTTCTTCTCGAACGCTGAATTTTTGCTAATACACAAAGTTACATGCAGAAAATTTTCACATTGCAGGTAACTGTTCATCGGTACATATCCTGACACAGACTTTCCCTACACGTGCAAGAGGTTTGAGCCACCTCAGACCAGGCATAGAGCTATTGGCGCTCCTGCTGGTTATGTAATCCTCTACATGTTTCTCTGCATCAGACGCAGATGTTATTAGCATGCCCATTTTAATATGCACAGCTCATTTGCATATTATTTAAATATCCTTGGCGTTACTGTGCATGCATACTTTTCCTTTGCTGTTTACGCATGCGTCAATCTCTCTTCTGCATTTGGCACGGTGTAACGTGGACGAATAATAATTTGCATTATCTGCACACAAACGGTGCTCCAATCTTTCTGCATCGGCCCCGTAAGAGCATAACTTAGTTAATGCACGTGAATAAATCAGGCCCTTAGATTGTAAGGCCTCTGGAGAAGGCAAATATCTCCTGAATCTGAATGGAACTCACCTTGAGCTACCAAAGAAAAGGTAGAAGCTAATTCTAAATAAAATTAGTCAACACCCCACAAGTAGAAACTAATCAGTGTATTCGTCAGTTGGCACAATTTAATTATTGCCCACAAATTTCAAGATTTTCTGGAGGACTCTAGCTGTCTCTGCTCATGGTTTGCATCACATTAAGTTGGTAAATGCACTGAATGCCTATTAATAGATTTTCTCTGTACCATATTCTGGGCTTGATTCACAAAGTTTTCTTGCCCACAGACACGAAATCAAAAAAATGCCTTTGTGAACTAGGCCTTTTGTGGGTTGTTAAACATATTGAAGCATCTACCTTTCTTAGACGTGGAAGGATGATCTCATTTCTAATGCAGACCACTTCCTGACCACGATAAAGTTCCTCCAGAGAAGAATGAGCCGCATTGAATTAACCGACTGCATTCTCTCAGAGTGTGAGGACATTGGGGAAAGACTCATTTAATAATATGGCAGTTTTTTCATTTAGCTCATGACTTTTCATTGGTAGCTCAGATCAGATACTTGGCTGAGGTGAAGGCAGGTTGAGAATAAACTTTTCATTTTTGCTTAATTGCCTGTTAATTTTTGCTTCTTCGGTAGGACTATGTGCATTAGTATTTAGCACATACCATTCCAATAGCAGTTCAAGGCAAGTTATATTCAGGTACAGTACTTATTTTCCCCCTCCCTGGAGGAATTACAATCTAAGTTCTTTGTACCTGAGGCAATGGAGTGGCTTGCCAAAGGCCACAAAGAGCGTCAGTGGGATTTGAACACTGGTCTTTTTGGTTCTTGACTCCTTCAGTAGGACAATGTTGATTTAAATGGCCATGGTAGCTCATTTGGCATGTCTGGCTGTGGGTTTTAAGTGCCTTCAAGTCAATGAAGACTCCTGGTGACCCAGCAGCCCCTGGGTTTTCTTGGCAAGGTATGACCGGAAGCAGACTGCCAGGCCTTTTCTTCCGAGGCAATGGAAGGTAAAGCGACTTGCCCAAGGCCACAAGGAGAGCCAGTGGGAATCAAACCCAGATCTCTTGGGTAGTAGGCTGTTACTCTAACCACTAGGCTACTCCTCCTGTGCAGACAGGATTATAAAACCTACAGTCAGGGCCGCTGCATGGGCAGTGGGCACCCTATGTCAACCTTGATCCTTAGAAACATAAAAGCAGATAACGACCCTACAGCCTAATCTATGCATTTAAACTTCAGACCCCTATGTCCCTCCCTCCTCCCTCTCCCACCCCGAGTTTAATAAGCAAGCTTAAGAATCATGATCACGCCAGCACCATCCCTCCCAGAACAACCGTGTAAAAACACAGAATTGGATATCATCTACACAGATTTTACAGTGATTCTGTTTCCATGAGTAAATGCAAGAGGATACATAGACTTAAAGGAGGCATGTTCTGGTAGTTTGGGTAGTTCAAGAAAATATATGTGTATTTCCAATTTTACAGTAGGGATTCATATAGAGCTTAACATTTTCCCATTGGCATTTACGTCTGCTGTGAGGCAGCATGTCAGCCACCCGTTCATCTGGATCTGGGGTCTCCACCAGGGGGCAACGGTGCTTTCCTCAGTGAGTGCTGAGTGCAAGAGTTCTTTCACTTGGCTCCTTAATTGGCTCCTCCTGGACTAGTTCAGGACATCACTCCCAGCAAATGGAGAACATCAGAAACAGCCATACTTTTAAACCACACATCAACGACAAGTGGGAAGAAGTGGGCAGAACAAAATCAATGTAAAATACACGCAAGCCAGTTAAATGCTGGAAAGCAATGAGCACAAATGCTCGAAGCTTAGCCAACAAAGTTCCGGACCTGGAAGCCCTAATGGTGGAAATGGACTTGGACATTGTGGCCATTACAGAAACATGGTTTAATGAATCGCATGAATGGGATATAGCCATACCTGGCTATAATCTATTCAGAAGAAACAGAGAAATTGGAAAAGGAGGAGTAGTCGTCTTGTATGTAAAAAGCAATATTAAAGCTACTGCAATGCAGGGGGCATGGGGAAAAGAAGAAGCGCTCTGGATTGTGTTGGAAAGAGGAGATGGCACTGTCATCCATACTGCTGTAGTCTACAGACCTCCTACTCAAATCAAAGAAATAGATAATTAATTGATTATAGATATTGCCAAGATAGCCACAAAGGGGGAAGTGATCATATTGGGTGACTTTAATCTACCTGATGTGGATTGGCGTACTCCTTCTGCGAATCTGGCAAGAAGCAAACAATTGTGGATGCTTTCCAAGATGCGTCACTTAAACAAATGGTGATGGAACCAACCAGGGAAAGCTCAATGCTGGATTTAGTGCTCACCAACGGTGAGAGTGTGTCGAATGTCTGGGTGGGTGACCCCGTGAGCAGCAGCGATCATCACACAGTGTGGTTTGAGATAAAAGCCAAGGTGCAGTCCAATCATAGCAAGCTCAACGTCCTAAACTTCAAAAATACTGACTTCAGTAGAATGGCCAAGTACTGTGATAAGGAAGCTTATCATAGCTCAGGAAGGAGCTATAGAAAAGGTGAAGTGACTCTGAACAAGCAACCTGTCAGTTCTGGTAGAAATAAGAAAACAGAATTTTTCCATAAAAGACTACCAGTCCCAGAATGCACCAGGTTTCCAACAGCCATTAGAGGAGCTGAAGTGGGGAAACGTGTGTTCAATCAAGAGGGCTATGAGGTAATCCCCAAGCACTCATCTCAAAGGGCAGGGCCTGATTCAGCACAGCTGCACTGTGCTAGGGTGGCGCACTCATCTAGGCAGAATAAAGGTAGAGTTTATTCTACAGAGAATTATCCTCATCCTCAGAATTATCCTCAGATTCATCTTGGACAGCTTCATCATCTGGAGGATCATCAGAAGCAGAAGCCAGAGCGAACGGACAGAAAGGGCAAGAAACCCTTTGGAAGAAAGAAGAGAAAAGCATTTGGAAGGTCTAAAGGAGTCCAGAGCAGTACGTATACTGGGAGACATTCAAAAGGCCAGCATACACCATTGGACTGGGGAAAGCCAGAGGAATGGTGCTGCAGGGCTAGGAATCTCCAGACGGTACCTGTGAGGGAGACGGCTGCACGTGGAAGGGACCCTAAGACCCGTGCCAGAAGGTATGTGAAGAGAGATCCAGTGTCCAGGGATCTGGATTGGAAGGCTGGACATAAGAACTGGACTACATACTGGCCAGGCTATTTAGAGAGGAACTCTAACAGCAATGGAAGCTCAGGTATGAACACTGATCTATGCCCTAGCTATAACCTTGAAAGACAGCAGGGAAACAAGTATTCTCCTGAGAGTGCTACATTGAGAAATTCCTCTGTGCCAATCCATGATATTGAACCCATGATTGTTGAAGAAGGGGGAGAAGTCTTAGATACAGGCTGTGAATACATGGATTGCTCTCTGTCTAAACTCCTTTGGTAATTTACTGTTACAAAGTACAGCAACCATCACAAAGAAATACAAACTTGTTCTTTAATCTACTCAGAAAAGCTCCTGAGTAGGATTTTAAGCCAAGCAGTAGAAAGCAAGCCAGCTAAGGGGTTTCAGCTGGATAACTGCTAGCAATTGAGCCTTACCTAATTGCTTGTGAGCTCTGAGGGAATCACTTCTGAGTCTATGTGTGAAGATATAAGAAGTTAACCTGAAAAGAACAGTTTTTCCCTTTGTGGGTTTTGCTTGTTGTTTGAAACACTGCTAAGAAAATATTAGCTAAAGCCTACAGAAAAGACCAGTTTGTTACCAACCAGGTCTTTATTCTTTTCATTTGATTGCCTGACAAGTTCAGATGTTGTTTTCCTGATTTTGTTTTTCTAAGTTTAACACTGAAAGCAAGTATCCTGTTTTATGTGCTACCAAGCATATCTGTGTTGGAAGAAATAACCCCATAAATAAATATCTTATTGGCTTTACACTCAAGCATAACTAATTATTGTGAGCAGCTGTGTCTGGTGTGAATGAATTGCATTTCCCACAATCCCTTGCAAATCATATTGATATATGCACTTGCCAAGTCTGTGAACATTCTCACCCAGGCAGCCGTCTGACAGTATCTGAAGGAGGAGTTGGCAGGGTGGGAGGGAGGAAAGTGACATTGAAAAAGTAAAATTGCTAAACAAATACTTCTGCTCTGTTTTTACTAAAGAAAATCCTGCAGAAGGACCATCTGTGCCTCCCAAATATAAAAATGGGAATGAAGTAGATACCACACAATTCACTGAAGATGTGTTAGAACAACTTGCAAAACTGAAAGTGAACAAGGTCATGGGACCAGATGGGATACATCCCAGGATACTGAAAGAGAACTGATCTCCAGCTGGAATAGCAGCCTCAGCTCCACTGCCCAACTCCCACCATCAAACAAGCCCCCAAGGAAACGAGCCACTGCATCCTGGTACTCCACAGAACTGCGAACGTCACTCCACCTAAGGAAGCTGGAAAGACGCCGGCGTCGATCACACTCCTCTGAAGATCAGAGGGCATATAACCTTCACCTGACAAAACACCGCAAAGCAATAACTGAGAAAATGAGGCAATTCCACACCGACACCCTAAAACGATCACTAAGCAAACCACACGACTTGTTCAATCTTGTCAAGAACCTAACAAAAGAACCATCCCCTGATCAACCAAGCGAGATCCACCCTTAAGAATTCGCAGACTACCTGCAATCAAAATTATGCCAGACCAATAAGTCCACAGCACCCACCACCGCACACGAGCCACCCTAACCAACACCACTGACCACCTTCTCCACCCCATCCAAGTAGTACATTGAAGACAGTATCGCTGTGATCAACACCACCATGGCACAAACCAACCCCTTCCCTGCCTTCTGGATAGAAGAGCTACGCAGTGAATTTAGCCCGTTCATAGCCAGACTCATGGACCTGTCATTTTCAACAGGCTCGTTCCCACAAAGCCTCAAACGCACGTTCATCAGAACTCTGCTAAAAAACAACAAATGCGACCCCCAGAAGGTCGACTCATACAGACCTATATCTAGTATACCACTACTAGCCAAGATAATTTGAAAAGAAGTCCAACGCCAAATACAATACCACATCGAAACCGCCGCTCCGCTGGACCCCTGCCAACATGGATTCAGGGAAGCCCATGGTGTTGAAACACTCCTCACCACCCTCTTCAGTAACATAATTGCTGGAATCTACAACACCCGTCAAGGGTTTGTCCTCATCTTCATGGATATAGCTGCTGCATTTGATTCAGTAAGCCACAAGCTCCTCCTGGTGCGACTCAAGGAGAAGGGTATTTGTGACACAGCACTAAACTGGTGCAAATCATACCTGTCTGACAGATGGCAGCATATACGATCCGGGGCTTCAACATCAGAACCTTTCCACCAGAGGCAGGGTGTTCCGCAGGGATCCTCCCTCTCCGCCCTGATGTTCAAACATATACATGCAGCCCATCTGTAGCCTCATCCGATCATTCAATGTTGACTGCTTGATATATGCCGATGACGTACTGCTCTACATGCCATTCTCAACCGACCAGCTGGACCTCTCCCCACTGAGACTGCTTTGACACGGTGTCCAAATGGCTCCAGACTCAAAACCTCCGAATACAGCACAAGAAAACAGATGTCCTTTTCATTACAAGGAACCATAACTTCACCCCTCCAGCCTACTTAAAGGTCAAGGAAGCAGAGCTGCTAACCAAATCCACAATCCGATACCTTGGAGTCACATTAGACCAACGCCTGGACATGAAGGCACACATAAGCAACACAGTAAGAGCAGTCTACCATAAGATTCGGACACTCAGGCACCTACGCTCCCTGCTTGAGCCGGATGACTTCCGGACAATCTATCAAGCGCTGATTATCCTGCATTTTGATTACGCCAATGCAATTCTACAAGGGCTCTCGCAATCCACCCTGAATCCACTCCAGCTCGCAATGAATGCCACGGCTAGAGTTCTACATGGTGCTTCTGGAATGACCACGTGACACCCATCTTGAAACATCTCCACTGGCTCCCTATCGACGGCAGACTCTCTTTTAAAACCCTACTGCTGACTTTCAAGGCCATCAACAGGCTCTTCTCTGCCTCACTCACGGAGCTTATCCACACTACGCCCTCTAACAGATCCAGAAGATCTGCAGCAGTTGACACACTGGTAATCCCGAAGGCAATAACCCAATGCTCCCAGGCAACAGCAAACAGGGCGTTCAGGTTCTGTGCGCCCAAATGCTGGAACGCCTTACCACCTAGCATCCAGGCAATCTCCGATCTAACCCAATTTAGGAAGACATTGAAGCACCACCTCTTCCTCAAACACTAGCCGGATGACAGCACACCAACAGCCAACCCCCTCCTCTAGTACCGCCACACCAACACACCCAGCACGCCATCCTCGACTATGCTTACTCTGTGAAACAGACTTGACATGATTCCTATATGTAAATAGTTACCCCAGTGTTACCCAAGTTTTAGCACCTGTTCATTGTAAATACAGAGCAGCTTGTTACACTGTATAAGTTTCTGTTACATGTAAACCGCACTGATGTTGAATAGCGTGGTATAAGAGAGACTTTAAATAAATAAAAAATAAATAAGAGCTCAGAGAGGTTCTTGCAGGGCCGTTAAAAGATGTTTTCAACAGATCCTTGGAAACAGGAGCAGTTCCCTCAGGACTGGAGAAGGGCGGATGTGGTACCTCTTCACAAAAGTGGTGACAGGGAAGAAGTGACAATCTACAGGCCTTGCCTCAGTGGCGGGAAAAGTAATGGAGGCACTTCTGAAAGAGCAAATAGTGGACTCTCTCAAAACCAACAGGTTGCATGATAAGAGGCAACATGGTTTTACCAAAGGACGATCTTGCCAAACAAATCTGATTGAATTCTTTGACTGGGTGACAACAGAACTAGATCAGGGGCATGCGATGGATGTCATCTACCTGGATTTCAGCAAAGCCTTTGACACTGTTCCTTATAGGAGGCTTATCAAAAACTCAGTAGTTTGGGAATGGGTCCCAAGGTGGTGAACTGGATCAGAAATTGGTTGACTGACAAGACGACAGAAGGTGATGGTAAATGGAGCTCACTCGGATGAAAGGAGGGTGATTAGCGGGGTGCCCCAGTGTTCGGTTCTGGGCTCGGTACTGTTCAATGCATTTGTGAGTGATATTGCTGAAGGACTGCAGTGAAAACTGCGAAATCATATCCAGCAAGGGTAGTCGAAACAGTGTTGTGTTTCGGATCAAATTTTTTTGAAGACCCTGCTTCTTTTTAGTGGGGACAAGTGTTTTGCCTGAAGCAGGGTCTTCAAAAAAAGTTTGACCCAAAACACAGGACTATGTTGACTACCCTTGCTGGATATGATTTTGCTGTTTTCAGCAGTTAAATATTGGACTTTAAAAACATTATAAATGTGATATCTAAAGTTTTGCGCTAAAAGTGGTGCCCTCATGCTTAACTGCTTTTACTTTTTGAATAAAATGGACAGGTTTGGTTCCTACCGGAGCTTCTGTTTGGCTGTTGGTTAAGTGGATGGCAGTCCGACAAAAAATATTTTTTTCACTTTAGGAAATAGTAATTAGATCTTACCTGCTAATTAGTGTTCCTGAAGGAACGACAGTCCAGTCCCTTTACTACTGGGTTGCGCAACCCTTCCAGCAGCTTGGAGGCTGAGCCCAACCTTTTTGGGGATGGAGCGGTATAAATACCACTGGGACCACCCCTCAACTCCAGTATTCGAATGAAAAAGCAGATATAACCAACTATTGTAACCAACCTACGTAACAAACATTTTAAGAAAAATAACGCATTAACTTATTTAAAGGATAAAAATTCTTTTTTTTTTTTTTTTTTTTGGTATCATAAGGAGAGGAAATGAGGAATGGGAATGGACGGTGTGGGTTTGCCCGAGCTTGCCGCCGTGGGTCTGCGCTCGTTGAAATGGTCTGCATCTTTTCCGAAGGTCTGCGTTCATTCCGCTGCTTTAACCAATAGATGTCAACTTTAGCCGGAATCGGGAGGGATCAGGGACTGGACTGTCGTTCCTTCAGGAACACTAATTAGCAGGTAAGATCTAATTACTATTTCCTTATCGTCACTCCAGTCCAGTCCCTTTACTACTGGGATGTACCCGAGCAGTTCAACCCTGGGTGGGGTCCGGCATACCGGAATGAAGAACCGCCAGGCCAAAACGAGCGTCCGCTGCACTCTG
Source organism: Ichthyophis bannanicus (assembly GCA_033557465.1). Classification (NCBI taxonomy): domain Eukaryota; kingdom Metazoa; phylum Chordata; class Amphibia; order Gymnophiona; family Ichthyophiidae; genus Ichthyophis; species Ichthyophis bannanicus. The sequence goes on along the minus strand of CM066050.1, from coordinate 26,184,002 downwards.
AACGTCTAACCTGTAATGCTTGGTGAAGGTATGGAGAGAGGACCAAGTCGCCGCCCTACATATGTCCAGGGGAGGGACTAGACTGAATTCCGCCCACGAGGTAGCCTGCGCCCTAGTAGAATGTGCCCGCAGGCCCACGGGAACTTGCTTTCCCTTCAGGATATAGGCGGAGGCTATCGCCTCCCTGATCCATCTAGAGATAGAGGACTTGGCCGCCGCCTCCCCTTTGTGTGGGCCCCCGAACTGGATGAATAGTCGGTCGGACTTTCTGAAGGGCGCTGTGCGAGAGAGGTATCGCTTCAGGGTTCTCCGGATGTCTAGGAGTCGAAGCTTGCTATCCCTGGCTTCCACCCCTTCTTTGTCGAAGGCCGGGAGGGTCACCGTCTGGTTCATATGAAAGGGGGATATAACCTTAGGCAAGAAGGAGGGAACCGTGCGCAGAACTACTTTGTCCTTGAGAAATGACAGAAAAGGCGGCTGAGCGGAGAGCGCTTGTAGTTCCGAGATCCTCCTGGCCGAACAGATGGCGATTAGGAAGACAGTCTTCAGGGTTAAATCTTTTAGGGAGGCCTCCTTTAATGGTTCAAAGGGATTCCCGATCAAGGCATTTAGCACCAGGTTGAGATCCCAAGGGGGAATGATTGACCTCCGTTGTGGGCGCAGGCGTCTCACCGCTCTTAGGAACCTTGAGACATCAGTGTGGGCCCCGAGGGGTTTCCCACGGACCTTGCCTCTGTAGCACGCGATGGCCGCGAGCTGGACCCTAAGGGAGCTGTGGGCCAGACCCTTGTCCAACCCTGCCTGCAAGAATTCCAGGACCTCCGGGACCGAGGCCGAGAGTGGCTTCTTTTGGTGCTCCGCGCACCAGGATTCGAAGATGCGCCAAACTCGTACGTAAGATAGGCAGGTCGAGCGCTTCTTGGCTTGTAGCAGGGTTGAGACTACTGCGCCTGAGTAACCTCGTTTCAGGAGCCGTGCCCTTTCAATAGCCAAGCCGTAAGCGAGAACCGCTCCACGTGTGGCATGAGCACCGGACCTTGGCTTAGCAGATCCCTCTTGCAAGGGAGCCGCCAGGGATGGTCGGCGATCATCCTCACCAGATCCGCGTACCAGGGACGGCGAGGCCAATCCGGGGCTATGAGGATTACCAATCCTTGGTGTGCCTCTATTCGCTGGAGGACCTTTCCGATGAGAGCCCAAGGGGGAATACATAGAGGAGGCCCTCCGAAGGCCACTTTTGGGAGAGGGCATCCAGGCCCTCTGACATTCTTTCCTTCCGCCGACTGAAGAATCTGTCCACCTTGGCTGACGAGAAGCGTGCCATGAGGTCCATGACTGGGACTCCCCAGCGATCCACTATTTGACTGAAGGTCTTCTGTTCCAGTTCCCACTCCCCGTGGTCTATCTTGCACCTGCTGAGGAAGTCGGCTGTGACGTTGTCCGCGCCCGCCACGTGTTGAGCTGAAAGTGCCTGCAGATGGGCTTCCGCCCACTGGAAGAGGGCGCCCGCCTCCTTCTCGAGACCGTGGCTGCTGGTGCCTCCCTGGTGGTTGATGTAGGCCACCGCGGTGACATTGTCGGAGAGGACGCGAATTGCTCGTCCCTGTACCAAGTCCTGGATAGCCTTGAGTGCTAGGGAGACGGCCCGTAATTCCAGTCTGTTGATGGGCCATTGCGATTCTAACGGTGTCCAGAGCCCCTGAACGAAGCGGTCTCCGCAGTGTGCTCCCCAGCCTGATAGACTGGCATCCGTCGTCAATAATACCCACTGAGGGGGTTCTAGAGGCATCCCGCGGTCCAGGTTCCTTGGGCATCTCCACCAGTGGAGTGCCTGTTTGGTCCTTGGGGCGCAAGGTAACTGCAGAGAAAGGGGATGATGCTGAGGCGACCACCGCCGCAACAGGGACCGTTGTAAGGGACGCATGTGGGCCCTGGCCCAAGGCACTACCTCTATTGCCGCCGCCATTGTTCCCAGAAGCTGAAGATAATGCCATGCCGAGGGGCTTCTTCTGGCCAGAAACTGAGAGACTAGAAGTCTTAGATCCCTTGACCTTGTTCGTGACAGGAACACCCTGCCGTTGTTGGTGTCGAATCTTGCCCCGAGGTACTCGAGTTCCTGGGAGGGAGTCAGTCTGCTCTTTGCTCGGTTGATGACCCAGCCCAAGTCCTCTAGGACCTGGATTACTCTTGCCGTAGCCGAGAGACTTTCTTCTTCGGACTTTGCCCGGATCAGCCAATCGTCTAAGTAAGGGTGAACTAATATTCCCTCCTTCCGGAGGAAGGCCGCTACCACCACCATTACCTTGGTGAATGTTCTGGGAGCCGTAGCTAGGCCGAAGGGTAGGGCCTGGAATTGAAAGTGGCCTCCTGGGACGGCGAATCTCAGGAACTGTTGGTGAGACTTTCTGACCGGGATATGCAAGTAGGCCTCTGTCAAATCGAGAGATGTTAGGAATTCCCTTTCCCTGACGGCTGCTATGACAGAACGTAGAGTCTCCATCCGGAAGTGCGGCACTCTGAGGCAGCGATTGACCTGTTTTAGATCCAGGATCGGTCGTAAGGAGCCTTCCTTCTTTGGCACTACGAAATAGATCGAGTACCGACCCGAACCGCGCTGGTTTGGCGGCACGGGGATCACGGCCCCTAGCGCCCTTAGGTGTGCGAGAGTTTCCTCTACTGCTGCCCTTTTTGCAGTGGATCCGCAGGGGGAACGGACAAAGGCCGGGGGAATTTGTTCTGCGAATTCGAGGGCATAGCCTTCTCTGATTACCTCTAGGACCCATTGATCGGACGTGACACGGGACCAGGCGGGAAGAAAGAGCGTCAAGCGACCGCCTATCCTGCGCCTTCCCTCCTGGACCCCCGTCTCCTCATTGTTGTTTTCTGGAGCCCGAGAAGGAGGAAGAGGCTGCGCCAAGGCCTCTGCCCGCTCCCCGGAACCCCCTGAAACCTTGCCCCTTTGAGGGAAAACGGCCCTTGGAAAAGGGGGGTGGCCTAGGTGGGCGGAACCTCCGGGAGTCTCTGGGCTGTGTACGTACTGGGGGAAAGGAGCGCCCCTGTTTTTGTCTGTCTTCCGGGAGCCTGCCTCCCTTAGACTCCCCCAGATCCTTGACTAACTTCTCTAAGTCCTCACCGAATAATAACTTCCCCTTAAAGGGAAGTCTGCCCAGGCGCGACTTAGAGGAGGCATCCGCTGCCCAATTTCGTAGCCACAGGCACCGCCTAGCCGCCACCACAGAGGCCATGTTTTTGGCCAAAGATCTGATGAGGTCATACTGGCTATCAGCTAAATAGGCTGCTCCAGATTCCAGCCTAGCCGAGTTGGCTTGTGTTTCAGCCGATGATTCCTCTGATGACTGGATTTGCTGAGCCCACCTTAAACAGGCCCGAGACACCCAAGCTCCTGAGACAGAGGCTTGCAAGGCGAGAGCGCTTATATCAAAGGCTTGTTTCAGGAGCGTATCCACCTTCCTGTCCTGGGCATCTCTTAAGGCCGTGGCGCCTTCCACTGGGATAGTGGTCTTTTTGGTGACTGCTGATACCGCTGCATCCACCCTGGGGGATTTCAGCAGTTCTTTGTCTGACTCTGGAAGAGGGTAGAGGCGAGCCATGGTTCGTACCCCTCTCAAGTTTGATTCTGGTTGGTCCCACTCCTCCTGTATCATCTGACGTACCACCCTGTGGACAGGGAAAACTTTTTGGGACCTTCTGATGGCCTGAATTAAGGGATCTTCTAGTGCCTCGTCATCCGCCGGGGCGTCAGACACTACGTTGAGGGCTTTTAGGGACTCATTGATTAAGGAAGGGAGCTCTTCCCGGCGAAAAACTCTAACAATGCGAGAATGGTCCTCCTCGGGGATCTCGCCTTCTTCCAGCTCTTCCTCCTCTTCCTCCAGCTCCCTTTCCGAGCCCTCTTCCTCTGGGGTGCCCTGAGAAGGGGGTGGGAGGATCTCTTCGCTCATTAGTCTGATACGTTTGGGGGGTACCCCTGGCTCCTGACCGCTCGCTCTCCTAGTTCTGGCTGGTCTGGTATCCCCTGTGGGAGCTGTATCACCTGATCCACGTCCCTGCTTGCGCAAGCAGTATGCTTGGTGTAGCAATAAGATAAAGTCAGGGGAGAAGAGATCCCCGACCCCTTCATCCGTCGTGGAGCGGGACGGAGGGGGTGCGAGAACCTCTGTGTTAGCCGTCGGGGGTAAATGGAGCCCCACCTCCGCCTCCGGGGGGTCCCCGGTCATCTGAGGTCCTTGGGTCATGGGCAGGTTGAGCTCTTGCTCTACGGAGGTGGAGACTGCAGCACAAGCTCTGCAGATGCCTGTCTCTGATGATGTGCCCCTCCGTGTGCCACAGGATGGGCACTTTGACTTAGTGGCCATGATTTCCAGAAAAGGATGCGTTACACTCACCCCCCAAGTCAACCTAAAAGAAAACAATCCACAAAAATATGTGCAGGGGAGAAATGCTGTAGCAGGACAGCTTTTACAGCGATGTCCCCTCCCCCAAGCAAAGTCAGCGTTTTCGCGGGCAAATGGAATAAGCTAACAGGAAATTAAGGTAAAAGCAATTAGGATAAAATAAAATAAATTTTTAACATTAATAAGGAAATGCTGCCAATCCAGGCTGATACTTGCAATTTGAAGTTTCTTCTGCTAGCAGGGCCCGCGCCGCGATTCCTCTCCGCCGGCTCAACACGTGTTAGGCCTTAGCCACGTGGAGTCCGAGACGGAGGATCGCGCGTCTGCTCACTGCCCGAGGTTCTGGCTTTTATCTCTGCGAAAGGTGGAAGTGCTCCGCGTCGCCACCGCTGCAGACTTCGCCGCCTGTGAGCCCTCCGAATCTGTCGGTTGTCCGATTCGGGGCTCCGGGGAAGCCCGGCCGCACCCCCTGCGCCGGGGGGGGGGGGGGAGGAGAACGAGTAGTTTCCCCTCGCGTTGCTGCCTCCAGCGCTCAGCCGCCTCGGGGCTTCGGCGCGAGGCAGGAGAGCTCCTGGAAATGAAGCAGGACTCCGGTCCAAAGTCAAGGAGAGATGCTTCTTCCCCCTGCAGCAGGCAGCTCAGGCAAGTCCTCCGGTCTCCAGCCCGGCCCGGGAGGGGAGGAGGGGAGAGGGGGGGGAGAGGAAGAAGGAAAATTAAAGGTACAGGATTCCAATCAAGGAAACAAACAATCTCCTTAAACAAATAAAGAGGACAAAATAAACTAACTAAAATAAATTAGCTAAAATAGGATAAGGTAGGACTCCAGTAAGCCCTAGGCTTACGGAACCCTCCAGCTGCTTGGAGGCTGAGAATACTGGAGTTGAGGGGTGGTCCCAGTGGTATTTATACCGCTCCATCCCCAAAAAGGTTGGGCTCAGCCTCCAAGCTGCTGGAAGGGTTGCGCAACCCAGTAGTAAAGGGACTGGACTGGAGTGACGATAAGGAAGCATTATTTGCTTAATCCACTGTCTTAGTTTTTGAGATTTTTTTGGGCTTGGTGGATTTTTTGGCTCAGGGGGATTTTTCTTTTTGGAGAACATGTGAATCGCATTCTGACACAATCAAGCTCTTCTATCTTGCTGTGAAATTTTAATCATAGGCGTGAAAAGGCACAACATGCTTGCAAAACATTTAGTATTAGCACTACTAATGAAAGCTTTCAAAACTAAGGATATGCTTTCTTAGGAATTTGACAAATTTTGGGTGCTTTTATTTTAAAGCCAAATAAAACCCCCCAAAAATACAAAAAAACGGAATGAAATTTCACTCTTCATTTTGCTTTAAAGTTCAGGCTCAGCTTCAAAATCCCTGTGCACTCTCACCTTCCCTACTCCCCTCTCCCCCCAAATGCCATCTAACCCTTATCTGCGGTCTGTAAGGGGGTAGGAGCGGTCATCAGCTGCTTTTGCCCTGTTAAGCTCCATATGGCAAAATACCACCCCCCTCAGGTCAGCTATGCAAATTTTCCATATGGAACTGGTAGGGCAGGCGTGACAGAGGATCGCGCTCCTGCCCCTTTTACACGCCAATATGCTGGAGGAAGAGGGAAGAGGTCCGAGGCCTGAGGCCTAGCGGTGGATGGAAGCAAGACCAGGAGGTTATGGGGGTTGGGAAGGGTTGGTAAATCCAGTGGTATATATGTTTTGTTCTTAGTGAGCTCCGTTGTAAAACAGCACACACTAAAAACAGAGCTGAAAACACACACACAAAAGACGCAGAAAGCTAAAGGAACTGAGAAAACTCAAATAATGAAAATGTATAAATAAAATAAAGCACAAAGGACTGTGCACACTTCATACCTTCTACTGCTCTTTTGAAGAACACTTTACAGCTACCACAAGTTAGGACTCCATAATGACAGCCCGATGCCTCATCTGAGCAAACAAGGCAGAGTTTGGGAGGTGGCCCCACAGGTGCTGAAGAGGATGACGGGGAAGGACTTGCATCAGGTCTCATTCCAGGGCTAAAAAGCAAGAAAGAGAAGACAGGAAAATGAACATGGCATAGAAAACAACCAAATTCAACTACTCCACTCACATAAACATCTTGACTTTTGCTGTATTCATAATCTGAATATTGCTATTATGCCAGTCGGTGGGCTTTGCTTAGAAATACAATGCTGTTTCACAGTGTGAAAGTTTGATTGGCAATATTTTTAATCTATTTTGCAAGTGCTTGAAACACTTTTGCCCCTAGGTTCTGGGATATTCAACATAGGCAGCCTGTTGCCAGCAGATTTCTCAGCACACTATTCACTCACAGAAATGAGGCTGGATGTTTACTGCCCAGTTTTAATAGTCCACAAAAGGGTCATTTCTGTCAGGTTCTTCAGAGAAAGGAAATGAATGAATCTGTAGCCATCCAAGCTCTCCCCTATTCTCCGAATGGAAATGAACACCCGATCGCTTGGATTTTAAGAGGCTATCAGTGAATGCATTGTGATTAAGGGTTTGCAAAGTGCTACCCGTTGCTGGAATCAAATGACTTCAAGACGAATATTCACTTGCTATTACAAAATCAAATTTCTAGTGTCAAATATATTGGAACATTTGGTGTTGGGTACCTGAACACAAGTTAACTGCTACCCGTCAAAGGCCACTTGTTTGAGATATACCCAGAAAGAGATATGGGCCATTACTGAAACTCTCTACTAAATGTTCGCTCATTGACCATCAAAATGAGAAATTCAGCACATGTCATTATCTTGTAAAAATAAGTTCAGTGCTACCATTTGGTACCAAAGTCAAAAATGCTTGAGTGAATGTTATAAAAACACTGTTAAAATATAGTTGGTAGAAAGTAAGGAGATATGTGAACTAGCTTCACAGGTCCAAAATTACTAAGCACATAGCCTAAAAAAAGTTTTTTAAAACCACTCCTCATCTTTCTTACCCTGTTTAAATTTTAAATAATACTGTATTTTCCATTTTCTACCTGCAGTTTTGCACCTGTATTTACAGTAGTGGCCAAAAAATTAAGGCAGAGTCCAAAATATCTAAATTTTATTAGAAAGGTATGTGTTATTGTCACTTTCATGGTCAAAAGATTTAAGAACCAAAGATATATATGTCATTTTCAAAGTTTTATTCAGGAAACAATATATGTGTCAATATTTGATAAGGTGTCCATGATTTTTCAGCACAGCCTGGATTCTTGTAGGCATACTGTTAACTAGCATTTTACAGTATGCCGGAGTGATTTCGTTGACCCATACATGCTTGAGTATGTCCTTTAAATCTGCTTCTGAAGTTGGACGGTGTGCTGCCACCTTTTTCTTCATAAGATTCCAACAGTTTTCAATTACATTGAGATGCAGAGGATTTGATGGCCAACTTGGTAGCAGTTCGATCTTGCTGTCCACGAACCATTTTTTGACTGTTTTTGCAGTGTGGCACAGTGCCGAGTCCTGCTAAAATATAGTTGTGCCAGAAACATTCATGTGTATTTTAACTTTACTATTCAGCACGGATATGTATTTTGCAGCATTTACCCTTTCACCTTTCTCAAAAATGTGCAGGCCACATCGTCCATTCGCCGAGATACCACCCCATACCATGACCGATGGTGGGTGTTTAACAGTCTTGATCGTGTACTTCGGATTTAGTCTCTCACCTGCTGGTCGACAGGCGTAGTTGTAACCACTCCCACGTACTTGTTGAAATGTACTTTCATTTGTGAACATTACCCTCTCCCACCATTCAACAGATTTGTCTTTCATCTTGCTACAAAACTGTATGCGGGCAGCAATTTGTTTCTTGGTCATCATAGGCTTCTTGGCATGTCTTCTGGCTACGAGTTTGAATTCATCCACAAGCCATCGTTGGACAGATCTGGCACTTATCTTTATTCCTCGATCATTAGCTAATTGAGCCACACGTTGAGATGAAGTATGTGGACTAGATGTAATAATGCTTTTGAGGAATCGGTCATCTCGTCCAGTAGTTATCCGTCTGCGCCCACATTTTGAATGACGTGTACGGCCACCTGATTTCAGAACATTCTGAACCGCACACCTTGATATATGCAAATGTTTTGCAATAGCACACTGCGAATATCCTTCAGCATGGAGTGCGACAACTTGTCCCTTTACAAAGTCATTAATATCGCACTTTCTACCCATCTTGATTGCATATTTTACATGTAACTTTCAGTCTTTTCCTAGTTGTAAAAATTCAAAACTTCATCCAAGAAACCTACTACAGAGTGTAAGTAAACTAAAATGGACGCCAGCCGCATGGTGTGACTAATCGCCATGCTGATTAAATAAGTAAGCACGTGTGACATCTCCACAGTACATTAATAAATTGTAGAAAAAGATACCTGCCTCAATTTTTTGGCCACTACTGTACATAACAAAATTTCTCCTCAAAGAAGGATACTGTAATGAGTTGCCATAAGTATTTATTCAAGAGATAAGCGCCTATGCGTTCTTGCTGGTATTCAAGGACTTACACATCACAAAAAAAAAGACACATAGGGTCCGATTTTTGAAGATCTTTACACCGGTAACTTCCCTAGTTACACGTGTAAAGGTCTTATCTGGGATTTTCGAAGGGCATCTACATGGGTAACTTCCCTAGTTACACGTGTAAAGGTCTTATCTAGGATTTTTGAAGGTCTTTACACGGTTAACTTCCCTAGTTACATGTGTAAAGGTCTTATCCGGGATTTTCGAAGGACATCTACATGGGTAGTGCCCTTCAAAAATCCCAGATATGTCCCTAACGCACCCAGATGCTATATGCATAGCAACGGTGCATACTGGGGGCATTCTGGAGTGGAGCAGAGGAGGGCCATGGCGCTATCTGTGTAGCACCAATTTTCGATGTTACACGGTTAGCGCTCTGCGCCTTAAAGATAGGCGTGGGAAAACCTTGCCTAAGGCGCTGGGACTAATCATGTAGCATCGAAAATTGGTGCTACACACCATAGCTCCTGCGGCTACCTGGCTGTGCAGTGACACCTGAACTTTCGATGCCAGGGTGGCATATGACCCCAGCATGGAAAATTCAGGTTAGGCAGGAGGTGGGTGGGCTATGCACCAATATGGCGCATAGCACTGCCCAACTGAAATTCGGGCTCAAACACTGTCAATATTAAATAGAAAAAAAATTAAGGAGGAAAACATGCTTGATATAGTCAGCTGAAACACCTGGAATGCAAGTGTTGAAGAAAACAAACAATCAATCTGGTTGGAAAAAAAAAAAAAGAAGTTTAGTGATTTCCACATACTCAGAGGCTTCGGCGTGAGGGTTGACTGTCAAGGTATGTGCAAAAGTAACCCATTTGGAGAAATTGTCCCAAGAGAAAACCAAGCACCATTCTTAGCTGTGACAGGAGTCTTAATGACAGAGATGATGAGACTAGTGAGCACCTGCCTACGTGAGTTAAGAGTGCTAAGATTTTCAGTGATGTTATCATTATCACTTTGATAGTGTAGAGTTGGCCAATCTATGGCAACCGTAAAAGGAAAAACATCCTACTGATGCCCAAACAACTCAAACACAAACATCTCATCAGCCAGGAACAAAGACACTCCTTTATCACACAAATAAGTCCCAAAACAAAGAGCTGCTTATTCATTGTGTGGGCCATTTGTATGTCAGACAGTTACTTGCTTGTGATGAGAAAACTTTCATCTGCATTCACCGAGTCTGCATTATCTTAATTTGCTGAAATATATCTCCTATACCTTCTCTCTACATAGCAGCAAACTGCAAATTAATATTTAGCATATAAAAATCTGTCCATGAATACAGAGAGAAGCTAGTACAGATAAACTCTACATAAGCAAGCGTACTTATAAATACGCCTCTCAAGAAAACCAGCAAGCCAATGGCAGGCTAAATTTGAAGGAAAGAAAATCTTAATATGAAACATATTTAGACCACCATATGCACAGGTATTCAAGGTGGTTTACAACATTTTAAAAATACAGAGGCGCTACAAAGAAAATTATCCCCCCTCTCCCAACACCCATACACATAAAAACAATAGCAAACCTTTGCTGAGTACAATTTAAAAATACAAAGGAGTTACAAGGAAATTTAGTAGAGCTTAAATTCATAAGAAGTCAATTACAGTCTCCTGCACGAACTACAAACGCATATCTAATGAGGCATGCAAGACTAGAACTTCCCCCTTTATGCATGCATGGCCATCTATGCCTACACAAATACAAAATTTGAAAACAAACAATTGCTAAATCAAAGAATAAAAATGGGCTTTTGATGTGTTTATCTTTATTGAGACAAAACTGCAGATAGTTGGCATGATTTCTTTAGATTTAAACAAGTTGGGAAAGCATGCAGAGCATGGCTCATGAACTTTTATTTAGACAGTTTTGTATACCACCTTATCCTTCAATCAAAGTGGTCACAACACAATTGGGGGATACATTTAACACGAGGGGATATGAGACACATACACTAATACTTACAGGGAACATGGGCAATGGAGGGTTAAGTGGTTTGCCCAAGACCACAAGGAGCACCTGTGGGACTAGAAACCCCAGTCCTTCCGGCCCAAGGTTGCTGTCCTCTAGTGGGATTTGAACCCCCGACCTTCCGGCCTGAGATAACTTGCCCCAACCACTAGGCCACTCCTCCCTCCTGAAATTCTTTCCAATCCCTCTACTACTAATTTATATAGTGCTTCTAGACATATGCGGTGCTGTATATATATAGATAAAAGACTGTAAGCTCTATGTAGCAGGACTACCTGCTACGACAGACAAACAGAACAGAGAGGGGACTAGTGAATTCTTAAAGGGAATGATTAAAGTACACATAGAGTTAGGAGAATATGAACGTATCAGTCTGCTTCTATCTGCATCGTCTGTGTGTGTCTCTTGTGAATGTGGTATCAGAGTGTGAGTATGTCTGTGTGTGTCTCTGCATGTGCATAAGTTTGTTTCTCTCTGTTTTGTATGTTTACCTGTTTTGTGTGTGTGTGTATCTTTGTGGGTTGGTATGTCGTGTAATATGTGCATGTATGGGCTTCAGTGTCTATATATATATTTGTTCTGTATGTGTCTGTGACTAGGAGAGGGTACTTTAGGTGTGTGGCATCGTATGGACTGGTGAGACAGTTGTGGCATAGTAGATCTTAGTGGTGGGGCAGTTGCCACAAATAGTTTTTAGGTAGTGGGGCAGTTTTGTGAATTTATAAGAACATAAGATATGCCATACTGGGTCAGACCAAGGTCCATCAAGCCCAGTATTCTGTTTCCAACAGTGGCCAATCTAGGTCATATGTACCTAGCAGTTTCCCCAAGAGACACAAGTTCCACAATGCTTGTACTGGGTCAAGCATTGATATCTTCGGTCACTTCTTAATAATGGTTTATGGACCTTTCCTCCAGGAACTTGTCCAAACCTTTTCTAAACCCAGCTACACTAAAAGTCTTTACTACATCCTCCGGTAACAAATTCCAGAGTTTGATTACACGTTGAGTGAAAAAATATTTTCTTTTATTAGTCTTAAATAGTTTACCCTGTAGCTTCATTGCATGTCCCCTAGTCTTTCTATATTCTGATAACGTAAACAATTGATCTACGTTTACCCGTTCCACTCCGTTCATTAATTTATAGACTTCTATCATATCTCCCCCTCAGCCGTCTTTTTTCCAGGTTAAAGAGCCCTAACCTTTTTAGCCTTTCCTCATAGGAGTATCCTTCCATCCCCTTTACCATTTTGGTGGCTCTTCTCTGAACCTTTTCTAAAATCGCTATATCCTTTTTAAGATACGGCGACCAGAATTGCACACAATATTCAAGGTGCGGTCTCACCATGGAACGATATAGAGGCATTATAATATCTTTTGTTTTATTTTCCATTCCTTTCCTTATCATACCTAGCATTCTATTTGCTCTCTTGGCTGCCGCTGCACACTGGGCCGAGGGTTTTAACATGGTATCCACAATGACACCTAAATCTCTTTCCTGGGTGGTGGTTCCTAATGTGGAACCTTGCATCGTGTAACCATAGTTTGGGTTGTTCTTCCCTAGGTGCATAACCTTGCACTTGTCCACATTAAATTTCATCTGCCATTTTGATGCCCAGTCTTCCAATTTAACAAGATCCTCTTGCAATTTTTCACAATCCTCTTGGGTTTTAACAACTTTAAATAGTTTTGTGTCATCTGCAAATTTGATCACCTCGCTCGTTATTCCACTTTCCAGGTCATTTATGAATATGTCAAAAAGCAGCGGACCCAGCACAGATCCCTGGGGTACACCACTATTCACCTTTCTCCATTGGGAAAATTGGCCATTTAGCCCTACCCTCTGCTTTCTATCTTTTAACCAGTTCCTGATCCACAATAGTACACTGCCTCCTATCCCATGACTCTTTAGTTTTGCCAAAAGTCTCTGATGAGGGACCTTGTCAAAGGCTTTCTGAAAGTCCAGATACACAATATCAACCGACTCACCTTTGTCCACTTGTTTATTCACTCCTTCAAAAAAACATAACAGATTAGTAAGACAAGATCTTCCTTGTCTAAAGCCATGTTGGCTGTCTCCCATTAGGTCGTGACTATCTACCCGAGGGCAACGGAGGCCATCGCCCGTCCCTTCCCTTATTTTAGGGATGGGACAAATTGTGTGTGTGTAGGAAGCTGTGAGAAGATATTTTTGGAGGATGGGGTAATTTGTAAGGTGGTGGGGCATTTGTGAGATGTTGTTTATTGGGGGGGAAGTTTGTGATATTTGTAAATCTCCCTTGTTATCCAAGTTTTGATGTCTGGTTAATTGTAAACTCAGACACATGTTACCCTGTCTGATTTTCTGTTCCATGTAAACCGCGCTGATGCAGAATAGTGCGGTATATAAGAAATTGTAATAAATAAATAAAAATAAATAAGGCAATTGCAAGGGTGCAGTTTTGGGGGATGGAGCAGTTTGCAGGGTGGTGAGGGTTGTTTTTTTTTTTGCAGTGCCAGTATTTGGCAGGTTGGTAGGACAGTTACAAGGCAGTATTTTTTGCGCGTGGAGGGGGAAGTATACAGGGTGTTGGGGCAATTGTAGAAGGGTCATTTTTTGGGGGAAATGAGAGTTGTGGGGGGTTGGAAGAGTAGAGAACAGTTTTGAAAGGAGCAAGTCACTAACTGCTATGTATCAGTGTATGTAAATTTCTAGGCTACAGAAGCTGAAATGCCTTCTTCTACAGAAGTACAATGGGAGTCTGCTGTAAGATGTGGGTCACTGATGTCTCCTTCGAGGCCAGTCTCTGGTGAGGGAGCGAACAATTTCAAACAACTCTCTTGGCTTGTTGAGGGATTTCATTATTAAGTTGGTGTGATATTGCTTCTTGCATGTGTTAATTTGTTGTTGGTAATAATTAAATGTTGTGGTAGAGTTTCCGAGGTCTTCTTGGTTCTTGGTAGATCTTCATTTCCGCTCTAATCTATGGAGAGTCCCCTTTGTGGCATTGATTTCAGCGGAAAACCATGGTGGAGTGCAATTCCTATTGTTTGCTATCGCCCTGTAAAGAGCAACTGCAGCATTGTGGAGCATACTGTTCCTTGGACGGGAAATGGACCACATAGGCATGGTGCATCTCCCAAAGGCTTTCTTTGAAAGCTGGGGAGATGCTTCCGCGCGGGCTCCATCGACGCCGACATCACCCATATATGAGGACCGACTTCCTGCTTGTTCCCAGAGAAAACATGGATTACAATATGTAGCACCGATGTCTAGGGTTCTTCAAAATGAGCACCCCCCTCTTGCTACTTCTCAGAAAATGCATGAAAGAACTGGAGTGCCTTTTTTAATTCTGGAAGAATTATTTTAAATGTGGCATCCTAGCAAGAAGAGGCGTCAATGGTTCTTTTTTTTTTCCTTTTGTTTATAGCGTTTGCAGGCTTTAATAGAGATTAGCAATGCACTTCTCTCTTCCATTTTCTTCAAAGATACTTTTCAGAGTGAAGAAAAAAAGTACTGTAAACTAGATTCTGGAAATAGGTTTCTCAAGTTTTCTCTTGCCTTCTCCTCATCTGCCCTCTGCAAGATCTCGGTGATTCACTTAGGTACTGGAGAGTAGGACATGACAGGAGGCAAGAACTGCAATATCCGTTGGCCGGAAAGTCAATTGCGAAACATCCTGCAATACTTGGAAATCTGCATATTTTTCACAATTCCCTTATCCGTACTGAGATCTGATGCAATGGATTCTCCTGCAATTATTCCTTTGAAATCTCACACTTCACTGCACTATTCTGCAAAGATGAAAGACATTCTCAATACATCAGGACCAAGCTAATGCATTATTATGGGATAGAAAATAGTTGCAAGGTTTAACAAAATTGGTCACAGAAATTTGAAAACCATTACTGTATCAGATTTACATTAATATCAGCCTAAGGTTCAAGGAGAACATGGGAGGTAGTTTTAGGTTTACATATGTAAGAGACACTATTTATAGGTGTAAACTGGCATGCACATGCAAGTCGTAATTTTAGCAAAGGTAGTACACATGCAGAGGTTTGAAAGACCATGGTTTAGGGAGACTTTAAATTTATACAGTTATCTCCTATTTTGCAACAGAAAGACACGCACACTTTAAAAATATCCTCGCTGGCATTTACAGCTGCTCCCAGGCACCATAACTATCAGTTAGCCACTCATCTGGAACTGGCATTTGTAAGAGGGATGGAGGAATTGCGATTATTTTGCTGCTGTTCAAAACTACCTCAAACAGCAAAAGATACAGCATTTTGAAGCTCAGTTGCTTAACCGGCTCTCCTTGGACATGCAGTTTTGCAAAATCTAGCACTTGCATGGGTAGCCCTTTTCTTTGTTAAATGGCTGACGTGCCACCAGACATGAGTTTTCTCATGGCCTTGTACATGTTTACTGAAGGCTCTGCGTTCAGTAAGCCTTTTGTAAAGTATACTACAAACGGTTAAAACGTCAACCTCCCTATCTATTTATTTAAAAGATTTATCAGTTGCCTTTCAAAGCTACCAAAGTGATTTATAAGCTCCTTTTCCAATCTAGATAACTAATACAAAATGTGGCTTAAAATCTCTCAGCTCTTGCTATCCACCCATTCCAAATTACCACCCAAGGCAGAAAGGTAATGTGGAGCAAACTGATCTGTTAACAGCAGAGAATATCAGTATATGGATAGCACATGGGCAGCAGGTCAAGCCACAGGAATCTTCTTGTTCTGCACGCTCTTTCATCTTAGTGAGAGCAACAAGGACCACGCTCACTGCCTGTTCTTTCCAGTAGCTCGGGATAATGCAGTCTCTCACTGTGTGGCATCAGAAATACAGTAAAAATTAATGTGACCTTATCTGATGATTGTGCCTAGCCAATATGACTCTTCTCGATCCAAAAGTTCTCATTCATTCATTGTTAAGGTCCAGTGATTTTATAACACACAAACACACACACACATATACACATCTGGACCTGAAGGAATGGCTTTAAGCGGATACCTCTAACGATTCTGTCTTCGTCCATCTGAACATACACACAGGAGTTGGAAAGTATTCCATGAGCTCCGCATGCTTTCCCCACTTGTTAACTTGAATTTGACAAAGAATGTTTATAAGTCTCCACACATAGCCTTTCATCCAAAGTGAAAATATATGATGTTTTAATGATTTACAGTTAGTGGAGAGTGAAAAAGCATCAACATGCCAGAGAGGTCATTTTTTTCCTCAATAAAAATGGGACCGATTTATTTATTTACTTCAAAGACTTTTATACCGCCTTATCCGGCAGTCAAGGTGGTTTACAATGAACAGAACTTGAACATTTACATCTAACAGTTAAGTTTCTAAATAGAACAGTACATATGTACAAATAATAGAAAAACAGTTAACTATTTACAGTATAGCTGGTTATGGCATTATAGTAGCTTGGTGGTAACTGTGATGGGCTATTAGTAGTGTCCATCGGTCAGTAAATGAATTGCAGAGTAGTTGGGCAATTAGGATGCAAGTAATTTGAATCATCATCCAAGAGTATTTACAACGTGATTATTAATGGGGTCATTGTTGGCAGGTGATTGATTCTGAATGGAGTTACCCGTAGTGTTCTGTAGATAGTAGTGCTTTTATTCTTTCTGAATTCCATGAGATCTTTTATCTCTCTCTTATTGTTGAGGGGAGGGAATTCCATAGAATTGGGGCATAATATGAAAATGCTCTGTTACATGTTTCGTTTGTTTTTCGTTAGTCAGCTGGTGTGGAAAGGGAGTTTTGCATACATCCCCTTCTCTGTCTGGTGTCTGGGGTTTTGGTTATTAGAGTGGTAAGGTGAGATGGTGAGATGTTATGGATCAGTTTAAATATGATGACCAGGTTCTTGTATTTGCTGCTACTGGCAATAGGGAGCCAGTGCAGTCTGTGTAAGATCGGGAAGATGTGCTCTGATCCAGATGCTAGCATTATTACACGAGCTACTGTATTTTGTGCCAGCTGCAGGTGTGCTAGTGTTTGCTTAGGTAGACCTTGTAATATGCTGTTACAATAGTCTAATGTGTGGGTTGATCATTGCCTGTATGACTGTTCTGAAGTCTGATGGTTCTAATAGGGGCCTTAGTCGTTGGAGCATCTTTATCTTTCTATAGATGGCTTGAGTGGATTTATTTATATGGGTAGTAAGGATCAGGGATTTATCTAGGGCAGGGGTGTCAAACTCCAGTCCTGGAGGGCCGCAAACCAGTCAGGTTTTTAGGGTATCCCTAATGAATATGCATGAAATATATTTGCATACAATAGGGGCAGTGCATGCAAATATATCTCATGCATATTCATTAGGGATACCATGAAAACCTGACCACTTTGCGACCCTCCAGGACTGGAGTTTGACACCCCTGATCTAGGGTTATTCCTAGGTATTTTACCTCTTCCTTCACTGCAATTGCAACTTCTCCAAGTTGTATGTGTGTTGGGGGGCTGAATTCTTTGTCTCTGGTGATGAAGATAGCTTCAGTTATATTGAGATTTACCTTCAGGTTGTTTGATAAAAGCCATTGAGAGGCTTCATGGTAGCATGCCGTAATTCGTCCTAAGCTAGCTTTTGTGTGATGATTGGAAGATACAGCATTATATCGCCAGCATAAAGGTGGTACTTCACTTTATGCTTGCGAAAGATGTTGCAGATAGGCTGGAAGTAGATATTAAATAATAGGGCAGATAGTGCCAATCCTTGAGGGATTCCTTGGTTTTGACTAAAGGGTTTTGATGTGTTTTGATCGATTGTTAACTGTTGCGTGTGGTCCTTCAGGTAAGATATGAACCAGTTGAGGGCCGTTCCACAAATTCCAATTTGTTGTAATCTTATTAAGATTATGATATATTTAATTCAATCAAAGTCCTACTTACTGGATTAACAGCAAGCCTGATTTGGCTTTAAAGAAACCAACAAGAGCTTGATAAAGAAGTTTTAAGAATACATCATGAATTAGCGACTTACAAGAACACTACATACGCTGAACAACTCAAAATTACATCTGACAAGTACTATTGTCACCATACCTTGAGAACTACTCATCTGGGGGCAGGGTGCCTGTGGAGTATATGTGACCTCATTTGTGACATCATAGTTTGCTGGTTCAAAGAGCACAGTGAGTGTGCTGCGACTGATGCACATTCAGGATACAGCTGCAAGCAGTGTAAAAAAATGTCCAAAAACATCCCAAAATAAAGCATCTAGAAAATGGAGGTTCTTCATAGGATGACTGTCAGAGCGAGTAAAAAAAAAAAATCAGGCATATAATTACATCTTAAGAGGCAAGTTTCGTTCTAATGATATTTGCTGCCAGCTTTCATTTCAATTAGGCTTTTGTTTGCTTGAAAGTTTAAGAGTCTGTGTGGGTGTCATGGATTGATGGCAGATACTGGTCCCCAACTGTGGTGCAGCTGTAACAAAAAATTGCAAATCAGCAACAGGCTCTGCAGCATCAGCTGAAAGGAAACTGGTTCGGCAAGATGGCTCAGTCTTCTTGCTTTGACACGCACGGCTTCGCTAAAGCAGTGGTGAATTTCAAACTATTGTTTCTCCAGCCCTGCTTTGGAAAGCTGCAGAACAGTTCAGTATCAAAGTCTCAAAGCCTGGTTGGCAACACACAGTGTTTTGCAGCTGTTTCTCTTTAAAGGAAACATGCAGGGAACAAAAAGGCTGTTTGCTATACAAATAGTTTTTCATAGCAGAAGTTACCTGCTATAATATGCAAAGATTAGAGGACAAGATTGCAATTTGTTATGAATAAGGTTTGCTGAAATGAGGGACCCCTTTGCTGCTTTATGTATGGTCTAGCTAGCAGCAAGGAGTAGAAGAGCTAAAGAATTTCATGTGTCAGCGTGCCAGGAGTACAGTAATAGCAGCCTGGAATGCTAAACGATCAACATTTTGTTTGCCAGAAATCTGGTTTTGTTAGTGGAGAAGCTTGTTCAGATTTTCTGGCAGAAAGCCATATGCAAAACTGCAAACTTCATGCCTCGCTTTCAGACACAAGCCCACTTATACTCTGCTCTCATTCCATTTCAATCTTTATTACAGAGAGATTTAGAATAGCGGTTAATACGTAATGCAAACCCCTTTTTTAGGGACTTCCCTTTAGAAGAGAGATTAGCAAAGTGATACGGGATACTGAAGTGTACCTCTATCAACTAAATAGCAATACTGTACATGGGCATTACTGTATTTCAGCTAATGTAACGTGTTGTGTGCGGAAAGCTGTTGCTTTTGCTACATCCAGTTATGTCCGCTACATTCTGTTCTACAATCAGGATTTCTGAACTCTATTATATCCTTATGGGACCACGGACGTTGCCCGAACGGATGCGGCGCTTACCTGTCTTAAGTTCCATATATGATGGGTTTATTCAGGAGTAGCAGGACAATGTTTTGGTTGGAGGCGGCTAAACAAACCAACTTCCAGTCCTGTGCCCAAGCTCTCTATTCCTGGAGCTATAATGTGCAAAATATTGGTGGGACCATGGCCCCTGTGGCCCACCCCCTTCCTCTGCCTATGGTTTTATTTGTCACTTTCAAATTCATTTAAGTCTCTCATTCATTCAGATCATATTTACGTATGGTGTTATGTTTTTAAAGTATTAATTACAAAATCACTTAAATCATTTGTCCATTCCTGCTCCTCATTTTGCCATCTCAGTAGATCGGATTAAGTTAGCCAGGTGGCCTGCCCATTCCCAAGGTCCTGGGGAGAACACTGTGCTTTTAGGGATCAATTTCACAGCAGCTCTAAGAGAGGCTCTGTCTACATAAATTTGTTGCTCTAATTAAGAAAGGTTTACTGAAGTAAAATGTAAAGTATCAGGAAAAGAATACGCATTTCTTCCAGAATTTCAGTCTCTCAAAAAAAGACATTTGGGCATGCCTTCCTGATGGAGGGGTGGGACCAAAAACAGCAGCAGAATTCAAAAAGACACGGGACAGACATAGGGGATCATTATGTGGCAAGACGATGCTATCAAAGCAAACTTCATTAATAGAAGGGAAGCAACCTATACAAAGTGGTGGGTACAACCTTAAACAAAGGCACAGAAGGGGGGAGTAACCTGCATGGAGCTGCGGACACAACCCTACAACTCTAGCCACCTTACTGGGCAGCCTAAATGGACAATGCTGGGCTTTATCTGCCATCATTTACTACGTTACTATATTACAGTCTGGCAAAACTACATAAAACGCTCATCAATGCAAGCCCCAGGTGTCCCCTTTGCCTTTCCAGAATCACACGCAAGATCATCTCTTACTGTCACACATTCTCGCCGTACTGCTAATCCAGAGGTGGTGTTTAGGAAATTGCACTGGTTACTGTCCCACTGACTGACCTGAAGCTCCAAGGACACTTTTGCCCACATCCTCTTTGTCCGCTCCATGACGTTCTGCTGTTCCACAGCTTCTTCCCTCACCTCTGCTGGCTTAGTGTCTTTGGACAGAGGCACCTTTCGTCTTGGTCCATCCACCACTACAATGCCCCTGCACTTTGCATGCTTATGTTAGCACATGCACCTACTAACTTTCACATACAAATTGATGGATGCACCTTCGCCAACAGGTGTTATTGCCTAATAAAGGATATAGGGTTCAATTATGTTGCTGATCCACATAGGTTGCAATGGTGTAAATTAATTTCTGCGAGACAGTCTTTGAGAAATGAAATAAGGTCTACATGAAACATGGAGCAGTGCACCTAACTAATTACATCCTGCTAAGCAACAAAGCATTTGGAAATGAAAAAAGATAAAAAGAAACAAAGGACACCCTGGCCTTGCTTCTAATAACATTTGTTACTATGAAAATCTCTTTTTTTCCTTTTATTAGATTCACAGCTGAAATGACTGTAGATTATAAATACAACTAGTGCTCTAGGGGGTAAAGCCTAATTTAAGAAGAACTAAATTAGTTACTACCATCCATACAAAGATTCAATGCAATTAGCCAAAGCTGTTAAAATGGCATCAGGATTAGACACATACGAGAAGCTTCCCTTTGAACAATCAACCTATGCATTTCCCTTCCAATAGTCAGCCAGTCTGAACACTTCCCCCATATTACCCTTTCTTTCTGGACACATCCTGCCAGAAGGAGGCGTCCAGACAAAAGCAGTGGAAGCTAAGGAATTAAAGCATGGTAGAAATAATTCATTGCAGCCATTAGGTTACCAAGTACGGCCTGTCTTGGACAGCAATATTTGCTCAATATTCACATGCTGCAGGAGCACTTGTTTGGAGATCATCAAGTCATGTGACACAGCTCCAATGATTAAGGAGTCCTCCAGTCCAGTGCGAGATAGGTATGCTCAATGTTTCTGGTTATTCCAGGACTCTCTCACATTCTTCCCCTCTCTTTTAATGCACTGCAACATATTTTTCTTGGTGTATCTTCTTGTGCTAGTCTGTCATCTCTAGGACCATTTAAACGCAAAACTTTTTAACTTCAACTTTCCAGCTGCATCTTGAGAGCCACCCTATTCTCCCGCCTCCTGTTGACTTGCCTAATGTACATGTTTGGCGCTACTATATCGATCACCATAGGGGTCCTGAATTCCTAGATCCCACCCAAGTTCTCTCTTACTATTTGCTCCCACCATATTTGCAAAGGCTGCACACTCCTATCATTCTGCTTCCTAAAATTCACGCAGCCTAACTATGCCAATTTAAAGCATGTTTTGCTATTGTGATAGTGCCTATTGTGAAGCCTCCAAATGTCCGTCTGTATGGCTAAGTTTGTCTGCACTTGCTAAGGACAGACAGGAGAAGGGGCTGCAACTATACACAGTAGAAGGGAAGCCAGGTCCTTCTACCTGAAGATAAGCAATTGCCACCAGGGACCCGACTCCCAGTAGCAGATGAATGGAGGAGCTGCAGTCCACATCAGGGACCCAACCTCCGGTGGCAGGAGGGAGGGGGGGGGGGGGAACAGATGCAACCTGTGGTGAAGATGAGGAATGGCTTCTTCTGGAGAACTATGACAGCGGTAGAGGGAAACAATGGTGGACTCATGCATCAGGTAATGAAAATTGGAGGGAAGGGGAGGAGTGGGGTAGGAAGGAGGGATGGAAAGAGGAGAGAGTGCAAGGAGAGAGGGGAGGGGGTATCGAAGGGTGATCCAAGAAGAGGAAGAGTAGAAAGTATAAGCAGGGGATGGAGGATGAGTGCTAGGAGTGAGAATGCAAAGGGGAGGGGAGGAGCGGAGTAAGGAAGGAAGGATGATGGGTGTGTGCGAGGGAACGGAAAGGATCGAGGAAGCACTGCGGATGCACACATATATATTAATTAGTATTTAGCTCACACCTTTCCAGTAGCAGGCTCAAGGCGACTTACATTCAGGTACAGTATTTTATTTTCCCACCCCCAGAGGGCTTACACTATGGATGCACAGACACAGATGCTGACATGTGCATATGCAGGCACACACACACACACAGCTCCTCAATATGTATGCAGACAGACACAGTCCCCTGATGCACACCTGCATACACAAAGCCCCCAAAGACAGAAAGACTCTCCCCCAAAACAGGGTTGCCCAAGACACAAGCACTCCAGATAGATACCCTGCCACACAGACCCCCCCGACACAAACTGAGCCCTTCCACACACACCATCAGCACTCATATCCCCCGATACTTACATACATACATGTGCACATCTCCCATCTCCAACAGATAATTCTCCTCAAGGCAATAGATCTGCACATCATACCACTGATTCACAAATAAATATGCACCTCACAAGCAACGGTAGTCACTATGCAAACTTTGCCTACCCACAGATCCCCTGCTACCCTACTGAGACACACTTAACTATTGCTGTTTTAACTAAGTCCATCACACAGACATGCCTGAGTATGCAAATAGAGGAAAAGTCCAGCAAATCTAGTCCAGAGTGAAGTATCCACAAAACAGCTTTATTGAACAACAAGGGATTTGCCCACTTGGTTAAAGGAGAAGTATTAGTCACCCAACACGGCCGTGTTTTGGCATAGCCTTCGTCGGGGGTTGATAGTATGTGTATTACAACTGTTCCTGAATGACAGTAAACTGATAGTGCCAGATGTTCGATTGTGTAATCCCGTCGCACCACAATGATTCCTCGACAGAGGCTCTATGATGTTTCCCACATTGTTACATTGTCTACAACGTGACTGTAGTACACATACTATCGGCCCCTGTCGAAGGCTATGCCGAAACACGGCCATGTCGGGTGACTGATATTTCTCCTTTAACTAAGTGGGCAAATTCCTTGTTCTTCAATAAAGCTGTTTTGTGGATACTTCACTCTGGACTAGATTTGCTAGACTTTCTCTGCAAGTGTATTTGTGCTTTGGATGGTCAGAATGAAGGAAAGGAGACATGCATTGTTACGTGACAGTGCAATTGTGCACGTTTCAACTTCAGAGGCTACCTGATTCCAAGCGGCCCATCCAGCATATTATTAGCAGCACGTCTTGCCCATTGTTCAGCTTACTTCCCTGAGTGAGATGAAGCATCTGAACACCAGCTCTTGAAGACTGAATATCCCATCCCAGGCTAATCACCCAGTTCCTGGCAAGGGTCCTATATAAATTGAAAAAGTTATGTAATACAGTTGTATATCATGCAATGAGCCGAAGAGGGCAATATGCCCATTACCTTTATCATGGAAACAAAGTGGAACATTTTCATGACATGCTAAGCGTTATAAAACAAATATGCACATTATTTTTCAGTGCACAAATACAATATTATTTTGGTTATGTTTTTATTATTTTGGTTATGTTTTTAAAAAGGTAAATCACTTTCACAATTAAATATACTAAATTTCTGATATTTGGGGGCTGATTTTATGAGAGATGCGTGGAAAGTTATGCATTAGTTATGCGAATAAGCAGTTTATAGTTATGGCAATAGTTTCTCGTCTGTGTTAATTCCCGAGTTTTCCCCACCCTCTGCCTATGTCACAAAACTCCCATCATCATCTGATCAAACTTAGCTGTGTATAAACAAAGCAGATTGTTTTTGAGTGATAATTTAAAATATAATACAGAAAAAATATAAGAGTGCAAAATTTTTGAATTATTGTGTGCAGAATTTCAGCAGAAGTAAACTTGCTGAGGACATGGAATCGGCATGCCTGAACATGTAAGTGAGAGCAGATCGTAACAGAAACGTGACGTTTTAAATAAAATCCCCAACACAAAGGGGCACGTTTACTACAGGTTAACACACGTTAAACGGTGCCGCAGCCACAGGAATAAAATGGACCGTGGCAGCTAACAGAAGTTAGCGCGTGTTAACCTTTAATAAACATGTCCCTAAAGCGGTAGACCATCTAGAGAGCCATGGTTCAATGCCCCTACCTTTCTAATGCCAGCTTTGTCCCCTCCTCCCTCCTGGGGCAGCAGCCCAGCATTTTTAAGTTATAAGGAGACAGAAGGGGGTGCACACATTTAATGCCATCTTATAAGCCTTTGAGTATACAGGGCAGAGACTAAAAGCCACGAGGTATTTTTTTTGGACCCAGAAGTCTCTTGCTCCTTTGGGTCTCCACCTCATTCGGAACCAGGGCTGGGATCTGATACGAGTCTTTGTTTGCAATTAACCACAGATGTTCCCTCAATCTTAAATCGTATCTCATCTTCATACAGTCCAGCCACAGCATCAGTCTTTAGCCAGGGGCTAGTCACCCTGAATCCTTCTGAAACCCTGCAACCACAGAGCTGAAATCTGGCCACTAGGTGTCACCAATGCATGAAGACTGGAGTCCCTCCCCCCTTACCCTAGAAGGCTGTGAACATACAAAGCTTTCAATCCTATTTCTAGCTCCCTGCTCTCGTCTACAGTGAAAGACATGTAACACACGCAACACACAAGGTAAAGCATGCATTTCCATAGGATTTCTTTTCTCACCTTCACGTTCAGAGAATCTCTGAATTTAGCAATTTCTTTCAGTCTGGCTTAGATACCTCCTATTTATTTATTTATTATTTATTTATTACAAGTTCTTATATACCGCACTATTCGGCATCAGCGCGGTTTACATTATAACATAAAGACCATAACAACAAGCTGTTTGGTTTACATCGAACAGGAGTACAAACTTGGAGAACCGGGGTAAACTATATACAAGAGATAATTACATAGAACAGAATAGAGTCCTATGCCTGAAAGCTTCCAAGTTACAGGATCTAAAGTAATTTCCACGTACCAACATTTCATATAAAACTATCACATCTGGACCTTTTCAGTCACAAACGTGATCATACACCGGTGCTTTCGCTAGCCTTAGAAAATAAACATTTAGCAATTTGGCTCCAGTTCTGATCTGATGTTACCCACTAATGTCAAAACAGAAAGCCATTGTAGACTCTTCTTCTTCACTGTATAACTGGACGCCTCTCGTTATTACTGCACACGTGGGTGTGAAACTGAAAGGAGTCAGCCAAGCAGCAACACTTAAATCCTAATGAGTAAAACTAGCAAATGACAATATTTACTGGAGAACAAAACACAAAGTGGCTTTGAGTTACCAAGTTCATTTCCCTTCATTGCTGCCCTATGAGAATTTCATGGATTCCTTACTGGTGCACGTGTTTTACAAGGACAACCTACTGCGAATGGGCAAAGTGAGGAGTAGAACGGTATTCATTTGTAATTAGGGTTGCCATCTGGCTCCAGATTTTCAGGACAGGTTGATGCAGCCCTGGTTTTACCCCAATTGCAAAGGGGCTTGTAGCTCTGCCTTCTCTATTACAGATAAGAGATGTCCCTGCAGGCAATGGAGTAAAAGCAGGACCGGATTAGCCTATCCTGATAAACTGGAGTCACTTGCCATACACATCCTCTCAAAGAGCATGCAATGATGATTCATTCCTGGGTTTTAGGGGGAACAGTTCTGGAGTTTCGGGGGACTGTGCTCTGTATTAAAGAAAAGGTACTCATGCAGGGTCTATAGCCTCAGCTTCTGGAAGATCTGGAGCAGGAAAGAGTTGGAAGCTTCCCATTTTTGATTACCCAAGCTGAAGACAAACTATATTTCAGGGAAGATACATCCTGCACTAATGAAAATTATGTGCTTAGTCAGTGAAAATAACGGGGCTTACATTAATTTATAATTATAATGTCCTGTTCAATGTAAACTGCCTTGATATCATGAAAGGCGGTATATAAGAAATGTTAGAGAAAGAAATAAAATAAATAATTAGCATGAGTGAACTCATGTGTGTTAATGAAGGTTAGTAAATGAGGCTATATGTCTGTACCTATGGCATGGAGGCAGAGTGACTATACCTTGACTGTTTTGGTTTAGCAGAAGGAATCTGGAAAACACTCATGGCCTGTGAATGATTTGTAAGTTTTTCTTTATACTAATTAATCCAATTGATGTGCCAGGTTCCTGATCATCTTAGAGACAGAGAAAACTACAAGCATCCATCCAGCACAGGCTCACAAGGTAAGAGGAGAAAGTACCTACCAGGTACCTACTTCAGATGAGAGCCAATAGCACCAGAGAGGGAGAAACAAGGACCTTTTGAGAATAGGTACCTGGGACTATCACAGAAAGGAGGTGAAATCCTTGTTCTCACTATTTAGAGAAATCATTCTACTTAACCCTGTAAGGAATGTTGCAAGTGTAAGGTGAATTTTATGGTGTAATAGGGAAAAGAGGATTCGTCTTCCTGAACTAATAAAGAGCGTCACTAATGCTGTCATTAAACCAACCGTTTTATTGAGTAAACTATTTCTGTTGGAACACCACCATGTGCTTAAGGACCCAGCAGTTTAACCTCTCCCGCTTGGTATAGATTCAGGGTTGCAATTGTTAGAAGAAGAAATACCATTAGGACATGACCCCCCCTCCCCCATCCTAAATTGCAGCTGTCCTGGGGTATACTCAATTAAGGAGTTTCAGAGGAGTAATTTCCTCTTTGGAACAGAGGGCCCAGGAGGGAGTCTACATCTCTATTGTAAGACATACATTATTTGTATCTTGACTAAGTCAAAATGGTGCAGGGATGGCATAAGAGTTAGCCACCTATTAGTTCATGACTCGTGCAGATTTCCAGTGCATTTGTGCAACAGGAAATTCTGCCATGTTGTTTCAGCACAGAGCAAGGTGGTCTGATCCGGAATCCCTTTAAGATGGGCAGCCGCCACTTATAACATCAGGCTTCTATTGGGCTTGATCTTATAGAAAGGTGTTTATGTGGCTAATTGAAAAGCATCTATTTAATGCCATTCTATAAAGGCAATATAGGTGCCTACAGGGTTCGTGGAACTAGCCCTAATAGTAGGCAAATGCCCTCTCGCATATTCACACCTGCTCCACAGAAGATGTAAGTGTGTGCATGTATTGTGTGTGTAGATGTGTATTTTATAAAATACATATGTACATCGCAACGTCACCCAAACTCTACCCAGGTAACCTTAGATGACGGGTGCCTATAACATGTGATTTTGTCAACGTGCAACCCATATGCACACATTTGTCCACAAAATGTTATAAAAGCATCTTTCCATATGTAAGAAAGGCTTGACACAAGAAGAAGGCTTCATACAATTACCCCAAGTCACGTGTTCTGTGATTTTTAATATACAGTGATAATGCTGGGAAATCCTTACCTGTTACTGACATACTTGCACAGAGTAGCTGGGCAAAACAAACTGTTTAAGCTTTAGTTGAAGTATTTGTTGTCTTTTCATACAACAGGGTGGAGGAGCCAAACTTGGGTAAAAATTTCCAGAATGAGCACTGAACAACAATTCTTCAAGGCGGAATATCTAGATTATCAAATGTGAAAAGGAGCTGGGGAAAAAACGTGTTTAAATGTCTCTTTCATACATAGGATCAGGGTGCAAAATGTTCCATTTTATACAGACATGATGGGGCGACAATTGTTTCATTCTTAATTTCAATCTCTGAAATTGTCTCCTTTGCTCTTGGGCACACCTGACCAAGTACTGCCTTCCTAAAAGCCCGAGCTCTGAGGAGTGTGGGTGGCGTGCAGCTGTACCTAGCAGATTAAAAAAAGCAAAAAACACATCCTGTCTTCTTCCACAGCATATTCAACGAGATGAGCTCTGCCTCAAAGAGAAATATTAACAAGCAAAGTCTAGCAACATGCAGGCTGGACCATGTCCAGAATTTGTTTTGATATAATGCCACAGTACATAGTTCCTGGAGAATTCTTCAGCTCCTAACTACACACTACCAGCTATTGCTGCAGCTTCAACACGTTCCAGGAAGAGGTTCAACTGTAGGAACCATGAACACTTATGGTCCATGCTGTAAAACAACCCTCTGCAAGACCGCAGGAAAAACAGCTTCTTTGGTTTGAGCCCTGTGTACAATGGCAATTCCAGATACTGCAGAAATAGTTTCAGGCTTTGGGGGCAGGTGATGTATGGCCATATTACACCAAACACATGGCTAAAAATACAGTTTAATGATGATAGTTTTTCTTGAGTAAAGCCAGAATACACCCTAAAGCAATATGCTGTGAAACTGGCTCAAAGCCTAAGGTTGCCCAAAAAGACCCAGTAACCATGGAAGTTGCTGTTGTTAAGTGCCATCAAGTCGGTGTCGACCCTCTGGATAGCTGTCCTAAATTGTGTTTGGTCTTCAGTCAGATAGCTCATTGTTGAAAGAGTGACATCTGTAGCTGCCGTTATTGTATCCCTTCCAATACATGGCCAAGCTTACTTCAGTTATTACCCAAAGCAGGAGTCCAAGGTATGCGAGTCATTTTTATAACAAACACATTTCATAATTACGTACCCTCCCAACTTCCTCTGTCAACAGGATCTAACATATAGGCCTCGTGCTGTCTCCCACCTTCTGATTAGTGCCAGCTCTTGGTTGTCTGCCACTCCGCACATGTACATTTCATGTAGATTGTTCTTTAGGCACACAGACTCCCCTGAAAGAGCTCGGTGGCAAAACACTTCTCACTTTCTTTTTAGTGTATAAACACTATATCAGAGCACTATATGGCCGCTAAATGAAAGGGGCAAAAGATAAATATGTAAGGAAAGAAATTAAAATCAAGAGGAGAAGGAAACCTAGATTGTTCTGCAAATAAGTGGCTGCTCAAATAAAGACAAAACACACAGCTTTCACAAAATTCAAAAGCTTGCCAGAGGAACACAAAGGAATACAGGATCAAACTAAAAGAGACAAAAAGAGAAATAAGAAAAGCTAAATCAAAGGCAGAGGAAAAGATGGCTAAAGATGTGACGTGTGGCGACAAAACTTTCTTAAGGTATATTCGGGAAAGGAGGAAAATTAGAGATGGAATTGCAGGACTCAAAAGTGCTGGGAACGGACTTGTGGAATGTGACATTGAAAAAGCAAAATTGCTAAACAAATACTTCAGCTCTGTTTTTACTAAAGAAAATCCTGGAGAAGGACCATCTCTGACTCCCAAATATAAAAATGGGAATGAAGTAGATACCACACCATTCACTGAAGATGTGTTAGAACAACTTGCAAAACTGAAAATGAACAAGGCCATGGGACTGGATGGGATACATCCAAGGATACTGAAAGAGCTCAGAGAGGTTCTTGCAGGGCTGTTAAAGGATGTTTTCAACAGATCCTTGGAAACAGGAGGAGTTCCTCAAGACTGGAGAATGGCTGATGTCGTACCTCTTCACAAAAGTGGTGACAGGGAAGACGTGAAACTACAGGCCAGTGAGCCTTATCTCGGTGGCGGGAAAAGTAATGGAGGCACTTCTGAAAGAGCGAATAGTGGACTCTCTCAAAACCAACAGGTTGCATGATCCGAGGCAACATGGTTTTACCAAAGGACAATCTTGCCAAACAAATCTGATTGAGTTCTTTGACTGGGTGACCAGAGAACTAGATCAGGGGCATGCGATGGATGTCATCTACCTGGATTTCAGCAAAGCCTTTGATACTATTCCTCATAGGAGGCTTATCAATAAACTCAATAGTTTGGGAATGGATCCCAAGGTGGTAAACTGGATCAGAAATTGGTTGACTGACAGACAAGAAGTAATTAGATCTTACCTGCTAATTATTGTTCCTGAAGGAACGACAGTCCAGTCCCTTTACTTCTGGGTTGCGTAACCCTTCCAGCAGCTTGGAGGCTGAGCCCATCCTTTTTGAGGATGGTGCGGTATAAATACCAGTGGCACCACCCCCAGAGCCCAGTAATCTAATGAAAAAGCAGACTTAACGAAAATCAATTAATAGCTTATATGAACCACAACCCAAAAACACCGCATTAACTCTCCCAATCCTCTTTTTTTTTTTTTTTTAACAAGGAGGAAAAGAGGGAGGGGGGGCCAGAGGAGGTGTACCTGAGCCTGACCGAGCCCTCCTTCACCCCGGTCCGCCGGACCTGCACCAAGAGACCCTTCCGCTTTGTCCTAGCCCAGAATTCGGTCCGCTGATCCTCACAATAGCCCTAGGGCATTACGCCAATTGGAGAACCGGGTGGGATCAGGGACTGGACTGTCGTTCCTTCAGGAACAATAATTAGCAGGTAAGATCTAATTACTTCTTCCTTATCGTCACTCCAGTCCAGTCCCTTTACTTCTGGGATGTAACAGAGCAGTTCACGCTTGGGTGGGGTTTGATAATCCGGACCGAAGAATAGCGTGCCCGAACCGAGAGTCAGCTGAACTCTGCACGTCCAGTCTGTAGTGTCTGGTAAAGGTATGTAGCGAGGACCACGTGGCCGCTCTACAAATGTCCAGCGGCGGAACTAAGCTATATTCCGCCCAAGAGGCAGCTAGCGCCCGCGTTGAATGAGCGCGCAGTCCCCCCGTAACCCGCTTCCCCTTGAGGATATAGGCGGAAGCAATAGCCTCTCTGATCCACCTGGAGATGGAAGCCTTGGCTGCCGCCTCCCCCTTGTGCGGACCTCCAAACTGAATGAACAGGCGGTCTGATTTTCTGAAAGGCGCCGTGCGGGAGAGGTAACGCTTCAAGGCTCTTTGAACGTCCAGGAGTTCCAACTTCCTGTCTCTCCCCTCATGCCCCTCCGTTGAAAACGACGGGAGGGTAACTGTCTGGTTCACATGAAAGGGGGAGATGACCTTGGGCAAAAAAGAAGGCACCGTTCGTAAGACCACTTTGTCCTTGAAGAATGAAAGGAAGGGGGGGCTGCGAGGACAGCGCTTGAAGTTCAGAGACACGTCTGGCCGAGCAAATAGCGACCAGAAAAAACCGTCTTCAGTGTCAAATCCTTTAGAGAGGCTTCTTTCGCCGGCTCAAAAGGTTTCTTGGTCAAGGCATTTAGTACCAAGTTGAGGTCCCAAGGGGGGATGACTTCCCGCGGACCTTACCTCTATAGCAAGAGATGGCTGCCAACTGGACCCGTAAGGAACTGTGCGCTAGGCCTTTATCAAAACCCGCCTGCAAGAACTCCAGAACCTCCGGGATAGAGGTTGAAAGAGGTTTCCTCCGGTGCTCCGCACACCATGCTTCAAAGATGCGCCAGACTCTTACGTAGGAGAGACAGGTCGAGCGCTTTCGGGCACTCGACAGGGTCGCGATTACGGATCCCGAGTAACCCCGTTTCAGGAGCCGCGCCCTCTCAATAGCCAGGCCGTAAGCGAGAATCGATCCACGTGAGGCATCCGAACCGGCCCCTGCCTCAGAAGATCCCTTCTGCAGGGCAGACGCCAAGGCCGGTCGACGATCAACCTCACCAGATCTGCATACCAGGGGCGGCGAGGCCAATCCGGAGCTATGAGGATTACCAAACCTTGGTGAGCTTCCACTCGCTGAAGAACCTTTCCGATGAGAGCCCATGGGGGGAACACATACAGGAGACCCTCCGACGGCCACTTCTGGGACAGAGCATCTAAGCCCTCGGACATCCTTTCCTTCCTTCGACTGAAGAATCGGCTTGCCTTGGCGGACGCATACCGTGCCATGAGATCCATGACTGGTGGACCCCAAAGGGCTACTATCTGGTCGAAGATCTCCTGCTCCAGCTCCCACTCCCCGTGGTCTATCTTGAACCTGCTGAGGTAATCGGCCGTAGCATTGTCCGTGCCGGCCACGTGTTGAGCTGAAAGGGCCTCCAGGCGGATCTCGGCCCATTGGAATAGGCCGTCCGCTTCCTTCTCCAAGGCAGGGCTGCTTGTGCCGCCCTGGCGGTTGATGTAAGCCCCCACGGTGACATTGTCGGAGAGGACGCGAATCGCTCTTCGTATCACCAGGGACTCGAGAGCTCTGAGTGCAAGGACTACCGCCCTTAATTCCAGTCTGTTGATTGACCATTGCGACTCCAACGCCGACCATTGGCCCTGGACGAACCGGTCCTCGCAATGCGCTCCCCAGCCTGTTAGACTGGCATCCGTCGTCAGCAGCAACCACTGCGGGGGCTCGAGAGGCATCCCACAATCCAGATTCCTTGGGGACCGCCACCACTGGAGGGCCTTCTTGGTTCAAGGAGCACAGGGTAATTGCATGAACAAAGGATGATGCAGATGGGACCACCGACGCAACAGGGCCCGTTGTAAGGGCCGCATGTGAGCCCTGGCCCACGGTACTACCTCTATTGCCGCAGCCATGGTCCCCAGCAATTGAAGGTAATTCCACGCCGTAGGATTTCGCCTGCTCAGGAATCTCGTGACTAGGCCCCTTAGGTCCTTTGATCTTGACTTGGACAGGAACACCCTGCCCCTGCTGGTGTCGAACCTTGCCCCGAGATACTCGAGCTCCTGGGAGGGTCTCAACCTGCTCTTTGCCCGATTGATGACCCACCCTAACTCCTCTAGAACCTCCACCACTCTGGCCGTGGCCGAGCGACTTTCCTCTTCTGACTTTGCCCTTATCAGCCAATCGTCCAGATAAGGGTGAACTAGGATTCCTTCTTTTCGTAGGGCCGCGGCCACCACCACCATCACCTTGGTGAAGGTCCTTGGAGCCGTGGCTAGACCAAAGGGCAGAGCCTGGAATTGAAAATGACCTCTGGGTACCGCGAACCTCAGGAACTGTTGGTGGGACTTTCTGACCGGTATATGTAAATAGGCTTCTGTCAAATCTAATGACGTCAGGAACTCCCCGCTCCTTACGGCCACGATGACGGACCTTAGAGTTTTCATCCGGAAATGAGGTACCTTGAGACAGCGATTGACTTGCTTTAGATCCAGGATCGGGCGATAAGAACCTTCCTTCTTTGGTACCACAAAATAGATCGAGTACCGACCTGAACCGCATTGATCCGGTGGCACCGGGACCACAGCCCCGAGCGCTATGAGTTGAGAAAGAGTTGTTTCTATCGCTGCCCCCTTTACCGGGGAACCGCAGGGAGACTGAATGAAGGCCGGAAGTATTTGCTTTGCAAATTCGAGAGCATAACCCTCTCTGATTATCTCCAGGACCCATTGATCGGCCGTGACCTGGGACCAGGCGGGAAGAAACAGTCTTAGCCGGCCCCCCACTAGCAGTCCGCCCCCCTGGACCCCCGGTTTGTCATTGAAGTTTTCTGGGTCCCGCGGAGGCGGAGGAGGACCCAAGGCCTCTTCCTGCCCCCCGAACCCCTCGGAAATTTTGACCCCTCGAAGGGAAACGGCCCCTAGGAAAGGGGTTCGATCGGGCTGGACGAAATCTCCGGGGATCCCTCGGTTGATTACGGGCCGGAGCCAGCGAGCGAGTTTGTTTTGGTCTGTCCTCCGGGAGTCTGCCTCCCTTAGATTCGCCAAGGTCTTTAACCAACTTATCCAGGTCTTCGCCAAACAGTAGCTTTCCCTTGAAGGGCAGACGACTCAGGCGCGCCTTCGACGAGGCATCTGCTGCCCAATTACGGAGCCATAAATATCGCCTAGCTGCTACCACCGAGGCCATGTTCTTAGCTAGGCTCCTGATGAGGTCGTACTGACTGTCTGCCAGGTAGGCAGCCCCGGACTCTAACTTGGCTGAAATAGATTGGGGGTCCCCCGAGGGGGACTCGGCTAGTTGTAGTTGTTGGGACCACCTCAAACAAGCCCGGGCCACCTAGGCCCCTGCAACCGAGGCCTGCAAGGCAATAGCACTGACGTCAAAGGCCTGCTTCAGTAAAGTGTCCAATTTTCTA
This sequence comes from Ichthyophis bannanicus, assembly GCA_033557465.1. Taxonomy (NCBI): domain Eukaryota; kingdom Metazoa; phylum Chordata; class Amphibia; order Gymnophiona; family Ichthyophiidae; genus Ichthyophis; species Ichthyophis bannanicus. The sequence goes on along the minus strand of CM066050.1, from coordinate 26,150,005 downwards.
TCCTGAGCGTCCCTCAGGGCAGCACTACCCTCTACCGGGATAGTCGTCTTCTTTGTCACTGCAGAAACCGCTGCATCCACCCTGGGAGACCTCAGCAGTTCTTTATCCGGTTCTGGCAAAGGATACAGCCGAGACATTGAGCGCACTCCCCTCAGGCCTGACTCTGGTTGATCCCATTCCTCCTGGATCATCTGGCGTACTACTCTGTGAACCGGGAAGACCTTTTGAGACTTCCTCACAGCCTGGATTAAAGGGTCTTCCAACCCTTCTTCCTCTGATGGAACCTCCGAAGATACATTGAGAACCTTAAGGGACTCATTAATCAACCCTGAGAGTTCCTCTCGCCTAAAGACACGCACTATGCGGGATTGATCCTCCTCTGGAATCTCTCCCTCCTCAAGTTTATTTATTTATTTATTTAACATTTTTTATATATACCGCACTATTCATCATCAGTGCGGTTTACATTGAACATCATAATTATACATAATTATATATACATTGAATAGGTTACATCCTTATCCGAAAACTCCTCTTCCGGAGTATCCTGCGAGAAGGATGTGGGAGGTTCCTCACTCAGTAGCCGTGCACGCTTAGGAGGGATGACTGAATCTTGGGAGCTTGACTTCCATGGTCTGGAGGCTCCTCCCCCTTCACTCCCCTTTAGTACACTCGGCTCACCAGCCTCGAGTCCCTGCCTGCGTAAGCAATAAGCCTTGTGCAGCAAGAGGACAAACTCGGGGGAGAAGGGGTCCCCGGAACTCTCCTCCCCCACAGCAGAGGGGGAGGGGGAGAGGGCCGAAGCCGGCAAATCCGTGGTAGAGGGAAGGGGAGGAAGGGAAACCTTCACCCCTCCCGCCAGGTCCCCAGACCCCTGAGTGGATTGGGACATGGGTAAAAGAACACTTTGCTCCGCAGAAGCTGCTTCTGCAGCACAAGCCCTGCAAACTCCTGACTCTGAATCAGTGCCCCTACGAGTGCCACAAGAAGGGCACCTTGCTTTGCCAGTCATGTCCACTCTAGAGAGGCTCTTCCCGTCTGGAAAGGAAAAAGGGCCCTTATGCCCTTCCAAATTCAAAAAGCTACCAAAACCAATGGGGAGATGCCTCTAGGGAATAAAATAAGTTAGATCCCCCCCAGGCCCCCCTCACTCACTATGCCGTTCAGGATAGGAAATAAATAAATAAATAAAATTCAAGTAACCTACAGATTAAAAACAAATACTAGCACTCAAACCCAGGGGAAAAGTTCCCAGTACTTGCGGTTTTTAAGATGCTCAGCGACTCTCCGGTGGAGAGGGGAGCGCTGCGGCCGCTCGCACGTGGAAGGCCTGAGCCACGTGGAGTCGAAAACGGCAGTCGTCGGCTCTGCTCGCGCCGCCGAGCAAATTGCCAGCGCCGGGATTAGCACGGCATTGCCCTCGGCTCCGGAGCAGGCTGCGAATTCTCCGATCGCTCCCAGACTACTCCGCGATCTCTCCCTCCTCTGGAGACCGCGGGAGAGCCCCTTGTTGCTGCCTCAAGCGCTCAGCCGCCTGAGGGCTTCGGCGCGAGGCAGGACCGGCTTGGGAAGAAGAGACAAAGGAAATCAGCACGATCTTTCTCCTTGCTGCAGGTAGCCGGTTGTAGGAGAGAGCGAGGAGCCTTCGCGATTAACCCAGAAGGCAAACCTCCTCCTCCGTGGAGCTGGTAAACTGGCCGGGAGGGGGGGGGGGGGGGAGGAAGACAGGAAACCTTAAAGGAACAGCTAAGAAGAAACCCCTTATCTCAAATCAAAGGAAATCAACAGATTAACTTGAAATTAAATTGAAAATAAATCTAGGGTGAAAATAAAGAAAGGAAGACTCCAGTAAGCCCGTGGCTTACGGAACCCTCCAGCTGCTTGGAGGCTGAGAATACTGGGCTCTGGGGGTGGTGCCACTGGTATTTATACCGCACCATCCTCAAAAAGGATGGGCTCAGCCTCCAAGCTGCTGGAAGGGTTACGCAACCCAGAAGTAAAGGGACTGGACTGGAGTGACGATAAGGAACAGAAAGTGATGGTACATGGAGCTCACTCGGATGAAAGGAGGGTGGATTAGCGGGGTGCCCCAGGGGTCGGTCCTGGCCCCGGCACTGTTCAATGTATTTGTGAGTGATATTGCTGAAAGACTGCATGGAAAAGTCTGTCTTCAAAAACAGAGTGGACTCCCTTGAGGGAGTGGATAACATGAGGAAAGTCTACAAAAGCTCTTGGGCATACCAGACCAAGTACTGCCTTCCTAAAAGCCCGAGCTCTGAGGAGTGTGGGTGGCGTGCAGCTGTACCTAGCAATTAAAAGAAGCAAAAAACACATCCTGCCTTCTTCCACAGCATATTCAACGAGAAGAATGGTCTAATGCTTGGCAGTTAAGATTTAATGTGAAGAAGTGCAGTGTCATGCACTTGGGAAGCAGAAATCCACGGGAAATGTATGCGATAGGGGGCGAGAGGTTGGTGTGCACGGACCAGGAGAAGGACCTCGGTGTGATTATTTCTGAGGATCTCAAGGTGGGAAAAGAGTGAAACAAGGCAGTGGCAAAAGCCAGGAGGATTGCATACAAAGAGGAATTACCAGCAGAAAGGAAGAGGTACTAATGCCACTGTATAAGTCACTGGTGAGGCCTCACTTGGAATACTGTGTTCAGTTTTGGAGACCATATCTTGCAAAGGATGTAAAAAGACTGGAAACTGTTCAGAGGAAGGTGACCAAAATGATTTGGAGCCTGCGTCAGAAGCCTTATGAGAAGAGACTTGAAGACCTAAATATGTACACTTTGGAGGAGAGGAGGGATAGGGGAGATATGATTCAGACCTTTAAATACTTAAAGAGAAATAATGAACAAACAAACCTCTTCCAAAGACGGGGAAGCTGTAAAACTAGAGGGCATAACATGAAGCTGCAAGGGGGTAAATTGAAAGGCAATGTCAGGAAATACTTTTTCACTGAAAGGGTGGTGGATGCTTGGAATGCCCTCCCGATAGAAGTGGTGGGGGCAAACAGTGACAGAATTCAAAATGGCATGGGACAGACACAGTGGATCCCTTTACAGCAAGAGGATAACATCAAACTAAACTTAACTATCTAATTTCTCAGCAAACAGGAGTGTCCTACATGGAGCGGTGGGTTCACCCCTAAAACAAAGACATGGGGAGGGGTGAGATGCACAGAACGGCAGGTGCACCTACTCTTGCCACCTTACTGGGCAGACTAGATGGACCATACTGGTCTTTATCTGCCGTCATTTACTATGATACTATGCAAATGTGAGCTGGAAGGAAAATCTGAATGAATGCAGATTGAATTAGCTCTTAAAGCAGCTCTATTTGTCCGAAAATGTGTGACTGGTTTAATTTAAGCAGCCGAGATGCAACAAACGTCCCTGGATAATAAAACCTAGGGTTCCTTTTATGCTGTCCCCACAGCGTTGTCTCTTTCCTGATTGCTGATTTCATGGTGATGGGCATCTTCACCATAATGCACTGCGGATGTTTTGGGCTGTCTTCTGCCCACCAAACACTCTTGCTTTAGCTGAAGCTAGAGGTCTTGGAGTTTGTTCAGAAAGCGGGCGACATGTGCTGTTACACGTCTGCTTCACATGCAAGACTGACATTGGCTTACATGTCTATAAAATGGCGTCTGCTACCATTTTAGAAATCACACAGGAGTAGAGAAGGCAAACATCTAAAGCGAGTGAGTGACGTGATTTTTTTGTTTGGATTCTTTCCAGAATGTAAAGGTTTCAAGGACACAGAGCTTTCTTGGAATGGATAAATGCTAAGCGGCGTTACAGCTGCAGGCCCTCTTACAGCTCTGGGAGCTGAAGCTAACCAAAGCTTTACAGTATTCATGCTCAGCATATGGAGACAATCCTCCGTTTAATATTTCACTGTTACTTTATGGCCCAGAACTGTGAAAAAGATGACAACTAAACTGACTTTATCAAAAATTTGCTAAGGCCACCGCCCTCACAGTTTTTCAGATTATTTACTTTGTGAATTTTGAATCATCCTGTTCCATCTCATAATACTGCAATATTTTCAAAACTTTTATCAGATATAAGCCCATTCTAACTCTTGAAAAGATACACAACCTCAGATGATGACAAAATGTAACAGACTTCCAGTAGAAATCTCTTCGTCCCTGCAAAGCGGGGTATGTACACGTGCCCACAGTGGTCAGTGCACCTTCAGATTTCCAGCTTTGAAAGAAGGGGAAGATCTATGAGTACATGCAGGCTGATAAAGTGGGGACCCGTGCACAGGGGCAGGGGCCCATGAAACATACAATGACACAATGGCTAGTTATAAGTGAGAGACTGCATAAAGCTCAGTCCTCTAGTACATAGCTTGGGATGGACACTTATAAGATATATTATTTTTCCAGCAGTCCTGTGGTTTAACTGGACAAAGAGGGGGATATTCAGCGAGGCAGCTAACCGCCGCTGCCCAACTTTGAACCTGGCTATTGAATGCTGGGGACATTGAATATCCAGGCAGCAGCAATATTGACAGTGACTGCCCAGTTAGCTAAAGCAGTAAAAATCTGTAAATTGTCTAAATGGCTTTGACTATTCATCCCCAGAATAACCAAATCCTACTAAAGACCTTCCTAAACTATGCTGGATTCCTCGCAGCCAAACCGGTTTTCAGGATATTCACAATGAATAGACTGCAGAACACAGTATATGTCAGTGTAGCTTATGCATATTCATTGTGAGTGTCCCGACAGGCAGTTGGACCCCTCCAACAGGTTTGGTTAGTCCTGATAAAGGCTTTGATTATCCTCCGAATTAAACAAGATTGAAGAAAAATATACATATGTTATAAATGTCCATCCCAAACTATGTACAAAAAAGTCAATTAGGAACAAAAAAAATTTCTTCAATTAACAGCACAGAAAATTAACAGATGCTGTAATTTTACATCTAAGAATCCTCTCTGTACTCCCTGCCGATTAGAGGATAGTAAATTCCCTCTAAAGCAACACACTGTTAGAGATTAAAGATACAGTACTTCATGACAAAACACAAAGTCTACTACCTGCCAAAACATGAATCATGCCACAGATATCTTTAGTATATGCCAATAATTCTATGCCATGAGTATTTCAGGGCACTGGATTCTGGGCAGTACTAGTGTTGCAATTAATAGATTACTTTCTGTTATCTTACATGAGACTAGAAGCTTAACCCAGCATTTGTTTAAGTTACTGCACCTTCCTCAGTGTTGCATTCAAAGTGGGATTCCGCCAGGGTCCCTACTGGCTTAAGATATAATGAGTGAAACGGCTTGCAGAAACCTTTTCTTAAGAAGCACTGCAGAAACAACTTTATTGAAGCTTAAATCGACACATCAGCAGCTAAATATGGGGTTCTGCTAGCACCATGAAGTTATCTGTACACACAGCGAGTTGACTGATGAACAGTATAATGACCAAACAGGTAACGTTTAAGCAGGCTAAAATCCTCCGGCCGGCTGGGGATGCTGGCCACTGCTGCTGTCGCCACTTCCTGTCTCCGAAAAACAGGTTTTGCTTTCTTTTCCTTTGAGCCAGCTTGTTATATCGAGACTACAAGTGATTCTCTTCGGTGTTTCAACATCCCTGCGAGATCGATCTGAAATCTGTTTCTATGGCATATCATTACATCGTTTATTTTGTAAATGAGCAAGACGACCGTCTGCCTACATCTTACCCTTCCAACCCTGAAACATGTGCCAAGTATTGTGTCAGTCCTTTATTTCATATTCTTCATTCTCAGTGGTATGTCACAAGATTTGGATGCGGTTTTCCATTACTTCTTATGATATGCATTTCCATACACTCTTTTTCAGCATTTCTTGCTTGTATGTGAATTATTTCATTTTCAGAAAAGATACTGTACTGTATTTGTCTAATACTGTTTATATATCCTCCCTGTGTATATCCTCTGGCGTGCAAGCCAATTTTCAAAGAGGAACTACCCTGGCAATTTACCTTTGAAAATGTCACAAGGATGCCTTTGCTTTGTAAGTATAATGTATTCCAGGGAAAGAATCCACTGGGGATTTCAAAATAAAATTCTTGTGCATGCTTTACTGGGTCCTGCCACTCTCCCTTGGCCTTCCTCTGCAAAAATACTTTTGAAAATCACCCTGTCCCTCCATGTGGCTATGTTTACCGTTATGAAAATGTTTTGTTCCACACAGCTTACACCTCCGATTTCTTCCTGTAACCCCTTTTTCTGACTAGGTCTTCTTGAATTTATACAGTGATCCCTTGTCAGACGATTCAGACTTTTCAACATCAATATCTCCCTTACCTAACATTTTGGAAAGTGCCTCTCCAATCTAACATAATAAACTGGAAGTGTCAGACACCAGCCAGACATATGGAAATGCATCCATGCAGAACGGCTAGTGGAAGATCCTCCTCAAAATGATAAAAAGATGACCTTCCAGCTGTGCCCTACCTCTTCTCTTAACGCTCTTGGCTCAAGTAATCTTCTGACCCTCCGCAGTGAAGGTCCTATAGCTTTTGAGTGCAGCATTTGGTGGTCTGCAGCCCCTCCCAACAGTTCCCACATCATGGGTGCATGGGAGATGGTTGGACAGCATGTAGGGTGTCCACACAGTTTCCTGCAGAACTCAGAGGGCTGCTTAATAGTGCCTGCCCTTTGGCTGAATGTAGTGCTATATTTTTTATTTTATTTATTTTTATTTTATTTATAGTTTTTCTATACCGCGCTATTTTCCATCAGCGCGGTTCACAGGCAACAAACTCGCACAGCAGGAAAAGCCATACTGCGTTTTACATTGAACAGAGAATTGCACACATTTTACATTGAACAGGTATTGAACATGGAACACAGGCTAACAATATACATCGTGGAACTATATACAATATGGGATTATATACAGGTTGATAACAGTAGTAAGATATCAACTAGGCATTTTTCAACGTAAACATGGCTTGAGGGGTACTGTCGTATGTTAGCATGTTAAGGCTAATTTGCTGGGGGCACAGGAGTGATATTAAGGAAGAGGGGATAAAGGAGGAGTGAACAGTGGTTGGTTATGTGATTTCTTCAGAGTTGAGGAAGTGCTGAAGAAAGAGGTGATGTTTCAGCTCCTTCCTGAACTGAGAGAGGCTGTTTATAGCTCGGATGTTTGCTGGAAGCACGTTCCAGCAATGGGGGGCATAAAGTGCAAAGGCTCGGTTTCCTGTAGCCTTATTACATTTGGTGAATGCTTTTGGGAGGCATAAGGTGTTGGCAGCAGCAGCTCTTCTCAGTCTAGCGGGGGGATGGGCCGGATAAGTTCGGAGAGGGAGCTAGATGTGCAGTTGTTAATGGCTTTGAATGTCATTGTCAGTATTTTAAAAGTGATTCTGCTGTGAACAGGGAGCCAGTGTAGATCTTTTAGGATAGGGGTAATATGGTCTCTTCTGGATGCTCCGTATAGGGTCCTTGCTGCAGTGTTCATTGCTATCTGCAATGGGAGGAGTGCACTCTTTGGTAGACCATGCAGAATGGAATTGGCATAGTCAAAGTGAGGCATCACCATTGCCTGAAACACTGTTCGGAAGTCTTTTGGCTCTAGAAGTTGTCTCATGTGTCGCATCATCCGGATTTTATGGTAAATTGCTTTTACTAGATTACTTATATGGGCATTTAGGTCCAGGTGTTGGTCGAGGGTTATTCCGAGGTATCGTAACGAAGTCTTAGTAGGAAGCTCCGCACCACGTACCTTCAATGATGTAGGTGGGATGAATGTCTGATCTCTACTGATGAAAAGCACATCAGTCTTTTTCAGGTTTATCATTAGCTTCTGGGAGTGTAACCAATCCGAGACTGCATCGAAGCAGGAGGAAAGCTGAGTTAAGTCTGGGTGCTCAGTGGAAATTGGAGTAAACATAAGGACGTCATCAGCATAGACTAAGCAGTCGATGTTGAATGATCTAATGATGGTGCAAATAGGTTGCATATACACGTTGAAAAATAGGGCTGAAAGAGATGAGCCCTGTGGGACACCTCTGGTTTGAGGGAAAGGGGTGGACTTGGATGTGCGAGAACGAACATGCTGCCATCTGTCATTAAGGTAGGAGGCACACCAGGCTAGAGCATTTCCATGAATTCCCTTCTCATTTAGGCGTAGCAGGAGTAACTCATGGTTGACAGAGTCGAAGGCAGCTGCAATGTCAAGGAACACTAGAGCGAAGCCTTGTCTGATGTTATCCAGACCTGTTATCAACGTGTTGAGTAGAGTTGTTAACAATGTTTCGACACCATGAGCCTCCCGGAAACCATGTTGACAGGGGTCGAGGGGAGCGTTGTTCTCAATGTGGTGGTTCAGTTGACGCTGGGCTATTTTTTCCATGATCTTAGCTAGGAGTGGGATACTGGAGATGGGTCTAAATGAGTCCATCTTTTCTGGGTCCATTTTATTGTTCTTGAGTAGGGGTCTAATAGAAGTTTGTTTTAGACTGAGGGGGAAGGTACCTGTCTGGAAGGATGAGCCAATCAGTCTGGCAAGGAACGGACTGAGGTCTGAACGTAAGGTTTTTATCCAGAAGGCTGGACATGGATCATTCGGAGCAGTGGAGGTATTTATATTGGAGATGGTATCTTGAATCTCCTTTTCAGATGGGGTGGTTAAGGAGGTGAAGAATTGAGCCTCTGATCTGATTCTATGAGGTGAAGAAGAGGGTGAAAGACCAGGTGAGGTGTCAATGGGGCAGTTGTTCATAGTTGTAGTAGCTAGGTTTGTCTTGGCTTGCAGATAGTCCGCATATGCCTGTGGGTCGGGTTGGATTGGTTGTCCCGAGGAAGGCTCTTTACTTAAGGTTTTGACTAGGTTGAAAAGCTCGTGAGGCTTGTTTAGGGCTCTTTGAAGTATTTCTGCGTGATATTGTTTCATTCTCTTGGAGACAGCAGTACGGTGGGCGTCTAGTTGGGCAAAATACGCGACCTGGCTTTCAGTTGATCTGGAACGGCGCCAGCGTCGTTCAAGCTGTCTGATTTGATGGAGGGAGTTCTTTAATTCCGGTGAGTACCATGGAGCCCTTGTTCTTCTAGAGGGTCTCTTTTTACTGGGAGGACCTTCTATTGTCGCATTGAGACATTTATTCCATGAGGAAATCATGCTGTTTAGGTCTTGTGCTGGTTGGGTGTGGAGATGCTGTATTTTTTCCAATATCTCATCTCTGTTAAATTGTTGGAAGCGAGTTGAGGTTGGTGCTGCTGGATCCATTGGGGAATGTGGAGCAGTGAGTTGGGGGTCTGATGGCATAGTGAACCTGATTAAATTATGGTCAGACCAAGGTACTGCGCATACTGAGAGATCGAACTTGTGAGTGTAACCGGAGGGAAATTGTGGGGCGAAGATAAGATCAAGCATATTCCCCTTGACATGGGTGGGTGTATTGATCAATTGGGTGTAGCCTGATGATTTGAATGCTTCAATAAGAGCTTTGGCCTGAGTATCTTGAAGGGAGGGGAGATTGAAGTCGCCAAGTATCCAGTTTGGAATGTGGGTCACAGTGGGGTTGCAGGCAAGATCGATGATTGTAGAAAGGTCATCTGACGATGAGGAGGGTGTCCTGTATAATAGGTTGATGGAATGGTTTTTATTTATTATGGAGATATGGTCGAGGTAGGGGGTAGTATTGGAGGCAATTGTCTTGAATAGTAGGTCGGTCTTGCTTAATATGAGAACTCCTCCTCCTCTTCTGTCCTCTCTATGGCATGAGTGAATGGAGAAGTTGGGGGGGACAAACTGATGGAGGAGAACCATGTCTGAGGGTGACAACCAAGTCTCGGTGATGCAAAGGATGTCGAGATTGAAGGTTGATAATATTTCAGTTATGGCGGGCCATTTCTTACGGATAGAGCGGGCGTTAAGGAGGGCACATTTAAGGTCGGGAGGAGGGGGGTGAGAGTCATCCTCCTGAAAGGCTTTGGACTGGTATATATATGGTACATATATGGTACATACCACCCACCTAGGGTAGTAGCCCTACCATTCTGGTGATACCATATAGACTAAGAGACACAAACTTTCTAGGCCTGAAGTCCGCTTTGTCAGAAGCCTGAAATTCAGTTCGGGGGTGCATATATATATCTGAAGATGGAATGGTGGACACCCTTTATCCCCGTGTCCAGAATTACACTTTGTGCATCCAAAGTAATAAATTCTAGCTTTCGAAAGCTCACACTGTAAAAGTAGTTAGTCTATAAGCAGCTACCAACCTCTGTCGATTTTCATGCATTAACAAGGCTCAAACAATTGGAAAACCTGAACCCCAGGGCTCAAGGTCAACAGATGTTTCAGATCAAAAGCAACAGATATTTAAAAAAAAATTGTGAGAACACTGAAAATGCAACAGGCTTGAAAAGTTAAAGCCCTAGTTCTTCACTCTACTTGATATTATGCTTCTGGACTCCCTTCAAAAGATATTATGAATCGTAAATGTGACAGAAGTTCTGACATCAAAATCAGATACAACCTGCCGCCATATTATTAATCAAATATCAACATAAGCCTTGCTGCAGCATAGATGAGCAATATGTGATATTACAGTATCATAATTCTCAGGAATAAAAAGCATTCTTAAGAATTATGATACTGTAATATGTATCAAGTACAGTCTTTCATATAATTAGGTGATAAGACTAGAAAATGATATTGCCTCTTTCCTCATTAACACAACTCAGAACCCAAATCTGAGATCTATATTTTCCACTAAAAGGTGATCATCATCATCTTTAAATCCTTGAAGCAAGCAAACAAATTGTTAGGGGAATTATTTAGATGACGTGTAAAGCCATCTTATCTATCAAATAGGAAATAATCTGACCAGGTCTCACAAGACCTCTTAACTTGGGACAGACAAATGCTTGAATCTCCAAGAGAAACTTTCTCCTGTAGGTCTGCTTTGTTACACACCCCTCCCCCCTGATTTATGGAATATTTCAAAGAACGTAGGAAAACACAGCCCTCTTCTGAGGCTCTCTGAGGGAGCCAGTCACTCTCCCATCCTGAGATCATTTGTCTTTTGTTCAGTCTGGTTTTTTTGCACAAATTATTTTGTCTGGCTTTGAATCCTTGATCTAGAAATTAAAAACTGCTGGAGGAAAAATAAAGAGAGGCATGATCTGACCCAGCATTTTGTCTTTTTCTAGAAATTTCTTAGAAAGAATTTCTTATAAGACCTTTTCAAATACACTAAAGGCTCTTGTTTCTCATTTCCTTAACCATATTTTCCCAGCTGAGATCCAAACAGTTGTTTCCCTTCCAAAGGAAGTCCCAGAGGGTGGCCTTTTATGTGAAATTCGCTGCCCTTGACTTTAACCCTAATCCCCCCTCCTGAAGTTATACCAAATACAATTTACTTTCCAGCCAATGCTAAAGACACCATAAGCAGTGTGACGGCCATCAACTTTAGGGAACAAACAGATTTTAAGATTTCCAGCCCTTCTCCTTTTCTGTTATTTGATTTTGGCAGATTGTAAAACACAAGCCTGAAACGGAAAGAAAAACAAACGTATGCCAGACTGAACTTAAAATCACCAACATTCATGGACAAGAAGGTGCACTGTGATCACTGTACCATGCACTGTACCATGCATGTTTGCCATCTGCAAATTGTGCTGCTCGAGATTTGAGAAGCAGAACATTAGCCCAACAGATGTGCCTTGCGACAAGAATCCAGGACTGCTAGCAAAGCGTCCATAAAAATTCTTGCTCTCTAGCCTCTGGTACCATTCTTTTCTTTCCAAATCATGATATCCTCTTGCACGTTTAAAGCAGAAAATTGCAGACAAAAGAACTCTTTCTGTGCAAATACTGTAATTCAAGAATGGACAAGAAAAAAAGAGCCCCATTTTAGAGGGCAAACCATCTGAATAAAGAAGAACGAACTTCCCAAGCTCCCCGCCTGATGAATTTTAAATGAAAATTGGTATATTCGTTTTTAGAAAAGTAATTATAAATACATTGATTTTCAGAAGTAGGATCAATAGGAAATTATGCCATGAATATACAGTACAGTAGGAGCAACCAGAGGCAATGTGGCTCATGGGAATGGGCACACGCTTACACTATCTTTTCACTTCTAGGATGGAGAATTCTGGCTTTTGGGGAAGCCAGACCAGTCAGGTTTTTCAGGACACCTCTAATGAATACGTAAGTCATTGATTTGCATAGTAGTGAGGCTTTGCACCTGCAGATCTCACATATGCATATTCCTTAGGGATATCCTGAACACCTGCTCTTCCTTACCTCTCCTGTAAGGCACTGTTCCAATCTCAGCTCAAGCGGCCTGTAAGAAATAAGACCGTGGTCTCACCGCAGTGTCACAGCACAGAGGGTTTTTTCAGATTCCTCGGAACCTCTGCATTTTGCTAGATGGCTTGAAACTAACTTGTGACAAGGACACGCTTAAAGGAAGCATAAGACTAAACTTTTCCCCTTCTATTTTCTTTTTAATAGTAATAGTTAGGCTAATGAAAACAAAGTAAAAGTTACAATAGTTTTGTCACTTCTTTTCAAGTCAAGGGACAGATTTAATCATACTTCTGCGCTCCTAAGAGGCATGGACAACATAAAAAACGGATTCCTGCTAGTGTTCATGGACATCTCGGCAGACTTTGACAATGTGTCACACGCCAAGTTATTGCAACGCTTACAACAGATAGGACTATGCAAGAATACCCTGAAGAGGTTCACATCATACCTGGAAGGGCGAACGCAACAAGTCAAATGCGACCAAAAGAAATCACTACAATTCCCTGTTATGCAGGGAATACCTCAAGGCTCAGCCCTAACTTCAATGCTCAACATCTACATACAGCCCATATGCAGCAGCATCATCAAGCACCACAAACTACACTACCACATTTATGCAGACGACATCATGGTGTACACTCCAATCAACCTACTAGCACTAAACACTACAACAACAACAAAATGCCTTGAAGACAAGTTGTTGGCTACGAGCCAGTCATTCATAACGGTCAACTATGACAAAACTGAGGCAATGTTCGTCACCAGGAAACCTACCTTCATACCTCCACAAATCATCAGCATCCTAGACAAACACATAGTATTCAAAGAAGTTAAGTATCTGAGCATAACACTAGACAGAGCTCTGAACCTAAAATCCCACATCACCAAAACCGCAACCAAGGCATATCATCGATTGAAAACAATCAGACAAATCAAACCAATGCTCCATCAAGACCACTTCCGCACAGTGTGTCAAGCACTCATTACACCACTGCTTGATTACGGAAACTCACTATATCAAGGCCTTCCTCAGCAGACACTCCACCCACTATAGATGGTACAAAACACCACAGCACGCATCATTACAAACACCCCAAGGACCGAGCACATCACTCCCGTCCTACAACAACTACACTGGCTCCCAATGGTGGCAAGAGCTAAATACAAAACAATCATGATCATCTTCAAAATCATTCATCATCTCTCAGTAGACGTACTCCAAAACATTATAACAAGGGACATCAGCAACAGACCAAGAAGAACCAACAACAACAACATGATCGGCAAACCTGCAGGCTATCACAAAACCAAACAACTTCAAAAAGAGCACCATCACTACTGGCATCCACACTATGGAACTCCCTACCAACGAACCTGAGAGCTTTAGATGACCTCACAGACTTCCGCAAAGACCTCAAAACATTGTTATTTATAGAAACCTACGAGCATTCAGGCAACATTCCCTACCCAAACAGTAGCATTACTACCTCCGCCAACTAAACACACAACCATCCTATCCATATATACAAATCTATCATACCACGTTATTAAGTACCTTTATGTTAAATGTTACCTCAATTGTACTGTCTAAATACTGTTAAGTAACTGTACTGTCTAAATGTTTACATGTAGCCTAATGTTAAATGTAACCCTCCAATTGTGATGTGATGTGACCACCTTGATTGAAGGAAAAGGTGGCATACAAATCTGTCTAAATAAATAAATAAAATGTGTTACAATGGGAAGACTGCAAGGTTAAAAACAGAGTATTTTTTTTTTAAATAGCAAAAATCTGATAAAACCCCTTCTCTTCAGCTGCAAGCAGGGGGATCCTGAATATGCATTTATCACCCAGTTCTAACTTGCTAAATCTGTTTCTTCAAATATAACTAATGCAGGAACATCATCAATGTGTCTGCAATATAGAACATAGGTTTCCGCACGGAAAGCTGCTAGACTTAGAAGACAGAAAACCACACAAGACAAGATTTCTCCTACCATTAATAATAATAATAATAATAATCACCACATTTAAAAAACTGGATTAGAATATCATTGTTCTTCTAAACAGGAGTCCAATACACAGGGTAGACTAGATAGGCCATGTGGTCTTTTTCTGTCAATTTTCTCTATTTCTATCCAGCATTTAGTACATTCAGAAAGATACTTAAAATCAGCTCTAGGGGATTTAATCTGGTGGTGTGTAGGAGGTACTCACGGGCCCCGACATCAGCTTGGACTGCCTGCTCAATGCTGTCCTAACAGAAGGAATGTTTGTCGAACGTCTTCAGACTGGCATGGAGGGGACAGCCTCGGTGATGGAAGGACACCTCCAGGACTTTAAACTCTTTCTCGTGACCGCAGGTCGTACCGCGGTGCATGGTCGAAGGAGCATGTACAAAGGGGCAGGTAATACTCCTATGGCACCCCTTCAGCAACACAGCGGCAAGTAGAGTTTTGCGTTACTAGAGATTCTTCTGTTCTACAATATCTTTTAGTTATTCCTTTTATGGGGAAGCGGAAGAAGGTAGGAGGTACAGGAGTTGTATCCACTGTTGGGACAGGCAAAGTTAGTAGCCCCCTGGACTGGCATCTTGTCCCCTGGCACAGCAGTCTTCACCTGAAGGGGTCTTGCTCAGTTCGGGCAGTAGGACCCCACCACTGTTATCTTCTACACTGGTTGAGTCTGGATCCTCAGGTAGGCGGATTTAGGATTCTGTGGGATTATGTTTTTCCACAGCCAGCGGCATCTGGGGAGTCTTCGGCTTTGGTTCAGCCCCGACTGTTCCCTCAGAGGGTGACATCACACTGAAGGATATTTGGAATGCTATTAGGTCTATTAACTAAGTTAAATTCTACAGTTTCCTCATTATGTACTTTTTCCACAGGGGACAGCGATTTGTTTGCAAGAATTGGTAATCAGTTATCAATAACCAATACAGCAATCTCTGGACTACAATCTCTGGTGCAGCCCATTCAGCAGGCTCAGGTGGCGCATATATCAGATGCTTTGGTTCTTCATGCAAAGATGGAGGCACTAGAGAATTCCTCCAGGGTCTGTAATTTGTGGTTTTTAAATTTTCCACAAACATATTGGCTCTTTCCCGATACATTGCTTAGAAAATATTTTGCTGAAGTTTTGGATATCATAGAGTCAACAGAATTTTTGATTATTATCTTCCTACGCGTCAGTGTGTGGTTAACCCTTCTGAGGGTGCCTTTGATGTTTTAACTCTGTCTGTTACCCAGAACCTGATAATTTTTCTTGAGGTTTCCACAGATAATATTGCTCGCCAATCCACATTTGTGGTGACTTTTCCTTCTGAAACTATCAAGGTTAGAATTCTTAAAGCTTTTTTTTCTAAAGGAGGCGATCCAATTCTGTGGACAGCGTATTAATATTTTTCCTGATGTTATTCATAGTACACAAACTTCGACGAAAACAATTTCTTAGTTTAAAACCCCGAGTCTTAGCTCTCGGAGCTAGTTTCTTTTTTTGCTTTACCTGAATCCAGGATTCAAAACTCATAGACGTGTCTTGTCGCCTTGAGCAGGTCATTTAACCCTCTAGTGCAGTGGTTGTCAACTCAGTCATCGGGGCCACACCTAGGCCAGTTGGGATTTTGGGATCCCCACAATGAAAATGCATGACATAGATTTGCATGTACCTGCTTTCGCTGTATGCAGATCTATCTTATGCATATTCAATTTGGGAATTCTGAAAACGTGACTGACCTAGGTGTACTATGAGGACTGGGTTGAGAACCATTGCTCTAGTGCAGTGATGGCGAACCTATGGCACGCGTGCCAGCTGTGGCACGCGAAGGCCTTGCAGCTGGCACGCGGGAAGGTCGCACATTAAAAAAAAAAAAAAAAAAAAAAAAAGCTGCCCGCTGCCGCGGCGGCGGCATGGAGTGTCCCGCGGGGCTCCCTCTGCCCAGCGGGACTTTCCCGGCGCGGCTCAGCCCCTCTCTGCCGGCTTGCAGAGACGCGAAGGGAGAGTCTCCCTCGCGTCTCTGTTAAGCCCGCAGGGGCTGATGGGAAATTTCCCCTCTGCCCCTGCGGGCTTAAGAGAGACGCGAGGGAGACTCTCTCTCCCTTCGCGTCTCTGCAAGCTGGCAGAGAGGGGCTGAGCAGCGCCGGGAGAGTCCCGCCGGGCAGAGGGAGCCCCGCGTGACACTCCATGCCGCCGCGGCGGCAGCGGGCAGCTTTTTTTTTTTTTTTTATTGCCATGTGCCGTGGGGGGGGGGTTAAAACTGGCAATGGGCTAGGGAGGGAGAGAGGGGGGTTTAAGACTGGCAATGGGCTAGGGAGGGAGGGAGGTTAAGACTGGCAATGGGCTAGGGAGGGAGGGGGTTGAGACTGGCAATGGGCTAGGGAGGGAGGGGGGGTTGAGACTGGCAATGGGCTAGGGAGGGAGGGGGGTTGAGACTGGCAATGGGCTAGGGAGGGAGGGAGGGAGGTTAAGACTGGCAATGGGCTAGGGAGGGAGGGAGGGGGGTTGAGACTGGCAATGGGCTAGGGAGGGAGGGGGGTTGAGACTGGCAATGGGCTAGGGAGGGAGGGAGGGAGGGAGGGGGGTTGAGACTGGCAATGGGCTAGGGAGGGGGGTTAAGACTGGCAGTGGGCTGGGGAGGGGGGTTAAGACGCAGTGGGCTATGGGGGGGTTAAGACTGGCAGTGGGCTATGGGGGGGAGTTAAGACTAGCAATGGGCTGTGGGCTGATGAGGCTGGCAATGGGCTATGAGCTGATGAGGGCTGTCTGGAAATGGGGTGATGGGGGGGTTAGGACTGGTAATGGGCTATGGGGGGGGTTAAGACTGGTAGTGGGCTGATGGGGGGGGGGTTAGGACTGGTAATGGGCTATGGGGGGGTTAAGACTGGTAGTGGGCTGATGGGGGTGTAGGACTGATAATGGGTTATGGGGGGGGGGCTAGGACAGGAAATGGGCTGATGGGGAGGGGTTAGGACTTGAGGTGGGCTGATGTGGTTAGGACTGGTAATGGGCTGTGGGCTGATGGGGGGGGGTTTAGGACTGGCAATGGGCTATGGGGTGCTGCCTGGAAATGGGCTGATGGGGGGTTAGGACTGGTAAAGGGTTATAGGGGGGGGCTTAAACTGAAAATGGGGTGATGGGGGTTAGGACTGGAAGTTGATTGACGGGGGGGCTAGGACTGGTAATGGGTTGGGGTGTTGCTAGGACTGGAAATGGGCTGAGTGGAAGGGGAGGCTTGAACTGCAAATAGCTGATGGGGAGGGGGCTTGGAATGGAAATGGGCTGTGAGGGAAGGGAGCTAGGACTGAAAATGGGCTGATGGAACAGCTAGGATAGGACTGGAAATGGGCTGTTGGGGGGAGCTAAGATTGGAAATGGGCTGTGGTGGGGGCTTGAATTGAAATGGACTCATGGAGGGGCTAGAACTGGAAGTAGGCTCATGGGGGGGGCTTGGACTGGAATTGGGCTGAGTGGAGGGGAGCTATGATTTGACATGGGCTGATGGTGGGGCTAGGAAATGAGTAGAAATGGGCTGATGGGGGGGCTAGGATTGAAAATGAGCTGATGAAGGGACTTGGACTGGAAATGGGCTGATGCAGGGACTAGAAGGGAATGGATGCTGGGTGAGACTGGAACTAGAAGGGAGCTGATGTTGGGGGAGGATTAGAATGGGATGTGGCTGGGAGAGTAAAATGGAGAGGGGAAAAATATTTTGTGTAGGAGGGATGAAAAATCTACAATTGGCCAGGTATTGGGAGAGTAATTGGGGATTGAGGATGGAGGGGTAAAATTTGTGTGGATGAAATAGGAATGAGGAAAGAGCAAAAGGAGAAAGATTAGTATGTTAAAGCAGATGTAGAGAGAGAGAATGGGAAAAAAACTAGAAGAGAGAAGAAAGGACAAATGGACAGCAGACGATGGAGAGTTAGCAGAAAACATGAAGAAACCAGAAGAAGGTGGCTGGACCAATTGCAACTGAAAAAAAAATGCACAAAAGGTAGAAAGATATCTCTTTATTTTGAATTTATTAACTGGAATATGTCAGCTCTAGGAAATGTGCATCATTAACATCTGCGCTTTGTTTGGTACAAGAGGAAATTCCTATTTGACGTTGCCACTTGTTCTCTTTCCCCAGTATTCTCTGAAATGTATTGGTTTAATATTTGCAGTGTTGCCTTTTGATAGGTAGGGTATGGTGCTTTGTGAGTCCTGGTAATGCTGTCAGGATACGGCGGGTTTGCTATGGGTTCTAAATGGGCAGCGTTTGTAGTAGTTCCTAATGTGCCTGGCGGTTGGCACTGGATTATAGTAATGTAGAAATCTTTTAGTCTTTCTTTATCCATACACTCATTAAGAGACATGTTTACTAAAAGTTAGTGTATGGTAACATTATGCAAATATTTATGCAAATAAGACCACTTATGCAAATGACGTGCTGGCACTTTGAGGAAATTCTTTGGTTTTGTGCGGCAGTTTGGGCACTCGGGCTCAAAAAGGTTAGCCATCACTGCTCTAGTGCATCAGACACAAATATGGAGAGCAATTTTATAAGTTGCCAAGAATGAGAGGGAATGTAGGAACCCATTTTATAAAAGGCACATTGGTGTACGTGTCTCTGTAAGACTGCTTCATGAAAGCACATGCTCTGTCCAAAACCTGCCTGCTACGTATGTGCTTTTTTGGGTATGTGGAGTAATTTCCTCTGCAGCGTTTTACATCCATCTACAGGCATATACATGCAAAAAATGTCTTTATAAGCTTAACCCTTAGATTGCAAGCCTGTTGGAGATAATGAAATTCTTAGCTAATCTGAGCGCAGCTCACCTTGAACTACAACTGAAAAGGCACGAGCTATTCTGCAAAATGCATGACCCGAGGATGGTCACCAAGAATTTATAGTATGGACTTATTCAGAGACCCAAAGCTGCATATTTCACAGATACCACTGCCTCTTCTCGGTGTAACTGCAGTCAGGAAATTACAAAAGGCTGTCGGTGTGACTGACTGTCAATGCCATGGAGTCTTTATTTTGTAGCCTTCAGTTTCAGAAGCATTTTTCACCAGAAACTGAAAGTAGCCCAACTGTTGCAATTTCATTCCAGAAAACGATTTTGCCGTTTCCTACGAGGATTTGGAAACTCTGCATCTGTATCATGCAGCTGCCAGTTTGGATGGGCCTGAAGCAGGGTGTTAAAAGTATCTCACATTAGGAACAGACACCCGAAACGTGGAGCCACGTCGCGATGATGTTTGCTGGCAGAAATCGTTAGTGCAAAGGATAGCACTCTCTAAAAAGCTAAGTTTGGATTCTAAAAATTTTTATCCATATCTAATTAAAAGGGGACTTGTTACAGCGGTACTCGGACTGGGTTCCTTGTACTTTGTTATCATATCCCGACAAAAAAAGTTATTTTTTCATAATACTTTTCAGGGGGTTTGTTCTTGGGACCTTTATTTATTTGATTTGAATTGCAGATCAGCACACCAGATCCTCCTGTGCAACCCTCAAACCACACACATACACTCACTCACTCACAGGAACGGATTGCAGGACACAGCAGAAAATGTTCTAAGTCCTGGCCTTGTTACACATCTCCGGCAGGAATAACGGGCATGTCTCCGGGAAAGGCCATAAACATACATGGAGGCTTTCAAGAATATGCTCTACATGTCTTCACAACTGGCCACACCCTGCTATGCCCCCTCAGAGACGCATGTAAACATCCACATGCAAGCGAGATAAATGTGCGCAGGTGCCAAGTACCAGAATACATTCATAGATATTTTCGGCACATAAATGTCTCTAGCGCACATCCAAACACTTATTCGGCTTCTGCAATGACCCTAATAGTGTATAGAAGTGGAGTGGAGTAGCAGCCTAATGGTTATAAGCACTGGCTTGGGAACCAAGAGATCAGGGTTTGATTCCCACTAGCATTCCTTGTGGCCTTGGGCAAGTCACTTAACCCTCCATTGCCTCAGAAAATTCCAAGTTATCCATGTCCCTGTTTAATGTACATTACCAAGTTTAAGTTACAATGTAAACTGCTTTGATTGAAATAATAAAGCAGTATAAAAGACTTGTTAAATAAATAAATAGAAATAAAGTCAACACGAAAATATAAAAGGTGGCATCTTTTTTATTGGACTAGCCTAATATAGTAAGAGTGACCTACACAGAGCGGTGAGTACACGCCTAAACAAAGGCATGGGGAGGGGTGATGTGCACAGAGCGGCTGATGCACCTACTCTTACTGCCTTGCTGGGCAGACTAGATGGACCATACTGGTCTTTATCTGCTGTCATATACTATGTTACTATATATTCCTTAACACTAGTCTTTGGGAGTCATAGACCCTTTTATCAGGTCAAGACAAACTGAGTAAATCTAGGCAAAGAATGATATTATTTCAACAAACAAATAAATCATAGGTTACAACATCATGGTAGTATGAATGGGGGGAGGGATAATGGGCAAAAATGATAAAAGGATGACAACCAGTCAGCCGAATTATGTCTGGTAATGCATCAGAAAGCACATAGTATATGAAATATCTGGATGTATTTAATGTAATGCAATAATATATTATCTGACATGCCCTAGTAGATCTTCACCATGCCTACAGCCAAGACTATGCTCTCTGGGGTACATTTGAATTTTTTGTGGGACAATTTTACAAATGGCTTGGTTTTGCACATATCATAACAGTCATGAACTTTGCTCCTAAGTCAGAATATGTGGAGTTTGATCTCAGTTTCTCAAATGTATTGCTAATGCTCGGTGTAGCACTTGCATCTTGCGGAGTCCAGAAGGAGACTGTCTTTGGCACGGTGCAATATGGATGGGCAATTAATGAAAGTATACTTGGAAATTTCTCTTAATTAAGCCTGTGGCACCCAACACAATGGCAAATCTCAGTATCTTTATGCCACATTTTTTGAGTCGCTGCCTGCATTTTTAGCACTTTAAGATCTCCCGCTCAACGTGATTCATAGAATAGTCCCTTGTGACTGATACCTCTATAATAAATGCTGTTCTGGTGATGTTCTTCTTTATTGCTATGTTCGGCTTCCTTGAATCCAGCATTTTTTAATCGATCATAATGGGATTATGCCAGGTAATCATAACCTCTTCATTTTCCATAATTCTTTTAGGGTCATGATCCCAGTGGTTTTCTGTGACAGGGATGCTGTAGTGTTTACAGACTTCCCAATGAATGAGACATGCTACTTTTATTGTGAATTTTTCCATGAGCAGAAGGCCCTGCTTCTGTAGATATTCTTAGCAATTATATGTTCAGAACTTTAAAGCTATATGATCCTTAGGAACAAAGGCAGCTACTGACACCTCTATACGACAGAGATGTCCTAGGGCAGAGGTACTCAAATCCAGTCCTGGAAGGTTGCAAACCAGTCAGGCTTTCGGGATATCCCTAATGAATATGCATGAGATAAATACAATGGAGGCAGTGCATGCAAATATGAGTCTCTCTCATGCATATTTATTAGGGATATCCCGAAAACCTGACTGGTTTGCAGCCCCACCCCACCCCCAGGACTGGATTTGAGTTCCTTTGTCCTAGGGTGTCACCACCATAGTTTGCAATCCAGAGATAGGTGAAAAAAAATGGAAGTATTCGTACCATTATCAGAAGCAAATGTACAAAAAATGGTTGACTGGAAGAGCCGAGTTAAGTTATAAATATCTTTATTTAAAAAAGGAAACATTTTGCAATGCTGCTTAACACTGAACACAAATTTAAGCGATCTGAGATTTCCAGCAGATCCAATAGCTGGAAATCTGAAAAGAAAATGCAGAATTATGTCATATCGTTGGGTCTTATTCCATGTGCGTTGAATTAGATGGAAAGGAAAATAAATGAGCTGCGAAGATGTCTACCCCCTAACGGCTAAGATGCTGTGGACTGATAAAGTTATGAGATAGTTTGTGGGCAGCCATTCTGAAGTCACCACAGCTTGTAATGGGGGTAGGGGTTAGCATAGACCCGACAGGATGTGATCTCTTTTTGCTCTAGCTCTAAGGCTCTTGACTGGCCTACACACTAAGGCCTAGAAAGGAAACGGTTTGTGTCAAAATCTGCAATATCATCCCTTCCCCACCTGACAACCCAGCTCTAGGCTGTTTCTGTACACTGCTCAAACTAAATTTTATTGCTAGATTCAGCTCATGAAGGCAAATCATTTGCTGTTATTCAAAAGTTGATCATTTCCCAGCTCCTTTGGGAGAAAGTGGGGAGAGGAGGAACTGTAAGATAAGTACAGTAGAAGGCGCTTTGTGTGTGTGAGTTTTGACCACAAATCCAGCCTTGAGAAGCAGAGACTGTGAGCACTGCTGTCTGTGTGCCAGCTTGCATGCTTAACATGTTTTGAAGAAAAACACACTAATCTTGAACGTTCTACTTTAATACAAAAGAAAAGTCAACAAAACCTGTGTGCAGGGGCTTAAGCGCTGTCCTAGTTTGCAAACTCATTTTTTTCTCATTCCTTTTTTTTTTTAGGTCACCATGATGATTTGTAATTTTGTAATCATAAATGAGGTACAATTTTGTAGACAGAGAAAGAAAGTCAATTTACATATTTATAAAAAAAAATTAGGGAAGAAAAAAAAACACAGTAAGTGATTTGTCAAATCATAGAATATCTTGCCGTCTCTGTCCTCTTCATGTTCTCGGTCTCTAAAAGCATAAATTGATCAACGAGAGCAATATTACACTTCTGAGAAATTCCAGTGCTGATTCTTACAGTCAATTGGTGGTACTTTAGCAGCGCTGTTAAGAGGTGGACATTCTCAATGCATTCCTTTGGAAGCAATTCGCCAGTTTAGATTGCAAGCCCTCTCTGGGATAGGTGTCTACTAATGTAGAACAGCTGAAAACAGAGAGACACCTAATGAAAACAGCTGAAGACAACCCTGTTCATTGATTACTATGGACATACCCCCTAAACCAGCATACAAGTCAGATCATCAAACCCCCCCCCACCACCCCAAGACTGTATATAAGACTGACTCTGTTTCCCTTCCTTCCTTCCTTCAAGTAACTGTAACTTTCTCTTTCCGTTTCTGACTTGATGATTTTATTTATATTGTAAACCGCCCCGATGTAACAGGGGGCGGTATATCAAATGTTACGTAAACAATAAACAATAATAGCTCATGATATATAACAGCGCACTATATAGATAAACCAAATCTAATCACATCCCCGCCAACACATACACACCACTCTGTACACTGCATGAAAACATTTGCCCCCTTGATTGTTTGCCGTGGAAACCGCTTTGATTGAATGATAAGGCGGTATATAAATACCATTAAATAAATAAATAAATGTACTTGCACTGTAAGGCACCCTGAGCATGTTTTTGGAAAGGCCAGTAAGTAAAATTCAAAATCAAATTCCATATGCAAACACTTGCATCTCTTTGTTATGGTTGACTTGGAGCCTTCCAGTCAAGCTTTTGTGTGCAGATTTGGCAAATCCTCATAACAGTCTTAAAACATATCACATTTAAAGTAACACCTCAGGGTAACTGGCAAAAAGAACAGAAATCTAATTAGAAGTTATTCTCCCCATTTCTTCTTCTATGACTAATTCCAGTGGGAAAATACTGTCATGCCGAAGGGTCAACAATCGAACTCGTAAATTTCTCATCACTGGGAGGGACTGCCGTATGAAATGAAAAACCTACCTGCTTCAAGTCTCTGAATTTTCTGCAGTCCTAAAAATTCTCTCTTGGTTGGTGGTTTCTCTTTCTTGAGGATTCGAAGTGGTGTGCATGACAGCATAATTCTGTGCGGTTGCGGGGGGTACAAACTCTGGTGGGGCATTTGCACTCATCAACAGGAGAGGAAGCAGAGGAAAGCCAGAACTGGAGCAGAGGATAAGCTAAAGCAACCTTCAGGTGAGCAATGGCACTGAAGAGCTTCAGTGAGGGCTACGGGGCCATGTTCTTTGACTATCTCAAGTAAGCAATCAAAGGTGAAGGAAGCTAGGGGGATATAGGAAGGTGGTCAATGTAGAAATCTGCAAACTTGACAACATTTGTTCGATTCCCCTATCCTGAACTCACTGATGCTTATGGCAAGTCACTGAACCTCCTCTGCCTGTGCTTAAACTTAACTTACAAATGTTTTGGGACAGAGACCTTTTGTAACTATGTTTTATGAAGACAGAGCTAAAAGTCGCTAAACAAAAACCCACCACCCCTCCAAACAACCCCCCCCCCAAAAAAAACAAACAAACAAAAAAAACACAGGGCAATTGTGGGGGCAAAAAGAAGGCCCTTCGCCCTAATCTCTTCCCCACTGCAGATCTTTCTCCCTAAAGCACATGGTGGTCTGAGGCCTGATAGTTTGTAAAGTTGAGTAGGTTGAGGACAGAGTCAACATATCTGCTTGCAAACTCTGCCACCCTTCTGAAAGCCAGAAGGGGCCTGAGGGCAGAGCATACTCGAGCTCATTCCCAGGTCTGCGTGCCTTTACAATGTGCTATTGCTGCTACTACCTAGTCATCAGGCCTGAAACTAGCCCTCACCTCAACAGAAAGGGGGTCATGTAGTTGTTATGGAAGGACAGACTAGATAGGCCATGTGGTCTTTTTCTGTCGTCATATTTCTATGTTTCTATGGGGAAGGGCATGGAGTGAGGATGGACTCTGTACTTGTCTGCAGGCTGGCAGAAAACCATCATTTTTGTTTGCTGGTTTGACAAGGTTTTGCTGCCCAGCTACATTAACGGCTATCTAAACACTGGCTGATTGCAAACCTATGTGTTGTGTACACTGCTAACACTGTACTAGTTACTAGTTACTAGGGATGTGCTTTCATTTCAAAATGAAAGTGGCAATAATGCGCCCTGCGCAATAGTGAGCAAACAGCATGTACTGCTGGAAAAAAACAAAACGATACAAAACAAAATGTTTTGGTCTGCATATCCCTGTTAGTCTCACACTAGACAAGACCAGATGTGTGCAGTGGTAAGACCAACAAGGTTTAGCTCTTGAAACTCCTCCCTGCTTTCTCCGTCCCTGGGCGACATCACTTCCTGCCCAGCACTAGTCTAAATGCTTAATGGTGCTCAGGAAGAGCCGAAATGCAGAGAACGTCCATCAGCTTGTCCTGATCCTACACAAAACCCAAACAAGATTTGTGCCACCTACTGCCAAGCCAAATCTTGTTACCTGCTACACTGAAACATGAATAAATTACAGAAATAAGGCCATTTAAAGATTCTGCATTTGCAGAGAGAATTCATGATTTCTTATTCCAGGCTGATTCACATTGATTTTAACAAATAATTCTACTGCTCTGTATTGAGACAGATGCATTGGCCACCTTTATTCATTTTATGAAAACACTGAGCCATATTTTTTATACTGAAAACACTGCGCTGACAATTGATATTTATCAATGTTCAGCTTAATTTAATTGTTCCCCACACTGTAAGTGAAGGCTGTCTGTAAAACAGCCACAAACAACAAAAAGGGGAGTCCCCAACAAAGCAAGAACCCGGAGAAAGCACAACTCATTTTCTGTCGGACCATAATTGTGAGAGAGACAGCGCTCTCTCTGAAGACTGCGTCCCTTTTAATCATTTGTGAAAACACGTAGCTGGCAAAAACAGAGTCCATATAAACAGGAGAATGACACAGTCCTGTGTTTTGGGCCAAAACATTTGTCCGCCCTGCTTCAGGTTCCTTAACCCCAAATGTACTCCATGATGTATCCCTCTGATTATGGTCTGACAAAAAATTAATTGTGCTTTCTCAGGGCTCTTGCTTTGTTGGGGACCCCCCCCCCCCTTTTTGTTATTTTTGGCTTATTTAGGGCAGGTGGTGTTCCCTAAGGCCTCTGGGTTTTGATGTTTTAGTAAAACAGCCACAGCATTTCTCTAAAGTAATGCTTTACTGCACTGCTATATAAATGTGAAAATAATTAGAATGCCAAATGATGTTTTAACAAAGGCACAAGGCAAGAGAGACAAACGGCTTACGAAAACGAAACACGGGCCCTGTGGTAAATAACATGCATTAATGGCGTTAGCACGTGCTGTTAGTAAATGACCCCCATAATGCCTGATCTGTACCTTTTACTCAACATGTAATCAAACTGTTACTGGAGGAGGTAGTAAAAGCTGTTAATGTAGCTGGGTTTAAGAAAGGTTTGGACAAGTTCCTGGAGGAAGGGTCCATAAACTAGTACTCAAGAGGACCTGGGAATCCATTGCTTGCTCCGGAACAAGCATTGTGGAACCTGTGTACCTTTTTAGGAACCCGACAGGTACCTGTGACCTAGATTGGCCACTGCTGGAAATAGGATACTGGGCTTGATGGACCTTGGTCTGGCCCAGTATGACATGTCTTCTGTTCTTATGCATGAAATAAATTACATCGAATGCCACAGATCCTCACTGTCACCACAACGACAGGTGCACATTATGAAGACTATCCTTTGCATCAATCATGAGAAGCATCATTTTATTTGGGGAAGCAGATAAAATGTTCACACGTATGCCTACTCATACAAGCCCAAAGTAACTTTACATTGTACAGCAGAATCATTTTAATCAAGCAGAAGCTGCTTGGTCATTTTTATATATGTTGTAGTTCAGGATTATCCATCCCAGCAGCCCCAGCAGAGGACTCCAGATGTCATCGCAAGTCACCCAGGCAAGAGTTGCCACAGACCTCACACTCTCCCCAGCAACAGAGGACCAGAAGACTCATCTGAATATCTGCCTAATCTCTTTCATTTACTTCAACAGATACCAAAGCTCCACCAACCGAATGATTGCTGGGAAAAATGGTACTGCCAAAGCTGTTGCCCCCGTTACAGCTTCTGCCTCTATTCTGACAGACAGCCCAATGCCATTTGAAGGACAGTTCCATGTGCAAGATTCCTGCAAGCTGAATCCCTCATGAAACAAGTGGAGCTCAGAGAAGATGTTGCAAGGCTGAGAAGCATTTGAGACAGCAAAAGCTACATTGATGAGATACTTCTTGAAGTATCCAAACTCTGACAGAGGTGAAGATGGTATCTATAGAATGAAAACAGAGACACGAATTACCAGAGCCTGCAGAATCGACAACCCGATTCCTACAACCCTCAAATTGAAGAGCCGGTATGCAGTCTTGGAAGTGGAGGAGGTGAAAGCATCCCAAGAAAGGGAAGAACACTAGGCTCAAGTACTCCAAAGCTGCAGAATCGGTGACCACATTGAAGCAAAAGGTAGTGGTGGAATACCAAGGTATCCATTTGCTGACTAGACTTGATGTCCAGGGAGGTGTGCTGTCTGTTACAGAGAGTATGCCGAGACTCAAAGCCTACTGATTACCTGATGTTGTTCATGGCATGTCGGCACAACTGATACTGCTAGGTTTCCCTCCGAGTGTACCAAGGGTGACTTCATGATTCTGGGACAGAGGGTGAAGCAGATAGGTGCGCAGGTAGTGTTCTCTTCAATCCTTCCTGTTGAGGGTAAAGGTCGAGGCAGAAAAGCTTGCATCCTGGAAATGAATGCATGGCTGCATGGATAGTGTCATCAAAAACATTTTGGTTTCCAGGACCATGAGATGATTTTCCAAGGGCTGCAGACCAAAGAGATGGCATTGATCTATCCAAGAAGGGTCAAAGTGTCTTCCACAGCAGACTGGCTAGCCCTCTGAAGAGGGCTTTAAGATAGACCCCAAGTAAATACATTAAACAAATAGGTAAAAGGGGCAACATCTGGAAAGCGATGTGCATAAATGCCCATAATATGGGAAATAAGATCCCAGATGTTGAGGCTTTAATGAAATAGGCTGATTTGAATTTAGTGGCGGTTATGGAGACATGGTAAACGGACAACCATGACTTGGGTATAATTATACTGGGCTAAACTGTAAACTCTGATGACCAGGGGCCATCTTTTACATGTATCTGTACAGCACCGTATATTCCTTGTAGCGCTATACAACTGATAAAAGAGTGGATGTTCAAATGGCAGATGAAATTTAATGTGGACAAGTGCAAACTTATGCACCTAGGAAAGAATAACCCAAACTATGGTTACACGATGCAAGGTTCCACAAATTAGGAACCACCACCCAGGAGAAAGATTTTGGCGTCATCATGGATAACATGTTGAAATCCTCCACCCGGTGTGCAGCGGTGTCCAAGAAAGCAGATAGAATGCTAGGAATCATAAGGAAAGGAATGTAGAATAAAACAAAGGATATTATAATGCCTTGGTATCATTCCATGATGCAACTGCACCTTGAATATTGTGCACAATTCTGGTCACCGTATCTTAAAAAGGATATAGCATTAGAAAACGTACAGAGAAGAGCCACCAAAATGGTAAAGAGGATGGAAGAACCCCTATGAAGAGAGGCTAAAAAAGTCAGGGCTCTTCAATATGGAAGAGAGACAGCTGAGGGGAGATATGACAGAAGTCTATAAATTAATGAACAGAGTGGAACGGGTAAACGTAGATCGATTGTTTACGTTATCAGAATATAGAAAGCCTAGGGGACATGCAATGAAGCTACAGGGTAACCTATTTAATACTAATAAGAGAAAATATTTTTTCACTCAATGGGTAATCAAACTCTGGAATTTGTTACCGGAAGATGTAGTAAAAGCTGTTAGTATAGCTGGGTTTAAAAAAAGGTTTGGACAAGTTCCTAGAGGAAAGGTCCATAAACCATTATTAAAGGGGAAATCCACTGCTTGCCCCAATATAAGCATTGTGGAACCTGTGTCTTTTGAGGAAACTGCTAGGTACTTATGACCTAGCTTGGCCACTGTTGGAAAGAGGATACTGGGCTTGATGGACCTTGGTCTGACCCAGTATGGCATATCTTAAATTTAAAAACCTCACTGTGTATGCTTCACCTGATACATAATCTCGTACATTCTACTGAGATGCATGCTATGGCTTTCCATGTTTATTTGAAAGTGGATAAAAACTTTAGGAGACATCAGGAATGTTTTCAGCACCATGACAACCAAGCTTTAAGACAAATAGCTGCTCAGCCCACATGATTTCTGTAAAAGAAAGCCAGCAAATCCAATCAAGAATGTTTACAATCCAAGAGATAAATCTCTCTATTGGCAAGACTCAACTGAAATAAAATTTTGTAGTACATGAACAAAGTCGAGTTTTGCACAACCATGTAAGAGGCATATGCTCATTTCACTAAGAACACATGAGAACATAAAATAGCTCCATCAAGCCCCGCATCCTGTTTCTGCCAGTAGCCAGACCGCATTAGAGGTATTCAACATTAAATCTGATTATATGACAAGAACCTAACTGATAAAATACATGGATGATGACACACAAGGTTCACAAACCTGTCCAAAATGACTTGGCCACAAAAGCTTTAGATAAGAAATTCTAAGGGAATAATATAAAGAGAGAGCAGAACGTCAAAAATGTGAGGATTTATAATAATTCATTTTAATTGTGACAAATCATAATGTTCTCATTTATTTGAGAGCACAATCCCCAACCATATTTCTCCCGTTCTTTTTTCTAATTATGCTATACTTTCCTAAGGCAGAAAATGTTTTGCAGTGATTGACAGCAATCTATTGAATATAAAACACCTACACAACACTGGGGCCCCAACACTTATTTCTGAGAATTCCAGTATAGCTGAAATATGAGTGCATGCTTAACTCAATTTTCCATCACCTTCTGCATCTATCTAGTACATTTTAATTGATTTCTATTTAATTCTTCCACAGCAGATTCAACAGAAGAAAATAGCAAAGCCTGTTTTTCAAACTTTGCATTCATTTACAAAGTCTTTCTATTGACTTAAAAAGCACAGAAGCCCTTCTTGAATTACTAATGCCATGGGAGAGAGTAGATCTATTGTAAATACAGCAGATCTTGTTCATGTCAATCCTTATATGATGAAGGATCCTCTCTTTATAGGGTCTTGTAGCAATTCCCAGCCCTTTGCACATTTTTTTCACATTTTGCTGTCTAAAAACTACAATTAAAATGTTGTATAGATGAGTTTGTTTCACTCATCTATACGACATATTCAGGTACTTTCAGGTTTCATATCTCTATTGCTCTTTCACCTTGAAAGTCTTTATTTTGAACGTCTTCACACCCTTTGCCACAGCAAACCCAAATTAGCTCTGACCACACTCACCCCTCCTAATTTCCCTCCACTAGCTCCCAATTTCCGCTTGCCTCTGATTTAAAATTCTCATTGTTCATCATGGGTAGTATCCGCATGAGTAGTACCCCACTGCCTTGTCACCCTTATTTCTCCCTATTGCCCCTCCAGCTCACTTTGTTCCTTTCAAGCCTTCTTCTGACACTCCCCCTCCCAGCACAACATTTGGTCATCTCTCAATACGCTCCCCATTTGCCTGCTTATGGACTCCCTCCCAATCTCCCTCAGGCAAGCATCTTCCTTCCCCAAATTCAAAAAAGCCCTTAGGATCTACCTCTTATTGCTCTCCTTCCCCTAAATCTCGTCTAAGTTTTCTCTTCCCCTTGCCCTCTCTTCCTACCCTCTCACCACGGATATGTATCTGCTCTTCAATCCCCTCCCTACAGTATACACACTCCCTGTTTTTTTCTCTGTGCTGCTCCACCCCAACTTCTCTTTTGTTAATACTTTAGTTTTGTAAGGCACTTTGATAAGTATGGTCTTAACTTGTGATATAACCAGGGCATTTTTTTTTGGGGGGGGGGTGAGGGGGTATGTGGTGGTACGGAGTATCGGTACATTTTTCATTGCTAGCTAAAACGGACCCATGGTCCTCATGTATTAATGAAGGAGTCCTGCATATGAGTACCAACAACCTTTTCCTAGGAAAAGTACACAGAGCATAGCACACACATTTTATAAATAAATACTGCCTTAACAAGGCTCATTATAATTAGGGCCCATCTGTATCCAATCGCAATAGGTGAGCTTATTCAAATACTTCTGGATGAAGAATCAATCTGTTGCTGCAGTATGAATTTGAGACCGAGGCCCAATCATGACAAGCACAGAGTTGTCTGAAGAACTCCAGGATAAAGAACTCCAGGATGAAGAACTCCAGGATAAAGAACTCCAGGATAAAGAACTCCAGGATAAAGAACTCCAGGATGAAGAACTCCAGGATGAAGAACTCCAGGATGAAGAACTCCAGGATGAAGAACTCCAGGATGAAGAACTCCAGGATGAAGAACTCCAGGATGAAGAACTCCAGGATACAGTTACTCAAAAGGAACACATTAGGTGGAAGGCTGCAAGTAAAGTTCAACGAGTCTGTTTCCACTTTACAGTTGTGGCCAAAGAAATATTCAGTTTGGCACCACCAAGACCCTACATTCATTAGGTCATTCCTATAGTCGTCGACTAAGGAAACCGTTGGAGGAAGGCCTACGATTACTTTAACAGTATAGAGATCTCTGGCTAAGACTGGGAAGGTGGCTGATGGCTCAACCGTTTAAAGATTACTGCACACACATAGCTTGTATGAAAGGACAACGCTGCTGAAGAACAGCCAGATGATGTGGCACGTGGCTTTAGCAAACAAACATGGAAAGTTTTGTTGTTTGATGAGACCAGTAAGTTTTTAATTGCAGTGCTGATGTGTGTGGTGTAAAGCACACACATCAACCTGCTACGGTAAAGCATGCTGGTGACAACATTGCATACAGCAGCGAGGAGAAAGGCTTGTAAAGACAAAGGAGTGGAGTGGAGTGGAGGAGTGGCCTAGTGGTTGGGGCAAGGTACTTCAGGCCGGAAGTTCAAATCCCACTAGAGGACAGCAACCTTGGGCCGGAAGGTCGGGAGTTCAAATCCCACTAGAGGACAGCAATCTTGGGCCGGAAGGACTGGGGTTTCTAGTCCCACAGGTGCTCCTTGTGGTCTTGGGCAAGCCACTTAACCCTCCATAGCCCATGTTCCCTGTAAAATAGTTATCTCCAAGTTATAATGCCCTGTACAATGTAATTTCAGTTCGTTCAATGTAAACCGCACTGATGCAGAATAGCGCGGTATATAAGAGAATGTAAATAAATAAAATAAATAAATAAAGGGAAAGAGAAATCTGAATGAGCCTCGACTTTCTAAACACAATGCAAAAAAGGGTGTGAAGATTTCTTTAAGGCATTGTAGATGCTGCTGGTGCCTGCAGTGTTTATTTCATTCACTAGTACACTGGGCACCCACCTGAGCTGATAGTCAATTGTACCGTACAAAGGTCTATGCACACACTATGAATTACATAAGACTACTAATTAGGATAATGCAGTAAGTAAATAAACGGCAGATAAAGAGCAGGAGGGTCCATTTAGTCTGCCCAGTAAAGTGGCTAGAGCTGTACGTGCCACTCCGAGCAGGTCACCCCCTCAATGTCTTTGTTTAGGGTTGTACCTGCCACTCCGAGCAGGTCACCCCCTCAATGTCTTTGTTTAGGGTTGTACATGCCACTCCGAGCAGGTCACCCCCTCGATGCCTTTGTTTAGGGTTGTACGTGCCACTCCGAGCAGGTCACCCCTTCAATGTCTTTGTTTAGGGTTGTACCTGCCACTCCGAGCAGGTCACCCCCTCAATGTCTTTGTTTAGGGTTGTACCTGCCACTTGGTGCAGGTTTCTTCCCTCTATTTTTGAAGTATAAAATTCAGTCAAATAAATTTGCTTTGATTCCACCCTCTTGCTATATAGGGATCTTCCAAGTTTGTTCCAAACATGACAGCAAAATTCTTTAAAAATCCTATGACTGGTTTTAAGTCAGGACAAGCTCTTTGGTTCTTTTGTTGTCCTTGGTACACATCCTGAAGTGCATTTAATTACCTCCTTGTGTAATTCAATGTATAAATTACGTATTTAACGGTCCTTTTGTAAAGCATTTTCTGTATGGAAAAATGGCTTTTACAAAACTGTGCAGCCAAACAGACTTTTAAGTGCACTTGCCAACAAGATGGACTGCACCATGTGTAGGTGTTCCCATGGACATAATCCGAGTGGAGAAAGGGTGGGGCTTCAATATATATGTGTATTTTATAAACTGTGTCTCTACATGCATGGAGTACATCTGTGTGAGAGAACATCTGCACGATCGAGGATGGCAGCACATGTACGCCACGGAGCATTTTTTCTACTATTTTTTCTCTTTAACATTAGCAAAATCTGCCCTTTCCTTTCTGAACACACTACTAAAACGCTTATCCACTCCTTAATCACCTCCCGCCTTGACTACTGTAACCTACTCCTTGCTGGTCTCCCGCTGAATCATCTTCTCTCCCCTCCAATCTGTTCAACACTCTGCTGCGCGACTAATCTTCGCCAACCTCGTCATGCCCTCTTCTCAAATCACTTCACTGGCTCCCTATCCGTTTCCGCATCCAGTTCAAACTTCTCCTGCTGACCTATAAATGCATTCACTCTGCGGCTCCTCATTATCTTTCTTCTCTTATCTCTCCTTACAACCCCCCTCGGGAACTCTGCTTTTCTAGAAAACTGCTTCTATTTGTGCCCTTTAAGGTGCGCTAACTCCAGACTTCTCTCCTTTCACCTTGCTGCACCTTACACCTGGAACAAACTACCTGTGTCTGTACGCCAGGCACCTTCTCTAACCCTCTTCAAATCCAGGCTGAAAACGCATCTCTTCACTGCTGCTTTTGGATCTTGACCCTCCTCTTCTCCTTTTTCCTTCCCCTAGTTTTATGCCTGCCTGCACCTTCTGCGTTTTGTCTTGACTAGATTGTAAGCTCTGATGAGCAGGGACTGCCTCTTACATGTCTGTGCAGTGCTGTGTATGACTGGTAGCGCTATATAAATGCTCAGGAGTAGTAGTACTATATTCTTTCAGTAAAACACACTACTAATACTATTATTAACCATTTACATAACACTACAAGGCATATGCAGCTAGGCCTGATATTCAGACAGTCAAAGCTGGGGCCATATCCGGGTTGCTCGGATTACCAGGAAGTTAACCGGACGGCGGCAATAATCAGCCACTATCCTGTTAGCCTCAGCAGCGGACGTTAGGTCACCTTCACTGCGTCGCAATAACTGGGCAACGGTTCAACATCGTCACCACCTGGTTATCGTCGGCTGCTGCCCCTGGAATGCCCCCATGGTAACTGGATGGCATCAGCACAGCACCAGTAGATACTCAGCGGCATGTTAATACCACCGAATATCCGGCCAAGCGGATTAGCAAGTCTGCTAACCACATTGATCGCTTTCAATCTTGAGCTTGCTGTTTCTTTTGCACGAATCTGAAACTATACTGTAAGCTATATTTTGGAGACCAATGATATGAGCAGATCTAAAGTAGATCTTGCAAGTACAGGTCAATCAGCTCTTTGAGCTCTACAGATGATTTTTAGGCATTGCAAGTAGGGTATTTTGAAGCAAAAAATATATGAAAAGAACATGTGTGCGAATTTTGGCGTTTTCGGTTACTTTGGTTTGGCTTTTAATAAAATGCCCCCCCCCCCCCCCCAAATCAGAGGCTTTAGACTTTTTTAAAACATTTTATTTAAGAATCATTTTTTCATTCAAGACAAAAAACAAACAGGCCAACAAAATGTCTACTAATTTATCCCTATTGTAGCATTTCACAAAGGCAGCCCGTTTTGCAGAGAAATAACTTGAAAGCAAATGCATATCTATGCCCCTCACCACCGTAGTTTTTGTGAGAACAATGTTTAAGGTACAAGTCACTTTGCAAAGGGTTACATTAACCTAACTGGTATAGCAGTAACTGCAGTTCTTTTTAAAAATCAATATTTTCTATCAACAAGTGTAAACTAAGGTTAAGAATTTATTCTTAAACAGCCACTTTTCAAATGGTGAAGAATTAAGGCAGCTGTAAACCTTTACTGCAAATTATACAAAAGCCTGTAGATTTGTCAAACTTCCAGTTAAAACTGCAAATCTCAACTTGTATGTAGCTGAGGAAATTTACTCAGATACAGATCCAAGGCTCTGCCGTTTCAATTCAAGAAAACAGAGGGTCTAGTCCTCCTGCAACAATGTATGGAAATGAACAAAGGAGAGAGAGAAACTTTAGGAAGAAATGTCAATATTCACACATACATTTTAGTTTCTAATTCTCCAGATAGTCCTTTAAGTGGCTGATGTAAGGGGAGAAAGGAGGTACCAGGAGTACCAGCACATGAGACCTTATTTGCTATTTATAAAGCTGATCAACTATTCCTGATCCTGTTCCCAAATCTGCAGAGGTAGCCAGAGATAATCAGAGACAAAGAAAAGCATCATCCAGACTTGAGAGAGGAAATATAATTTCTGCCTTTCGCCTCAAAAATCAGTTACCTATTGTATACATCGAAAGATTAAAGGAGAATTAGGTCAGCATATTCATCAAAAAAGACATTTTGGTTACTGTGAACTGTTTTGCCACTGATGAAGACCTGTAAACTACTAGAAAACAGAAGCAATGAGCTTAGGGAGAGATGTTTCAATGTAAACCACCTTGATTAAAATGAGAAGGCGGTATAGAAAAATTGTTAAATAAATAAATAAATGAATGTATTCAGGGGCAGGAGACCTGATCACATACCACGCCTATATGACCTAACTTAATGTGCCTTAAACTATCATATTTTTGCCTTGTGTATTAAGAATTGTGACTTATAAAGCCTTTTTAACACACAAATTTACAACTGCCATGTCCATCAGTGCTTCTTCCCACAACATGAAAATAGCTGTAGGAAAAGAGCGACGGGCAATGGCAAGCAGAGTCAGCAGGAAAGCTACAGATGCTGCCACCACTTCCTGTCCATTTGACTTACCTTACTGGTTGGCTGAGTAGGGACTGGCCATGACCCCCCCCCCCCCTTCCTCCAAATCTTCCTGCAGGTAACATACCAGCAGATTAATTAAGGAATCTGCAACATTCTGTGACTGGGAGAGAACAAGGAAATTTGAAAGGGTCAATTCCATAATCAAAATGTTTAAATGTATCAATGTTTCTATACTGCAGCTGTTAAAACTACCTCTCCCATAGGGATACACTGGGTCATTTTTCGGGGGACTCTAGTTCTCTTTACTTCCCCGTGCCAAATGTGGTCCTGATGTGTTAAGCTTTTGGAGAGCTATTTTGCTCCTAGACAGAAAGGCTGAAAGACATCAACCCCTTATGTTTATTTTTTTTCCAACCCAACAGTCTACTGTAAAAAAGTTAAACAAATACTTAAAAGGCAAAGTTCTAACTGGAAGAGGGATTCAGTACAAGGGTCCCCTACTGGGCAAGATGATGGTATTTTAAGGGCTACTGAAGTGCCAGAGGGTAGAAGAAAAACAAAATGGTAAATCTTGCCTAGCAGCAACAAAATGGGACAAGTTCATTTCCCAGCTGTAGCCTAGTGGTACGCAAACGCAACGCTC
This sequence comes from Ichthyophis bannanicus, assembly GCA_033557465.1. Taxonomy (NCBI): domain Eukaryota; kingdom Metazoa; phylum Chordata; class Amphibia; order Gymnophiona; family Ichthyophiidae; genus Ichthyophis; species Ichthyophis bannanicus. The sequence continues at coordinate 26,113,337 of CM066050.1, read as the reverse complement.
AAGACCCCTAACCCGAAAGGTTTTCAGAATATCCCCAAGGATTATGCATCAGATATATTTGCATTCACTGGAAGCGCTGCATGCAAATATATTTCATGCATATTCATTAGAGATAGCCCAAACTGTATTAGTGTACTAAATTACTTTAATTGCGAGGCTCCACACAACTCCACCATGCAAGTCTCACAACAACTACTGGTGAGTGTTACTTTACATAAACGTGCACAGACTAACTAATAAAACAAATATTCAACAAAATGCGACTACTAAACAAGGCTGAATCCTGAATGTGCTTGTGTTTTAATGTCCTTATAGAAGGCTCACTCTTGTTATGGGCCAACAATCCACATTCTTTGTGATCATAACCTGTTAATGCCCTCGTCATAAAATTTCAGCCTTTGATTTTTTTTTACACTTGTGCTGAATGAGGCGGCCTTTAAAATCCTGCTGTTCTAACAGCATTAGAATGCTTACTGAATGAGATTTCTTACCTCTGGTTTTTGGTTTTATGCTAACTTTGCCTACTTCGAAGAGTATGACTCTCTTAGGGACCACATAGGACTCTTTTTTGCTGCGACGAAGCAATAATATCATAAAGTGGAGCACTGACAACATTCTGGAAAGCATGCCTACGCATTCCCCCAGTGTTGATAATGGTACAGAGCAAAAGCAGGAAACCAAACATCTGCCCATACAATAACTACGAATACAAATTTTAGGCAGGAAGCAGGAAAACGGAGTTACTTACCTGTAACAGGAGTTCTCCATGGACAGCAGGATAAGTCAGCCACACTTGGTGACGTCATCTGACGGCGCCGAGACGGAAATACTCTCCATAGCTCAGAAGGGCTTTCGCCCTTCTGAGCATGGGCTAACTGGCCCTGCGCCCCCCCCCAGCCCACCCCTAGCTAGCCAGTTTGCCACTAGCTGAGCCTTAGCCGCTAGGAGGCGGGCACTGGTCAGAGGCCGAGCCCCTTCCCAGTGGAGGTGGGTGGGTACGTGTGGCTGACTTATCCTGCTGTCCACAGAGAACTCCTGTTACAGGTAAGTAACTCCGTTTTCTCCTAGGACAAGCAGGATGAGTCAGCCACACTTAGTGCCTCCCAAGCTGTCATGCGATGTGGTGGAAAAGGGGGAGGCCGAGATTTGATTCCTCTGTCTCTTTCTCTTCACATATCCAGCTCATTGCTAAAACTTGTCATTTCTTTCTATACAATATTTCCAAAATTCACCCCTTCCTCTCTGTTGACACCACTAAATTGATTGTCCACTCCTTAATCACCTCCCATCTTGATTATTGTAACGTTCTCATTGCCGGCCTCCCTGCAAGCCACCTCTTTCCTCTTCAGTCAATTCAACACTCCGCTGCTCAACTCATTTTCCACCAGTCTCGTTTTTCCCACATCACTCCTCTCCCTCATGTCACTTCATTGGCTTCTCATCCGTCTCCGTATCCAATTTAAACTTCTCCTCCTGACCTATAAATGTATTCACTCTTTTGCCCCCCCCAGTACCTTTCATCTCTCATCTCTCCTTACACCCCCTCTCGGTTGCTTCGCTCTTCTAACAGTCTTCGTTTATCTGTTCCCTTTACTCGTACTGCTAATTCCAGACTTCGCTCCTTCCAACTGGCAGCACCCTTTGCTTGGCATAGTCTTCCTATCTCTGTGCGCCAGGCATCCTCCCTGGCCATTTTTAAGTCCAGACTAAAATCCCACCTCTTCACTATTGCTTTCCATTCCTGTCTTACCCTATCTTGATCTCTCTATCCACATTTGCTTACTTTGTCCTGTAAATTTTTGTTATTTGTATTATGTAACTTATTTTGTTTTCTGTCTTATTAGATTGTGAGCTCTGATGAGCAGGGACTGTCTCTCTTCTATGTACAGCGCTTCGTATGTTGTGGCGCTTTATAAAAGTCTTTAATAATAATAATAATAATAATAATATATATGTAAAATAGTTATCTCCAAGTTATAATGCCCTGTTCAATGTAATTTCAATTTGTTCAATGTAAACCGCACTGATGCAGAATATTTATTTATTTATTTAGACAGTTTTGTATACCGCCTTATCCTTCAATCAAAGCGGTCACAACACAATTGGGGGATACATTTAACACACGGGGATATGAGACACATACACTAATACTTACAGGGAACATGGGCAATGGAGGGTTAAGTGGCTTGCCCAAGACCACAAGGAGCATCTGTGGGACTAGAAACCCCAGTCCTTCCGGCCCAAGGTTGCTGTCCTCTAGTGGGATTTGAACCCCCGACCTTCCGGCCTGAAGTACCTTGCCCCAACCACTAGGCTACTCCTCCCTCTAGCGCGGTATATAAGAGAATGTAAATAAATAAATAAAATAAATAAATAAATCTAGAAAAGAAAGCATCAGAGACAATGTTAGAAATTTTAGAATGAAGAGTAAGTAAGGTGGAGGATTCCTCTTTCCTTCAGATGTGTAATTTCAGTTGGAGAGTAGAGAAGTCTGTCTTGCTGGCAAGGCGGAAGAACTGAAACTGGCTAGCTAGGGGCGGGCGGGGGAGAGGGGCAGGGCCAGTTGGCCCATGCTCAGAAGGGCAAAAGCCCTTCTGAGCTATGGAGAGTACTTCCATCTCGGCGCCATCGGATGACATCACCAAGTGTGGCTGACTCATCCTGCTTGTCCTAGCAGAACAGGAAACGAGCATAGGGGAGTCTACAGTCTCTCAGATTTGAGCAGCAGCAAATGATGAGGCAAAGTAGTGCATAGTTCTCAAAAGCTATTCACTGATGGGTCAAGTTAATCCAATGAAAAAGGTTTCACCTACTGTTTGTTTTTTATTTTTCACACAAGCAAATAGACTAACACAACAACAAGATCTTGCTCGATTTTTCAATCATTGAGAAACATTAAGATTTTTTTTATCTTAATCTTAATGAGCTTACAAAAGATTCCTTCCGCAGTTAAGGACAGAAATCATTTGTAAGTTTGAAGAAGGAAGATGCTTCAGGAGATAAGGAGAGGGAGAGGCAAGGGTTGATGATGGCTAGTAGTTTTATTCTTTTATCTAAAAAGAGAAACTATGATGCCTTTGTTGTTGTGAGCTTGTGCCATCAGTATTAAAACTTCTATAAAATGTAAATAATCATGACACTTGTTACACACAAGAGCAACTTCATTTTGGTAAATATTTTACATATCAATAATTATGTATTTTTTGAGGTACAATACTTATCTACACTGTCATGTGTTTGTTTAAAGTAAAATGTACAGCCAATGGTGTTAAGAGCAAACAGTATTGGTAGACGTTGATTTTTACTAGGAATGTACAGTCAGTTTTTTGGCGCACCATAAAAAAATGCAGTGCCTGCTAATTAGATTTAACGTGGGTTAACCTACGAATTAACACGTTAAAAAAATCAAAATAGTCTTCTTAAAAATGTGTGAGAACCAAAAAGGTTTCAAGAAAAAATATTAAAAGAAATATAGAACACAGAGATGACATTCCTATAGAGTGCAGAAGGCTTTTTCCAGCGTTGCAGAATATAAACTCAAGTGAATTATGAGATTGCATTTTTCTTCCAGCAGCATGAGTAAAGGGTGGAAAAACACATTCATGCCAAAAGAAATAAAGCCGTTAATTAAACAGATGCACTGCAGCTGTAGCAGTCCTAATAACTAGCCATACACCCTCTCTACTCCCAACAACGCACCCTTGGGAACACAGGTCTGCATCAGGAAGGAACGAAATATATCACCACAAGCAAAGCAAAACAAAATTAAATACACAGGACAAAATTCTTCTATTAATTTTCACCTCTCTAACTTGGAGGAGTCAGGTCCCACCTTGCCACATATGTCAATCCACACTCCAGTATACTTTTGATACCCTTGCCCTTGGGCTAATGTACTCTCACATGCAAAATGCACTATGGAATTTCTTCCATTTCCAGAAAAACATGCAGTTTTAGGATTGGGGGTCAGATGGTGGGAAGAGATAGGAATGCAGAATGATCGTGTTCTGCTGTTTGATGAGATGCTGATAAATGTTTAACAATGTGGATTGAGTTTTAGGTTCTTTAATTATGGAACAACTGGCTATTGGCCAACCAGACTCATTTTGAGTTTAGTTATTCCAATGTTACGCTATGTTCTTCATGGTCAATAGATCAATGGCAAAATCCCTAAGACAAGCAGAGTTTCTAGTCCCACAGGTGCTCCTTCTGGTCTTGGGCAAGCCACTTAACTATTTTACAGGGAACATGGGCAATGGAGGGTTATCTCCAAGTTATAATGCCCTGTTCAATGTAAACCGCCTTGATAACATGAAAGGCGGTATATAAGAAATGTTAAATAAATAAATAAATAGCTATCATCGTTTCCTCTAGCGACTGAAGTTACCGTCTGCCATTACAGGGAATATACTTTAAATCACTTTAAAAAGTGTGACATGCTCCAGAGGGGGAGTCCTTCAAAATGATTCACAGTAGGATGGTTCATGGTGCTTCAAACAATTCCCTCGTCCTGCTATGAAGAAATGACCCTCTTCAAAGAGTTCAACTTATAGGAAGTAGCTGGTTTGAAGAACTGAACACACACCCATAGTTGAACAGTGAAGTTTTTTTAAGCAAATCATTTTCCCCCTTTCAAAATGGACACCTTCTTTAGAAGGTTTTACTTATGACTTTCAGAAAGCTTTTTATAAAGTCCCACATCAGAGGCTCCTGAAGAAATCAGAAAGTTATAACATAGGAGGCAAGGTGACATTTTACTTACCAGATAATGTCCTTTCCTCGAGTCCTGCTAGACCAGTCCAGACAAGTGGGTTGTATTCCACTACCAGCAGATTAGTAGAGACAAAGAACCAATGAAAAGCCCAGATGTCAATGGCATCACTTCCATGCCTCTATTCACCTCAGCCACTAGAGATCTCTTCAGTATTCATCCCAAAGCATATGGGAGAACATGGCAAGCCCCACACATTCTCAACGCGAGTAACATGAGTAACCAAACAGCAGAGAACCATGTACAGGAAAGCATAATCAGAAGGCTGTCCCGTAGAAGAATAACCTGCAGAGCCAAGTATACAAATCATAGCGGACCCCAGGGTACTGTTGCAGATGAACAGAGCAGACAGTTCCAGGGAGTGGACCCTTCTCTCAGGGCTGGCACAGGGGTTTCTGCCGCCCTAGGCAAAAACCCAGGACTTGCCGCCCCTCCAGCTGCTGTCACCACCACTGCCCACCCCCCAACTGCCACTGATTCTGCCCCTCCCCTTCAGCTGCTGCTGATTCTGTCTTGGGAAGCAGGCAGCAGCAGTGGCAGTATGTCAAAAAGCTGTGGCTTTCTGCCACCACTTTCTTGCCCGTGGCAGCCGCGGGCAAGAAAGCAGCAGCAAAAAGCCATAGCTTTTTGACATACTGCTGTTGCCTGCCTCCTTCCTCCCAAGATGTAATTGGCAGCAGCTGGGGAGGGGTGTGTGGCCAGTAATATGTGCCATTGCTGCTGCCCACATGTCCCGGCCGACCTAGGCAGCTGCCTAGCAGATGGGCATGTCCCACCTGGACTGGTCTAGCAGAATGATATGGAAGATGACATTTTACTTGCCAGATAATGTCCTTTCCTTGAGTCCTGATAGACCAGCCCAGACAAGTGGGACGTACCAAAGCTATGCCTCCACTGGGCAGGAAGAAGACAGCAGCTCGCACAATCTTAGAGCCAAAGGCCTTGTCCGCCCGAGCACAGAAATCCAAGCAGGAAAGAGTGAAACATCTCAGTGTAAGGCTAGAGACTTACCAGCCAACGGACCTCTGAAACAGGCCAAACTGCCACCAGGGAGTTAAGAGAAAGGCCGTTCTCCAGACCGTCCTGCAGAAAAGATGAACAGAGACTGCACCTTGGTCATTTCAGAAGTCAGCTGCCATGCACTGCACCATCACACAAGGCACCAGACCCGCATGCATACCAGGTTGCTAGACCTCCTCCAGGCTCTGAGCAGAGTGGAAAACCACCGCCAGAGAGTAGCCCATATGAGCTGTCTCCTTTTAGGAGCCAAGCCATAAGCGAGAAGGGAGCTGGGTTTTCCAGGACAAATAGGCCTCGAGATGGAAGCAAATGAAGAGGTGGCGCTTGCGGGAGCCATATCAGATCTCCAAATCATGTTCTCCTCAGCCAACCCTTCTCCAGGATAGCATGCATCTTCTTATACACCCTTAGCACCTTAAGTGGGGAGTCGGGGGGAATCCCACTCTGACCAGAACAGGCCCTTCAGGACCTCCGAGAATGGGAAGTCAGCAGGGATTTCTGCACCTCTTGCAGGAGTGGATGCATCTTCAGTTCCTACTCCATGCCTGGAGCATCTGTCAAGCTCAAGATGGATGAAACTCTGGCGATCAACTCCTCCAGTTCCTCCTTCCAGGACAGTTGGATAACATTGGCCTCCTTACAATCCTCTGAAGGAGAGTACTTTTTCATCCACATCAGACATCTGAATCCAAGCCACAGTCCAAATCTCAGACAGATCCCAGCTGATCCAGGGGGTACCCTTTGCTGGGGACTCTTAGCCGAAGGCAACTGAACACGGCTTCCACTCTCAACCTGCCCCTCACAAGACTGCAGGGCCACAGGGTCTGAATTTCCAGGCCTATTGTAAAAAAGAAATGAATTCTGGGGCGGACAATCCAGACTCCAGAAGCTCTCCTCATGGAACTGACCCCCCCCCCCAACCAGGGGACATAGTTGCCATCTATACCCTAGAAGTCAGGGAGCAGACCACATCATGGTTGTCAGAACTTCTGGACAGCTGATTATCCTTACCCACCGCCACCTCCTGCCCTAAGGCAAACAAGAGCCAAAAATCAGAAAAACGAATCAGAATCAAATTAACCATCAACCTTAACGGATTCTGATCTAATGAAGGAACGATTCCTCTCTTATTTTTTTGTTGGAGCTGCCAGTCCAGGTCTAAGGCAGGCAAGGTCAGATTGACCGCATCCCCTGGTGTAGAGAGGGGGAGCAATCCCTCAAGGGACAACTGAGAATCTGTCATGCAAGAACAGCGGAGTCCAGAAGCCAGAGATGAGCATAGGAGAAAGGAGCAGGAAGTTCCACCCCCTGCTCCTTACCGCGAAACCAATCGGGCTGCTCCTTATATTTGAAGGAACACCTTCAAATATAAAAGCACCATCGTGCGGGCCCGTGCCTGAGGGCCTCGCCAGAGGGACCTTTGGCATGGCCCTTAGGTGGGGACCGAGTAAAGCAACCCTACACAAGACTAGACCCACAAAGCAACACGCAGACAACTACAGCTAGAGGATTCATCTTACCCCAACTGGATACACCAACATAGTAGGTGAAACTCCACACAAGCTGCCAAAACGGGGATTCCACCCTCAACTCTGCACTCACTGAACCACCGGGGACAGTGGGACAGAAGGATTGTGGCACAGATGCACTAGGAACAGGTCCCTGCAACCACCTCCCAGAGACACGCAGCAGAAGGGGAAGGTAGGCCTAATATATGCAGCACCATTCCCCACCTCCCACTAACATTACTACCAGCAAAATTGGGCATTTAAAAGTCAGTGCTTCAGGCTATGGATCGAAGGAGGAACGGCACCAGAATAAAAGCCACAACCGCGACACCATGAAGGTAGGCCCCAAAGCAACCAATAAAATGCACACAGCAGCAAGAGCACATACAGCCCACAATAAGAGCCAGGAGAAGCAGCAATCAACAACAGAGATAAGGTGTATTGCCTATGGCCTGTTAGCAATAACAATACTAACACAACTTATACAAACACAGGCTGGGGACAGCACTCGCCAATAAATTGCTCAAACAATACCAATCATACAAGGAATCGGAGACAAGACAAACGATACAACACACAACAGAACAGAACAAAAAAGACCTCACAGATTCATTCCAGCAAACATCTCTACACAAGAACTCAAAGCACAACACACCATTAAACACCATATAAAATGTGCCCTAATAAATGCATGATCCATTAGAGCCAAAATACGTGCCATTTCAGACTACATCAACAATAAATTGACATAATGTGCATTAACAAAAACATGGCTAAAAGACACTGATAATGCTATACTAAACCAAATACAGAAACAAGAATATACCATACACAACTGTCCCAGAATGACAAGGGGGGGGGGGGGGTCATCATCATAGCAAAACGCACACTAAAGTTCAACACACAAACATCACAAAGCACAGAGAACCAACCTAATAACCATAGCAAGCAAGAACATTACAGTCTGCCTGGAATACAGAGCACCAAACGCCATTGAAGAAGAATTAACAGACATCTGTCTTTACTCAACCCCCAAGAAACCATTAATTCTCCTAGGTGACCTAAACCTAACATCAGCATATACCAAACAAGTTAACTCCTTTTTAAATGCAACGGATGCACTCAGCTACACACAAATAATTCAAACCCTAACCCACAATAAAGGAGGAATATTAGACCTTATATTCATCCCAAACCAAATGGTGAAACAAAGTCTAACAACCCACCCCACCACTAACGAAGTCCCATGGTCGGACCATTCCATGATAACATTCAGCATAACGACATCTATAATGGACAGAAAACTAAAAGCAAACAAATATAAACAGAAAATATAAACAATTTGATAACAATGCTTTCCTACAAGTAATGCCATTCCTAATCAGCAGAACAGACCTGGAAGACAGTATTGAAAACTGGAACAATACCACTGGCAGAGCAGAAACTGCACTGCAAGAGAGACCAAAAGAAAAACAAGAAAACACAGTCCCATGGTACTCAAAGAAGATCAATGAGTCAAGAGCAGCACTACAGAAACTAGAGCGAGTATGGCGAAAAACCAAAACCCAAGAAAACCTGGCAAAATACAATGACAAGCTGAAACAATACAACCACCTGATACAGAGCCACAGAAGAGAATATCACACAAATTTAATAAGTAAATCTCTAAATAAACCAAGAGAACCATTTGAAATAGTGCACACAATCATACAAGAACCCAACCAAGGATCAGAATTGTAAAGGCTAAACCCACAGGATATAGCAGACTATATGGAATCAAAATACAAACAATAGAGACCCAGAAACAAACATCCATCACACACACAAAACAAGATAGCAATGTAATCTGGGATACATTCCATATACCCACCATTCAACAACTGGTTATCATTATACTAGTATAAACACTACAACCTTCCCCCTGGATCCATGCCCAGTCTCATGGATGAAACTAACAAGAAAGGAATTAGGACCAGCCTTACATAACACCACACAACTATCACTGGAACAAGGTTACATGCCTGACAAACTAAAAATAGCATCTTTCAGACCAGTACTAAAGAACAAACTCAACCACATTAATCCAAGCTCATATAGACCCATTGCCAGCCTGCCATTTGTTGCAAAACTAATAGAAAAAAACAGTGCAACAGCAGCTGCAAGACTATCTCGACCAACACGAACTGCTAGAAGACCACCAGCATGGCTTCAATCCTAAATATAGTGTAGAAACACTCTTCACACCACTCAACAACTAATCACAGGCATAGATAATCCAGTACAAGGATTCATACTAATCTTCAATGATATCAAAGCAGCGTTCAATACAGTTAACCACCTAAACATGCTAGGAAGACTACAAGAAATAGGACTTGGTGGCACTATCATTAAATAGTTCACCTCCGACTTAAAAAAACATAAAACAGCAAGTCCAGTGTGGCACAAAACAGATCGAGGATCATCACCCAGACACAAAGAATACCGCAAGGATCAGACCTATCATCAACACTATTCAATATCTACTTACAGCCCCTATGTAATATAACAACGAAACACAACATGCAATACAAAATATACGTGGATGACATCATGATTTACACAACCTTCAACACCGAACACTCACAGATAAACTGCATGGAAGCAATGATACAGTGGCTGGAGAAACAAAATTTAACTGTAAAATTACAAGAAAACAGAGATCCTATATGTCACCAGGACACCACATTCATACTGCCTGCAACAATAAAACTGCAAAACAATGAACTCATGGTCAAAAATGAAGTAAAATACCTAGGGGGGTCATACTGGATCAAAACACTAAGCTTCCAAGCTCTCAAAAACAAGACAATTAAAGAGCAGCATATCATAAAATGAGAACTCTACGACCCCTCAAACCTTTTCTCAGCAATAGTGACTTCAGAACAGTATGCCAAGCACTAATAACTACTGTAATATAATTTATCAAGGTCTCCAAAAACATGTAACACTCCTGCTCCAAATGGCCCAGAACATGGCTGCAAGGATGATCACAGAAACCACAAGAAAGGAGCACAAAACACCAACTCTGATACAGCTCCACTGACTCCCGATTCAAGTATTGTCAGACGGCTGCCTGGGTGAGAATCTTCACAGTCTTGACAATGCATATATTTATATGATTTTTGCAAGGTATTGTGGGTAATGTAGTTCATTCACACCAGACACAGCTGCTGACAAAAATTTAGTTGTGCACAAGTGTTAAAGCCAATAAGATACTTCTTTATTTATGGAGTTATTTCTCCCAGCACAGATATGCTTGGTAGCACATAAATTAGGTTACTTGCTTGCAGTGTTTAACTTGGTAAAACAAAGTCAAAAATCAAAATCAGGAAAACAACCTTCAAACTTGTCAGGCAATTAGCTAATGTTTTCTTAGCATATCTCTAACAAACGAAAAGCCACAAAGAAAGAAATAAACTGTTCTTGTAAGGTTAACTTCTGATTACTTTCCACACAGATCCAGAAGTAATCCTCTCCTAGCTCACAAGCAATTAGGTGCAGCTCAATTGCTATCAGTTATCCAGCTGAAACCCTTTAGCAGGCTGGCTTTCTACTGTGTGAGTCAAATCCTGCTTCAGGAGCTTTTCTTAGTGGAATAAAGAACAAATTTATATTTTCTTTGTGATGGCTGCTGTGCTTTATCACAGAAAGTTACCAACGGAGTTTGGATAGAGAGCAGTCCATATAAACAATATCTTGATCTGCTATTATTTCCCCTTCATCAACAAGCATAGGGTCACTATCATGAATTGGCACAGATGAATCTCTCAATGGAGCACTTTCAGGAGAACACTTATTTCCCTGCTGTCTTTCAAGGTTATAGCTAGGGCATAGATCAATGTTCATACCTGAGCTTTCATTGTTGCTATAGTTCTTCTCTATATAGCCTGGCCAGTATGTAGTCCAGTTCTTATGTCCAGCCTTCCAGTCTTGATCCCTGGACACTGGATCTCTCTTCACATACCTTCTGGCATAGGTCTTAGAGTCCCTTCCACGTGCAGCCGTCTCCCTCACAGGTAGCCTCTGGTGATTCCTTGTTCTGCAGCACCATTCTTCTGGCTTCCCCCAGTCCAATGGTCTATGCTGGCCCTTGAAATGCCTCCCAGTATACGTACTGCCTTGGACTCTTCTAGACCTCTCAAAGGCTTTTCTCCTCTTCCTTCCAGAGGGTTTCTTTCCTTCTCTATCCGTCCGGTTTGGCTTCTGCTTCTGCTGATCCTTCAGATGAAACTGATGATCCTTCTCTGCATATCCAAGGTGATCCTGAAGATGATCATGGAGAAGCTGATGCTTGTCATCTGTAGAACAAACTCTATTCTTATTCTGCCTTGATGAGTGCTCCTCCCTAATACAGCGCAGCTGTGCTGAATCAGGCCCTGCCCTTTGAGATGAGTGCTTAGGGATTACCTCATAGCCCTCCTGATTGAACACACGTTTCCCCACTTCAGCTCCTCTAATGGCTGTTGGAAACCTGATGCATTCTGGGACTGGTAGTCTTTTATGGGAAAATTCTGTTTTCTTATTTCTACCAGAACTGACAGGTTGCTTGTTCAGAGTCACCTCACCTCTTCTATAGCTCCTTCCTGAGCTATGATAAGCTTCCTTATCACAGTATGCACCAAATTCAAAATGCTACTTAACATATCTAAAATACTAAGCAAACTATCCTGAGACATACTACAACCACCACCAAGAAAGGACCCAGAAAAACATTAAAAAAAAGAACCACACAAAAATCTTCTTCTTATCCCAAACACAAAGAAAAAGTTCAACCAGTCAACATGCAACAGAGCATTTCCTGGAAGACGACAAACAAGAGTTAAGGCAAGTATCACAACAGTGTGTGCCAAAGCCGAGACAGCATGGAAGGCATGCGTCAACAGCATTTACACATCACATTTTATGGGTGCTTGGGTAGAACACGCATTTTATGGGTGCTTGGGTAGAACATTTCAGCAGAACGAAAGCAAGGACCGTGTGACTGCCAGGCGCACAATAGCAAACGACGCTACTAACACATGCAGAAAATGGCAGGAAACCACACCAACGGTCGCCAGCTGTCCACCCCGAATTGCTCCCCAGACAGAATCAGGAGTCCCCAACAAGGGCAATGACAAGGACAAGCCTTGGTACTTATCTCCTGAGAGTGCCAGGCAGAAATCCATGCTGGGCTCAGCTCTACTCCCCTGAAGCTGTTTCTCTGGCTTTACAGACACTGCGCTTAAGGTGGCTGGCAAGCAGCTTCCACTAAGAGCCTTCTGCAAACTTCAGGAGTGAGCAGAGAGGATAGAGAAGGAGGGAGGGGGTGTTAAGTTTGTGTGAGGCTGCTGAATTCTTCCAGATTCTTCCAGTTTTCTGACTGCTCAACAGGCCCTTAACAGGATAAGAAGATGGAGTTGAACCAAATTTTCCCTCCTCCTAAGGCTACCAAAAAGACTACAGTCTGGTGGGACCTCCCACATCATGCTCAAATGAAAGTCACCTTCAAGGTGATCGTTCATGAGAGTTTAATCAATCTTTCCCTCTCAATTATTCAGATTTTCTTGAGTGTAGAAAAGCCATCCATCATTTGCTGGAGACACAGAAATACTGAAGAGACCTCTGGTGGCTGAGGCAGATAGAGGCATAGGAGTGATATAGTAACATAGTAAATGATGGCAGATAAAGACCAGCATGGTCCATCCAGTCTATCATTGAAACCAGGTCATTTCATTGTTTTTTTTGTCTCCGCCAATCTTTTGGTAGGAAACACAACCCACTTGTTTGAATGAGTTTAGCAGGATGATATGGAATGTTCTTTAGTGGGCTGGGAACTGGTTGAGAGAGAGAAAACAGAGTAGGAAAAAATGGTCAATTTTTTTCAATGGAGGAAAGTGAAGAGTGGAGTGTCCTGGGGATCTATACCGGGACAGGCGCTTTTAATGTATTTATAAATGATCTGGAATTGGGACAACAAATGAGGCGATTAAATTTTCAGACACCACCAAATTATTCAGAATTATTAAATCGCATGTGGATTGTGAGAAACTGCAGGAGGAACTAGGGAGACTGGACATCAAGATAGCAGATGAAATTTAATGTGGACAAGTGCAAAGTGATGCATGTAAGGAAGAATAACCCAAACTATAGATACACATCATGAGTTACCACCCAAGAAAAGAATCTGGGTGGGATCATAGACAGTATATTGAAATCTTCTATTCAGTGTGCAGGGGTGGTCAAAAAACAAACAGAAGGGTAAGAATAGAGGAAAGGAATAGAAAATAAAAACAAAGGATATCATAATGCCTCTTTATTGCTCTATGATGCAACCACACCTTGGAGTACTGTCTGGCAATTCTATTCTCTGCATGTTAAGACATAGCAGTATAAGAAAAGGTACAGAGAAGGGTGACCAAAATGATAAAGGGGGTGGAACAACTCTCCTACGAGGAGAGACTAAGAGGTTAGGGTTCTTAATGCCGGAGAAGAGATGCCTTTGGGGGAATGTGATAGAGGTCTATAAAATCCTGAGTGGAATGGAATAGGTAGACGAAGCAATGGCTTACTCTTTCAAAACCCTACAAGGACTAGGGGACATGCCATGAAGCTACAAAGTAGTATATTTAAAAAGATCAGAGAAAATATTTTTCTCTCTCAACTTTTAGTCTTTGGAACTCATTGCTGCTGGATGTGGTAAAAAACAGGTAGTGTAGCTGGGTTTAAAAAAAGGTTTGGACAAATTCCTGGAGGAAAGTCCATAAACCATGAAGGAAGTCCAAGAGAAAACCAAGGCTTATTCCTGGGGATAAGTAGCATGGAACTGGCTGCTTATGGGATATGTAGGTACTCATGACTTGGATTGGCCACTGTTGAAAACAAGACACTGGGCTTCATGGGACCCATTATGGCAGTTCTTATATTCTAAAACTCACCATGTATGTTTGGCTCTTGCAATAAAACGAAATCCAGGATCCGCCAGTAAATTCATTTTTGGGGATCATTCACTGAACAAGGACCCACAGAGTAAAACAAACATTCACTCATGAAATGTTTCAGTATGCTCGTGCTAGCAGATAGCATTGCTCAGAAGACCTGCAAAGATCCACTGTAAAGCAGGGATTTACAAACTTTAGAGACAACAGTCAGATTTTCAGAATAACCATAATGAATTCCCATAATGTAAATTTGCATACATTGGAAACTCTGAACGTTTCTCTCTTGCTGAATATTCTGAAAACTCAACTGGCTGTGGGATCAGCAGGACAGGTCTGGAAAGCCACAGCATAATGGATACAGAACTACTGAGCATAGGTCAGTGATGCAAAACCTGTACTGAAAACACTTAACTGTAATAAACTCAAGCTTAAAGAGACTTCACTGGCAGCCTTCCCTTCAAAACTACAGTACAAATATACACTCTAAAATAACACGTGCATTCAGACAAAAGACAAAATGCGGTCACCAGGGGGAGGTGGAGTGAAGCTGGCACATATAATATCTATTTTACTAGACACAGAATATCCGTAAACATGATGAAACACTTCTGATTTTTACTATGCACAACATCATTTTATTTATTATTTATTACATTCTCTTATATACTGCGCTATTCTGCATCAGTGCGGTTTACATTGAACAAACTGAAATTACATTGAACAGGGTAATATAACTTGGAGATAACTATTTTACAGGGAACATGGGCTATGGAGGGTTAAGTGGCTTGCCCAAGACCACAAGGAGCATCATGATCTCTCTCCTTCTCCACACACATTCGTCTCATAGCTAAGACCTGTCGTTTCTTTCTCTATACACTGGTCGGAAAACCGCGGGTCGTGAGCCACATGCAGCTCTTTGGCCCAGGAGTGTGGCACTTCCACAAAATACCACGTGCGGGCGCACACGTACAGTGCAATTAAAACTTCATGGCCCATGCACAGAAGTCGGTTTTTGGCCTGAGCGAGTCTATTTTGAAGAAGTGGCGTTAGAAGAAGTGGGGGTGTCGGTCGGTCGGGCGACGGGAGATGCGGCGCAGGCGGGCCGCGGGATACGCAGTGCGGGGGGGGAGGCGCGCGCGATCCATGCACAAGTTGAGTGAGCCAGTCAGTCAGCAGTCTCATTGTACAGTGGTTAGTGCTAGTCGCGTCAGCAAATCGCACACGGGTGACAAAAGTACCTACTCGAAGCATAAAGTTACCTGTATTTTTCCAACCAGCTGCAAATCCTACAGGTATTTTTGTTTTGTCATCAATTTAAGAATTGTAAATTTTGTGTTGGTGGCTTTATTATTATAAAATGAAATTTTTTTTACGTGCCCTGTTTGACATGGCTACAAAGAAGAAGCAAAGAAAAATGGAAGATGAAAACCGTGAATTTAAAGTTGAATGGACCGAGACTTTTGCGTTTAATCAAAACTTAAATGGTCTTCCGACCTGTCTTATTTGTCAGGAAAAATCTTTCTAGCCCTGATTGTAACCATACATCTCAAAGACGTGCTTTTTCTATTGGGGACCTGACAGTTTCTTACTGTTCCTTTAGGTTCAATCAAATCTGGGGTGGGACTGGCTTCACAAATGTTTATTTTCAATTGCTAAGGTATTTTCCCTTATTTTATAGCAGTCAAGTCAATCCTGTGCCACTCCGAGTCATGCATGACAGTTGCTTCCAGAACCATGCAACCACTGGGTACTGTCTTTACGCAATGACCAGGGCTCCATCTCCCCAGTGGCTCTGAAGCCAGGGAGTGGAAGTCCCAAGTCAGGAATCAAATCTAGGTCCTTCCACACAGCCACACCATCGCACTACCTCTGAACTACTAGCCCAACCCTGCTTATTTATGAATTTTTTTTTTTTTTTGTAATAAGGAGGCCAAAACTAAGGCACATAAAAAGAACTTCAATCTAAATTTTGGAATGATAAAACTGGTGTCTTACACAAACAATGAAAAAGCTAAGACAAACAACAAAAACTCCTAAAGGAAACCAACCAACTCATTTACTAGAATCAATGCAGGCCAGGCCGCTGCATTTTGCTGGCAACCAAGGAAATAAACATGGTGGGAATTACACCAATGGTTTAAATAATCTATATTAATTTTGTGACCTCTCTAAAATTTAGCAAGCATGTCATACTGATGAAGGAAGAGGATGCCTTGCCCTGTTTATTTCTTCTCTGGGTTGCGTATATGCCACACAGATAAGCTAAAGCTATGTATGAGGATGAGTGAGATACAAAAGTGCAAAATCAATCCATTAACCAATCTATAATCCCGACCCTACTATGGGGAGGTCACTATTCAATAGTTATATTATAATCATACAGTCACAAAACAGAAGAATTATATTTTTTGTCAGACCATGCACAATACTAGCTCAGAATAAGCCAGGATAGCATAAGGCCCTTTTACTTTAAAGTTAAATTAAAATCCAGTTTTTAGTATAATATTCCAATCATCACTCTTTTTAAGAGTCGGTAGCTAATGTGTTGGGGGGGGGGTCCAGCTTCACTGGCTCCCAGCTGAGCGTGTTTAAGCTCCTCTTGGTGACGCTTAAGGCGTTGAGAGGTCAGGGGCCTGGATATATGATGGAGATGTTGGCGTGGTACCTGCTGGCTCGGGAGCTGTGGTCCAGTCAGGGCCGGTGCTTAGTGGTCCTAGGCCTCCAGCACGTACGCTTGAAGAAATGGAGGGAGGGGTGTTTCCTGGTGGCGGCCCCTTTGTGGTGGAATAAGTTTCCGATATGCTTGAGGCAGGAACAAAATCTGGTGGTATTTAGGAAACCTAGATTGGCCACTGTTGGAAACAGGATACTGGGCTTGATGGACCTTGGTCTGACCCAGTATGGCATATCTTAGGTTCTTAACCTTTTGTTTTTCCAGTCAGGGTATGGTAAGAGACAGGGCTAGGTCGAGGCAGCTGGGCAGCAGGGTGAGGGAGGGAAGACAGGGTCATTAGTATTTTCTGTGTTAGGGTCTTCAGACCTTTTCTATATTGTATGCCGCCTTGGATGCATTTTAGCATATGGAGGGCTAGAAATGTTTTAAAATAAATAACAAATATTATGTCAACTGCTCAGACATGTGTTTTGAGCAAAACTCCACATATACAGTTCTGCTTCGGGGGAGAAAAAAACAAAACACTTGTCTCATGCAGTCCTCTTCCCCAGTTATTCCTTTCAGTAACTCTTTCAATTATCCTTTGTGTCAGTAAGAAAGTTTGACCTTGAAGGATGATTGAAAGTGTTACTGAAAGGAATAACCGAGACTGTACAAAATGAGAAAGAGGACTGCACTAAGACAAATGCAACCCTCTAGTTGTTAAGTGCCGTACAGTCAATGTCGATTCATGGTGACCCTGTGGATAGCTGTCCTACTAAGCCTTCTAGTACTTCCTTCTGAACCAGCTCTTCAGTCACCCAAAGATTAGAACATATAAGAACATAAGATATGCCATACTGGGTCAGACCAAGATCCATCAAGCCCAGGATCCTGTTTCCAACAGTGGCCAATCTAGGTCATACATACCTAGCAGTTTCCCCAAAAGACACAGGTTCCGCAATGCTTGTACTGGGTCAAGCATTGATATCCTGGGTCCCTTCCTAATAATGGTTTATGGACCTTTCCTCCAGGAACTTGTCCAAACCTTTTTTAAACCCAGCTACACTAACAGCCTTTACTACATCCTCTGGTAACAAATTCCAGAGTTTGATTACACGTTGAGTGAAGAAATATTTTCTTTTATTCGTCTTAAATAGTTTACCCTGTAGCTTCATTGCATGTCCCCTAGTATTTCTATATTCTGATAATGTAAACTATTGATCTACGTTTACCCAACAAGACCAATTCCATGAGCATCATGTCAGGACAGAGGAAACTTGGCCACCACTTTCTTCATTGGATGGTGTGTGCACATAGCGAAGGATGCAATAAGTGTGTGTATGTTCACTTGTATGAAAGAGAAGTGACTGCATAAATTGTGTCCTTAGATATTCCACAGTTCTAAAGATATACAGAGTGGCCCAAAAAAAGAGAGAACATCTCGTAGCATATAAAAGTTATTTAAAAATTTAAAAAAAAGACAGATGTAAACGATTGCCAAATTAAAAAAAAAAAAAAAAAAAAAAAAAAAAAGACAGCGACCGGAAATTGTCGAACTAAAGACGTTATATAGCCAAATAAAAGGTAAATAAGTAAACTATTTAAGCTGTTAATTTACGAGATGTTCTCACTTTGTTTGGGCCACCCTGTACATGTGCATTAGAGAAAGGCATGGGCAGGGGTGCATGTATGTATGCGCATTCCAGTTTGCATGCATGTAGAATGTAGATGGGATATAATTAGAATTTTTATTGCACCTGACTAGTCAACCACTTTAAAGCAGACTGTGATGAGATTATGGGCACAACAAAAATAGAGCTGTGGTATTACATACAAAGCTGATGTCAATAAGATGAAGAGCCGAGAAATACATAACACGTGGGCCACTTCAAGGGACACAAAAGCATGTGCGAGGGAAAACGGATTGAGAGAGGTAAATAAAACTCAGCTTGTATTTGGTTACGTGACTGTGGGAAATTTCATACAGGGTTTAAAAAGAGGAGAAGGATTTACATTTTACGGAGTGTTATCTGAAGACCTACTACTTAACCTATCTGTATTTTAAATTTTCCTTCACAAAAAGCAAATAGCTTGAAGTCAGGACTAACAGTACATCAGGCTACATCTCTGGCCTTGGTCAAATCCAGGCTAAAAACTCACCTCTTCGAGGCTGCATTTGCATCCAGATCCCCTTAGACGCCTCCTCACCTCCTATGTGTTTCCTTACCATTCCCCACGACATATCCTAGTCCCTTCTTTTACATGTGTCTGTCTGGCGCTGCATACACCTTGCAATGCTACATAAATTATTAGTAATAGTAACAGTAGTTATTATCTGGACCTTTCCATAAAAGGTACATGTATGCATGTGTTGCGATAGAATCATTTTTATACTGGGCCATAGAAGAATAATTACATGAGATGATCATGGGTAAGTATTCCAAGATCCCCCCCCCCCTTCTTCTCCCTCACTACCAAAAAACCATAGCATTAATTTCTTGTGTAATCGGAAAGGGGGAAAATCCCACACACTAGGCTACTGTATTTTTTGTGTGCATTACATTTAAAATAATGAAAAAGAGGGGGGGGAAGAGTGTCAAACCAACCTTGCTTCTCACTACCTATGTTATATTCGTGTACACAGAAAAGTCCTAAAATTAGTATACTATACCTTTTTAAAAATAAATTATAATATTGATGCTTCCACAGTTAATGCCTAACAATCTATGACAGCAGATAAAGACCAGCATGGTCCAGCTAGTCTGCCCAGCAAGGTGGCAAGAGTAGGCGTGCTCGCTGCTCAGTGTAAGTCACCCCTGCCCCATGCCTTTGTTTAGGGGTGTACCCACCGCTCCGTGCAAGTCACCTCTACTTGTTGAGATATCAGAGACAGTTCTTTTGATTTTATCCTGTTTCTATAAAGGGATCCACTGTGTCTGTCCTATGCCATTTTCAATTCTGTCACTGTATTTGCCCCCCACCACTTCCATCGGGAGGGCATTCCAAGCATCCACCACCCTTTCAGTAAAAAAGTATTTCCCGACATTGCCTTTCAATTTACCCCCTTGCAGATTCATGTTATGCCCTCTAGTTTTACAGCTTCCCCGTCTTTGAAAAAGGGTTGTTTGTTTATTAATACTCCTTAAGGCCTGTATCATATCTCCCCTGTTCCTCCTCTCCTCTAGACAGTATACACATTTAGGCCTTGGAGTCTCTTTTCATGTGTCTTCTGGCACAGATTCCAAATCATTTTGGTCGCCTTCATTTGAACCATTTCCAGTCTCTTTATATCCTTTGCAGGATACGGTCTCCAAAACCGAACACAAAATTCCAAGTGAGGCCTCACCAGCGACTTGTACAGTGGCATTAATACCTCCTCCTTTTGGCTGGTGATTCCTCTGTATGCAACCCAGCATCCTTCTGGCTTTTGCCACTGCCTTGTCACACTGTTTCGCCACCTTGAGATCCTCAGAAACAATCACTTTGATGTCCTTCTCCTGGTCTGTACACACCACTCTCTCTCCCCCTATCACATAGAATTCCCTTGGATTTCTGCTTCCCAAGTGCATGACACTGCACTTCTTCACATTAAATCTTAACTGCCAAGCATTAGACCATTCTTCCAGCTTTTGTAGATCTTTCCTCTTGTTATCCACTCCCTCAGGCGAGTCCACTCTGTTGCAAATTTTCATGTCATCTGCAAAAAGACAGACTTTTCCATGCAGTCCTTCAGCAATGTCACTCACAAATACATTGAATCTGATTAACATTCCTTCCTAAACCTTTAGCGTTTGGTCCAATAACTGAAAACAAGGAAACA
This sequence comes from Ichthyophis bannanicus, assembly GCA_033557465.1. Classification (NCBI taxonomy): domain Eukaryota; kingdom Metazoa; phylum Chordata; class Amphibia; order Gymnophiona; family Ichthyophiidae; genus Ichthyophis; species Ichthyophis bannanicus. Next base: position 26,092,606 of record CM066050.1, on the reverse strand, counting down.
AAGCCAACTCAAGGCCTAGGCAACCCCTCTATCCTGCCGTACCCACCCCCCCCCCCCCCATTGCTTCCATCCCTGCCCCCACATCTCTCTGGAATCTGCAGCAATTCCATTAAAACAGCAACATGGCGCTTAGCCCTAGTCTCCGATGCTGCGTTGCTGTTCATGCTTTCTACCCAGCCGTTTTTGCGCACTCCCATGCAGATGCCCTGTTAGCATCGGAGGGGGGTGAAGTGCACAAGCTGCAGCTCAGGAACGGTGTTGCTGCTGCAGGTCCTGGAGAGAGGCAGCCCTGGAAACGCCGATGCCCTAGGTGACTGCCTAGTTTGCCTATTGAGTGGTAACAGCCCTGGCAAAACCTCTCTCTGTTGTGGTGCACTCTATTGCCTGTCTAATTATGTGTAGCTTGCATTATATGAATAAAAGCGTTAAGCAACGTCAAGGTGGCTTTCGTGTGAAAGGAACATGCATTCCAGTTTGTAGGAAAATGTGCCCCCATTAATTGAGCTCTTAATGCTAGCTCGCTGGCAGATTTTTCATGCCGACTTCAGCTTTTGCCTAATTCAGCCTGCAGCACAGGGAGGCCAGAGAGAGAACTCGAGACCATGCATCGTCTAGTATGGTTTCACTTTCACCCAAATCCACTTCAGCACAAACCATCCTCACTGCAGGTTTAGACCAGACTACTTTTGCCTCGTGCATGCAAGACAAAGTTAGGGGATTTAATGAAATATTAAAAATCTGGAGCACAGACTGTAAGAACTGTACTCTGGAACCTTGGCAAGGAAAATCCTTTCTACATTTAATCAGAAAAGCAGCTCAGTGGGTTTTTGTCTTTTGGTTTCAAAGGGAAAGGAAATGAACAAGTTAAAAGTCATTTTTCTAACTCAGAGTACAAGTCACAAGCTTCAGGGCTGACTGCTGCCATCTGGCACAAGGCCCATTTACAGTAAGTTGTTTATGTGCAGTCCACGACCACAGTTACAAAGAAAGAATGTCTGAGACTCCAGCAGATCCAAGGTTTCTTCTTACAGAAAAAGAAAAATGTTTTTAAAGCTGCAAGCATGCCAGAAGAGAAATACTTTAAGGCAGAAGAAAAATAAAGCACGTTGTTCATTTCTGCTCTACCCTTATGAATTCACTTTTGCCCAAAATTTATTTCAAGAATGCTCAAAAACTGAACTAAAAAAAAAAAAAAGGTTGTTTGGGTGCTGCAGACATCAACAGTGGAAAATCCATGCATGTGTGTGTAGCAGACAAGGGCGATACATGGGTCAAAAAGCCTGTGCAGATGAGAGAGTACTACATTTGCAACACTGATTTAAAAACTCAGCAAATTCAGCTAACAGTTAGCAAAAGAGGGGTGGGAACAAAAACTCTAATGTTCCTGGGAATTTCACGCGCTTGGGTTGAAATGGCTGAACAATGCATTGGGGGTATCTTCCTGAATCATGTCTACCCACTGAAGCAGTACGTGAGCAACAAAAGGGGATCATAGAGGACGTGTAGCGTGAGAGGGAATAAGGTGAAGTTTAAAAGCCAAGCCTGTACGGTGCAACAAGATATGTAACATTAACGATCCTTTGAATAAGAACGATTAAGATGTAGCACCATCTCAAGTACAGCGTGTATTTGGGACAGTCATTTATCTTTATTGTGCTGGCACTCAAACCTAGGTATACAAGAAGACTCTTATTCAATTACCAGCACCTAATGAGGGCTCCATAAATTTATAACCCATTCAGCAAGTGCTGGTCTAAGCCATTAATCTCAAGAGTTTCAGCTGAGCGTTAAAGTCATAAAATATCAAGTTGAAATCACAGCTAGCTAATCCATACTTAAAAGGGCCAATAGAAATAAAAAAAGAGATGCGTTTTTCATTCTGTTACCAAAATCAGATTACTTGTGCTCACAAGACGACGAGCCTCTTCATTTCATCCCATCTTCCTACATCTCATTTGAATGGCAGACACAATGGTCCTGATGACCCCGATAAGCTTGCAGTTTTCAGTCATGTAGTACCACTATCACCCCACAGTGGAATGAACCAGCTAATCTTACGCATCCTAGTATGGTACCTGCGGCCTCTTTGCACTACCCCTCTCCCAAGGAATATTTTATGGTCCTCTGCCTCCTACTCTTGGATTAAGTGCTATATCCTTGCACTCATTATTGGCTGAAAACGAGAGGGCAAGCGGACTAGACCTCGACCCAAAGAGTAACTCTAGCTAGTAGTGTTCCGGCATGCATCATCGTATTAGCAAGCACGAATTCCATTAACATGCATTCTTTTACTGCAATGGGACCTAAATAATAACAGATGTTAATGATGTCAGCATGTACTAACATGGTGGTTCGCTTTTGTAAATCTAGCTGTAAACGTTCTCTCTGAGTTCAGGTCTATTCCTCTTACTAATGGGTTAGTACACATTAGTAGCTAGCTGTTAGGCACAAACCATTTCATGTCGCTAGCATCTCTCTCTGCAGAATGGGTTCCATAAGCTATTTGTAGCAAATACATTTTCCTGTGGCACTTATAGGGAAAATAAAAAAGAGCGATCAAGCAAGCAAAATGAAAAACAGTAAAAGCCACCAATAAAATGGAATTATGATTACAAGTAACTAAGTGGGGGAGGAGCCAAGATGGCATGCTGAGTGTGGACTGCTCTGAAACTATTGGTGGTCTGGGGTTCTGTATCTTTGTTTTCCTGGTTTGGATGAGTAAACACAAGGGAAAAAGCAGAGGTAGCTCACTAAGCCTGGAACAATACCTTCTATTGGCCCCAAAGGACATCTTTGTGCAGCACGGGAATTTGCAAACCGGTATTTGCAGCTGGAAGGGTCTTCAAGGCAAGTCCCGTTTGATTCCTCTCCTAGCTTAGAGCTTTCATTTCATAGGAACATACAATATGGCATATTGAGCCAAACAAAACGTCCATCAAGCCCAATATTGTGTTTCCAACAGTGGCCAATCCAGTACTTGTGAGGTTCCCAAAAGCTACAGATTCCATGCTGCTTACCCCAAGGTAAACTGTGGATTTCCACAGTCCACTTTAATAATGGCTTATAGGCTTTTCCTCCAGGAACTTGCCCAAACCTCTGTTAAATCAGCTACACTAACAGCTTTTACTATATCCTCTGGTAACAACTTCGAGTTGAGAGTACCACCATCAAATCTTGCAGTGCAGCACTGTTGAGCTGCTGCAATCCAGCCAGTGCAGAATGATGATGTCGGTGGAGGCCATAAGATTGTTTATGGTTTATTAAAAAAAATAATATACTGCCTTTTATCACATCAGGGTGGTGTACAACATAACAGACTAAGCTGAGGAGTAACCTAGTGGTTAAATCACTGGCTTGGGAACCCAGAGACCAGGGTTTGATTCCCATTAGCACTCCCTGTGGCCTTGGGCAAGTCACTTAACCCTCCATTGCCTCAGAAATAGCCAAGTTATCAATGTTCCTGTTTAATGTACATTACCAAGATTAAGTTACAATGTAAACTGCTTTGACAGAAACAATAAAGCGGTATAAAAAATCTGTTAAATAAGAAAAGAAGAAAGGAAAATGAATGCCCAAAAATAAATAGGACAGGATAGGAGGCAAAAACGAATGGGAGGAGGGGGAGCAGTGGCTGTGCTGCAGAGGGACAGCAAGATAGTGCTGGAAATGCTAGGCTGCAAGTCCTGAAGTTTCCGATCGCCATGGATCAAGCTGGAGGGTTCTGGAACAGTTAGCTCTCTGAAAGGTACTGTCTCTTTCCAGTTGTCTAAGCCTAGAGAGTTTACAATGGAGTCAAACTTTATTAAGAAAATATGCTCTGATGGTCGAATTTCTGTCTGGCTCCAAGACAAAGATAAATACCATGGGCAATCTGGATATAATCACTTCTTGAGAAAGCTTCAATCTCTCAATCGGATTTAATTCTGTGCCCGACAAGGAGGGTCTCATTGACTTACATCACCTCTTGCCCTCTTTACCTGGATTCTAGCTTCATAATAAAAAGTTCACCAGCAGGAATTTTAAAGGCCTTTAAATCTTTTTCAAACACAACCATTAATAATTTGTAAAAATTCATAAAGGTGGAAGTTGCATTTCTTAATTTTCCAACTGTTTTGTTAAGTGCTATCCAGTCGGTGTTGACTCATGGCAACCCTCTGGATAGTTGACCTAAGCTGCATTCAGTCTGCAGTAAGGCGGCTCATTGTTGATAGAATAACAGCAGCTATGGATGCCACTATCAATCCATCTCATTGCTGGCGTTCCTCTTTTATGTTGACCTTCTACCTTGTCAAGCATTATGTTTTTCTCCAACAATCTCTATCTTCGCATGATGAGTCCAAAGTATGAAAGTCGAAGTCTTGTCATCTGAGCTTCTAAGGAAAGCTTAGGTTTGATCTCCTCTAGAACCGACTAGTTTGTTCTTCATACGGTCCATGATATACACAGTATTTTTCACCAGCACCATAATTCAAAGGCAACAATTTTCTTCCTCTATTTTTTTCACTGTCCAACTTTCGCATCCATATGATGTTATTGACAACACCATGGCTTGAACAAGTTGAATCTTTGTATGGAGAGACACATTTTAATTCTTAAGAATCTTGTCTAAGGCCTTCAAAGCCATTCTGCCAAGAGCAATGCGTCATCTGATTTCTTGGCTGCTTCTCCTTTCTTTTAAGGGCCCAATTCTGTCACGGACATAGATCTCCTTTGTACATTCAGGCTGAGCTGGATGTACAAAGGTAATTGCGATTCTGATCCCGTGGGGCACGTGTAGCTCCATGGGATCAGAATTGCGAACTGGCATGTACGTGCAGGCCAGGACTGCGATTCAGTCCTGACCTGCATGTACATGCTGCCCTGCCTGATTAACTCAGTCAGGGCATTTAAATGGAGCCGAGGCGTCATGGCGTCATGTTGCCATGGCACCGTGGCTCCATTTAAAAGCCACAATGCTGGCTGCCGCAGACAAAGGTTTATTCCCCACAGCCTGACCCCCGATCTGGCCAGCTAAGGCCAGGGTCAGGCTGCGGGGAATAAACCCTGGCCCCCCACCCCCTTCTGTGCCCCAGGCTGCTAAAAAAACAAAAAAAACCACGTCGAGGGAAGTTATTCCACCTAGGAGGTGGAAATAACTTCCCCAGCCATTTCTCCGGCCCTGGACTACAGGGCTGACATTAGAATCGGCCCTGTACGTCCAGGGCTGGTAACAGCCCACTGCCCACCCACTCTCCGCCCCGGGCCCCATCTTCTCCACCCCCAACTAACTTCCCGACACAACTGGAGGGGAAGTTATTCGGGGGCTGCAAAGCCTGCACGAATAGACCCCTAATTGTTGATCTAAGTTGTCTTCAACCTGGAAAAGAGATGGCTGAGGGGAGATATGATAGAGGTCTATAAATTAATGAATGGAGTAGAACGGGTAAACATAGATCGATTGTTTACGCCATCAAAAATATAGAAAGGGGACATGCAATGAAGCTACAGGGTAACCTATTTAAGACTAATAAGAGAAAATATTTTTTCACTGAACATGTAATCAAACTCTGGAATTTGTTACAAGAGGATGTAGTAAAGGCTGTTAGTGTAGCCAGTTTTAAAAAAGGTTTGGACAAGTTCCTGGAGGAAAGGTCCATAAACCGTTATTAAAGGGGACCCAGGATATCCACTGCTTGACCTAATACAAGCACTGTGGAACCTGTGTCTTTTGGGGAAACTGCCAGGTACTTGTGGCCTAGATTGGCCACTGTAGGAAAGAGGATACTGGGCTTGATGGACCTTGGTCTAACCCAGTATGGCATATCTTATGTTCTTATGTCAACTATTTTGATTTCTTCTGTATCAATGATGTACTTATTGATTTTTCCAGTTGTCAGGATCTTGGTCTTAACATTATGGTGTCCAGAAGAAGCTGCAGCCTTCTCCCCCACAGCCACAACCTTCTCCGACGGCGGGTGGCCCCTTCCACTGATCTTACCTCCTCTGAGCAGAGCCGGCAAAGACCAACTGAGGACAATGTCCCTCTTCACACCCCACAGGCCGTGCAGGCATGTTTCACCACCATTTCAACCACATGTGCTATGGTCGACATGGACTGTTCAATGCAGCAACTGACCAGCCGAGACTTTCTGTGGCTGCACAGACTCACTATTACAGGCTCTCTAAACTAGAACTCACCCAAAGGGGAAAAATCACTACCACTGCTGACAGGTTAGAACTGATGGGGGATGGGGGTAGCAGAAGGAAGGGAGGGACCCAGGACACCAGATCTTTACCCTTCTCACAAGTGAGGCCGACCCCGTTCCAAAACAGTTCACAACACTAATCGTGGACGAGAAGGCTGCCAACTGCCGCTGTTCTGAAATCAGCTCCACTCAATTGACTGCCAATTGTCCCTCTCTCAGAGGCTTTTTCTTTAATATATATTTGCTTTGCCTTGCCTCAATTAATGCATCTCCGCTCACTCTTTTCTCTCTCTTTTTTTCTTGTTTTTATTTTTTTTATTATTGGGCCGATACCCTGCTACTGCCACCCCCGGGGTACTAACCCAAACCAGCCTTCTCCAGTTCCTGAAGTGCAGATCAGATGCACAGACGTCAACCACCTGCTGGAGACTGAGCAATATTGAGAATCCTGCTGATGCTCAGAGGCCTTTCAGGATGGCATCCCAAACCTGTAATGCTTAGTCTCCACCTGCTGATTGGGGGGTGGAGCACAATACCCAGGCGTCTGGAATGGACTAGACTAAGGATGATCTGGAAACATCTATTTTATGCATAATGTATGTGCCATTTCTAATTAGCAATTTGACTACAATAAGTCAGCTCAGCAGAAATGGTTTCTGGTATAGTGCTGTGCGCCATCAAGTAAACACACACAAAAAAAGGTTAGCACTATAATTTGAGATAAAATCCCGATGCAGCACCCTCAGCCATCACTCAGTTCTTTGCTGGAATCAGTCAGCAAATAGAAGATCATCCTGCAGGAGGTTAAATATGCAGCGGGAAAGGAAAAGAACAGAGCAGACAACTTACAGAGCAAAGAAGGTTGTTTGCTAGGCCCCAGGATATAACACACCATATCCCCTCAGGAGAGCATTTGGAAGGGCTGACTTTCATTGGACTGTGCTGGAATGCATCTCTTTGGCTGCAATCAGTCCTGCTATAAAGTAGACAAAATGCAAAGCACTCATATCAGCTCCAGCATACCAGGAAAACATGAGCTTGTTTCGCTTTTCCATAACCTCCCTTAGCTATTTGGTTCGGTGCCCTATGGCATCTCAAAAGCATAAATGCCCAGAGTGAATGTCTAAGCAAAGGACTAGGAAATTGGACAAGAGAGAGCACAGAGGGAAAAATAAAAGTACAGACGCTGCTTCTGCCACAGGGAATAACAGGGAATCAGAGCCCTGTAATCAACATTGTTAAAGTGAATTGAACCAGCAAAAGAAAAGCTCCAAGAGGGCTTCATCATTCCTTGAGCTACAATTACCCACACAAGTATTTCTCATGCCTGCCAAATAATCTATGGCCCCAGATAAATACAACAAAATGCACTATGGAAAAACGTGCCTGTGCTTAATAAACTGAACCTGCAAAATGATAAATGCATGCCCTCTTTTGGCACGCCCATCTGATGCATATGAAATATGAGGAGGAGAAGACATACAGCTAGATCCAGGTTATTGTTTAACGCCCAACACACTGCTAGCCCAATAATGCATCCACTTATGATTCTCTTTAAAGTGCTAAGTGTTCCTTTTTGTTTTCCTTATGAAGACAACAGAGCACTGGCCATTTGAGTCTCTTCCCTATGATTTTGTCTATTCTAAAATTGTCATGTCCATAAACTCATCTGAATTTATTAAGAAAACAATCCAAGAAAATTCCACAAACTAATGGACATCTACTTTCCAGGACATGTACATGCATGTCCACACAAGAGAAGGAGCCTAAAATACCTCTGTCAGGATTCTCTTGGTTCCTCTGACATGTCCTGAATGCTCGGTGTTAATAGGAAACCAAAACACAGAAGTTATTGGAGGGAAAAAAACCACACGTATGATGATCAAGGCTTCTTCCTTTAGAAAGTAGGCTTACAAAATTAAAGGTGAGCAGGACATGTGACATAGGATACTCTTCATGCCCAACTACACCTGTGTGTTCTGGCCTGACCTAAGCCTTTTACGAGTAGGGGCAAGGGAATCTATTTTTATTCCATTCTCTTTTCTTTGGCTTAGTATGCAAGGCAAACCTAAAAATCCACCAGCTTAGAACTATTATCCACACTGACAAAACGTTTGCTAGAACTTGTAAAACTGCATTAACATGATCAATTTTATTATTTGACTAGTAATGGTAGGTAAAGTTATTTTTCCAGTGATGTTGTTGTAGTTAAGTGCCGACGAGTCGAAGTCAACTCATGGCAACCCTCTGAATAGCCATCCTAATTTGTGTTCGGTCTTCAGTCAGGCGGCTCATTGTTGATAGACTGGTACCCGTAGCTGCTGTTATTGTATCGATCCATCTCATTGCTGGCCTTCCTCTTTTGCGTTGACCTTCTATCTTGCCAAGCATGATGTCTTTCTCTATTTATTTATTTATTTGGTATACATTTGTATGCCGCCACTTCCAGCGATCAGCAGCGGACCAATGGTGTAAAATACAAGGGAGTAAAGTATAAAATCAGATTGAAAATACAGTATGATTTGAGGGAGGGGTACACCACAATCACATAGAAATTACAAATATACATTACATTTTGATCACCCGGGTTTGAGCAACAAATGAAATAATAAATATACATTTGATTGATCAGATTATAAATATACATTTGATTGACCAGATAAGTTACAGTTTTATCACCCAGTTTGAGCAACCAGATAAATTACATGTTTATCAAGAACATAGATTACAGTTGTATAATACATTGGCAGATATGCAATCTTATTAACATTGACATCTGATCTATTTTTCTACCTCTTGTGCTTCGGGGGGTTAGGCAACTTGGGTAAGGAGGGAGTGTTGAATCTGCCTAGGTGATATTGTAATGTGTTTGGAACAGGTGGGTTTTAAGCTTCTTTCTGAAGTCCTGTATATTGTTGATCAGACGTATCTCATGAGGTAGTTTGTTCCAAAGCATGGGTGCAGTGTACGTGTATGCCCGGTTGCTCATTCCCTCTTTGACATCTCTTATACTGCTGGGAACGCAGAGTGTGTTCAGGTTAGTAGTCCTTCGGCATCTGTTGGGGGGCTGTGTGGTTATGAGGTTATCGAGGAATGATGGGGATATCCTGTGAATGATTTTGAAAGTTGTTACCAGTATTTTGTATACTGCACATGCAGAGATTGGGAGCCAGTGAAGCTCAATCAGTACTGGTGTAATGTGATCCCTCAGTTTCTTATTCAAGATGATCCTGGCTGACACATTTGCGCCAATTGTAAGATGTTTATGGTTTTTTTGGTAGACCTTGCAAGATGGCATTACAGTAGTCAAAGTGAGGAATGATGAGCGCTTGAGCTACTGTTCTGAAGTCTGCTTGTTCGATTATGTTGCGTAGGGGTTGAAGGACTCTCAGCTTGTGAAATATTGCTCTGTTGGTTAACCGGAGATGTTTGTCCATTTTTAGGTCAGCATCAATGAGAACTCCTAGATATTTGATCTCATTTTTAGATTGATAGGTGTTGTTTTTAATGGTGATTGAGGCAGGCGGTTTGACGTCTTGTTTACTTGATACGAACATCACATCAGTTTTTTTGTGGTTTATCGACATGTTATCTTGGAGCCAATTTTGCATTTCGCCTAGACATTCTTCTATTTGATTGAAATTAGGATTGTCTATATCAAGTTGAGTGTACAACATATCATCATCTGCGTATAAGTGGTATCTGATGTTATGCTTTTGGAAAATCGTACAGACTGGCTGGATGTAAATGTTGAATAGCAGGGAGGAAATAGCTGAGCCCTGAGGTATTCCTTGGGTTTGGGGGAAAAGGCTTTGCCTGCTCGTTATTGAAGCGTACCTGTTGCATTCTATTTGTGAGGTATGACTCGAACCATTTTAACGGTGTTCCTGCTATACCTATGGACGCAAGTCTTTGCAAGAGTGTTAGATGATGTACTGTGTCGAATGCTGCTGATATATCAATGAATATGAGCAAGAACATCTTACTTTTGTTTTCCAGACCCTTGATGAGGTTGTCTAGGAGCGCAATGAGTAGGGTTTCAACTCCATGGTGCGGTCTGAAACCATATTGATGGTGGTCAAGGATTTTGTTTTCATCTAGGTGGTCCTGCAATTGCAGTTGGGTTACCTTCTCGATAATCTTCGCAAGGAAAGATATGCTTGATATCGGCCTGTATGAGGTTGGGTCTTCTTTGTTGAGCGCTTTATTCTTTAAAATAGGCCTTATTAGGGATCTTTTAAGTTGGGTGGGCATGATACCCTGCTGAAGAGATTGATTTACTATGTGCGTAATCAGATGGGCAATTTCCTGCTTAGTAGATTTGATCCATTCTGCTGGACAGGGATCTAGAAGCGAGGTTGTTGTATTAAGGTTAGAGATGGTATTTATGATGATCCTGTCGTCGATTATCTGGAAAGTAGACCATCCTTCTTTCTGTTTACAGCTTGAGTTCATGCTGTTCGGCTGCTTGGGGCATGTAGCGATCACGTTCTGCGATTGGATAGTCAGGCTTTGTGGATTTAGCTTGATAGCATAGTGATTTGCCAGATCTTGGGCCTTTATATTTCCATTGCAGTTGACTTCCGGCAAGGGCTTTGTGAGTGATTTGACTAGCTCAAACAGCTCTCTGGGTCTGTTAATAGCCTTGTTGAGAATTTTGGTGTGGTGAGCTTTCTTGGCAAGGTTGATCTCATTTTTGTATTTGGCTAGGAGCTCCAGGTATTCCAATGATCTCTAATGATCTCTCTCTTCACATGATGTGTCCAAAGTATGAAAGTCGAAGTCTTGTCATCTGAGCTTCTAAAGAAAGCTTAGGTTTGATCTCCTCTAGTACCGACTGGTTTGTTCTTCGGGCAGTCCATGGTATACACAGTATTCGCCGCCAGCACCATAATTCAAAGGCATCAATTTTCTTCCTGTCTATCTTTTACACTGTCCAGCTTTCACATCCATATGTTATTGAAAATACCATGGCTTGAACAAGTCGAATCTTTGCATGGAGAGAGACATCTCTGCTCTTGAGAATCTTATCTAGGTCTTTCATAGCCATTCTGCCAAGAGCAATGCATCGTCTGATTTCTTGACTGCTTGTTGCTTCTTTATTGATAGTTGATCCAAGTAGGTTAAAGTTGTTCACAATTTCAATTTCTTCTCCTTCAACGATGCACCTGTTGATTATGCCAGTTGTCATGATCTTTGTCTTCTTTACATTAAGGTGCAGGTCCATTTTGAAACCATGTTCTTTGATTGTGAGAAGCAAATGTTTCAGATCATCTTCACTTTCAGCCAGTAATGTGGTATCATCAGCATAGCGAAGGTTGTTGATGAGTCTTCCACCAATCTTCACACCTCTGTTGTCTTCATACAATCCTGCTTCTCTGATGATTTGTTCTGCATATGAATTAAACAGGTAGGGGGAAAGTACGCAGCCTTGTCTTACACCTTTGCTTATTTTAAACCATTCTGTTTCTCCTTGTTCCGTTCGAACAGTTGCTTCTTGATCAATGTACAGATTGTGCAAGAGTACGATCAGGTTTTCTGGTATACCCATGCTTCTTAATGTGGCCCAGTTTCTCATGGTTTACACAGTCAAAAGCCTTGCTATAGTCGATAAAGCACAAATAGATATCCTTTTGGTATTCTTTAGTCTTTTCAAGGATCCATCTCACATCCGCAATGATGTCTCTCGTTCCTCGCCCTTTCCCGAACCCTGCTTGCACTTCAGGTAGTTCTTGTTCCAGGTATGGTTGTAGTCTTTTGAATAATCTTCAGTAGAATCTTGCTGGCATGTGGGATCAGAGCGATTGTGCGATAATTTCCACAGTCAGTTGGATCACCTTTCTTTAGTATTGGTATAAACACAGATCTTTTCCAGTCAGTTGGCCATGATGTTGTCTTCCATATTTCTTGGCAGAGCCTTATAAGTACAGTAACAGCTGCATCAGATTGCTGTAATACTTCTATGGGAATGCTATCAATGCCTGGTGCTTTGTTCTTTGATAAAAGAAATCAAAGCAGCATTGAAAGCCTCATCACCAATGGTTCCCGATCATAAGATACAGGTTGAAAACAGCAATTGGTCCACTTGATCTTTATCATATAAAAACTCTGTTTATTCCTTTCACCTTTTCTTGATCTTCTCAGCATCATTCAACATAGAACCTTGAGCATCTTGTAACATTCCAATTCGAGGCTGGAACTTTTTAACACTCGCAGCTTTAGGAAAGCCGATCTTGTTCTTAGTCTAATAGTTTCTGCTTCTATTTCCTTGCATGCGTCGTCGTGCTACTTTTCCTTGTCCTGTCTTGCTGCACGTTGGAATTCTCTGTTGAGTTCTGTTATTGTCTTTCTTTCTCCTCTGGCTTTAGCTTCTCTGCATTTCTGGGCAATTTTCAGAGTTTCTTCCGTCATCCATTTTGGCCGTTTTTGCTTTTTCACCTTTTGTAGAGACTTCTCGCTTTCTTCCAACACAACCTTCTTGATGTCATTCCATAACTCTTCTGGAGCTCTGTCATTTGTATCTAAAGCAGCAAATCGATTTTGCAGGCAGTCTTTAAATTCCAGTGGTATATTCTCAAGGTCATATTTTGCTGCATTCATGAGTGGTTTGCTCTTTTTCAACTTTAGCTTGAGTTTGCATACTAATAGTTGATGATCTGTACCACAGTCAACTCCAGGTTTTGTCTTTGTTGATGTCATAGAACTTTTCCATCGTTGACTTCCACAGATGTAGTCAATTTGATTTTTATACAATCCATTGGGTGAAGTCCATGTGTACAGTCGCCGCTTGTGTTGATGGAAGAAGGTGTTAGAATTCTGCAAGACCAATGATCTATTCATCTCAATCAGTCTTTCTCCAGCTTCATTTCTGCTGCCAAGTCCATATTTTCTCAACTACTTTGCCGCCTTATTTGTTGCCAACTTTTGCGTTCATCACCCATGACTATCAGGATATCAATTTGCATGTTCTGTGAATTTCAGCTTGTACTTGTTCATAGAACTCTTCAATTTCATTCTCTTCTGCAGCTGTTGTTGGGGCTTATACTTGAATTATAGTTGTGTTGATAGGCATTCCTCGTAGACGAATAGAGATTAAGCATTCGCTGACTGCATTGTATTTCATTACAGTTCTTGCAAATTTCTTCTTTATTATAAATGCAACACCATTTCTTCTTTGTCTTTCATTTCCAGACTAGTAGACCATGTGATCATTTGATGCAAAGTGCCCGATGCCAGTCCATTTCAGTTCGCTGACACCCAACAGATCAAGTTGTACACGTTCCATTTCATTCTTGACCACCTCCAACTTCCCTTGGTTCATGCTTCATATGTTCCATGTTCCAATGTGTAAGACATCTTTACAGCTTCTGACTCATTTCATGCGCAGCTACATCAGCAGTCAGACGTCCCGAGGGCTTTGATCCAACCACATCATAAATGCTGGCTTTACTCTGAAAAGTCTTCAGCTCTTCCCCAGTAGCTAGTTGGGTGCCTTCCGACCTGGGGGTCTCATCTTCCAGCACTATAGCACAATTTGTTTTGCTGTAACTATCCACTGGGTTTTCATGGCAAGATACAGAAGTAGATTGCTAGGCCTTTCTTCCGCGCAGTTTAAGTTTGGTGTTGTTGCCGTTGTCACAGAAATGTGATCCTCTGCCGTCAACACTATCCCATTCTGCTGCTGCCAGATGGGTGGTTTGTCTTGGTCTGGCACCTCAGCTGAGACCTGTCCATCTTGGGAGACCCTGCCAGTAGTTAAACTACCAATAGTTTAGCTCTCAGCATCACTGATGCACAAGCCCTCACAGCACGACAAGCTGCTGAAACCCCATTTGCAATTTAGGATAATCCAGCTTTCAGAATTGACCAACCACATTAAAACGGGAGACGGCATAGAAAGGGGGGTAGGTAGGTTTTAGAAAGCTTTCTAAAAATATACTGTTACATGATTAACTGATGACACTTACAGAGTGGCTTCATAAAGTGTTAAACAGCAGCTGCTCAAACCATCTCCCGCTGCAACACATGCAGGCTGAATGTGTAAAACGCCTGGTAACCTGAAATTCAGCACCAGTGATCAGGGTTCATGCAGAAGTAAACACCCGGCGTATAAAGTGAAGTGGTGGCAGCACTATAGAAGTAAAGCAGTTGCCAGGCTACAGAAAAATGGAGAAATGAGGGAGTCTCAGTCCAGGTCTCAGGACACATTTAGCCAGCCAGGTTTTCAAAACAATGATGAATATGCATGAGAGATATATTTGCATACAATGGAGGCAGAGCATGCAGATCTCATGCATATTCACTGTGGTGAGCCTGAAAAATCTGACTGGCTAGTTGTGTCTTAAGGACTGGATTGAGAACCCCTGGGCTACAGCGGTGGTTCTCAACCCAGTCTTTAGGGCTCACTCATCCGATCAGGTTTCTAGGATATACATCATGAATACAAAATGAGACAGATTTGCATACCAAGGAGGCAGTACATATTTGTTGTGGATAAGAGGAGATCAAAAAATATTCTGCAGAAACCCTCTCCCAAAACAAAACAAGGCTACTCCTATAAAGAATTTACCCCTGGCTGCTAAGAATTTTGGCTGGTGCCTGAGTTTAGAAAAAAAAATGTTGCATTCCTGTATGTGAGTATCTGTGCATAGATGCAGGGAATAGCCTGGAAGCAGCTGTGCCACTTTCTTTTCAGACTCAGGAGTAACAGGGGTCTCTAGCACCTCCCCTCCAGGCAGCCTGCAAAGGAAAGGAGGGGAAGGGGTGAGCCTGCAGCAGAGCAGGGGACAGTTACTGTACTCGTAATCCAACCCATCTGTTACTACTGCCTCAATCCTGTCCACCTGTCCCCTCCTCCAGCGCCACCCTGTTGCTTCCTTTTTGTCTACACATTGAGCACAAGTGGCATCGATTTGATGTATAACGAAGGGATATTATAAGCCCAATAATTAGATAGTGGATAAAAGCTTTGACTTTTACATTTTAGAACAATTTGGAATTTGTTGAGTAATGCATTATATGGTATGTCGAGTTGATCTGGGGGCGACTAGCGTGGAGTTGTGCATATGGAAATTTTTTTATTTTGGATAGAGTGTTTATTAAGTGATCAGAGTTTTAACAGCACATTGTGAGACAGATTTGGTTGGTGTATGCTGGTACCTGGTTAGTGCCTTAATATTTTATTTATTTAACGCTCTTATATACCGCACTTTTATCATCAGCGCGGTTTACAGTAAACTTAGAATACTCACCGATGGCAACAGGCTGTCGTGAGTTTACATATAACAGGAAGTCTAACAGGATACAACATAGGGTAAAACTTTGTACATATAATTATTTAACTATATACAATGGTATTCTTCTTGTTATACAAGGAGTGATAGAGCATTTAAATATTGGTTTGTGATGGGGTTTAGGCTAAGTTGGGGTCTGGTATTGAGAGAAGTATGAAAGGAACAGGTGGTGTTTTATGGCTTTTCTAAATTGTTTGAGGTCCTTAATTTCTCTTATGGTGGGTGGAAGATCATTCCAACATTTGGGAGCGAAGTAGGCGAATGCTCTTGCAGTGGTTGTGTGTGTACATTTTGTGAAGTCAGTTGGGATGATTAGGGTGTTAGCTGCGACTGATCTTCTAGATCTAGTGTTAGGGGTGTGGGTGATGAGTGTGGAGATTGCTAGGGGAGCTAAGTTATTAATGGCTTTGAATGTCATGAGTAATGCTTTGTATGTAAGTCCTGCAGGATATTGGGAGCCAGTGTAATTCCTTTAAGATGGGGGTTATGTGATCGTTCCTTGATGCACCATTGAGGATGCGGGCAGCAGTGTTCATCGCTAATTGTAGCATGTTTAGTGTACTTTTTGGGAGGCCATGTAGAATTATGTTTGCATAGTCAAAGTGTGGAATGACTATGGCTTGAAAGATGGTACGGAAGTTGTCAGGGTCGAGCATGTTTTTGAGGTTTCGGAGAGTCCTGATCTTGAAATAGATGGTTTTCATTGTGCGGTTTATGTGTTCTTTGAAGTCCAGTCGGTGATCCAGGGTTACGCCTAGGTATTTTACGGTGGATTTGATAGGAAGCTCAGCGTCCCGTACTTTTAGAGTAGACGAGGGTAAAAATTCTTTATTCTTCGTGATGATTAGGGCTTCCATTTTTTTGAAGTTTATTCTCATATTCTGTGTGAAAAGCCAGTCTGTGATTGCGTCAAAACACTCTGTTAGTACTGCATAATCAGGCCGAGTAACGTTGATTGGTGTGGAAATCAGCACGTCATCTGCATAGATTAGAGAGGAGACTTCAAATGAACGGGTGATCTCACATATCGGCTGCATATAGATATTAAAAAGTAGCGCCGAGAGGGAGGATCCTTGAGGGACGCCTTGTTTCAACTGGAAAGATTTTGAGGTGTTTGTTCCCATTCTAACATGTTGCCAGCGCTCTTCGAGGTAAGATTTGCACCAGTCCCATGCTAATCCCCGGATGCCCTTGCATTGGAGTCGGGTTAGGAGTTTGTTATGGTCCACAGAATCAAACGCTGCAGAGATGTCCAGGAATATTAGTGCAAAGCCCTTTTTGATATTGTCGGTTCCACAGATGAGGGTGTTGATTAGTGAGGTCAGCAATGATTCAACTCCGTGGGCTTCTCTGAATCCATGTTGACTGGGGTCCAGAGGTGATGTGGTGTCTATATGTTGTTGGATCTGAATCTGTGTCACCTTCTCTATTATCTTAGATGGCAGGGGGATGCTGGAAATTGGATGGTAAGATTCTTCTTTTGTTGGGTCTAGCTGGTTGTTTTTTTTAGAAGAGGTCTTATGGAGGTCTGCTTAAGAGCTGATGGGAAGATTCCTGTTGTGAAAGATTGATTTATGATTTCGGATATGAATGGGCTGAGCTCTTGTCGCAACGCTTTTATCCAGTGTGCTGGACATGGATCGTTGGATGCCATGGTTGTATTTATTCTGGTAATGATATCTTCGACGTGCTTTATTGAGGGGGATGTGAACTTGAGGAGTGGGCTTTCATGTAAGAAAGTTTGGGTAATAGTTGGGGGAGAGGTTGTTGAAGTTTGGATGGCTTTGGCCTGGATGTAATCGGCGTACTTTTGGGGGTGTATAGCATCTTGTTGTGGTGGGGCTGGCTCAGTGGTTAGTACTCTTACTAGGTTAAAGAGTTCTCGTGGCTTGTTTAGAGAGCGGTTGAGGAGTTCTGAGTGGAAGGCTTTTCTTCTGTTCCATACCGCTTCCCGATGCGTTTTTAGATGTGATAGGTATGTTGCTTGATCAGTGGAGTTCTGGGATTTGCGCCATTTTCTCTCTAGCTTCCTTAGGAATATGAGGGATTTCTTTAGCTCTGGGGAGAACCATGGTAGAGATGGTCTTTTATCTGAATGTTTATCTGGTGTTGAGTGGATGTTGGTTGTAGATGGTACCGAATATTCGTTAAGGGTGTTATTCCAGTTGGCGACTAAATCACTGATGTTTTAGGAGGGTGGTTGTGAAAGCTTCGGAAGTACAATTTTTGTGATTTCTTCTTTGTCAAATGGTATGAAACGTCTATGGTTTGTTGGAGACCGTTTCTTGATGTGGTTGGTTGACTCTAGCTGTACTGGCATGTTGAATGATAGAAGGCAATGATCGGACCAGGGAACTGGGGTAATGGAGAGATAGAATTTGTAGTTGTTGCTTGAATAGGTGGATGGGGTGAAGATCAGATCAAGCGTATTCCCACTATGGTGGGTGGGGTTGTTTACTATTTGCTCATAGTTGAGGTTGGACATTGCGTCGAGGAAGGAACAGGATGAGGTGGGTTGTAGTGAAGCGAGATTGAAGTCGCCTAGTAGCCAGTTTGGTTTGTCAGGATGCTTAGGATTGCAGGCTAAGTCGATTATGGTTGAGAGTTCTTCAGGTGAATTATCAAATTTTAGATCGTTTTTTGAAAGTTGAAAATGACAGTCATTAGGTTCACAAAGGGAAAGACTGCTAGTAGACAAAAGTGTCTAAATAAATAAAATAAATAAATAAATTTTTCATCGCATAGTCTATCACGTTCTAAAAATAAACTACTCTTCCAAGATTATTTTACAAACACTTAACCAAAAGGAGATGTTCCAAAGAAAGCAGTTGTCCAAAAGTACACAGCACTACGTTTCGGGCACATTTAAACTTCATGCCCTGTCTCAACGCTTTGTTGAACTGCCAAACAGAAAAGAAAAATGCCGCATTGCATCTCCACCTCTCCGACGCATGCTCTTTACAAATCATGAGACAGGGCATGGAGTTTAAATGTGCCCGAAACGCAGTGCTGTGTACTTTTGGACAACTGCTTTCTTTGGAACATCTCCTTTTGGTGTCTTTATGAAACAGAAGAGTGCCTTGATTGGTTGATGTTGGGACTTCAATTGGCCTACGACGACCCAGATAAGTCAAAGGGTTACATTGAGTTTTAAATCTTGGGTTTATTAATTGTTGTAAAGGTGGCACCTATTTGTGGTTCTTTTTCCACCTTTTACGGCTCTTTAATGGGCATATTTGATTTTCAATAGAAAAATGGAAGTAAACGGCTTCGGGAGGCTATTAACCTCATGGCCGATCTTCCGACAAGAATAATTCTTTGGCCTATAATTTAATTTTTGCTCAATTTTTGATTGTTCACTCTTCTTTTGTTTATTGACAACCCAGACAGGCAGGCATCTTCCGCTTGTCTCATTTCTTTGAATATGATCGGATATATCATGCTTCTGCTTTTTTTAGTTTTTTTGAAAGCCAGCAAAGACCAAAACACTGAGGACAAGCCAAAGTCCTCAAAAATAGAATACACACTGTCCCAAACATGCTCACTTGAATCCAATTCTGCAAGAGCCAACCCGAGATAGTGGACCCCACAAAAAACCTACTGAGGGACTCCAGTAAGAAAATTAGCAGGGAAGGTCTAATTTCACTTTCCAGTTCATCCCTCCAGTCCAGTCTAGACAAGTGGGACACAGCAAAGCAGTATCAACAACAGGTGGTAACCGCAATCCTGGACAGTGACATTCTGGCTCCATATACCACATCCTGCCAAGCTTCGACATCCAGCGGTAATGGCACACAAAGGAATGCAGAGAAGACCATGTTGCCGCCCTACAAATATTCTGAGGAGGAACCATATCAAACTCCTTCCCATAGCGATGCCTCAGCCCACATAGAATGAGACCATAACCCCTATCGCCTCATAGATCCACCAAGAAATGGACACCTTAGAAGCCGCCTCACCTCTCCAAGGGCCACCATAGAGAATAAAAAGTCTCTCAGAATGCCAAAAGGGTCAAGTCATCTTCATGTACTGCTTGACAACCCTGCAGACATCCAGTTTATGCAAAAGGCAGTCCTCCTCAGAGTCCTGTGACGCAGGGAAGGCTGGCAGCAAAACCATCTAGTTGAGGTGAAAACTGGATATCACCTTTGGCAGAAAAAGTAACCGGCAACACCACCTTCTTCTTAGAGATGACCAAATAAGGCTCCTTACAGGACAAGGCCTGAAGCTCCAAAATTCGATGGATCAAACAAATCGCCACCAGAAATACCACCTTCAAAAGTGAAGTCCTTTATTGTTGCGCCCTGGAGTGGTCCAAAGGGAATCTCTCAGCCAAGCCCTCTAAATAGCCAGGCCAAAAGCGAGAACTAATTTGCAGCTGGCATTTACACTGAACCCTGAGTAAGCAGATCTGGCTCCTCTGGCAACCAAAACGGCTCTAACAATAGCCGCATGAGATCCTCATACCACAGACAACGAGGCCAATCCAGTGCTATCTGCACCACTCACCCCAATGGGACTCTATTCATTGCAGGACCCAACCAATCAGAAGCCACGGGCAAAGACGTATAGTGGATCCGCCTTGACCAAGGCTGAACTAGGGCATCCAGTCCCTCAGACATATGCATCCTGCGGCGACTGAAGTAGTTGACCTTTGCGTTCTCCACAGATGCCATCAAATCCATCATTAACTGTCCCCAGCGGGACACAATCTGCTGGAACGCCAAAATTCTGAAAGCGCCCACTCGCTGGGATCCAGAGCATAACAATTCAGATAATCTACCTGGACATTCTCCCTCTTGGCGACATAGGCTGCTGAGAGCACCTGCAAGTCAGCTTCCGCCCACTGCAGCAATGGGATAGTCTCCGCCAATGAGCTCCGAGTGTCCCCGTCAAATGATATACGCCCAGTCATGGCATTGTCTGAAAGCACTCGCACCACCCTGCGATGAAGCAGCAGGAGAAAGGCCTCCAAGGCCAGATGCACTGCTCACACTCCTTCTGGGACCATCTACCCTGAGCCAGATAATGATCACCCCAACCCGAGAGGCTGGCCATCCGTTATCACAACCACCCAGTCAGAGGGCTTAAGGGGCATCCCTGCCAAGAGCAAATCTAGCCACAACACAAGCTTGCTCGGGCCTTTGCATGAAGAAGGAAGTGAACTTCCATGGACAGCAACTGAGAAGACCTCCTTAATAGGAGGTCCATCTGAAGGGCACGCATGTGTAATCTCACCCAGGGCACCAGCTCCAATGTGGCCATCATAAAGCCCAGTCCTTGAAGGTAAGCTCACATCCGTGGGCAGGGAACCCTCCTCCCACACCTTTGCTATGCTGCCCTCCAAGAGGAAAACCATGCCCTGGAGAGTGTTGAACTGAGCTCCCAGATACCTGAAGGACAGAGGGTTCCAGCTTGCTCTCGGCCAAGTTGATAACCCAGCCTAACTCTTGCAGGCACCAGATCACCAGGGCTGTTGCCTCCAGACTCTCCTGACCTGGTCCAAATCAGCCAACATCCAGATGGACAAGGATACTTTCCATGTACAAGTCTGCTGCCACTACCACCATGACCTTGGTGAACACTCTAGGTGCCGTGGACAGGCCAAATGGCAAAACCTAAAACTGGAAATGCCCCCTCGGCACCACAAACTGTAGAAATATCTGGTGATTGGGCTGAATAGGAATGTGTAAGTACACCTCTGTCAAATCCAGTGTGGTCAGGAACTTGACCTGCTACACCACAACTATCACCGAGCGCAAGGTCTCCATACAAAAGCGTGAGACCCTTAGGGCTCTGCTGATGCCTTTGAGAATGAGAATGGCACGCCAAGATTCCTCCTTCTTGGGGACCACAAAATACATGGAATACTGTGGCTCATGCCCCAGGCATTGCACAGAACCAGCACAACCGCTTCTAGCTGCAACAGGCATTTGAATCTTGCCGGAAGCCTGGCATGCAAGACCATGAAAGCATCTGAAAGGGTTTACTTGAGGGCATAACAATCCCTGATAACTTCCAGCACCTAGGCATCCATGTAATCTGGGCCCAAGAAGAACCACCACAGAAGCCCGCCCTCTGGCTGGATTTATGCTAGAGCCTCTACACCTTCAATGGGAGGGTTTTGTAGTCCTAGGGGCACCAGAGGTGCCTCTGTGGCCCCCCACAGGCACTGCCTCAAAAGGAGGGTCCCTGTGGCAGGAAACAAGACCTCTGTGGATTCGCTGCCCAAGTGAGATGAAACCTGAGAGAATCCTGACCACTGTTCTGCACAGGAGCACCTCTGCTGGTCTCTTTTGGCTTATCCTCCAGCAGTTTGGGACCCTTAGATTCTTCCAAATCCTTGACCAGAACTGAGGAATCTGCAGTATCCAAAATGGTAGTGGTTCCTGCCAAAACTGCTGAACTGCAATCATTCACGGGAGCACCAGCTGACCTCCCACCTCTTGCTGCACCATGCTACGGCCCCTCCAAGCCTCCCCGAGATGATCCATAGCTGACACGGCTGCACCCCAGACCTAACACAGAGTCATAGACCCCAAGTCTAGCACAAATTCACAGGCCATGTTCGCCACCTGCTGGAGACTGAGAAATAATAGCTATTGTCAGTGGGCACAAGCTACTTATAGCACACTTTAAGTTGTATTCTCAGTCTCCACCTGCTGGTAGATGAATATAACCCACTTGTCTGGACTGGACAGATGAACTGAAATATCTAAACATACACACGCAAAAGCCAAGAATACTAAAGCGTATCTCAGCCCTCTGAATCCTATCTGGTAGAGGAGCTCTGAAAGAAAGGCGTTCAGAAAGCTCACTGTTGCAGATAAGCATGCTGTTAGCAAGAGGTGTATGCAACCTGGGCTGCACATTTTCTGTAAGCCTTAATATTTTTTTCCATCAATGCATAATCAAGCTGTAGAATTTGTTGCTGAAAGTTGTGGTCAAGGCACTTAGCATAGGTGGGTTTAAAAAGGGTTCAGACAAGTTACTGAAGAAAGTGCATAAACCATTCAAAGCCATGTAGCTTGGGAAAACCAAGTGCTTCCTGGGATACAGCCGGGTACGTGCAACATGGATTGGCCACTGCCAGAGAAAATACTGGGCTTAATGGAACTTTGGTCAGACCTAATAGAGGACATCCTATGTTCTTATCCTTTTCAATACAACAAAAAAAAAAAAGTGACAAAAGACCCGTAATACTAAATGGAGCAGACAGCAGGACTGAATTGCGTTAGGAAAATAAGTTTGGACAAATTTTATTGTTGCATAAGAAACCAAATAAGAGCATTTCAAACGATTTTGTGAGCAGAGCTTCAACATTTACTAACAAAACATAAAACTCTCCCCCCCTCCTCCACAAGTAACTGTAGCTAAGTTTTGTTATAACAAGATTGAGACTCATAAAATAACCAGGGAACTGCATAGCATATATCATGCCAAAAAGACGTCAGCTTGCATTCCAGTTCTCCCTAACCAAGTGGGCCGAAATTCTCCTTGTGAAGATCTGTTTCGTGTATACTAAGCTTAGTACGCCCCTTCTCTCAGTGAGGCTGCAGCACTGTGAGGAGAGCGGAAGGGTGGAAGAGGGCAGGGAAATGGAACACAAAGGAATCATGGTTTCCTAGAATGCTGAAGTAGCAGTTTTCACTTTGCAAAACCCTATTTTTTGCATTTAACTATGATTATATATCACAACTAGCTGGAAACGGAGATCCTTTGAAGGGGAAAATGAATTTGCAAATATTTCAACCATATTTATGCATAAAGATTCCAAGAGGCAACAAAGATCTACATATCTCTCCACTGGATATAGGCAGTAAGACCATGCTCTATAAACTGCTCTCTGATTGGGCATGGAGAAGGGTTAGGTCCAGTAATATAAGACAAGACATGTTTAATTTATACATGGAGCTATCCCTCCTCCCCCTGCCCCCTTGAGAATTTGTGAAGATGTTGAATGGGACCTAGAACAGCTGGAAGCCTAACCACTGTAAACAAGCAGGCAACCCACTGGGACTGCTAGTCCCAACAGCTTGCATAGACCTGAGGGATATTTAATCATAAGTCAGTCGTCCTGTCCATGCTGAAGATGTATAACCTCCTACGTCCCTGCTCTTTCGTATGTCCCTCCTCGGTAGAGTTAAAGTTTAGGAAGCAGGTCTTCGGAGAGGCAGAGAAGAAGATTCCACTTCCATTTGTTCAGTGGCTCAGGCTGTTAAATCATGAACCTCCCATGGGAGCACATTCCAAACAAGACCGGGATATGCCAATACCCAGATTTAAGATAAGCCTACTTATTTATAGATTACCTCTCCTGGCACGGGTCTGTGCGCTCTTTTTGGTTTACTGGTCCTGTTGGTTACAAGGTTCTGAATGGAAGATAGAGTTATGGGGTTCTTCTGAATCCTCACACTAACCTCCCAATTCTCCTGGGCTCCCTACTGTTAGAAAGCACACCAGCACGCCTTGCATACGCTGGCCCAGAACTGTGCAAGTTCACCCAGGAAAAGAATTATCTGGCTTTTCTGAGAACGTGTCCCACATGACTGCCTGAGAACGATTTCAGTGAAAAGTGAGAAGACGATTGAGGTGCGGTACAGAGTAAGACGATAGAGTTTTATTGGGGGGGGGGGGGGAATAGGAGACATGGATGGGAAGGGAAATAGTCGGGAGCTGAAGGTGGTGTTCTACCGTATGCAATGTTTTACGAGTTATAACTCATTTTGAACTTTTATTGGAGGAAGTATATCATCAAGTCAGGGTATTACCATTTCCTCAGACTAGGGCAATAGATCTGTCTACTTGTAAGACAAGAACCACACACAGAGCTGGCCCAAACGTACCTGCTGCCCTAGGCAAACCTTCAGCTATGTGCCCCTGCACACCACCTTCTAGGTAGTGCATGGTCCTGCCTCCCCCCCCACCCCCCATAATTGAGCACCTCCCTTACCCTATTCCCACAGTCCAACATCTCCCCTTCTCTCTCCCCCCTCAAGGTGTCCAATATTTTGCCTTTCCCGTCACCCAAGTGGAAGACGGCAGCACTATGGCTCCTCCACATCCTTCAAGGCAGCGGCAGAGCAAGCCACTGTCCGTGCAACCACAGGCTTCAAAGTAGCCCCACACACATGCACACTCATGGCTGACTGCTGCTGCTCCTTTCAAAAGGAAGTTTGTATCAGAGGAGACTGGACTGGCAGGCTATGAGTGTGCTTAAAAGATCCACAGCTGCGCCACCTTCCCCCTGAGGCCTGCTTCCCTAGGTGGATACCTTGTCTGCCTGATTGGTGGACTGGCTCCGGCCATACATGCAAAAGCTCTATACAGAAGCAAATTGATCCTGTGGAGCTATTTTATACAAGCTTTTTAAAGGAAACCACCATAGATACCATTGTGCTGTCAAAGACTGGTAACAAACACTCATGCACGTTAAGAACATGGAATCAGCCACTATTAGTCATTAGAATGTGCATTCACTTTGAAATTAAATGAAAAATGCAATAAAACAGGTTTGAGGGGGAGGGGAGCTTCACAATGACAATTTACTTGCTTTATTTAAGCAAATACTGTTTGCAAACTGCATACACTAAACCCAAAAATGAAACAGACATTCAGAGTGCAAGCCTTTAGCTCTCATCCAAGAGTGATGACCATGGTCCCCTGCCCAATGGGGGAGGGGCACTATCTACCAGCCAACCTTGAAAGCGGAAGACACTTGGGGATCAAACTAGGGCCCTTTCGGATGGTAGTGGACATCATCAAGATGCACTTAGGTTAGAAAGGTTTGTTTAGCGTCACAAAAGGAACTGGAACTGTTAAAACTGTTGGCTAAGAATCAGGAGAGAGTGTGGGGCTCGGAGAAGGCAAGGGGCTTCATGAGGCATCCAATTGGGTGTGTTGGTGGGTGTCAAAGATGGAGGATCTTAAAAGGTAAAGCGGTATCTGAATTTTTACAGCTTCAGAAGAAATGCAGAGCAGAGATACATATAGGCCCAATATTAATAAGATTCAGGCGGTCAGTGCCAGTGCCAACCACATAAGCTGGGTTTTGTTTTTAAATTTGCCCCAGTTATAGGCATAATTATGTGTATAACCTACAGCCTCAGGCTATACTTATAAAAGCAGTGTGTTAATCGGGAGTCAACCGAAACATTACGCAGAAAGCAGTGAAATTTCAGCTGCTCGCCATAAAACACCTATACATAAGTTAGACCAGCAAAAAGCAGGCTTGACCTTGGCATAAAAGTGGCAATGTGTCTTACAACTTAAAACATATATTAAACGACATCATTAAACTAGCTGGCACCATCGAATATATGAATAAAGCAACGTGCTGCTGTGGACACATTAGCCAGCAGCTGTTCGGCATCAGGACCATATGTTTTTGCAAATTCTCAAAGCAAAGAGAGATATTAATGAAATGCTCTACTGTTAAACTCCCAAACCACAAAACTTCAGTTACATTCTATGAACATGCTTATGGACGTGTGATAACAGAGCTGATCATCCCTTGCAGGTGGTGTGAATATGCACACAAAAGTGCAAAGAGATAGAAGGTTGATGAACGGAGGCTTTGGGGGAGGGGGATAGTGTAGATGTAGGTGACAGGGTAGGAGTACAATGTGAAATGAAAAGCGAGCAGCAAAACAAAATTCCTGCAATCCCGAGGAATAAGTTTCATATTCAGAAGGTTCCCTCCCTTGAGGTTTGGGATCTATTGTAGAAGACAAAACCTAGCATGGCAGCGTGCTGTAAGAGAGACCACTATGCCCTTACGGAATGTTCTAATGTGGTTCTGTGCCTACAAAGAAATGCAAGACTTAGCTACAGGGAAGAAACATCTATGGAGAATTGTTCCTGCTTGACTAGTGCTGAACATGCAGCATCTTCAGGTTAGTAAATATTCTCATGTTATACTACATTTTCCCTAAGGACAGCTGTCTTTCCTGGCCATAAAAAGCTTTTAGGTGGGCTTCTGATATTACTTCAACTCATGTTTGAACAGAAATGTGCAATACTTTATGGTACTATTATTTTTAACACAGATATTCCTTTTCATTTTTTTTCTGTGCAGAATCTTTGACTAGTGATCTAAAACAATTTAACTAAATTTGATTTAAATCAAATTTGCTCTCCTGACTAGTGATTTAAAGGCATTTTTTCATCTTAGATTTCTGCACTTAAATGCATACATTTTGATTTAAATCACAGTTGACAAACTCTTGATTGCTCAAGCTTTCTTAGGTCACGCCTCATCTTTTTCCACCATCTATGTACCCATCCTGTTACAGATATAATCATCTGCAAAAAGGCAAACGTATCCTACAAGCCTCTCTGAAGCTATTACTGTACTTCTGAAAATACTGAGCAGAACTTAACCTAGGACTGAATCTTGAAGCACACCATTTATATTCTCCTTTCTTTGGCTTGAGCTCCACCTACCAAAACTTTCTATTGTCCATCCTTTCTTGTGTATACAGCCATCAAACAGGACTAGATAAGTTTAACCTTTAAATACTGGGAATCCCACTGCAGCTGAAGGAAATGGATGAGTTAGATCACTTCCTTGAGCTATTCATTTGCTTTGGGTCAATGCCAAAATTATGTCCCGTTTTGCTTTTTAATGCCTGCCTGGTAATTTCCTCCTAAGAGCTTCCATCTTCCTTCTTTTTGCTTGATTGGTTTCTGTATGTATGTTATTCTCGTATGCTATTAAACTGTCTAATAAGATTGAGATACCCATCATTCCCTGTGGATTTTGACTTGCTGCCTGAGAACAATGCAAGAATATTCCTTGTATAGTTATTGACTTTTTTTTAGCAGTCACAGTTATAAGCAATGATTATTAGTCAGGATATCTTTGAGCTTACTTTAATTATTTACACAAAAATCCAGTAGTTTTGATTTAAAAGAATCAATGAGTTTTATCCATCCTGGATATGCACCAAACAAGAATCAGATCTCAGACTTGTATTTGATTGCCTGAAGTTTGCAGAATATGAGATCCAGTGTCTCTGGTCTCCTGCAAATTCACAGTCACAGGAAGGGTAGTAAAATCAGACCCTTTCCATGGAGTGCAACAGGAGATCAGTGGGCTAGATGGTGGCCTGTACCCCTAAGCGAATCCTTAAAATCATGACAGGACGGTGCCTCGGGCTGCTTCCTCCAACATCCCCCGCTAGTCAAGGCATGCCATTCCTGCTCCCTGCTGCACAGTAAGAGGAAGCAGCCAAAGGCTTTGCACAGTTATGCTTGAAAGCTTGAAGAAACTTGGCCTGGCACATAGAGAAGGGGTGGAAGAGGGATTCAGTGTGGGTGTGGGAAGTAAGGGAGGAGATGTGAAACGTATGCGTGTGAGACAATAAGAAGGTGTGAGTTTTATGTTTAAATGAGAGAAAAAGAGATCTCCCTCCCCTCGCCTGGTCCAGGATCCTCCCTATTTATCACGAAGTCCCTTTTCCTATCATCTATCACCTAGTCCTCTGTCCCAGACATTCCTTCTGCATCTCCCCTGAAGATTTATCTCATTCCCTGAATCCTTTCCTCTGCCCCTATTCTCTATACCCTCCACCCCCCCCCTCCCTTTAGAGCAGTAGTTAGGCATTTTAGTTCTTGGGGCAAGCAAGCTTATTTGTGTACTCTCTCTCTCCACTGTAATCAACAATCCTGTACCCCTCCGCCCACCCCCTCCTTCAACCTAGACAAGAAGAGGAATACAGCATTCTTCCTGCTTTTGTCTGCTGCTAGCCCATACTTTCATGTCAGTCTACTACTACTTCTACTATTGAACATTTGTATAGCGCTACAAGATGTTCGCAGCACTGCATAGACACATGTAAAAGACAGTCCCTGCTCATCGGAGCTTACAATCTAGTCAAGACAAACACAATAGCTGTAGACATGGGATATATCTAGGGGGAATGGTACGGAAATATGAGGGAGATCAAGCGAGTCATCAGATAGCGGCTTTTCACTGTGGGCAGCTTTGGGCCTGCCCCTCATTCCTTCCCAAAAATATGTATCAGTACTGTGTAGAAGTACAAACACCACCATGACCAATACAAACTTCCATGTGTCATTCACAATACTTGTTCAGAAATATTTTTATGGAAACTCAAAAAGAAGAGACACTCAAAAAAACATGGTGCATAGAGCTGTCTTTGCACGCCCACAGGCTGGCAGGAAGCATTAAGGATCCTGCCAATCTCATCACTCTGACTCCTAATTTCACCCCTGCTTTTTCCTTTCCTGCAGCCTCACCACCCAATTTCCCCATCCCCAAAACTCGCTCTTCCACTTTCCCAATCTTCTCTCTCTCACTTGACCTTCCCAAACTTTGTCTTACCCCAATTGATCCTTTCCCTCCTCCCCTCAGAGCTGATCGTCTGCCCTGCCTAACAGGAGGAGAAATGGTATTTCATGTTGTGTCTGCCTATGGCGTAAGAGGTTTTAGTGCCTGAAGTGCCGTCAGGCTCCTTCTGATGCATCTGGATATCTGTCATTTGCTCTTTGCTCCCACAGTTACATTGGGATTGAGGAATTCTGTGGAAAGGGTCCTTATGGCTGCAGAACTGTCGGAGACCAGGGGCCCTGCTCACAGCTATTCTTGATTTGCCACTCTGCTCCCTTTACTATAATTTCCTTAACCTTCTCTCTCTTTTCTAAGACCGTTACATACAGCCTGCCATTTGCGCTCTAACTCGGAAATTACTTAAGAAATCATGCATTTATTGATGTGCACTGAAAACTCAGCACCACCTACATATAGCTTAAAGGTTACAACTGCGGAACATTCTTTGTAGGTAATTTCACTGCTGTTACATGAGGACATAAGAATTGCCATACTCGGCCAAACTAAAGGCCCATCAAACACAGTGCACTGTTCCCAACAGTGGCCAACCCAGGGACCCATATAGTAGATGGACACCATTCTGCTTATCTTAGAGATAAGCAGTGGATTTCCCAAAGTCCATGTTAATAATGGATTATGGACTTTTCCTCCAGGACAACTGTCCAAACTTTTTTTTTTTTTTTTTTTTTAATGTCAGCTAACCTAAATGCTTTTAATCACTTCTTCCAGAGCTTGATTATGCCTAATGGTTAGAGTGGTAAGCCAAGCACCAGGGAGAGTCCTGGTTCAGATCCCACCGCTGCTGCTGCTTGTGATCTTGGGTAAGTCACTTAACCCTCTGTTGCCTCAGGTACAAACTTGGACTACATGCCCCTCCAAGGAATAGGAAAATACCTACAAGAACTGAAGGTAACTTGTCTTGAGCTACTCCTGAAAGAACCGCAAGCTAAATCCAAAATCCCTTCCAATTTGTTTTAAATGCACCACTTAGTAACTCCATTATGTGCCCCTTTACTCTTTCAAA
The DNA here is from genome assembly GCA_033557465.1 of Ichthyophis bannanicus. Lineage (NCBI taxonomy): Eukaryota > Metazoa > Chordata > Amphibia > Gymnophiona > Ichthyophiidae > Ichthyophis > Ichthyophis bannanicus. The sequence goes on along the minus strand of CM066050.1, from coordinate 26,062,750 downwards.
AGTAGAAAGACTAACAAACAATTTGTATTTACTTCATATTTCTAGAGTTCTATAAGACGTCCACAACACTGCAAGATGCATACTAGAGTCAGTCCCTGCTTCCAACACATTCTTGCTGCAATACAGCAGGACTGAACAGACAAGCCATTTATAAATCATTGTTTAAAGGGGCTAAACAGAACACAAATAAAACAAATCTTAGCAATAAGATTTTATATATACAAAGTGCAGCTAAAAGGAACATGCTGTTCTACTGGAAAAGGAAAATACCACTTAGGTTTCAGCCACTAAAATGCAGACATGTAACAACAAAACTACTGGGCTTAATTTTCAAATTAGTTCAGAATAAATACAGAAGTACAACTGCCAATCCGCCTGTTTCTACAGAATACACAGGGAAGCAGAAAAGCAGAAAAGGCAGGAGGTGGAAATAAAATGCAATGCAATTTAGTTTCAGTAGTCAAACCACTTTAGAACACAAAGGAAGCGGTGCACGCAGGTCCATCTCATGAATATTCACTGGATATCCTGAAACCTGACTAGCCTGGAGATCCCAGAAGTCTGGGTTGAGAACCATTGGACTAGAGAAATACATGTGTCATGTGTGTTTGTGTGTATATATAAAAGAAGAGGGGGGAGAGGTAAGAAATGCCTCATGGGACAGACCAGGCTGGGAGATGATATACTGACCACTTTGTTGACTTTTGATAGAGCGTGTACAGTATAGAACGTCACCACAAACCATGGCATCTAGCCAGCTGGGAAAAAATATTTTGTGCAATCATACTGCGAAGTATGCCTATTGTCAAAATGATGGCTCTGGTTCCCAGTGAATAAATAAATGCATGTTTTAAATAAACAGATAAAAGTTTGGAGCAGCCACTGTCAGACAGCGCCCACTGTACTGTGTCTACATGATGCCATCAACTCCTAAATGAATAATTTGATGACTGGCGTCCTGCTGCCATAGCTGCTCTAAGTGGTCGGGATAGTTTAAAGTGTTCTTGGTTAGAGGGAACAAATCCATTTTAATACTCTGCTGGTAAATCTCAGCAATGTTTTAATCAGTCCAAGGTCCACAGGACACCATTGAACTTCTGTGAAAAGGAGCTTGCGGATTTCCAATTGCCCCAAACTGTAGCTCTAACAGACAGAGCCAGTTTAATATACAATAAGAGGAAATAAGGTGCCATGATTATCATAAAATGAATGTGAAAACAAGGTATATAAATAAAATATGCTGTTAGAGCAGTAAATACACACACACACACACAGGGTTGCCCAAAAAAGTGAGAACATCTCGTAAATTAAAAGCTTAAATAGTTTACTTATTTACCTTTTTTAGCTATATAACGCCTTTATTTGGACAATTTCCGGTCGCCATCTTTGTTTTTTTAATTTGTCCATTGTTTACATCTGTCTTTATGAATTCTTAAATAACTTATATGCTACGAGATGTTCTCACTTTTTTTGGGCCACCCTGTATATATACATACATACATACATAAGGCAGTACCGGCACCCTTTTTTCCCCCCCAGTGTCCTGCTTGCACATATGCAGCCGACGACAAGCAGTTAAACAGTTAATTGGTATGTAAGTCTTACTGGTTAGTCCATGAACTGTTTAATGAGTGCCAGCTGAGGGCACAAAATGCTGCTGTCTCTTCCTGCCTGGCTGTGCAGATATAGCAGTTACTTACCTGTAACAGGTGATCTCTGGGAACAGCAGGAATAAAGTCTTCACATATGGGTATCGTCGGTACCGACCGAGCCTGCGTGGGAACGCTCCCCAGCGTCCAGAAAGAAAGCTTTTGGGAGCATCCCACAGCGCCTGCGCGCTGCCTTCCCGCTTTTCCCAACCGCCTCTCTCCAGTTTGAGTTTTAAGCTGAGACAAAGAGAGAGAGAGGAAAGGAAAGATAGATAGAAAGATACAACTCCTAGGGGAGGTGAGTGGGTTGTGAAGACTTATTCCTGCTGTTCCCAGAGATCACCTGTTACAGGTAAGTAACTGTGCTATCTCCAGGAACAAGCAGGAATGAGTCTTCACATATGGGGACTCCCCAGCTAGAGATGCCAGGGAGATCTCCAAGGTTGTGAGTCCCTGAGAAGGGCTCTACCTGCCCCATTGATCTCGGGCATCCAACCAGGGATGGGGGGTAGGAGTTGATTAGGTATGGAACAGGTGTTTGAGAACAGCCTGACCAAACAAGGCATCCCGGCGAGAGTCCTTGTCCAAACAGTAATGGGCTGTAAAGGTATGAACAGAGGCCCAGGTGGCCGCTCGACAGATTTGGTCGATGGACACAGAGTTCAGATGAGCCATAGAGGCTGCCATGGCCCTCACATTGTGAGCTGTGACATGGCCCTCCAGAGAAAGGTTCTTAGTCTGGTAGGCGAAAGAAATACACTGAGCAATCCAATTGCACAGAGTTCTCTTAGAGACTGGAAGTCCCAAATGAGAGGGATCAAAAGCAACAAAGAGTTGAGAGGACTTTCTATGTTGCTGTGTCCTTTGTAAGTAAAAAGCGAGCGCTCTCTTACAATCCAGGGTATGGAGATTCCTTTCTGCACTTGATGCATGAGGTCCTGGAAAAAAGACAGGTAAATACACCTCCTGGTTCAGATGAAAAGGTGAGACCACTTTAGGCATAAAGTGTGGATTAGTCCTGAGGACTACCTTGTCATGATGGAACCTTCTATAAGGAGGATTAGCCACCAAGGCTTGCAGCTCACTGATGCGGCGAGCCGAGGTGACTGCAATAAGAAAAGTAACCTTCCAGGAAAGAAATTTCAAGGAGGTAGTGGCTAAGGGTTCAAAGGGTGGCTTCATAAGCTGGCCAAGAACCAAATTCAAGTCCCATACCACTGGAGGTGGTCTAATGGGAGGTTTAGTTAAAAGAAGGCCTCTCATGAATCTTGCAATAAGAGGATGAGAGGAAATAGGCTGTCCATTGAGAGGCTTAAGGGATGCTGCAATAGCACTCAAATGGACTCTTACTGAATTCGTTTTAAGGCCAGCATGGGATAAATGCAACAAATACTCTAGTAAAGAATTCAGAGGTATTGCAAGGGGGTTTAAGACCCTTCGGTGCACACCAAATGGTAAACCTTTTCCATTTAAAAGCATAGGAACGTCTAGTGGAAGGCTTTCTGGAAGCATGAAGGATATCCTTCACCTGCTGAGAAAGATGCAAATCTTGAAGGTCTAGGCCTTTAGCAACCAGGCTCTGAGATGAAGAGACTGGGGATTTGGGTGCCACAATGTTCCCTCCTCCTGGGACAGGAGGTCTGGAGCACATCCCAAGTTCAGGGAGGGAGCTTGAGAGAGATGCAGAAGTAGAGGGTACCACACTTGGCGTGGCCAATGTGGTGCTAGGAGGATCATAGACCCCTTGTCTCTCTGAAGTTTGAACAGTGTCTTGGGAATTAGGGGAATGGGTGGAAAGGCATAGAGGAAGTCTTGCCCCCAATGAAGGAGAAAGGCATCCCTGGCCTGAACTCCCTGACACGTAATCCTGGAACAGAACCGGGGAAGTTTGGCATTCCACGGACTTGCAAACAGGTCTATGTCCGGGGTTCCCCAAATTCAGGAGATCCTGGCTATCTGGTCCCCATGGAGGGACCATTCGTGTGGAAGCAGAATTCGACTGAGTCTGTCTGCCCAAGAGTTTTGAACCCCTATTAGATACACTGCCACGAGATGAATTTGATGCTCTCTGGCGAAGGCCCACAATCTCAAAGCTTTGTTGCAAAGCGACAGAGAGCCAGTCCCGCCCTGCTTGTTCACATAGAACATGGCTACTTGGTTGTCCGTGTGAATGAGGACTGTCTTGTAGCTGAGCAGGGTGTGGAAGACTCAGAACTAGAAGAATTGCTCAGAGCGCCAAGAGGTTGATATGTAGAGATGTCTCTTGTGGAGACCAGATGCCCTGAGTGGAGAGATCTTGTAGATGAGCTCCCCAACCCCTTGGAGAGGCATTTGTTGTAAGGGTTGCTTGGGGTAGTGACTGTTAAAAGGGGGACCCCAGCAACAGATTTTGAGTGGACTTCCACCACTGGAGAGACCAGAAGAGGCGACTGGAGGTTACTATCTTGTCCGACAGGCACCCTGATGCCTGGGTCCATTGGGTGGACAGAGTCCACTGAGCTGCCCTCATGTGAAGGCGAGCATAAGGAACCACATGCACGGTGGATGCCATGTGGCCTAACATTTCTCGAGCAGTTAAATGGGACTTTAACTGAATTTGTGAGGCTAACTGCACCAAGCGTAGGCAACGGGCCTGGGGAAAATAGGCCCTTGCAGTTGTGGTATCCAGGAAGGCCCCTATGAACTCTAATGACTGAGTAGGGGTGAGATGGGATTTTGGGATGTTTATTACAAGTCTCAGATACTGAAGAACACACCTTGTGCAGGCTAGGGAAGTCTGGGCCTCTGACTGGGACGGAGCTCGGATGAGCCAGTCGTCCAGATATGGGAATACAAATATTCCTAGAGTGCGTAGAAATGCAGCTACTACTGCCATGCATTTTGTGAACACTCTTGGAGCAGAGGCCAGACCGAAAGGAAGCACTCTGTATTGGTAGTGCTTTCCTTGATAAAGTAACCGAAGGAACCTTCTGTGTGTTGGATGGATGAGGATATGGGTGTACGCATCCTTGAGATCTAGAGAACAAAGCCAATCCTGACTCTGAAGGTATGGAAGGAGAGCACCGAGAGAAATCATCTTGAATTTCTCCTTGCATAGAAACTTGTTCAATTCTCTGAGATCTAATATGGGTCTGTAGCCCCCTGTTTTCTTTGGGATAAGAAAATAGGGGGAGTAGAACCCTGAGCCCTGTTGAAGAAGGGGTACTTCTTCTATTGCCCTTTGGGCAAGAAGGGTAGCAATCTCCTGACCCAGAAGGTCGAGGAGAGATGTTGGAGAATTGAACTGTCTCACCATGGTGTGGGGAGGAAGGTTTAAGAAATGAAGCTTGTACCCCTCCCTTATGATGGAGAGGGTCCATTGCTCTGCTGTGACTTGTTCCCATCTGGGAGCAAAGTGGGCTAACCTTCCTGGAATGGTGAGAGGCTCTGGTTCTTCTAGAGCCAGAAAGGCTAAGTTCTCTAGATGTGAGTCAAAGGCCCTGAGGAGGCTGAGGCTGTTGGGCCGTAGCAGTCCTTGCAGCCTTAGGCTTTGGCTTCGGTTTGTTTAGGTTGTTGCTGACGCTTTGCAGCAAAACGACCTGCAGAAGATGCCTGCTGACCATAAACAGGATAATATTTCCCCTTTTTGGGAAAGAAAGCCTTTTTGAATAACCTTTTTCTAACAGGAGCAGAAGTAGACTTTGAAAGTCTATCTAAGGCAAAATTCTCAGCATCCATCTGAGTGGCCTTTGCTTGCCAATCCTTGCCAAAAAGGTTTTCACCTGTACAAGGAAGATTTCCTAATCCATCCTGGACCCAGGGTTCCAAATCAGAAGCTTGTAACCAAGCAACTCTGCGTGCACCTATGGCAATAGGCGAGGCTCTGCTGGCACACTCAAAAGAGTCAAAGGCTGCACGGTTGGAAAATTTGGAAACATCCTGGGCATGTTTAAGCCAGGTGAGAAACTCCTCCCTTTTATCTTCTGAGATAAAAGGAGATAAAGTTTGCAGATGATCTTTAACTTCCTTTAGAAACATCCCCATATAGAGACTATAGGAGTTGATTCTGGCAGTAAGCATATTGGCCTGGAAAATTCTCCGGCCAAAAGCATCCAAGGTTCTGCATTCTCTTCCTGGAGGATTAGATGAGTGTCTTTTTGCACTCTTTATCTTCTTCATAGCAGACTCCACCACAATAGAGTGGTGAGGAAGCTGAGTCTTATGAAAGCTAGGGCAAGGAGGAACACGGTACATGGTGTCCAACCTGTGCGAATGAGGGGAGGTAGTGAGAGGTATCTCCCATATGCCCAACATGTGATCATAAAGGATCTCATGAATTGGTAAAGTAGCTGCCTCTTTAGGAGCCTTAGGATATTGTAAAATATCCAATTTCTTGGCTCTAGGCTCTGGTTCAGGGGTCACTGAAATGGAGAGGCCCCTGGCCACTTCCCTAATGAAGTCTTGAAAAGACAAGTCTTCTGGAGGAGACAGTCTTCTTTTTGGAGAAGAGGGCTCCTGAGGAAGGAGTACCGATGCTTTGACAGAAGCCTCTGATTCATCAGAGTCTTCGGAGGAATCGAAGTATCGCCTGTCTGGATGCTCTTGCAGAGCCCGATACGCGTACCGAGTGGTATCGACATCGGGAGTGATCGGTACCGATTCGGTACCGATGGGCATCACAGAACAGGGTACCACTGCAGTCGACACCGAAGCCAATGTCGATGCAATCGGTACCAGCACCGGAACCGATATCGGTGCCAGTGCCGGAACCGGTACCGACAACTGAGTTTGTTGTGGTACCGGAGGCGTCGCAGCTTGTATGAATGCCGTAATGACACGCTGCATGGTCAGAATATTCTGATCCATCGACGCAACCAATGTCTGGATGTCGGTACCAGTGGAAATCACTGGTACCCCAGAACATAGCAGCAGGTGATCGGTTGAGGCCACGCCATCGATGTCAACCTGTGACCCCATAGATAAAGCTTTGAAAGCCAGAGCTTCCCGCCGGGGTAATTTTTCCGGTGCGGGATCCTCGAGAGCAAGCCCAGAGGCATCTCGATACTTAGAGGGAGATCTACCCTTCGAGGACCGGCTGGACTTATGTTTGGTTACCTGAGATCCATGGGAGGAAGAAGCAGCCCTGGAAGATGTCGATGCCACCGAAGCTGCATCAGAGGGAAAAAGGGTACTGAGCTTGGCCGCTCGATTCTGTCGACCTCTTTTAGACATCATGGAACAGGACTCACAATCGGTGATGGAGTGGTCAGGGCCCAAACATTTTAGACACCAGTCATGGGTGTCTGTGATAGAAATAGTACCGCTGCACTTCGTGCACTTTTTAAACCCGGAAGCGTGCTTTTCCATGAGGAAAATTTTTCTAGGCCTAAAGGCCCAAAAGGAAAAATGCACAGAAGTGGGAAACGGTGTTTTTTTTTTAAAGAAAGAAGAAAAGACCGGCGGTACCGGTCCGACGTCGAAGGAGGCAGACGCGTGACCAAAGAAATAAAGAAAAATAAAGAATTTCTTCAGCGGTGACAGGAACACGACCTGCTGGCTCCGTGGAAAAGAAGAACTGGAGAGAGGCGGTTGGGAAAGGCGGGAAGGCAGCGCGCAGGCGCTGTGGGATGCTCCCAAAAGCTTTCTTTCTGGACGCTGGGGAGCGTTCCTGCGCAGGCTCCGTCGGTACCGACGATACCCATATGTGAAGACTCATTCCTGCTTGTTCCTGGAGATCATGCTTGCTCCAAGCTGGATGAAATTGAATCACTACCGGCCAGTTCAGTAAGTGTGCCGACACATTGACATCTGGCTGAGGGGATGGGAGGTATTTGATGCGGTTACTTTCAGCAGTATCACATAAAAGATTAACCATTTACATTTCAATGGTTTAATGGTTAACCTTTCAAACAACACATACAATCTTGCTAGTTGGATCTGTCTAGTCAGCTATGCAGAGGGGATCTAGGGATTTTCATCTACCTGACCTTTCACATAGTCTAGACAGCAGGATGAACTACAGTGAAGATAAATAAAGCTATAAAAACAGGCTTTGACAAATTTTTGTGGATTTAGGAGCCAGTTCTTCTGGCCTCTTTGTGCTACCTCCCCCCTGCCCCCAGTTGTCTCTCACACTGGTCTTATGTTCTCAAGTATCGAGAGACCAGGACCAGAATTCCTACACCACGTGGCATCTTTAACAGTTATAGCTTCAGAGATGAAGTGTGTTCGCGCACGCAATGGTGGTGTGCCTGTGCGTGGGTTGCAGAGTTGGGGTGCCTGTATGTGCATGCATGCGTATTCACAGTGGAGCTGGGATAAGCGTCAGTCATGTGGAGGTGGGATGTCTGTGTGTGTTCTGGTGGAAGGGGGCTACACCTTTTGGCAAATACACATTGTACCCTTTTATTCCCAGGCATTCATCCCTTTAAACCTCCAACACCCTGCACTCTTCCCTCCCCCCTAGCACTCTCCCCTCCATGCTCTAAATTCCCCCATCCGCCTTCACTTTTTTTTTTTTTTTTTTTACTATTGGCCCTTTAACTTTTCAGTGCTTCACTCCCTCCCCGTCTAACCGTTGTCATCGCAGGTCCTCTTTCTGGCTGTAGTAGATTGAATCCCTGCAGGCAGCCTGCTGCCTTCGGGCCATGATTGCAGCCTTCCCCTATCCGATCGCTGGCAGGCAGACAGAAGGGGACTTGTGTCTTTCTTCGGTTCTTCTGCCCGTGGAAGATCGGATCCCTACGGGCCAGGTTTGCAGCCTTCCCCCTTCTCATCTGCCCGCAGGAATCCGATCTCCTGCAAGAAAAACAGGACAAGGAAAGCCGCGATTGTGTCCCACAATCACTACTTTTATTTATTAATATTTTTTAAAGAAGGGAGGGCAAGAAAATCCCAGGCACCAGGTGCAAATTTCTGGCTTCTATGGCAACCTGGCACCTGGGATTTGCCAAGCCCTGCTATAACTTAACACTCCACAATCTTAGGAAATAGCTCCCAACATGATATTTAGAAATCATGCAAGAGACAGGAAAAGTTCAGTAATCCCCTTATGTCTATGGTCTAAAATTTACTTCAGAGTGCTACAGTGTTAGTACATGGTAATGTCATTAATGCATGCTGTTAGTAAATAGGTTGGAGTCTGTGCAGAGGGTGGCTACTAAAGTGGTTAGAGATCTTCGTTATAAAGCATATGAGGACAGACTTAATTATCTTAATATGTATAATTTAGAGGAAAGACAGGATAGAGGAGACATGATGCAGTTGTTTAAAACCTCCGTGGCAAGCTCTGTTACGAGGGGACATAGGATGAGAGTGAAAGGGGATAGACTTGGGCATAATATGCGGAAATATTTCTTTATGGAAAGAGTGGTAGATGTGTGGAATAGTCTCCCAGTGGAGGTGGTAGAGATGAGGACAGTATCTGAATTCAAAAAAACATGGGACAAACACAGAGGATCTCTAAAGGTAAAAAGGGGACTGTTGTAGTAGTTGATATGGAAGGGCAGACTAGATAGGCCATGTGGTCTTTTTTTGCCGTCATGTTTTTATGTTTCTAGGTAAGCTAAGACAGTTAACACACTTCAGCAAATCACACCCATGTTAGGATTAATGTCTAAATATCATTTTGATTCTTTTTAGATAAAAATATACTTAATATGGGTTTGCTACTTTCATACACATTAATTGAAGACCAAAGGAGTTCTCCTGCTCAGTGCTTATTAAACAAAGTCTGTGGTGTTTAATCACCGCCATATAGTTAAGCAATGACACAAAGGGGGTGTGGGTTGCTATGAGTTATTACCACACTAAGGTGTGGTACAGACAGGCACGAGGCAGAGCATGTGCCACAAATCAATGATAGGTGTGCCGACGGTGGCATCATCACACGTGTGCTCTCTTGTACTTACATAACCAGATACTCTTTGGCTTAATATTTATGCCATTGAGAAATGTTTAAACCAGTGAAACACAATTAGTCTGTAAATGTAATTTCTTTTGCTATTTTTAGTTGAATTGATTTTTTCTTTTCATGAAAATAATTTCAACTGAGTATTCCAGAGTTGTCTTCCTCAATGGTTCTCTACAACTTTGATTAGATGAGCGCCAATTCTTATTTTAAGCTAACATCAGCTTCTCCACTCTCTCCCCCTCCCCCCCCCCTCAACCACCACCAGATCTTATGATGGAGCGTCAGGTTTAATTTTATTTGATTTATTAAAGTTCTTGTCATGTATCCTCAGCTGACACTGTTCTATAGACGGTAGGGTGAAGGAGTGGAGCCCTGCGAGGGTTTTCTTTGGTGAAGACCTGAACAGAAAGAGGATAACCACAGGAACATTTCCTGCAGGTTGTTTTACAGGTAGCAAGATCAGAAAAAACGAAGAATGGCTATGGGGACAATTGTTAAAACTATTTTTAACATCAGGGAGCTTAGGAAAGGAGGGAGGATGGTTCTGTGGCTATAGAGGTTTTCTCATTGAGAAAGGCAAGCGAGCATGTTGCAACACACCTCTGAGTATGCTGGACCCGCACTGGCACAGCACAGCAAGTAATCCTGGCCCAACTAGAGGCAGAAGAGTTGGGCGGGGAAGACAAATAAGAAGAGCAGTGTGGTGGGTGAGAAGAAACAAAGGCAGTATAAGAGGAAAGGAGAGAAGAGAAAGAACAGGGAAGAGAGGAAGGTCAAGGAGGGCTGATTTACCTCCCCCCCCCCCAAAAACACACACACACACAGACACACACACACACAACCTTCCCAACACACAACTGCCCCCTTGCACGCCCTTCCTCAGCCCTCACATGCTATCCCACCGTTCAAGAACCCTCCTCAGCTGCCTGCAGTTACTACCTTTGCACTCACACTGCACTCCCCCCCTCTCACTCGTGAGACACGCCTTTATGCAAGTACTTTGCAACTTATGCACTGTTCTGCCAGTCTATGACAGCAAAAAACATTGGCTTTTAATGTTACTGCAATTATAAAAGTTCCTGTAAGGACATCACTGCACTTCAGCATATGGTGCTGACATTAGAAGCTCAGTTCCGGCTGCTATAGAACTACTGGAATCAATTATAAGCATCATGTTATCAAAAAGTGGGAGAATTAAACCAAAAATAAAGTCAAAATATCTGAAAAGGAAAAACAAAATCAACAACATAGTAAATGATGGCAGATAAAAGACCAGCATAGCCATTTAGTCTGTCCAGTAACAAAAAACACAACATAAATAAATTTAAAAAAAAGAGAGAACGTTTTTTTCTTTTGCTCCTAAACCTTTCAACTGCTGCCCAAGATTTAAAAAAAAACACTTACCCGTCATTGAGGCATCTACTCTCCTTACCACTGCATCCATTTTACTAATCTAACACATAGCAACAGTAAGAGCTAGAAGGCAGATAATGCTTACAGGAAATTCTCTCAAAACCATAAGTAGTAGTTTGGTGACTTTTGGTCTAGTCATTCTCATTGTGCACAAAGGTACACGTTCACAAAAAAGGGCACCAATAGCACGTGATTGGGCAGCGATACCAGTGAAGGCCCATGCCAACCCAAGGCAACGTGTGTGCCCATCCCCTGCAGCTAGCATGTGGTTAACGTGCAGCACCATGGTAACTCAGCATGTCGGTGCACCCAACGCTACTCACTGAAGGTGCCTTTAAGTGCCGCCATCTAAACTCAACAACCGCAGTTAGCATGCAGCCAACACACCTGCACTAACCATGAAGTGCCAGCAACGCCCATTTTATGCTGTCAACCCACCCAGTCTCCGCCCTTCATGAGCTAACTGTTTAGCACAGGCTTGGTTTTCATGGGGCCCCATGCTCGCCACACACTGAACCCTGCACTAACAGTTAGCGTTGTTTAGTAAACATGTCCCAAAGTGTCTGCATATTGTACACTGACATGAGCACCCTATGAAGGCTATTTTATAAACCGGCTTTCATGTGTAAAGGACAATTTACACAAATAAAATCTTATAAAATTTGGTCATGCCTAAAAAGTATGCATGATGCAAGCAAGAGTGCATTTATAGAGGAGAAGTGCTCTTGGGAGGAGTCTGAGTAGAGCATGGGTGGAGTTGCAATTTACATGCATATTTTATCAAATACTTGTGCGCACACATACTTTACATGCTTACATTCACACCTGCTCCCGAAGCATCATAAATATCCACCCCTTCAATGTAGGTGTGCTTTACTACTACTCCTACTCCTCCTCGGCCTGCTCCTCATTATTTGTATAGCACTATAAAGCATATACAGCACTGAACATACAGATGTAAGAGTCCCTGCTCATTTATTTATTTATTCAGCTGCATTTATATCCCGCTTTTCACCGGGTCAAAGCTTACAATTAGGTCAAGACAATCATCACCTCAAAACCAGGGACTAGAGTATGGTAAGATATATGTTAGTGGTGAACAAGAGCGTGAGGGGTACCAGCCTTGAAAAGATGGGATTTTCGCCTGGGTCTGAATAGGGCTACAGAAGGAGCCGGCAGGATTTCTACTAGCATTTTGTGTGTTTTTCTAAAATAGGCACCTTCTCCACCTCCAAAGCTTTTTAAAAGCCTCATTATTAAATTAAATTATCCCGTGTGTATAAAATGGGAAAAAAATTAAAAAGAAACTTTTACCAGAAAGTTACAACAGCCACAAGTATTTGAAACAAGAGGATGGCACTTTGAAACAGAAACAGGCAAAACTTGACTGTCTAGCTATTTGCGGCTTACAGCGTCCATGACTAAGCAAGTAACGAAACCTTATAAATAAATAAATATGGAAGGCTTTTTTCCTTTTAATTGAATGGTATGTGAACAAGAAAACTTTGGATGCCACATGTGATTTAAAAATATATATGAAAATATGTACAAATTGCTCTTTGCAACTATTCAAAATTAATACATATTAGTTATCAATCCATAAAAGCATATATAAAATTCACAAAAGAAAGAACACACATAAACCCATCAGGAAATAGCAACCTTGGGAGAAAGTCTGTGTGCTACAGTCAGATCTTCTAATGAAAAGCTTACAAATCTAAATCCCAGTAACCCTAGGAGGCAGAACTGCCTCTTTAGGTGGGTCTTGAGCTGGAGTGAAAGCACGTGCTGGCATGCCCATGAATTAGGCAGGCTCTGGCTAAAACAGATTGGCAGAAATTTTGGAAGAGGAAGAAATTCAGAGAGACTTAAGAGAAGGGAAATTTACAATCACAGGCAGTAAAATGAGGCACCCATTACTTCACTTACTATCTGGGGGGGGGGGGATTTTTCCCATGGCAACATGCACCAAGGGCGAGTCTTACCATGGAGTTTGCTTTCTTTTGATTTATATTTTAGATTTACTTACACGCCTTTCCAAATCTTAATTCAAGTGACGTTACAGTCAGATACAGTAAGTATTCACTTGCCCAAGAGAGCTTACAATTTAAGAACTAATCTCTGTTAATACACTAATGTGCATTTTATTACAATTTAAAGTGTGTTTTTAGTAAACAGGGTGTGGTAACAACAATGGGGTCTGCATTAAATAGCGCACATTATATAGCAATATTGTTGATGTTGAAGTAATTATTAAGTGCCGTCAAGTCAGTGTCTCCTCATGGCGACCCTCTGGATAGTTGTCCTAAATTGTGTTCGGTCTTCAGTCAGGTAGCTCATTGTTGACAGACTGGCACCTGTAGCTGCTGTTATTGTATCGATCCATCTCATTGCTGGCCTTCCTCTTTTGCAGTGACCTATCTTGCCAAGCATGATGTCTTTCTCTAATGATCTCTCTCATCGCATGATGTGTCCAAAGTATGAAAGTCGAAGTCTTGTCATCTGAGCTTCTAAAGAAAGCTTAGGTTTGATCTTCTCTAGAACTGACTGGTTTGCTCTTCAGGCAGTCCATGGTATATGCAGTATTCGCCGCCAGCACCATAATTCAAAGGCATCAATTTTCTTCCTGTCTATCTTTTTCACTGTCCAACTTTCGCATCCATATGATGTTATTGAAAATACCATGGCTTGAACGAGTCTAATCTTTGTATGGCGAGAGACATCTCTGCTCTTGAGAATCTTGTTGAGCTACCAATCACAATGAAGGGATAACCCCACGTCACAGAAACCCTGCAATGATTGGCTAAGTCTGATGTTAATTGTAACCTATCATTGCAGGGTTTCCCCTGTGACATGGAGTTACCCCTTCATTATGATTGGTAGCTCAACAGAATGCATGTGTTGTTCACTGGCCAATCCTTTTAGATGCAGACTCCTAGAAGATTTCAATTTCAGCGTACGGCTGTTTAGAGGAAGCCCTTGAAGGATGACACCCAATAGGTTCTTTGAGCTTTTTTGAGAAAATGGATGTTTTCAGCATTTGAGAGGGATAAATCTTTCTCCTGCTGTTTCATCGGACAAAAATTTAAATTCATCTTTACATAGATTTTGGGAGGTTTCTACTATTTCTTTGGGTGATTTTTCAATATTGGCATTAATCACGGCACAGGATCTTGTTATTTATCAAAGAATAAAGCATTGATGGCATTCCCATTGAAGTATTACAGCAATCTGATGTAGCTGTTACCATACTTACAAGGCTCTTCCAAGAAATTTGGAAAACATCATGGCCAATTGATTGGAAAAGACTGTTTATACCAATACTAAAGAAAGGTGATCCAACTGACTGTGGAAAGTATCACACAATCGTTCTGATCTCACATATCAACAAGATTCTACTGAAGATTATTCAACGGAGACTACAGCCATAACCTGGAACAAGAACTACTTGAAGTGCAAGCAGGGTTCATGAAAGGGCGAGTACGAGAGACATCATCGCGGATGTGAGATGGATCCTCAAAAAGACTAAAGAATACGAAAAGGATATCTATTTGTGCTTTATTGACTACAGCAACGCTTTTGACTGTGTAAAATCTGGGCCACATTAAGAAGCATAGGTATATCAGAACACCCGATTGTTATCTTGCCCAATATTTACATTGATCTAGAAGTAACAGTTCAAACGGAACAAGAAACAGACCGGTTTAAAATCAAAGGTGTACAACAAGGCTGCATACTTTCCCCTATATAGCAATACATGTTAGTAAATCTAGCACGAAGTTTGTGCCTGAAGCAACCTGCTCAAAAACTCACAAGACATGCCAATGGGAGTTAGATTTGAACCCTTGTTTCCCTGATTCATAGTCTGCTGTTCTACCTAAAAGTATTCTACTAGGCTACTGCCCATGTTACTTTTCAAATAAGCCATCACTTATGGGTATTTGTGTAAATTGACATCTCTGCAAGATGAGGGTCAAATGTACCAATTTCAACCTATTTCCTTCCTCCTTTTCATTGTTCATGAACTCAATGTAGAATACCAGACACAAAAACCCTGGCAGTAACCTAATTCTCTAATTCTGATGCAGAATTGAAGACAGACTTAGAAGATACCAAGGCAATACCACTGCAGATCATGTCAAAAAAACAAAAATGGTGCCATGAAAGTGAGCAGATATTACTGTTGATGACTAAGCAGAAGAAATGGTTTTTAATATCACTATACTTTAAAAAAAAAGTTTTGGCTTTGCTAATATAGCACTGCTAAACTTTCTGATAGCAGACTATCCCTTTACTCTGAAATATCGCCACAGAAGAGAGAACAACTATAATCTTCCCCTAGCCAGGGAATGATTAGTCATTTTGGAGTTATGTAGGTTAATTAGTGGATAATAAAAATTCTGGAATGAGGAAATACAATAATTAGAAGAGAAAAGCAAATCATACCGATTTGGTGTGTAACTAATGAACTGGTCAGTTTCTAGTGGAGATGTTAATTCAGCCATCCTGTAAGTTACCCAGGTCAATATTTGAACCCTCTGGTCTGTGAGGTTTGTTTGTTTTTAATGCTAGCCAGGTATTTAAATATTTTAATGTATATTAAATCCTGCTTTCTGTAGAAATGGCAGCACTGAATATGCCAATACGGGAATGGCCATAGTCGTTATAGGGCTAGTTGGTGATATTCTATTGATATCCCTATGAGCTATGAGGTTTAAATTTAGCCTTTTTGAGTATCCGTAGAGGTAGATGGAACACCCACACGCCGCCATTCCTCCACCCTAGTGTTATCTGGATAGTACCCAGGCGGTCTAAGAATTTTCAACGGCACTACTATCCAGATAGTGCTCATGGATAAAGAGTTTGTATGCTTAGCAGCAGCCACTAAATGAATACTGGGCCGATCACATTTAGGCTAGTCTGGATATACCTGTTTAAGTAATGCCAGATGCAGAAGTAGAACTTTATAGTTTTTATGGATGGGCTGTATGGCCTTTATCTGCCATCATTTTCTATGTTGCGTAAATTCACAAGTCCACCATCAGTTGGATTATAAAGAATTGTTTATCTCATCACTGTCGCATTTCATCTCTGCCTTCCTCCCCAGCTCCTCTGTCCTTGCAGGAGGTGGGGAATCTCTTACAATCCTTTTTCTCTCCTTTAGAGATTCTCGGTACTTATCCCATGCTTTTCTGAATTCAGATACAGATCTCGTCTCTACTACTTCCACCGATAAGCTGTTCCACGCATCCACCACCCTTTCCGTAAAGAAATATTCTCTCAGATTCTCCTTTCATTTTCATTCTTCTTCCAGATCTTCCTTTCAACTGGAAAAGGGCCACCTTCAGTGCATTTACGTTATCGAGGTATTTAAACGTATCCATATCATATCTGCCCTCTCCCATCTTTCTTGCGAAGTATACATATTGAGATCTTTAAGCCTTTGTCCATATGGCTTATGACAAAGATCAATGATCATTTTGGTAGCTATCCTGTGAACCTACCTCCATTACGTTTAAATCCTTTTGAAGGCACATCTCCAGAAGTGTACACCGTATTCCAAATGAGGTCTCACTGGGAGAGACTTATACAGGGGCACTATTACTTCGTTTTCTTGCTGGCCATTTTTCTCCCTAAGCACCCAAGTATCCTTCTAACTTTTACCGTCACCTTTTCTACCCATTTAGCCATTTATCAGTATCGAATATGATCATCCCCAGATCCTGCTCTTCTTTCGTGCACTGAAGTAATTCACCCCCTATATTGGGCCATTGAGCTTTGCAGCCCCAATGCATGATCTTGCATTTTTAGCATTAAATCGTAGCTGCCAAATTCTAGACTATTCTTCAATCTTTGCTAGATCCCTCCTCATGCAATCCACATCTTCCAGGGTGTCTACGCTGCTGCAGAATTTGGCATCATTTGCAGAGGCACATACCTTTCCCGACAGACCTTCTTCAATCATACTTACAAAAAAGTGTTAAAAACAAAACAAAACAGGACAGGACCAAAGGTTGATTCCTAAGGCCCACCACTGGTAACATCCCTATTTTCGTGGGAACCTCATTTACTACAACCCTATGGGTGCCTCCTACTCAACTGGTTTCTTACCTAGTCTGTCATTTTAAGGTCCATCCCAAGGGCACACAGTTTATTTATAAGTTGCCAATGTGGAACTGTGTCAAAGGCCTTGCTGAAATCTAAGTATATTTCATCTAACATTCTCCCCAGATTCAATTCTTTGGTCACCCAGTCAAAGAAAATCAATCAGATTTGTCTGACAAGACCTACCTCTAGTAAAGCCATGCTGTCTTGGATCCTGTAATCCCTTGGATTCCAGAAACTGCAGCATCTTCAGCTCATTCTACACGGAACTGATGAAGGAAGACTTCCCCTTAAAAGTGTCAAATACATTTTTAACATCATGCTTTATCGACCAGATTTTAATAGCCTTGAGCTAAAAGTGGAAAAGCAGAATACATTTAATAATGATAGAAATTAAATAAAAAGATATCACCTACAATTCATTTATTGACCTTTGTTTCTACATGTATTACAAAATGGCGTTGAAGGAACGACCTTTTGCACACCTCTTGTTTTCATAACTTTGTTAGTCAGGTAATAGGAAAGCAAACCTGTTAATCTGCATCTACAAATGTGTTATTTAGCTGTAATCCAGTCTAGCTGGACAGAGCCAAGTTCTTCCAGACATGGTTTGCCAGCCCATAAAACTGTAGCTAGAGAAAACCAGGTACAGCCATTCCCCTTATTTGGTGAAACCGGAGCTGTTAACACTGTCCAGATGACTGACTACCAGAGCCAATTATAACGTTCTATATAATAATCTCAAGATTGTGACCGCGGAACATCTGCAAACCATCCAAAATGTTCTTTTTTTTTTTTTTTTTTTATACCGCGCTCTTTTAGAATCAGTGCGGTTTACATATATACTAACAGGTACTTTTTATTCCCTTGTCCCCAAAGGGCTCACAGTCTAAGTGTACCTGAGGCAATGGAGGGTTAAGTGGCTTGCCCAAGGCCACAAGGAGTGGCCATGGGACTAGAGACCCCAGTCCCTCCGGCCTGAGGTTGCTTGTCCCCATGTGGGACTTGAACTCCTGGCCTTCCGGCCTGAGGTAACTTGTCCCAGCCACAGCTTTTAGACTGATGACTAATTCGTGTAAATTTGATAAATGTTATACCAATGGTATATAGAATCGACTAAGATTCCAGCCATTAGTTTGATACCACTTTACCCATTTGCTTGGCAGATCTGCTGTTCCTAAAAAGGTCCCTTCAGTAACAGGATGAGAATCTTTTAATGATCCTTTTAATGGAGTGGAGGAGTGGCCTAGTGGTTGGGACAAGGTACTTCAGGCCGGAAGGTCGGGGGTTCAAATCCCACTAGAGGACAGCAACCTTGGGCCGGAAGGACTGGGGTTTCTAGTCCCACAGGTGCTCCTTGTGGTCTTGGGCAAGCCACTTAACCCTCCATAGCCCATGTTCCCTGTAAAATAGTTATCTCCAAGTTATAATGCCCTGTTCAATGTAATTTCAGTTTGTTCAATGTAAACCGCACTGATGCAGAATAGCGTGGTATATAAGAGAATGTAAATAAAATAAATAAAGATCCTGCCGTTAGCCAGCACATACAAGAGAATATCCATCAGGCACCTTTTTATGATGAAACTCCCTTCTCCTGCAGAGACACATGGAGGTCTTAAGACTTATTTCTTTGCTCTGGCCTACATGGACTACTGGGGCGGTGTTGGGTGATAACTCTTAAAGCCAGGGATTGCGTTAGACATTTACTGTGTGTTTGTTTTCTTTTATTGTGATTTCAGTCTATTGAAAATATATAAGCCATAGTGATTTCTGTAATCCGCTTTGGTGCCTTGGATGAAAGATGATGTAAAACTGTAAATAAACAAGAACAGAATTTTGGGAAGGGCTTCAGTAGAAAAGCTCTACTACTGCTACTACTAATCTGTATAGCGCTACAGAGCACGCACAACATTGTACATATGCATAATAAATAGAGATAATAAATAGAGATCATAATAAATAGAGATCATAGAGTCCATTCTGCTCTGCTAAAGCCTCTATACTTCCACACAATGGTGAAGTATAGATACTTTATGGCGAGTATTGAAAAAACTGGCAAAACAGACATACTGTATGTTGATTCTGTAAGAAAGAACTGGAAACAGTGACTCACCTTATAGCAGTTTGTAAAGTTCTGATGGCGGAAAATTTCTATACAGAAAGGCACAACAAAGTAGCATGCCTTCTCCACTGGAAACTCTGGAAACACAACATCACTATCCCTGAAAAGCGCAGGGATCATGACGGGATAAGAAACTGGATGCCAGGAAAGTAAAGGAGAAGAATACCAGAACGGCACTGATAGAAGTGTCAGTACAGAGTAATTATTTGGTGAATCGCGTGCAGAGGCAAAAGATCCTCAAGTACAAAGAAATGCGGCAGACAGATACATAAATCTTTCCCACTGTACTGGGAGTGACATGCTTGATAAAGAAGAATTTCCAAGCACATCTTGACAAACTACCCATACCCGTTACATCTTACAAACTCTAGAAGGAAGCTCTCTTTGGCACGATGGAAGTATTACGCTGAGCATTAGCAGTAAATTTGAAAGACTAAGATCATACTCCTCATACCCTGGCTTAGAAGTGAGGTTCATAACTATCATGGCATCCACAAAAATTAACTATTTGTAGGAGCCAGTAGAGCCTGCGGGGAGGACTTCCCTGTAGGCATGCAGGGGCACACTGGGCTGTCTTCAGGCCTAATTCTCTTTGCCCTGGGAACGTCTTGCTCCTGTGGTACAGAATCAGGTCCTAACAGGCCCATCCTGCTTAGGGCGTCCGTACAGCCCGGACGTGCCCTTTCATAATCGGGCTCATAGGGAGTCAATCAGTTGGTGTCTTCTACAGGGCTTAATCAGTCCAAGGGATTTTCAGAAGGGACCAAGGGTAGTGCCTCATCATAAAGCTGGGACAGGCTGCAGTATAGTATAGAATAAAGAAAAGAGACCTCAGCTCTATTTTTATTTAGGGCCTAGGTACTGGAAATTAAGTGACACCGAGATCCAATGAGTTTGGGCTCTCCAAGAGCAGTTATGCTGGGCGTACTTCCATATATTACACCCTTAAAGGCTACCTTTCAATGTGGCTGAACAGAAAAAGAAACTGTTATTGCTTCTTCCAGGTCTGTTCTAAGAACTAATTTAAATATTTCTCCATGCTATTAGTTCTTAGTTGCACTGCTGGAGCAAGTTACATTTTGTGGACTTGCTGAAAACAAGGAGTCTGTGTAGCTAAATACTTGCTATCCCGAGTCTATTCTGCCCAGCATTCCACTCTCCTATGCAATGCATTCATGAGCTGATTTATTTCCATGTTTTATATACTGCCTTATCAATAAATCACAACAGTTTATAGAGGAACAAAAACAGTGAACAATAACATTAGGGGCAATTGAACAATGAAAAATTAACTCAAGTTAAACAAATTATGGCATTGCCATTTGACTAAAATAACTATTTACAATAGTCTTATGAGATTGGTTGTTAGTAACCTAAGTTTACAGCTTATGTTGGGTCAGCATTAGTTCTATCTTTTGTCTGTCCAAAATACTCTGAGAACAAAAATGTCTTAAGTTGTTTTCTAAATGTATAAATGCCATTTATGCTTCTTAGTTTGTCTGGAAGCGAATGCCAGAGTATTGGTGAGTTGAATGTAAACGCCATTACTTGTTGAGTGATGGACATGGGATCTTCATCAATATAGTGGCACTAGAGAAACTACTGCAGTTTTTGTTGAAATTAGGGCATTCCACCTAGGCTTCAGCATTAATGAATTTAGTTGAAATTTTACTCATTTTTTTGCTTTAGAAAGTTTGTGATCAGAATATTGACCTGTCTAGCAATGGCAGAAGTGCCTGGGAGAGTATCTAGTTATAGGAAATACCACAGAAGGATTTTTCTAGGATTAGGAGCTCTCTACTCTCTGGTCTGCCAAGTGCCATGTCACGTAAAATCCAGCCCATCAGAGAGTATTATTTACATGACATATACACACCAACACATAAATTATCTAATTTTGGCCTTTATTATATATCAGTGTCTGCTTTGAGGAAGGTGGTACCTGTGGTTAACCAGTTTCCAGGGAGTCACATTAGCTATTTGCCATCATGTTTAAACAACAACTCAAAAAGCAAAACACTATTTGTCTTGTTTATACAGTAATTTAACTCCTGGTTTCAAGGTTAACCTGGAGCTCCAACAACTGGCTTTAAAAATTACAGTCTGAGAAGCATCACTGACAATTGTGAAATCTGCTGTTGCCACTGGTTAAAGTTCAACCAGATGTGTGGATGTTCTCTATGAGACTTTGGGTTTTTGCATATAATCAATCACCAAATCTCAAAGGCTGTCTGTCAAACAAGAAAATAACTTGACTACATAAGCAAATGTATTTCCCTGGAATTAGTTGCCAGAGGATGTAGTAAAAGTTGTTAATGTAGCTGGGTTTAAAAAAAGGTTTGGACAAGTTCCTGGAGGAAAGGTCCATAAACCTTATTAAAGAGGACCCGGGAAACACACTGCTTTTACCCCAGGACAAGCACTGTGGAACCTGTGTGTCTTTTTGGGACCCTGCCAGGTACTTGTGATCTGGATTGGTCACTGCTGGAAACAGGATACTGGGCTTGATGCACCTTGGTCTGACCCAATATGGCATTTCTAATATTCTAAATTACCATAAAGGCCTTTGAAACCATGAACAAGGCCGTGCATTCCATGTCGGGGATGGAAAGCTGCAAAATACATCAATAGGAAGGTAGTCAGAAAAACTCATGTTGGTTTGAAAAGTGGAAGGAGATTCCCAGAGACTAGGAGATTGGAAGCAATACAGTATCATACTGAGGTGGAACCCTGAACTCCCAAAGGTAATTTAAAAAATTAAAAAACAAAAAAAAACCCTTAAAAATTACCAGTTGCAGAAATTTGCATCGAGAAAATAGCAATACTTTGTAGCATAGAGGATTCTCAGTTATGAAATAGAGGGACCCCCCCCCCTCCGAGATGTACTGGAGTCTGTGGCAGGAATGGAGTTGGATGGACCTGATAGCAGATTATGACCCCCAAGGGCCATCATTGTCTATGTTTTTGTGTGTACATATATTTTTCACATTTGGTTCCAGTAGGCTCTATGGTAGGTCAAGGAATCAACTCCATTCTGTCACACCTCTGAAGGACAAAGACTTTCATAGCAGTGATCTAGCAGTTATAAATGAACCATACCTTCTCTTAGATTTCACAGAGGGGATACTCTCAAAGCTGCATGAAAAGAGAGCGAGAGAAAAAGATACTGGAAATGCAAACGTGGACTGAAATGCCAGGATAAAGAAACTTTGAAGCGGGGGGTGGGAAGGGTTTTGAGACTACAGTCTATTTACCACTGCAAAACATCAGCCCCAGAAAACTAGGAGACACAGAAATGGGGAAAATGCACAAACAATGAGAATGGTTTTAAAATACACACAACATCATCTTAATCAAATCACTGCCATTCAATCACTGCAGATACTTTAATGATCCCAGTGCTTTTCCTGGTTCAGAGACGTCATAGTAGAAACTGCTCGTACTGCTGTAGTGGAAAAGCACTGGGATCAGAACTCTAAGAGGTTATGATCAACTGGGACATTCCCATTCCAACGGACAAAGAGCTGGATGCGAGGAAGTGGTAAAGGAAAATAACATTTGAATGGCATAGATGTGTCAGTTCCAGACAATTATTTTGTGCATCAGGTGGAGAGGGAGAAGATCCTCAAATACCAAGAAATGAAGTAAAAAGATATGAAAATATGGAAGATAGATACAGAAATATTTCCCATCGTGCTGGCAGCCAAAGGCTTGATTGTGAGGAATTTCTAATCACACCATGACAGGCTTCCTATGCATCTGATGAATTCCAGAAGGAAGCTCTCTGTGCAAAGATGCAAGTGCTACATATCGCAAACATAAGCAGTAAATCTGAGAGACAGATCATGCTCCATGTACCGTGATTTAGAAGCGAGGTTCACTACTGTCCTGGTATGTGCAAAACTAATCCATTTGGAGGCATTGCCCCTGGAACAATTTAGTGTTGCAATTTTTCTGACCCTCAAATCAACACAGCATCTGACCCATACAATTGTCAGATACAATTTTCGTTTTCAATAAAAGCGAAAAACACTAGGGAAGGACAGTGAAGTTCTTTGGACACACTGGTCTGTAAACTATAAAGAATAGGCTACTAGCTTCTTGTTTTTTAAATACTGATTAGCTATACACTATTTGAAAGAGGCTTGGAGTACATTACACAAATCCCATTCATGCTCCTCACGACTTTGGGTATGTCACTTAACCCCTTCATTGCCTCAAGTACAAACTAAGGGCCAGATTTACTAAAAGGCGCTGCTGTGTTACTGCACACTAACATGCTTCAATGTACGTTATTTATCACAGGTGCCATTTTTTGCAACAGGACTTCTACCTGCTGTTCCCCCACTGGGGCTCACAGTGACCCCCAATGGATGGTGCTCTGGTATAGCAGAATGCAGATACATCTTATTTTATAGGCTTTCAAACAAAATAAATATTACATCCAGAAGTTTCCGAGTGACTGTTCTAAAAGACCACTGTAAGAGATCTTCAGACTTTCAGCGAGTTTGATACTAAAGGGAATATTTCCTACAGTCACTTAATCTTAGAAGAAATGTGTAAATCAATGCAAAGCAAAACAACTGCTTTTCCTGCAAATCAGAAGTCTACTCTGTTATGAAGAGTCAACATACTTGATAATTTTCTTTCCTTGAATCCTGCTAGACTAGTCCAAATGAGTGGGTTATGCTCCCTTGCCAGCAGGTGGAAGCAGACCTGAGCAACTTTCAGTGATGTCATCATTTGGTATATTTACTGGCGCAGCACTGAAAGAAGCTGGTATGAAATTCCTAAACAGTAAGCGAGACTGAAAAACTCAGAAAATATTGAGGAAAAACACTACCAATGTTAATCACCAATCAAACTGCAACAGACATTTGGAACAAGCATTTGGCTCTCTTACCATAAAAAAAACTCTGCATCAGATAAACTAGACTGAAAAAGTAATTAGGCAGCAGCAGGGTTCCCAAAACTTTAGGAAAAGTCTTCCAGGACAAAATTCTGGACTGGTCTAGCAGGATTTAAGGAAAGAAAATGATCAGGTATGTATAATTCATCGTCATCCTGCTAGACTAGTCTAGATGTATTGGATGTACCCAAGCAGTCAGGACCCAGAGTGTGACGAAGACAATGTACCAGGCAAGACTGTCTGGTCAAAAGACATCATCTGCTCCAGCTCCCGTACACAACCTGTAGTGCTCCAGAAAGATGCTCAGAGAAAACCATGCAGCTGCCTTACAGATGTCCTCTGGAGACACCAAGTCAGACTCCACCTAGGAGGCGGCCTGCACCCTAGTAGAGTGAGCTCTGGCACATGCTGACCCCCTCACTCTCTCAATACTTACTTCCCTTTGTACATAGTTTACATATGCCCTTGAGCTTCAAAATGTTACTCATTCACTGTTCACAGTTGTAACGTTCTCAGCGTTTATTGTCAATTGTTTTTTTTCAACCGTTCACTGTATTAACTCAGATCTATGTAAACCGTTTTGTCTTATAGAAAAACGGTATATCAAACTGTGTTAAATAAGTAAATAAAATAACCCAATGGCCTTCTTAATGCAGCAGGCAATCCTTGGACTGCCAAAAGGACAAACAGATGATCCAATCAAAACTAAGGCATTAATCATTTCCAGGCATCTGAGCAACACCCTCCACACATCTACCAAACAAAGCATAGGGATCCTTCTGAAGATCTTTCTCTGAGAAGGAGGGTAGGATGACAGTCTGGTTAAGATGAAAAGAAAACAGTCCTTTAAAGGAGAAAAGTTGGCATGCATGGTCCAAAAGGAGAGAGAAGCCATTGAGATGACTCCCTTCAGGACAAGGCCTGCAGCTCTAATGCCTGGGTGGAAGATACTATAGCCATCAGGAAAACCACTTTCAAGATTAAATTCTTGAGGAAGGCCTTCTGAACGGGCTCAAAAGAGGGGTCCTTTCAGGGCCTTCAACACCAGAAAGATGTCCCACAGAGGAGAAACTGGATGGACTAGTGGACGGATCCACTGCTCTCCTTTGAGGAAGCGAGACACATCGGGATGTGCTACAAAAGATATTCCTTGGATGTGACTCCTGTAGCACACCAGGGTTGCCACCTGAACCTTGAGAGAGTTCAGGGTAAAACCTTAATCTAGTCTAGGCTGGCCTGAAAGGACAAAATAGTGAGAATGTCTGCTTTTCTGGCACACAGAAGCTGAGAGGAACACCATCTCTTGAAAACTTTACAGACTCTCCCATAGATTAAGGAGGTAGAGGCCCCTGCAGATGTTAAGCAGAGTGTCAACTAACTCGAGTAGTCTTTCTTAGACAGTCTATGCCTCTCAAGGGCCAAATGGTAAGCCAGAAAGGACCAGGATCCTTCCTTACCAGGTGGCTCTTCTCTTGAGGGAACGAGAGGGGCCCCACCCACAGGTTCGAGATATCTATATACCAAAGCCTGTGAGGCCAATCTAGGGCCACTAGAAGCACCAGGCCCAGGTAGGCTTGAATTCTAGGTGTATGGCAGCTCACCAAGGGTCATGGAGGAAGACATGGTATATCCCTCTCTTGGGGACACTTCTGTAGCAGGCATCCAAGCCTGCAGATGTGGATTCTTCCTTGGGCTGAAAAAGCTCTTTGCTTTGACATTTGTGATAAGGAAGCTTATCATAGCTCAGGAAGGAGCTATAGGAAAGGTGAAGTGACTCTGAACAAGCAACCTGTCAGTTCTGGTAGAAATAAGAAAACAGAATTTTCCCATAAAAGACTACCAGTCCCAGAATGCACCAGGTTTCCAACAGCCATTAGAGGAGCTGAAGTGGGGAAACGTGTGTTCAATCAGGAGGGCTATGAGGTAATCCCTAAGCACTCATCTCAAAGGGCAGGGCCTGATTCAGCACAGCTGCGCTGTGTTAGGGAGGAGCACTCATCCAAGCAGAATAAGAGTAGAGTTTATTCTACAGATGACCATCTTCATGATCACCTTGGATATCCAGAGAATGATCATCAGTTTCATCTGAAGGATCATCAGAAGCAGAAGCCAAACCGGACGGACAGAGAGGGAAAGAGACCCTCTGGAAGAAAGAGGAGAAAAGCCTTTGAGAGGTCTAGAAGAGTCCAAAGCAGTACGTATACTGGGAGGCATTTCAAGGGCCAGCATACACCATTGCACTGGGGAAAGCCAGAGGAATGGTGCTGCAGAGCTAGGAATCACCAGAGGCTACCTGTGAGGGAGACTGCTGCACGTGGAAGGGACCCTAAGACCTGTGCCAGAAGGTATGTGAAGAGAGATCCAGTGTCCAGGGATCTGGATTGGAAGGCTGGACATAAGAACTGGACTACATACTGGCCAGGCTATATAGAGAGGAACTCTAGCAGCAATGGAAGCTCAGGTATGAACACTGATCTATGCCCTAGCTATAACCTTGAAAGACAGCAGGGAAACAAGTATTCTCCTGAAAATGCTCCATTGAGAGATTCATCTGTGCCAATCCATGATATTGAACCCATGCTTGTTGAACAAGGGGGAATAATAGCAGATGAGGATCCTGTTTATATGGACTGCTCTCTATCTAAACTCCGTTGGTAACTTTCTGTTATAAAGTACAGCAACCACCACAAAGAAATACAAATTTGTTCTTTAATCTACTCAGAAAATCTCCTGAAGCAGGATTTGACCCACACAGTAGAAAGCAAGCCAGCTAAGGGGTTTCAGCTGGTAACTGCTAGCAATCGAGCCTCACCTAATTGCTTGTGAGCTAGGAGAGAATCACTTCTGTATGTGGGAAGTAATCAGAAGTTAATCTGAAAAGAACAGTTTGTTTCTTGCTTTGTGGCTTTTCATTTGTTGTTTTCCTGATTTTGACTTTGTTTTTCCAAGTTAACACTGAAAGCAAGTAACCTAATTTATGTGCTACCAAGCATATCTGTGTTGGGAGAAATAACCCCATAAATAAATATCTTATTGGCTTTACCCAAGAGCACAACTAAATTATTGTCAGCAGCTGTGTCTGGTGTGAATGAACTACATTGCCCACAATACCTTGCAAATCATATAGATATATGCATTGCCAAGACTGTGAAGATTTTCACCCAGGCAGCCGTCTGACACATTCTATGGAATGGTCATCAAGTTGAACACTGGAAGGCCTTTCTCTGCACTATCATTTTTAGCTAGTCTCATATACCGCTTTTCACCGGCTCAAAGCAGTTTATATTGAACAAGCTCAGTTACATAAAACATAACACAGTAAGCGTAGTTACTCACCTCTAACAGGTATTCTCCGGAAACAGCAGGAATCAGTCTTCACATATGGATGACGTTGGCACCAACGGAGCCCTCGCGGAAGTATCCCCCCAGCTTTCAAAGAAAGCCTTTGGGAAGTGTTACCACGCATGCGTGGTCCCCTTCCTGCTCAAGGGTGCCATCTTGCTCAGTCAGATAACATAGCTAAAAGATGACAAAAATAAAAGATGGTAAAGGAGCAACTCCACGGGGAGAAGGGAGGGTTGTGAGGACGGATTCCTGCTGTCCCCCGAGAACACCTGTTACAGGTGAGTAACTACACTTTCTCTGGGAACAAGCAGAAAGTCAGACCTCACATATGGGACTCCCCAGCTACAGGCTACTGAAAGCCCATAGCAAAAATAGGGGCTCCATCATGGGAAGCCACAAGCAACAGCAAATGAGTCCGTGACCACAGACCACAGTAGGACCATTGTGTCTGATGAAACCAGCACTCTGGTAACCTGAACAGAGAAGGATTAGAGGGTAGGAGTTGCCTAAATCCCGAAAAGGTTGCAGAGCACAGCCTGGCCGAAGGCATTGTCCGATCGGGACTCTTTCCAGGCAGTAATGGGCTGTGAACGTATGGACTGAAGACCAGGTTGGCAGCCCGGCAGATGTCCACCATCAGGAGGGAGCGCAACTTTGCCACCAAAGCTGCCATGGCTCTGACACGGTGTGCCGTGACACAGCCTTCCAGCGGGCGTCTTGCCTGCTCGTAAGCAAGGGCAATACAGTCCGCCATCCAGGTGGACAATGTACGTTTGGTCATTGCCTCCCCCAGCCTGAGGTCGTAGGAGATGAAAAGCTGAGAAGCTCTGCGGTGGCCCCGAGTGTGTTGGATATAGAAGGACAAGGCCCTCTTACAGTCCAAGGTGTGAGGTCTTGGAAAGAAGGTAGGGAGCACCACTTAATGGTTGAAATGGAAGGGAGACACTACCTTCAGTAGGAATTTGGGGTGTGTGCAAAGCACCACCCTGTTCTTGTAGAACCTGGTATAAGGTGCCTCCACCACAAGGGCCAGAAGCTTGCTAACTCTGCGAGCAGAGGTGAGCGCAACCAGGAAAGCCACCTTCCAAGAGAGGTAGTGAAGGTGGCAGGTAGCCAGAGGCTCGAAGGGTGGGCGAATGAGCTGCCCCAACACTACGTTGAGGTCCCATTCGGTTGCCGGAGGGTGAACCGGGGGCTTCAATAAGAGCAAGCCCCGAAGGAATCGGGTCACCAATGGTTGGACCGAGAGGGGCTTACCATCCACTGGATGGTGGTGCGTCACCAAGGCACTAAGGTGCACTCGGACGGAGTTAGATTTGAGCCCGGATTGAGAGAGGTGGAAAAGATACTGTTACACCAGAGCCACCGCGCGGGAGCAAGGATCAGCACCATGTTCAGTGCACCACATAGAGAACCTGTGCCCTTTGAGGGCATAAGCCTTCCTGTTAGAGGCCTTGTAAGAGGGCAGCAGAATGTCCTCCACCTCAGGAAGGCTGAAAGGGGCCAAAGTCACCCTCTCAGCAGCCACACTGTCAGCGACAAAGGATCCCCAGGTGGGATGCAGTAGGGAGCCCCCTTCCCGAGACAGGCATCCTGGGGCAGACCCCAGGAAGACAGGGGCCTCCATCGTCAGCTGTAGAAGCAGCAGGAACCACGGTTGCCTGGGCCACCAAGGAGCTATCAGGATGAGCAAGGCCCTGTCGCGGAGGGTCCTGAACAAGGTCTTGGCGATCAGCAGCGTCGGAGGGAAGGCGTACATAAGGCCTCCCGACTAGGAGACTAGGAACGCGTCTGCTGCCACTCTGGAGGGGTGGGGCTGCCGGGAGCAGAAGTGGGGCAACTGAAAGTTGTCTAGGCTGGTGAACAGGTCCATCATGGGTTCCCCCCAGAGCCGGAAAAGCCGACTGGCTACCCTGGGGTCCAGCTGCCACTTGTGCGGCTGGAGAATTCTGCCGAGTCTGTCAGACGGTAGGTTGTCCTGGCCTGGCAGGTACAGTACCCACAAGAGGATACCCTGTTGAACTGCATACGAGCAGAGGACCAATGCCTCCTGACAAAGGCTTGAAAGGCTGATCCAGCTTGCCCTGGGGCAGAGGGAACAGCTGAGACAGAACCTCAGGGCTCCAAGGGCCAGCTTGGAGGCACTCTTCATAATACCCTATCTGCTTCTAATACAGGGTCAGGTAAAGGAATGAAAGCAGCAGGAAACCCGATATCCTCCAGGAAAAAAGGGATCAATCTGCTAACCTCACCCGACAGCCAGCTACATTAGATGCAGAACCACTATAGCATCCTAAAAAGGGGCAAAAATGACCCTTCTACTAAACAGGTGTATCACAGAGACTTTAGCCTTCAGCAGAGGAAACCACCCACATACTCTTCAGACTCACTTTCTGGAGAAAGGATTTCTCTACAGCCTCTCAAACATCCTCTGTGGGGGAGAAGACTGAGCGCCTGGAGGAACAGACAAGTGCAAGAATGAAGTAGGGGTCTTGACCCCCTTACTGTCCATGACAGAGGTGCTCGAGGGCCTTGTATCCCTTGTAGGAGAGACCTGGCTTCTGACCCCAACGAGGTGGGTAGTCAAGCAGCTACAAGAGACTGAAAACAGCCCATGAGTAATTTCAGAAACTGCATCTCAAGTCGATTGAAAGAGACCCTGGAGGGCCTCCACAAGCCAACAGACTTGAGACTATGGCCACCCTGCCAATCTCCCCTTTGGCAGGGACCAAGTAATCATCTCAGATGGCTGCAGTGTGCACCTGCGATGCCCACAGTCCGGGCCAAAAATAGAAGCCACAGGTAAAAACTGTTGTGGGTGATGTCATCACAGTCTACATAAGGCTGCACAGCCGAACACTGCAAGACTGTGAAACAAACCCACTGAAACAATAAGCAGGGCTGCGGTGAAGAGGAAGACCCAAAAAGAAAATCCCAGCATCTGGTGGACTGGCCAGGGAATCCAGAGCAGGGAAGTCGCAGATACCCAAGCAGGACTGGGATAGAGCTTCTTATTTTTTTTCAATTTAGAACTGCTCTATTAAAAGAAGCAAGATATCCAAATACATCCCATTGACTTCAAAAGGGGGGGGGGGGGGACACAATAGAAAATAAAATAAATAAATGACAAAAAAGCATGCATATAGAAGACAAGAGGGAAGGAGGGCCCAAGGACAGCCTTATCAACTCCCTTCAGGGGCTCTATCAGGTTCTCCTGTCTGTTCTCCAGCCCATCAATTACTAGGAACCCATAGGCAGCACACAGGACAAGCTGCCAGCTCAAGGAGACAGGGGTGTATGCAAGATCCAAGCAATGTTGCGCCTACAAGTCTCAGTCACACAGGCCACAGCACCATAGGATGGGCCAGGGGAGTCAGTCCTATCTACACTGCTGCACTAAAACAAACACTTTGCCACCTGCTGGAGGCAGACAAATACTGGCTTCTCTCAGTGCTGCACCAGCATCTCTCTCTCAAGTAATGACATCACAGAAAAGTTGCTCAAGTCTGCTTCCAGCTGCTAGCAAAGGAGCATAACCCATACATCTGGACTGCTTGAGTTGGATTTAAAGGAAAATACTTTAAATAAGATAATTCAGCCATGTTACTGGAAGCATGTTCACCCTTATGTCTAGTGCTGCTGTAATATGAAGAGAACATATTCTCTCATGCATTTTTTCAGTCCTAGGTCCAAAATTTTGGAATAAAGCTTCCTGATATCCTGCGTAATGAACGGGATAATTTGACTTTCAGGAAAGCTGTCAAGACTTTTTTTTTTCCCCAAGAGCATTTGCTTATGAATATTGTTTGTTTTAATATTGTAGAATGTATTTCTTGCATTGTGTGAAATTGATTGTGTATGTCCTTCTGTAATAATACCACCTTGAAGTGCTGATAAATGGTTAAACAAAATGTTTTTAAAATAAAATAACACTAGTATGGAAAGAGGCGGGGGAACTGACAAACCCAGAACATAAAAGTGAATGAAGACACTATCGCCTAAATCACTGAACTGGGGCCAAAAATCCGGCAAACTGTTCTGGGAGATGTCATGGCAGGCATGGTAGTATCTTTGGGAGTTGCTAGCCTGTGGCAGGTTTATACTGAAGAATCTGAAACAGTTGAGATAAAGAGGTACTTTTATCTTCGAAACTTATCTAGAAGAAGAAAAATACACCTCATCAAATGATGTCTAGAGTAAGGGTCAACTGACTCACAGATGACAGGGTACAGTTCAGTGCACTCTTGTTAAACTGTGATGGGAAGGGCGTAAAATGTATTTGTGGGGCTGCAACCACTTACCCCCACCCCTTCCTTCTAGTAAAGATTTACAAGTATTGGTACTTCCTGAACAAAATAAGTGTTTAGATATGATACAAGGTGGAGACTTGCTACATACCCAGAAACTCAGCTGAAATACTGCCACAAGGAAGCATTATGCATACAAGGTTATTTTATTATCTCTCATGGTCCTGCTGAAAAAGCCTGGAGAGTCCTACCTCAGCTATCCCCAAATGCCCTTTTAAAGACTGGACTGAAAAGTCATTATAGAAGTATTGTCATTAAGAAGTCTTGTCGTTAAAAGGGCTCCTTATTTCTGCTCATTAAAAGCCAGCCAGCCTTTACATACATGGCTGGCTATTTGCCCTGTATACCAAAATGGCAAGCCCTTAAATCCTATTTTTTCATTCATTCGTTTCACTAAGCAGATGCTATTTACCTTACAGCCCACAGCAGCCTGCCTCATGTATGTATTAATCTCTTACGTCCAGCAGTTATGATTATCCAGTTATTTTAAATTAAATTTGTATTTGCTTTTGTTTTGTTCTGGTTTTATTCCTTTTTCATTCTATTTTTACTATAATTTGCCCTGGATGAAAGGTGATCCATCAAATGAACAAACATCATAAAACATTCACAAAAACAGTCCTAAAACATAAAACAAAACCAATAAACAGGAGCAAAACCAATCCCACCCATCCATCAACCCTTCTCTCTAAATTTGCAACACCAAAGGAATTCATTCTTCTGCGGCAAGAATTGCACACAGCGACTCAAGCATTTGAGGTGCAGAAATAACAAGAGGGAAAAAACAAAACAGTATATGACGTGGGGGAGAGGGCAGGAAAGTTGAGGAGCTGATATGCACTGACCAGGACAGAGACCTCACGGTGACAGTATCTAATGATCTCAAAGTAGCAAAAGAATGTGTAAAGACAAAGTCAGAGGAAAGCATAACAAGAGACAAACAGAATTAAAGGACGTAATCCTGCTCATGGGGTAAATTCTCCAAATGGATTATTTTTCTAACTATTTACTAAGTTTGTAAATATATCTTGTGCTACTATCTTAGGAACGATCCTTAACTCTATGCCAGGGTATAATGATGGTTCTCTTAGTCTCTCAAATTCATTGCTAAAAGCTCACCTCACCACCTGCATTGCTCCACAGAAATGTAACATACACAAGGCAATACGTTAAGATGCGTTTGAAAATTATTTTTAAATCATTGGATCTGCACCTAACTATATTTTTCAAATCACACAGAGGGCTGGTGAAAGGGTATCAGATGCCCTAGGTGGACCATCAAATTTACACCCTCCCTCTCTCACCCTGAGATTTTGATCATTAAATTCAACACCACGCTTCCTACAACATTCCTCTAAAAATGCATCAATTAATATCATAATTCTAAATCTGAAACTTTACTTTATATGTATATGTATGCCCACTCTTCCTGGAGGTAAAAGAAAGTACTGATGGCTCTTTGACTTTGACGGTCAGATCTCCTGTTTGCTTTGACAGATGCTGCTCTTTGCTATCCCTCAGCAGCTGTGCCCTAGGTGACCACCACCTAGTCCTGTCCGATGTTTGCGCCAGCCCTGATCACACACCAAGAAGTCACAGCTTAAGGAATACCATCTTTGGAAACTGATATATACAGAAGCCAAGGGGCTGGGAAACAGTCCACAAACATGGGTTTTTGAGTCTTAAATATACATTTTTCTCATTAGATTAGTAGCTGTGCTCTTAGGGATGGTATAAATGCCAATAAATCCCTAAGAAACCTAACTGAGAAAAACAGAACATACACCGATATAAAACTGAGACGCACTTAATAGTGTTTCTGAACATGATTCTTCCAAACCTCAATTTCTTTGACCTCTGGCACCCTCCATAATAATCACACAGGCTTAATAACTGGCTACACAAGAGAGTCTTGATCCTGTCTCCTGAGCCCCACCATTTCCTCTTGTTCTTTTAGTTGTAGTTTATATAATAACTATCTCGCTATTACTATTCTCGCTTTGGCTGCTGCTGCACACATCCACCTTTGAATGCTGTGGACCAATTTTTCTTCTTCCCACTTGTTGTTCTGCCTTTAATCTTTGTACTGTTTGACTAGGACTTATATTCTGTCTGCTGCTCTCCACTTAGTCCCCCACCTACCAACCCAATGATCCCGTCTGTCCCAGTTCAGCTCCAACTAAAGGACCATCTCTTCTTCTCCTTGCCCTTGAAAGTCTATTCTTTCCTCCACCGCATCGTGGACCATCTTAACTATATATGTCGCAACCTACACATCAAAGCTTGTGCAAAATGAACAAGCCTGATTATACTTATCATAAAGGCTGTACTTTGGTCTACACAAAAATCCTGAATTGTATCATCATAAGAACATAACATAAGATATGCCATACTGGGTCAGACCAAGGTCCATCAAGCCCAGTATCCTGTTTCCAAAAGTGGCCAATCTAGGTCATACGTACCTAGCAGTTTCCTCAAGAGACACAGGTTCCACAATGCTTGTACTGGGTCTAGCATTGATATCCTGGGTCCCTTCTTAATAATGGTTCATGGACCTCTCCTCCAGGAACTTGTCCAAACCTTTTTTAAACCCAGCTACACTAACAGCCTTTACTACATCCTCTGGTAACAAATTCCAGAGTTTGATTACACGTTGAGTGAAAAAATATCATCGTGAACCTCCCTATCACACACCCAGTAACAAGTCAGGTGCTTTTGTTCTCCTTTAGAAATAGGGGAAATAAAAATATCCTTTCTAGTTACAAGAATGAAAATTAATTTGACTGTCTACGAACCACAATCCCACATTAATACCAGCATCTTCTTCAATTTCACTTGTTACGCATGCTGCTTTCAATAGACTTTTTGGAGAGAAAAAATTGAAAAGGCTAGAATGACAGGCGTCATCGCTACCCAAGAAAAGGATCTTGGATCATTGTGGACAATGTGCGGCAGTATTTGGCTCAGTGTGTGGCAACAGCAGTTAAAAAAAAAAAAGTAAACATAATGTTACAAATTATTATGAAAATAATGGAAAACAAAACAGAGGATATCTTATGTCTCTATATAGATCCATTATGTTACTAATACACCTTGATTAGTGTGTGCAGTTCTGGCCAACCCAACTCAAAATGCTACATGGGTTAGGACTCTGCAGCTTGTAGAAGAGACAACTAAAGGAGACATAAGTTTATAAAATCCTTAGTGAGGCGGCCTGGGGAAATAGCTTCATGATGCATCTTCTCATCCTAACAGGTGATGTGTTTAAAACAAATCTGAAACAAATATTCTTTCACTCAAAACGCACAGTTCAACAATGGAAGCTGATGCCAGAGGATGTCGTAAAAACAATTAGCATAGTTGGATTTAGAAAGGCTTTAGCCAAGTTCTTGAAGATGACTCATTTATTTATTACAGTTAATACCCCATTCTAACCGAGGTCAATCAAAAGGGTGTCCAAAGACAAATAAAAAAAACAAAACAAAAAAACACAAGACAAAACAAACACACACCTCACAGTAGCCCACCCTTTAACAATGCCTCAGAGGCCATCTTATTTACAGGGAAATGGGGTTAACAGCTTAGAGAAGCCCAAAAGATTCTGCAAAGTACAGAGTTCTAAAGGCACTACATGCCACATCTTTGCCCCCGCTACCCTGAAGATCCGAAACCGCCACTGCACCCTGTGAAACACCTCTAATCCTGAAACCTCCAGCAGACAGCCTTGCGAGGACCAAGGCTCCCTTGGGGCTTTAGCCTAGTGGTTGGGGCACGGTACTTCAGGCCGGAAGGTCGGGGGTTCAAATCACACTAGAGGACAGCAACCTTGGGCCGGAAGGACTGGGGTTTCTAGTCCCACAGATGCTCCTTGTGGTCTTGGGCAAGCCACTTAACCCTCCATTGCCCATGTTCCCTGTAAGTATTAGTGTATGTGTCTCATATCCCCGCGTGTTAAATGTATCCCCCAATTGTGTTGTGACCGCTTTGATTGAAGGATAAGGCGGTATACAAAACTGTCTAAATAAAAATAAATAAATTTTAGGAGATCCTGACGATATCCTGGCATAGACTGGCCACTATCAAGAGAGGGTGCTGCTCTCGACTGATCTTTGGTCTGATGCAATATGTCCATTCTTACGTAAAACAAAACAAAACCTATTGCACAAGGGTATTTCTGAACTGTTTACTGCTCAAGACCTGGAATGTAAAGGCTCCTACATTTCTCTAGTTATGAGCCTGCAGGAAAAAAAATATCTTTTGAAAATGGAACCCAAAGGCTGAAGGGAAAATTAAATGATTACTTGAAAGTATCTGAACAGCTTGAGCAATATCCATATGGAAACAAGGTAAGTTAATGTGGGCTTCCTGGTAACACTGTAAGAGCTCATAGTCAATGAGCAAGGTAAAAAAAACAAAACAAAACAAAACAAAAAAAAAAAAACTTAAGCTGATGCAAAAAGCCGGTGTGGAAATCACACACTGACAACTTTTCATGCCTATTTGCAGCGCGCCGATAGCACGCGATTTTAGCAAAGGCATCTAGAAAGGGGTTCATATGCAAATTAGCCATGCATTAGCCACTTGTTAAACTGTAAATAAATGGCAGAGTTAAAATGGGAGAGCGAGCCAAACACATGCACACAGAAGTTGACTCGTTTAGCATGCGACCGCAGAGAAACAGGGGCACCACATGATTAATATGCATATCAGCCCCAAGAGTATTTTGATGGTATCAGGGAAAGCCCCTGATGCCATCAATATACTGTTGGGGGCCGGTGCCCCTGACAGAAAGTGAATGCCCGATGACTCAGCAGCCCCGATCCACCTAAAAATAAAACTGATGGCCGTCAGCCCCGAACCTTCCACTCCCTCCCGGTACCTTTACAAATGAGCGGGAGCACTGTACCCACACACGCTGCCCCTCCTGCACCACCATCTTGAAAAATGGTGGCGCTGGTATACCCCGGACAGGGGCAGACTGCCATGTATGGCAGTCTAACCCCATTCACTGCACTTCAGTATGCACTGCACAGGGACAGGCGCTGCCATTTTTCAAGATGGCGGCGCAGGAGCTGGAACATGTGGGCAACGCTCTTGCTCATTGTAAAGATACTGGGAGGGGGAAGGGGGTGGATGGAGAGTTCAGGGCCACTGGGCTACTAGGGATTCGCTTTCTGTCGGGGGCACCAGCCCCTGACAGTATTTTGATGCCATTGGGGGCTTTCCCCGGAGTCTGGATCATCTTTGACGTTGCCTCTTAGATGATCCAGGCATCAGGGAAAGCCTCCAATGCCATCAAAATACTGTTGGGGGCGTAGAGATACTGGCACTAAGGCTGGCTGCGAAATCCTCTACACGTTTCTCTGCATCAGGCGCATGCTATTTTATTATGTGCAGCTCATTTGCCTATAATTTACATAAATTTAAATACTCTTGGCATTAATCATGCGCTAGCTTTTCCTTTTGCTGCTTATGTGCGTCAGTCTCTTTTCTGCATTTGACAGTGGCAGTAATTGTGCTTAAAAGTGGCGTTATCTGTGCTTAAAGGCCGCGCTAGTTTTCTGCATCGGCCCGACAGATAGCAAAAAGCTAGTCAAAAAAGGGTAAAAAGCCGTCCTCCTCATCTAATCATTTCATGTGTATGAGCAATAAAACAAAGACCTGCTTTTGATTTGGTAACATGTTTTTTAATGAAACACTTCTTATCTGTCCTTGAGTGAACTTTTTATGGGTTACAGATATTTATTTACTTCTCATCAGATGAAAAGGAATCTGTCACAAGGTATCATAAATGGACTCAGTTATATAAATATTTAAATTACTAACTCAAAACAGCTGTACATGTTTTGGCATTAAATTAAAATCCATTTAAAACATTTTAAAAAAAGGTATTGCTTCCAAACATTTTAAACAGTAACATAGTGAAGGCAGATAAAGACCAGCAACGCCCATCCAGACTGACCAGGAAGGTACTCTTAACTTTGTATTGTAACTGCAGCTCAGCTCAGCACAGGCTACCCCCTCTCTCTGCTTTAACTACTGTTCCAAGCTCCCTGCATTTTTTGAAGGATAAAAGGCATTTAATTTTTGCTTTGAGCAGGAAGGCTTCTCTTGCTGGTACATGGATCCCGCGTGTTCATCCCTTGCCTTTTTGAATTCAGTTCACTTCCTGTGGGAGCGCGCTCCCGGCATCCACCAGCCTTCTGTGAAAAACTACTTCCTGATGATGTTTTTAAGTTTACCTCCTTGTAGCTACATTTCATGTTCTCTAGTTTTATAGCTCCTGCGTCTTAAAGGTTCATTTGTTTATTAATACCTTTCTAGTATTTAAACATTTGTATCATACCTCTCCTAAGGTATACATATTCAGGTCTCTTCTAGGGCATAACTAACATAATTTTGGTGACTTTTTTGTGAACCATGTCAAGTCTTTTTATATCCTTAAGCGAGATACAGCCTGAAAAAACAAAGACCATATTCCAAGTGAGGCCTCACTAACGACCTGTATAGGTACATTATCACATCCTTTTTTTGGCTGCTTATGCCCCTCTCTATGCAGGGGCATAACCAGCCAAAGGGAAGAGATAACTGCAATTTATAACAGGAAATAATTCCCGCTAAGCAGGCCCCTGACCCTTGATATATAATGTACTCTGTGATACTGGTTTTCAACATGTGTCCCAAGTGGGGGAGGGGGACAGGAGTCACAAACATGAGGCTGCTCTCACTCCCCTCTTAAATGCACCCACAATGGTATCCAATGCACAGGGTCTATGAGTCTGCATACACTTAGACGTATCCCCTCTCCTCAGACTTCCTGGTAGGCTAGAACCTGTTCAGAAGGCAGAGGTCCGAATGCAAACCGACCTTTGCTGCCGACCATGAATGGGGCAAGGAGAGGTGTGTTTTGTTTTCCTTGTGGTCTGGGATTATTTTAATTTTCAAAATAGATGAAAAGTTTGGGCAACGCTGTTTACGACTTCTGTAACAGGACTCAGAAATGAAGTGGTTAAAGGTGAGTCAGGAAAACTATTCAAACAAACTTAAAGTACATCATTCTAAGAGTTCTCGTTGCATTATACTGTAAAGGGGTAACGTGAAAGCAGCAGCACATTTCAGTATGATCAGCGTTTGATTGGAAGGTGTCCACACAAACCAGACACATATGACTCAACAGCAGTGTTAAGTGACAGGTTTCACTGTAAATAAACGGGTTATTTCAATGGGTTGCACAATATAAAACCCTGCTCAAAGTCTTAAAATTGAACAGTTCTACTTCATTTCATTTCTAAGAAGCTTGATTGATGCCTTGGACTCAGGGAAACAAGACCGGCACTGCAAGCCAAATGGAAATTACACTAACCTGGTAATTGTAGTTCCTGGAGGGTCCAGTTTAGTCCTCCAACATCGGGTAGTGCCCCTCCTCCTGCAGCCTGGAGACTGGACCAATCAAGTCTTCTGTAGTATATATGCAGACGGAGCTCCCAGAAGCCCCCAGTGTACTAGTAACAAAGCATACTTAACGAAGCAACACATTAGATTAATATACAAAATGACATAATGAAAATGACATAATTAAAGAACAATTTGTTTCCCCCCCACAAAAATATCCAACTTTCTCTCCAAACGAGGAAGTCAGAACACTGTATTGCACTGGAACCAACGCCCCAGAAATCAAAATACAGCTCCGTATCAGAAATCTCAGGAGCTGACTGAACACCTGAGAAAGGAAGAGCCATAGCCAAAAACGCGGCTGCAAAAAAGGTTCGAACGGCAAGAGGAACCGTCTTATGATCCACCGTTCGGAAAGCGCGCCGCATTTTTATAACAGATAGTCGGAAGGGAAGGAGGACTAAACTGGACCCTCCAGGAACTACAATTACCAGGTTAGTGTAATTTCCATTTCCTGTTCGGTAATCCAGTTTAGTCCTCCAACATCGGGATGTAACAGAGCAGTTAAGACCGGGCGGGACCTTGCCATCCGGCGCGCAGAACCGCCGAACAAAAGAGGAATCCCGAGCCGCTGACACATCTAAATGATAGTGTGTACTGAAAGCATGCAGAGACGACCAGGTGGCCGCCTTACAGATATCTGCTGGCGGAACTAGGCTATACTCCGCCCAAGCGGTAGCCCGAGCCCTAGTGGGATGATCCAGTAGCCCCTCCGGAACAGACCGCTGCTGCAACAGATACGCAGACGCGAACGCTTCCTTGAGCCATCTTGCAACGGAGGCCTTAGCCGCCGCTTCCCCTTTACGTGCACCACCGAAGAGCACGAATAACCGGTCAGTCTTCCGAAAGATTCGGTAGCCTTCAAAGAACGACGAGGTGCACGACCCACATCGAGACGGTGAAGACCTTTGTCCGCCGACCCGACAGAGTGGGAAGAAAGAACTGGAAGAAACACTGCCTGATTCACATGAATAGGGGAAACCACCTTCGGCAAAAAGGAAGGGACCGGGGAAAAAGACAAAAAAGGTTCTCGGCAGGACAACGCATGTAGATCTGAAATACGCCGTGCCGAACCGATGGCTACAAGAAAAACCGTCTTCAGCGTAAAATCTTTCAGAAACGCCCTACTCAGGGGTTCAAAAGGTTCACGAACCAGGGCCCGCATCACTAGATTCAAGTCCCCCGGAGGAACGAAAATCCTGCGGGAGGGCCGCAAATGAAAAACAGTCGTAAGAAAACGACGTACGTCCGGATAAGAACCGTAGAGACGGCCTAAAACTTTGCATCGATAACAAGAGATAGCCGCCAACCGGACTTTCAGAGAACTAGCCGCAAGGCCCTTATCAAAAGCAACCTGAAGAAACTTAAAACGACGGAAACGAAAACCGTCGCCGCCCGGACTCCACGCCGGGAGCACCAGTCTTCAAAGATCCCCCAAATCCGAACGTAAGTAAGAGAAGTGGGCGTTTTCCCCGCCCGCAGTAGGGTAGAAATCACCGCGGGGGGAGTAACCCTTCTTTTTCAGCCGAGCCCTCTCCATGGCCAAACCGTATGCGAGAATTGACCCACTTGGGGCATCCGCAAGGCTCCCTGAAAAAGAAGATTCGGCAGCGTGGATAGGAGCCAAGGAATGCCGTCGCTCAGCCGGACCAGATCGGCATACCAGGGCCACCCAGGCCAGTCCGGGTCCACCAGTAACACTCGACCCCGATGGCCCTCGATGCGCTGAACGACCCGGCCAATCAGAACCCACGGAGGAAAGACATAAAGAAGGCCGGACGTTGGCCACGGCTGAATGAGAGCGTCGAGCCCCTCGGACATACGCTCCCTTTGCCTGCTGAAGAAGCGTCCTGTCTCGGCCGATTGAAATGTCGCCATGAGATCCATGAAGGGCGCCCCCCCCCCCCGACGAACTATTTGCACGTAAACTTGCGGGTTTAGCTCCCACTCTCCGGGGTCCACCCGCACTCTGCAGAGAAAATCGGCCTGAACATTGTCTGCGCCTGCAATAGGCGCTGCCGAGATGGCCGGAAGACGAGACTGCACCCAATTGACCAAGGCCATCGCTTCTGATTCCAGGGCCATGCTGCCGATGCCCCCTTGGCGATTGATGTAAGCTACGGTGGTCGCAATGTCCGAAAGGACTCGCCCCGGCCGGTCGAGAACTAGGGCTTTGAGCCCAAGAGGGCTAGCCGCACCGCCCGCCATTCGAGGAAGTTGATCGACCAAGAAGTCTCCAGGGGAGACCATTCCCCTTGAGCGAAGCGGGTCTCGCAGTGAGCCCCCCAGCCAGTTAAGCTGGCATCCGTTGTGAACGGAACCCAAAGTGGAGGCTCCAGGGAATCCCCCGCGCCAGGTTCTCGGAGGAGAGCCACCACCGGAGTGATCGGCGAACCACCCTTGGGCAAGTCAATCTCCTGTTCAACGAGTCGAATTGGTTGGACCAACGGCGCAGCAGGGCACTCTGCAGCCGGGCGCATGTGGAAGCGCGCCCAGGGCACCACCTCCAAGGTCGCTGCCATCGTACCGAGGAACTGTAGCTATCACCATGCCGACGGAGCGGGCATCCCCCTGAAGAGTCGGACAAGAGACCGAATGCGGCGCTCCGGCAGGCACACCAAGCCCCGTGCTGTGTCGAGGCTCACTCCCAGATACTCGAGATCCTGAGTCGGGCACAGACAACTCTTGCATTCTTTCACCACCCAGCCGAGGGACCGCAGCAGAGCCACCACCCTGCTCGTGACGTGTACACACTCCCGACTGGACTTTGCCCGAATCCACCAGTCGTCGAGATACGGATGGACCAGGATGCCCTC
This sequence comes from Ichthyophis bannanicus, assembly GCA_033557465.1. Lineage (NCBI taxonomy): Eukaryota > Metazoa > Chordata > Amphibia > Gymnophiona > Ichthyophiidae > Ichthyophis > Ichthyophis bannanicus. Next base: position 26,020,741 of record CM066050.1, on the reverse strand, counting down.
TGTGCACAAGGCCTCCGCGACCACTAACATCACGTTTGTGAAGGTGTGGGGGGCCGTGGCGAGACCAAACGGCATGGCCGGAAATTGGAAGTGGCCCCACGGAAGAGCGAAGTGGAGAAACCGTTGATGAGATGGCTGGATGGGAATGTGTAATGTGGTCTGCAGTGGCTGTGGAAGATCCTGCAGCAGGGGCTCTGAGGAGGGGGGAGATAAGGTGCTGGGGGACCCAGCTAGCAACGCAGTGGGTATGGGGAAAGCCTCCGGGATGCAGCGTGCAGGTGTAACACAAGCAAGCTATTAATGTACCCTTAGGCTGATTACATTTCACATATAATACAGCCATAGAAAAAAGCATTGTAGAGACTTAAACCACCTTTCCTCTTCTTGTGTGGGGTTTCATTTATTTATTTATTTATTTATTTTTTGTTTTGTTTTTGCATTTAAAACAAAAAGCAAGGAAGGCTCAGGGAAACCCAAGACTGTTTAAGAAAAGGATTTTGAAACTGCACGTGCCTCCACAGCATGATTAAGTGTGTGGAAACTGCTGTTTAGAGCTGTTGCCTCTAAAAAGAAACACTGAAGAGAAAAACAAAACAGCCGCTGGCACCGAAAAACTGTCAGGTATTCGCAGAACTGAGAAGGGAACTGTCAGTCATTTACTGTGCTGGCATAGAGAAACTTTCACGGTCAGGGTAAGGCAATTACAGTGACTGAAAGTAGGGAAATTAGAATGGGATCCCTCCGCAGCCATTCAGACCTCCATGGTAGGGGCTGAAAGGTGTTTCTGGGGAGGGATGTAGAAGCTCAATCCAGCCATAGGAAAATTACAGTGACCATGCTTAATTAGGCCGAGCCCAAAACAGTCAGGATCCAAAACACTGACTTAAAACCTCAACCAAATGGTATATTGAATAAGACAGGTACAATAATCAGTAGGACGTACAAAGTAACCAAATAATATGGAAAAGAAAGAAAACGACCCTCTAATACAGGGCAAGCGAAAAAAATCAGGAAAAAGTGCAATTCGGAAGCCAGGGGAGCCGACAGAGCCTCTGACAATGCAAAAAATAACAGAGCTGAAAAGATAAAGCAAGGAAAATTCCTACCAGCTCAGGGAACAGCAAGGAACTCAGCCAACTCCTCCAAGTGACAGGCAATGCTGTAGCAGGTATGGCTCTTCCCCGAACAGTCCTGGGGAGAGCTCAACCCAGGCTTCAGATATTCCCAGGCAGGACGGCAGGAGCCCAATGCAGGTCTGTCTTCCCCCAGGATGTCCCCTGTGGCAATGCTCCTTTTTCTTTTTTAAAGATACAGCTACCTAGCAAAGAAATGGTAAATAAAGGACCCAAAATAAAACCCCAAAAGAACTAACTAACTAGTGTTGCTCCTTCAAGTGTCACTTAGTGTGCCCAGAAAGGGCACAGAAGTCTGCAAGCTGCAAGGAGACTGGACACACTGGGGGCTTCTGGGAGCTCCGTCTGCATATATACTACAGAAGACTTGATTGGTCCAGTCTCCAGGAGGAGGGGCACTACCCGATGTTGGAGGACTAAACTGGATTACCGAACAGGAACTGGGATTTGAGTTTTCATGATAACTTCAATTTAAGTTGGATACTGATCACAGAAGAGCACAGAAGTACACAAGTACACACGTACACAAGTCGTAACACACTGTCCAAACCCAGATCGTATTTCTTTTTAAACAAAATCTGGAGAATTTGTTTTAGAATATCTTAATATTAACACTACACCCAACAAAATGCGCAAGTGTTAAACCACAGCAGTGATGGGACAACTGTAACTCTGTCCAATATTACAGCACCACACGCAAAGAGAATCAAAGACAAAGAGGCATTTTTATATTTTCAAGCACGTTATTAACTTTGAAGTGATGGGACGCCAAACAATAAATGAACATTTTATTTTAAATCGTTCAAATGATGTCAAACAAACAGATGCAAGGAGAAATTTTTATCATGCAATAGTGACATATGTTAAAGACTGACATTGTCCAGGAACTCCTGAACTCGCTGTACCCTCCAGTAAGGTTTGAAACTGATCCAGAGCTAATGGGATTGCTCTGGCCTCCAGAAGATTGATTAGTCATGAGGTCTCCTGAGGGGAGCAGGCCCCTTGAGCCCCCCCCCCCCCACCCTTTCGGCTGGCATTGGTAGTGAGAACCACCAAGTCCAGGGCTTGCAGCTGCAGAAGAAACAATTGAATGGAGGAAAAGAAAAAAAATATTAGAAAGCTCAGCAAGGAGATAGAAGACAGCAAAAGGGAAGGGGAGCCCTGGCCAAACTTACCACCCCCCTTCAGGGGACCCATAAGGTCCCCCTGTCCACTCTCTAGCTCATCAGTGCTGGAACGTGTGGGTAACACTCTGGAGAGAGGGTCGCTCTCAGATCAAGGAGCACAACCATGCTCTAAGCAACGTGGAATCCACAGGTCTGGGCCAAGGGAGACAGGCCTATTTGCACTGCACCAGGAAATATATCATGTAAGATCATCACTGAAAATTGCTGTAATCTGTGTCCATCTGCTGGCTAGGGAGCATAACCCACTCATCTAGACCGTTCTAATAGGGAAACGCACATTAAACAGCTAATCTGCTTTAGTATAAGTCACTTATAGCTTTATTTTCCTGCCAATGGGGCAAAGTATGTGGCTGCAATGACCTCCCTTCGGATGCACTGTGGACATAACTGCATGTTGCACATTGGTAGGCCAGGCTTCATATTTATTTTCTGCTAAATTATAATTTGACAAAATAACATTCCATCTCTGGAGTCTGGGATGCAAAAATGAGTTACAACAAGGGCATTTTTATACACTTTTTTCTTGATCTACTGTTATGAAAATGGGGCTGCTTAAAACAAACAAGACCAAAACACCACTTTAAATTGCACATAGTGTTCCTTCCCTTTCTTCTTTAGTGACCTAAGGGGTATGTTTACTAAACCGGGCTAACGGTTAACCCGGGCTATCTGCAACTAAGTCCTATTGAATAATATGGGACCTAGTGGCAGATAAACCGGGCTAACGGTTAACCTGGTTTAGTAAACATACCCCTAAGTTTTACTTTCTGAACAGAAAGCCAAAGTTTCAAATGACAAGAGGACACTCTGGGAAACGCAGCACTAGAGAAACCAAGGGCGGACTTCCACTGATCCAGTTACTAGTAAACACGGTTACACTGAATTCCTTCTGAACTGACTAATTTTCCTGTCTCTGTCTCCTTGCCTTTTACAAATTCTAGAAAAATCCAGTTTTCACAGCTCTATGCATTTCCATTGCAATGCTGCAGTGGCTGCTGTAATCACCAGGCTTTCACAGCTTACAAGTCTCCTATGTGCAAAAAGATCCACAGCCATATAAACTACATTACAGACAAGCCAAACCCACCTCATGGTTTTACTGGCTGCATTTGTTGGTTTTGAACAAAGGCCAGTCTGAAAGTTACACTTACAAAAACCAGCTCTGCGGGAGGGACGTTCCTCGATATTAAAACGCCTCCAAAAACCACAGCGTGTAACTTTTCATCAAGTCTTGCAAACTGGAATAAATTTCCATCGTACAGCTACAGTACAGTTTGCAAATCTTATGCCATGTTGCATTTCACCTTCTTGCGTTGTAGGGCAGCAGGATTACTGCTTTCCTGGTTTGTACATTAGGAGCTACTGTAAGATCCATTTTTCAATGTTTTCCCCTTTAGAGCTTTAATCATGCAGCCTATTTTAGACTTTGTGGAAGCAACAGACTATATGGAAATGAAGGATCCTTACAAAAAAATTATTTTTTTCAAGTCACCCCATACTCCGACAATGAATCTGTTGCACAATACAAACAAACAGTGGTGCCCTCTTCACTAAGAAGCTTGGTAACCACCACAAATTAGACATTTTGGGCGATTCTAGGGCCCCTCATCCTTCAGAGGAAATAAATCTATGCACAGATATAGCGTAGCACAGGCATGCAAAGGATTCAGAACGCAGCAGCCAGAAGAAGTTCAGCAAGTCCACTGTTGAGAATATTACATTGGTTACCAATTCTGGCTTGGGCTCTGTTGAAATTCGTTACATTGAGCTTTCAAGTTCTTAGAGGGGCTGGCCCATTGAATATGCAGGATAATTTCAAATCAAGGTCAAAAGCCTCCTGGGGGAATTCTGCACAAAAAAAAAAAAAAAGTCTGTGCAAAAATTGACCATTCTGCATAATTTTATTTGTAATTATTTTGGGCAGCATTCCCCCGTTATAAGGCCTAACTCCTCCCCCCAAGGCTGAAATCTCCAGCCTTTTATCTCTGCAGGCTCGATCTTCTCTAGCTTGCTCTTGCACTCCTTGAATGTGTTTCCTCTACCTCTCCCCCGGCAGATTCAGCCCCCAGATTTCTCTCTCTGTTCACTAACTACCCCCTGCCCCCACTACTCTGTCCCCCTGTTCTTTTTCCCAATTCTCTAACACGTTTCCTGTCCTCTGCAGTTCTCTTCCCCCCCCACCAAGTTCTCTCTATCCCTGAGGACTCCCCCATGAGGCACATACCTACTGCATAAGGTATATCTCCCCAGCCCACTAGCCTGTCCCCTCAGCCTGTTCCAGGCTGCCCTCCTTTCACCTGGCAAGAGGCGATGGCAAACAGCTATGTCCTCTTCCTCTGCTGTCCTGGGCCTGACTGCTCATTTGAACTGTACAGGATCCACACAGCAGTTGGACCGAAGACAGCAGAGGACAACATAGCCAAACATGCAGCTGTTCACTGCCTCCCTCCTGCTGCACAATAATGGGCAAGAGATCCAGGTGATCTGCTACTTCATTGTGCAGAATGCCCCCAGGAGTACAAGTCTGAACAAGAGTTTTCTCAGTGGTGGTACCTAGGCTGCAGAATAGTCTACCATAAGCTTGTAAAATGAAGCAAAATGATATAGTATTGATGGCATTTAGAAAGAAGATGAAAGCTTGGCTTTTCCCAATAAGAACATAGCATATGGCATACTGGGTCAGACCAAGGTCCATCAAGCCTAGTATCCTGTTTCCAACAGTGGCCAATCTAGGTCATACGTACCTAGCAGTTTCCCCAAAAGACACAGGTTCTGCAATGCTTGTTCTGGGTCAAGCATTGATATCCTGGGTCCCTTCTTAATAATGGTTTATGGACCTTTCCTCCAGGAACTTGTCCAAACCTTTTTTAAACCCAGCTACACTAACAGCCTTTACTACATCCTCCGATAACAAATTCCAGAGTTTGATTACACGTTGAGTGAAGAAATATTTTCTTTTATTAGTTTTAAATAGTTTACCCTGTAGCTTCATTGCATGTCCCCTAGTCTTTCTATATTCTGATAATGTAAACGATCAATCTACGTTTACCTGTTCCACTCCGTTCATTAATTTATAGACTTCTATCATATCTCCCCTCAGCCGTCTCTTTTCCAGGTTAAAGAGCCCTAACCTTTTTAGCCTTTCTTCATAGGAGTATCCTTCCATCCCCTTTTCCATTTTGGTGGCTCTTCTCTGAACCTTTTCTAATAACGCTATATCCTTTTTAAGATACGGAGACCAGAATTGCACACAATATTTAAGGTGCGGTCTCACCATGTAACGATATAGAGGCATTATAATATCTTTTGTTTTATTTTCCATTCCTTTCCTTATCATACCTAGCATTCTATTTGCTTTCTTGGCTGCCGCTGCACACTGAGCCGAGGGTTTTAACATGCTATCCACAATGACGCCTAAATCATCGTGTAACCATAGTTTGGGTTGTTCTTCCCTAGGTGCATAACTTTGTACTTGTCCACATTAAATTTCATCTGCCATTTTGATGCCCAGTCTTCCAATTTATCAAGATCCTCTTGCAATTTTCCACAATCATCTTGGGTTTTAACAACTTTAAATAGTTTTGTGTCATCTGCAAATTTGATAACCTCACTCGTTATTCCACTTTCCAGGTCATTTATGAATATGTCAAAAAGCAGCGGACCCAGCACAGATCCCTGGGGTACACCACTATTCATTTTTCTCCATTGGGAAAATTGGCCATTTAGCCCAACCCTCTGCTTTCTATCTTTTAACCAGTTCTTGATCCACAGTAGTACACTGCCTCCTATCCCATGACTCTTTAGTTTTGCCAAAAGTCTCTGATGAGGGACCTTGTCAAAGGCTTTCTGAAAGTCTAGATACACTATATCAACCGACTCACCTTTGTCCACCTGTTTGTTCACACTCTCAAAAAAACATAATAGATTAGTAAGACAAGATCTTTCTTGTCTAAAGCCATGTTGGCTGTCTCCCATTAGGCCATGACTATCTACATGCTGGAGTAATTTTATTCTTTATGATGGTTTCTACCATTTTTCCCGGTACTGACGTCAGGCTCACCGGTCTGTAGTTTCCCGGATCACCCCTGGAACCCTTTTTAAAAATTGGCGTTACATTGGCGATCCTCCAGGTATTACAGATGATTTTAATGAAAATTCACAGATTACTAATAGCAGGTCTGCAATCTCATATTTCAGTTCTTTCAACACCCTTGGATGTATACCATCCGGCCCAGGTGATTTGCTACTCTTCAGTTTATCTAATAGTTGTAATACATCTTCCCGATGTATCGATATTTCCTTCAATTCCTCCGCACCTTTAAATACCACTTCAGTCATGGGTAACATCCCTACATCTTCCTCAGTAAAGACTGAAGCAAAGAATTCAGTCTCTCCGCTATCGCCTTGTCGCCTCTTAGTGCCCCTTTAACTCCTCTATCATCTAATGGACCAACTGACTCTCACAGGTTTTTTTCTACGAATGTACTTGAAAAAAATCTTTATTTTGCGTTTTTGCTTCCGCAGCAAGCTTCTTCTCAAATTCTCCCTTTGCCTACTTTATCAATGCCTTGCATTTGACTTGCCAGTTCTTGTGCTGTTTCCAGGTTTCGTCGTTTGGCTCTTTTTTCCATTTCCTGAAAGATGCTTTTTTGGCAAAAACAGCCTCTCTGACCTCCCCTTTAAACCATGCTGGCAGTTTTTTGGACTTCTTTCCACTTTTCTTAAAGAGTGGAATACAGCTGGTCTGGGCTTCCAAGATACTATTTTTCAACAACACCCAAGCTTGTTGTAAGTCTTTAACCTTTGCAATTGCTCCTTTTAGTTTTTTTCTTAACTATTTTCCTCATTTTATCATAGTCTCCCTTTCGAAAGTTAAAAGGTAGTACTGTGGATTTCCTTACTATCCCTCCTCCTCTAATTAAATCAAAGGCGATCATGCTATGATCACTATTGCCAAGTGGCTCCAACACCCTTATCTCTTGCACTAGATCTGGTGTTCCACTAAGGACTAGGTCTAATATGGCTTCCCCTCTGGTCGGTTCATGAACCAGCTGCTCCAAGAAGCAGTCATTTATGTCATCTAGGAACTTTATCTCCCTAGCATGTCCTGCCGTGACACTGACCCAGGCGATACCGGGGTAATTGAAATCACCCATTATTATTACTTCGCTATAACTTTTGTTAGCTTCCTTGATTTCTTTGAGCATTTCATCATCCGTTTGTTCATTCTGGCCAGGCGGTCGATAGTACACCCCCACTGCCATCGTCTTTCCCTTTTTACATGGAATTTCAATCCATAGAGATTCTACAGCAAATTTTGTTTCCTGCAAAACTTTAATCCTTTCTGACTCAATGCCCTCTCTAACAGAGCGCAACCCCTCCACCAATTTGATCAGTTCTATCATTACGATATAGTTTGTACCCAGGTATCACAGTGTCCCACTGGTTGTCCTCCTTCCACCATGTCTCTGATATTACAATCATATCTAACCTCTCATTTAGTGCTATATATTCTAACTCTCCCATCTTATTTTTTAGACTTCTAGCATTTGCATACAAGCATTTTAGAGACTGTATTTTATTCATATTAGTTTGGCTGTTGGTAGACATGGGTAATTTAGGATCTTTAAGCTCTGTCTGCTCCATACTCGAGGGCATTTGGGCTACTTTACTCTTTTTTTGGAACCTCTCTGCTTTTGGTAGTATATCCTTCAAGGATACATTCTTCCGAATCATCCGCTCTTGGGCGACTGTCGGCTTTCCCCTATTATCTAGTTTAAAAGCTGCTCTCTCCCCTTTTTAAAGGTTAATGCCAGCAGCCTAGTTCCATCCCGGTTAAAGTGAAGCGTGGAATACAGCTGGTCTGGGCTTCCAAGATACTTGAAAAATAGTATTTCCTGACATTGCCTTTCAATTTACCAGCTTGTAGCTTCATGTTATGCCCTCTAGTTTTGCAGCTCCTCCATCTTTGGAAGAGGTTTTGTTCATCATTCCTCTAAGTATTTAAAGGTCTGAATCATATCTCCCCTGTCCCTCCTCTCCTCCAAAGTGTACATGTTTAGGTCTTCAAGTCTCTTCTCATAAGGCTTCTGACGCAGGCTCCAAATCATTTTGGTCACCTTCCTCTGAACAGTTTCCAGTCTTTTTACATCCTTTGCAAGATATGGTCTCCAAAACTGAAAACAATATTCCAAGTGAGGCTTCACCAGTGACTTGTACAGTGGCATAAGTACCTCTTAGTTTCTGCTGGTAATTCCTCTTCGTATGCAGCCCAACATCCTCCTGGCTTTTGCCACCGCCTTGTCGCACTGTTTTGCCACCTTGAGATCTTCAGACATAATCACTCCATGGTCTTTCTCCTGATCCGTACACACCAATCTCTTGCCCCCTATCGCATACATTTCCCTTGGATTTTTGCTTCCCAAGTGCATGACTCTGCACTTCTTCGCATTAAATCTTAATTTCCAAGCATTAGACCATTCTTCCAGCTTTTGTAGATCATTCCTCATGTTAACCACTCCCTCGGGGAGTCCACTCTGTTGCAAATTTTTGTGTCATCTGCAAATAGACAGACTTTTCAATGCAGTCCTTCAGCAATATCATTCACAAATACATTGAACAGTGCCGGGCCCAGGACCGACCCCTGGGGCACCCCGCTAATCACCTTCCTTTCATCCGAGTGAGCTCCTTGTACCATCACCTTCTGTCGTCTGTCAGTCAACCAATTTCTGATCCAATTTACCATCCTGGGATCTATCCCCAAACTACTCAGTTTATTGATAAGCCTCCTATGAGGAACAGTATCAAAGGCTTTGCTGAAATCCAGGTAGATGACATCCATCGCATGCCCCTGATCTAGTTCCCTGGTCACCCAGTCAAAGAACTCAATCAGATTTTTTTGGCAAGATCGTCCTTCAGTAAAACCATGTTGCCTCGGATCTTGCAACCTGTTGGCTTTGAGAAAGTTCACAATTCGCTCTTTCAGGGGCACCTCCATTACTTTTCCCGCCACTGAGATAAGGCTCACTGGCCTGTAGTTTGACACTTCTTCCCTGTCACCACTTTTGTGTAGAGGTATGACATCAGCCATTCTCCAATCCTGAGGAACCTCTCCTGTTTCCAAGGATCTGTTGAATACATCCTTTAACGGGCCCTGCAAGAACCTCTCTGAGCTCTTTCAGTATCCTGGGATGTCTCTCATCTGGTCACATGGTCTTGTCCACTTTTAGTTTTGCAAGTTGTTCCAACACATCACCTTCTGTGAATGGTGTGGTATCTACTTCATTCCCAGTTTTATATTTGGGAGTCACAGGTGGTCCTTCTCCAGCACTTTCCTTAGTAAAAACAGTATGTACCCTTGAATCCCAGCCATGGGCAATACCACCTTTAAGAGTTGCAAAGTTAATTATTTCTAATTCATTAGAATTTCTGGACTGCAGAATACGACTCAGTTGATATGAGGCTATCAAGTTATTTGTTTTCTGGCTTTCAAGGCTTTGTACAACCAAACTTTGAACTTAATGCATTGGACCTCAGGGGAGTCAAAGTGACCAAAATATGGGTGTTATATGCTCCATTTTCCACCGACAGTAAAACCTATGGCTGTGTTTTGTGGAACCTGAAGCGCCTTCAAAACAACAAGCAGGTAAACCTAGGTATGGCGAGTTGCAATGATCAAGACGACGAACACCATGACCTGCAACACTGACTGAAAAACACCAAAAGGTAACGACATCCACAAATTGGCACAGCATTCACCATTTCAAACACACTGCCCTCACTACTTTTTAGACTGTGGATTTCATTGTCAGGTTAAAACCCCAATGTGGCAAGCCTGAGGATCAACAGGTAGCTCAGTATGCTCATTCATCGAGGAGGAGCAAGTCGACAGTTGAGGAGGCCTCCTTATCCACAATAACTCGTCTTTTTCAAATTCATCTTCAACGTATCATGGATAATCCGGATTTAAGTCAAAACCTTCTTAACAGAGGAAGAAATGGACGACAAAGTCAGTTACAGGAACTAACCATTGACTATCATCAGCATAAAATCTGCTATCTATATACAGCAAATCAACTGCATGCAATTATCTCTCATGAATATTCATTGTGAACACAAGGAAAATTTGACCAGTCTAAGGGTCCCTGAAGATTAGCACAGGACACAACTGCTGTGGTGTTTTGTTTTTGTTTGTTTGTTTTTTACTTCTATTAAATGAAATCTTGCACATTTTTATTCCACTTTACCAGAAGATATGATCAAATTGTATTGAAAAATACACAAAATTACAACACAACCTAAATCATAGCAAGAACAAGTCCATCTTCCAAAGAAATAAAATGTACCACACCAAGGACAACAACAACAATCCTAACATCAGTTCAAAAGGAACAGGAGACTAAGCTACATGACAGAATTACTATTTAACATCTTCTCATTTAAAGGTTGTCTCTTTTAAACCAGGGGTCTCCAAACCCAATCCCTGAGCACCACAAAATGTCTAGTTTTCAAAATTTCCATAATGACTATATTTGAGGTTTATTAGGAGTGGAGGAGCAGCCTAGTGGTTAGAACACTGGTTTGGTAACCAAGCAACCAGGGTTCGATTCCCACTAGCACTCCTTGTGGCCTTGGGCAAGTCACTTAACCCTCCACTGCCTCGGAAGAAAGGCCTGGCAATCTACTTCCGGTGACACTGCCAAGAAAACCCAGGAGCTTCTGGGTCACCAGGAGTCAGGACCGACTCAAAGGCACACTTTGCATTGCATTGAGATTTATTAACATGGACTCTCTCTGCTCTGTGCAAGTATACCTCATACATACGCACTGTAGAAATCCTGACAACCAAACAGAGTTCCTATGTGCCTGGGAAGAAAGGAAAGATAAGGATAGGTGCATGGGGAGGGGGAAAAGAGGAGAGGGTATGTGCATGAGGGTAGACCTTAGAGACAGACGGCAGTAGAAATCTTGCTAGACGTTAGAGGGAGAGAGAACTGATTGAAGCGAGAGCTGAGGAGGGGAAAAAAAAAAGCAGGGACTGGTCTAGAGGAGGAGTTTTAGTCCTTATGATGGGGGAGGAAAAATTACTAATAAACAAGCAGAATTTTCTAAATGTTTTGCATGCAGAATTCCCCCAGGTGTAATAGCAAGATGGTAAATGAAGGGAGCCTGCCCAGTTGAAACCAAGCTTTCCACAGCAAAGACAATTAAGATAATTCAAAAAGGGCCAAGTCCTCACAGATACAGCAGAGAGAAAGTGATAGTTAATTGCTAAGCTTTGAAATTTCATGATTTGTTGTTACATATGTACTCCTATCTGTGGAGTATGATGTATTATTAGACTATTATTGCATAACATTCTAAACTATTTTTGTACCTCTCCTGCTGTGATGTCAATAAAGAAAGGTGGGTTATAATTTATTTTTAAATTAAATATTTTGGGCCTAGTAGCTTCAGCAGGGAGCCTAACGAAGACCTCCTACACTACAGCCATAATGTTGGATTCTGAATTAAATGTTTCCGCTATCGTCTGTCATAATGTGGGAGAATCTGCCACTCCTTTATCTTCCATTCTGTAACTAACAAATGTTAAAAATGAGCAGTCAACAGTCTGATGCTGGCCACAGATGTAGCATGCCTTAATTTTGCATTAATTTATTCTGGGATGTAATTTAGTAAGCAAAAAAACCAGAATTCAACCTGTAAACTTTATGAAAATGACCCATGGCAGACACATATAAGCAACCAAAGTGTCTTGCTTTCACACAGGGACTTCCAGATTTATTAAATTACTAAGGACACATATTGGGGAGAGCAATTAGCAAACAGGGGAGTGGCATCAACGTAGTGGACATGCTTTTTGGCTTCTTACTCTAGCCTGTGTCCCCAAGGAAAATGTGAAAATTATCAAGAAAGCAAGTCGTTACTAGGACTTATTTCTGGTATTTGGTTAATGGGAGCTTACTTCCCTTTTCCTGCCCTTTATTTGCATCAAATTCCCAAAGAAACATTAAGGAGGGGATGCACAGGCTTTCCACCCATTTGAGTAAGAAACTTTGATAACCGTCATAAGCAGGAAACATCTTTTCTTTTCTGATCCATAAAAACAAAATAAGCACAAAAGCTATTCTCATTTACTGCAATAACTGGTGTGCAAAAAATGACTAAGAAATCTCTTTCTAGGCTCTAAATTGGGCAAGGATGTTAGTGTTACACCTCAGAAACAAACAGATAAATAAAGCTAGCAAGTAACTGCACAAAATGTATAATTTAAGCGTTTTGCCTGTCTGCCTCGGTTATGTAGCTGCTTCTTCTGAACCTGTATTTCAGACTTCAGGGACTGCCTCTAAGTTAAGTAGTAAACCTACAACTTACTCAACAATTTAGAATCTGAGCAAGTCTGACCTTCATATCACTTGAACTCAGACACTCACTAAATCAGGCCTGGATTCCTGGAGAGATTTCATGTACAGAAAGGTAGATAAGAGTAGTCAACATACATATAGTACTGAAAACCATGGGAGGAAATAAGGGCATCAAGGGACCGAGTGTAGAGAGAGAAAAGGAGACGTCTCAAGACAGAGCCCTGAGGTACATCAACTAAAGGCGGGGTGGCGGAAGAGGAAGAACCACCAATTCACTAAAAGTGCGAAGCTCAGAAAACAATGATTCTGAAGTATCAAGTCAGTGAACCTTTCCCAAAAGGAAACTGGCCTTATAAAATCATCATAGATGCCCTTCATCAGGAAGTTTTAAATCCATTCACTCCACTTCATTCAATATTTCTATCATAGATAGTAAAGTGCCCCCTTACCCTTGCTCATATGTTTCATGTATTTTTTTATCCCCTCAATGCTCTGGTACTTAAATTGAAATTTATTTATTTATTTATTTAAAGTTTCTTATATACCGCACTATTCAGCATCGGCGCAGTTTACATAATTTGGCAAATCAGAGCATGTTGTAATGTTATTGAATATTCCAATGGCTGCCCTGCCATTGGTTAAAAGCCATTATCTTAAGACTTTTATATGGTAGTACCAACTGTCAAGGCTTCAATCATAATCTCAAACTTTGAAGACAAACGCTACTGCTCCAAAGCTTCACATTTGTGCTGGTTCAAAAGTGTGTTACCATGCGTTTGACACATGCTGACCAATCAAAGAAAGGTATCTGGGCACCGTGAAATGTTCTCACATTTCTCTTGTTGACCTGTGAATGCACCAAGTCAAAAAAGAACCTTGCTTTTTTCTAATTGTGCAAAATGGAGTTTTCTGGTTTCATATGGCTAAAGGAATATAATCTAAATGTCTGGAATGTGTTAGAATGGCAACTCGTTAAGAAGTTCATTATGCCTGCATGCAGCGAAGCATAAAAGAGGACTGAATGGAGATGGCTGGCAAACCTAACCCCAAGCCTCAAGGGCACTACTTCAAAGACTCCAAGCATTCTGGGATTGGTAGCAGTTCACTGGGAGCTGACAACAGCAGTACAAGCACATGGCTGATCCTGCTAGCTCCAAATATAAGGGATTCAATAAAACTGGGTGGGTGGGATGTGATAATGGGAGAAATGGCTTTGTTTGTTGAGGTGAATGGAGCACAGAAGCCATGTAACCAATTCTCCTCTATGATTATGTTTGTGCCGAAAGCTCACTGAACTGAAATTTAAAGAGGCACACAGGAACCAACAAACATTACAGGTACAAAAGCTGCCAAGTCACATAGTGCAATCAGCCTCTACTCCGCTTACTAAGGGCATCACGCCCTCCTTTCCTGTTTGTAACATGAATCTGGCTGTTCTCCCCTTAGGGACATCCTGAGGTCACACTTCCACCCTTCAAAACAAGGTTGCCCAAGTATTCTTACTCTGACAGCGATAGCTTGTGGCTAGACTTGAAGTACCTGCACACTGGGATCCAGAAGAAGCCATGGTCTGGGGTTCCTGGCCAAAGGCTACTAAAGCAACAGATGTTCAGGGAGAGAAATCCCCAAGTAGTTGCAAATGAAAGCCAAAATGGCATCATAACCCAACAGAAGCCAGTTCTGACTGAGCTGAAAGCTCAATAAGGAGCATCGGGGAACGGCAGGTCCATGACTTCAGGTTAGGGGCAACATGGCAATACCCATCTAGTCTTTCCAGACTGACCTGGGTGCTCTTATGACAGCCCAAAAGTAAGAATGGCCAAGAATGGCGTGGTACATGTAGGCCTGGATTTAGGCATAGGCAACTACAGAGGGTGCCAAATTTTGAAGGCGCCAAATATCCAGACCAAAGAAGAGCTTTTCCTACTTATTTGAAAGCTAAGTGCACATGCTGCACCAGAGTGTTACCATCATGGCCTTCTGCGCACTCTTAAATGTCAGATTGTGATATTGGCACCCATAGAGAAGATCAGAGTACAAGATGGGGGCAGACAGAATATCTTAAACCCATCCCTAGTTGCATAGATTATTATAGGAAAGCTGTGACCCTAATTGGATTTCCATGACATTCAAGAGAATATTTGAATGAGTGTGTGCTCGGAAGCAGAGACAAGGAGGTCTGCCAGGGATACCTGAAATGTACTTTTAAAAATCGATTAAAATTTGACTTGCAACATTCTTGAGGAATAAATAGAGAGAGAGAGAGTTACACATTAAAGCTGGATGTCATACAATGCAATAATCCTATGTCCTGAAATAAACTCTTGTGTTTGAAAACTAGATACTGCACTTAAGCTGCTGCCCTCTGCAAATAAAAACCGCAGTCAATAATGAAATGTTTTAGATCCTCTGCATGGAGACAAAATTTCATTACTGTTACAGCATTTGCCTTGAAGAGAAATACACATTCTAATAGGCTGCGCTCTGCAATGAAATATTACAGCGAAGGTTGGGTGATACAAATGCAACATAGTACCTCTGCCACACACCAGAGATGAGGCAGAAATCAGGCAAGGATACTTTTACAAACAGGCCTCCATATTTAGCCTGTTAGGAGCAGCCAACTTAATACTAAACAGAAGCAATCTAGAGACAATCCAATCACATCTCCCCCTGTGAATCTAGGGAATGTCGTAGCAGGGAGGGATATCAAAAACCCCATAGTCTATTACACTGTGTGCCCATGAGTAAAACATAACCACACCCTACATTGTAACACAATATGAAGAAAAGCATCACACTAAAGGCACTGAGAGAGGCTGATGCAGAAAGCCAATGCTGACGTCGTGCACTAGCAACTTTTTAGCCTACCTGCAGCACACAGACAGCATGCGACTTTAGTGCTGGCATGCAGAAAGGGGCTCATATGCAAATTAGCCACACATTAGTCACACATTAAACTGTACGTAAATGGCAGCATTGAACTATTACTACTACTACTGAGCATTTGTATAGCACTACAAGACATATGCAGCGCTGCACAGACATAAGAGACAGTCTCTGCTCAGAGTTTACAATCTAGTCAAGACAGACAACACAGCAGGTGTAGACAGGGATACAGCTAGGGGGAATGGGAAGGAAACACAAAGGAAATCAGGTGAGTCAAGATCCGAAAGCGGCAGCAAAGAGGTGCGTTTTCAGCCTGGATTTGAAAAGGGTCAGAGAAGGCGCCTGACGTACAGATTCAGATAGTTTGTTCCAGGCATAAGGAGCAGCAGGGTGAAGAGAGAAGTCTGGAGTTAGCAATAGAGGAGAAGGGCAAGCCAAACACATGTGCACAGACGTTGGCCTAGTTTGGCATGCTCTCCCAGAGAAGCGGAGCACCATATGGCTAATTTGCATACGAGTCCCGACAGTATTTTGATGGTATCAGGGACTTTCTCCCCCAACAGAGAGCAAATCCCTGGTGGCCCCGATCATCCCACCTGCCGAACCAAAAATAATCCTAGTGGCCCAGAAGTTCCAAAACCCCCAAACCCTCTCCCAGTACTTTTACAAACTAGCAGGGCGCTGCCCAAGTGCTCTTGCTCCTGCACCGCCATCTTGAAAGATGGCAGTGCCTGGCCCGATATGGTGCTTCCTGGGATGCACCAGGCAGGGGTCAGACTGCCATATAAGGTTGGTTTGTTTGTTTGTTTTTACCTTATATGACAGTCTGACCTTGCCCGGTGCATCTCAGACTGTACTGCACAGGGCCAGGTGCTGCCATTTTTTTCATGATGGCGGCACTCCCGCTTATTTGTAAATGTACCGTGGGGGAAGGGGGCAACCAGGGTTATTTTTAGTTGGCAGGTGGGGGGGGGGGAATCTAGGCATCGAGGGCTTTCCCCCGATGTCTGAATCATCTTTGACATTTCTCCTCAGGTGATCCAGGCGTCAACGAAAGCCAACAGTGCCATCAAAATACTGTCAGGGGCATGTGCTAGATGTTTAAGCCGCCTCAAGACCAGGCTGGGCGTGAAATCCTCTTCGTGTTTCTCTGCATTGGGCACAGGCATCGTTTTATTATGTGCGGCTCATTTGCCTATAATTTAATACTCTTGGCATTAATCGCATGCTAGTTCTTCCTTTGCTTTTTATGCATGCATCCGTCTCTTTCCTGCATTTGACAGTGGCAGTAACTGCGCTTAAAAGCCACGCTAGTTTTCTGCATCGGTGTGTGAGTGAGGTACCAGTTCATCATTATCGTTCTCTAATCAATATAAATCCTGTTGCCCTTTAAGTATCTGTGGGACCCAAGCCAACTACTAGCAAAGTAAGTTGATTCTTGTTTTATTATTTAAATAATGCCTCAAAATGTAGAAGCATTACTAAGTGTAATAAAGTTATGAGTGAATTGAGAGTTTATAAATAAGGAAAAAGCTAGTAAAAAAAAAATGTACCAGAACTGGTTTTAAAATCACTTCAAATACATGAAAATGCAATAGAAAAGGACAAAAAGTATACTATAGCTGCGAGGTCAGACAAAAATTGCATATTAAATATTTATGGAAGACTAGAGTTCAGAGAGTGATAATTATTGATTGTGCTGACCCCTATAAGTGGATCACATTTACTGTCACATTGTCAAAATGTTGAGAACAAGAGCATAATTTTAAGAGCCCTAATGCAGGCCTATGCTTCAAGTCAAAGAATGTGGTCTCTGGCAAGTGCTCTAGAATTTAAAGTATGAAAAACATCCACATTAATGCAGCTACACTAGTTGCATGCACAAAAGTCTCTCTCAAATAAGCAGGGCGGCAAACATCAACCTACAATGATTCACCTTCAGAAAAAAAAAAAGTAAACCTTGCTAAGAAAATCCAGGAGGATGGTCACAACTATCCACAGAATCATGAGGAGTCAAACACTGACTCTACGGCACACCTTAACAACCACCACATGAAACTGTGCAAAAATTTACAGGTCTGTTTTTATGACCATGTCATGATATGACACACTGATACAGTAGAGGGATAGAGTCCTTCTCAAGTCTCTACTACTTTCACCGCTGTAGCAACATAAATCAGTTAAATTAATTCACAGTGTCTTGTGGTTACGATTTCCTCAAAAGAGTCTTCTTGAAAACATAAGGCTCCAAATATGTTAATTTTGAAACCATTCGGAAGAATTGCCATTTTACACATTCAGTTACAGCTACAGCGCACAAAGCCACAGAAAGCTAAAGAATTTCTACAGGCCAATTATGCAATTTATAGCACTGTCGTCCAACCAAACAGTGGGATTTTGCAGACAAAACCTGAAAATGAAGCAGAAAAGAAGTAGGATTTTGTAAAAGAGTAGCCTAGTTGTTAGAGCAACTGCCTAGTACCCAGAAAAAAAAAATCAAGGGTTCAATTCCCACTGGCACTCCTTGTGACTTTGGGCAAGTCACTTTGCCAGCCTTTTCTTTTGAGGCAATGGCAGGTAATCTACTTCCAGTGATACATTGCCAAGAAAACCCAGAGGTAGCTGGGTCGCTATGAGTCAACACTGACTTGACGGCACTAAAAATTAGTCCATTAACATTTTCAAGGTACTTTATATTGAAAATCATGACTCACACAAGACTCCAGTGATTTTCAATAGCATACTCTGTAGAATTATGGACTTTTAAACACTCCCCCTTCCCAAATCTCACCCCACTGGTGAAGTCTGGCAGGAGTTAATTTAACTCTAGAGAAATGAATACAACCCACGCCTAAGCACGTCTGACGTGATTTGAAACATACTGAAGAGTATACAAATTTATGAATGAAATATGACAGAAATAAGCTTTATTTTAAAAAAAAGAGAATCTAGGACTTCAAAAATAACAATTTAGTTCACTAACAAGGAAGAAAATTAAAACACTGTTTCAAGGTGACAATATAGCTCTGGTGCATCACAGAATATTTAAAACTACAAAAGGCTACAATGGAAATGAACTTCAAAAATATCAAAAGCTGAAAAAGGAGGTCAAACCTATTGCTACAGTAACTCATTGAAAGATATTTAAAGTATTTGGCACAAGATACAAATCAAATCTCTTATAATCTGCAGCACCAACTTCAAGGCTATATCGGTTTACAGGTTGCTTAAGCAACGGTTGCATCTTCTCCAGCACTCCCGGGTATGTGACAAGACCATTACTACAGACATACATTTATATTCTTGCTACCCAGAACTTTCAAAGCAAGAATGTTCCTGGAACTAGCGAGTGAAGCACTCCCGACCACATTCCCCGCAAACATATAAGCATTGTTGAAGTCATTTATTAAAGAAAGAGGTGAACCACTGCAATAGACTGCAGTCAGGTAAAATGAGCTCTCTGGCTATTTAGGAATGGTCTTGCCGTTTTAGCACACAACCTATACATAGTGCATCGCTTGAATGTTTTATCCACGCTCTATGTACAGAGCAATACAATCACAGCCTTCAAGAACTTACTTTATGCAGGAGTGAGGCAAAACCTGAAATAACAATTTTATAACTGAACATTTGAATATGTTGAATCACATAACAATCTTCATGGAAAGTTTATGAACGTTTTAGGTTATAATCCAATGCAAGGAAACGTTGTACATACTTGAACATGTTCTTTCCCTGAATCCAGAGGAGTGTGTTATGCTCCCTTGCTAGCAGATAGAGACAGACATGAGCAACAGTGATGTGATCCCTTGATATAACCTCTGGTGCAGCTCTGACAGCAACTACTATGACACTTCCCAAGCAGTAAGACAGACTGAAAAACTCAAAAACTATAATGTTACTAATCAATAGGAATATGTAATTGCCTCCCTTACCAATATTAACTCTGTGTCAAGCACAGAGAAGGACCATGCAACAAAGCAGCAGCCAGACTCTCAAACCTCTAAGAATAGATTTCTAGAGCAGGTCCTAGTCTAGTAGAATTTAATGAAAGAAAATTCAAGCATGTTAGATTTATCTTTTCTTATCACTCTTCCATACCAGTCCAGATGAGTGGGATATATCCAAGCAGTCATGACCCAAGGTGGGAGGGAGGAAGATGACACTGAACAGAACTGCCCTTCCAAAGGGTACCATCTGCTCTGGCTTCCACATGCAATCTGTAGTGCTTCACCAAGGTGCTCAGAGACAAGCAAGTAGTCACCTTACAGATATCCACTGGAAATCCCAAGGCAAACACCATCCAAGAGGAAGTCTCTGCTCTGGTAGAGTGAGCTCCAACTCCCTCCAGCATGCACTTTCCAATCAAAAAGGTATGCTGAATCAATAGCCTCCTTCATCCAGTGGGTGATAGACATCAACCAGGCCCTCTATTCTTCCCCTGAACTGCTGAAAGAACAAAGAGATGGAATGACCAATGGATGGAATTTGTATTCTCCAGACATCTGATCAAGGCCCTCTGCACATCACCAAGATGCAGAAAGTGGTCCACCCAAAAGCGTCCTCAGAGAAGGAAGGTAGAAGGACTGTCTAGTTAAGGTGAAAGAGAAACAATCACCTTTGGGAGAGGAACAGCATAGTCCGCAATGAGACAGAAGCCATTGAAAATGACCAAAAAGGCTTCCTGCAGGACCCGGACTGCAGCTCTGATACCTGCTCAGTAGAGGCAACAGCCCCAAAGAAAACCACCTTGAGATGTAAACTCTTTAGGAAGGCCTTGTGAATGTGCTCAAAAGGGGCCCTTTCAGTGTTTATCACTAGAGAGAGACTCCACTGAGAAATAACCTGGCACACTGGCAATGTGTTTAAACTTCCTTGAGGAAATGAGACATGCCAGGGTCACAGCCAAGGACATTCCTTGAATGTACTTCTGGAAGCATGCTATGGCCACTACCTGAACCTTGAGTGTGTTCAGGGATAACCCCTCATCCAAAATGGACTGCAAGGAGAACAAAATAGCACCTATGGCTGCCTTCCTAGCCTCCATGGCCCAAGAGGACCACCACCCAGACTCTCACATAGGCTCAAGAAGTAGAGGCCCTCTAGACCTTGAGAAAGGTGTCCTCTATTGCTCCAGCATAGCCCTTCTCAGACAGCCTATGCCTTTCAAGGGCCAAGCTGTAAGCAAGAAAGGAAACAGAACCTCCATTAATAGGGCTCTAGGTACAGAAAGACATGAGACAAGAGAGGGGACCCTACCAACAGGTTCAGGAGATCCATGTATCATGGCTTGCATGGCCAGTCCAAGGTCACTAATTCACCAAGCCTGGGTGAGCCCAAATTCAGTGAAAAAGGCAGCTTACAAAGGGTCACGGAGGAAGACATCCAGAAGTCCCTCCTGGAGCCCTCTTAAAAGCAGAGCATCTAAGCCCACTGCCCATGGATCCTTCCTGCAACTAAAAAGAGTTCTTCACTTTAGAAATATTCCGATTGACCATCAAACTGAATAATAGAAGGCCCCAATTCTGCACTATGAGGCCGAGTGTGTGAGGGCTTCTCCCACTCACCAGGATCCACAAGTGTTCTGACTTAGCAGTGTTGACATTGGGCAGGCTGACTCATTATGTAGGCTATGGACCAGGCAATCAAGTTTTACTTTACTCAATGTAAAGTCCCACCTTATTTGTTGACATACGTCACAGACATGGCCTTGCCCAAGAACATTTGAAACACTGCCCACAAGGAAAGGTTGAAACCTCTCTAGAGCCAGATTACTCTGACCTCCAACCAGCTGACTGACCAGGAAGCATCCTGAGGGGACCAGAGTGCCTGGACAAAACTAAGCTGGGCAGCGAGCTCTTCAGCCCTTCAAGCCAACATCCATAGTGACTACCACCAAAATCTGGCACTTCCAGGCATTCCATCCATTAGATGGCAAGTTGCAGCTACCAAGCTAAATTCTCCTTGATCTCCCAGGGGAGAGGAAAGGTCTGGTCCAACAACTGAACAGGGAGACCAAAGAAATACAAATGTCTCTAAATAGGGTTCATGAACACCCTGGCCCAAGGGACCAGTGCCAGGATTGATGCCATGAACCCCGAGTTGAAGTTAAGGCCAAGAGAGCTAACTGATCACAAAACACCCCGAGTTGGCTCTACAGTTCGAGTAGCCCCTCTGTCATGAGGAAGGCTTGACCCAGGAGAAAAGTGTTCAACTGAAGCCCAAGATACACCAAGTCTTGGGAAGGAATCAGGCTGCTCTTAAGATGGCTGGGGTTAGTGATCGGCTTTTCTTGCCAGCCCAACATCAGGCCAGTGTCATCCTGGAACTTTTGGGAAACTGACAGAAATCAGCCCATTAGCCAAATACAGGTGAACCATTCGAGAAGTTGCGAGGCTAGCCAAACGGTACAGCCTGAAACTGGAAATGGCAGCCCAGGACACACAGCAGAAAAATCTTTAGCATTGCTCCCAGATGGGAATATAATATGCCTCAGCAATTTCAGTAAGAGCCAGGAAAGTTAGAGACTACCTTGCTGAATCGGCGCAATGGCCAAGCCAATAGTCTCCATACAGAAGTGAGGCACTCAGAGCTTAGCCTTCAGTCCAGAATAGATCGGAAGGAACCTTCCTTCTTGGGCACCATGAAGCAGATGGAATAATGTCCCAGCCCTGCTCTGCAGAGCATACAGGTAAGAGACTATAACTGCAAGAGATGCTGCAAAGCTTCCTTGATAGCACCACAAAAGTGTCTCAGAGGATCAGCAAATTCTGTGTACTCCTGACTGAGGACCTCGAGGACTCATTGGTCTAATGTGATATGGGCTCATCCGAGAGAAATAGCAGGTTCTGGGAGGCTCTGGCTACTTTCAAGGGACCTGCCGGTAATGTACATCTGGGCCGAGTTACCAGTGTTTGGCTCTGCAGTTACCGCAGTAAACTGGCTGCAGAAACAACTGATGCCACCCATTTAGATGACATCAGTTGCACTCAAATAGCACAGGCTACAAATGCCCGCACCAATTGTGCTGCAGTGGAACACCCCCATCCCAGCCAGATGCATGCTACCCAGGTAATATGGGATTTTTAGCATGGTGCCCAAATCACCCTTTTGCCACCAGGTACAGCACTTTAGAAAACACACCGCCCATCATGTTAAGTTGCTCTGTTTACTGGCAGCATTTACAGGTGACCTCAGTCAGAACCTAAATATTCAAATCAAGTCCAGCATCCTCGTGGGCCATGTGCGCTATAACTGTCTCACAGCCTATAAACATTAAAAAAAGATGCCATAACAACCAGAAACTCTCTCTCTCCACTCCCCATTCACATAAGCAATTTTTCAAACAAAAGTCCTGATAAACACATTATATATACGAGGGGGTACCCAAAAAACCCAGGAATTATTTTTTAAAAGCTATTTATTTCAAATTCTTTACAAAACAACTTTATCCCCTTCAAAATACTCTCCATTACAACTGATACATTTGTCCCACCGTTGCTTCCACTGTTCGAAACATTTTTTGTAGTCATCTTTAGAAACGGCTGACAGCTCCTCCCTCCTTTTTTCCTTGACTTCTTCAATGTTGTCAAATCGGTGTCCTTTCATGCCCCTTTTCATGCATGGAAATAAGAAAAAGTCACACGGAGCCAGGTCAGGCGAGTAAGGTGTGTGGGGCATCGGAACCATGCCATTTTTAGCCAAAAACTGTCTAACAGAGATGGCTATGTGTGCAGGTGCATTGTCGTGGTGGAAGAACCAGTCTCCTGTCTGCCACAAATCGGGTCTTTTTTGACTAACACTGTTGCGCAATCTCCTTAAAACTTCCAAATAAAAGGTTTGATTGACGGTCTGACCTGGGGGAACAAACTCTGAATGAACTACCCCCTTGGCATCAAAAAAGCAAATCAGCCTTGTTTTGATGTTTGATTTGACTTGACATTTTTTTGGACGGGGTGACGATGACGTCTTCCATTGGCTTGACTGTTGCTTCGTTTCTGGGTCGTAACCATAGCACCATGACTCATCACCTGTAATGACCTTTGACAGAAAATCTGGATCAGTTTCAAGCTGTTGTTTCAAAACACGACATGTTTCAATTTGATGTTCCTTTTGATTGTCAGTCAGAACCCGAGGAACAAACTTGGCAGCAACCTTTTTCATTCCCAAATCTTCCGTTAAAATTCGCTGAACCGAGCTCCAAGATAACCCACTAATCTCTGACAGTTGATCAATTGTCTGTCGACGGTCTGTGAGCACAAGCTCTCTAATTTTTTCAATATTTTCGTCGATTCGGGCAGTTGATGGACGCCCAGAACGAGGTTTGTCATCAATTGATATGTCGCCATTTTTAAACCGAGCAAACCACTGGTACACTTGACTTTTTCCCATAGCGTCATCTTGATAAGCTGTTTTCAACATTAAAACAGTTTCAGCAGCATTTTTACCGAGTAGAAAAACAAAATTTCACAGCTGCATGTTGTTCACTTAAACTTGTCATCATAAAAAAAGAAACAAGAACAAAACAGCGCTAGCAGAAACAATCACTGCAGATGAACAGAACAAGCCAGGTCAACAACACAGGCGGCACTGAACTGACAATGAGTTGCACTATACACGCCTAGCGGCAGAAGTGCATACTACACAAGCTCCGCCCACGGCAATGTTATTCCTGGTTTTTTTGGGTACCCCCTCGTATTGTTAGAAACCTGACTACCGTGTCAATCTTCCAGATAGCCAAACATCTGATTAAACTATGAGAGTGAGCCAGAGTCTGACTATATTGGCACGAGCTTTTCCACACATGCTCTTAAGTTTGTGAACTGCTCACTTAAGAGAATAGCTATCTATCTCCATCTCCAAATCCCACCTTAAAACCAATTGCATATTTGAAGTACCAATGGAACATGAATCTGCAGTTCTCTTTCTTCCCACAGACCTTTGACCCTTTCGCAAGGTGTCCCGCTTGTAAGTCTTTGGAAGAAGAGACCTCCCTGCTATGTTCAAACCAGTTTTTCT
This sequence comes from Ichthyophis bannanicus, assembly GCA_033557465.1. Classification (NCBI taxonomy): domain Eukaryota; kingdom Metazoa; phylum Chordata; class Amphibia; order Gymnophiona; family Ichthyophiidae; genus Ichthyophis; species Ichthyophis bannanicus. Next base: position 25,996,150 of record CM066050.1, on the reverse strand, counting down.
GCTTTTTCTTGGCTCCATGATTTTGTGTATTTTATATATTCAAGCTCTGTTAAGCCCTTTCTAATATACGATGCTGTATAAATCGATGGTGATCGTTAGTAATGAGAAGCCAAACGGACCTCTGTGTTTGAATCAATATATAAATAAATGGAAGCAATACATCTGAAAATATTTTCCTATGTACCTAGAGCATGGTGCTTTGTTTCTTATTCGCCCCCAAATTTGAAAAATCTGCTGTTTTTCAACCCAGTAATTGCATTTCACTTCTGGGGCGCTTATCTGCGAATTAGATAATACCTACACATCCTTCCTCCTCATCCTCCTCGTGACATCACTCTGCATTTCCAAAAATATTTGGGTTTCTGGGCCCAATTCAGAAAATAGGCCTTTATATTAAAAAAAAAACTCCACACACACAACACACGTCTCCAAAAGTATACAGAACAATAGAAATTGCTCCAAGAAAGTCTAAGAAACACAAATTTTCAGTAAAAGCTTGTTTACATGCATAGATGATTGCACGTCTCCCAGAAATCACTACAGAATTTGCCAATAGTCTTTTTGTAAGAACACAATACCTTTGGGCAGACAATTAAGATAACACAAAATTCTTAAAAAGACAAGTACTTTACTCTTATACAAATATATAACCCAGAGTGTCAGAACTCAACAAAATAAAAAAAAAAAAACACAAACAAAAAACTGTATTTTAAACTCTCTTTCCTTTTCGTCAAGATGCTTTACAGCACTGTTTTCTGGTAAGCCCCTTCCCCAGTGGGTGCCTAAAGCAATAGGTACCCAAGTTGCTCAAAGTATGTCAATGGAAGAGGGGATTTGAACCTTGGCTTCCCTTGTTTGCAGCTCATTGCCCTAACTAACCACATGGTCATTGTTCTCCTCATTCTCTATCTGCTTTCTATTTCGACAAGCATCCAGCATCCCATACAGTACAATGCACTGAACGACACAAAGTCCTAAGTACTAAGAAACATAATCAGAGATTAAGAAAATGTGGTTGAAAAATACAGAAAAATATCCCCCAATGTTTTGGCTGCCACTTATTTGATTACAGAGAGAATTTCCAAACACATAAACTGCCTATATGCAAACATGCTACGAACTGCAGAAGGCAGCTCTCTTTGGCACAACACAAGTATTAAAAGCAAACAATAGCAGCAAACTTTATGGACTCAGAACAAAGCCAACATTCGTTGATTTAGGAGCAAGATTCATTACTGTCATAGTGAACCCATTTGGAGACCGTGTCCCAACACATTCCAATATTAAATACCAGCAAAATATTGGTAAACTAACTGCAGACTAATGATGATGGATGTGCAAATCAACAATGGTATTAATCCTCAATACATTTTCAGCTGACTAGAAGGGACCTAGATCTGTTTAGGGAGACCCCTATGAGGAGTACAGACTTTTCATTAAAGCTAAATACCCTTAACACAAACTCAGAGCTATTTGCTAGAATCCTTAACTCAAAATACCGAGCCTTTTGTAACAGGGCTCCATTTGTATGCTTAATTATGGGCGAGAGTTAGTTGCGTGCTAACAGGTGTATGGTTCATTTCAAAGAATGCACTAGAATTCTGTCGCATGTTATGCAATTTGCCAGAGGAAAGACAAATTTAAATAAATATCAACAATAAATCAATTCATTATGGCTATGTGCAGTGAAAGGGTAAGTAATTTGGGCATTATGTAATGCTGCGCCTGCATTTCCACCAGGACCTGTTATCCAGAACGTGCAATGAAAGAGAAAATGCCATTTAATATTGTGTTCTGGGAAAGGGGTGAAAGTCACCTCAACGATACTATATTGCCATGCTGATCTGATGAGGGAGAGGCGAACAGCGTCTATATGGTTAGAGCTAATAAACGAATGACTACCTTGTGCACCAGGTCAGTAAAGTCAAACAAATCTGCAACATAGAACATAACGCTGGGGGTCTTGCTTCAGTCCTTTTGTGTCCTCAAACGTTCAGAGCACATAAATCACAAAGCGGCAATTCTGTAAAATATGTAAAGCGGCAACAAAAAAAGTGTACGGTCCTAACTACATTTCACCCTACAAAGTAAACCCTCATTGAGACAGGGATCCATCTCCTTTTACACTGGCTTTCTTGGGTAAATTATATATACAGTATAGACAAATAAAAGCTAATGATCAGTTTCACTCAGTTAAGGGGTAATGCGCACAGCTTTGCTATGGTCCTTTGGACTTTTCTGTTGTAGGTTGAAAGAAAAATTGAATAATGCAGAATAAGGAAATTTAGCAAAATGCACCAATACAAGAAACAGGACTGCTCTTATTCTACAAAACGTTACTTTGTTTTAAAGTTTCCACTGAGAATATCTGTTTTCCCAGAGGCCCTCTTCACAGAGAGCTTAATTCCCTGTTGGCTAAATAAGATCCATTGCGATCAGGATTACTGAGGACAATGGGTTGCTTGCAAACAAAACAAATAAATGTTACAATTCACAGTGGCTTCTAGAACAAACATGTTTTCACAAAGTTGTCAAAAAGGGAACAAAAAACTAAAAATGAACATTTAATAGAAGGAAGCATATTCCCAGCTGTACAACTGGGGTAGAGTTTTCCCCATTGCTGTCTTGTATCTTCTCCTGGCAAAATGCTGAATTAAAATACAGGACAAGGACATCTAAAATAAATAATTCACTAACTTTGAGCATTAAGCACATGCAATGTTACGGAAGCAGCTGGTAGTAGACATAAAAAACAATCAGATGAGGTCTAACATTAAGAAAACAAAAAGGTGAAGAGGGCCAAATGACCCCTGGGTGAAACCACCCGCATAAGCCCTCCAAATAAAGGTTTATGTTATACGTTTTAATAAAAGATCACATGATTAAAGGCACAATTATTCTCTTGACAGTCTGCTGAGACCCCTACCCGACCCCTAGACAAAACAAAACTGTTTGTATGCACAGAAAACCTTATAAAAAGTGCCCCATGTTTGATCTGACTCATTACCGAGTGCGGGTCAAGACTTCTGACCTTGCAGACCATTTGTAAGTAGGAGCAAGACAAGACGAGTTCAATAGGGTTTGTCTCGAAGTGTATTACTCAGCAGATTCCTGACAGCTAGTACTGGAAACAGCGGAACGAGAGAAATAAATCTGTGTAAATAAGTATTGAAAGGGTCCGGCAGGGGAGGTTTTACGGATCACGGGGGGGGGGGGGGGGGGGTGTCAAACAGAAAGCTTTACAGGTGCTGCACCGAAATCCTGCCAAAAGTTCCCCTGTCCGAGCAGGTCAGCCTCCACCCCCTCCCCTCCCCTCCCCAAACGCTGGATTACCTGAAACCCAAACCTGTCTCCCCGTCCCACGTGCAGCCATCTAGATACCAGGCACTGGCAAAGGCAGTTTAGAGAGGACACCGGTCGCCAAACTATCCAATTACTAAATATGATCTGCAAGCAATGGCACCCAGGGAGCCTTTTCACAACTCCGGACATAAAACAGATTTAGAAACTGCGGAAAGCAACAAAGACGACGAAGGGGGGAACCTGCTATGCAATCAAAGCTGTAAGTTTGTCAAAACAAGAAAATGCGTTACTTAGCGCTCCCTTGTCTTACCTTGAGTAGCCATTGGAGAAAACCGATCGGCCGGCAAAGTTCACAGTCCCCAGGGAAGGGCCGCCGCCGTCCTCCGGCGCAAGACACGCACTCCAAGCTTTTGCGATGGCAGGAAGAGATGGAATGAGATTAAAAATCGGCTTCTGATCGTGCTGCTTCGAGTGCGAGGGGGTATTCAATCCATAGTGGTAGATTTGTCCTCCCGATGTACTGACACCGTGAACAGATATGGCAGAGGCTTTGTTACCGACAGCATTTGACCCAGAAAAACGTGCTGCGCAGTATGAGGGGCCTACTTTTTCTTGTTTTACCACCCCTGGGGTAGAGAGTTCAATATAGTCCTCTTTTTCTATTTTAACTTGAGGAAGGGGCAGGCTGACGCTGGGCAGGAGATCCCCAAGCTGGTTAAGCCTGGGCTTGTAGTCATCCCCCACACTACCCTCCAGGGTTAGGGACTCGGTTCCCAGAGGAGAGAGCAACCCCCCACTGCCCTCCTCCTCAAACAGTGGGCATCGCCAGGGGCTGCCGTTCGCCTCTTTGCCGGGGGACTCTGGGGGCAAACCAAAGTCCTTTAGAATGTCGAAGGTATTTTCATCCTCCGAAAACATTTTCGCGTTGTCAGCAGTGGGATCGCTGCCTGCCTGCTCTTGCCCCGAGGTCCCGGGCTGCACGTTGTCACATTTAGGCAGGACTACAAAGCCCTGGCTTTCGGCAGAAAGGCTTCCGGGCACCGGACTCCTGGCTACGTTCCCGGCGGCGGCAGACTTGGCTTGCAGGCTGGCAATGCTCTCTTCTAGGAGTCTGAAGTCGGTCTCTCCAGGGTGGGCTCCGACCTGGCCCTGCTGTGGGAAGCCAAGATCATTTCCCATTACTTTCGTCTCCGGTTCTCCCATATAAAGTCCCATGGACAGAGACACGGCTTTGGAAAGGTCCGGCTGAGGCACATTACTCAATCCATTGGAAAACTCCCCGAAGGCGGCTCGCTGCTTGGAATCGGAGTGCGAAGCAGGTAGCGCGGCAGAAGTAGAGACGCCCGCGGTAACTCCGCCCCTGCAGGCTGCGAGGAAGTCAATCACGCTGCCAGCCTTCTCCCCGTAGCGCACGCTCTTCGCCGTCTGCGATCCGCAGGGAGCACTTAAAGTTTCTTTGGGGTCCATCGGGTAACGCCGGCTGCAAGCAAACAGAAGCACAGCAAACGTTAAGGCTCTCGCTCTCACGAACCGATCTCACTGCAAGCTCTTGTTGGCACTCGGGATTAAACATGCCCTCCTCCCCCCCAAACTAGAAACAAGTTCAACTGGAGTCTGATGCACAGGAATCATCCCTGAAATGAGTTTCGGCAACATTATTCAACCACCCTCCCCCCCTTCCGGAAGGCAACTTTTGAAGGGTGGTTTATCAAACATAATAAACCATAACTTTCGGAAGGAAGACCCCCTCCATAGCTATACCTACTCATCTATCATCCTCAGTAATCATACCAGACAGAAGAAAGGTTTTCCTTAAAAACATCCACATTCATACACAAGTTCCACATTATAAATGTTTTGTGTTAAAGTAAAACAAAAAAGCACTTGGATTAAAAACGCCTGAAATTATTTTAATTTTGCTGTAGCTACGTTTTGCTGCTTCCTATTTTATTCTTGCATACATTAAACTGAAGTACAAACTAAACCAATCGTCTGTCTTGGTGGTTATGAGTCAAACTTTCAACACCAATCCTGGCAAAATCCTTTGAAGACGTTCCTAAGGTAATTATCCAGAAAAGTCAACATTATTTAGTCAGCTTTTAGCAAGAGTGTTATAAAGAAGCCCAACGTGTACCATTGTGTTTAATAAGAACTATCTCACTAGTACTACCCGTATATATTATTTGTCAAACTTTACAGGGTGTTGTTACTAGTAACAGAAAATATGTTGCTTACATTTACTGAGCCTCTAGCCCTCACGAATTCTGTGTAGCAAAAAAAAGCAGACTTCAATGAAGAAAAAAAAATAAAAGCAATAATCGAGCAGTATTATGTCAAAAGACTGGAATATATGGTTTTCACTAGCGTCATACTGGTTAAATCCGGTCTTGACATGTGTCCGCTGAAACCTTGATCAACAAATAAGCACTAAAATAATGAAGCATAAACAGCAAATACTGCAGGAAAAATAATGGGCGAAGGTGTACGCATCTCATGCATGCTGACGTCAATGTGCGCTATACATACTGATACTGGAAGGTTACACACGAAAGTGCTTCAGCACAAACTTCCGCGGCCGCCGCTTGACAGCAGGCTGCAGATCGGAAACGAACGCGTACACACGCACAGAAGGTCCGGATAAAAAAGGAACACGCTGCAAAAAGGACGGTACACTTACAAGTTGCAAGCCAGCAAGAAACCCCCGAGGTACACAAAGTGAAATAAATCGAGGAGTTTCCGTGCTGCGAGACTTAAAATTCACAGACAAGTTTGGAAATCGATCACGAAACGTAAAAGCAATACTACGAAAACGACCCGAGGCAGGTTTAGCAGCAAAGGCAACATCTGATGCCTGCAATCCCGCGCTGAAAAACGATTTATTTATTTACCGGGCACAAAGATCACAGACGCAGCAGCGTATGTTAGAAAAATAAAATGTCGAGACCTGTTGATCTGGGTGACACGCCCACCTCTGAAAAATACTAGCGTTGCTGAAGCCCTACTACTTGTTTTTTTTTTTTTAAGAAACATTAAAAGGGAGATCTGGGGGTGGGACCTTCCAAATAGACGTCCACGTTTTCCTTTCTCCGTAAAGCAGAAAAAGAGAAAACAACTTTGCTGCTTCCACCTCCCCTAATCAGTCACATTCAAAATAAAAATTTAAAAAAGCCAAACAGAGGAGGTGAAACCGCTCACATTCAGTTTCTACTTTCACGAGTGAAAAAAATATTCTGCTGCTTCAAAATGGCAATAGAAGAAAAAAACACGGCCAAGCTCTCCGTACGTCAATATCATACGTAAAGAAGGGGCCGATTTTCAGGCATATCACGATATAGCCTTCACGCAACCCAGAAAAGACTAGCATTTCGATTTGCAAAATACATGCCCCATTTTCTGGATATTATTCAGATTCTTGATGGGCTTTATTCCAACTCTCCTTTCACAGATTTCTAATGCAAAATATAGATCTATTTTTTTTTTTTAGTTTGTGGATTTACAATCTTCCTTCACCTATAAACCCTCAAGTCTGCCGCCTCGGGCACAGGCCCTTCTTACCTAGGTGCCGTGCCAGCCCGCGGGGCTAGGAGCTGCTAGTGGGTCGCCTTCATTTGACAGGCTCCAACTTCCAGCGCCAGCAAAGAGAGTAGAAATAAACAAGTTGGCGTGTGAAGAGAAAAGCTGCGAAAGGAAGTAAACAGGCGCCTCGTTTTATAGTGTAAGAAGAAGAAGCAGCAGATGTCCCCTCACCCCCTCCCCTCTTGCCCCTGGAAACTGCAGCATATAATTCTTTTTTACCCCACGTTGTCCTGGTTATATCCCCCACTCCCCAATTACTCACCACAATTTGCTTAGGGGCTGAAGAACAGCCCCCTTCTCCGAGGGGCTTCGCACTCCCCTCCCCACCTACAATTTGGAAAAACGTGGGATGCGTGGAAGGTCCTTGGTGGAGCCCTAGATCTCACTTCCACACCCCCCTGCAGGACCTATGGCAAACGGCGCGGTGCAGACAGTATTGACAATATACTGTACACACGAACAGGAGGGGGAGAGCGCAGCCCCAGCTCTCTCCAGACGAGGGGAGGGGAGGGGAGGGGAGGCGGTGGCCAGTGTGGGTAATTCTGCAACCTGTTGGCTACAGATGGGTACTGCAGATCAGACTCGCAGTCAGGCCGGGGGCTTGCACAACTTGTTGAAGGAAGAGATGCTTTGGTGGGAGGGGGGGGGGTGCATTTCTCAAACCCTAACTGCAAACTGTAACCTTTTCCCTTCTTTGAGAAAATGAAATGGCAAACAAGCGCATCTTGAAAGCAATTTGCTCCCCCCCCCCGATGCCACTTTATTTCCAATATAGTTTCAGTATTTTTCCCCTACGTAATTGAACTTTGGCCTGTGCGTTGTTTGGTTTGTTGCATTCAAAGGGAGTGTCTGGTGTGTTGTGTTTTTTTTTGGGGGGGGGGGGGGGCGGACAGCAAGCTACATGTCTGCCTTTTCTGTTTATTTAGTTATGTTATATGTATAAGGGTCTCGCTGTAGATCTAATACGCTCCCTTACACCCCGTTCCCCAATGCAGACATAAAACGGGGAAAGTGAAGTCTTTCGGTCCATGTGAGTCACGGCCTCAATGTGACAGCTCTCCCCCGCCTACAGCGCGCAGCCCTTCCCCGGCACCCCGCGCCCCCTCCCGCACACGCCGGACCCTGTCCTACCTTTGGTAATTGAGGTTCGCTTGATTTTTAAGGCAGTTTCTTTCTTCGGTGGCTAAATGAAGCTGTCATGAGAAAAGGAAACGAGAATCCCCCTGCATCGCGCATATCCACAGAGGAAAGAACGCGGGGAGCCGCGACCGCCCCCCAGGGCTCACCGGGACGCGACCTCCGCGCTCAGCTAAGACCCAGCTCCTGCCGCCCGGACATGTTGGGTAGGGACTGGGGAGTGGGGGGGAAGGAGGAGAACGCGGCGCCGGAAGTGCCTGCCGCCATCTTGGTAAAGGAAGGGGAAACGCGGCGTCGGAGGCGTCCAGCGCCGCCATCTTGGTAAAGGAGGTGCCGGAAGTCTCGCGCCCATCCTGGAGGGAGGTCACGTGCGGGTTAGGTGGTAGGAATGCGCTGCATGTGTTCTATAGCGGACATTCTAAAGAGCAAAGTGCAGTTCAGCTGTGGAATAACAGATAACAGCTGTGTTTCCTCTTGGGAGTTTTGTGCAAAACTTGTCTTTTGTAGTAGTCTACGTACAGGTAAGCGTTAGTGCAAAGAAGTGCAGAAATACCCAAGGGAGATGCTTCTGGGTTACCAGATGTTTCGTGAGCAAATCTAAGGCTTGTTCCCGAGAGAGAGAGAGTTCTCCTTTGATGACACGAAAGGGTAGGTAGTTCAAGCACAGGAGGGAAAAAAGAGCACTTCTATTTTACAAAATAAAGCAAGGTAGTTTGTATGCTGACATTCATCTTATTTCTTATATGATGAATGTTCTACTTGGCTGTTTTTGAAGATTCTGATGGAATATCAAACATCTGATTAGAATGATACTATTGCTATTAGTAGGATTTAATACCCCCATCTCCAACATTCTCAGTGACAATATTAAAATGTAGTCATTTTACTATGGTCAAGATATTACTAAAATGTCATTTGTTTACTTCAAGTTATGTTTAATAAATCCAAATACATTGGGAACCACCACCCAAGAAAAAGATTTAGACGTCATTGTGGATAACATGTTTAACCCCTCCGCTCAGTGTGCAGTGGCTGCCAAGAGAGCAAATAGAATGCTAGGTATCATAAGGAAAGGAATGGAAAATAAAACAAAGGATATTTTAATGCCTCTGTATCATTCCATGGTGCGATCGTACCTTGAATATTGTGTGTAATTGTGGTTGCCGTATCTTAAAAAGGATATAGCGTTATTAGAAAATGTACAGAGAAGAGACACCAAAATGGTAAAGGGGCTGGAAGGCTACTCCTACGAAGAGAGGCTAAAAAGGTTAGGGGTTCTTCAACCTGGAAAAGAAACGACTCGGGAGATACGATAGAGATCTATAAATGAATGAATGGAGTGGAATGAGTAAACGTTGATCGATTGGTTACATCATCAGACTATAAAAAGACTAGGGGACATGCAATGAAGCTACAGGGTAACCTATTTAAAACTAATAAGAGAAAATATTTTTTTCACTCAACGTGTAATTAATCAATCTCTGGAATTTGTTACCGGAGGATGTAGTAAAGGCTGTTAGTGTAGCTGGATTTATAAAAGGTTTGGACAAGTTCCTGGAGGAAAGGTCCATAAACCATTATTAAAAGGGACCCTAGATATCACTGCTTGACCCAATACAAACATTGTGGAAGCTGTGTCTTTTGGGGAAACTGCTAGGTACATATGACCTAGATTGGCCACTGTTGGAAACAGGATACTGGGCTTGATGGACCTTGATCTGACCCAGTATGGCAGATCTTATGTTCTTAGTTTCTAATCTTTAGTGCAAGAGTTCTTAACTGGAGGTAATACATACCCCTTAGGGGTAGGTAAAGTGACCAGCCATCCTGTATTATAAGGGACAGTCCCGTATTTTAAGGATTTGTCTCTGGAATCATATGGGACATCTAAATGTTGCCTATTTGTAAGTAAATAAATAAATAAATTTTAAATCTCTTCTATACTGCGCTATTCGGCATCAGTGCGGTTTACATGGAACAAAATTATCAGAACAGGATAACAGGTCTGAGTTTACAATTAACAGGACAGCAAAACTTGGATAACAGTGGGATAACTATTTACACCGCTGTAATAGAATAATAAGAACCCTAGTGGGTAACTATTTACATACAGGTGTCATTAATAATGTGTGACATGGTCTCAATGTACATGTCCCATGCCTCCACTTTTATACCAGCGGATTTCTCCACTCAGCAGAAATTTTCAAAGGGAAAGTTTATATGACTATTTCCATCAGAGACCTTATAACATATAGACATGCATGCACTTTGTTGTACTTCAGTCACATACATGCATTCATCCACTGCCCAAATCAGGTACACACATGTACAGTAGTACTTTTCAGACTGACAGATTCTGTCTCTGATGGTCTACTGGTGCTGTGCTGCTTCTGCACGTCTCTACTTCATTGCCCCTAGTTCTTGCTTTTGTTACCAGTTCTTTTTCTCAGCCTGCAATAGCCTCCTCACACTTTACGCCATTCTTCTTACATTTCTTCCCTTTCTCAGCAACCCCATTCGGGTCTACCAAGAAACCCATTTATTCCACGATGTTCTCCCAGACCCTATGCAGAAATTCATCCCACACTTCCAGTCAATGGAAAGGCTGAACTAGTTACAGGAACTTATCACCTATGCTGCACAGTGAAGGGGGAGCACTGGCGAGCTGTAGAGCTAAACTCTTAAAAAAATACCCATACAATTTAGACAACATTCTGATTAAGATAGCTACTTTACTAAGTTGTAGAAGCCTAAAATAATTTAGATGGTTGGCAATCCTAAACTGAGTCCTCAGCATATCTGACAAATTCTAACTCTGCTTCCTCCCAGGGCCCAAGCAGTGATCAGTCGGATAAACCCAGCCAATAGCGAACAAGGGGAGTTGGGGACAGTAGCTAGAATACAGAATTTTGTTTGTTTGCCAAGTTCTAATGCTCTAACTAAAAAGTGTTTTTCAATCACAAACAAAGTATGATCTATAGAAAAAAAAACAGCTGCATATAGAGACTCTCAAATGCCTAATGATTGTAAAGTGCAATTTTGAGTTGAGTTGCCCAGAATGTTTTAATTATCTTAGTGGAAATGTTGCTATTTTGAAGAAAATTCACTCTGTAGAGAAGTACAAGTAGGCCTTATTCACACATTTGTAAGTAAAGTCGTACACCTAGCCCACTGACTAAAAATTTGGGTTCAAATTAAACTTGTAATTATAAACAATTTAAAAAAATGTCTTAACTTTGAACCCTGGGGCTTGATCGAGTGTTGTGTATTTGAACTTAGAAAAGATGGTCAGGTTAGGGTTTGGGAACCAAACAGTGGGGATATGGGACTGGTTCTTTGAACAATTAAAAATATTATGTTAGATTAAAGTTTAGATTAATTATCACAGTTATCAAGATGGTAAAACATCAAGAAGTCAAGAACCATTTGGAAGTCCTGAGTACGAATTTTGAGGGTTACTACTTAGATATTAGTGATTTTAGCATGGAATCTATTTGGATAATGAACCCATTCTCGTCTGATGTATCTGTGATGAGTGACAACGATTTAACAAAGGATGATGTCATTGAATTCCAAGAAGACCTAAGAAAGAAAGCTCATGGTGAAAAGGCCGGGCTGGATAGCAGGAAGTTTTGGTGTGAGCAAATCGTTGCTGATGAGGGCAATAAGTATTTATGAAGAGAACCAAAATATTCATCTCTGTAAAACAGGATTCTCTGCATTATTAAACCCGAAATCAAAGTAGAGAAATCAGCTTGATGTGTCGGATGACATGCGAGTAACACTCAGTAACTGTACCTGATTCCCTGTTGTGATTGCACAAACACAGCAGCTGTAGCTAGCTTGTGTATTTGTGATTTGAATAGATATGATAAAATCCTTAAGATTTTCTTTAAACTGTTCTGTTCCTAGCTATATACATATACATGATTTTGACAGTCTGGCGAAGGGGTATGGGGACATACTGGGCGATCCTTTGGGGGTCTGTAGTCATAAAAAGGTTAAGAATCCCTGCTTTAGTGTCTCTGGAATTGGTTTTTCTGGTTTGTTGCCCTTTTCATTATTCTCTATTATATTTCTTAAGATCTTGTAGCTGGCTTCCTTTCTTTTTTGTTTCTATTATTTCTTCAGCAGCAGATATTTTAATAGCTTCCTTCCCTTCTATCTTTCTATTCTATTTCCTGCCTTTTTTTCTTCTTCTTTTCCTCTCTTCTTACTCTTCCTATCTACTCCTCCTTCCCTTATTTTTTCTTCTGTTCCTCATTCCCTTCATCCTGGATTCTCACTGAAGTCCTCTTCCTCCCCTTCCCAATCCAGGGTCCTGTTTTTTTTTCTCTGAACAAGCAAAGGCATCCACAGAATGGGGCAACATCATTCTTGGCTTCTTCCTCACTCGATGGCTACTTTCCCAGAGTTCAGGAAAGTGGTAGAGAACTCCTGCGCACATGCAGGGATTCCCCTTAAGGCCTTCCCTCTCTTCCTATTACAGTCCAATTTCATCCATGCTACCTGGAAGAAATTTTGGGACTCTCTCCCAAATTAATAAAAAGGAAAGAAAAAAAGTGAAAGCAGCAGATAAAGATGCTAAAATGTCTACCCTAAGGGGCTGCCTCTTGGCACTAGTGGGCTCGGGAAATAAACTTAAAATGTTCCCAGTAGGGTTGCCAAAGACTCTCACGGAAGCAGGCGCTAAGAATCATTGATCCTCTGAGCTCAAATGTAGTATTGTGGTCCCCACCTTTAGAGGGAGGACTCCTGAGCTGGGGTCCCCTGAACTCAAAAGGGATGGTCTTGAATAGTAGCGCAACCATTCTGCTCCCTCTACCCCGGGGCAGTTCTGCCATTCGACTCATGTTGCCCCCGTCATTTTATAATAGAAGGATTGAGCCCAAAAATGTATGTATGTACTTAAGTTTTTATACACCGCTTTTTCAAAGATCAAAGCAGTTTAGACGTAATCATAACAACTTTACATATTTCAAAGGTATCTTACAACTTACATATTTTGAAGATACATGTTGTTCAATATAATGATCTCTTCATAATTGTATATATTTTTTCAATAGTTTTTGTAGGACTAATATCCTCAGGGAACATTCCACCAGATTTTTATTGTAGGTCCGTTTTACTGATGAAATAAAATCAATGTCCCGTGCTATTAGGAATCTGTTTAAAACTATATGAAAATCTTCTTCCCAAAATTATTATAGATATAAATATCAATCCAGTTCTGATAATATCACATTCATACTGGTCTTTTCAAAAACATTTTAGATAAACTTTGTTTGCAGTCTTTATTAGAACCTTTTCAAAGGCAGTTTCTCTTGGCAATCATTCTAATTCACAGCGATATCTGACATACCATTACACTACTAATACTATTACTACTTGTCATTTGTATAGCGCTACAAGGCATACGCTGCGCTGCACATTTATAGATGTAAGAGACGGTCCCTGCTCATCAGAGCTTACAGTCTAATCAAGATGAACATCACAAAACTGGAGACTAGAGTATGGTAAGATGTGCATAAGTGGTGAAAAAAAGGGTGAGGGGCATCAGGATGCAAACACAGCCTCGAAGAGGTGGGTTTTTAGTCTGGATTTGAATAGGACTAGACTAGAGAAAGAGCCTGACCTATTGACTCAGGTAGTTTGTTTCAGGCATATGGAGCAGCAAGGTGAAATGAGTGAAGTCAGGAGTTGGCAGTGACAGAGACGGGCATAGTAAAAGGATCTGCCAGAGGAGTGGAATTCCCAAGGAGCAGTGTAGGGTGAGATAAGAGAGGAAAGGTAGTGAGGAGCTGCAGAATGAATGTTTCAAATTGCATGAATTCTGCTTCAGGGAGATATATATAACATGTCTTATCCCTGCATTTTATTGTATTGGCTATTTCTTCTTCTTTTTGTACCTTTGCTTTCCTGACTACTTTGCTAGCTTCTCTAGCTTGGGTGGATATGGAGAGGAATGGCCAGTAGGAAGGAGGTGATAGTACCTCTGTATAAATCTTTGGTGAGACCTCGTGTGCAGTTCTGGAGACCACACCTTCAAAGGGATATAGACAAGATGGTGTCTGTGCAGAGGGAAGTAACAAAAATGGTCTGCAGCCTTCATCATAAGGCATATGGGGACTAAATAGTTCAATACATATACTTTCTTGGAGGAAAGGCAGGAGAGGGGAGATGCCTATAACTACCTCGATGGCGTAAAGGCACAGGAGGACAGTCTTTCAATTGAAAGAAAGCTCTGCAGCGAAGGGGCATAGGTTGAAGGTGAAAGAGGGATAGACTCAGGAGTAATGAGGAAATATTTCTTTACAGAAAGAGTGGTAGATGCATGCAGTAGCCTCCCAGTGGACTGTATTTGAATTCATGAAAGCATAGGCTGAAGGTGAAGTATCTCTAAGAGGGAAAAAAAATAAGGGACTGTAAAGCTTAGTAGTTAGAATGGAAGAGCAAACTGGATAGTCTATATGGTCTTTATCTGTTGTTGATCTTTGCAATTTTCCTGGTCATGGTTCCAGTTACAAAGACGCAGCATGACCCAAAAAACTGTAAAGATCATCTTACTAGCTGCGGAAACCCAATGGAACATTTATCTGCTGTCATTTTTTTTCTGTATTGAATAACATGTATAATGAAATGTTTGGGCTCGATCCTTGCACTTTGTAGTTTGGTTCTTGCCACCTTTATTTTCCCAGCCTGCTTAGTGCAGGAGGTACATCATAAATTCATTGTAACATAAGTTTTTTTTTTTTTGAAACTTTTATTTTCATTTTGCAACAAACAAAAGAAACAACACACCAAAGGAAACAATACAATTATACAATAAAGAAAAGTAAACCCAATTACCCCCCACCCCCACGCTTCTTCTCTAGCTGATTATGTCAGCATGTGAGCGCTTCCAAACAAACGTGATTGTACATCAAAACAATCAAAAGAGTATCTGCGATACAGAATAATCATGAGACAAAGATATATATAAATTTAGACAGTCAGATGAGAGCATTGAGCAGAATGTACATAATCATTGAGCATCTTCCATTTAGACCGATGATGAGGAGTCTGAATGGGGGAAGCAAACATACGAGGTATTTGTTCATATTTACTGTAGAGACAGACATGATTCCACCATTCATTGGGGCTCAACTGGGAGCTATTTTTCCAGTATTTCGTAATTAGGGAAATAGCAATACCTAGCATAAAGTCCAAAAGGAAGTAAGCCGTTTTTGGAAGAGAGGGGATCCCCGCTGCTGAGCGAAGTCCCACTATCCTCCAAGAAAGGGGCTCTTGAAAGTGCAAAATAGACTGGATACGGCCCCAGACCCGACTCCAGTAATACTGTAGTGCGGGACATTCATACATAACATGAGGTAGTGAACCAATGGCCGCATGACATGTCCAACAATTATTGCCCTGAGCAGTGTTCCATTTGGCTAATCTGTCAGGAGTGTAAAAACACCGGTGGGCTAGAAAGAAGAGTGTCTGAGTGAGTGAGGCGGATCGGGAGACCCGTGTCACTCTACTCCAGACAAGGCTCCATTGCTCCGGGGTCAAAGTCACATGCAGTTCTCTCTCCCATGCTTTCTGCGCTATAGGGGTATCCCTAGTTATAGCATTACATAAGGTTTTGTAAAAATTGAATGCTACACCCGGTGAACTACCGATAGATCGGATAGTCTCCAACCAACCTTGTGTAGGGGAGGCCGATGGCGGGAGCACCTTAGCACTCCTTAGGCAATGCTGAAGTTGCACCAACTGAAAGTAGTGTTTCGCTGGGAGACCAAATTCAATTTGCAATTCACTAAAAGTTTTCCAGCGACCTTCATGGAACAATTGGCTAGGAATCCAAATGCCCCTAGTGTACCAGGGGCTCCACGCCATCGGCTTATTTTGTATTCGAAATCGAGTGTTGTACCAAAGTGGGAGTTTGTCTAACGGACAGAGTCGGGAGTCTAAAGATTGCATGAGATTATTATAGGCACCTAAGGTGTCTAAAAGCATTGGTGGGAAGTGAGAGTCTGATGGGAGAGTCATACCAGGGAGAAAAGTAAGAGGAATCGGTTTGCAAAGGTCCTCTTCTATGTCTAGCCACACAGGTCTACTCGGTACTGGATCTTCCAGCCAACGAGCACCTTGTTTGAGAAGAAAAGATTGATGATACTTCAGGAAATCAGGGAATCTGACACCCCCATATTCCTTATCTGCTTGCAGCTTATGTTTCGCTATCCTAGGTGTCTTATTTTGCCACAAGTATCTAGTCAGAAGGCCCTCGATATCTTTATATATACGTCGAGGGAAGAGACAGGGCACCATCTCCAAGATATAATTCACTTTCGGAACAATCATCATTTTTATGGTTTCTAATCGACCCCACCAGGTAAGCGTTAAAGGAGTCCAGCGGTGAGTAAGCGCCCGGACTTTAGAGGTTAAGTCTTTGGCATTGAAGGAGATAGTGTCTTCCAAAGGAGAGCAATAGTGAACCCCAAGGTATTTGACCATGCGAGGTTGCCATAAAAAGGGGAAGGATTGCATATCTGCCTGATGAAGCAGAGGATTTAATGGAAAGGCTACCGACTTGGTCCAATTTATCTTATAACCGGACAGTTGTGAGTATTTACCAATTTGCTCTAAGACAGCCGGTACTGAGTCTATAGAGACAAAGAGCATAAGATCATCAGCATACGCTGAAATTTTGATTTCCCTGTGGGTGAAGGGGACTCCATGAATCTCCTCCGATTGCCGGATTAGTAAAGCCAAGGGTTCGAGTGCAAGATCGAAGAGGAGTGGAGACAGTGGGCATCCCTGGCGAGTGCCGCGTTGAAGGGGAAAAGGTTGAGACTTTAAAGCATTTGCACATATACTGGCTGTAGGCTGAGCGTACATGGTGCGAAGACAACGGAGAAAACCTTCCCCGAATCCGTACCAGCGGAGGACTGCAAATAGGAAGGGCCACTCTAAGCGATCAAAGGCCTTCTCAGCATCAAGTGAGAGGCCAACAAATGGGCGATCAAGATTAACTGCGGTAGTCAATATATGGCATAGAGTCCGAGCATTGTCAGCAGTCGATCTACCAGGAATGAAACCGCATTGATCTGGGTGTATTAAGGTAGGCATCCTATCCGAGAGCCGGGTAGAGAGAATGGTGGCAAAGATTTTATAGTCCGCGTTTAGGAGGGAAATTGGACGATAATTAGCTGTTAGTTGCGGGTCTCTCCCCTCTTTCTCAAAAACTACTACATTTGCCATTGAAAAGGACCCAGAAGGAGAACCCTCCTCGGCCAGAGCAGAAAAATAAATTTTCAAAACTGGAGCTAAATCAGCGTGAAAGGTTTTGTAGAATTCAGCGGGGAGACCGTCTGGGCCTGCGGCTCGACCTGAGGCACATTTCTTGATAGCAGAATGAATTTCTGAGACAGTAAATGGTGTGTCTAAGGCCACTCTATCTTCGTCAGATAGGGTCGGTCTTTGTACTCCTGAAAGTAAGCGTTCAAATACATCTGGCTCAAAATCACATTCAGATTGATAAAGCCGAGTATAAAAGTCACGAAAGAGTTCTAAGATTTCGGTATCTTTAGTGACCAAGCCCCCCCCTGACGGATTGCGGAGGGCGGTAACACGCTTGGCTTCTTTTCGACCTTTTAGGGCATTTGCTAATAATTTGCCAGCACGATTATTTTCCCGATAATAAAGCCCTTGTTGTGATTCAATATTTTTAACAGCAGCAGTGTGCAAAAGCTGATTGTATTGAAAACGCAAGCGTTGTAAACGGAGTAAAATACATGGGTCAGTACGGGACGTGAGGAGACGCTCCCCAGCTTGTATCTGCTGCTCTAGAATCAGTAAATGCTGCTTTCTTTGTTTCCCCTGCCGAATTTGATAGCTAGTTATAGTTGCGCGGATAGATGCTTTAAAACCCTCCCACCAAGCCCAGCCCGCTGTATCATGGGGTGAGTTAAAATGAAAATAATCTTGGATAGCGGCCTTTATATCGATCTGAAAATCTTTTTGACCCAGTAGGGATCTATCAAAAAACCAAGCTCGGGGAAAATCGTCCCGCGCAGTGACACGTAATGATAAAGATATGGCAGCATGATCTGAAATATGGAGAGGATGAGTCCTAGTCGTGTCTACTTGAGAAATCAGTGCTTTGGAAATGAGAAAGAAATCTATTCTAGATTGGGAGTGATGGGGGGCAGAAAAGAAAGTGAACTCTAAGTCGGAGGGGTGAAGCAGCCTCCATATATCTACCAGCGCAAGATCTTGCATCAGAGCTGTAAGGGTAGCAAGACTCTTGGGTGGACTACTCGTTCTTGGCGGCTGTCTATCTATCAGAGGGTCTAACACTTGATTAAAGTCACCACCAAGTATTAATGGAGTATTGGCAGAGGCCTGTGCCAACTGCGCAATACTTGCATAGTAAGCAGGGTTGTCCACATTCGGGGCATAAATGCAAATACATGTAAATTCACTATCTCCGACCTTAAGATGTACTCGGGCCCATCTGCCCTCCTTGTCAGCGCTAGTATCAATTACAGTAGCTTGCAAAGATTTCTAAACCAGGATGGCAACCCCGCACCGTTTAGAAACGGCGGGAGAATAGGCAGCCACCATGTAAGGCTTAACATTGAGTTTCAGTGTTTCAGCAGAGTTTAAGTGCGTTTCCTGAAGAAACGCTAAATCAGCATGCTCATGGCTAAGATAGCTAAGGATTTTCTTTCTTTTGATTGGACTATTAATGCCCTTTACGTTGAGTGATAAAATTTTACATAAAGCCATTCAGACAAGTTAAAAATTCTGAGCATGATAGCGCACCTAATTTCACAATGTCCCTCATATTGACTGTATCAGGCTGTACATATGGCATAAAAGAAACTAAGCTTAGATAACACAATGAAGCGCCCCACATTAAAAAAGAAAAACCGCAGCGCGGTAGAGAAGAAGCAAAACCCCAAAAGTTACTGGCGACCATGTGTCTGCGGGGAGAAGCCCCAGAGAAGGCCAAAATTGAAAAACACATAACCTGTAGGACTGTGCGTGCTCCGAATCCGACCGAGGCACACATCATGGAGGGAGAGGAGACCACAAAACAAGAGTCATAGAAAGAAAGAAAGAAAGTCCAGGAAGTCTCTGTGCTTGACTATGACCGCCGCATCGGGCCCTTCAAAATGTCGGACAGAGCCGGCGAATAAAAGTCCACGTCGTTGGATTAGCGCATCTGCTCTGCCTCTTTGGAGTCTAAAAATGTTGATAGTAGATCAGGATCTTCGAATGTCCTGGTTTGGTTGTGGAGAGTCACTCGGAGTTTCGCGGGATACAACAGGCCAAAGCGAGCCTGTAGCTGTTGAAGTCGAGGGCGAAAAGCAAGGAGTTTCTTCCGTCGGTCAACGGTAGGCTTTGCCAAGTCAGGGAAGAAGGAGACTTTGTGACCTTCAAATTCCAAATGATGGTTCGCCCGGGCAGCATTTAAAATTTGTTCCACTTGTTGATATCGTAGCAAGCGAAAGATAATAGGCCGGGGGGTCGTTCGGTTGAGCGCCATGTGGGTAGGAGCACGGTGTGCACGATCGATTTCCAATTCTTTATGAAAGGTGATCTTCAGCAAGGAGGGAAGAATTTTGAGCAGGAATTCTCTCATATCTCCCGCTTCCGCCCCCTCCGGTATTCCAATGAGCCTCACATTGTTGCGACGGGCTCGATTATTGCTATCTTCTAGCTCCTTTTGCAGATTCTGTATCTGGCGCTCGGCCTTGTCCAGTGCGCCCAAGCGCACCGCGTGCGAATCGAGGACCCCCGCCATATTGTCCTGCCGTAATGAGAGTCTTTCAAGTCGGTCCTGGAGCACTCCAAAGTCTTCTCGCAGGGCTCTAAGCGCTTCTCCATTGGACTGCACCAATTCCTTCACGCCGCGTAGTTCCTCCAAAATCTCCAGGTGCATTTCGGGGTTTTCACGAAATGGAACCATCTTCTGTGGGGAGGACACCTCTGTTTTGGAGCGTTTTCCGTGAGAAGAAGAAGGAGACCCGAAGTCCAAGCGCGCTGGTTTATGGGCCGCCATCCCCCCCGAGGTACCCCGGTCAACCCGGAGCGAAATAGTAAGTTTGTATAGGTATTAAGTCAGGATTCTAAGTAGGCCTCTCGGGAGCTTCAGCGCGAAGCGTCTTACCCGCTGGACATCAGGCTCCGCCCCCCGTAACATAAGTTTTTTAAAGTTATAACGATCCTGCATGTTCCCTCCTTCCCCTTGTTACTTCTATTCTAGGTTAATAAGTTTGATGTAACCTTGCATGCCCCATTGTTTTAATGTAAACCATTTAAAACCGTTTTGATTGTTCAATGTAAACCGTTTTGACTGGTAGAAAATGGTATATTAAAACCAGTTAAATAATAACATTAATATATTAGGCAAGCATGCCTCGGACTTGGGAAGCCACAAGAAAGCTGATTCCAAGCCGATGCATCTTAAAGAGATAGACCAACCCTTATAATATAAATTGTTAAGGAACAAAAAAGATCTATTGAAGGCCAGCATCGGTCCAACCCTCTGCCAACTAAAGACCATGGAAACGGATATAATCACCCCAATATGCTACAAAAGCTGCAAATATTCAGATGTAGTGCAGCTTTTATATGCACTAAAATAATTCCCGAGACAGCAAGGATTTTAACACACAGCATCTAAGCAAGAAGGTAAGCCGCTCTGCTAATCTTAGCGCAATGAACATAAAATTGCAGTTAGTTGGATCAAGGTGGCATATCTCTCTTGCTTGCTTTTGCATAGGTATCGGAGAAGGAGCAAAGCAGCACAAACAGTGGCACAAATGCCCCAAGACGGCATTGGAGCAGATTTTCTTCTTTTTCAGAAGTGTGTTATTGTTGCAATAGCGCCTATTAGCAAGGCTCCATTTGTCTGTTTTGTCTATCTGTTCATCTGCATAGGTCCTGCTATTAGCATCTAGCAATCGGGCTCTGACTCGCCTTTCATTATTGGGGGTGGGGGGGAGGGTCCACCGGGTAACCATCTTGTATTAATGATATGTTCATCCAGTTTAATGATGCCACCTCTTTATTACAGCAGTACCTTCCCTATAGCATTAGTGCTACCTTGGGAGCCATTGATTTCAGGCCAGCCATATTTCAGAACCCTACCATCCATCCACTGGAGGCTGGGAATCCCCAGTAAGCAGCCCAATAGAACCCCTTTTCATATCTCAACAGGGGATCATAGCTCCATGGAACCTTGGGATTTAGAGGACACTATCTTTGTCCCAGCTTTTTGGGATTCATCGAGAGACAGGGGAGCTTTACAGGACCAAGAAACACAGTCAAAAAGATTCACCAAATCCCAGATTACTCCTCAAACTGGTCAGAGCCTCGCCCCTGTACCCAATGCCTCACAAAACCACCAGAGCTTAAATTCTGTTTTGCAGTCAACGAGTTCTGTTAGAGAATTTGTAGCTCTGCCCATTTATCAATTTATTTCAGGACCTACAGCTGAAACTGTAGTAAACTTACTCTTCATTCATGCCATTTCTAAAAGACTAGATCCCAAGTACAAGATGCAGTCAGCAGCAGCGCGTAAGCATTCACAGCTTCCCCTTTCCTCAGTCATTATGGACACAACCTTTACATAGGCAAGAGGCTCAAAATCTTATAGCGATGCTCCACTGAGAGAGGACCCCTGTATTTCAAGTGAGGGCACTTGTAGGCAAGGAAGGAGACCTTTTCCACTTCCTCCACCCACCATTTGCCCCATCGTAATCCAGACCCATTCACCTTGTGGCTGATTCTGAGTGGAAGAGCAGAATTCATCATGGGGCCTGTGAGCCCTTCACTCGCACAGCCTGCTGGGAAAATATATAGGAGTTGCAGTCCTGCTGATATTAAAGGAGCAAAATGCTGTAGACTTCTCATTATGCGCAGTGAAGCAACCCTTGCCAGCATAAAGTGACATTCTCTATAATTTAGTAGCTGTGATGGTTAATTAATTCAATTTTCTGTTACAAAATGATAAGACATGAAGGTTAACATTATCTATTTATTCTTAATAGGAAATAGGGTGAACTGTTTCTTGCACATTAGCACATATAATAATATAATACAAAGTACACCAGATAAATAAGAACATAAATAAAATGAATATTTACCTATGTATTGTCAGACTGCTGCCTGGGTGAGAATCTTCACAATCTTGGCAAGTGCATATATCTATATGATTTACAAGGGATTGTGGACAATGCAGTTCATTCACACCAGACACAGCTGCTCACAATAATTAGTTGTGCTTTAGGGTAAAGCCAATAAGATATTTATTTATGGGGTTATTTCTCCCAACACAGATATGCTTGGTAGCACATACATCAGGTTACTTGCTTCCAGTGTTTAACTTGGAAAAACAAAATCAAAATCAGGAAAACAACATTCAAACTTGTCAGGCATTAGCTAATGTTTTCTTAGCATATATCAAACAACAAACGAAAAGTCACAAAGAAAGAAAAAAACTGTTCTTTTCAGGTTAACTTCTGATAACTTCCCACATAGATTCAGAAGTGATTCTCTCCTAGCTCACAAGCAATTAGGTAAGGCTCAATTGCTAGCAGTTATCCAGCTGAAACCCCTTAGCTGGCTTGCTTTCTACTGTGTGGGTCAAATCCTGCTTCAGGAGCTTTTCTGAGTAGATTAAAGAACAAGTTTGTATTTCTTTGTGATGGTTGCTGTACTTTATAACAGAAAATCACCAAAGGAGTTTGGACAGAGAGCAGTCCATATAAACACATTCTTCATCTGCAATCATTCCCCCTTCTTCAACAAGCATGGGTTCAATATCATGGATTGGCACAGATGAATCTCTCAATGGAGCACTTTCAGGAGAATACTTGTTTCCCTGCTGTCTTTCAAGGTTATAGCTAGGGCATAGATCAGTGTTCATACCTGAGCTTCCATTGCTGTTAGAGTTCCTCTCTATATAGCCTGGCCAGTATGTAGTCCAGTTCTTATGTCCAGCCTTCCAATCCAGATCCCTGGACACTGGATCTCTCTTCACATACCTTCTGGCACAGGTCTTAGGGTCCCTTCCACGTGCAGCCGTCTCCCTCACAGGTAGCGTCTGGAGATTCCTAGCTCTGCAGCACCATTCCTCTGGCTTTCCCCAGTCCAATGGTGTATGCTGGCCCTTGAAATGCCTCCCCGTATACGTACTGCTCTGGACTCTTCTAGACCTCTCAAAGGCTTTTCTCTTCCTTCTTCCAAAGGGTTTCTTTCCTTCTCTGTCCGTCCAGTTTGGCTTCTGCTTCTGATGATCCTTCAGATGAAACTGATGATCAAGCTCAAGCTGATTCTCAGGATAATGAGGATAATTCTCTGTAGAATAAACTCTACCTTTATTCTGCCTAGAAGAGTGCTCCCCCCTAATACAGCGCAGCTGTGCTGAATCAGGCCCTGCCCTTTGAGATGAGTGCTTAGGGATTACCTCATAGCCCTCCTGATTGAACACACGTTTCCCCACTTCAGCTCCTCTAATGGCTGTTGGAAACCTGGTGCATTCTGGGACTGGTAGTCTTTTATGGGAAAATTCTGTTTTTTTATTTCTACCAGAACTGACAGGTTGCTTGTTCAGTCACTTCACCTTTTCTATAGCTCCTTCCTGAGCTATGATAAGCTTCCTTATCACAGTATGTATTGCCTGAAATTAATTAATTTAGGATTTTATCATTAATAAAGTTGTCCTTAAACACACACAAGTCCTATTTGAATAAGGCCCCTGTGGTCCAGATGTACTAAGTATTTTTACTATAGACACATCCAGGATCGGCCCGTCCACTAGGCAGGCTAAGTGGCCACCTAGAGAAGCAGACCTCTGGACGCTATGTGCTTTGGCACACATGGCCTGCCGTTTCAGCCCCCCTCTGACAGGAAGTTGTGTTGGAGGGGGGTCAGAGGTTTTAGGCCATGTGCGCTGAAGCCCATGGCCTGCTGCTGCCAAGCCAAGCTCTTCCCCCTCTTCCCCCCTCAATCACCCCCACCGACAGAATTGGCAGCAGCAAGGGGGAGGGGGTGGCTTGGCAGCAGCAAGGGAGGGGGTGGCTTGGCACAGTGGGGGGGGGGGGGGGTTGTTTCTGCCTAGGGTGGCAGAAACTCTTGCACCAGCCCTGGACACATCAGTGGTTCATTGTGGGTTCAGGCAAGTTATAGGGGGTGCTTCCTTAGAGGAAGTTGCTTCCCTCCATAAACCCCCTTCTACCTCCTGGACCTCTTTCAGGGGGTGGGGACTTCTATGCTCTGTCATTTCGCAGCTGGTAGAGGAAGTGTTTGCCTCCTAGGGGAACATAAGGCCAATTGTTCCGTTCCGAAACCTGCTCAGATTCTATACCACAGATGATGCTGATGATGCTCTTAACTGATTCCCACATGGACTGATGTCGTCTCATCTTTCTGTGAGGCTCACTGTGCTTCTGTGGAACTCCCGCCTGACCGACAGTACTGCTGCCTGTTCTCGTACATTCTCACTGTTGGGAATGACAGTGTACTGGCTTTCCAGTAGTTGTACCAGGGCCTGTTGTTGATGGCACATCATTGATATTGGATACAGCAGGGTTGATACGGTATGGTCCATCTGGTCTGCCCAATCTATGCTAATCTTAATACAGTTTTTTTTGTTTGTTTGTTTGTTTGTTTTTTAGGTCAATTACAAATCGTAGCATGACACAGACATTAGCAGATAAAATCTACAAGCCAATAAAATGGATATAATCGTTTCAATATTCTACAACAATTGCAAATATTCATGTTTAGTGTAGCTTTTGTGTGCACCAAAATAACTTCCAACAGAGCAAAGATTTTAACACACAACATCTGTGCTAAAGAGGAGGTAAACCACTCTGCTAATCTTGGCACAGTGAGCACAAAGTTGCATGGTTGGTGCCATCAAGGTGACATATCTCTTGCTTGCTTTTGCACAGGTATCAGAGAAGGGGAAAAGCAGCACCAATAGGGGCAGAAACATCCCAAGACACCATTGGAGCAGATTGTCTTCTTTTTAGACATGTTTCACAAATGAAATAGCACCTATTAGCAAGGCTCCATCTGTCTGTCTGTATGCATAGGTTTGTTGGTGCCCACACAAACAAACTTATACATAATGAATGGCAGCCACCATGGTTGTGGTAGAAGATGGCATTGGATGCTGGCAAGGACCCCGACCTCCACTGCAGAAAAGTGAAGGGAAGCAGTGTCCGGGGCCCAGCAGCTATAGTGGCGTCAAGATCATAAGGCATCTGGAGACTGACAAGGGAGAAGACTATTTTCAAAAGAAAAAAAGAGAAGAAAAAATATATAAATTTGTGGTGTTAATTGCCATTGAGTCTGTATCTACTCATGGTGATCCTCTGGATAGTTCTCCTAAACTGTGTTCGGTCTTCGGTCAGGTGGCTCGTTGTTGATAGAGTGGCATCCATAGCTGCTGCTATTGTATCGATCCATCTCATTGCTGGTCTGCGCTGACCTTCAACCTTGACAAGCAAGGTCTTTATCTAATGATCTCTCTCTTCGTATTATGTGTTGAAAGTATGAAAGTTGAAGTCTTGTCCTGTGAGCGTCTGAAGAAAGCTTAGGTTTGATCTCCTTTAGTACTGTCTGGTTTGTTCTTCGGGCGGTCAATGGTATACACAGTATTCTTTGCCAGCACCATAATTCAAAAGTATCAATTTTCTTCCTGTCTGTCTTTTTCATTTGCATCCAGATGACATTATTGAAAATACCATGGCTTGGACAAGTTGGATCTTTGTATGGCGAAGTTAAAGTTGTCAACTATTTCAATTTCTTCTCCAACAATGATTTTGTTAGTTATGAGGATCTTTGTCTTCTTTACGTTAAGGTGCAGTCCTGTTTTAAGACTGTTCCTTGATCTTGAGAAGCAGATGTTTCAGATTTTCTTTGCTTTCAGCCAGTATTGTGGAATCATCAGCTTAGCGAAGGTTGTTGTCTTCCACTAATCTTCACACTTCGATTGTCTTCATACAGTCCTGCTTCTCTGATATGTTCTGCATAAAAATTAAACAGGTAGGGGGAAGTATGCACTTTGGTTTAAAATCAGAAAAAGTTTTCAACATTCTGTTTCTCTTTGTTTTATTCAAACTATTCCTTCTTGATCAATGTAAAGGTTGTGCAAGGGAATTATCAGGTATTCTGGTATACCTATGCTTCTTAATGTGGCCCAGAGTTTCTCATGGTTTACACAGTTAGTAAAACACATATAGATATCCTTTTGCTATTCTTTTGTCTCTTCAAGGATCCATCTCACATCAACAATGATGTCCCTTGTTCCTTTCCCTTTCCTGAACCTTGCTTGCATTTTGGGCAGTTCTCGTTCCAGGTATGGTTGTAGTCTCTGAATGTAGGATCAGAGCGATTGTGGAAATCGCTGCACAGTCGGCTCATCTTCTTTCAGTATTGGTATAAACACAGATCTTTTTCAGTCAGTTGGCAATGATGTTGTTTTCCAAATTTCCAGCCAGAGCTTTGTAAGTATGGTAACAGCTGCATTTGATTGCTGTAATACTTCAATGGGAAATGCCATCAATGCCTGGTGCTTTATTTGGTGATGCTTTCAATACTACTTTGTACTTTAAGTCACCCCGTTGTTCCAAGAGAATGATAAAGCAACAGCATAGTAGGGTGCTCAAGGCAATTGTGGTGCTCGGTCCTTGAAAAATAGCAAAACTAAGAATAGGGGGCATTTATCTTAATGAAGGTCAACTTGTTCACCAACTCTGGTGCTAGCCATGAATAATGTGGAATCACAATGCCTTTCACCTTTGAAGTTATCTATTCTTTAGGTATGCTGGCTGGTGGGCAGGAAACAAAATATTGGGTAACTATAGGGGTGTCTGGCCAGACCACAGCCTTGTGTGCCCAGAATGCCAAGATATCTATGACTGTGACATTAGTTGGGTTCTGTGAAGTATTATGTGACCGAAGTTTGTGGGGGAAGGAATGCAGGTCTCTCCTGTCGGCTGTGGATACTGTGGCCTGTGTCAAGAGATCCTATCATACAGTAACCATGGGTTGTGGCAGATATAGGAAGATGACAACGTACTACAAGATTGCTACAAGAGGAGCCAACTCTTTCTTCTGTTGCATTCCCCCTGTACATTGTTACACGCCAATCACCAGCACCTCTTTACAGTAAATCAGAGCACTGGACTGGAGGGTGATGCTCCTTTCACCCATGAGTCACACAGGGTGAGCAACATGTAAGAATGAAGTTGGGTGAAGGCTCTGAGCTGATGTTGCAGTTGCAAGAACTTCACCATCACAAACACTTCTGTTCCTGTTGCAGATCTTGTAACTTCTCTTCAGACTTCAGGGATGACCCCACCCAAGGTGGCAATGGCAGAACTCTGGGCTTCTATGGCATCCTTGAAGTCCCCAGAAAGTGATCCAAATTGTTGTCGGTTGCCTGTGACAACTCATGAAGAGTATCTTCAGTTTTACTAACCTATGTATCACGAGGTAGATGACATTCTACATGGTTCCACCATCCTGAATAAGGTAGTATGGAGGCTTCCCAATTGCTTCCTGCTTCTTTTGTAGCTGCTGCCTACCCTTCTTATTATCCCTATAGTTGAAATGCCTGTACCTTTTTCTCAGATTTCACAGAATGCCTCCCCATTCAAGGGTGTCCCTTGCAGCCAGGCACAGTGAGTGTACAAAGCATCAGATCCTCTTGTAGCCCCCATTGCGCACAGCCTTGATTTGTGGTGTTGGCATCATCTGTGATGAAAAAAAAAAACAGGGACTAGCTTGCCCTCTGTTATCCTCTTGCTTGCCTCTGAGATGTAGGCTGAGATAAGGCTTTGGTCCATCACCTGAGTGTACAGAACTGGTAATATGTAATGCGGTTGGTGTACCACCACTAAAGCTGCCGCCTGCCCCTGCCTCATGCTGTATACTGTTATATGGAAGACCCCAGTTCAATCCTCAAGTTGGCTAACTTCCTAGTTAGTTGGGTATACTGAAGAGGCAGCATTCAGATATTTGGACAAGGTGGGAGAGGACATCATGTTCATTGCTTAAAAGTAACACTTGGTGATCATATTCAGGACTTTACAAAACGTTTTGGTGCATGGTTACTGGCCATTCAGTGACTGAACCAGATATTGGAGGAGGGGGTGGGGATAGAAAATAGGGATTAATCCTCATAATTGTGAATGAAGACTGGTGCCACATACCAGCCCTGTTTCCAATTGAGTTGAAAGGAAAAAAGAGAGAGAGGAACTGCTGTGTCAAATGGAAAATTTATATTGAGAGGGAATGTGTTGAATAGAAGAATATATTTTGGAAGTCAATTCCACGTCGTACTTTTTTTGGAACCCTTTTTGTCTTCTGTGAAAATGGATGAAATACAAAATGACATATCCTGAAGTTACAAAAGCAGTTCAGCTACAAGTCATATTTGACAATGTAAATATTTTTTTGCCATCCTATTTCTATAACAGATTGTTCTGCCTTATTTGCTAAGACAGGTATGTTTTATAATTGATAATTGACTGCAAGGCACCTAGAGGCCACAAATTGTATGCTGAAACCAATTTAATGAAATAAAATGCATTATTTATATGCTTTCACTGTAGCCCAACATTAAAAAAAACTGCTGCAGAGGACAATAATAGTGATATCCTATTGTTTTCCAAGTGAGGAAGAAATAAAATGCTGAACTTTTATGTTGCTTTTTTTAAAGTTTGGTAGTTTTTCTTCAGCCTTCCAGCTCACTCAAAGCAAGCTTCTTTTGGGTAACTTAGCTTATGGCCCCGTGAGTCATCTTTCACAATTGCCTTTTGGAGTTGTTGCCTTTGCTTCATATCCCCATGTCAACTCAGCCCAGACACAGTAGTGTGATAGTCTTTAGCCATGACTTTGCACTAGTGCTCCTATTAGGACCCTGCAATTCTGGGCCCTGAATCGGGCCACTAGGTGTCACTGTTGCATAACAACTAGGACTCCCTCACTCCAGCAACCTTAACACAAAACCTGAATTACAAATGCAAGCTTAGTTTCTCACTGCCATTGAACTTTCAGGCTGTCTTAAAACATTTTGGGGTAGATTCCGTTGTGCGTTTAGTGGGTATATACGTCCCAGTTGGATATATATCCCCCGCTAAACTCCTGGGTTGTATACTACTACTACTACTACTACTGAGCATTTGTATAGCGCTACAGGTCATATGCATTGCTGCACAGACATGTAAGAGACAGTCCCTGCTCATCAGAGCTTACAATCTAGTCAAGACAGACAACACAGAAGGTGTAGACAGGGATAAAACAAGGGGGAGAGGAAAGAAAAAGATCAGGTGAGTCAAGATCCAAAAGCAGCAGTGAAGAGGTGAGTTTTCAGTCTGGATTTGAAGAGGTACAGAGAAGGTGCCTGGCGTACAGACACAGGTTGTTCCAGGCGTAAGGTGCAGCAAGGTGAAAGGAGCGAAGTCTGGAGTTAGCAATAGAAGAGAAGGGCACAGATAGGAGTTTGCCAGAAGAGCAGAGTTCCCGAGGGGGGTTGTAAGGAGAGATAAGAGAAGAAAGGTAGTGAGGAGCCGCAGAGTGAATGGATTTATAGGTCAGTAGGAGAAGTTTGAACTGGATGCGGAAACGGATAGGGAGCCAGTGAAGTGACTTGAGAAGAGTAATGTGGGCATGACGAGGCTGGCAGAAGATTAGCCGAGCAGCAGAGTGTTGAACAGATTGAAGGGGAGAGAGATGATTCAAAGGGAGACTAGAAAGGAGTAGGTTACAGTAGTCAAGACGGGAGGTGATTAAGGAGTGGATAAGCATCTTAGTAGTGTGTTCAGAAAGGAAAGGATGGATTTTGCTGATGTTATAGAGAAAAACGGCAGGTCTTAGCTATCAGACGAATGTGTGTGGAGAAGGAGAGAGAAGAGTCAAAGACAATCCCAAGATTGCGAGCCGAGGAAACAGGAAGGAGTACAGAGTTACCCACAGAGACTGAGAAAGGAGGACGAGGAGGGGAGGTTTAGGGGGAAAGATAAGTTCAGTCTTGGCCATGATCAATTTCAAGCAGCGGTGAGACATCCAGGCCACAATGTCTGAAAGGCAGGCAGAGTTCTGGGTCTGGATAGCCAGAGAGATTTCAGGCGTAGAGAGGTAGATCTGGGAGTCATCAGCATAAAGATGGTACTGAAAACCATGGGAAGAGATAAGCGCACCAAGGGACTGGGTATAGAGAGAGAAAAGTAGCGGACCCAAGACAGATCCTTGGGGTACACCAACTGGGAGGGAGATAGCAGAGGAGGAGGAGGAACCACCAGAACACACACTGTAAGAGCGATGGGAGAGATAGGAGGAGGACCAGGATAGTACAGAGCCCTTAAAACCAAGCGAGGAAAGGGTATTGAGGAGAAGGTTGTGGTCAACAGTGTCAAAAGCAGCAGAGAGGTCAAGAAGGATGAGAACAGAGTAAAGGCCTTTAGATTTTGCCAGGAACAAGTCACTGGAGACTTTGGCAAGAGCTGTTTCAGTAGAGTGTAAAGGACGAAAGCCAGACTGTAAAGGATCCAGGAGGGCATGAGAGGCGAGGAAGTCTTGGCAGCGGTGGTGAACAGCACATTAAAGTGGTTTAGAAATGGAAGGAGGGAGATGGGTTGATAATTAGAAAGACAGGTAGGATCAGGTGAGGGTTTCTTGAGGAGAGGTGTGACCTGCCAAAAATCTCCCTCCATGTACAGCAGAGATGTGCAGGGAGCTCTGTACGAGGGTGGGAGGGGTGAGCTGAGGGAGGAGCAAGGGCAGGCTGGAGACGTGATACTGAACCGGGATGTACAGGGCTTATTCTGGTGACGGCCTTGTACATCTGGGCTGGGTGACTTAGACAGTGGACTTATTCCACCTTGGAGATGGAATAAGTCTCTCCCCCCCCCCCACCCCCCTGATGGCAGGGACAGCCATGCCGGGATCCAAGGATACAGATGAGCAGAGGGGGTTCCCCACAGCCTGATCCTGGCCCCGGAAGGCCTGATTGGAGGATGGGCGGCAGGGAAAACATCCTTTGAAGGCAGTGCAGGTGATTGGGGCTCCTTTATGAAGCCGCAGTGCCACGGCAACAGGATGCCACAGCAGCGCAGCTCCATGCAGGAGACCGGCTAGGCAATCTGGGTGGATTTGGGCATGTCCGGGTGGCCTGAATCAGGGTGTATCTGGGATGTCCTGACCCTATGCCCTGATTCTGCTGCCCACGGGGTCGTCTAGCTCATAGGGAGTTATTTTGGAAGCCCTATTCATGCTTTGGCTGTCTGGAAATGGGCATAGAGGTGTCCAAAGCACAGAGACGTCTCCAGAGCCATTTTTGAAGCCGGGTCTGTGGATGTCCCCAGTGTGAAGATGTCAAAGTCTGAAAGGGGGTGTGATAGAAGCATGGCTGAGGTGTTCCCAGGAACTCTAACATCATCACCTGATCTCAGAAATATCCTAGACATCTGATGCCGCATCTAAGGTTATACCTGCTCCAGGCACGGGCAGGCATCTGAAAAGTACTTGCTCTGTCAAGCAAACGTCTGGCAGGTGTGGAGAAGATCTAAACTAATATCCTCTTCATTTTACAACATGGCATATTTTTCCATTTTTGCTGTGCAGCTGGATGTCCCCTTACCTATCTTGCACGAGATGGATGTCCCCGCCCCACGCTTGCCTAAGGTCTGTGGCCGCTGGCATGGATGTCCATGATACAAAAATTGGGCAGAGATATAAATGTCCCTGGAGTTTTCTGCATATTCTGCTCTGGAAGTCGCAGATTTGACTTGGACGTCTTTTCGTACTTTTCTCTGCGTAGACTTGCCCGATTTTCAAGGCAAAGGAAAATTATCCCAGGGATACTGTGCTTACAGTTATATCTGATCTTTGGGGCACACACGTTTTCTGGGTAAATCCATGTATAGATGCTTGAATTTTCAAAAGTGTGCACATATACAAACCACACCCCAACCCCACCCTGGAAATGCCTCTTCAAACAGTGGTTAAACTGATGCATAGAGAGGTTGTACACACATACGTTTACCCACATATTAGATGAGCAATTTTGTAGTACCATTTCTGCATGTAAAGTACTGTTATACCCGGGGACATGTGGGGTTTTTTTTGGGGGGGGGTGGGGTTTGTTTTTTAGTGCCATCAAGTCAGTGTTGGCTCATAGCGACCCAGCTACCTCTGGGTTTTCTTGGCAATGTATCACCAGAAGTAGATTGCCAGCCTTTTCTTCCAAGGCAATGAAGGGCAAAATGACTTGCCCAAAGTCACAAGGAGTGCCAGTGGGAATTGAACCCTTGATCTTCTGGGTACTAGGCAGTTGCTCTAACCACTAGGCTGCTACGCCATATCCTCAATGTGTACATAGTATTCTCCAGGAGCAAGCAGGAAGTCAGCCCTCACATATGGGTGATGTCGGCACCAAGGGAGTCTGCGTGGAGCATTTCCTCAGCTTTCAAAGAAAGCCTTTGGAAATGCTACCACATGTGTGGTCCCCTTCTCACCCAAAGGTGCCATCTTGCTCAGTCTCCTTTTTTCCGCAGAGCCCAACAGATGTCGGTCCAATTTCCCTGGAAAAAACCTTGTTATATTCTTTAAAAATCAGCTGTTCCCTGTTTGCGTACCGGTTCCTCTTCCCGCCTCCAGCTGGTGTCGGGCCTGGCACTGTTCTTGGCTCTCTTCCAAATTTTTTTTCTTCGAGGCTTGCCTTGACCGGCATTAGCACCCTTTTTTGCTCAGGGGTTGTCTACCAAAGCCAGGTGTCTCCCCACCATGTCTCCTGGTGGGATCAAAAAAATGTGAACACTGAAGTCAAACCATGTCTGTTACTGACACCCATGACTGCTGCCTCCACTACCTGGGACTGGATCATGACATTACCTCCCTGCAACCAGTGCTGGGCCATGATTCCTAAGACCAATAAAAAGAGGTCAGAGTGCAAGAGAAACTGTGTTCCCCAGATTCGACTCAGCACCGGCCTCCCTGACACTGAGCTTGAAGCCCAGCACTTCCAGAGAGGGCCGAACATCTTCAGAATCCCATGGTGGCGGCTCCTCCGGAAACACCTCTGACCCCAACTGGACAAAGAAAAAGTCCTTGAAGTCTGTCAAGGCTATGTTGGAGAAACCCGGTAAGACCATCCGGAGGGACTCGGGCGACTCCGAGAAATGTCCCACTGAGGTCCTCAAGAAGGATACCTCGGCTGGCAGAGACTGTGCGAGAATCCTTGAGGCCATAGTCCTCATTGAGGATGCACTCTCAAGAGTGCCAGCGCCAAGCCAGAGATCTTCTGTGCCCATGTTGAAAGCTGTGGAGCCTTCTGGCCTGGAGTCCAGAATGGCCATCATGGAGCAGAACATCACTGCTATCCTGGCAATGCAGCAGGCAATTATTGCTGGTTCGTCCACATCATCTGCTGCGATGACCGGGCCCCTGAATGCAGGGGAGTCCCCGGTCATCGAGCTGAGCTCTGAGTGCCACAGGCCTCTGGTCTGGTCGAGGTCCCAGTCCCGTTTCTTGGGAATCTGGTCTTCCTCTGCCAGTTTTTGAGACTCCAACCCCAAGGCCCTTGGGGGGGTCCCGACCCTTTTGGGGCGGACCTCGAGCCAAGGAGTCTCCGCTCGACTCCAAGTGGGAGACGGATGAGGCCTCCTGGAAACAAGGCGGCACGAGGCATCCCCTCGGTCCCATCTCCCCCAGCGACCTCTCCTCTGGAGGATGTGGCCTTCCACAACTTTGTCCAGGATATGGCCAGGACCCTCTTGGTGCAAACCAAGGCAGAGGAGGACCCGTGCATCCAAAGAGGCTCTCACGGTGCTAGTACAGCTGATCCTTGAGCGGCTACTACTGAGAATGTGCAAGATCCCAGTATCTGTGCCGGTGGTCAGTCGATGCCTTGATGCCATATACCACGTCAGGAAGGGGCTGGGGTTTCACAAGCCCAATGTCCATACAACTCCCTGGTTGTCGAGTCAACCATGCAAAAGCTCAAAAGCCAGAAGACTTATTCTTCTGTCCCTCCTGGCAGGGATGCTAGAGCCCTCGATGCCTTGGGGCACAAGTGCTACCAGGGATCGATGCTGAGGTGTCGAATCCATGCCTATGTATTTGAAGGCCCTAACCCAGGAATTGTCTGGGTTCTCGGCAGGGCTGGCTGGGGAACCTCTCAATCTGTTCCAGGCTCTGACATTTGCAATCGGGGACTGTTCAAAGTTCCTGTCCCAGGCGGCCTATGATGGATTAGAGTCCGCACTCCAAGTAGCAGCAGCTGGCATCAGAGCCTGATGCCAAGCCTGGCTACTATCCTTGGACCTTGAGCAGTGGGTCCAGGACAAGCTGTTCGACGTCCCAAGCACCGGTGAGAACTTGTTTGGCAAACTAATGGCTGACATGGTGGCCGAGATAGAGGCTGAAGTGGTGACCTGCCAGAGGCTCTCGTGGAAGACCTCTTCCTTTCCCTGCCAACCCCCCCCCCCCCCTATTCCCTGGGAAA
Source organism: Ichthyophis bannanicus (assembly GCA_033557465.1). NCBI lineage: Eukaryota > Metazoa > Chordata > Amphibia > Gymnophiona > Ichthyophiidae > Ichthyophis > Ichthyophis bannanicus. The sequence continues at coordinate 25,961,616 of CM066050.1, read as the reverse complement.
AAGGGGCACTTCCAGCAGGGTCACTGATACCAGGCCTTCTCAGGCCAGCAGCAGACCTCTGCTTTTTGGGGTGAGAGCCAAGGAGCTCAGGCTCTGGCTCTGGCTCCAGCCCAACAAGGGAGAAATTTTTGACTCCCAGGGCAGGGCCTCCCCTCCCCCGGGAAACCCTCACCAGCCCACAGGGCCTGGCACTCTTTGCCCAAAGGTGGGCCAAGGTCACCTCAGACCAGTGAGTGCTGCAGTTGGTAAAAGAGGGATACCTCCTCCACTTACAACAGGTACCACCCAGGTTCTTTCCAGGAGAGCCAGTTTGACCTCTCCTTCACCAGATCCTCCTGCTCTCAGAGCTTGCAGCTCTGCTCAGGGACAACACTATGGAGCCTGTACCCAGGCATTTGTGGGGGAAGGGCTTCAACTCAAGGTACTTCCTTGTCCCCAAAAGAACAAGGGGCCTCAAGCATACTCGACTTGCGAAACTTGAACAAGTTTCTGGTGAGGGAGAAGTTCAAGATGCTCTCCCTTGGAACACTGCTTCCTTACCTCCACCAGGGAGACTGGCTATGCTCCTTGACCCTAAAGGATGCGTACACTCACATTCTGATCCACCCTTCCCACAGACAGTACCTGCGGTTTATGGTGGGAGGAGGGCACTACCAGTACAGAGTGCTGCCCTTAAGCCTGGCATCATACCCAAGGGTATTTACCAAGTAGGGCTTCCTTTTGCACCTTAGTCTGGGGTCACTGTTGCTCATGGCATGGCTGCTGAAAGGGTAGCTCTGGCCCCCTTCAACCTGCCAGGCGAAGTTGAGGAGGTCCTACTAGCCTCTTGGAAACCCTCCACCAGGTGGTCCTATGCCTCTAAGTCGAGACGGTTCTCCATCTGGTGTGCCAAGAAAACCGAGAATCCCTTCTCCTGCCACGTGCAACTGGTTCTTCAGAACCTATTGCACCTGTCACACATGGGACTGAAATCCAACTTGGTGAGGGTGCATCTAAGCGCCATAGCCACGCACCACCACCCTATCAAGGGAAAGCCCCTGCTCTCTAGGTTCCTTTGGAGCCTCCTGTTGTCCAAGCCACCCACTCTGCCCTCCAGCGGCAGAATGGGACCTCAACGTGGTGCTCTCCCAGTTCACCAAACTGCCATTCAAGCTCCTGGCCACTTGCCACCTTAGATACATATATTGGAAAGTGGCCTTCCTGGTGGCCCTCACGTCCGCTCAAAGAGTGAACGAACTCCAGGCTCTGGTGGCGGATCCACCATACACAAGGTTCTTTAAGAACAGGGTGGTGCTCCACCCACACCCTAAATTCCTCTTGAAGATGGTCTCTCCTTTCCACCTCAAGAGGTGGTCCTTCCCACCTTCTTCCCACTACCTCATGCTGGCAGGAGAAACTCGTACTTCACACACTGGATTGCAAGCAGGCCCTGTTCTTCAACCTTTAACGGACTCAGTCACATTGGAAAGCTCCACAACCTTTTGTGTCTTATGACCCCCAACAGACTGGGGCTCCCCGTGACCAAGCAAACTCCTTCCACTTAGGTGGTAGACTGTATTGCCCTTGTCTATGAGCAAACTGGCCTCTCCCTTGAGCACTGGATCACAGCACATCGTGTGAGGGAGGTGGCCAACCTCTGCTCATGCTGGTGACACGGATCTGTAAGACAGCCGCATCATCTTCAGTTCATACGTTCGCAGCTCACTATTGCCTGGAGAGCGAGTCCCACAGGGACAGTGCCTTTGGCCAGATGGTACTTCGTAATATTCTCGGGGTGTAGGCAACTCCTGCCCTGTGACCCTTCTGTGTTCAGGCTACTGGAGTGATAGTGTCGCTGGATGCTAGGGTCTTGTAGAGTCTCTCAGTGGGGACTCACCTTCTGCAACTCATGCTACCTAATTAATCGCCATGGGGTGGTGTCTTGGTTTGGTCCTCTGCAGCCTGGAGCTAGGGAGTCCAATATGTGAGGACTGACTTCCTGCTTGTTCCTGGAGAAAGTGTAGTTACTCAGCTGTAACAGGTGCTCTCCGGGAACAGCAGAAATCAGTCCTCACAACCCTCCATCCTCCCCTGGGAGTTGCCTCCCTACCTTGTTTTAGTTTTTACTGTTGTCCTAGTTATGTCATCTGACTGAACAAAATGAACCATTAAAATATACAAGGTCAGAATGACACATTCATTCCCTTGGGCGGGAAGGGGACCGCGCATGTGTGGTAGCATTCCCAAAGGCTTTCTTTGAAAGCTGGGGAAATGCTCTGCACAGGCTCCGTTGGCGCTGACATCACCCATATGTGAGGACTGATTCCTGCTGTTCCTGGAGAACATCTGTTACAGGTGAGTAACTGCGCTTTACAGAAATTTTTACAAAAACCTAATAAACATGAATTGAAAACAAAAAGCAAACTCTGTATCTGCCATCTAATTTTTGGAAATGAGGACATTACACGTTTGGATGTGCATGTCGATTCCATACAAGAAAACAAAGTCAGCCAACTAATTACAGAAATCGTATCTTTTGAGTTAAAAGCAAAGGAGATGTATAATTCTGCAACAGGATGATGAGGTTGCCTGTGCCCCGTTAACTCCCTATAGCACATAGTGGAAGTCCCTGTATGACATCCTCCTTCCTCTTAGCTGTAAATGCTTCTGCCAGGGAATGATCATGTGATAAGAGGGCAAGAAAGGCTAAACTTTTATGAGTTTCTGGCAGGTGAATGCATGTGTCATTCTGACCTTGTATATTTTAGTGGTTCATATTAAATTCATTTTATACTTCTGCTTATGGGAAAATGTTTAATTTTCCCTACCCATCTGTTTCATGTTTATTTCACTGTCATTAAGGTTTAGCTGCTTCGTTCTGTCTTTGACTACCCCATTTAAAGAGAGCAACATTTTCCATGTAGCATATTTGTATGTTGTTAATAGTGTCATGTTGTTATATACGATGTATAAAATTCCAGTTTAAACATGCATTTGTTTTTTCTCAGATGATGGACTGTGTAGGAGGCTGTACAGTATATAGATGTCCTCTTGCTCACAATTTCTCTCTGCCCTTTCCTTTTCTTTATCATCATTCTATATTTGAGTTTAACCTTTCCGAGCATGACATTCTTAATTGCTTTTCACTTAGGATTGTTTATAATTCTACAGTGCTTCAGGCTTTCCACGTATTAAAACATTTCTTGAATGCTGCCTAATTACTAGCATAGGACCCCTACTCAAGTAAGAAATCTGTGGGATTTGCAGAGGCTCCGCATTGATCAGTCTAGAATCAGCCAGCTGCTATATTGTCATAGACAACTGACTTGAAAAGCCTATTAGTCGGACATTAGAGACAATCCCTTAAGCGACGTTCCTGCTAAGCAGCTTCAAGCTGTGTGGGTAATGGGGTCCTCCACTGGTATTCCTGCTGGTGGGGTTGCAGTGCAGCACATACAGTCATGCTGTAACTCTTTATTTCTATTTATTAACTTATTGGAAAGATTCTCGGTCTTCTATCAAGCATCCTGACCAATCAACAGCACTTACACCAGGTCATGAAAAAGATGTTTCTCATTGAGCATAGGGGCACAGGCCTGGCTGGCAGACATCTGAGCAGTGTGATCAAGATGTGATGAGAAAGCTTACAACATGGGACCAGTCCACTTCTTCATCAGCAGTGTGTGCAAGACTACCCCCAGAGTTGGTTCAAAGTGTTGATACCCTGGGCAAACCTTAAGCTTTGTTCCCCTGTCTGTCAGAATCCATTGTTTTAGCTTTGAAAGCCCTGCTCTTTGCCACTTCCCAGAAATTGCCATCCTAAGTGACTGCCTAGTTTGCAGAATGGTTGGGTTGGCCCTGAGACCAGCAGCTGAAGGGTCCCAGCACTCACAACCGTGTGCTCATGTGCTGGAGACCTGCATGAGCTATTAAGCCATCCCTACTAACAGCCTTTCAGCACTTAACCATATAGCAAGCCTCGGAGTCTTAGCTGGCTGCTTTTCAGTATTTCAATTATGGCATCCATAATGCATCAGTTTTATGGCAGTATGTGCTCTTTGTACCAAAAATGAAAATTTAGAAGTGAACTTGGATTCAGATATTTTAACGTTGGGAAAGTAATTGTGATGTGAATATGGACTAAGGAAGCCGCATAAGGATATGAATGAAGTAGGAACAGCCTTATTCATCTTTCATATGAAGCAGTGGTTCTCAAAAGAAACGCAACAAAGCAAGATGTACCAAAGCAACGGGTGAATTTATATTTTATTGTAGAAAAGCCCCAACACGTTTCAGCAAACGCCTTCTTCAGGGGTAACGGCCTCAAATAAAAATACATAAAAACAAAGTTATAACAATTGAAACAATAAATACATAATCCTAAACAGTACATTAAAAATATCTAAAAGAGCAATATAAACCACTCAATCACAAAGGCAGTTGAAATAAATGTGACATCGTCTAAAGACCAATAAAACAGACATAAAAAGGATAGAATATAGCTCAGAGAAATAGCCGTCCTAAATGGATATTGTCAGTATCAAATGTAAAGGGAAACTAACCCATATATCAAAGAGCATGAAAAATGAAAATTATCTTTTCTAAAAGAAATGTGTATCTGTAGCCTCAAGGGGAATGAAAATGTAGGGATGAAGAGGATGGAACAATGATAATAGGAGTGAAACACTCAGAACAGAGAACTTGCTCGTTTTGCTAATCACACCGTTCAATTCAGTGCAGTAAAACGCTGCTACTTAAGATCCTACGAAACAAACATTTACAGTCAGCTTGCACATTTAAGAGACCAGTATATTGTTAAAACCATATCATTATGCACTCTGGCAAATCGTATTTAGACAGTACTAAAAACGCAATAAGATAGGGAAACTTGCTGAAAGTTTTGCATGATACTTGCCTCAATGTACAAGAGCTAATACTTCAGCCTCTGCATCAGAGTAAAAGAACCAAGGGGGGGGGGGGGGGTAATGCCAGACATTTAAACTGCACAGATTTTGTGCAAAACAGGAGTTAAAGGGCATGGCAGAAACACAGTACACCTTTTAAGGTGGACTGCTAAGGATGTTAAACCAGTCATCTAATGAACAAAAGATTATGAATAAACTTCTCAAAAGGGCTCTGAAAGGATAAATAAAATAAAAGTAAAAAGAAAAACAAAAAACTTTAGTAAGCCTTTTCAAAATGCTGACCTGGTCCAGTGTATACTAAGTACAACATAACATCATAGCTTAACTGAAATATAGTGAACCTCTGAAATTGTGACGTGTAATATCGAGTTTCTAACTGAGCCTATTTGATTTCTGTGGGATCAAAATGTTTCTCAAAAGCATTTATCTGTCATAAGCTGTATATTTGACAGATTCGTATGCGTGGGAACACAGTGACTTTAAAATAAGTCATTGTTAAATGTTATCGATGCCACAATCTTATGGGAGAGGCATAGTATGGCATGTTGCATGTAACAGCCAGAGCGCACACGGCAAATGGGATATAGATTCTAGCACCGTTTACATATGGTAGTATAGAGAACGCACGTACCATTAATAAATCAAACTCTGCCACTTGAAGCAATATGGGAAGCCCTGTATGTGTGGGATGCAGGAAACGGCATATTGTGTGCTTATGCGGTACTATAATAAAATCATTATTTGAGCCATAAAAAGTTATGAATAAGATACCGCAAAGAATAGCATAAAAAAAGAGGACTCTAAGAAACTGGGAAGCCCTGCACTTAAGCAGAACTCAAGATGTTAATAAGAAATTCTATTCTTTGTATATAGGTTTTTTACAAATATGTACAAAGTTTCCCAAAGTTATAATCCCAGTTGAACTTTCCTGTTATATGTAAACTCACCACAGCCTGTTGCTTGCAATGAGTATTCCTGTTTTAATGTAAACCGTGCTGATGAGAGAGTGCGGTATAAAAGAGCTATAAATAAATAAATAAGTGATGTGTGCAGTCGTTTAGCAGTCAGAGGCGAGGGAGGGTATGGGTGAAAGCTCTCAATATAAATGAAATACAAATAAATAAATAGCTAAAAGGAGACAAATAATTCAAACTTCCCAAACTAAATACAAGTGTAAAACTGGATGATAAAAATGAGAATTAAAAGCCATGTTTCAAAAGGCAAAAGTCTGCATACAAAATGATCTAAATGTCAATGTTAAAATGTAGGTGTCCGAGGGGGTGTACCTATATGTGAGAAGCTCATGTGAAAGTAGCTGTTTGAAAACGGTATGAAAAGAGAGAACAACATGTCAGTACATCAAAGTGGACTACACATGAATGGATTTCCTTGGGCCTATGTTTGTAAAACTCTTGAATGAAATTAGAAATAGAAACATAGAAATATGACAACAGAAAAAGACCACGTGGCCTATCTAGTCTGTCCTTCCATAACAACTACAACAGTCCCCTTTTTTCCTTTAGAGATCCTCTGTGTTTGTCCCATGCTTTTTTAAATTCAGTTACTGTCCTCATCTCTACCACCTCCAGTGGGAGACTATTCCAAGGATCCACCACTCTTTCCATAAAGCAAAACAATTGTGGATGTTCTCCAAGATCCATTACTTAGACAAATGGTGATGGAACCAACCAGGGAAAGCTCAACGCTGGATTTAATGCTCACCAACGGTGATAGCGTGTCAAATGTCTGGGTGGGCACTCCTGTGAGCAACACCGATCATCACACAGTGTGGTTTTCAGATAAAAGCCAAGGTGCAGTCCAATCATAACAAGCTCAAAGTCCTAAACTTCAAAAACACTGACTTCAGTAAAATGGCCAAGTACCTGAAGGAGGAGTTGGCAGGGTGGTAGGGGATAAGGGAAGTGGAATTGCTATGGGCTAAACTAAAGGTGGAAATAAAAAGAGCAACAGATAAATATTTAAGGAAAGTAAATAAAAACAAGAGGAGAAGGAAACCTATTTGGTTCTCCAAAGAAATGGCTGCTCAAATAAAGGCAAAAATACAGCTTTCACAAAATTCAAAAGCTTGGATATAGATGAACACAGAAATGAATACAGGATCATACTCAAGAGACTAAAAGAGAAATAAGGATAGCAAAATCAGAGGCAGAGGAAAAGATGGCGAAAGATGTGAAGTGTGGCGACAACTTTCTTCAGGTATATTCGGGAAAGGAAGAAGATCAGAGGTGGAATTGCAGAAGTGCTGGGAAAGGACTCGTTGAAAGTGACATTGAAAAGGCGAAATTGCTAAACAAATACTTCTGCTCCATTTTTACTAAAGAAAATCCCGGAGAAGGACCACCTGTGACTCCCAAATATAAAAATGGAAATGAAGTAGATAACACCTCATATTCTGTGAATGATGTGGTAGAACAACTTGCAAAACTGAAAGTGGACAAGGCCATGGGACCGGATGGAATACACCCCAGGATACTAAAGGAGCTCAGAGAGGTTCTTGCAGGCCCGTTAAAGGATGTTTTCAACAGACCCTTGGAAACAGGAGAAGTTCCTCAAGACTGGAAAATAGCTGATGTCGTACTTCTACACAAAAGTGGAGACAGGGAAGAAGTGTCAAACTACTGGTCCGTGAGCCTGACCTTGGTGGTGGGCAAGCTAATGGAGGTGCTCCTGAAAGAGCGAATAGTGAACTTTCTCAAAACCAACAGGTTGCAAGATCCGAGGCAACATGGTTTTACCGAAGGACAATCTTGCCAAACAAATCTGATTGAGTTCTTTGACTGGGTGACCAGGGAACTAGATCAGGGGCATGCGATGGATGTCATCTACCTGGATTTCAGCAAAGCCTTTGATACTGTCCCTCATAGGAGGCTTATCAATAAACTCAGTAGCTTGGGGCTGGGTCCCATGGTGGTAAACTGGATCAGAAATTGGTTGACTGACAGACGACAGAAAGTGATGGTAAATGGAGCTCACTCAGATGAAAGGAGGGTGATTAGCGGGGTGCCCCAGGGTTCGGTCCTGGGCCCGGCACTGTTCAATGTATTTGTGAGTGATATGGCTGAAAGACTGAATGGAAAGGTCTGTCTTTTTGCAGATGACACAAAAATTTGCAAGAGTGGACTCCCCCGAGGGAGTGATGAACATGAGGAAAGATATAGAAAAGCTGGAAGAATGGTCTAATGCTTGGCAATTAAGATTTAATGCAAAGAAATGCAGAGTTATGCACTTGGGTAGCAGAAATCCGAGGGAAATGTACACGATAGGGGGCGAGAGGTTGGAGTGCACGGATCAGGCAAAAGACCTTGGTGTGGTTATTTCTGTAGTTCTCAAGGTGGCAAAACAGTGCGACAAGGCAGTGGCAAAAGGCCAGGAGGATGTTGGGCTGCATACAATGAGGGATTACCAGCAGAAAGGAAGAGGTATTAGTGCCACTGTATAAGTCACTGGTGAGGCTTCACTTGGAATACTGTGTTCAGTTTTGGAATACTGTGTTCAGTTTTGGAGACCGTATCTTGCAAAGGATGTAAAAAGAATGGAAACTGTTCAAAGGAAAATGATCAAAATGATTTGGAGCCTGTGTCAGAAGACTTATGAGAAGAGACTTGAAGACCTAGATATGTACACTTTGGAGGAGAGGAGGGATAGGGGAGATATGATTCAGACCTTTAAATACTTAAAGAGAAATAATGAACAAACAAACCTCTTCCAAAGACGGGGAAGCTTCAAAACTAGAGGGCATAACATGAAGCTGCAAGGGGGTAAACTGAAAGAAAATGTCAGGAAATACTTCTTCACTGAAAGGGTGGTGGATGCTTCCAATGCCCTCCCGATGGACAGACACAGTGCCGGAATTCAAAATGGCATGGGACAAAGTCAGTGGATCCCTTTACAACAACAGGATAAAAGCAAAATAAACTGGGCAGACTAGATGGACCATACTGGTGTTTATCTGCCATCATTTACTATGTACTATGTAAATATTTCCGCATATCACTCCTGAATCTATCCCCCTTCACCCTCATCCCATGTCCTCTCGTAGCAGAACTTGCTTTCAATTGAAAGAGGCTCTTCCCCCTGAACATTTATGCCATGCAGGTATTTAAACATCTCAATTATATCACCTCTATCCTGCCTTTCCTCTAAGGTGTACATATTAAGATCCTTGTCCTCATATACTTTATAACGAAGGCCACTAACCATTTTAGTAGCCACCCTCTGTATTGACTCCATCCTGTTCACATCCTTTTTGAAGGTGCAGTCTCCAGAATTGCACACTATACTATAAATGAGGTCACACCAAAGACTTATACAGAGGCACTATCACCTCCCTTTTTTTCTGCTAGCCATTCCTCTCCGTATGCACCCAAGCATCCTTCTAGCTTTTTCCATTGCCTTTTCTACCTGTTTAGCTATTTTAAGATCATCAGGCACAACCACGCCTAGGTCCTGCTCTTTTTTAGTGGACAAAAGTACTTCACCCCCTATACTATATTGCTCCCTTGGATTGCTGCAGCCCAAATGCACGACCTTACATTTCTTAACATTAAATCCCAGCTGCCAAATTCTAGACCATTCTTCAAGCTTAGCTAGATCCCTCCTCATGTTATCTATACCTTCCTGGGTGTCTACTCTATTGCAGATTTTGGTATCATCCTCAAAGAGGCAAATCTTACCCGACAGCCCTTCTGCTATATCACTAACAAAGATGTTAAAAAGAATTGGACCAAGGACAGATCCCTGGGGCACACCACTGGTAACATCCTTCTCCTCAGAGTGAGCTCCATTTACCTGTACTCTTTGTTGCCTCAATACATCAATTTGATAAACTGTACTGTGGAAGATACAAAGTAAAAGCAGACACGCTCCTGTATTTTAAAAAAAATCCTATTTTAAAACAATTAAAATAGTGTCAATATTGGAAACCCTAATTAAACAAATAAAACTAAAAGGGGAACAAATATAATAGAACTATACCTAGGGGTGGTTGTGTCTCATGATCTTAAAGTAGCTAAACAGGTAGGAAAGGCGATGGCAAAAGCTAGAAGGATGCTTGGGTGCATACGGAGAGGAATGGCTAGCAGAAAAAAAGGAGGTGATAGTGCCTCTGTATAAGTCTTTGGTGCAACCTCATTTGGAGTATAGTGTGCAATTCTGGAGACCGCACCTTCAAAAGGATGTGGACAGGATCGAGTCGGTGCAGAAGGTGGCTACTAAAATGGTTAGTGGTCTTCATTATAAAGCATATGAGGACAGACTTAAGGATCTTAATATGTACACCTTAGAGGAAAGGCGGGATAGAGGTGATATGATTGAGATGTTTAAATACCTCTGTGGCATAAATGTACAGGGGGAGAGCCTCTTTCAGTTGAAAGCAAGTTCTTTTACGAGGGGACATGGGATGAGGGCGAAGGGGATAGATTCAAGAGTGATATACAGAAATATTTCTTTATGGAAAGAGTGGTGGATCCGTGGAATAGTCTCCCAGTGGAGGTGGTAGAGATGAGGACAGTGTCTGAATTCAAAAAGCATGGGACAAACATAGAGGATCTCTAAAGGAAAAAAGGGGACTGTTGTAGTTGTAGTTGTTGATATGGAAGGACAGACTAGATAGGCCATATGGTCTTTTTCTGTCGTCATGTTTCTATGAAAACAAAAGCTGCAAATTACTTAAGAAATGAAAGAACAAATTCTATTTTGTCTGCACACCCCAGCAAAGGAAGTGGAAGATCTAATTTCCACTAGAAGGCTATTCCATTGGTGAGATCACAAAACTCAAGCTTCTCTTAACGTCACCAATTTCCACTGTTTCACTGATGGAAGAGTCAAGCGGTTCCTTTCTGGGGAACAGTAACTGAGTCAGAACATTAAAATTTCATTCTAGGCTTTAAGTAAGGAGGACCGATATCATGCTGGACTTTATAAGCCTTCAAGGTCCTCAGCCCAACTTTGGTTTCTGTTATAGTGCTGTGTGTACTACCCCAGCATTAAATGTCTTGCCATATAAAATCTTTATCCCTTTCACAACAGGACACTGGACATTGAATTGATAACATAAGCATCTAATTTATTGGTTGGGCTGCAATACACAAGCTCAGCATTAACTTACATCTGATATGCACACACAGTTTACAATTATAGTCTCTTAAACACCACCTAATATGTGTCTTGTAGGGCAGAAGTTGACTTCGCTCGCATCTGAAGTGTCTGTCACTGTCTGCCTCAGTATACAGCTTGCAGTTACTCCTTGTATTTGCTCAAACTATGAAGCCTTAGTGTTTTATAGCCTGTAAATCAGTTTCTCTTCACACTCTTTGTGAGAGTAGGGCATCATCTGACCTCTGACCTGTGGTCATCACAAATTCTGCAACATTTGCTGTTTCCATTGTCCAAGCTTCAGGTATTAATTTACAGCATGACTTTTGGCACAGAAAATAGTCTCATAGATCAGGAAAGATAAAATGGGTCTGTAGGGGAGATTCCTCTCGTCTCACCTTAGAGAGGTAACCAGCCAGGATTGAGAAGACATGATCCATCAATTTTAGGCCAGTCAAGAAAGTAGCAACAAAATGTTAAATCCTCTGCAATCTGTAGCTCTAAGAATATATAGGGACCATCTTGCACCTCGTACTCTAAGGGCCATTGCTGGATGTGGGGAAATAACTCTTTCAAGGTCCTGACTCTGTGCATCTCACCAATTCTTGAGCAGATGGTCAGAAACTAGAAAAAAATCCAAGGGCATGCAGGTTTAGGTGTTCAAACCATAGCTGTTTTATTGATAAGTAGTGGAGAATAAAACAAAATCCTTCAATAAATCAACCAAAATCTGGAATCGCTGGTGAGGGGGAAGTCCATTTTATGAAAGTCCTTTTCTGTGATAAGTCATGTCATGAAACGTAAACTTACGAGTTGTATGTGCATGTGTTATTACTCAAAGCTTGTTGGAGAAACCCAGTAGTAGAGGCCAGCGTTAAAGTTCTAGCACAGGGTTGTCTAAGCAAGTTTAGCGCAAATGTTTTGCTCAATAATGCTGTAAGCAAATGCCATGCAAACAAGTTGTGTGCAGAATGTGTACTAAATAAGGAGAGCAAGTCAGGTAACGTGCACAGGAGACTGCATTATTAGAAGCACTTATACCTTGTGCATAAACAGTACAGTTTGGCGCATGCGCTAGGTTGCTATCTGATGCATAAATAGCAATATTATCCTGAAGAGAACGTCTGCTCAGAATAATATTGCTGTTTATGTGCCAGATAGCAATTTAACATACGCGCATGACATCGTTCCAGCATATTTCGCCTGCCATTTTTTTCAGCACTTCAGCAAAGCTAGAAAAAACGTCTGGGGGCTTGTTCGTTCAGGACACAGGCTGACTGCAAATCCTTAATGCTTGCTCAAGCCTCATGTTAAAATCTTAGCACTGAGCTCAGCCTTCTAGTCTTCTGCGCACTTCTCTGAATCTGCGCTCCATAGCTAATTGCTTCATTACCGTCCATTTAAATGCGCGGGGTGCTGCTGTTAGTGCAGGCATGTGCACCATTGGTCATGCTCGCATTAGATTTCTTCCTGTATTCTTTGCCTATGCTAGTGCAGAAAATTCTGCACCGATACAGTGCTATTGCTTGCCCTAATGGCTACACACTTCCGTCTTTTGTGCCTTAGCTGCTCCTTGAACTAGTTTGCCCCACATTCAACTGCTTCAGGACACTCTTCCCCCAGTTGGAACATCGTGGCATCAGTGTGACCCCCCAAAGAAGTCGCCAAACAGACCCTGCTGCATTCAGGATCCGTACCTGCGGCATATGGCCATTACTGCCACCCTCCTATTACTAAGAGGTGAACTTGAACTGTTTGCTGCATGTGCTGGTGCTACTGCCTTCACATTGGAGCTGCCTCTCGCTAAGGGACACACCACATAGCTGCACAAGCAGACTTAAGGAAGCTAAGCTCTGCCCCATCGCATCATCACCTAGCGACTGACACTGCCTTTAAATTGAAGCGCCTTAGGACACGCCCACACGTAAGGGCCATGCCAAAGAGTGGCTCATAAAACTAGCGTAGCACATATGCACACCTATCGCGCTAAGGATTATCAAGGACATCTGGACTGCAGCTCAGATGAATCATCTAACAGCGAGTCACCTCTTACCATTGCACAAACACTGACAGAACTGGAATACCTTATTTGATTATGAAACCCCATTCACTGCACTGAGTCCTGTGAGTAGGCTTAAGCTAAGAAACGATGACCCCATCCCACCTCCTACATATTCTGCTGGGCACAGCACGTCTCTTCTCACTGTTATCCCAGAATCAATGTCTATCAGCAGGCTCTAATCAAATTCTCATCATTTGTGGAGCTGACTTGTTAGCCTGAGAGCTCCACCGGTTAGAATAAGAGGTAAAACTCATTCCTCTCTTACATTGCACTGATCCACACAACAACTCTGGAGCACCTCGCTCAGTATACTAACCACTCTACCCCCCCCCCCCCCCCGAAGTGCCGCCTCATTAATACACATTCAGCGAGAAATAAGACTCTGATCCTTAATGAATACCTAATGGATTACGACTTGGACGTTATGTGCATCACAGAAACATGGCTTACAGAAGCAGACACCATCCTTATTAATCAACTAAAGCATCCAGAATATGATCTAGTCAATTGTCCTAGACTTGGACACAGGGAGGTGGAGTATGCATTATTGCCAAAAGAAACTACTATTCGCCCTAGTGTCCACAACTAACACTGATGGAATGGATATCCTCACAATCACCAACAGAGAGACTTCCATATGCCCTATTTACAGATCCCCCAAGGAAAGTAGTAAAGAGCTGGCATCACTCCTGGAAATCGTAGGTACCCATATAATCTAAATTGCCCATTAACACTCTTGGGTGACATAAATTTGTCCTCTGACCCACAGAAACATGCAAAGCCTTCACTGATGTAATGACCTATCTAAAGAACTCTCAAATTGTACCCGATCCAATACACATTAAAGGCAATACTCTTGATTCAATCTTCATGCCATCCCAGCTCCTAGAAAGGTCTACTATTCCTCCTCTCAAATCACAAAGATTCCATAGTCAGACCACTACACAATCTTCCACCTTCCTCACCAGGTTCATACATTCACCAAAACTCAAAGCGACAGGAACTACTGTAGATTTAAACAATTTGACGAGCTTCTTCCTGGATAATGTAATCTCTAGCCTGGATTCTGATCCCAAAGATTTAGACCATTTTGTCTCTAACTGGGATGAGACACTTACTGCCATTCCCGTTGTGCCTCCCTTGAAATTAACTAGACGCCGACTTCATCAGCACATGCCCTGGTAAACTAAAGAACTAAAGAAAATCAAATGAGCTCAGAAAAACGGAGCACAAATGGAGACATACTTCAGATGAACAAATGAGGAAAAAATACCTACAAATCCTTCATTCGTATTGAACTCAAACCAATAAGGCAAAGAGATTATCATACCAGAAATATCATGAAATGAATAAGCAAACCTGGGGAACTGTTTGATATCATTAAGTCCCTACTAAAAGAACAACACCAACTGCTCGGACTGCCCCTGGACCCCAAACTCTTGCCCTCCACTTCCAATCCAAGCTCCAACTTTCCCCTCCTGCCACACTTGAAAGTTACAAGCACACCTGCACCACCGGTACATGTCACTCATTCAGTCCAGTTACATCTGACCAGTGGATAGCATTATTGGTAACCTCAATACTACCACATCCTCTCTAAATCCCTGCCCTGTAAGTTGTTAAAAATGACAAGCTCAGAGCTTGCTCAACAAGATGTAATAGTGGAGATGTCATAATTTCAAAAAAACACTAGTGAAAAAATGGTACAATTCCATACGGCTAAGCAATCAACAACTAGAGCTCATGAGCAGAAACAGAAGCAAACAAGATATGGCTTCTTTACTGGATTTTGTTAAATAACATTAAATTAACTGCATAAATGACATTTTAGAGACAATTATGTGACTACAGGTGGTGTTCACACTATTTGTGTGTTCAAATAAATAACTGTGATTTGATGTAGGTAAGACTCACTTTAAGCAGTTTCTGAAGATTGCAATTTTGCAGGCTGAATTTAAAGCTTAATTTAGTCACTAGTAGTTTGGAAAGTTTGGAAAAATAAAAATCTACCCCTAAAATTGACATGCCTTAATGCAATATGACACGCCTTAATGTAATTGACACCCAAAGATATATGCCAGCCAGACGAAAGACTGCTTCCATACATCCATTACTAAAGCAACTCAAACTAGACCCTGCAGAACCCAACTCATACAGACTCATTTCAAGCTGCCCTTCTTCGCAAAAATAATTGAAAAAGTTGTCCAGCTTCAGGACTACATTAACCTAAATGCCCCACTTGACCCACATCAACATGGTTTCCGATCTGGTAATGAAGCAGAAACACTACTAATCTCACTCATTGACCGACTCAGGATTCCTCATATTCCTGAATATCGGTGTAGCGTTTGACAATGTGCCATGAGATTCTTCTGCAGTGGCATCAACAACTTAGCAATGAGCCGGCTTCGATCTTACTTGTCAGATCATCAACAAATAGTGCAGGCTAATGTCAGTAGCTCTGACCCTTGCCCACAGAAGCAAGGTGTACCCCAGGGCTCATGTTTATGTTTATTAAAATACTTTCTATACCGCCCCATACCAATGGCGTCTGGGCGGTTTACAAATTAAAAGAATAAAATACAATACAGGCTGTCAGAAAAGTTAAAAAGAACGCCAATTAAAATCTTAAAAGGGACAGAAAAGAAGCAGAGGATAGAAAACACAGCAAAAGTATAAAAAAGAAAACATCAACAAGAAGAGGGAGAAAGAGACAGAGACGGGGGAGGGAGGTCAAACGCCAGACAAAACAAATGGGTTTTTAGTTGTTGTTTGAAAGCTTGGTATGATTGCTCTGCACGAAGGGGGGGGGGGGGGGGGGAATTTAGTTCCAAAGCCTAGGACCCAGAAAATAAAAAGCCGAAGAGCGTGTGGACTCCAGGTGAGCTTGAGAAGGGGAAGGAAGGGCCAACCGATTAACGTGAATAGAACGGAGCAGGCGATGGGGAGTGCGGAAATGAAGAAGAGTTGCAAGATAGAGAGGGGTACCTGTGTGAGTCACCCTGTGCACAAACGTAAGAACCTTATACTGTACGCGAAAAGAAACCGGTAACCAGTGATGGTGCAAAAGTAGGGGAGTGACGTGGTCATAACGGGAAGCACAAGATAGTAGACGGACAGCTGCATTCTGGACACGTTGCAAACGGGAAAGTTGAGATTTTGGTAGGCCAGCTAAAGAAACATTACAGTAATCGAGTCGGGAGATTATAAAAGAGAGAATAAGGGTAGCAAAAGCAGAGGGCGAGAGAAAAGGGCGCACAGGCCGAAGTTGTTTAAGAGATAGAAAAGAGCGTTGAACTATGGACGTGATGTGTTCTTTGAATGAAAGAGAGGAGTCAAGAATAACACCAAGGTACCTAAGGGATGAGACAAGAGGAATGGGCTGGGAAGAGAGGGAAGGAGCACAGGTGGGGGAAGGGCTTCCGAGGGTAAACCAGATGGCAAATGACATCACTTTCAGCCTTATTATTTAACATTTACATCCAGCCAATATGTGTGCTCATCCAGTCACATGATGTATTCTTTCATCTATACCCTGATGGTGTCATGTTTTATGCTCATTTCTCCATCACATTTCCAGGCTTTACTGCAATAGTAAAGTGCTTCAATGCAATTGCCCAACAAAACTGAGGTGCTCTTCATATTCCTTCTCCCTACCAACATCACTAAAGGTTAACAATGCTGATCTTATAGTCAAACCCGAGGTATGCCACCTCGGAGTAATGGTGGATCAACATCTCTCCCTACATCTCATCTCATATAAATAATATCCTCATTGGTTTCTGCATATTCTTTTCCTGCACCAAGTCTAACAATACCACTTTTGCCCTTCCTCCAATCAGCTTGCTTACGCTCATTCTCCTTCCATCCTTCCGTATCATGGAACATCCTACCCTTTCAGGTCAGAACTACCACAGAGATTATGGACTTCAGAAAGCTGCTGAAAACACTTCTGTTCAAAGAACACTTTAAGGGAGTCGCATAAACACGTACACAGCCATTAAGATCTGAGTCCACTCACTGCACCTGTTGTGAACACAAAACCATTATAGCAGATGATACCTTGTTCCCATCCCCTACCCTATGTACTCTACTTGTGTTATGCTTATAATGTTGGGTTGGCCTTAGGCCCTTGTTAACTAGTTCTCTGTAATGTTATGCTACGTTATTTGTAAACAGCCTTGATCATTGGAAATGCGATATATAAGCTTTTCAAATAAATAAATAAACTAGTTGAAATCACTTGTTTACGGAATCTGATGCTATGCAGTGGAAGTGTAATTTGAAGCACTTGAAATATCAGCTTACAATTCACGAATTACCATCCCATTGTATCAGGGGCTGACATTAAAAATCAACTAGCCGCCTAACTAGGGAGTTAGTAAGCTAGATTAAAGCCTTTTAAAATTTACCTTATGCTGAGTAGCTAAACTTTGTCATGGAAAAAGTGGGTCGCCCATGGGGTGGGGTTTGAGGAGGGAAGGAAAGTTAGTTAGCTAGCACACTTTCAGTGCTTATTGATTGTTATTGAATGGGATGCCTGCAGAGATTTGTCAAGAAACTAAGGGGGGGGGGGCATATTTACAAGGCTTAAGCCAGTTAGCAGGACTTGTTAACCAGCTAAACTGCAGAGATCCCGATATTCAGCAGCACTGGCTGGATAGTGCTGCTGAATATCCCCACAGATTATAGAAAAGATGCCCAGTTAAAACTGGGGCAGTTTGTGGCAGATTGGTGGTGGTCCCAGAAGCAATACTATTAGCAGTGATATTCAGTCACTAGCCAGATTGATAAACTGCATAAAGTTAGGACAGGTAATCCTAACTTTTATTTGTTGTTTGCTATCCGGTTAGCAGCTGAATGTTGCTGCCACCACTCTGTCTAGTGAGAAAGTCGGATGCCGGATAAGCTCTACTACTGAATATTCAGCTTTACTTTAAACGCTGGCAGCCTCCACTGAAGATATGGGAAAAGAGTGAAGACTCTCTTGTTCTTAGTATGGGGATAAAAATGTTAGGGGCGACCTGATTCTCAGTTCGCTGGATGAATGTACTCTTTGTTTTCCATTTTGCTTTTGTATTTTAAATTATTTATTTACACAGCTTTCAGTGGACTTAGTTCTGTGTCCAGTGCTGTTACTCACAGGTTCCAACACTGGCGGGCCTAAGAGGAGTAGGAGGACGTCATAGGGCCCAGGCTCTCCTTCCCTCTTGCTGTTTTTTTTTCTGCTTGCTAGACTGTCTTTTGAATTTGTTTCTAAGTTCTTTTTTCTGCCCATTATATTCTATTGGACTGTATCTGGCTCTCTGTGCTGCTTAAAGAAGCACTTCAAATATATATATTTTTTAAAAAGGCCATCTTCGGCAACAGGACCTTCTAGGCCTGTGTAGGTGGTTAGGGAAGCTCTGTTTGGCTTGCCCTGTCTGACTTATTGTGTGCTGGGATTCTCTTTTTGGGTCTCCCATTTTTTTTCACGACTTGTGCTGTGGGTCTTTTTGTTTACTACATGGAGTATTGCTAACATGCCTGGTGCTCCTCAATTCGCCTCTTGTGGCTCTCATCAGGTCAGCTCCATCGAGGCTTCTTTTGCCCCCTCTGATGGGGATGGCCAGTACCCAGTTATTTTGGCATTGTTTGGACCCCATTATTTTTCTACCTAGTGAAAATTGAATAGACTTCTTCTGCTACTGAATATCTGTAACTACTGTTACTACTCATCATTTATATTGCTCAATACAAATGATAAGAAGTAGTAGTAGTAAGTTTTGTAGGGATACTGGTGCTGGACAGAGCAGAATGAGAATCAAAAATACTTGGCGACAACTGAATGTCATCAGCTTTATAGGAAAAATATGAAGCCCAAGGATTGAATTAGTGGGGCCAGTGGAATAGGGAAGATACTGAATAAGTGCCCCACAAAGGAGCCTTTCTGAACTCCAAGTTAGTTGAATTGGTTCTGACATAGTGTCAAAATAATATGCATAATATGAGCAGCATTCAAGATAAGGGTTGAAACCAAGCATAAACAATTCCAGAGATGGAAAATTTGGAGAGATACTGCAGAAGAATGAATTGCTTCACACGACCAGAGGCAGCAGAGAGGTCAGGTGAAATCAGAAGAAAATCTCTGCTGCCAGCTAGATTGACTCTGACTCTGGTAAAATCCAGTAGACCAAGAAGAGTCCTTTAAGTAGAGTGATGTGACTGAAAGTCTGTTTGGTTTAGATGGAATGAGTCAAGAAATTGGGTAAGTTGGCTAGCAATTTTCTCTGCAACCTTGCCAACAAAAGGAAGAGTAAAAATGGGCTGATAATTAGCAAAAGATGATGGGTCAGCTTTGGGATCCTTGACACAAGGGTGGATGATCGCTTGTGTCCAATCAGTGGGGAAGATACTCTGTGGCAGACTAATTGTAAGCATCATTTGTAATGGGAAGTTAATTGAATAGAGTATTGGTTTTAAAAGAGTAGACGGCAAAGAGAGCTGACGAGAGTTTCATAGAGGTAACTAATCATAAGTACGTCATACCTAGTGACAATGGTAAATTGTGAAAGCTATTCTCAGAAGGTGATGATACAGGAAAGTCTGTAGCAAGCTTGGGATGTGGAAGAAAGGACTGTTATATTGCTGATTGTCTTTGAGAAACGCAGGCCAAGCTGGTCTACAGTAAAGGCAGAAAGGTGTGTGATTTTAGGATTGCTACTAAAATAGGAAACCAGCTGGAAAAGCCAAAATGTCACAGACTGGGGAAATCCTAGTTCTAGCAACTAATAAACCACTAAAGCAGATAAACCAATTTCTTTTGAAGTGCACACCCCATTTATGAAAGAGAATCAAAGGGAAAAAAAAGTCCTTAATCTTTTATTCAACAGTTCTTTGTTCACCTGCCATAGGGTATTTGCCTTCCAAAACAGGAAACCATGCATTCACAAGGGAAAGCCCCCTACTGATGCCAGCCTGTAAGATTTAACAGTAGGAAACCCCGCTGACGATAGACCGCACGCATATCGTTGTAGATGGATTTCTTTTAGGAAAATATTTTCCTAAAACATGAAAGAGCGAGAGGTCAAGACAGATTGCCAGTTGCCTGAGTTAGAGCAGTAGCCTCTCCCTCTAGCTTATTATAAATGCAGGAACTGGCACTGAATGGTAGAATTAGTCCTACCTTCCACGAGTGGACAGTGTGTGAATGCTTGGTCAACTACTTTACCTTATTTTAGGTAGTGAAGAAATGAATCTGCACCGGTTTCATTGTCTAATAGCCCAAGGTTTCCTTTTCTCTGATGGGACATTGTACTGTGTTCTCTGCAGGACTGTGGTCCTCTGACTATCCTGATCCCTCATCCCAGGCATATTAAGTTACTAAGGTTGTCTATTTTCTGAGAGTTTCTAATGATTTTAAAAAAGACAAAAACCCTATTAATCTGAGCATGTTCTGTACATTTTCATATAGAGATAATATAACTACTGACCTTTACGAAGAGAGGACATCTCTTCACAGCTAATTTAAAAATATATTTTTTTTTCTTGAATAATTGATCACATCTTGTTGTTTGACCTTTTATTTCCATGTATTTAAGTGAATTAACTTGATACGCTACATTATTTAAAATGAAAGAAAATGGATTTTAGCTTCATACACATTCTGGTCATTGAGTCAATGTCAACATAAACATTTCCTGCTTTGATAATTAATTTCAGTCTGATAAGAGACTGCTTTCTCTGCCTCTCTCTTTTTGATCTAATTAGGAGTCCTACTTTATTTATTTTTTATGTATGGTTCACTGGGGGGGGGGGGGACATATTCAAAGCTACTAATGTGTTTAGAAGCCTTGCTAACTGCGTTTTAATTGCGGTGAACGGGATATTCAGTGGCAAATAGCCTGTTTGAGCTACTGAATATTCTCTCCTAATGCTAATAAATGGCATGATGCTAACCATGAAGTGTTGGAGCCTTCGGGCAGGGGGAGCCCAGCCCAGCCCAGCCCTCGAGATAGTCAAGCCTTTAAAGTGCCTAACTAGCTAGTTAACTTTAGTCTGTTTAGCTAATTGGGCAGCAGCTGAATATTGTTGCTGTCTGGTTTAGCTAAAACGTACACCAAATAACTATATTCCCTGTTGTTGCTACTTAAGAAAAAATAAAATGATCTTTTTGTTGGACCAGACTCTAGGCTTGCTGCTAAAACTAGCCAGTTACCTTATGGTCCTTTTACTCCTTATTAAGACAATTTATCAAACATGTTCTGTTAGCACTGCTTCAATAAGGTGTGTGTATTAATAATCTCACCTATTGCTGACCTGGTGGCGCATATCGAACTGTATTCCATATCATTAGTTCTGCATCAGGGTATATTGTTTATACTTAATATATGCTCCACTCGCTATCAAAATTTCCACTTCGTATTCTAGAAAGACTCCAATCTCTCCTTGTACCTTTTACTGCAACTTCAACAGGGCTGCCAAAGGTCTTGATGCTATTGACTGAAAGGCAGTATTTACACTTTCAAAAAAAAATTTAAGTGCTCCAATGATTCTCTCTGTAAGGCTCATACTATTCCATTGATTTCAGATTGAATGGTATTGCTGATTATAAGGTGATTCTATGTAGCCAGTAGAAATCCTTTGGAAATATTGTTGATCAGGGTTATACAAGGAGAAGGTTATACAACAAGCTGATATGGCTCCCTTTTCTGTAGTTGCTATTGGCCTCAGGAGAGGTTTTAAAAGCAAATTGCAATCTACTTCCGGTGAAACTGCCAAGAAAACCCAGGAGCTTCTGGGTCGCCAGGAGTCAGGACTCAGGACTGACTCGAAGGCACACATTGTTCCCAGCCCTCTTCTGCAATCTAGCTATTCAAATTTTCTGAAAGCCACACTGAATGTGCATAAAATAATTTGCACGCACTAGCTCTCCAGTATATGCAAATCAGTCTCATGTATGTTCGGTACGGATATCCTGAAAACCAGTCTGGTTAGATGTGCCCCCAGAACAGGGTTAGGAAATGCCGATGCATCTACAATACACTACAATTTGTAATCTAAAAGGAGTATGGGACCTGCGTACTAAGGTGGTAATTTTCTAATTGTCTGCATTGGAATTTGGAACAAAGCCCATAAATACTTTTTCCCATTGACTTTATACCAGGTTTCAAAGAAAAGCTGCTTGTTCACCTTCACTTTGAAGGTTTTGCACCTGTTTTTCTTTCACATGAAGCCCATGCCTGCAGGTTGAAAGTGCGATCATTCTGCATTATTTTCCAGTTCTGCCCAAAACATGTTCTGGGAACATCTCCCAAAGGGGGCTTAAAGTGCGTGCATTGTGAAACACTGGGAATGCTTTTTGCTGCAGTAAGAGACAGCAATTTTCAGACAGCTATTTGACACACAAACTGCTGCTTACCCTGGTAACGGCTTTGAAAGAGGCCCTTCCAAGGATTTGTGTCTCTGGGGAAAATTCTTAGTACATAGGCCCCTATTTATAATATGAGTGAAAGTGGTATAAGAACATAAGGAAAAGGGTTTTCCCAGTGACTGCCGACAGTTTTTTTGAGAAGCTTATGGCATCACTATTTGAAGCTTTTTCCTTTTAGCTCTTCCTCGATTCATTGTAATGTCTTGCAAGTCTTAAACTAATATTTATTATACATGTAGAGAAATGGAGGAGTTGGATTTTTGCAGTGAGTGCTGTGTGCATCGATCATACAACTGGAGTCATTACAGTGCGGACTCAGTTGCAGCAGACAGGCAGCGTGAACATCTCCACTTTTCTCTCTTACCCATCTGGGTGAATCATTTAAAGCCAATGGTGGCTGCCTAGCAGTGCACATCTGGAACAAAGTGCTTTTTGTACAGTTCTGAAAAGGTGACATAAATAAGCTAAGTTCCCTTGGTATGAGCCCTAAACGTGTTTGAGAAACTGGTTGAGTGGGAGGTGACAAAGGGTAGTGGCGAATGGAGTTCACTCTATGGGTAGTGGATTTCCCAGTAGCGTGCTGCAGTCTTGGGCCCAGTTCTTTTCAACATTTTGTAAACGATATTGTGGAAGACCTGTCTGGAAAGGTTTCTCGCTTTTGGATGATACCAAAATCTGAAGCGGGGCAGATACTCTGGTAGGTGTGGATAACATGAGGAGAAACCAAGAGAAACTTGAGGAATGGTCAAGAGTTTGTAAGCTAGGTTTTAATGCTAAAAAATGTAGCATTGTGCATTTGGACTGCAAAAAACCTCAAGTGAATGGTACAGTGTAGCAGATGAAGTCCTATGCACAAAAACAAGAGCAGGTCTGGGGGTGATCATATCGGCCTATCTTAAGGTGGCTAAATAGGTAGAAAAGGAGATGGCAAAAGCCAGAAGGATGCTGAGGTGCGCAGGGAGAGGAATGGCCAGCAGAGAAAAGGAAGAGAGAGAGAGCCTCTGTATAAATTTGGCAATGTTTATATACCACACATCTTTTGCGTCCTCTGTGGTTTACAAGATAACACATGCAATAATAAAAATAGATGGTACATAAAACAATAAAATTAAATCTAATAAGCATCATTATCATAAATAAAAACCTTAATTAAAACAAAATAAAAAGCTTTTCAGCTGTTTATGAAACTAAAAAATGTTCTAGCAAATGGACATTTTAAAGGCAGTCTATTTTCATTCCTGTGGGGCAAAAATGGATAGCATCCTATTTAAAATGAGATCCCTGAATCTGGGAAATTGTAGAACATCATAAATACCTATTCCCTTGTAAGTGCAAATTCTGCAAGGGGCAATAGAATTCCCAGAAACATGAAATCTCTGGTGCAACCTCCTTTGGAGTACTGGATACAATTCTGGGTATCACACCTTCAAAAGGATATAAAGAGGATGGAGGTTATCAAGAGGGTGACTGCTGAAATGGTCAATGATCATCATCCTAAGGCATATGAGGACAAACTTAGATGTAAATATCTATTGTGAAGAT
The DNA here is from genome assembly GCA_033557465.1 of Ichthyophis bannanicus. Lineage (NCBI taxonomy): Eukaryota > Metazoa > Chordata > Amphibia > Gymnophiona > Ichthyophiidae > Ichthyophis > Ichthyophis bannanicus. Next base: position 25,937,582 of record CM066050.1, on the reverse strand, counting down.
TTGGTCTTGAGTCTGTGAAGTCATCTATTTTTTTTTAAACACAGTTAAATTCTATATAGGGAGTAAATAGTCACTTTCCACGCAATCAAAACCACTGGTTGAGCTTTGCTAGCAGGATTAACTCTGCTGCCTAATGTCCAGCTTTTGTCTCCTGCTTTATGGATCTTGACTTTGGCTGAAGCTTAATGTATAATAACTACCATGTACACTACAAGACAACCTGACACATTGTTTTATAAGGCCCTAATGACTTGTGTAAGATGGCAGTGGGGGTGTACAATCGAGCGCCTGGCCAGAATGACCAAATGGATGATGAAACGCTCAAAGAAATCAAGGAAGCTAACAAAGGTTACAGCACAGTAATAATAATGGGTGATTTCAATTACGCCGGTATCGACTGGGTTAGTGTCACGTCAGGACATGCTAGGGAGATAAAGTTCCTAGATGAAATAAATGACTGCTTCTTGGAGCAGCTGGTTCATGAACCGACCAGAGGGGAAGCCATATTAGACCTAGTCCTTAGTGGAACACCAGATCTAGTGCAAGAGATAAGGGTGCTGGGTCCACTTGGCAATAGTGATCATAGCATGATTGCCTTTGATTTAATTAGTGGAGGAGGGATAGTAAGGAAATCCACAGTACTACCTTTTAACTTTCAAAAGGGAGACTATGATAAAATGAGGAAAACAGTTAAGAAAAAAACTAAAAGGAGCAGTTGCAAAGGTTAAAGACGTACATCAAGCTTGGGTGTTGTTGAAAAATACTATCTTGGAAGCCCAGACCAGCGGTATTCCACGCTTTAAGAAAAGTGGAAGGAAGTCCAAAAAACTGCCAGCATGGTTTAAAGGTGAGGTCAGAGAGGCTGTTGTTGCCAAAAAAGCATCTTTTCAGGAAATGAAAAAAAGAGCCAAACGACGAAACCTGGAAACAGCACAAGCACTGGCAAGTCAAATGCAAGGCATTGATAAGGCAGGCAAAGGGAGAATTTGAGAGGAAGCTTGCTGTGGAAGCAAAAACACGAAATAAAGACCTTTTTCAAGTACATTTGTAGCAAAAAACCTGTGAGAGAGTCAGTTGGTCCATTAGATGATAAAGGGGTTAAAGGAGCACTGAGAGGCGACAAGGTGATAGCGGAGAAACTGAATGAATTCTTTGCTTCGGTCTTTACTGAGGAAGATGTAGGGATGTTATCCATGACTGAAGTGGTATTTAAAGGTGCGGAAGAATTGAAGGAAATATCGATACATCGGGAAGATGTATTACAACTATTAGATAAACTGAACAGTAGCAAATCACCTGGGCCGGATGGTATACATCCAAGGGTGTTGAAAGAACTGAAATATGAGATTGCAGACCTGCTATTAGTAATCTGTGAACTATCATTAAAATCATCTCTAATACCTGAAGAATGGAGGATCGCCAATGTAACACCAATTTTTAAAAAGGGTTCCAGGGGTGATCCGGGAAACTACAGACCGGTGAGCCTGACATCAGTATCGGGAAAAATGGTAGAAACCATTATAAAGAATAAAATTACTCAGCATGTAGATAGTCATGACCTAATGGGAGACAGCCAACATGGCTTTAGACAAGGAAGATCTTGTCTTACTAATCTGTTATGTTTTTTTGAAGGAGTGAATAAACAGGTGGACAAAGGTGAGTTGGTTGATATTGTGTATCTAGACTTTTAGAAAGCCTTTGACAAGGTCCCTCATGAGAGACTTTTGGCAAAACTAAAGAGTCATGGGATAGGAGGCAGTGTACTATTGTGGATCAGGAACTGGTTAAAAGATAGAAAGCAGAGAGTAGGGCTAAATGGCCAATTTTCCCAATGGAGAAAGGTGAATAGTGGTGTGCCCCAGGGATCTGTGCTGGGTCTGCTGCTTTTTGACATATTCATAAATGACCTGGAAAGTGGAATAACGAGTGAGGTTATCAAATTTGCAGATGACACAAAACTATTTAAAGTTGTTAAAATCCAAGAGGATTGTGGAAAATTGGAAGAGGATCTTGATAAATTGGAAGACTGGGCATCAAAATGGCAGATGAAATTTAATGTGGACAAGTGCAAGGTTATGCACCTAGGGAAGAACAACCCAAACTATGGTTACACGATGCAAGGTTCCACATTAGGAACCACCACCCAGGAAAAAGATTTAGGCGTCATTGTGGATACCATTTTAAAACCCTCGGCCCAATGTGCAGCGGCGGCCAAGAGAGCAAATAGAATGCTAGGTATGATAAGGAAAGGAATGGAAAATACAACAAAAGGTATTATAATGCCTCTATTTCATTCCATTGTGTGCAATTCTGGTCGCCGTATCTTAAAAAGGATATAGCGATTTTAGAAAAGGTTCAGAGAAGAGCCACCAAAATGGTAAAGGGGATGGAAGGATACTCCTATGAAGAAAGGCTAAAAAGGTTAGGGCTCTTTAACCTGGAAAAGAGACAGCTGAGGGGAGATATGATAAAAGTCTATAAATTAATGAATGGAGTGGAACGGGTAAACGTAGATCGATTGTTTACGTTATCAGAATATAGAAAGACTAGGGGACATGCAATGAAGCTACAGGGTAAACTATTTAAGACTAATAAAAGAAAATATTTTTTCACTCAACGTGTAATCAAACTCTGGAATTTGTTACCGGAGGATGTAGTAAAAGGCTGTTAGTGTAGCTGGGTTTAAAAAAGGTTTGGACAAGTTCCTGGAGAAAAGGTCCATAAACCATTATTAAGAAGGGACCCAGGATATCAATGCTTGACCCATTACAAGCATTGTGGAACCTGTGTCTTTTGGGGAAACTGCTAGGTACTTGTGACCTGGATTGGCCACTGTTGGAAACAGGATACTGGGCTTGATAGACCTTGGTCTGACCCAGTATGGCATATCTTATGTTCTTATGACCTCAGAAGAGCTCTTCCTAGAGCTCAAAGGACGAACATTCTGGAGCTCCGGCTCCTGATTAAAATCTCTGGAGGATGTTACAGTGGGGAAGGGCCTGTCATTTAAAGGGCAGGAGGCGTCTCCTTGCACATATAGAGGAAAACATCAAAGGGTAATGAGCCAACACTCAGGGTCGTCTTCCCTCAAGACTCCAAGGAGTAGTGAGGAGAGGCTGACCGAGCCTAGGCGTTTGGGGCTTAGTGCAGCAAAAGGAGCTGTTTGCATGTAACCAACTAAGCTGGCATCCTGCAGACAAGAGATATCCATAACCGGCTTGGTTTGGAAGAGAAAGGAAAGGGGAGGGTACAGCCAAGGACTGATCGAGAAGTATTGATGTTGGCGAGAAGCGGGACCTGTTAACCACTGGAGAAATGTGTTTGATATTGCCAGTTTTTGCTCTTAGTTAATGCATCTCAGGAAGGAGCGTAGGATTAACAACTAAAACTGACTACAACCAGGAGATAACTTCCTCAAGATTCAGATGGGTGGAGAGGATGCAGTGTGGAAGTTTGGTGTAGAGGTGTGTTGCACTGAAGGTGTATATTGTCTTTTCTGGGCTAAAGTAAAGAAGGAGGTGGCTACCCAGTCAGGGATTTACTATGCGGAGAAGAGCAGGTCTACCAGGGAAGGAGAATGCAGTGGATCATCTCAAGTCCAAGGCCTTTTAAATCGTCAACAATTTTTGTCCTCTTCCTATGTGTATATTTTTTGTTTTTTGTATTTTTGAGAGGCTGTAGTTGCTGAATTTTGGGGTCTTCATGTTAGAGGTGTTTTATATAAATTTACCTGTCTATTGCAATTTTTGCTTTTTACTCAAAGGCTTGAGCTGTCCTTCCCCTCTCCACCGGGATCCTTAGAAGCCCTTATACTAAAACGCGCAAAGCAGTTGACGCGTATTTATGCACACAGTAATTACCTCCTTGAGCCTGGGAGGTATGACAGTTACCACACTTTAATTCCAGGCATGTGTTGGAGCGGAGTAGGGATGGGGAGTGGTATGGTGATTAGCATGAGGGCACACATCACACGCTAACTGTCAGTGTTGCCATTAGCGTGGGTTTACCTAATGCCACCTGGGTAGGCGGAAGTAAGTGCATGCATGGTAGTAATGCCGTGTGTTAGGGAACTCATCTGCGGGTTAATTGTTGGGAACATACTGGTCACATCCCCAATAGCTACTGCGGAGGCTTTGCACTTAATGCACATTAGGTACAAAATCCTGACACACTTTAGTAAAAGGGCCTCATGTTTTAAGTACTCTGCTGTGTTTTTACTGTTTTTCTGATTTGACAAGGCAAGATCTAATTTATAAATTCTTTTCTGACCCATCTAACTATAGGCAGGGATAGTGGTGCAAGTTTAATGATGGGCCCCCAAGCAAATGTTTGCTGACGGGGAGGCCTCCGCCCATGCAGCAGCGGCAGCAGTGGTGGGTGATGGCGAACCTACTTGATGATCTTTGCTGCGCTGCCACCCCTTGGCAGCTTTTCCCCGCTGGGCCGAAGTCTCGTGATGCAGCCAGATTTCAGCCTGGTGGGGAGCAGACACTGGCCATGAGGCAGGCAGACATACAAGAGCAGAGGCAGCATAGCAAAGATCATCAAGTAAGTTTGCCATCACCGCTGCCTTACCACTGCTGTGCAGGCCCTCCTGCATTGCAGGGCGCTGCATGGGCAGAATTTACCCCACTGGGCAGGAGCTACACATGTAATAGTGAATTTGACCTCTCTAGACTGGAGGTTCTCAACCCAGTCCTCAGGACACACCTAGCCAGTCAGGTTTTCAGGATAACCACAATGTATATGCATGAGAGATCTGCATACAATGGAGGATAGGCGTGCATATCTATCATGCATATTCATTATGGTTATCCTGAAAACCTGACTGGAGAGGTGGGTCCCGAGGACTGGGTTGAGAACCCCTGACCAATGGTTCTCGCACCTCCCCTGGAAGATTGCCAGCCAGTTAGGTTCTCAAGACAGGTTTGCATTCAATCTCATGCATTTTTCATTGAGAATATCTTGAGAACCTGACTGGCTGGGGGTTCCCAAGGTCAGGTTTTGGAATCACTGTTGCAGATTTTAGATCAGGCTTCTAATTTTCAAAATTAAATTCTCCAAGTCAGCTAGTGAAGGAGTAACTGGGAGAAGAGCTTGATTCAATAAAGAAAGAGGAACCGCTTTCCATCAGTTATATTGCTTCATTTTTGTGAGCGCCATGGATTTGCTATACCAGCAGGCATATTTCTAGAAATAAAATCATACCACCACCAGTAAGTCGACTGGCCTGATTTTTCTACACATGATATGGAAATATCTCACTTTAAACATCGTATATGTAGTTTCACGTTGTTTAGCTTTTTCAGCAATTAGAATCAAAGGTTTCACATTATAATTTAATGAATTTGTATTTGTATTAACAATTTTCAAAGGCATTTCCATGCATAAAAGTGAGATTCATGCATGGAAATGGCTTTTTGGAAAATTAGTGCAATTAGTGACCACAAATTCTCCAAAACAAATCTTTATTGAACCATGAATTTGAAATTAGACCCTACATGGCCATGTTTCAACAATGAGTTGCATTCTTCAGGGGTCAAAGATGTTAAATCTAAAATAGAACATCCTCACTCAACATATATTTTATTTGAATCTACTATTACAATTGTTACCTCATGCAAGGACAAGATGTAAACTGATTCCAAATAAATTTCACCTTATATGCACTACAAAACAAATTATGTATTTAGAACATAAATATTTATTTTATATATTCACATTATCACTAATAAATGTGCTATTCCAAGAAAAGAATATAGTGGTTCAAAATTTTTTTTTTTTTTTTTTTTTTTACCTCTGTATGGTTTCTTAGTTCATGGATAATTGCCCAAGATTAAGAAAATCTACAAATAGACTATATAATACATATAAAAATTTGTATATCTATAATTATCTTTATTTAAAAACAACAATTATTTCTCTAAAATCTTACCCAATAAGCATCTCTCTTATATTTTAAAACTTGCTCTTACTCACTTCAATCAAATAGTTCTATAACAGTCTATTATAATGCACAAAAAAGGTTTGTTTGTTATTTTATAAATACTATTAATGATGATAATCCTTTTTTCAGACTTGATATACATACCTAATATATCCTACTGTCCTTGATCCATAAACCCTGGTGGAGATCTTAAAATTTTCATTTCACTAATCTTTATTTGAGTGGAGGAGTAGCCTAGTGGTTAGAGCAACTGCCTAGTACCCAGAAGATCAAGGGTTCAGTTCCCACAGGCACTCCTTGTGACCTTAGGCAAGTCACTTTAGGCAAGTGACCTCCATTGCCCTGGAAGAAAAGGCTGGCAATCTACTTCCAGTGATACATTGCTGGGTCGCTATGAGTCAACACTGACTTGATGGCACAAAAAAAAAATCTTTATTTAAACCGGGCAGTGGCATTATTTTAAATTGCCTGTTGGAAAATGATACATGGTTATACGAACACATGAACACATTTACATGCATATAGGGAGGGGTATTCCTATGGGCCTGGTTGGAGCAGAGTTGGCATATATGGACATGCTTTTGTCCTTTCGGAAATATATACACACGTTTACGTATATTTGTGTGCATACTTTTCCCATGCCCTTTTTCAAAAGCAAATTCTTTCCCTTTTAAAATTGGTGTAGAATCTGGTGGAAGAAAATACTCACACATTTCCACCATAGGAACCAACTTTTCAAAGTGATTAGCTGTGCTAAACTGCACACAAGTTACCTTCCCTGGACACAGTGAAGGCGTTTGCTCAATCTTATGGGCACTCAAGCACCCATTGCACTCTCACAGCTGGCACTTATCTTTTACAGTTATATATAAGGTCTCAAAATTACTCCCTTACTGCCTTCCCTTTTAAAACGATTGTTGTCAACCCAGGCATCCAAGCACACCCAGCCTGTATGACCTTTAGAGCATCCACAATGAATATGCATGTGAGAGATTTGCTTGCAATGTACAAAGTATATGCAAATCTATCTCGTGCATGTTCATTATGGATAGTTGAAAAACAAATTGGCTAGGGAACCATTGTTTTATAATAAACATTAACTCATGGTTGTCATTTATACATAGAAAAAAGTATTACAGAGGTCTTATATGGCTCATGGCTATTTTAACTCAATAAGGTGGTCATTTGTAGGCTGTGCAGGAGCGTGCAACACACGTATTTATTTGTTAGAAGGGGGAAATGAGGTTCTCTTTCTAGTAGCAGTCTCGGAGGGTTCCATAGTCTTTGGTAGCCATATGGGATGGTTTAGGAATGAGTATAAAAACCATTGTAGGAGAGATTTTGTTCTTAATCAGAATTTCCTTGGAGAGGTTGAGGCTCAAGGGCGATGCCTTGGCTCTAAAGACAAGATTCTGAGGGTCAAGGTGGTCTAGGAACAGGAGAGGAAGTGCCCACAGTTTTTGGGGCTTATCTCCCAATAGGCCCCAGAAAAGGGCTCAAGAAGGGGCTTAAGGAGTCTAAGGAGAAGGAAGACACGAAGGCTTGTAGCAGAGCTCTGAAGATTGCCACAACCTACAGCTTCTCTGTTCTGAGGTGTGAAGGGCAGAAGATACTGAGGAGAACGTCTGTCTGAGAATTCAGACGTCTAGAGATCTACTTAGCTGTCTTGTGTTTCTGAGTTGAAGGCTATTTTTGCTTCTGATGCCTGTTTTGAAGAAACCGCCCAGTAGAAATCCCACTTACTTTGGACAGCCATTCAGACTGACCATCTGCCTCTCTGAAGATTTAGTATGCTACCTGGTAACTGATAATGGGGTACAAATGGGAAGACAAATCCACAGAAATAGGGTCAACACAGTCCCAAGGAGTTAGGGGAATGGCGTGCTAATGCTACATAAATACTGCCAGGAAGGACAAGAGAATCAGAAAAGAAGGAAGATGAGTCACGATCGCCACTGTTGGACAGTCTGCTTATGAACGATCGCTCCGCTCCTCTATTGTTTTCTGATGCAGAACAATACATAAAGTTGCACAAGTGTCCGAGGATTTGAAATCCAACCATTTCATCGAAATCTGATTTGGTTTGTAAACATTTAAAAACTAAAGTCAGTTCAAAGGAATGTAGATCTAAACATGTTTCATTTCATATCTACTACAATGTATCTACCCTTCTGATTCTAGAGGTAAATGCAGGGAATGAACATAAACATAGGTGGAGGTATTTACGCCTCACAGCTGTATCTAAAAAAGATGGATCCTACCACATATCTGACTGCCTCAGCTTCTGTAGAGGTTAAGACAAATTAGTATTTATTCTTTTAAACAAAACATGCTTCTAAAAATATCCCCTTAAACTGAGATCTTAATTTTGTAATTAAACATTGTTGTCATTCCTAGAGATGAGGCTTTCTGTTTAGTATGCTAATGAATGAGGAGTATACTCATTTTAATATTTCGAGGCAGAATGCCCGAGGTCTGCATGGAATCTGACAAAATGAGAGAGACGTCTGGACAAAGAAATATTTCCTAGTCCTTCAATTGACATTTCTATGTATTATTCTTCAAAGACGCTGTTTACATTAACGGAGATCCGAAGCTCATTCATTCTGGTGCTGCAGTATGTTTGCCTACCGAATAAAAGCAGTCGTCTTCCCAACAGCCAAAAACGAAGCGAATGACTGAACACTTGGTGGCATAGTTACTATCTGGAATGACTCACTGGTGTTTCTTGATATGAGAAACCCCTGTTCCTCTCTTCAGATTCCAGCTGAAGACACACCCCTCTCTTTTCTTGGATGTCTGAATAAGGGACCTGTGGGATCTTTATAACTCATCCTTGTGGAATTACTGTAAATGTCTGACATTGCAAAGAATCCAGTCTTCTACAGGACTTTCTATTACCGAGCTGCAGTTTCTCATGTCGTCATGTGCTAGACACATTGTATTGCGCTGCTCTAACAGTTCTCAATCCACACTCCTTGGGGCACAACCAGTCAGTCTAGTTTTCAGGATATTTACAACAAATATGCATGAGATAGATTTGCATACAATGGAGTCAGTGCATGTGAATCTGTTTCATTCATGTTTACTGTGAATATGCTGAAAAAAGCAGACTGACTGGATGTGCCCTGAGGACTGGGTTCAGAACCACTGCACAGTACCTAAACTGGGAGCTTTGGAATAGCCTCTGTTTTATTGCAAGGTATTTAGGTATGTTATGGGCACACCTTGCAGCTAATTTTCAAAGGCAAAATACTTGGTTAGCTTGCCTTTCAAAAGAGTTTGTACAGAGTGCTCACGTACATTTGCTACAGATATTTCTACAGGTAGCAGATTTGGGGGAGGGGGTAAAACAGCATGTTCATTTGAAAATCCAAATGTACACATGCCGTCTTTTCCCCCAAACTAAACTTGTCCCCTTGGGAATGCCTTTTAGTCCAGTTGAAAACATGCCCATTGTGAATTCCTGCACACGTTTAGGGAGGTGGGTGGGAAGAGCAGGTTACACCCAGGGCAATGTACTGAAATAATCTGCTTTGGAAATTGACCTCTTGGGCATAGCATAGAGTATCTACATTATTTTCTAATATCTTTATACTTTATATGAAAATACTATTTTCCTCACAATCCATCATGGGGGGGGGGGGGGAGTTACTAACCTGTGGTAAAATCTGACATTTTACCACAGCTTAATGTACTGCGGGAGTCGCTAGCCTGCGGTAACTCTGTATATTCTTCTCTCCAACTGTTACATTTTGTCTGCGATTCCATTCCTTCCGCAAGTAGTGCCAATCCCTTGCTCGGCTATCCCACTCACATAAGAAACACATGTATTTGATATATCCCTTCTGCAGTCCCATTAAAAGGGAAACTACCTTCAAGTCACCACAGAGGTGCCAGCTGTACTTGTTAAAGCATCTACTGACTTCCATTAACTATAAGTTATCGTATGTCTTTCATATGGATGGCATGCGCTACTGGAATAGATGGAAGACGGTTTCCATTGTTCAAAAGCACAGCCTTCAGACTCAGTTTCAAAGAGTCTATAAATAGTCTCCAGTCTTGTGGGTCATGAGTGATTTTTAAGGCATTCATAAGGCTTTCAATATCGGAACAGAATACCAGATTACTTTCCTTTCTGAAGAAAGGCTCCAACTGCTGGTGGCGCTTTCGATATGAAGTAATGTTGACATCTTCTTCTAGAAGATTCTATTGTTGGAGTCTTGATCCTAGCAATTCTGCCTTGTTCTTGGATAAGTTCAAATCACGAACCAGGTCATTTAGTTCTTCCTGTGTTGTTCTGTGTGGAGTTGATATGCATCCCAGTGAAAATCTGTGTCACTGCATGCTGACGGACCAGGAGAAGAACAGGTCGGCTCACCCTTGTCCTCATCAGATGAATCAAGAGAATATTCTGATGGAGTTTCTGGAATAGGAAGTCCCTCGCCATGTGGAACTGGTCTCAATGCAGACGGAATGTTTGGGTAGACTATGCTTGACTTCTTTTGCTTCATTATTCTGCTGGAAAGAGGAGGAACCAAGCAGAAGTAACAGTCATTTATGTGGTTGCTTGGCTCTCTCCACACCATGGGGACTGCAAATGGCATTGATAGTCTTTTGCAATTCAACCACTGTGAAAGCTGTGTTGTACATGTAGCGTAGCATATATGCGGGACCCAAGGCTTGTCTTGGTCACCAATCTTGCATCCAAAGTAAAGATGATATGCCTTCTTCAGTTGAGAAGTGATACTTTTCTTCTGGTTGGCAAATGTCACTTCCCTACAAATGTAGCAGAAATTGTCAACGGTATTAACACACTTTTGCGGCATTACTGTTCTGTATTGTACCTAAATGGCTAAAATTATATGATTAATAAAAGTTACATGTAACAGTAGCTTAAACTGTCTCGCACACAGTCTGAAATATTTTAAATGCTCAACCTTTCCGAATGCGTATAGTACAGTGCTGACGTCAGATGGCTTCAGCAGCCGTCTGGCAGTAGTATTACATTGCATCAGAAAATGATGCAATCAACTCTGGATGATGTGTGCATGCTGGTATTATGCAATGTAATGCAATATTACATCATTCAAGGCTTATATGGGATGTTGTTGATGTCCTACTGGATAAATTTACACGGTGAAACGTGAAAAATGAACTACATGCAATATCTTCAAAACGAGAGCCAATAAAATTATTTAATGTTATATTCATGTTCAGCTGAGGGCCTTTTAAAGTCAGTAACTATTTCAATGTTGACCAGTGTTAATTATTTAGGGAAGGTAGTTTCCAGGATAGAATAGTTTGCCCTTTGAAGGGCATGGAGTTGGCACCGTCCTTTAGAAGTAAATTATAACGCTGCAATGAGAGATTGAAGGTCAGTTGAAGGAGATGAGTGTGGATGAAGTTGTGAGCGAGAGGAGAGAGGGTGAGCAATTAATGTTGGAGCAATTTCCTTCCCTCTGGGACCCCAGTGGAGATAGATTTGATTGGGGTAAAACCCACATTCTGTTGCTTGGATAGAGATGTACATTCATTTGAAACATTTCCCATGTCATTGTCATTTTTAATGCAAAATGACAAAAAACAAATTTTCATTTTTTTTCCCTGTATCGTCAAATAGTGTTCACTACTGATCAATAATGTGCGCTATGGGGGATGTTTACTAAAATGCACTAATGGTTTAGCGGAGGGTTTACCACATGCTGGGTATGCTGCGGCCACTGTTACTGAGCACTAAACATGTGGCTGTGGCAAGAATCAAGCAGTAACTACTTAGTACGGGTTGGAACGGAGACTGGACAGTTCTTGGGCAGAGTATGGGCATCTTTGGCGCACACTAACTGGCAGTGTTGCGGTCGGTGTGGGTGCACTTGCTGCTATCTTAGTGAGTAGCAGTAAGGGCGCCTGTGTTAATCGCAGCAAATAGCTTGGCGTTTGGGCATAGCTGACCCTATGCTGACATGCCCTCATCAGCTAGTGAGTCTGGCCTTGCCCTCATGCTAAAAAAAAAATAAATGGCCTCAAAGCTCACTAACTTTGTACATTTTATTAAGCATGCCCCATTTGAGTTATAAGGTACACTATTAACAGCATTGCCCCTGAAACAAACACATTTTTAAAAAATCCATAAACTAAAGAAAATGTTTGGCTTGCTCACTCCTACTATTGAATTTGCACCTCTCTGTTCTGGTATATTTCCAGGAAAAATGTTTTGTAATAATTACTCTGTTGCTTAAGAAACTTGAGTTGGATTCTAGGGTTTGTATTAATTAGACTAGTGTCCAACTTGCCTATTTTACTGAAGGTGATTGAGCAGACAGATATGATATAGTTGAGTAGAGGATATTGGGAGGCTGGTTTGGGATACAGTCAGGATTTCTTATTGAACATGACTCCTGATTATTGTCCAGGATGAGATGGTGCACCGCATGGGTAGGGAGGAGCAAGCCCTTCTTTAGATGAGTCCTCTGCTTTTGTCTTAGTGAATCCAGAGTTGCTTTTAGTAAGATGGAATAATTTAATGGTAATTGGTAAGGTGCATCAATAGCTCTATTCTTTTTTTTTTTTTTTAAAGATCAGACAGCAAGTGTTGTTTGGGTGGTGGGGAGCTGAGATGGTTTGTTTATTAAAATTTGATAAACCGTTCTTCATAAAAACAGCAGAGCAGTGTACAATCATAAAACACATTAAAACAGAGAGAAATGAACGCCAATAAAAACATGAAAGAGTTAATCATAGTAAGGGGGGAATGGGAGAGGAATAGGGCAAGGAGAGGGAGGGGAAAAAGAGGGGCTTAGAGTCAGGAGGTCATGGGCTGGGGTAAAAAGATGGGCCTCTAAAAGGGCCTTAAATTTTGGGTATCAGGGTTCTAATGCAAAGAGGAGGGTAGGGGTATTCCAGAAGAAAGGGGCCAGAAAATATAAAGCTGAGAAACTGTAGATTCGAGTCGAGCCTGAGAAAGTGAGGGAAGATGGAAATGATTTGCATGGATGCTAAGGAGGGAACAATGAGAGGAGTGAAGAAACGGGGAATCTGAAAGGTAGCAAGGAAGACCAGTATGAAGTCCACAGTGTACCAGGGACAAGAGTTTGTATTGTGAACAGTACTTAACAGGGAGCCAGTGATAATGAACTAGGAGAGGTGAGACGTGGTCAAAACGAGTGGCATGAGCGAGAATACATACAGCGGTATTCTGGATGAGTTGAAGACAGCAGATTTGAAACTAAGGAAGACCAAGAGACAACGTTACAATAATCTAGCTGGGACGTTAGAAGAGTCAGTGGAAGGGTTGTGAGTGACGTGGATGAGAGGAAGGGATGAATGGCGCAGATCTGACAGAAGGCGCAGAAGGAGCGGTGGAACAATAAAGAGAGATGGGTGTGGAAAGACGAGGAAGAAACTAAGGTGACACCTAAATAGCAAACATCTATCCACCAGATGGATAGGAGAGCCAGAGATGGAAGGGGCCAGAGTTGGAGGAGAGTTATCAAAGGAAATCCAGATTGCAGCAGATTTAGAAGGGTTGAGGTGTAAGAAATTATCAGATAACCAGGTGGTGATAGCGGTAAGATAGGTGTTAAGATCAAGGGATGTAGGACTAGAGCTAGAGAGGCCAAGAAAATATTGAGGAGCCAGGACAAAACCCTGGGGAACACCACAGAGAAGAGGGACAGAATGGAAATGGAAATAGACCTATGGGAGAGGAAAGATTGAAACCAGCTGAGGGCCATATCACATAGACCAATATCATGAAGGTGAGAGAGAAGGGTGCTGTGGTCAACGAAGTCAAAAGCCGAAGATCCAGGGAAACCGCCACCAAGATATCACCTCGATCGTGAGAAGCATGCAGTTCACCGAGGAGAGCAAAAAGAATATTGTCAGTACTATCTCCAGGATGAAAACCAGATTGAAAGGGATGAAGAGCATTAGTGGTCAAAAAAGGAGGAATGTTGAGAGAAGATAAGTTTCTCCAGTAGCTTAGAGAGAAAAGGGAGGGTAGATTCTGGGTGGTAGTGGGCGGGATCAAAACTGTCACGAGAGGAGTGTTTCAGGACAGGACGAATGGCATCGTGTTTACCCTACCTTGTTGTACTGCGACACTCCACAAGTTGTTTTTTATTCTCTCTTATTTAATATTTTTCTTCAGGAGAAAACAATCATCAAATGAGTTTGCTGCAAATTTTAGATATGTGCAGAACTATCTTTATTGTTTCACCTCACTCTTAAACCCAGGGTATGTGAAAGAGATGATTTTAGTGTCTCAAATATATTGCTAATCCAATGTGCCAAGGAAAGCCACCTCCTGGAGTTCATAAGATGTGAAATGTATAAACTATTTATCAAGAAGTGCTTGAAAATTCCATTTAAACAAGTCCGTGGCACCCAATATGATGGGAAATATTTCTGTATCCTCCTGCCACGTTTTTTAATCGGACTGCATTGCTTGATATTTGAAGAGCTTCTCTTTCTACACTCAATGCACAGATAACATTCTAAGGGTTTATGGATGCCATCTTCTACTATGTTACTATGTGTACTGATGATCTTCAACTCTTTCATTTTTTGGGAAAGATGAGGGCAGATTGATTAGATTAACTCAGGCTTTATCTCTGGCAATTGGTTAATAAGTTGGCAATGAATGCTTGCAAAACTGAAAGTTTCCAGCAGGATTAGAGAACCCTGCTTGAGCTCCAGCATAGATAAATTTAGATTTCAGTATCTTCTCCGCCATAATAAAGGGTAGAGAGTTGGGTTTTTATCTGGATCAGGAGATAACAGGGGCAGTGCAAGTATCTAGGGTGATGAGAAGAGTCTGTTACGAGCTAAGAACAGCAAGGAGATTGCATCCATTTTTATAGCACAATGTGTTTTGTGCTGTGGCCCAAGCACTGGTGACCTTCCATCCAGACTATTGTAATGATTTGTGTGTGAAATTGCCAGGAAGGCTACTGAGGCAACTTCAGATGATTCAAAATGCAGCAGGATGGATGATGAGATTTCTGGGGTGAGTGTTCACTGTCCCTTCGAAGACCTTGCACTGGTTGCCAGGATCTACTTTAAGTTGCTGGCTTTGGCTTTTAGGATGCTGAGGGTGATTGGGTTGAGTCATTTCCACACAAAGTCAGAGTTGAGCATTAAGTCTAGTCAAGCGATACATTTGATGGCCCATGTAGATAAGATGAGAGAGATCAGACTTAGAATTTGAGCCTTTTTGATGGTAGTTCCAGAGTTGTTGAATCAACTTCTAGAGGAGCTAAAATTAGAGCTGGGTTATAGAATATTCTGGAAGAAATTAAAACCCTGTTTTCTAAGCATGTTGTGGCTGTGAGGCAGAATCTGATTTGTTTGCTCTGTGGTTAATGGAGGGAAATTGGAGGTGTAAGTACTGGGTTTATGGGTTTTAGTTTTAAATTAAATTTTACTTGATTGTTTTCATTGTGCTGTAATATCACCTTCGACATTTTTGGAAACGGGAATGTGGGGTGCAAGTGTTAAATGAATAAGTAAGTCCTTTGCACAATTTTTCAATCTCAAATCATTACAATAAACGAAAACTATAAAAGGATAATGGGAGTGGATGTGATGGGAGTAGAAGTGGTAGGCATCACATGTAAGTCAGTCTGATTTAGCAGAGAACTCTCCTACCTTCACATGATTGTAGAAATTAAAAGATTTACATGGAATTTGTGGCTTCTGAAACGCATCATCATTACGGAGTTAATTGTTTTCTGCATGACATGTTACAGTACAATAATACCAAGTCAATATATGATTCTAATTTAGAGGAATTGTTTGGTAACCTAGACTTGAAACATAAAACACATGGACGCTGGGTAATCAAGGCTGACCTGACATGAAAACTGTAGAAAAAAAAATGGGAAGAACAAGAAAAATGAGTGTTCCCATTAGTCAGCAGGAATTCACCCTGAGCTCTGTCGTCAGACTCCAGTGAACACCAGGCACTAGTCTAAGGCTTCTCCAAAGTGTTTTTGAAATGTTCTGCAAAAGATTGATGCTCTAATAAATCTATGGGAATCTTCTGCCTGTGCTTCTGTCAATAGGGAGAGGTACCTGCTCAGAGGGCTGGCCCGTCCACTAGATGAGCTAGGCAGCTGCCTAGGGCGACTGACCTGGGTGAGCAGCTTTGTTCCACTGCTTTGTTACCTGCAGCAGGCCATGTGCTTCGGCACACATAACCTGCCATGTCTGATCTCCCTCTGATGCAACTTACTGTCGGAGCAGGGGAGGGGGCAGAAATGGCAGGCAATGTGTGCTGAAACACATGGCCTGCTGTGGGCAACAAAGCTGCTGCTTTTAAATACTACTGCCACTGCCACAGACTGCCTCCCCCCCACCCCAAGATGGAATCCCTAGCAGCTGAGGGGGATGAGGGCACGGCTCAGCAGGGGTAGCTTGGCATGAGGGACACAATGTAGGGGGGGGGGGGGATGGCGCAGCTGTGATTTCTGCTTGGGGCGGCAGAAACCTTTGGGCTGGCCCTGCCTGCTCTTCATAACTAAATGTAAAATATCATAACACTTCCCCCTACTGGCAGCAGCATGGGTGGAGGCAGTGGTGGGATCCAGCTGGTTCGTGCAAACTGCGTGTTACGACCTGCGTTTTTCCAAACTGGGCTGGTCTGTGGCCCAAGCGTATGGCTGCTGCAGTGTCTCCACATGAGGTGCAGCAACTCATCCGTCACGCATGTGGGACGGCCTGGACTAAACCGGTTGCTCAGTGTTCAGATCCTACCACTGGGTGGAGGATTCCCACATAGCTTTGTGGGAACATTGTAAAAATGTAACTTTATGAGCAATTGTTCTTGGGCAGATATCTTTCATAGAGGTTTTAGTTGTTTTTCTGTGCTTTTAAACTTCCGTAGTCTAAGGAGAGAATGCTTTGCAGTGTGATGAGGCATTTATCACATGGGAAAGGGCTCAGTCTGTATACTATTTACTGTTCCTGTGAAGATGCAGCAAATAGTTCTATCGTGGGGCGTAATAAGTGTTATCACAATTGCCTATGCAAATAAGGAAAGGACATATTAATATAGAATAATGAACTGTTCAATTATTTCCCTTATGTTTTAAAATGGTATGAGATTTACTGAAGGAAATTTTAAGTCTGAATAAAATTTGCCACCAGACAGGTGATATAAAACGCAGCTAAAGTAAAGAAGAAAAAGCCAACCTTCACAGAGCCAGTTGGTTTTCTGACATGGTGGCTCTTTGTATTCTGGTTGCAGGGTCTGCGAGAGAGAGAGGAAACAAAGAAGAAAGGGGAGTAGGACCCTCGCAACAGCGAGAGGCAGGAGAGCCCTCAGCAAGAAGCGTTGCAGGAAACGTCACACAGGTAGGGCTGAATCAAGACTGTACCGTTCCAAGATGTCCATCAACCTTTTCTGCACGCCGCAGATGCGCATCAAGCGTTGCCTCCTTCGTTTGCTTTTGATAGGATGAGCCCCCTCCATTTAGATTCTGTTTCCCAGACTAGTCTCTTGAATTCCCTATGTCTTCCTTTGCAGGGCTCAAAAATACATGGCGGACCTCCTCAAACTGGTGATAGCTATGTCCTTTCACAACCTCTCCTTTGCCAGAGTGAACTTAATGGTCTTTTCTCCTGTGAATACTTCTCTTGCTGTATTCAACATAGGGTTTGTTCTTTAAACAGCAGGGTTAACACAAACAGCACATAGGTTATCTTCTGCTTCAGAGAGAATATGCAGGTACATCAACGAATTTCAAGGTTCATGCATTACCTCATCCTGGTTCTACACATCATGGCTGAACAGCCTTCAATTTGCTGGGAACAAGGTGGCGTTCATAGAGAACCTCCTTTGCAAGCTCCACTGCCCAATCTGTTTCTTCAGGGCAAAGCTCTTGATGCTTGCATTAAGTTTAATACCAGGTCTATCCCTTTCCATAATCTGGATTTTCTAGTAATGCCAGCACCACCTGGTGGCTAAGGAAGCAGACTCCTAGTTTAAGATCTGACAGAAATTTGTTTTGCCCTTGAGTACTGCTCACAAGCGTGAGGGCGCGTGGTACTCCAGACCTGGTGAATACTAAGGACGTTCTGTGCAATGTGTGCAGCAGGAGGAATTCTAGTGAGGAATGTTCAGATTCTATGCTAGACACTGATTGGTTAATATTTAAATCCCATGGTCAGCGTTTTCTCTTTAAGCACTAGCTGCGATATTTAAATTTTTTAACATATCCGTTGCCACTGTTGATAGAAGCATTGGCTCTTGACCATAGATGCCGAGGCTAACTTTACAAACTTTGAAACGGGCAATGTGCATCACCACTTGCGTGTATCTCCTATTTTATAAAGTGAGGCACATGTATGTCTAACTTTATAAAATAGCTTCATACTTATGCAACTAGAGCAGATATAGCTGGCAGTGCCTAGCTCGGCTCAGGAATGATCGTATGTCATAGTATTCTATTATATTATGCCCACTTCCTCACGCGTTTGCAGAATCCTGCCTGGCCAAAGCATGCACTGAATTGCCTATGTACGCTCGCAAGTCTGGGGAAATATGGAGTTGTGCATGTAGGAACCACAGTCTTTCATTTTTTCCATTATAAAACACCCCTATAGAATGGAAACAAATTTTTGTTTATTCCATCTCCAGCCAGCACTAGGCTAGACCTTACTAGAAGGTTGATTCTTTTGATGTAAAGTGGGTGCTGATGTTTAGAAACCATTCTCTTCCCCCCCATCCCTAGAATGCCTACAACAGATTACATAAAAATAGGCACACTTTTTACATGTGTATACAGTTTGCACAATTTGATAAGGGCCTTTTTTCACATGCAAAATGCATTCCTTGCATGTGGACAGTGCTTTAGAAAATTGCCCTCTTAATATCTACCTCATGTTCTAGGATGCTTACTAGTAACATACTGTGCATATAGAATATTTACATCCATCAGCTGCAACACTTACTCCAGGGATCCACTCATACATAATTCCATATAGTATGAAGTTACCCAGACTGGACTGTGACTATTGAGCCACTTTTGAGGTCTCGCTTGTATGTGACAGTTGTTGTTGTTAGAGTCATTACTGTGTTGACATCTTGTCTGGTCAAGATGCAGTTCGCCATGTCTCCATATAACCCAGTGCTGTGGATGTCACTACCTCTACCACTGAAATATTAGGTTCTGATGACTGGTATTCATATCTCCACTACATTCAGTAAATGTCAAAACTGTTGACAGCAGTATATAATTTCTGAATATTTTCAAAAGACACACACACTGGAAATAGATGTGGCTTATGAGGAATAGTTGGTGTTCTTTTGCCCCATTACATTTGGAGATGATAGTGCAGTCTTACTTGCGGTAAATTTCTACATCATGGAAATATTCCATGATCATCCGTTAATAAAACAACACAATTTAGACCCATTGCTATTGGGCAATTATCTTTATATCAAACTTCCATTTGCTAAACTTTTAGAAAAAGCAGTCTTTGCACAGCTGTGCCAGTTCTGGGAGTCAAACAACTCCTTTCACCCGAGGCAGTCAGGGTTTCAAAACCATCATAGTACAGAGACCACTCCTAGCATTGCTAAATGAGGTTGCTACACATTTAGACAGCCTTAAGGATGTCTGTCTTATTCAACTCGATTTGAGTGCTACATTTGATGTTGATCATACTCTTACTAGAACATCTAAGGGACTCTGGACTAACAAATATTGTACTAAACTGGTTCTGATCATACCTTTCCAATCACATCTTCCAAGTTTCTATAGGAAGCTCATTTTTTGTGATTCAACATTAATCTTTTGGTGTCTTGCAGGGTCCCCTACACTGTTAACCTGTTTATATCCCCCCTAGCCCTTCTCATTCAAGAATTTAGTATAAGCTTCTGCTTTTAGCAGTGATGTCCAGCTGGTGATAGTGTATGATAACTGGGGCCCTCCCTTTCCAGAAAGCTTGAAATTAAGATCAACTCAATAGCAACATGGTTTGAATCCCACAAAATGGTGCTTAATCCTAAAAAAACCCCAAAGCACTATGGATATCCTACAATCGGAAGCCACTTCCATTCGAGCCCGGTATCAGCTCATTCCATTTCAAAGAGAAACTCAATTTGATTTTTGGGGGACTTCAGATAAACAATCATCTGTCTTTCACTCCTTTTATTTCCAGAATGGTGCAAATCTGTTTCTTTGCATTAAGAAGTATTAAGGCCATGAAGCCATATCTTGACAGTACAGCCCTAAAAACGGTTCTTCATTCCCATTTGATAAACCAGCTAGACTACTGAAACTCTCTGTTAGTTGGTAATATCTCAAGTCCAACTGAGGAGGCTTCAATTTGTTCAGAATGCCACAGTTAAACTTATATATGGCACAAAAAGATCAGATCATGTGACACTGTTATATGAACAACACTGGCTTGCAGTTTCCTTTTGGGGAGCAGTATCTTCAGTCACATCATATTCCTTACTCTCTTGTTAGAAATTTACATTCCTCTGGGGAAAACCTCACAAAGTCAAGAAATTTACATTCCTCGGGAGAAAACCTCACAAAGTCCAAGCTGCATCTTGAAACTTACTGATCCATACCTTTTATTACCTATTCCCTTACCTGTGGAAAACCTTTTCATCTGAGCTTTGCTTGGAATCCTCCTATAGAAAATTCAGGACAGGTCTAAAAACTTGTTTGCTTTCAATCAAGCTTTTCACTAGAGAAACTTCTTAATTTTCTGTGTAACCGTTTTGGATTCTTGGCTCCTCAGTTCCTAAGTTTTTACCTCATTTTCCTCAGTAAATTTTTGTTTTTCACCGGGAAAAATTGTGTTACTGCCTTTCCCTGTCCTCTCATTTCTTATCCTTTGTCTTGTAGTAAGATTAGTTTCTTGTTCATTTTAGTACCAGTGCTCGGTATGATGGTTCTGTAAATCGCTATGGTGTGTATTTCAGTATGCCAAATCCTTTGAAAGAAATAAATAAATGAATGCACGTCAGGGCTTTCCATCTACTGGTGAAATTATAGTGAAGTATCTCTAATGATTAGTAACTTAATTAATAAAGGAAGTATAAAACAGATGACTAATTGCATTAAGTTTTGAACTGACTGCTTATTAGAAGGATTCAAGGTTACTCATTTATTAGCTTTCTGCTATATTTAAATACATATTGGACCTGATGAACTAAATATTTTTTTCCAAATTGTGTCTGGGAGGAAGATATTTAGTACATAGGCCCCCAAAGCAACACTATTCTAGTCCCCTTATCACAGCTGAGTCTTAAGTCTGCGTACAAAAATTGCTCGTTAACATTTATGATACTGAAAGATGGATTAAAGGAAGAGGTTGAGAGCTTTTACATAGTCTTGTTGTTTTTCTTTTTGCAGTTCCAGCCCTTTGAATTAAACTGTTATCATGGGGCCTGTGTGGTATTAGACTTAAAGCAACAGCTTCAGAGTGGGGTTTGTTTCTGAGGTAGCTTCTGGCCAAGTATCATAAATACCTCATATACCCAAGCATGATTCTACTCCCTCCTATGCACACTGATTCCATGTTGAATTCAGTTTTGCCAAGCATGTATTGTGTAAGAGGAAGTGTGTTCAGATGATCCGGTTATCCTAGTAAAGACTACATCAAATTCCTTGGAACCCATTCTATTTTTAAACCATGGCACAACTCATCGGTAAACATAAGGAGAAATTATCATGAAGGATTCTTTCTGTATTTTCAGTGCTTATGATATAATCGAGGCTTAGGAAATGCTTAAAGTTGGACTCATTTGAACTATATCGTTCAGGTGTATTATTCTTGATTGTAAGGGCTGTTCTGATATTTGAAAATGTAGTTTAGCCTTTATTGAACATTGACTTAAAAAAGGACATTGTGTACCTCGTCTCCTGGGTATTGCTTGAACATTATCATTCCCCCGTGTTCCCCCCCCTTCCTTCTCTATACCTCACCCATATTGACAGATGATAACTCTAAAAACAACTATCAGATCTCACAATATGAGGGGGTACTGCTTGCCTTCCCCATTCCTTGAGAATCCATTTGACCTCGATTGCTATCTGCCTCAACCTGCTGCATGTTCAGAAGCTATTTCTCTAAGCTGACCGCTGCTCTTCTTAGTAGGCAGTTAGTAGTTGTCTATTTGTCCCATCCCAGTCTCTGTGCTTGAGAGGCTGGGGCCCATCTTTTATGGACCCAGGCACCTAGCAGCTGAGCCCCTTTTTCTCCAGGGCTTGGTGTCCCCATATCAGCACCTTGACTCCCACTCTTTCAGACCCAGTCATCCTTCATGTTGCACGTTGGTCTCCCAATGTCCTTGTACCCCTTATATTTTGGTGAAGTCCACAGCTGTGGCAACATTACTTCATCATCATCATCATCATTATATACATTTATTACATTATTGCTTCATTTGTATCTCTCCATGGTGCTACTGCGCCTTAAGTATTGTGTGTAGTTTTGGTCCCTGCATCTAAAAAAAAAAGATATAGCGAAAAAGGCACTGAGAAGGTAGCCAAAATGATAAAAGGGATGGAAGGATACCCCTATTAAAGAGGTCAAACCTTTCCTATCTTGGAGAAGAGATGGCTGAGGCTATGAGATGGCTATGATAGACATCTATAAAATAATGAGTAGAGTGGAACTGGTGAATGTGAATTAGTTGTTCTTCAAAAAGTACTAAGACTAGGGGACATGCAATAAAGCTAAGTAGTACATTTCAGACTGAAGAAAATATTTTTTCACCAAATGCCTAATTAAGCTCTGGAGTTCCTGGAGTTTGTTGCTGAAGGACATAGTAAAAGCTGTTAGCTTGGTTTAAAAAAGGTTTGGACAAGTTCCTGGAGGGAGCATCCATAAAATATTATTAAAGCGGACTGAGTGAAATCCCCTGCTTATTCCTCAGATAATAAACACTGTGGCGTCTGTCTACTTTTTGGGATCTTTCCAGTTACTTGCGACTTGGATTGGCCAATGTTGGAAACAGGATACTGGGTTTGATGGATTTTTGATGTGACCCAGTTCGGCAAATCATGTTCTTACTCATATTTGCACCTTGGTAGGAGAGAGAGATGGATGCTGTTCCTTGCATTGCCCTTTCTGCCTTCTACCTGCACCTTGTCCTCCCCCCTCTCCCAGTACTTCTGCCCCTTCTCAAACCTGCTGTATCATTTCCTGTGCCTCCCCTCCCTATTGTTCAGGTGCCAGCTTAAACTGGATTTACTGGGACCCTCTGACTAGGGCAGCAGCAATGTTATGTAGTCAATGTCTGTAGATGGGCTAGGCTTTCTGTTGGATTTGTTCGATTATTTGAGCTGGAGGAAAATATACCTTTTTCTTCTAGTTAGACCAACGTAAGAATTACTTCAAAATTTTTGTGTCTTAAGCTTTCTAGACCATCTCTTCAGGCATCCAATGATATTCCCTTCTCACTGCACGACGTCCCATAAATTTCTGCACCCACCAAAAACACAACAATAAGCAGTAGTCCTTGGCAATGTGAGTTGTTTTTAATACATGCCTAGTTCAATGGCTGGAAGAGAGTAGAGCTGTAGATAGACTTCATAGGGAACAGAGAGAACTTTTACTCTTTAATTACTGTCCCTACCAAGAAGAATAACTTAAGGGTCCCAGAAAATTCTTGGGTAGAGGGTAAATATTAAAAACTGCAATGCTAAAATTAAAATAAAAATAATTATATACAACTTTAAAATAGAGGAAAGTAATTCTTGTCTTATCAAGGACTCAAGGAAGGTTCCAGAGGGTTTCATGGTATAACTTTATTGTTGGTTACAGACACATCTAAGTCGTCATACCTAAGGTAACAAGTCTAGATTAGATTATGAAATTCACTGACAGATCCCCATTTTTAAGTATTTTACGTTTTTAAATACTGTAGACCTAAATTAAATAGCATGATAACTTATCTGGACAATAGCTGATTATCTGTATAATTTTGTGAAAACACCCTTGCTCTGTCCTCTCTCTGTTTCTTGACTGTATACATAGTATTGAGCTAGCTAGAGGGATTTGTGGCTGAAATTATCCATATAAGGTATGAAAATCTTCAGATAACTGAGTGAATGAAGAGGTTATGATGATTTGAGACATTCCTATTCCAACAGATAAGAAACTGGGTGCGAGGAAACCTGACATAGTGGTAAAGGAGAAAAACACTAGAACACAATTGATAATGGAGGTGTCTGTTCCAAGTGATTATTCTGTGAATCGCGTGGAGAGGCAGAAGTTCCTGAAGTACCACAAAATGCAGAGACCAAGAAAATGTTGCAGAAAGATACAGAATTATTTCCCAATGTGCTGGGAGCCACAGGCTTGATAAAGAAGAATTTTCAAGCACATCTTGACAGATTACCCATACATGCTACATCTTACAAAGCCCAGAAGGAAGCTGTCTTTATTTTATTTAACTGTTGTTGTTTTTTTTACCATTTTATCATTTCTGTCAAAGCAGTTTACATTGTAACTTAGACTTGGTAATGTATATTAAACAGGGATATTGATAATTTTTCTGAGGCAATGGAGGGTTAAATGACTTGCCCAAGGCCACAAAGAGAGCTAGTGGAAATTGAACCCTAGTCTTTTGGTTCCCAAGCCTAGTGCTCTAGCCATTAGGCTGCTCTTCCACTCCACTTGGCATGATGCAAGTACTACACCAAGCATTAGCAGTAAATTTGAGAGACTGAGATCATATTCTACATACCTTGGTTTAGAAGTGAGGTTCATGACTCTCATGGTATGTGCAAAACTAACCCATTTGGAGAAACTGCAGGTGATTACCATATAACTCTGACTATTGCCCATGTATTTTTATCACAAAAGTAGAGACTACAACTGAGTATCATACTCAAACGCAAAAAATAAGGTTTAACAGGAAGTCCCTCCCTCCTCATCTCTTTCCCGGAAAACACTCAGATTTAAACTATCCACAGAAGCTTGTGATGCAGCTGTAGATGAAGACTCCTCTTTGGCACATTTCTTAATGAGGTGATCACCTCTTTCCTGGCATCTAGAGGGACTCGGTCAGGAAGGTCTTAAATATTTCTTTAGAGTTAACCAATGAAACCCAGTAGAAATTTAGTACTGATGTGGTATCTCTTCACAAAAGTGGTAATAGGGAAGAAGTGATAAACTATAGGCCGTAAGCCTTACCTCTGGTGGGAAGAGTAATAGAGGTACTCTTGAAAGAAAGAATAGTGGACTTTCCAAAAACCAATGGATTGCATGATCTGAGACAACATGGTTTTACCAGGGGAAGATCATGCCAAACAAATTTGATTGAGTTCTTTTGACTGGGTGACCAGAAAACTAGACCAAGGGCATTCATTGGATGTGGTATACCTAGATTTCAGCAAAGCCTTTGATACTGTTCCTCATAGGAAGCTTATCAATAAACTGAGCAACCTGGGGATAGGTCCCAAGGTGGTGAACTGGATCAGAGATCGGTTGACTGACAGGTAATAGAAGGTGGTGGTAAATGGAACACACTCAGAAGAAAGGATGGTGAGTAGTGACATGCCTCAGGGAACAGTCCTAGGACCGATACTATTCATTGTATTTGTCAGTGATATTGCAGATGGACTGAATGGAAAAGTCTGCCTTTCTGTAGATGATACGAAACTTTGCAACAGAGTGGACACATCTGAAGGAGCGGACAACATGTGGAAAGACTGAAAACACTGGAAGAATGGTCTAATGCTTGGCTGTTAAGATTTAATGCAAGGAAGTGCAGGGTCATGCACTTGGGATGCAGAAATCCAAAGGAATTGCATGCAAAAGGGTGCAAGAGGTTGGTGTGTATGGGCCAGGATAGGGACCTCTGAGTGCTATTGTCTGATGATTTCAAAGTGGCAAAACAATGCAACAAGGTGATAGCCAAAGCCAGAAGGATGCTGGGCTGCATACAGAGAGGAATAACCAGTAAAAAGGAGGGGGTATTAATGCTCTTGTACGTTGTACATTGATGAGGTCTCACTTGGAATATTGTGTTCAGTTTTGGTGACCATATCTCACAAAGGACATAAAGGCTTGAAACGGTTCAGAGGAAGGAGACCAAAGTGATTGGAGCCTGCCCCAGAAGATGTAGGAGAAGAGACTTGAAAACCTAAATATGCATACCCTAGAGGAAAGGAGGGACAGGGGAGATATGATGCAGACTTTTGAATACTTAAAGGGTATTGATGAACAAACAAACCAAAGAAGGGGAAGCTGTAAAACTAGAGGGCATATGTTGAAGCTGCAAGATGGTAAACTTAAAAGCAACATCAAGAATTACTTTTTTGCTGAAAGGATGTTGGATGCATGGAATGTCATCCCGATGGAGGTGGTGGGGCAAATATAGTGATGGAATTCAAAGTGGCATGTGACAGACATAGGGGATCCCTGTATAGCAAGAGGATGAAATCAAAGCAAACTTAAGTATCTTTTAATAGAGGGGCACTGGCCTACACAGAGAAGCAGTTGCAATCCTAAACACAGGCATGAGGGGGGGGGGGGGGTTGACCTGCATGGAGCTGCAGTTGCAACTACTCTGGCCACCTTGCTGGGCAGACTAGATGGACCATGCTGATCTTTATTTGCCGGCATATACTATGTTAGGTTGCACGCTCTATTGTCCAGCCTCTCCTGTTTTAGAGACTAATTCCACATTGAAGCAGAGTTTGCTAATTGAAATTTGGAGCACTGAGATTCCAAAGAAGTTAACTTCCCAGCATTATTCCACTCTCAACCATTTTGCCTGACAAAGTTCCTACAGAGGCAGGCCAGATTTAAGATGTTGGTGCCCATAGGCAACACCAGAGGGAAGTGGGGAGTAGAGGTTTCTCTCTCAGAAATGATAAATCATTACCTTAAAGCAAGTGGAATCAGGTTCTTGTTTAGGCTGAGTAATCTTTGCCTTGAAAATTTGGTGCTCTATACAGTTGCTTATGTTGCCTGTGCTTAAATCCAAGCCTGCACAGAGGACTCCAAGTCAACAACCTTAAGATAAACCGTTCTCTCCAGTGTCAGGTTGGCTTGCTAGATAGCTTCCAAAGTTATTTTCACTGGCTTTTCCAGAGACCTCTACTGCACCGCCAGAATGTTGCATACTCTCTGCATCCACCTCCTTGAGGCCTCCAAAAGCTCTGTCATCTGTCCCATGATGCAGGCTGAGCTGATGTCATTTCTGTGCAGAGGCAGACAAAGCTTCAGTGAAACTTCCAAATCTAACCTTTGCTTTACCAGAGTCACATTCAGTAGGGTTATCCTCCAGCTCAGCCACTACTACGGCAATAACTCTTTCTAGTCTTAGAACCATAAGAGTTGAGCAGAACTTGGGGATGACTCTGAGAGAAGCTGGCAGCCAGGGTAATATTCCTGCCTCACTCCCAGCATGTTCCGAACTGTTAGCCTCACAGAAATGAGAAACGGTTTTCTGAAACCACAGACTGTTCCTTTTCTTTTTCATCATCTCAGAGAGGAAGAGGAAAGTGGACAAAGGCTACCTAAAGGAAAAGAAAATACAAATAGAGAGCCAAAGGAGAGAGTCTTGACTCTCAGGCACCATCTTGAGATCCCCTTACACCGATTTCCTAAAGGAAGGTATATACATATTGTCCCTCGTGTGGAGGGTAATTATGTAACCCCTAAAAAGGCGATACGTGTCACCACACGCATATATCCTGTAGTTTTAAAGAGAAGCAAACGCATAACTCCCTTTATAAAATAGCACTGTACTGATGCACTGTACTCTAGGCACGACAGTTATGCCTACCCTAGACCAGGCATAATTGGCGGTGCCTAGAATTGCACAGGGACACGTGTGCATCATAATATTCCATAACATATGTGTGTCCTTTGAGGCTGTGCCTATGCTCTACTCATGCTGTGCCCCCTGTGCATGAGGGGTACTTCTGTGCATGCTTATAATCGCAGCCAGCCAATATGCATGCAGAAGTCTGGAAAATACAAACGTGCGTGCATAGGAGGGATGGATCTTTTTGCAGTGTCCTTATAAAAAATCTCACCCTAAAAGTGCATGCTCATATGTGCACTTGCTAGTCAGCCTAGCTTATTTCATGCACATATTTATAAAGTATAAATGATAATCCCTTCCCACCTCCATCCCTGTTAATGCCTCCGCTCAGGTTGGATAAACCTATGGGCATTCAGGCTCTCTGTGCATATCTCTGTAGGCAATTTTACAAAAGGCTTTGTCTGTGCATAAAACACTGTTTTACCTGCGTCAATGCATTTTGAAATTAGTCTCTTAATATGATTTAATTTGCAGGAGCTTTGGAAAGTTTGGATGTAACAGAAGACAGCAGCATATGGAAAAGAGGGAAAAAGTGACTTGCAAATAAGTGTGCACACATTGTATGTGATCTCGTTTTAATTAGAAGATTTATATGATACAGGGAAATGTTTACCAATAAAAAATAAGTCGGGGGGGGGGGGAGTGGCGTGTTGAGAGAATGCTCTTTTATAGCTGATGATGCAGGGAAATCATAAGACCAATCAAGGAGATATTGTACAACCCTCAGGAACAAGCTATTAATAGAAAGCCTTGGGTAGGCAAAAAGAGAACCTGCTAGATTTAATGAAAGGACATTAGGGAAACCAAAACAAATGAAAACAAATGAGCTTTTGAAAGAAAAGAAGAAAAAGAGAGAGAGACGAAGTAAAACCTCTTTGTAAACTTTTAATATGAGGAACATACCAGACTGGAGAGTAAGCATTTATGACTAGCCTCCACAGATTATAAAATAAAAATTTCCTGCAAAGTTGAAGAGCAAAGTATGCTGCAGTAGATAAAGACTGTAGGACCTATAGTGTCTCTTCCCAAGCTCCATAACTCTTGTTATGGCTTAAAAAAAAAACAATTTTGGTACAAAAGGCAGGCAAGAGAATTTTCTCTCACATACATACCCTCACCCTGATCCAAACTCCTTTCTCCCTCTATCTCCTTCATGCTGATTGGACTGGTGCTAAGGTATTAGGTGCCCTAGATAAACCTTCAGCCCTTCACTCAATTAACTTTTAGGCCCGTGTGCTAACCACTCTTGAGATTTATTTTTTTTAGTAAACTCAACAATCACGGTCGCCATAACACCATCAGTTCTAGAACAATCCTATATGAACACATAATTGGGTATCATACTTTAAATCTGCATATGATGAGGACAATTTATAAGTCATATTTTAATTACATGTGTTTTTACGCATGCATTTCATGCTTATTTGATAGTCAAGTACCCCCGTGTACTTCACTTTAATGCCTCTATTTTATAAAGTAATTGAAAATGCATGTAAATATAAGTCACGAGCGCTTATGACGACTCTATGGCTGGTGTAGATTTATTTAACAGGTTTTTAATACCGCCTTATCATTAATTCAAAGTGGTTTACAATGAACATCATAGCAACGAGCTTTTACATAGAACAGGGAATTACAGCTTGGAGGATTACATGGGACACTTAATACATTTAACTATTTACAGATATGTTGTAGCAGTGTGAGATATAGCAGAGTTACATAACGGGTATAGGTTATGAAGTTGTATTATTGGCTTCTGGCACTTGCTCTTCTGAGGTGGGGCCATAGTATTCACGGAAAAGGTGGGTTTTTATGGCTTTCCTAAAGTCCATTAGGTCTTTAATCGCATGTATTGCGGTGGGGAGGTCATTCCATAGTTGGGGGGTGTACATGGAGAAGGCTCTACTAATAGGTGGATTGTCTCGCTTTTCTGAAGCTTGGTGGAGTTACCAAGATGGTGTTGTCTGCTCCTCTTCTCGTTCTGGTTGGATGTTCTTTTGTGATCAATGGTTGAAGGGCCAGTGGAGATAGGTTGTTTAGTATCTTGAAGATTATTATGATGATCTTCTATTTAATGCATGAGTTGACTGGGAGCCAGAGTAGTTGGAGAGTAGGGATTATGTGGCTGTATTTAGCAGTTCCAGTAATAACTCTTGCAGCTGTGTTTTGCATCAGTTGGAGGGGGAGTAGCGTTTTCTTGGGTAATCCATGGTAGATGACGTTGCAGTAATCTGTTATGGGTGTTACTATGGCTTCACACACGGTCCTGAAGGTCGCTGCTGGATAGTAGTGGTTTGAGTTTGTATAGGGTTCTCAACTTGTGGTAGGCTGTTCTGGTCATCCGCTTTATGTACAGTTGGAAGCTGAGATATTGATCAAAGGTTACTCCGAGGTACCTAACTTCTTGCTTGTTGATTAGGGTGTGATCTAGGATCTCTATTACGTCCAGGGGGGGGGGGGAAAGTTGGTGTTCCTGGTGATATGCATTAATTCAGATTTTTTGAAGTTAATGGAAAGGTTCTGACCTTTGAGCCATTTTGACATTGATTCGAGGCATGCTGTGATTTGTGAATAGTCTGGATGACTGGTATTAATGCAGGTGAATATCATGATATCATCTGTGTATATTCTATAGTGGATATTGTATTGTCTTTATAATGTTGCAGATTGGTTGGATGTATATATTAAATAACAGTGCAGAGAGGGCCGAGCCTTGTGGGACACCCTGGTATTGTGTGAAAGGTGATTCTGACTTGTTGGTTATGGTGGGACAGGTAAGAGATAAACCAGTCTAGTACTGAACCATTTATTCCTGTATCTTGGAGTCTTTGTAGCAGAGCATTGTGGTTCACGGAGTCAAAAGCTGCAGTGATATCAATGAAGCATAGGACGAAACCATGAAGTATGTTGTCTATGCCTGTAACAAGGTGTCCATCAGTGATGTAATGAGTTTTTCTACACTGTGATCTTGTTTAAATCCATACTGATGGAGGTCCATTGGGGCGTATGTGTTTGTGATCCTGTAGTTGATGTCCTATTTTCTCAATTATTTTGGTTAGAAATGTGAGACTGGATATCGGGCGGAAGGATCTTGGGTCCATTTTATTGACATTATTGTTCTTGATGATTGGTCTGATAGAGGCTTGCTTGAGTTGGGGGAGGAGAGAGATATCCTTGAGTGAGTGAGGATTCAATGATCTTTTGTAGGTATGGTACTAGACATTCTCTTGTTTGACCCATGCCCTGTTACTTGGATTAATGGGCGAAGTTAATATTAGTTATGATGGAGGTGAGTTGTTTTCTTGTTGGAATTTGGAATGTATCCCATGCTTCATCCATGGGAGGTGTGGCCTAGTGGTTGGGGCAAGGTACCTCAGGCCGGAAGGTCAGGGGTTCAAATCCCACTAGAGGACAGCAACCTTGGGCCGGAAGGACTGGGGTTTCTAGTCCCACAGGTGCTCCTTGTGGTCTTGGGCAAGCCACTTAACCCTCCATAGCCCATGTTCCCTGTAAGTATTAGCGTATGTGTCTCATATCCCTTCATGTTAAATGTATCACCCAATTGTGTTGTGACCACTTTGATTGAAGGATAAGGTGGTATACAAAACTGTCTAAAATAAATAAATAAATAAATGTTTTGTAAATTAGACTGGTTGGTTTTTTTGAGAGGTTCTTGTGTGTACTTTAGTTGTATAAAGTGAGCCATGTCTTGTGGGGATATGGAGTTTGGGTTGTCTCATTGCAATGATTTTTTTATTAGGCCATTTATAATATTGAAGAGTTCCTGTGGCTTGTTGATGGAGTTCCTTATTAGGTTTGAGTGATATTCCTTTTTGCAATTATTTATTGAGTTGTATATGTCTTGTATTTCCTTGAATTTTGCTAAGTGTTCTTGGCTTTTAGTTTGTTGCCATAGTCTTTCCATTTTCCTTAGCAGCTGCTTCAATTTATTGATTTCACTCAAGTACTAAGGGGCATTGTGCTTCCTTCTGATGCTATGGAATGGTTTGTCTGGTGCAGTTGCAGCATCATGGAGGGTGTTGTGCCATTTTGTGATGGCAGTGTCCAGGTCTGTTGTACATTGGTCTAGGCCAGGGAGCACTTCTGCTAGGAAATTATCTTTGCTGAAGGTGCGGAATCTTCTTTTTTTCCTTGGGGGTCAGTTCGGATGAGTCCTTCAGTGTGGGCGGGGTTACGAAGAAGTTGATCATGTGATGGTCAGACCATGGAATTGATCTTTGATAGGTTGTTGGCTTGGCACAAAGATCAGGTCAAGGGTACCCCCCCTCTTGTGGGTTGGGATATTTATTAATTGTTTGTAATGGAGGTCTTCCATTGCTTCTAAGAAGGTATCATCTGCCTGAGCAGGCAGTGATGGGAGATTAGGGTCCTCTAGTATAATGAGAGGTTTATCCTGAGTGGAGTGGGAGCAGACTTGTTCCAGAATGTTTGAGAGTTCCTCTCCATTTGCACTCGGGGCTCTGTATATAAGGCAGAGTGCTAGCTGCTTGTTTGAGATAGTTATAGTATTGCTTTCTGTGGATTGGGTGGAGGAGTTAGTAACAAAATTTAGGTGTGACTTTGCAATGACTAACATACCTCCACCTCTTTGCGTGGGTCTCGTGAACTAGTGTATTGTGTGTTCCTCTGAGGAGATTGGATTTATAATGACATTATCTGTGTCGGAGAACCATTTCTCGGTGACGCACATAATATCTATGCTGTGGTTTTGTATGTAGTCCAATATAGTGTTTGAACTTGTTGCAGATTGAACGGGCGTTCACTAGGGCACAGTTAAGAGGCGTATGAAATGGTATCTTGGATTAATCTTCGTGGCCTGTTCTGGTGACTTGGATTTATATTGATATTTATCTCATGGGGTGGGTACCCATCTGGTTGTATAATTGGTATCAGGTTGGTTGGAGATGGTAGGTTGGCCTCAGCAGCAATTGAGTGTTTGCTTTTAAGGAGCAGGAGTAGCAGGAGGAGGATGAACATTTGTATCTTTTCCCATTTTATGTTTCAGGCTCAAGTGTGCAAATACAGGTTAGGCCAAGCAGTATGGAGCAAGGAATACTCACTTTTCTGACGGGTTCTTATAGCAGGGGTGCTTCCTCTTCAATGCTGTTTTCTTGGTTCATGTGGTTGTTTGGGCTGGAGTTTCTTAAGCGTTTTGACGGTGTATCAAGGGGCAGATCAATTAAAAGTCCATTGCCCTCTCAGTGTCCTGCTTAATGCCTCGGGGGCCTGCCAATTGGGGCCTGGAGGTGTGTGGATTTTTTTAAGTCATCTGGAGCTGCTTGTTGTTTCAAACGCTGGTTCAGGTCTTTACTGCAGGTCTGTCATGCTTTAAGTATGGTATTTAAGGGCACCTTGGGTGGATGGCGTTAATCCGCTTGTTAGCTGGTTGGGGTGTCTCTGCTTGTTCATCGGAACTGGCACACTGTGATAGGTAGGGTGCTGGTTACGTTTTATTATTGTTTCAAGATGCGGCCTTTGTGCAGTTTCATTTTGGTGTTTGCCGAGTTGGAAGATAAGTTGTTGTTGGTGGGCAATTACTGTCTGCAGGGTGCTGGTCAAACAGTTACTGTTTCTTTCATGATTTTAAAGAGTTCAGCCAGGTATTCGTATAGTGGTCATGGGAGATTGCGTGGAGAGTTCAGCCAAAGTGAGATGGTTTGCATGGAGTCTGAAGCTGGTGCCTGGGACAGCAGATGGCGTTTCCTTCCTTCTGGGGGTTGTGATGGATGGTTGTTAGAGTCACATGGAAAAGATCTGTTTGCAGTGGCTGTTCATGAGTCTGGTCATTTCTGGGACTGGCCCACTCCTCCGTTGATGAGACCATCATGAAAACATACTTCAAAAGTACATTCGGAAGCCCTGATTATAGCAAGTTGCCCCAAGATGGTGTCTCGTGTTCTGGGTAGAGCAGTAGTATGGCGCCTAATTTCCATGCCCAAGGGCCACGCCAAAGGGCCCTCTGGTGAGGCCCTCAGGTGTGGGCCCGCCGGTGGCCCACTGGATTTTAAATTCCTTGCAGCTTGCTTTGGTGCCTCGAGGAGGGGAGCAGGAGGAGCTCACTTTCTGCTCCCTGCTGCCAGTGCCCATCGGGGCTGGAAAGGAAGGACCTGCATCTAGATTTTTCAAGGATTTACATAAATTATACTGTGTTATAGTTTATGTGCATAATTGCATTCTCCCTTGCTCTGCCCAGGCTTCACCCAACAGTGAAAATACCTATGATTGGCCTGATACATGTACTTTCAGAATAGCAACTATGTCAAGTACACACACAGGTGACCACTTATGCTAGTATGACTAAAATACCTAGATTTTTGTGTGTTCATGTGTAAATTTAGGTGGCTTTTTATAAAATTACCTTCAGTGAGGGAAATTGCCAAAAGCCATTTACTTGTGTAAAAGTAAACTAGAGAGCTCTTTACTCTGCCTGCAGGAAAAAATATTCATTAAAAGGAAGCCTAAAATGGTACCACATTATGACACATGTGTGCATATATCCTGCTTCCTGATCACTGGTTGTTACCTATTTGTTGTTTCTTTGTTCATGCTGTTAAGCGTAAAAGAAAGGCTAAGAACTGGCTCCCACAGAAACCTAGGAGGGCTATTTGGGGACCAATGGACAAGCATCTCTTGAAGCACATGCCATCTGTTAACTCTGCCAGGGGGTTGACGGAGCACTCCTGGAGGAATCTCTAAGCTCAGGCAGCAGAACTCCCCCATTTCAGCCAACACCATGTGTGGATCTAGCTCCAGGAAATTCACCTTTGTTCGACTGGGCAGCATTGGATAAAGGATGCAAAGCCAAGCGGTGGAATGGTGGAGCAGAGAAAGTGCTTCCTTCAGGAGACTTAACCTCAGAGAAGCTGGGCACAGCAGGCAAGGCAGTATCATCTTTGGGAGTCATGTTGGTTGACATTTTTCTTGCTAAAGCTCCAGTCCCCTTCTCTGCCGTAATCCCAGTCCCTATTGGGTTGAAGCAAGGGCCTTCTAGCTGTAAGAAGGTTACCCTTGAGGACATTTGGAAAGAGCGAATTAGGACTGAAGCTGTTATTTGAGAATCAGTAATTTCTGTCTCAGAATTTACTAAACAAGTGGTGGCTGAACTAGGAGACCATGAAAATAAGTTGGAGGATCTGGAGCAATGTTTTGATAAGTTAGATCAGCAAGTCTCCACTCTTCATGGGTCCAGCACACCCTTTATTAAAGATACTTTAGTGTTGCATCAACTGTTAGAGGCATTAGAGAATGAGCACAATCAAGAATTTAAGGCTTCTGAATTTTCCCAAGAATAGATTTTTGGCACCCACTGCATTATGGACTATATATTTGAGAGGTGTTCTGAAAATTAGTAAGCTGGAAGAAATAGGGGTCTCCAAAATGCTTTATGTACCATCTGGAAGGAAGATCGAAAGTAATGAAGAAGGGGCCATAGATACTTTGGAAATTTCGGCCTTCATGGAATCATCTAACTTTTCAACTCGTGCTGCCTTAATGGTTGTCTTGTGCTCTGAGATGGACAAATCTGTAATTTTAAACTATTTTTAAGTTTAAGAATATTTCCTTCTGTGGTCAGAAAGTGATATTGTTTCCAGATATGGATAAGGCCACACAATCACATAGAAGGGGCTTTTGTTTTTTTACAGTAGAAACCCCAGGTGTTAGCTATAGGGCTATTTGATTCTCTTGAAGGTGTATTGTTTTGTATCAAGGGAATCGTTTTTTTTTTTCTGACCCTGTTCACATACAAATGTTTCTTGCAAACAAGAGTTCCTCATAGATTTTCTTGGTTTGCTCTGTCACCAGCCTGTTGGATTGGAGTTGATGAAAATTGTTTTAGGTGGCACTTGTTAGGCAGACTGGCTTATTTTCTTTAGTTTCATTTCCTTTTTAGGGCTCCCCCCTCCCAAAATGTGCTAAAGGTAAAACACAAAATACTGCCTGTATAATTTCTGATGGCTTTATTATTATTATTATTATTATTATTATTTATGGGTGTCTGTCTTTTGTTGGTTTATTATTCTATTAATCTGTATGTTTGAAATTCAAATTTTAAGAAAAGTATGCACTGATGACTCTGTGTGACTGCCGGAGACCCTGTTTTTGAAGGAGAGCTGTTGTTTCAGTTGCCCTTACTCAAGATGGCCACCAGAGCCAGATTTTCCATTAGACACAGTAGGCATTTGGCACTACTTGTAAGCTTATGAGGGCGGTACAAAGTACCTATGGACCTGCAATGCTGCCTGAAAACTCTGAAAATTACCCGCTATGCCTAGGTCCATTTATCACCACCTTTTGTTGTCTGTCAGTCAACCAATCTCTGATCCAGTTCACCACCTTGATTCCTGTTCCCAGGCTGCTCAGTTTATTGAAAAGTCTCCTTTGAGGAACAGTATCAAAGGCTCGGCTGAAATCAAGGTATATCACATCCATCACATGCCCTTGATCTAGTTCTCTGGTCACCCAGTCAAAGAACTCAATCAGATTTGTTTGGCAAGATCATGCGGAATTGAAGAAGGCATTTCTCCTCCTTCGTCCTGGAATTCTACAGCTTGGTGGTCTCTTGTTTGGCTGAATTTTCCTTGTAAATGTGTGGTTAAGTTGACGTCAATTCATTATATATTTTATGATCTTGCTCCCTTGGTGGCTTTCTTGAGCTCGGGCTTGTACTTCACCTCTATCCAGTACTTTTTTAGCACAATGATCTATAAATATTTATAGAGTATATGGCAGGTCCTGTCGTCTTCTGCCCCTATGCAAACAGGAAGTCTGTATCGGAGAGGGCAGAAGTGGCAGGGCAGGAACAGAGATGCAGTGCTGGAGAGTTTGGGGAAGTGCTGCATTGTGGTTTAAATGCCATTGCTAGCGCTGCAGGTCCCACAGAGGGATGGTAGTATTGCAGGCCTGCCTTGTATCCTTGCACTAGACCTGGGTTTCCTGAAGGCACATGCTAATAAAATCTGACAGGAAAGGAGCTTCCCAACCAGTATACTCTTTCTCTGAAAGCTCTGTAAGGTGGCTGTGGTAGCTTCTGTTTCAGTTTCACTTTGAGAGATGCTAGGATAGGCTAGTTGGAAATCTGCATGCAAGCGGTCGTTGCTGCTCATTTTCCCATCCCCCACCTGCTCCAAGCTGCCTAAATCTAAACATGCAGTTCTTCCATTTCTCCATGGATTTGAATGGCAAATGAAAATAACAAAAACAAATCACATTTTGTTTTATTTTTCATGGTATTTTTCTCTTTGTTGCAAATGAATGCACATCCAAGCTAGGGCAGACATGTCCGAGTCGGTATCAGAATTGGGTCACGATCATCCCTAATTCAAAAGCTGAATAGTAAAGTCATTGCTGACTCCTAGTGACCCAGCAGCTCTTAGGTTTTCTTGGCAAGGTGTGACTGGAAGTAGATTGCCAAGCCTTTCTTCTGAGGCAATGGAGGGTTAAGTGACTTTCTTGGTCACCAGGCTGCTTCTCCAACCAGAAGGCTACTTCTCCACTCCTATGAAAGTGTAAGATCCAAATATTCTATTCTACCTGATGGACTGAGTCGTCTTATATTATAAAATCTACTGTATACCCTGAAATGTATCCAGGAATTGGAACTTGTGTGCTTTTTCTATGGACCTTATTGTATTTGTATTATCCTGAAACTATGGGACCTTCTACTAAAATGTGCAAAGTAATTAACGTGAATTGGCATGTAGTAATATCTTCCCTGTGACTAAGCCACTTAGCACATGGTAAATCGTGCACTTATCACTTAATGTGAAATAGGGTGGGGCCTGAGTAGGTTATGGGCAAAGAGTGGGCATGAACTGCACACTGCATTTAGCAAATGGTAATTAGCATGGGCACACTTAATGCTACCTCAATAGATGGTATTAAGTGCACCCTTGCAGACTGTGAATTAACGCCCAGTAAAGGACATTACCATATGGTAAGTGCAGGGGGCATCTAGGCACATACACACGTTATCACATGGCTTTTGTGCTTACAGTGCATTGAGGTTTGCTCTTCACACATGGTAAGTGCAAAAACTAAGTGCACTTTAGTAAAAGGGCTCCTGTGTTTCACTATTGCTTGTCTTTTTTTCAAATTCATACTATTTTTTGTATAGCTCAACATGATGGTATGTTTGCATAGCCTCAAGCTTTTGCAAATGGAGCATGAACAGAGCAAATCAATGGAATGAAGCCCGAAAACATCTTTGCTGTTAACATGAAGTATGGCATTGATTATAATCACTTAATGTAAATAATGAAGTTGTTTGCAGCTAGTTATGTACATCAACCAAATACTGCAGCTTCAAGAGCACATGCTACTCCTGTAGTGTGAATCTTGCTCAGAGTTTTTATAAAGTTATTTCCTCAGTTATTGCCATTAGATTGATTGATTGCATTTGAATCGCAGAGAAGCCGGCGTGCTTGGCTTACTGGCGTGCTAAATGAGTGATGTCTCTTTAAGTACAAAACACAGTGGATATCACTGCTACAGAATTATTCAACCACATGATTATTCTGAATTAGCAACATTTTTGGTTCCATGACTGGATTTTATGTGGTTATCAAGAGCTATCGTCACAATTTACTTTCATAACTGGAACAATTTAAAGAGATGAGTAAAATAAACTTTGAATATAGATTTAGTAGTGTTGTTTTAAGCCATTTTCTATTAGTGTATATGGAAGCGTCTTCAATTACTTGGTGAGAGGGAGTAACTGGTGAAATAAAAGATCATAGCGGAATGTGATTGAGCATCAGGAAGCGGGATTTGTTTCCAAACTGCCATGGTGGGTGTGGGCATTATTACAAAATTTAAGAAGATATAGAAGGGGGCTTAGGCATTTTGTTTTAAGTGTTGGTTTTGTAAGCAACAAAGCCGGAGATGACAAAGGAGGTGGAGCTCATCACTGTAACAGTTTTGGGGCATGTCT
Source organism: Ichthyophis bannanicus (assembly GCA_033557465.1). Classification (NCBI taxonomy): domain Eukaryota; kingdom Metazoa; phylum Chordata; class Amphibia; order Gymnophiona; family Ichthyophiidae; genus Ichthyophis; species Ichthyophis bannanicus. The sequence continues at coordinate 25,898,876 of CM066050.1, read as the reverse complement.
TGGGAGAGATTTGGAATACAGTGGTAGGAAAAGGGTGGAGAGACCAGCTAAAAGACATAGTAGAGGAAACTGATGAAGGTTTGTACGTGGAAAGTGCTCTGCCCGTCTCTCTAAAATCAGGGCTGGTCCAAGGGCTTTTGCTGCCCTAGGCAGTTCCACCATGCTGCCCAGTGCTGTGCTGTGCTGCTCCATGCTCACCCCCCCCCCAATTTCATCTGGGAGAGGGGACATATAGTGATCCATCAATGTTTTTTTAAGCAGCAGCCCCTTGCACCCTCAATAGCCTACTGCACCTGCCCCCTTCTGACACAACTTACTGCCCCCTCCAACAGATAGTTGCTTTGGAAGGGATAGGAGCAACAGACCATAAGTGTGTGCATATGTGTGGTCACTTTAAGGCCTGCCATGGCTCTGAAGCGATGGTAGAAAGCCACCAATTAAAAAAATTGTGCAGTGGCTAAAAGTTGCCGGGCCATCCACCGGGACCTACCATCATAGGCATCCGCCTAGTGGATGGTCCAGCTCTGCCTAAAGTGCATGAATCTCAGTAGACTGGATGGACAACTTTGACCTTTATCAGTTTTCTTGTATTTGTCTTGTGTCTCATTCTTTTAATTCTAATAATTCTTATTATTTTAGAGTAGCCTAGTGGTTAGAATACTGGCTTGGTAACCAAGCAACCAGGGTTTGATTCCCACTAGCACTCCTTGTGGCCTTGAGCAAGTCACTTAACCCTCCATTGCCTCGGAAGAAAGGCCTGGCAATCTACGTCCAGTGACACTGCCAAGAAAACCCAGGAGCTTCTGGGTCACCAGGAGTTGGGACTGACTCAAAGGCACACTTTGCATTGCATTATTTTAGACCCCTGATGCAGGCATAGTTGCCGTAACTTGGCCAAGTCGGGTCTTTAATAAAGTGTATTAATAGAAGACCGTCTCATGTGGCTGTGCCCCCTCTGTACGCCTTTTTTTTGGCGCTCTTGTTTCTTCTTTTGTTTTCATGATTTCAGCTTTACATGTGTGTACGTGTGTGTATACACTTATGCACAAAAATCCTATATAGAATATATTTTTATGAATTTATTTCAACTGCCACAAGGTAAGGCTGTAAATGGAGGATTTTAGAAAGAATGTTCAAGTTAATTTGGAGATGTCCAGGGCAGAACGTGCAGAAACACGACAGGGATGTCTATGTCTCTGACTGATTTCAGAAACATTGGAAATCCCTGATCTGGACATGCAAGAGGGTGGGCACATCAACATCTCCAGTAGGGACACCTAGGTTGGGAAAGTCCATCTCAGGGAAGCTAGCATAAGGGGATGTCTAGTGGTTTAGCAAATCATGACGTCAGAGAACACTAGATCATAAATTAGATCATTCTGAAACTAACATCCAGCTGTCAAGGACGTAATGCCCACCAATCTATGTCTGCATTTATTCCATGAGGCACCACTGATTGTAACTTAAAAATTCATTGTTGTTTTTTGTGGAGCAATTTAAAGTTACGATCTCCTCCCCTCAGATTAGATGGAACATGATCCAACATCAGCTAGTTCAAATCCTCAAAACAATGTCCAAACTGCTGACAATGAGGAACCATTGGGGCTGTCATTAGCGCTGTATTAATACGTGAGCGATGTTCAAGCAAACACTTCTTTATAGCTGAAAGCTGGATGTTAGTTTCAGGATGATCTAATTTATGATCTAGTGTTCTCTGACTTCATGATCTGTATAAATAGGAACCGGATATGGCAAGGTTCATTCACCTGAGGAAGAGCTTAGAAGCTAGATGGCTTGAAACACTATGTGGTGTTGTGAGGACCTTGTTGTTTTCAACACCAGTGATTAGCCGCTCTCTCAACTAGTACAGCTGTTTGGTTGACATTAATGTCTGGGGAGGTGCGGCAATCAGCAGCATTACCATCGCCGAAAGGGCATCTTCGGAACAGTCAGCTAAGTGTTACATAAATGACTGTCTGTCTTAGCGAATAATAATCATTTTTGAGTTTTGAGACATGTATTACTATTTGGAACGGCAGCCGTTCATGCGGCCGGTTCTGTTTAGGCCTTACAGATCGTCTTAAATTTGATTAAAAAGGAGGACCCACTACAAGAGAGGTATTCCTTTCATGGTGGGTAATCGGACAAAAAATAAATAATTAACCTTTTAGTTAGGTTCTGTTTATAGAATTGTTTACTTTGGGAAATAATTTTTTGTTTGGAGGACATGATTATTGGCACCCTTGTAAACAACTGAAATCTGTTTGAACTGAAGAACCACATTCCCACTGCAGTAAAATTAGATGCACCTGTTGTCAGTTTTCAGATCACTTGAATCAACCAATGAATAATGACTGTAATGTTTAAAATGGCCACATTCACTCCCTGTTCCATTTTCCCAATGGTGAAGACGACTACTACTACTGAGCATTTCTGTAGCGCTGCAAGTTGTACACAGCGCTTTACAGACAAATAAATAAGAGACAGTCCCTGCTCATTAGAGCTTACAATCTAGTCAAGACAAACACAGAAGGAGCTTACAATCTAGTTAGGACAAACACAAAGGTGTAGATAGGGGGGAAGGAGGTTAGGTGAGTCAAGAATGGGTTACATTACAAGCAGCGGTTACTACAGGCTATGCAGCATAACTACATACAGCATAAATACATTACAAGCAGGCTGTGCAACATGGGTTACATTACAAGCAGCGGGTATGCCGATCGGGCCAGTGACTGGGTCTCCTGCACCTTGGAGTGCTTCAAATTTAAAAGTTCTGTGTCTGGGTGTTTCTTCGGCCTGATTGGCCTTGCGGTGGGGAGCAGGCAGGAGCATACCTGACTGCTCCCTTCTTCGATGCCGATCGGGCTGGTGGCTGGGTCTCCTGTGCCTTGGAGAACTTCAAATTTAAAAGTTCTGTGCTGGGGTGTTTCTTCAAGACAAGAGAGCTGCCTGAGACATACAGAAAAGTCATTAACAAACTTCAAAGGCACACAAGCAATGTTTCTTCTAAGCTGTGCTGAATCCTCTGCTGGTGCTGTATGATCCTAAGCCTGGTCGCTTTGCACATCTCCCACCAGCAGGAATGTTAGCGGAGGACTCTGTGCAGCTTAGCGGGAACACCGAGTACAAGGCCATCTCCAAAGACCTTGAGATTCCTATGTCTACAGTTTGCAATGTTATTAAGATGTTTTCTGCTCATGGGACTGTCAAGAACCTCCCAGGACATGGTGGGAAGAGGAAAATTAATCCAAGAAAGCTTCAAAGGTTAGTGCGCACTGTTGGAAACACCACGTATAATATCCAAAGAGCTTAAGGCTGATCTGGCGTGGTGGTTTCAACCCACACTATATGCCACACACTAAAAGTACTACATGGGTGAAGGCCAAGGAGGACCCAACTGCTCAATGACGGATCTGAAAAAGCACACCTAATCTTTGCCCAAACTGATCTTGAGAAACCATAATCCTTCTGGGAAAACGTTCTGTGAACAGGTGAAACCAAACACGAACCCCTTGGCAATGTAGACCAGCGATACATTTACAGGCGAAGAAATGAAGCTTATAAAGAAAAAAAACACCTTCCTACAGTTAAATATGGTGGAGGTTCCATAATGTTGCGGGGCTGTTTTGCTGCCTCAGGAAGTGGAGGCTTGGAATGTATTGAAGTCGGAGGAGTAACAAGGTAATTTGGAGCAAAATGTGCTATCTAGTGTCAGAAAGATAGGTCTTGGTCAAAGGTCATGGATCCTCCAACAAAACAATGACCCAAAACTACAAATGAAATGGTTTAAAAAGGAATAAATGGGCAGTTTTAAACAGCCCAGCAATGAATTCTGATCTCGGTCCAATCAAGAACCTTTGGAAAGAGCTGAAATCTGCCATTGGTAAAAGGAATCCTGGAAACATTCATGAGCTGGAATAAATCACAGTTGATGAGTGAGAAAAATTACCAGAAAACAGATGTACAAAACTTATAGATGGCTAGAAGAAACATTTGGAGGCTTTCATCACTGCCAAGGGTTGTGCAACTTACTATTAGTGGAGGGTACCATTAGTCCTGTCCAGGTCATGTTTTTTTTTTCTCAGAAATTACTACATCTAAGTTGCAGAGACATCTTTTTTTGTTCTATATCTTTGAACATGCTATTACAATATTAGGATGACATAGAGTTGGAATATTTCCAATTATTTCTCAAGATATTGTACACAACATACCTAAAATGCAAGGGTGCTAATAATGTTGACCACAACTGTATATGTATTGTGGATTGATATAGTGTATCTGGATTTTCAGAAAGCCTTTGACAAGGACCCTCATGAGAGACTCTTGGCGAAGTTAAAAAGTCATGGGATAGGAAGCAGTGTATATTGTGGATCAGGAACTAGTTAAAAGATAGAAAGCAGAGGGTAGGGATAAATGACCAATTTTCTCAATGGAGAAAGGTGAATAGTGGAATACCCCAGGGATTTGTACTGGGCCCACTGCTTTTTAACATCTTCATAAAATGACCTGGAAATAGGAGTAACAAGTGAAGTGATCAAACTTGCAGATGACACAAAATTATTCAGCTATTAAAACACAAGAGAACTGTGAAAAATTGCAAGAGGAGCTTGATAAATTGGAAGACTGGATGACCAAATAGCAGATGAAATTTAATGTGGACAAGTGCAAAGTATTGCTTCTAGGAAAGAACAACCCAAACGATATAGTTACACAATGTAAGGCTCCACATTATGACTGCCATTCCGGAAAAGGATTTAGGTGTCGTCATGGATAATATAATGAAACTCTCTGCCCAGTGAGCAGCGACGGCCAAGAAAGCAAATAGAATGTTAGAAATCATAAGGAAAGGAATGGAGAGCAAAACCAGGATATCATGTACCTCTTGTATCATTCCATGGTGCAAGCGCACCTTGAATAGTGGATATAGCAGATGGTAAAGGGGATGGAAAGATACCCTTATGAGAGATGGTCTTCAACTTGGAAACGAGACAATTGAGGGGAGATATGATGATGTTAAGTGCCGTCGAGTCTGTGTCAACTCATGGCGACCCTCTGTATAGTTGTCCTAAACTGTGTTTGGTCTTCAGTCAGGAGATAAGATAGAGGTTTACAAATTAATGAATGGCATGGAATGGGTAAACATGGATTGGTTGTTTACTCTTTCAAAAAGAAGAAAGACTAGGGGGAACTCAATGAAACTAACAATGTAGCCCATTTAGGACTTATAAGAGAAACTATTTTTTCACTCAATGCCTAATCAAACTCTAATGTGTTACTGGAGGATGCAGTAATAGCTGTTAGCAGGGCCGGATTTAGCTATACGCCATGTACGCCATGGCGTAGGGCCCACAGCTGCAAAGGGCCCACAAAAATTGAAGTAGTTAGGCTTTTTTTTTTAATAAAATAAAAAAAAACCTGCTGGCTGCCGCCGCGGGGCCCCCTCTGCTGCCGCGGCAGCATGGACTGACCCGCGGGGGCCCCCTCTGTAAGCTCGGTCCCTCCCTCCGTGCCTCCGTGTCTCCCTCCGTGCAGGCTGTTAGAGACGCGAAGGCAGACTGTCTCCTTCTGCCTTCCCGTCTCTGTTAAGCCCGCAGGGCTGATGGGAAATTTCCCATCAGCCCTGCGGGCTTAACAGAGACGCGAAGGAGACAGTCTGCCTTCGCGTCTCTAACAGCCTGCACGGAGGGAGACACGGAGGCACGGAGGGAGGGACCGAGCTTACAGAGGGGGCCCCCGCGGGTCAGTCCATGCTGCCGCGGCAGCAGAGGGGGCCCCGCGGCGGCAGCCAGCAGGTTTCTTTTTTAAAAATAAATTTTACTTTAGGCCGGGGGAGGGGGAGGGGGAGGGGGTAGGACTGGTAATTGGGGGGGCTGGGACTGGGGCTGGAAGTGGGTATGGCATGGGACTGGAAATTGGCTGGGACACGGAATGGAAATGAGATGGGGTGATTAAGGCTGGAGGTGGGCTGATGAGGAGGACTGGTAATGGGCTGTGGGCTGTTGGGGGGGGGGGTTAGAACTGGTAATGGGCTTTGGGGGGGTTAAGACTGGTAATGGGCTGTGGGCTGATGGGGGCTGTCTGGTAATGGGCTATGGGGGTTGCTAGGACTGGAAATGGGCTGGGGGGGGGTTAAGACTGGAGGTGGGCTGATGGGGTTAGGACGGGTAATGGGCTGTTGGGGGGGGGGGTTTAGAACTGGTAATGGGTTTTGGGGGGTTTAGACTGGTAATGGGCTGTGGGCTGATTGGGGCTGGCTGGTAATGGGCTATGGGGGGGGGCTAGGACTGGAAATGGGGTTGGGGTGTTAAGAATGGAGGTGGGCTGATGGGGTTAGGACTGGTAATGGGTTTTGGGGGGGTTTAGACTGGTAATGGGCTGTGGGCTGATGGGGGCTGTCTGGTAATGGGCTATGGGGGGGCTAGGACTGGAAATGGGCTGGGCGGTTAAGACTGGAGGTGGGCTGATGGGGTTAGGACTGATAATGGGCTGTTGGGGGGGTTTAGAACTGGTAATGGGCTTTGGGGGGGGTTAAGACTGGTAATGGGCTGTGGGCTGATGGGGGCTGTCTGGTAATGGGCTATGGGGGGGGTTAGGACTGGAAATGGGCTGGGGGGGGTTAAGACTGGAGGTGGGCTGATGGGGTTAGGACTGGTAATGGGCTGTGGGCTGATGGGGGGGGGTAGGACTGGCAATGGGCTATGGGGGACTGACTGGAAATGGGTTGATGGGGTTAGGACTGGAAGTGGGCTGATGGGGGGTTAGGACTGGTAATGGGTTATAGGGGGGGCTTAAACTGAAAATGGGGTGATGGGGGGTTAAGGACTGAAAATGGGGTGATGGGGGGTTAAGGACTGTAAGTGGGGTGATGGGGGGGCTAGGACTGGTATTGGGTTGGGGGGTTGCTAGGACTGGAAATGGGCTGATGGATGGCTAGGACTGGAAATGGGCTGATGCAGGGACTAGAAGGGAATGGATGCTGGGTGAGGCTGGAACTAGAAGGGAGCTGATGTTGGGGGAGGATTAGAATGGGATGGGGCTGGAAGAGTAAAATGGAGAAGGGAAAAATATTTTGTGTGGGAGGGATAAAAAATCTACAATTGGCCGGGTATTGGGAGAGTAAGTGGGGATTGAGGATGGAGGGGTAAAATTTGAGTGGATGAAATAGGAATGAGGAAAGAGCAAAAGGAGAAAGATTAGTATGTTAAAGCAGATGTAGAGAGAGAATGGAAAAAAATCTAGAAGAGAGAAGAAAGGACAAATGGACAGCAGACGATGGAGAGTTAGCAGAAGACACGAAGAAACCAGAAGAAAGTGGCTGGAGCAATTGCAGCTGAAAAAAATGCACAAAAGGTAGAAAAATATCTCTTTATTTGAATTTATTAATTGGAATATGTCAGCTCTGGTAAATGTGCATCATTAACATCTGCGCTTTGTTTAGTACAAGAGCAAATTAATGTATAGTTTTATTTCTATAGTGTTGTACATTCCAAGTTTGGCTTTTGGGATTCCCAGTTTAATTATTGTCTTCCTATTTCTAAATTGTGATTACTTGTTTGGTGATGGTCTATGTTCTGCATGTGTAACTGAGCTGAGGTGTTCTGTTTATATAATTCCTATTTGACATTGCCACTTGTTCTCTTTCCCCAGTAGGTCATGTATTGTTGTTCTCTGAAATGTATTGGTTTAATATTTGCAGTGTTGCCTTTTGATTGGTAGAGTATGGTGCTTTGTGAGTCCTGGTAGTGCTGTTAGGATACGGCGGGTTTACTATGGGCAGTTTTTGTAGTAGTTCCTAATGTGTCTGGCAGTTGGCACTGGATTATAGTAATGTAGAAATCTTTTAGTCTTTCTTTATCCATACACTCATTAAGAGGCACGTTTACTAAAAGTTAGTATATGGTAACATTATGCAAATATTTATGCAAATGAGGCCCCTTATGCAAATGAGGTCCGCACCACCCTTGGGCCGCCCCTGCTGGGGGCCCACAATTTTTGTTGGCGTAGGGCCTCACTCAAGGTAAATCCGGCCCTGGCTGTTAGAACTCACTTGATGGCACTTAAAAAAATACTAACTGTTGGCAAGGTATGAACGGAAATACAGTAGATTGCAAGGGCTTTTCTTCTGAGGCAGTGGAAGGTAAAGTGATTTGCCCAAGGCCACAAGGTAGTAGTAGACTGGCTAATCTACTGAAGAGGGCTTTAAACTAGATTCGTTGGGGATGGGTGAAGAAAGCCCCCAGGTAAGTGAAAGCCCCCAGGTAGGTGATACATTAAATATCTTTATGGAAATGGGTAACAGGGGTAACACATGGAAAGCAGTGTGTATTAATGCCTGTAGCATGGGAAATAAGATCCCTGAAGTTGAAGCTTTGGTGGGAGTGGCTGACTTGGATTTAGTGGCAGTTACAGAAACATGGTTCACAGAAAACCATGACTGTGATGTAACTATACCTGGCTATACTTTATTCAGAAAGGACAGGGTAGGAAGAAGGGGAGGAGGAGTGGCACTATATGTAAAAACTACTATTAAAGCTTTGGAATTACAGAGCTTAAAAGGGAGAGAGGAGGCATTGTGGGTTAAACTAGAAAGAGGGAAAGAGAAATCTATTTGCATTGGTGTGATATACAGACCTCCCTCACAAGAGGAAGAAGTGGACAGAGAGTTAATTGAAGACATACGCAGCATTGCTAGGAAAGGGGAAGTGCTACTGCTAGGAGATTTCAATATGCCAGATGTTGATTGGCACATTCCTGCTGCAGTATCATCTAGAAGTAAGGAGATCCTGGATTCTCTACAGGGAGAACTATTCAGGCAATTGGTAACAGACCCCACACGTGAAGGGGCCATACTGGACTTGGTGCTTACCAATGGTGAGAGTGTTTCTGATGTTGTAGTGGGAGATCATTTTGCATCCAGTGACCACCAGATGGTGTGGTTCAGTATTAGGACTAGGGCTGTTAGAATCCATTCCAAGGTGAAGATCTTAGACTTTAGGAAGACTAACTTTGCGAAGATGGGCCAATACCTCAGGGAGTCGTTAGTGGGATGGGAACAGCTGGGGGATGTAGAAAAACAGTGGGCAAAACTGAAAGGGGGTATTTTAAAGGCAACCAACCTTTTTGTTAAAATGGTAAATAAAGGCAAAAGGAACAGGAGACCGCTATGGTTTTCGAAGGAAGTAGCTGAAAAAGTGAAGAAAAAGAGGGAGGCCTTCATGAAATACAAGAGATCACAGAGAGAGGAAGACAGGCATCTGTATTTGGAAAAACTTAGAGAAGCTAGCAAAGTAGTCAAGAAGGCAAAGATTCAAAAGGAGGAGGAAATAGCCAATGCAATAAAATGGGGGGATAAGACATTTTTCAGATATATTAGTGAGAAGAGGAAGGGCAAAAGTGGTATTGTCAGACTCAAGGGTGCAGGGGGGGAATATGTAGAAGCTGATAAGGATAAAGCGGAATTGCTTAACAAATATTTTTGTTCTGTGTTCACAGATGAAGAACCAGGAGCAGGACCTCAGAAAACACCCACAAATAAGAACAGAAGCGAGGGACATCTTGAACAATTTTCAGAAGACTGTGTTCGTGAGAAACTAGCTCAACTTAAAGTAGACAAAGCGATGGGACCGGATGGGATACACCCTAGAATACTGAGGGAACTTGGGGACGTTCTAGCAACTCCACTGACTGACCTTTTCAATGCCTCGTTGGAGTCAGGAGTGGTGCCAAAGGACTGGTGAGAGGCTCATGTGGTGCCTTTACACAAAAGCGGAAGTAAGGATGTGGTTGAAAACTACAGGCCGGTTAGTTTAACTTCGGTGGTGAGTAAATTATTGGAAACGCTGCTGAAAGAGAAAATAGTGAGGTTTCTGGAGTCCGGCGGATTACAGGATCCGAGGCAGCATGGATTCACCAGAGGCAGGTCTTGTTAGACAAATCTGATCGATTTCTTTGACTGGGTGACCAGGGAGTTGGACCGAGGGAGAGCTCTAGATGTGGTGTATTTAGATTTCAGTAAAGCCTTTGACACTGTTCCTCACAGGCGACTTATAAACAAACTGAGCACCCTAGGGATGGACCCTAAAGTTACTGCTTGGGTTAGAAATTGGTTGGGTGGGAGGCGACAAAGAGTACAATGGAGCTCACTCTGAGGAGAAGGATGTTACCAGTGGTGTGCCCCAGGGATCTGTCCTTGGTCCGATTCTTTTTAACATCTTTGTTAGTGATATAGCGGAAGGGCTGTCGGGTAAGGTTTGCCTCTTTGCGGATGATACCAAAATCTGTAATAGAGTAGACACCCAGGAAGGTGTGGATGGCATGAGGAGGGATCTAGCTAAGCTTGAAGAATGGTCTAGAATTTGGCAGCTGGGATTTAATGTTAAAAAATGTAAGGTCATGCATTTGGGCTGCAGCAATCCAAGGGAGCAATACAGTATAGGAGGTGAAGTACTTTTGTCCACTAAAGAAGAGCGGGACCTAGGCGTGGTTGTGTCTGATGATCTTAAAGTAGCTAAACAGGTAGAAAAGGCGACGGCAAAAGCTAGAAGGATGCTTGGGTGCATACGGAGAGGAATGGCTAGCAGAAAAAAGGAGGTGATAATACCTCTGTATAAGTCTTTGGTGCGACCTCATTTGGAGTATGGTGTGCAATTCTGGAGACCGCACCTTCAAAAGGATGTGAACAGGATGGAGTCGGTGCAGAGGGTTGCTACTAAAATGATTAATGGGCTTCATTATAAAGCATATGAGGACAGACTTAAGGATCTTAATATGTACACCTTAGAGGAAAGGCGGGATAGAGGTGATATGATTGAGATGTTTAAATACCTCCGTGGCATAAATGTTCAGGGAGAGAGCCTCTTTCAATTGAAAGCACGTTCTGCTACGAGGGGACATGGGATGAGGGTGAAGGGAGATAGTTTCAGGAGTGATATGCGGAAATATTTCTTTACAGAAAGAGTAGTGGATCCGTGGAATGGTCTCCCAGTGGAGGTGGTAGAGATGAGGACAGTAACTGAATTCAAAAAAGCATGGGACCAACACAGAGGATCTCTAAAGGTAGAAAGTGGACTGTTGTAGTTGTTGTTATGGAAGGACAGACTAGATGGGCCTTGTGATCTTTTTCTGTCATCATGTTTCTATGTTTCTATGTTTAAAAAAAAGATTTGGACAAGTTCCTGGAGGAAAAGTCCATAAACAATTATTAAAGAGGACCAGGGAAATCCAATGCTTACATCAGGATAAGCATTGTGGAATCTGTGTACCTTTCTGGGAACCTGCCAGGTATCTTATGACCTGGATTTGCCACTTTTCAAAATAGGATACTGGGCTTGATGGACCTTGGTCTGACCCAGTATGACATTTCTTATGTTCTTATGATACCCTGAAACCAAGCTGACCAGTTGTTCCTCAAGAACTTATTACAGAATGTGTCTGGGGGCATTGTTTCCATATATTCTGAATCCGGTAGGTCCAGTAGGATCCCATTAGAAAAGAACCCGATGAGATGGCATTAGTGGAAGCTCTGGTTGTATCATTAGCCGGTGATGCACATTGTTTTGCTTTCCTTATCAATATTCAGTGTTGGCAGGGATCATATTACTTTAAAAGCTGGCCTTGGCATTTAAAATACTTTGTGTGTTCAGCTAGCTGATGGCACTGACTCTAGCTATAATGATTAGTCAGCAACATTCAGCTAGTTACATGCATTTTAAAGTGCTTGTTTAACGCTTATTTAAAGTGTGGACTCTGCCCATGCTCTACCTAAACTCAGCCCCTGTGCATGCCATGAAACTCGTGTATATACTGTTAGGCTAGAAGACCAAAAAAAAAGCAACAAAGTATCTGTAAAATACAACAGAACCAAAAAAGCCAGATACCAGACTGGCAGAGTTTTCAGGTTTGAAAAAAAACCTTTCTTTATTGCCCCTACGCGTTTTGGCCTGTGGCCTTCCTCAGGGGGTATCTTTAGGGTGCAAACCTCAAGAAAACAAACATCAACAATTAAAATAAATCATATTAACAATCAAATACAATAAGAGTTAAAATTGATAAATAATATAGATCATAAAGATGAACATATAAAAACTGGAGAACCAAAAACCGCTACCATCTATAATCACCAAATGATAGGACATGATCTATAAAGTGCTCTGGATCTGTATACATGAAAAATATTAACAAGTAGCAAAAACAAGAGAACAAACGAGATGAGGAGGACATAACTAGAAACATGAATATTCCTATTGGTACCTTCTCTGTATAGAACCTCCATTAAAAAACATATATCACTAAAAAAGAATAGGAAGAATAAGACAGACAAATAATACATACAGATAAATGACCATGTAAATACAATATAAATTCATCAATAATCAATATGCTCAAATAAAGAAAATAAATAAATAAATAAAGCAAGCAAGCATACTTAAGAAACATGACTATGATACATGCATTGGAAACTAAAAACGTAAAAAGAACACTCATACGATAAAAATAGCATCTTAATTCCCCAAAGGACCAACTAAAAAATAAATATATAATGTATTTTGAAACGCATGAGGTTCCTCTAAAATTTAAAAAAAAAAAAAGGGATCACATCAAAAAATGAAAATCAGCCATTTCTTTGAAATTGTTTTGGCTGCATCAGAACGGGTTGAAACATCTCATAAAAACCGCAACAAAGGAGGAGCAATGCAACAGGGAAAAAGAGGAAAAAGGCATTGTGCCCAAAAATATCAGTGAACAATATAATCTCATAATACTCAGTTACTAAAAGTATTGTGTAAAACAAAAGAAAATAAATTAGCCTGCACACATCAAGCCCATAAAAAAGAAAAAGAAAAAGGGGGAAAGGAGTAATTGATTTGTTAATCTCTATTGCAGTAGCGACATACTGACAAACTACGGGAAATGTAGTGAAAAAAACTTGCCATGGCGGTGTGCATCCGCTGAGCCAGGATAAATCGTACTGTTAGGCTAGTCAGTATTTTGTAAGAGGTCCCTTGCATATGTAAATTACCAAAATACTGACATTTACACATGTTCTTACTTCCTAAAACAAAAATTCCTCCCTATATGTATTGCTAAGCGGTATAATTTTGCAAAGCCTTTTATTCTGACCTAAAGAGACTGAATATCATTGCAACATGTACTGCAGGGCCCCACACTCTTTATCGTGCTGCAGCGATTAGAGAGATTTCACCAACAGATGCTGCTGAGATTTCCTGGATTAGGGACATATGTTTAGTGATGGCTGCTAAATACATATATGGCTTCGAATATTGGCCCGTTTCTGAAATCATCCCCCAGCCTCTACCAAAACTTTCATACACCCACCAGTTTTCTGCAACATCCCTTGTGAATAGGCCATTGCCATACGTGAACCCTCAACCATAACAGGCTATGAATAGATATTTTAGAGCATGAAATAGATGAACCTATTTATTTATTTACCTTTAGTTCACAGGTAGCTCAAGGCAAGCTACATCCAGGTACAGTGAGGCTTACAATCTATTTACTCATCTATATTTATTTTAATGTGCATCCATCCAAGTTAAGTACATGGTTAGTAACTAGGCCCCACTGGGAGTAATAGGACTCGTGTTAAATTGCGTTAAGGCAGCTTAGGACAGTTGTATTTATTTATTTATTTACATTTCTTATATACTGCGCTATTGAAAATCAGTGCGGTTCACAATGAACAGAACAATGCTACAATGTATCAACGACAATGCGATACTTGAGGCAATACAGAGTGGCGTGACTTGTTCAAGGTTATAAGAAGCATCAGTGGAAAGCGTGAGATTTGAACTGTGGTTTTGCTGATTCATAATCTATTCTCTAACCACTAGGCTACTCCTTCACTCAATTAACTAACCAGCCAGTTCTTCATCAAAGGGCATTGAAACAATATTGCACAGTGGGACCCATGTAGCAGTGCTCTACCAGTCTAGTGGAAATATTAACGGCAGCTATTTGTCTTTCACAATTGCATATATTAAAATATAGCTAACTAGTACTCTTGGTTAAGAACCAGCTCTCCACACTAATGGAAATATTTTGTTTTTCCATACATCGGCACAAAATTAAAGACTAATTTTTCCTAGTAAGTTTTATTTTCAGCTACTTACTGAAATAATGGAAAATTTTATTATTTTTCTTTTGTGTAATGAACTGTTTCCACCATTTAATCACTTATGACTGTCTCCTAAAATGCAATGAAATAATAAGACTGTACAAATGTGGTTCAAATGAAACAATTATGCAAAGTTTTCTGGTCAGTATCTGTTAATTATAGAAAGAATCTTCTTATAACAGGATGGTGCTCTTTACATATAGAGGGGTCAGTTTTTAATGAATTGTGAGTGGCAACGATACACAGTTAATTTTGCCATTATTTTTAACAATTTCCATCCGTACCTAACCAGTTGGGATTGTAGCTGAAAATTTCCCTATTTAAGGCAACAGTTTGTATGAGTAGAGTTGTCAAGCTAAATTTAGCTGGTTTGTGCTGAAACTGTACATGGACTGGCTAAGCAAAGCTCCCATCACAGGAACCTTTCTGGAGTTTTCCTTTTTCTGGCTGGCTAAATCTTGTGTGGTCCTGTCAATTTGACCAGACAGGTTTAGCCAGCCAGAGGAGGGTACCCAGCTAACTTCCATAGTTGGTCAGGTGATACTTTCAAAAATTTAAATGCAATGTATTGAACCAAGGTCGTGAATCGCGACTTTCTGGAGAGCGGCGGGAGAGAAGAGGTGCGCCCGATGTTCAAGTTGCCAGCGTGCTAAGCAGATCTGTCCCTCCCTGTTCTGATGCCGTGTCAGAGGAGGGAGGAACCAGACCTGCTTAGCGTGCCGTGATTAAGCTTAAGGGGCGTATTTCAGCTGTCTGCCGTTGCCTGCCGCCACCACTTTTTCTTCTCTCGGCAGCAGGCAAATGGCAGATGGCTGAAATGCGCCCCTTAAGCCTTTGCCCCCTGTGCGGCCGCACCGCTCGCACACAGTGCTGGGTATGGTCCTGTGTTGAACAATTTCACCTTATACATCATTTTAGAACATCACTTTATGAAATGGTAGAGGCCCCTTCAGATCTACTGAAGAGATCTGTGAGAAGGGACCTATGTAGTCTTGCAAGCACTTGTATGCATTCCAAAATCTCTTTTGTTTGGCCTTTAAAGAGCCATTTAAATGGTTACCTAGGGGCATGTTTACTAAGCTGGGTAACGGTTAGCATAGGCAGCACAGGCTATTTGTAACTAGGTCCCATTGAATAACATGGAACCTAGTTACAAATAGTCTCTGCTTAGCGTTAGCCCAGCTTAGTAAACATGCCCCATAGTGGTTTGTCTATGTAAAATAGCTGGCTGAAATTTACCCCCCTCCCCAATCTTCATTCCTGGGGACATATTTTGGGAAGGACTGGAAAATAACACGTAGATTGTATTTCAAGTCTATGATGATTAAGGATGTATATTCGTTTGAAACAATATGGAAAATGTTGGCAATATTTCCCAATTCATTTTGCATCGTTTTCAAGTGAAAACTACAGAGGAAATAACGCGTCCTGGGTTTTGTCGGTGAGCGTGCACTATTTCTGAAAACCAGGAAGTGACGAAAGAAAACTGGAAGAAGGTGAAAAGAAGGTGAAATGCACCCCCCTAATGCTGATTTTGTTCCATGAAGAAACTCCTTACATAAAAAATACAGGTGCAAAGGTTCACAGATCTGTTGCCTTCAAGGCAGGTTTCAAAGAGAGAGAATGCATTTGATTTCCCGTTAAAGGTGCAAAGTCCATCAGAAAAAAGGATCTGCAGACTTTGCGAAAAAAAGGCAGTTTAAAAATTGCCTCTTTAAAAGGCAGCACAACTTACTAAAGCTGTAGGATTCCTTGACCAATAAAACTGCTGGAACAGCTTATCACACTTATAACTTGTCATGAGTCAGGGTTTTGTGATTTAACAGACTGACGTGAAATGCCCATTAAGCCACTAGGAATAAAACAGCTGGATAGGGGTAAAGAAATGCATTATAGGCATTTAGGTCTGATAACTTTTATGTGGGCTATAGAGAGATCCATTACTCCATTATTACAGGAAATGAAATATTTCGTCCTATTTAGTAGTTGTGAAATTTGGAGGTTTTATACTGAGGCTTCACTTTAAATCCAAATACTTCTTCTAAAGAGGGTGGGTGCTGGGACATGTTGTGATGAAAACGATTGCATTTACTCCATGTCTGGATTTTCCTCTGAAATCCAAAGCACATACAAGACCAGACTACCTTTGGATTTGACTGTGTCTTGTGAATTTTCTCAACTGTTAGACTTCTGGTCAGGGAAGTGACTGCACTACACAGACTAAAGCAGCTATATCAGACGCAGCCTCACCAGGAAAGTCATTTGCTTTCCCAATGCAAAGAACTTTTACTATGTACAAAAAAACCCACCAGCCTACATCTTTGTTAGTTTAGCAGTAGAATTTGAATTTTTGGCTTTCTTCTACTTTTCATGAGATTTCTGTAATCTTAGCCAGGAAGGACCTTTCTCTGTTTCTTTACTCTGAGTGCTGAAGTAGCTTAGTGGTTAGAGAAGCAGGTTGCAAACTCGGGGCTCAAATCCCACTGATGTTCCTCGTGACCTTGAGTAAGTCGCTTCATCCTCCATCATTGTCTCAGGTACAGCTTAGATTGTAAGCCTACTTAGGTAAAGAATAACTTTGTCGGACTGTAACTCACCTGATGCTCAGATTTGGAAAAAGGGAGTAATACATCTGAAATCCAAGTCCTCCTACTCTAATGTCTGTTGAATATGGCCGTTTCTGTCAGTGGGTTTTGCTAGTTTAAGCTTTTGAAAAGTTGAAGGCGGGCAACGCCTGCAAAAATATGAGCGTTCCTCCCTCTATTGAACCCTGACCTCTGGAATTCAAAAGGCATCTCAGTTCACCTCACCAGAAACTCCTTTAGCCAGATTCACAGCATCCTGTTTCCTGACTACATATGTAACATAAATATATTAAAAAGCAGAACTTTATTAACAGGAGAACAGGGAATTTGGCAACCTCGGAACCAGGGAATATGTTAACGCTCAATTGAAAGGAATTAGAGGGCAGACTCACTTCATTATTCTGAAGGCTAATCAAAGAGCTACAGTAAGTAACTACAGTAAAGGAAGCTGTCTCTGGATTCCCCATGAGGGAAACTGATTAGAAATGACATGTGTGCCAGTAGAAAGAAGGAAGCCACACAAAGTATAGCATGCACAAATCATTTGCATTTCCTGCAACGTCTCGTCTATTATTCTTGAAGGTTGCTATAAAAGGCCGCAAAGAAATAATGATGGCAAGATTTTTTTTTTAAGTCTTCTAATCTCACCCAGTATCAAATACAGAAGCATAGTCTCGTCTGTTTTACTTGTACTTTTAGAGACCCGTAATGGAGATAAGCTGACTGAGAATTCATTTGGCTGCTTTGAAAATAACATCACTATATTTTGCATTCAATAAAACTGACAGCTGGTGGTTGGGAAACCTTAAGATCTGGAGGTATCTATTTACTTTGAGTGTTTGCAGTTATGGGTTAACAAGCAAAATTAAAGTATAATAACTTAAAGCTTGTTGAGGTCATTCCCAGCATTTTGCCATTCAGTTAACGCAGAATAAAACTTTTTTGTCATATGTTATTGAATATCGGGCACAAAAAACTAAAGTGTTTCACTACAAAATACTTCCAACAAAAAGTAGAACCAAAAAATCCTACTGTATCATTACCCTAAACATTCTAACCCAGGCCTAGAACAACACTTATTTTTATTGTTGGACCGTTTGCCATAAAAGGGAAATCCTAACTGTCCGACAATAAAAAAAATTAATTAATGTATTAATGAATGGCAGATAAGGCAGTGCAGTTGGCTACACCTGTTCAGATGGTAGTAAATTTGCCATGTTATCTGCCGCCTTCTCAGATAATGGGGTATGTTTACTTAAAGGGCACTACCCGTTAGCACGAGGTGTAGCATACCTCTCTAGCAGTTAGCATGTAATCCCATGGTAAAGGTCCTGCCCTAACTGGCTAGCGCATGATAGGGTGGGGACTGGTTAGGTTAGGAGTGGAATGTACGTGTTGATGCTGCATTATGATTAGAATGGATGTCTTGGGCACACACTAACCTGTTAGTGTAGGTGCACCTAATACTATGTCAACGGATGGCGTTAAGTGTACCTGCATGCCAGTTGGCATGGTGCCGTGACTGAAATGCACTAGTGGCAGGGGTGTGGATGTACACGCTCCCCGAGGTTACACAGACCTCTGTTCTTGACTTGTGGTCCAATTGCATGCTACCGTAGTGCATTTTAGTAAAGATGCACCCATGTGCAGTAGCTACCTCTGCTTTGCCTTTCCCTCACCTCCCCCCCCCCCATTCAGCGTTAGGCAATTAATATGGAAATTAGAACATACTAAGATGCCATGTACCAGTAGGAGCAAGCATCAGGAATAGAGATTGGTTTGTTTGGCTTCCGCCAAACAAAAAAGTGTTCTGTTGCCCCTGATGCAACGCCTCCCCAGCCCCATTCTTGGGAACATCTCCTCACACAACAGGTAAATTTTCCCTCTGCATGTACTTAGGTTTATCCATGGTCTCAGTTGAACTATTTTGTAACTGGTCATTTCTGTGGTAATGCACCGCTTTGCCTGTGGAAATATCTCCCTCAGGCAATGCAAATTAGTAAATGTAAAATGTTGTGACTGGGCAGAAGTAAAATATTATGTGCCAACATGTTGCTTTGGTTTGCTCTGGCACAAATTCTTCATGGTTCTGTTTCCTATTTGAACTGGGAGGAAGACGAACATCCTATGAGGATATGACACATCCTACAATATTCCTATGGGACTCTTTGCTTTACCCTCTTAGAACTGTCCTGTGTTGAGAAAGTTGCCTGTCAAGGGCTCTATTTTGAGAGACAGGAGTCGGGACAGCAGACTTCATGGGTCTCACAACTTGGTCATGCAGTCTTCGAATTGCTGGGAACGTTGTTTCTGTTCCTAGCCATGCTTTTTAGAAGTCCTGAAGACCAATGTGGTTCCCCAGGGTGAGGTTTGCAAATCTAGGTTCTGACGTGCCAGTCCCACCCCATCCTCTGCCCCTACATGTATATCGCATGAAAGAGAGTGTCATGAAGAAGACCCTTCTGAGCCTATGGAGTTGGTGAGAGAAGAGGATTCCGTTGCAGAAACTGACAGGCAGTCTGAGCACATGGCTCAGTGTTTTCAGAGAGAATGTAAACAAAGAGAGTCACGAGCTGGAAAGACACTCCCACACTGTGACGTAGTCCCTAGTTCAGGAGATAATGAGATACACCTGTTTAAGGGAGGGGCACAGTTTAGCCCGGGGAAACAGGATGATAAAAAGTGGTCATTAGCCTGGACTAGAGGGGAGCAGAAAGAAGGAAGACGTCGAGAGGTGAGAACCAAGGGAGCCATAGTCCTAACGCCAGAAAGAAGCAGCACAGGACAGGTGAGGTCTGGTAAAGGCAAGAAGGATAAGATATTTCCTGGAAGGCAGGCTTGGGAAAACTCACCTGCTCCAGAGAGAGAAACCTGCTGGCATGACAATACTTGTACCTCTAAGGCTGAAGCTACGAGGCTGAGAGACAAACAAACACAAGCTGTGTTTGGGAATCAGTCTGACTTTGCAGAGCTGAGAATTCCTTTCCCTCCAAAGCCGAAAGGTAGGCTTCACAACTTACATAGATTTGAACCTAGTTATAAAGTATTTCCCTGCAGTTGCCAGAATGTAGCAGACTCTCTAAAAAGAAACTTCAGTATATACGGTAATTCACAGTCCTATCCTTAAGAGTGCTACCGAGAGAAGCCATGTGAGGATAGTGAGGACGTCTGTTTTAAAGTTCAGGATAGCAGCTCACTGACACACCCTGCTATTGCTGACACTGAAGAAATGCAGATTGACTCTGATAGCAGTGAAATAGTGGATAACGAGATGGACTGCACTTTATGTTTTGCTGACCACATTGAGTCTCTGTGCTGAACACTAGTTTGAGAAAGCTGGTAAAGCAACGGAAAGAATGGGGAACATTTTCTTTGGCTGAAGGAAGCTGTTATTGTTTGTTTGTACCGAGCACTGCACATTGTGAGCCTGAAGCTGATAAGGCTAATTTACCTGAGTCTTGTACATATCCCTCAAGCCAATTGTATGGCAGTTTGTCCTAAGTTATTTACCTGCATTGAAATCCGTTGGGAAGGGGAAAAATAAATTCTTGTCATTGCCTGAAACACTCGACTACAACTCTTCTGTTCTCAAAGGGTAAAAGGGACTACCATTCCCAGAGCGCCTTGCAGGACCAGTGCAGGGTCATACTCTCTGAGTCAGGAATACAAAGGCAGACCAACTCTCAGCACCCTTGGCGCTGGGCTGGCCACCGAGAGGGTGACAAGAGGCACTGTGGTCCCCATTTGCTCGCCTACATTAAGATTTTGCAGCTAACTTGTATTTAACATGGCAATGAATGCATGCTACTAACAAGGTACATAACCAATGGCATGCCGTAGTGGCATCTGGGCTCCAACTATCCTACCATCCTCCTTTCCCCCTTTTCCCTGCTTGCCATGAATACACTATTGCACTCTTTTCTTATACTGCTTTATTGGTGGGTTACAAAGACCACAGCTTGCCGGCCATGCTTACATTTATATCACATATAATGGTGACAACAATAATGCAATCACAATAACCAAAATAACAATAATGAAAGCAATAGTAACCCAGGACCACCTCGGAGGGGTACCACACCGTTGTTGCCTGGTTCTGAGTCCCTGGGCCCGCCCTGTGGCTGGGAGTTCCCCTTTTCCATCACACCACCAACCTCTCTGTGTTGGTGCCTGGATGCAACCCTTGAGTTTTGCGTTTGTGGCAACTGAGGCCAGGCATCTCTGAGCTTAATAGTTATAGATGTGCAGACTGAAATAGGTCGTATGGTCTTTATCTGCCATTATTTTCTCTGTTCCTGTGCTTCTATGTTAAGCTCTGTTCTACATGCTCAAGCCACTTCTAAAATTATCCCCATAGCCCATAACCTTAAAATGTCATTCTTTACAGACTTTGTTGAGGGGGCGGGGAGGGGAGAACATTTTGTGTGGGGTGAGAACATTTTTCTTAGGTTTTTCTTGAGGACCTCATCAATTGGGTTCATGTATTACAAGCTAACTTTCTCTGTGGGAGATGCAGAATAAAGTTGCTGAATCTATCAATGGAAAATCTAATAAATAAAACTTAACAGGAAATACCAAAGTATTAACATTCTTTAAATTGATGGGTGGCTGTTCAGTGCGTAATGCTAAATAAGATAGGAGCTGCTGCCAAGTTAAAACCACCCGATGGGAAGACGACCTGCTAGACTCTGCTTCTGGTCCCTTGACCCATCTGAATGGTAAAATTGTAAAATATTTAGAGGCCAGTGTTCTTGCTTGTTTTTGTGCGCTGAAAAGGATGGATATGCTGCAGTTGTCATTTTCTAAATTGATCTGTGTTTTTTTTCTGATCCATTGATATTGAAGGTGTAGGTTATTCATGATGTTCAGTGCCCTGATTAAGATGAATAATAGCAAGGAGTTTTCCAGAAGTGGTGTTCTAGCAAGAACTATGAATGGGCTTTGTTGTGTTGTCCATCTTGCAGCTATTACGATTTTCTTGTATTTAAACTGCGTATTTTCTAGTTGTGGTATTTCATGACCTGCTTCTCTTCTTCTGCAGTAAGTAGTGGCCTGCACTAATGTTTTCAGTGAAAGATAGGTATCAATTTGGCTTTTACCACAGCATATGATATTTAATAAAATATTAGTAATGCTGCTGTCCTGTTGCATTCTCATGGATACCACATGCCAATCTCTGCTTATTGCGTTGACCTCATCCAGTGGCTCCAGAGCACTGTAGTGCGGATCCTTTGGGGTCTTAAGCTCTGCAAACATGTTTTCCTCATACTGGCTATGATGATTAATATACAATTAGGATATGAAAAATTAGAGGTGTCTCAGTATTTGGCAGATTTTACGACCCTGTCAATACCATTGTATCCCTGCATCCCCGTCTTAGAGAAAAGTATTTGAGTGAGACCATGAAGAAAGCATTCTCTTATGGTGCTCCATCCAAATGGAATTTCATCCCATGAAATCCTGTAGCAGCAGACTTACACGTGTGTTTCCAGAAGAAGTATAAGGCATAGCTTTTTGTTTAAGCCTTCCTTTAGGGCTTATAAAGATCACTAGCTTATTCTTTCCTAAACTAATTTTAGATTGTGTGTTTTTTTTTAAATTTTTGTTGTGGTTTGTATTGTGGTGTTATGTTTTAGAAATGTGTTCAATGTTTTAAAATGTACTTTGTGTTATAGTACATTTTTCTAATTAAAAAAAAAGGACCGGTACTCTTTTTTCCTTTATAGATGAGGACCCTGGGTCAGTTTTAGTAGGCAATGAAAAAGCTGCCGGTATTCCGTACCACCTTGCACCCTCTCAAATAAGCCTTCGGTTTTTTTTATATTACTGTAAGTGCCCTGAACCTAGATTGATGGGCAGAGAGAAATAGAAGGATATCAGTCAGTCAATGAAATAAACAGTTCTTTTCCATACTGATGGATAAGTATGGGGTAAATATTTAGCAGCAGTGGCCAGCATTTTTAAAACAGCTGGTCATTGCTGTTTTAACTGAAACCTAGATAGTCAGTGCTGGGGTCATATTCGGCCACTGGCATTGACTATCTGGTTTGCTCGGTAGCGATTTAGATAACCGATTATCTGAAACATAGAGTCAATAAGTGGTTATCCTTGACTGGGTAAAGTTAGTCCAGCCTTTTATCTGTCTAACTTTACCCGGTTAAGGATAACCGCTTGTCGACTGAATATCACAGATACTGTAACTTATCTGCGATATCTAGCTCCACCCCTATGCTAGCCAGTTAGCATCGGAGCATTTAGATGGACTAGGAGGGAGCTATACAGTGGTACTAACCGGATAAGTGCCGCTGAAGATCCCAGTGAGCAGCATTAGGTGATTTGTCAGGCCTGCACACTGCATAAATCCCTTTGAATATGCCCCCTGCATGTTTAGAATTCATATTGTTCCTATAGGAATGCGTCATAATATTCCTAGAACAATTTATTACAGAATATAAATCTGTTCTTTCAGAAATGTCCTCTGCGTTACTCTACTTTCCGGGTCTGTCCCAGATACCTCCGACAATTCCCTGCACATCGATGTCTTTAAGGGGGCAGTTTTCAAAGGGTATTTCTGTGGGTGAACAGGGTTCTACCCACAGAGAAAGGGTGTTGGTAAGATCCTGACATTCCTGCTCATGGAAACCGCCCATTCAGTGGTGGTCACTAAAGTGTGGTACTCCTTTGTTGCAGCTTAATGAGCATGGTGACAACTAATGTACCTTTAGCGAGCTGGCTGAATAACCGGCTCTATCTATTCTCTCCAAAGCCATTAGTGTGAATGGAATTACTGGACGGCATTTAGCTGGTTACTGCTTAATAACCAGATACAATTGAAAGCGCCCCCCCCCCCCCCAGGAATGCTGCTGACCTGGTTCCTTTCTTCCCGCTTGTGGCTTGCAGTTTTAACCAATTAGAGAGGCCATGTTTTTAATCCAGTAGATTTACTGGGCTCAAATGCTATTTTAATGGGGGCAAACATTGCAGATCAACAGTTTTCTCTCACGTGCTTTTAGAGCGTGGTAATAAGAGCCATCAGTAGTTTGAGCTTAAGATGTGATTTTATATCATTCTCTTTAATACCTGTCAGCAGGATCTCCAGATATCACTCTATTTCTCCAAAGAATGTTTTAGAGGGATGCGGCTTAAAGAAAATGATTACTACAACTGCATCTTTAAGGACTTGTTTACCGAGCAATATATCCTCGGCACATTGGGTGGTCATTAAATAGAGATGTGCTGTAATTACCAGTCCTCTGATTAACTCACTATGAATAAAGATGTCCCATTAGCAGGGCATGGTATTTGCATAATATTCCCATATGGTACAGTACTATATGTTGTGCTGCAGTAGAACTTATGAATCTTTAATGCGATGTACATTTTTGAATTAATACTAGCAGCCCTTTGCCGCTCTTATTTCCATCACAGATCAAGAAAGGCAGTTGATGTTAGGCTGGGAGTTACTCGCTATGAAAATTAGTTCGGTTATCATGCTGGCAATGGATTACAGAAAGTATTGGATACGGGGGGGATTTGCGGTGGCGTCTAGCCATCACTGCTAAACTTAAGATGCTGATATCCAATGCTGGGAGCATATCCTTCAAAGAACATCCTTCTTCTGTCGTACAGCGGTCCTTTCACACCTTAAGACAACTTCGTGCAGTTCGCCCTTTCGTATCAGTCCCCTCTATGACCACACTATTACTATCCTTGGTGGTATCTCGTTTAGACTACTGCAATATCGTCCTGGCCGGTCTTCCCCAAATGCAGTTGCAGAGACTACAACTAGTCCACCACACAGCAGCACGTATCCTCACACATGCCTCACATTTCGACTACATCACCCCTATCCTGATTCACCTACACTGGCTCCCTCTTGTCTATCGTATACAGTTCAAAGTACTCATCTATGTTCATAAAACCATCCACAGCAGTATTCCCCTCTACCTCGCCGACTTAATTCATCTTCATTCATCTCACCGCTCCCTCAGGTCGATCCACCTGAATCGTATGTCCCTTCCCTCTCCATCACAAGCTCACCTTGAATCCACTCGCTCCTCTGCCTTTTTCTTTCTGGGCCCCCGACTCTGGAACTCGCTTCCCCCCGCTCTCCGCTTAGAACCCTCCTATAAAACCTTTAAGACCAAGCTGAAGACTCACCTCTTCTGCACTGCCTTTAATCTTCCTCCTCCCTCTGCTCCCCTATCTCCCCCACCCCACTGAATCTGGATGTTTTTAACCCTTTGTCGCTGTGCACTTTGTTTTGTTTTCACCTTGCTGCTCTATCCTATCTCTCCACTCTATCTTATCTCTTAATTTTTTGGCATTCCTTTTCCTTTTCACCAGCCTAAATATTTTTGTTATTGTAAACCGCTCTGGCGCCCTCGGTAAAGAGCGGTATATTAAATGAGCTAATAAAGATAAAGATATCTGTCCACTGGCATGGAATATCTGGGTCGGACGGACAGCACGGAGGCTAACCGGTCAGCAGACATAGTCAACCACTGCCTGCTTAGCTTCTTTGGCAAAAGTTAGGCCAGTCTTCAAGGTATTTAACTCTCTCAGCTGTGGGGTAACCAGCGAGCTGCTGAATATCACCACTTTGTGGTTATCCCCGGGACACCCCAAATATCCATACAGACTGCCCCGGCACTATCTGGTTAGTGCAAGGGGTGGTCTGGGGGTGGAGTGAGGGCAGTACCACCACTATTTGGGTAAGTGCCGATCTTATCTGGCTAGCGGCAACTTTCAGTTGGCACTTATCCAGATAACTTAGGCCGCATGGAAAGCAGGCTTAAGTTGCTATCCGGATACGAGGACTGACTTATCCAGATAGTGGTGGTTTTCAGATTGGTGAATATTCAATGGCATCTCCTATCCTGATAATTGCTGCTGAATACCCCGCTGATATTTAATCCCTGTGGCATTTAAATATCATCCCTGAGGTTTCAGAACCAGTCACATGGCTGTTTGTTTGATGCCAGAGAAGCAAAGTAAAACAGACCACATGATGGCACCATCTATAACCCTGTTGTTATCAGCAGCACTGCTGTGGATTGATGCACTTACACCAGTAGTGTAATTTTCCTAAGCAGGGATTGTGCAATGGTTCTGTTTATAGAGCACAATGTTCCAATAAATAATAATAAAAAGAGCATATAGTCATCAAAACACTGAACATTCCTGTAACATTCCCATGATAATAGATTAGCACTAGGTCCACATTTGCTTTAAGGACATATTAATAAAAGAATGCACTGTACATGTATCCAGCCACCCTGACAGCAATAAAACAAATGCTTTGTCACTGTGTTTGCTGTCAGTTATTGATAAGATCACGTCTTTTGTTTCATTAAAGCTCATTTATTATAGTTCAGTATTCAGAGGGATGGCCAATCCACGACATTATATGACTTTCTTCACTTCATATTCATGCTTTCTTCTTTCCAGTCTGCCATTGAACTCGCTAAGCAAAACTATTTAATCCATCAGACTAATCGTCTTGCCTCTAACCCTCACCGTCTTTTCTACTCTCAATTCCCTTCTTAAGGCACCCTCACTCCAATTCCTTCTCTCTGCCGAAACCCTAGCAGACTATTTACATGACAAAATGCATAAGAGTACTCTTCACCCCCTCTTCTCCCTCTCCATTACCATCCTTTCCACTCAACCTCTATCACCCTTTCATCCTTTTCTAAAATCTCTGTTGAGGAATCCCCTCTTCTTCTTTCCTCCTCTAAACTCACTACCTGTTCTTCTGATCCTACCCCCCATCCATCTCCATCTCCTACTCCTCAGTCATCCCTTTTATCTCACATATTCTCAACCTTTCGCTTTCCACTGCAACCTTCAAGCATGCTGTAATCACTCCTCTCCTCAAAAACCCTCACTTGACCTACTTGTCCTTCTAATTATCAACCCATCTCCCTTCTCCCGTTCATTTCCAAAATTCTTGAATGTGCAGTTCTCTGCTGCTGTCTCAAATTTCTCTCCTCTCAAGCCATCCTTGATCCACTTCAATCTATTTTCATACATTTTCATTCTACTGAAATGGCTCTTACCAAAGTCTCCAGTGATCTGTTCCTCTCTAAGTCCAAAGGCCTTTACTCAGTTTTCATTCTTCTTGATCTTTCTGCTGTTTTTGATACTGTTGACCACCTCCTTCTCCTTGACACTTTATCCTCTCTTGGTTTTAGAGGGCCTTTGCTGTCTTGGTTCTCTTATCTCTCCAATTGCTCTTTTAGTGTTTGTTCTGGAGGTTCCGCCTCTACTGCTATCCCTCTCTCAGTTGGTGTACCTCAAGGGTCTGTTCTGGGCCCTCTCCTTTTTCTCTCTTATACCCAGTTCCTTGGTTCCCTCATCTTTTCCAATGGCTTTCAATATAATTTTTATGCTGATGACTCTCAAATCTATCTATCTACACCTGACATCTCTCCTTTGCTCCAAACTCATATCTCTACTTGCTTATCTGTCATCACCGCTTGGATGTCTCTCTGCCACCACATCCTCCCTCCTTTCTCCTTTCTCTATCACTATTGACAACACTGTTCTTTCTGTTTCCTCGGCCTGTAACCTTGGGTGGTCATCTTTGACTCCTCCCTTTCATTCTCCATACATATTCAACATATAGCTAAAACCGGTCATTTCACTACAACATTAGCAAAATCTGTTCCTTTCTCTCTGAACACACTAAGCAGCCTCTTGTCCACTTTTTGGTCACTTCCCGTCTTTGACTATTGCAACCTCCTCCTTGCTGGTCTCCTTCAGTGTCATCTCTCTCCTCTTCAGTCTATCCAGAACTCTGCTGTGCGGCTAATCTTCCACCAGCCCCGATACACTCATATAACCCCTCTTCTGAAATTACTTCACTGGCTCCCCTTCCGTTTCCATATCCAATTCAAACTTCTCCTTCTAACATATAAATGCATTCACTCTACTGCCCCTCATTACCTTTCCTGTCTTCTCTTTTCTCTCTACCCTCTCCCTACACCCCTCCTCGTGAACTCCGCTCCTCCTCTGGCTTTCTTCTCCCTATACTCTTTTCTTCTTCTGCAAACTCCAGGCTTTGATCTTTTCACCTTGCTGCTCCTTATGATTGGATAAAATTCCCTCTATCTTTGTGTCAAGTCTCTTCTCTCCCCCTCTTCAAATCCATGCTAAAGACTTACCTCTGAGGTCGCACTTGGATCCTAATCCCTTAGTCTCCTTCCCTATTTGAACTCCTTGTTTCTCTTGTATTGTTCGGTCTGTCTTGATTAGATTGTAAGCTCTACGAGCAGGGACTGTCACCTTTGTTTGTACAGCACTGTAGCGCTATGTAAATGATTAATAATAGTAATACTTTCCAGCCAGCCTGTGTTTCAAGTGTGAAAGCAGAAAATATTGATGTAACTAGATATGGAAGACTCTTCTGTTTAAAAGTTATCGGGCCCTTCTACGTTTATAAGCAGCCTCCACAGGTATAAGTGCACTGTGTGGAACAGTCTTACGTAGCGGAGCAAAGGCAGAGCATGAACATTCTGCCCAATCGTATGGCTAACCAGGGATGTTCAGCAGAAAGTCAGTCTGAAATGTAATTGCTGCTTATCACTTCTAGAGTGCTACAAGGCATATGCAGCGCTGTATGTATACATAGCGGAAGCAGAAAAAACAGGTGACATGAGATGAAATATCAGACAAATTCCTTTATTCGATTACAATCACTTAATCACCAAGCATAACCCTATGTGGCCATTTTTTGGCAGTATCGCACCTTGAAGGGTCAAAATGTACATTATTTCTTTATCTATAATAGACTGTAATAAAATCCTAATTTGCGAAGGTTTTTATGTATCCACTTATAAAAGATCAATATGACGGCAACCACCTGCCAGAAGGGTACTATGAATATGTTGGCACTTTGCCTGGTGAGACTTTGACCCCTGAGGAAGGGGTGACAATGCCGAAACATCGCCATGTAGGGTCTTATTTGGCAATTAAGTGATTGTATCCAAGTAAAGAAATTTGTCTGTTACCTGTTTTTTCTGTTACTTCTGTGTTGGCGGTGTGCTGCCTTTTCTGCTTGTAACATACATATAAGAGCCAGTCCCTCCCCCAAAGAGCTTACAATATGTTCAATATAGACAAGAGGATGAGGATCCACAAGCAGCCTCAAAGGTGTGTGTTTTTAGCCTGGATTTGAATAGAACCAGAAGTGAAGCCTGATGTATCGACCCATATAGTCTATTCCAAGCATACAGCTCACCAAGGTAGAACAAAGAAAGCCTTGAGTTGACAGTGGAAAAGAAGGTAACGGATAAAAGGGATTTGCCTAATGAGTGGAGTTCCTGAGGAAGGGTGTACTGTAGAGGGAGATAAGAGAGGAGAGGTAATGAGGAGTTGCAAAATAAATGCACTTGTAGGTCAGTAGGAAACGTTTGAATTGGATGTGGAAATGGATACAGAACCAGTGAAGTGTCCTGAGAAGAAGGGTTATGGGAGTATAGGGACACTGGCAGAAGATTAGCTGTGCAGCTGAGTTTTGAACAGATTGAAGGGGAGAGAGACAATTCAATGGGAGCCCAGAGAGGAGCAGGTTGTGGTAGTCTAAACAAGAGGTGATGAGAGAGTGGCTAAGGCTCTTGGTAGTGTGTTCAGAAAGGAATGGATGAATTTTGCCGCTGTTGTAGAAGGAATGACGGGACTTAGCTATATGGATAGCAGCTGAATATTGCCAGCTATCAACATAGTGATGGTGGTCACTGTTGTATATGTTTATTTAGTGTTGCCACAAGAACAGAAGGAACACCCTTCCTGCGGCATCAACAAAAACAAACAAAGAGCAGGACACAATGCACCATGGAAAGACTACTTTGAGGTCACCCAGCACATGTTTCGGCTGGGGGGCCTTCTTCAGGGGAATAAGACCTCAGCAGGAGATCATCACAGAAACGAATTAGATAAACCACTTTCATGATCGCCGAAAAACATGCCCTCCTTTGCAGCGGTGTCTGCTGAGTCTTGTGTTCTCTAGCAGCCTCTGCTGGCCCTTGACAGTGCGGATCTCCCGCCTATATGGTCATGTAGGCTTGGATGCAAAATTGAATGTCCTTGCTGTAAAGGCGAGCATGCTTTATCTAATTTGTTTTTGTGACAATCTCCTGCTGAGGTCTTAGTCCCCT
Source organism: Ichthyophis bannanicus (assembly GCA_033557465.1). NCBI lineage: Eukaryota > Metazoa > Chordata > Amphibia > Gymnophiona > Ichthyophiidae > Ichthyophis > Ichthyophis bannanicus. The sequence continues at coordinate 25,868,994 of CM066050.1, read as the reverse complement.
GAAGAAGGCCCCCCTGGCCAAAACACGTATCGGGTGACCTCATGTTTGGCTGATTAAAGTAGTCCTTCCACGGTGCTGCTCTTTGTTCTTGTTCAGTGCTACCACTCCTACGGACAGTGGCAATGCATAAAAGTCAATATAAGTGAAGTATTTGAATGTTGTAATTGATTAAGAAAACATTGACCACGGATTTTACATATTAACCCAATTGTTGCTAGAGTTGTGTTCTGACTTAAACACACAAGTTGAATGGAGAGCAGTTGAATATTGCAGATTTCCATATAAATTTTAGCCACAAAATTCCCGAATTCTGCACCAATTGAAAACACACAACTTCGGCCACATGACGACTTATAAAGCCAAAGGTGGTCTGTATAAGTGCCATCAATTTTTTTTTTTTTAAAGCATCACCAGCAGACTTCTTAAGTGTTTTGAATATCAGACCTAAAGGATTTTGGTCATTTGCAATGACATGGAGAAGACAGCATGACTCTCCCAAGCTTTTGGTGCTGATGCGTTAAATTAACCTAAGGAAAAGTTTTAACATAGCTCAAACAGAACTATATAGACTAACGTGGCAACCACCCTTTATGAAAGCCATAAAAAAACTTCTCTGTATCCTTTCAAAATATTTCAGGATGAACCATAGTGTGGTTGCCATGTTTGTTTGTTTTTTGTTTTTTTAAGTGCCATCAAGTCTATGCTGACTCCTGGCAACCCAGCAGGCCCTGGGTTTTCTTGACAGGGTGTGACCAGAACTAGATTGCCAGGCCTTCTCTTCCAAGGTAATGGAGGGTAAAGTGACTTCCCAAGGACACAAGAAGTGTTAGTGGCATCTCTTGGGTGCTAGGGTTGTTGCTCTAACCACTGGGCTACTCCTCCATGCCATGTTACCATGTTAGTCCATTTGAATGTTTAGAAATAAAGATTAATAAATAAAAAACAGCTAAAAGTATATAAGATGATACTTTCTAAATGGACTCAATACATATTTAGTTCCCAAAAGCTAGACAAAAACATGAATAAAAAGCTATTACCCTCATTTTCTTCTTTTTATTAACCTTTATTTCTATACATAAGGGAGGTTATTTTAGAAACTGTATTTGTGATTTATACATGTAAATGTGACCACTGAACATGTGTAAATTGTATCTGCTTGTAAAAGGCCATTTTAGACTCATTTTACACATGGATGCCCATATTACGTCTTATGTTGCATGGGAGTGTGTCAGGGGTGTGGCCGGAGCGGTATCAAATTCCACACATTTATCCCTGATTAGAGGATTCATGTATAAGACTGAAATTGTCCACGTCCGAATTTACACCTCCCCCCCCCCTTTTACAGCTGCTGCTCTCCTTTATAGGAGGGATTAAGGAGGATATTCCTTTTCATCCTCGATGCTTGCTTCCCCCTCTTAATCGCAATGAGGGAAAGAGAGGCCTCTTTAGGTAGTTAGGGATCTACAAGTCTAGATTTGCAAAATGGCCCAGATACACATGTAAGTGCCAACGTTTATACTTGCCAGGTGCAAAATGCTGGTTCTTGCATGTGTAAGTTGCTGCATTTCCGGCATAGATTTTTCCCATATGGTATCTTTGCGAAATGACTCCTTCCGCTGCACAAGGATGTCCATCCCCTTGCATTGCTGCACTTCCTCCTTTGATGTAATACACTGCCCACATCCACAATGAGGGACTGGAGATATGCCGATTTTACATCGGACTTACACATGCCCTCACCCTCTTCTCTAAAACTGACATAGATTTGCAGATGCTGTCAATTGGACGTTGCTGCGATCACATAAACATTTCTAAGATGTGCCTTAAAATGAACTGCATTAGGATCTACAGAGATGCAAAAGTCGATCCTTTTTAATGTTACTTTAGAACAAGAAGCTTCTACACTACATAAAGAGTCTTTTGCTGAAAGAGCAATCAGCTCTTGTATTTTATAAGTATTTATTGTTTCAGCAAATCATAGAAAATGGCCAGGGGACAGTTGATTTATCTGTTATTTCATCTCGCTTTCATCAGTGCAGGTGAGTTGGAAAGAGCAGGAACAGCAAAGAATTTTCTTGCGTCAAATAATGTCCCTGACTGGCCGCTGCACAGGTCAAGGCTGCAATCAGTGTTCAAATTCCACTCTACAAACCTTTTGAGACGGGGGAAAATGCATTTTATGAAATGTGCTTTTTGGATGATACTGGTCTATAAATGATTGGGGGCTAAAGAAAAGGAAATGAACAGCTATACTGCCCATCCCCGTCCACTGCCCCTACCCTTCCACCCTTATCTATACCATACAGATGCCGGCTACAGACCCTGAAGTGGGAGGAGTAGGTGGAGAGAGGAGCCTTGTGTTGCACCCCTCTTAGTTCTGTTTGCCTGCTGCTGGCTGCTTTTAGCTGCAACATCTGTCTCACAGACTGGAAACTATCTGAGACCACTTAGGATACAGTGACACATTTGCAGACATGAAAATGGCTAAATTTGTGGGATTGTCTTTATTTCCATTCATAATGATATGGTGTCTTATACATTTAGAAGTGTGTAGAAATGTTAGGAAAAACTATCGTCCTCTGTGAATATTTTATTTGGCAAATCATTGCATTGCGTAAATAAATGAGGAATTAATTTGAAATGTTGAAGTCTGTGTTGGTGGCTGTTCCCTCTGGCATCTTCTTCTGTCTCCCTCTCTTCTGTTTCTCCTACCCTCTGGTGGACCTGATGTGGTAGATCTGTGGAATAGTCTCCCAGTGGAGGTAGTAGAGATGAGGACAGTAACTGAATTCAAAAAAGCATGGGACAAACACAGAGGATCTCTAAAGGAGAAAGGGGACTGTTGTAGTGGTTGATATTGATGGGCAGACTCGATAGGCCATGTGGTCTTTTTCTGCTGTCATGTTTCTGAAGTAAACACTTTGTATTACGTCTATGGGCTCCTTTTCTGTTTCAGATGAGGATTATGGAGACGCCAGAAAGAAACAGCCTGTGTGGGAATTTTCATCAGCTATTTCTTCTCAAGATGATATAGTATTGACCCATGAGGCATTTCAGTCTGCCCACAGCATTTCAACTGTACCTTAGCTTGGTACTTTCTGCACCCAAATCAGCTGCTTCTTTTGATATATGACAAATGATTTCCTTCCCATCCTTTGCTTTTCAGAACAAATGGTCATCAATAGGATTACAGGAGCCAATCTGGGTCACATTAAGGGCTAAAACATGGATTTCCAGCAAACGATTCTGGAACAGTCAGAGCTGCACCGAGTTTTACTGTTTTTGATGCTCAACAAACAGGATCATGTTCTGAGCAAGGGAAGAAGCTGACACAGGGACCTTCGTGATCTCAGGAGATCATTTGCACCTTTTCAGGTTGATTATTCAAAAGCAATTCTCTGGATGGTGGCAACCCCCTATCCAGATAATTGCCTTTTGTGACACTCTACTGGTAATGCTGCTGAATTTCCCTGCAGACTACCTTGACTTTAGATAATGCTGAGGTGGGCAGATGGGAAGTTTATTTGTGGAGTGGTGATATTCAGACCAGATAATTTTATGGCTTTAAAAAAGCTATTGCTTTATTTTATTTAACATTTCTTATATACCGCCTTTCATGATATCAAGGCAGTTTACATTGAACAAATTGAAATTACATTGAAGAGGGCATTATAACTTGGAGATAGCTATTTTACAGGGAACATGAGCAATGTGGCTTGCATTATAACTTGGAGATAACCCTGTCCCCTGTTAAATAGTTAAGTGGCTTGCCCAAGACCACAAGGAGCACCTGTGGGACTAGAAACCCCAGTCCTTCTAGCCCAAGGTTGCTGTCCTCTAGTGGGATTTGAACCCCCGACCTTCTGGCCTGAGGTAACTTGCCCCAACCACTAGGCCACTCTTCCCCTTTCTCTTCATATTCAGCATCAGCCACTGTCCAGATATAGGAGCTGAATATCCTAATTATATTTAAACACTAACATCAGCATAAAACCCCCCTGCCATCTGTGGTCTTTATATGTCAGACCGTGTATCAGTTTATTAACAAGCTGAACAAAGAACAGCAGCCTTTCTGGAACTGTCTTGAAGCTGAACCTTCTCAGATGGGAGGGGGCTTGTTGATAACTTGTGATGTATCAGTCCAGTATCCATGTACTATGGTATAGCCAATCATACTGCTCGCTTTTGGATACACATAAGATATAAGAAGAAAAAATCTTGGAAAAAATTGTCTAAGATTTGTATAAAAACTTCTATGGGGACCTTTACTCTGAGCTCCAAGACTTGCACTGTGATGGCCAGAAATGCAGCGGTGGCGGTTAGAGCCCTCGAGCGGATATTCAATGCCAGGGCCATATCTGCTCACCGGCACTGAATATCTGACTCGGTCAGTTAGCAGCAAAGCTATTTAGCCACTGCCCAGTTAGCTTTGGTGGTGCAAGTGAGGCCACCCATTAAGGTGCCTAACTTTCAGCACTTAGCGATATCTGGGCAGCAGCTGAATATTCCCACTGCCCGGTCACCTCTGTGTGCTATCCCCCGGGACATCCTGAGGCGAGCTGGCTATTAAAGGGGCATGCAGCGGCAGCACCCACGGATGTTCAGTACCATTGAATATACTGACCAGGACAACATGGTTTTCAGGTTTGCTAACCACATTCATCACTCTCCGTATCGGGCCCTGAACCTTTAGCGTGAGTTCTGCTTTTAGACTTACATCTCTACTGTTGCTGCAGTGAGCTCCTGGTGCAAATCCTGCCCTTCAGGCCAGTACTGAGAGGATCAGAACATCATCTGGCATCTTGCCCTTGGACTTCGGTGGCTTGGCAGTTTTACTTCTAAAAGACTATGGTCTTGGCGTTGTGAGACTGGCTGCATGTATGTTTTGTTTGTTGGGTTATTTAGACCAGAAAGTTTGAAGTCTCATTTTGGAAAGGGCACCCAAATTAAATGGTGGACATCCATAGCGGGATGTGCAGAAAAATGCCAGGGGTGTCTTTGTCTCCAGCCAGTTTTAATAACATAGATGTTCCCGATGTGGATGTCTATGCATGTAGATGTCGATCTTAGGAAACCATGGGGCAGGACTTCCATCTCATGCAAGTTAGGATAAGGGGATGTCCAGCTGTGTAGCAAAACGAAGACATGAGCCCCATTCTCCATCGGTGTTCATTGACATACTGTAAAATACAGAGGGTATTAGTGTAGCTTCTTCCAGACATTGCCTGACAGAACAATCACTTTTTAGATGCCTGTTCATGCCTGGAGCATGTATGGCCTTAGATGCGACACTGGACATCCAGGACATTTCTGAGATCAGATGGGACCATCCAAGCTCTTGCTGTGCCACCATCATGCCCCTGTTCAGACTCTAACGTCCTTGTACTGGGGACATCCGCAAACCGGGCTTCTAAATTGTCCCTGGAGATGTGTCTGTGATTTGGACATAGTCATGCTTTGGACATCTGTAAATGGGCATGCAGAACGCTTTTAAAACAGCCTCCTTTATCTTTAAGGTGCAAGTTCTAGCCAATCTGACCAGCAGGGTGTTTAAGATTTGTTGCAAAAATACAGTTTCATGTCAAAACAGCTTGGTTAACTGGAAGCACTAAGTTGATTTCTACCTGCTGTGAATTATTCTCTTCTCGTCTAATTCCTATTTATAATTCAAGTTATAATCGAGCATCAGTGTATCTGACAAACTGGGGTCACACAAATGCAGTTTAGGCTTCTTACCGTTATAGAACAAATATGCCTATGAATAAGATGCTTGTTAATGTGTCTCTCTGAGCTTGTGGATATGTGTCCATGTGATAGAAAACGGCAAGACATGATGCCTGGGATTTGTTCGCTGAACAGCACGGAAGCCTGCAATAGAAAGCTATAAAACTGTTTAATACATACATTAGCATCTGTTTAGTGACTCATGCGAAAGGAGTCGAAGGTCTCGATCCAGTCCTGCCTGGATTGATGCCCACTAGACACTTCCCTTGCAAATGGAAATTATTGGTGCTGTTGCTGACAGCAACTGGAAAAGATCAAAGTGTTCTCTAGAGCAGGGACAGGTTGGGGAAACTTGTGCTCTTGTGCTGCCAGTATGGAACCTTGCAAGGGCACTAAATTCACAAAAAACAACCCACATGAAAAGGAGGCCAAGGTGCTACGTTTGGGTGTGTGAGAGGCTGCTCTGAACTGGTGCTGTTTTTTCATTGTTGCTTCATGGTCTTCAGGATCCCTAAGGCCAAGGGCAAATGTGCCTAAGTGCAGCAGAAAAAAACAGCCCAGGGGCCAATGGATCAACATGTAACCCCCAGCACACCTGTTTCAGCTGTCATTGTAGGAGAGAAAGAGCTCTCTTCGGAGGAGCCATGTATTTTCCTCAGCTCCGGCAGCCTGACCACCCCTCACCCACCTCAACCAGCACTCGGGCATGATGCAGATTCTGCCTGACCTAAACAATGGTCAAGGAGACAATGTTGCCAATTGTTAGTGGCATGCAGCATGGCTTAGATGCTGAAATTCTGTCAGGTGCACCCACTGGGTTATCCATAGGTACTGGCTCATAAAAGAGCTTTGGTCCCTCTCCTGAAGCCTCAAGTGGGGGATGAGAACCTGGATGGCAAATCTTTCCCAGTCAGGAAAAAAGTCACTTTGGAGGATGTTTGGGGAACATGGTTGAAGATCAAAGCTGGATTAAAAATGTTTCTTGCTCAAACTTCTTAATTCTCCTCACAAAGAGTGGCCAAGTTAAAAGACCCTGAAGGCAAGTTTGTGGACTTGGGACAGAGAATTTATAATATGGAGGCTGAAGCAGTCACAGTTGCTAAATATTCAGGAGCCTTCATTAAAGACAACCTGGCATTACATCTGAAATTAGAATCGATGGAGAATGTTCAACGTTCTAAGAAGAACATCAAGCTTTTGCACATTCCAGACTAGGCTGATTATTGCCAAAAGAGTTATGGAGAAAGTACTTGAGAGAGTTCATTAATTTGATAAACCACCGTTCAAATGAAGCAACCATCACAGCGGTTTACAAAATCCAAAAACAGAAAATCTAACATACAAATTACAATACTACACACAAACAAGGACACACGAGGATAAGAAATTAATAGCATAACAGTAAAGTCCAAGGCACTCTGTAAACAAGCAGAATACACAAAGAAAGAAAAATGAAAAAACATTAAAAATCTCACATAAATAAACGAAAAGCCATGGAGTCTTCCGGAACCTCGTCCTCAACCTAAAGAACCCACCTAACCCTCCTCAAATGCTTTCCCAATAAGCCGGTGTTTTAAATCCAGTTTAAACTTCCTCAATGATCCTCTTGCAGCAGTTCAGAGGATAACTGGTTTCATAAGGTGGAAGCATAAAATGAGTCAGAAGCTGTAAAGATGTCTTACACATTGGAACATGGAATGCACAAAGCATGAACAAAGGGAAGTTGGAGGTGGTCAAGAATAAAATGGAACGTGTACAACTTGATCTGTTGGGTGTCAGTGAACTGAAATGGACTGGCATCAGGCATTTTGCATCAGATGATCACATGGTCTACTATGCTGGAAATGAAAGACAAAGAAGAAATGGTGTTGCATTTATAATAAAGAAGAAACTTGCAAGAACTGTAATGAAATACAATGCAGTCAGCGAACGCTTAATCTCTATTCGTCTACGAGGAATGCCTATCAACACAACTATAATTCAAGTCCGTTCTCTAGAGGCTAAAGTAGCAGACTTGGAAAACATAAGACAGACAGAGAGGTACATAGACGAGACCTACAGGGATATAGTCCTGAAGTCCCACCTCCAGTCTGGCAGCACCCCTGTTGCCATGGAGGAGAGGTCACGTGACAGGAGAGCATCACCCTGGTGTGGCAGGAAGTGATCCTGTAACTAGGACCTGTCCTCCAGGTGATGTAAAACCCTCTCGCACCGAGGAAGTTTCTCCAGGGCCATGTGCCCAAGAGGGAAGGGTTAGGACAGCCGTTATAGTTGGTGATTCGATCATTAGGCATGTAGATAGCTGGGTGGCTGGTGGACGTGAGGATCGCCTGGTAACCTGCCTGCCTGGTGCGAAGGTAGCAGACCTCACGCGCCACCTAGATAAGGTCTTAGATAGTGCTGGGGAGGAGTCTGCTGTCTTGGTACATGTCGGTACCAATGACATAGGAAAATGTGGTAGGGAGGTTCTGGAGGCAAAATTTAGGCTTTTAGGTAGGAAGTTGAAATCCAGAACTTCCAGGGTAGCATTCTCTGAAATGCTTCCTGTTCCACACGCAGGACCCAAAAGGCAGGCAGAGCTCCGGAATCTCAATGCGTGGATGAGACAATGGTGCAGAGATGAGGGTTTTGGATTTGTTAGGAACTGGGGAACATTCTGGGGAAAGGAGGGGCTCTTCCGAAGGGATGGGCTTCACCTTAACCGGGATGGAACCAGGCTGCTGGCATTAACCTTTAAAAAGGAGATAGAGCAGCTTTTAAACTAGATATTAGGGGAAAGCCGACAGTCGCCCAAGAGCGGATGGTTCAGAAGAATGTATCCTTGAAGGATACTACCAAAAGCAGAGAGGTTCCACAAAAGAGTAAAGTAGCCAAAATGCCCTCAAGTATGGAGCAGACAGAGCTTAAAGATCCCAATTTACCCATGTCTAACAATAGCCAAATTAACATGAATAAAATACATTCTCTAAAATGTTTGTATGCAAATGCTAGAAGTCTAAAGAATAAGATGGGAGAGTTAGAATATGTAGCACTAAATGAAAGGTTAGATATGATTGGAATATCAGAGACATGGTGGAAGGAGGACAACCAGTGGGACACTGTGATACCTGGGTACAAACTATATCGTAATGATAGAGCTGATCAAATTGGGGGAGGGGTTGCGCTCTGTTAGAGAGGGCATTGACTCAGAAAGGATTAAAGTTTTGCAGGAAACAAAATCTGCTGTAGAATCTATATGGATTGAAATTCCATATAAAAGGGGGAAGGCGATGGCAGTGGGGGTGTACTATCGAGCACCTGGCCAGAATGACCAAATGGATGATGAAATGCTCAAAGAAATCAAGGAAGCTAACAAAAGTTACAGCGCAGTAATAATAATGGGTGATTTCAATTACCCCGGTATCGACTGGGTCAGTGTCACGTCAAGACATGCTAGGGAGATAAAGTTCCTAGATGAAATAAATGACTGCTTCTTGGAGCAGCTGGTTCATGAACCGACCAGAGGGGAAGCCATATTAGACCTAGTTCTTAGTGGAACACCAGATCTAGTGCAAGAGATAAGGGTGTTGGGGCCACTTGGCAATAGTGATCATAGCATGATTGCCTTTGATTTAATTAGTGGAGGAGGGATAGTAAGGAAATCCACAGTACTACCTTTTAACTTTCGAAAGGGAGACTATGATGAAATGAGGAAAACAGTTAAGAAAAAACTAAAAGGAGCAGTTGCGAAGGTTAAAGACGTACAACAAGCTTGGGTGTTGTTGAAAAATACTATCTTGGAAGCCCAGACCAGCTGTATTCCACGCTTTAAGAAAAGTGGAAGGAAGTCCAAAAAACTGCCAGCATGGTTTAAAGGTGAGGTCAGAGAGGCTGTTGTTGCCAAAAAAGCATCTTTCAGGAAATGGAAAAAAGAGCCAAATGACGAAACCTAGAAACAGCACAAGCACCGGCAAGTCAAATGCAAGGCATTGATAAGGCAGGCAAAAAGAGAATTTGAGAAGAAGCTTGCTGTGGAAGCAAAAACACGAAATAAAGACCTTTTCAAGTACATTCGTAGCAAAAAACCTGTGAGAGAGTCAGTTGGTCCATTAGATGATAAAGGGGTTAAAGGAGCACTAAGAGGCGACAAGGCAATAGCGGAGAGACTGAATGAATTCTTTGCTTCGGTCTTTACTGAGGAAGATGTAGGGATGTTACCCATGACTGAAGTGGTATTTAAAGGTGCGGAAGAATTGAAGGAAATATCGATACATCAGGAAGATGTCTTACAACTATTAGATAAACTGAAGAGTAGCAAATCACCTGGGCCGGATGGTATACATCCAAGGGTGTTGAAAGAACTGAAATATGAGATTGCAGACCTGCTATCAGTAATCTGTGAACTATCATTAAAATCATCTCTAATATCTGAAGATTGGAGGATCGCCAATGTAACACCAATTTTTAAAAAGGGTTCCAGGGGTGATCCGGGAAACTACAGACCGGTGAGCCTGACGTCAGTACTGGGAAAAATGGTAGAAACCATCATAAAGAATAAAATTACTCAGCATGTAGATAGTCACGACCTAATGGGAGACAGCCAACATGGCTTTAGACAAGGAAGATCTTGTCTTACTAATCTGTTATGTTTTTTTGAAGGAGTGAATAAACAGGTGGACAAAGGTGATATTGTGTATCTGAACTTTCAGAAAGCCTTTGACAAGGTCCCTCATCAGAGACGTTTGGCAAAACTAAAGAGTGATGGGATAGGAGGCAGTGTACTATTGTGGATCAGGAACTGGTTAAAAGATAGAAAGCAGAGGGTAGGGCTAAATGGCCAATTTTACCAATGGAGAAAAGTGAATAGTGGTGTACCCCAGGGATCTGTGCTGGTTCTGCTGCTTTTTGACATATTCATAAATGTCCTGGAAAATGGAATAACGAGTGAGGTTATCAAATTTGCAGATGACACAAAACTATTTAAAGTTGTTAAAACCCAAGAGGATTGTGAAAAATTGCAAGAGTATCTTGATAAATTGGAAGACTGGGCATCAAAATGGCAGATGAAATTTAATGTGGACAAGTGCAAGGTTATGCACCTAGGGAAGAATAACCCAAACTATGGTTACACAATGCAAGGTTCCACATTAGGAACCACCACCCAGGAAAAAGATTTAGGCGTCATTGTGGATACCATGTTAAAACCCTCGGCCCAGTGTGCAGCGGCGGCCAAGAGAGCAAATAGAATGCTAGGTATGATAAGGAAAGGAATGGAAAATAAAACAAAAGATATTATAATGCCTCTATATCGTTCCATGGTGAGACCGCACCTTGAATATTGTGTGCAATTCTGGTCGCCGTATCTTAAAAAGTATATAGCGATTTTAGAAAAGGTACAGAGAAGAGCCACCAAAATGGTAAAGGGGATGGAAGGATACTCCTATGAAGAAAGGCTAAAAAGGTTAGGGCTCTTTAACCTGGAAAAGAGACGGCTGAGGGGAGATATGATAGAAGTCTATAAATTAATGAACGGAGTGGAACGGGTAAACGTAGATTGATTGTTTACCTTATCAGAATATAGAAAGACTAGGGGACATGCAATGAAGCTACAGGGTAAACTATTTAAGACTAATAAAAGAAAATATTTTTTCACTCAACGTGTAATCAAACTCTGGAATTTGTTACCGGAGGATGTAGTAAAGGGTGTTAGTGTAGCTGGGTTTAAAAAAGGTTTGGACAAGTTCCTGGAGGAAAGTTCCATAAACCATTATTAAGAAGTGACCGAAGATATCAATGCTTGACCCAGTACAAGCATTGTGGAACTTGTCTCTTGGGGAAACTGCTAGGTACATATGACCTAGATTGGCCACTGTTGGAAACAGAATACTGGGCTTGATGGACCTTGGTCTGACCCAGTATGGCATATCTTATGTTCTTATGTTCTTATGCCCCAACAACAGCTGCAGAGGAGAATGAAATTGAAGAGTTCTATGAACAAGTACAAGCTGAAATTGACAGAACATGCAAACAGGATATCCTGATAGTCATGGGTGACTGGAACGCAAAAATTGGCAACAAAGAAGGCGGCAAAGTACTTGGAAAATATGGACTTGGCAACAGAAATGAAGTTGGAGAAAGACTGATAGAATTCTGCAAGACCAACGATCTATTCATCTCAAACACCTTCTTCCAGCAACACAAGCGGCAACTGTACACATAGACTTCACCCAATGGATTGTATAAAAATCAAATTGACTACATCTGTAGAAGTTGATGATGGAAAAGCTCTATAACATCAACAAAGACAAAACCTGGAGCTGATTGTGGTACAGATCATCAACTACTAGTATGGAAACTCGAGCTAAAGTTGAAAAAGAGCAAACCACTCATGAATGCAGCAAAATATGATCTTGAAAATATACCACTGAAATTTAAAGACTGCCTGCAAAATCGATTTGCTGCTTTAGATACAAATGACAGAGCTCCAAAAGAGTTATGGAATGACATTAAGAAGGTTGTGTTGGAAGAAAGCGAGAAGTCTCTACAAAAGGTGAAAAAGAAAAAACGGCCAAAATGGATGACTGAAGAAACTCTGAAAATTGCCCAGAAACGCAGAGAAGCTAAAGCCAGAGGAGAAAGAAAGACAATCACAGAACTCAACATAGATTTCCAATGTGCAGCAAGACAGGACAAGGAAAAGTAGTACAACTACGCATGCAAGGAAATAGAAGCAGAAACTATTAGAGGAAGAACAAGATCGGCTTTAAAGAAAAAGTTCCAGCCTCGAATTGGAATGTTACAAGATGCTCAAGGTTCTATGTTGAATGATGCTGAGAAGATCAAGAAAAGGTGGAAGGAATATACAGAGTTTTTATATGATAAAGATCAAGTGGACCAACAAGCCGTTTCAACCTGTACCTTATGATCGGGAACCATTGGTGATGAAAGAAGAAGTTGAAGCAGCATTGAAAGCCTTATCAAAGAACAAAGCACCAGACATTGATAGCATTCCCATAGAAGTATTACAGCAATCTGATGCAGCCATTACCATACTTACAAGGCTCTGCCAAGAAATATGGAAGACAACATCATGGCCAACTGACTGGAAAAGATCTGTGTTTATACCAATACTAAAGAAAGGTGGTCCAACTGACTGTGGAAATTATCGCACAATCGCTCTGATCCCACATGCCAGCAAGATTCTACTGAAGATTATTCAAAAGAGACTACAACCATACCGGGAACAAGAACTATCTGAAGTGCAAGCAGGGTTCGGGAAAGGGTGAGGAATGAGACACATCATTGCGGATGTGAGATGGATCCTTGAAAAGACTAAAGAATACCAAAAGGATATCTATTTGTGCTTTGACTATAGCAAGGCTTTTGACTGTGTAAACCATGAGAAACTCTGGGCCACATTAAGAAGCATGGGTATACCAGAACACCTGATCGTACTCTTGCACAATCTGTACATTGATCAAGAAGCAACAGTTCGAACGGAACAAGGAGAAACAGAATGGTTTAAAATAAGCAAAGGTGTAAGACAAGGCTGCATACTTTCCCCCTACCTGTTTAATTTATATGCAGAACAAATCATCAGAGAAGCAGGATTGTATGAAGACAACAGAGGTGTGAAGATTGGTGGAAGACTCATCAACAACCTTCGCTATGCTGATGATACCACATTACTGGTTGAAAGTGAAGATGATCTGAAACATTTGCTTCTCACAATCAAAGAATATAGTCTCAAAATGGGCCTGCACCTTAATGTAAAGAAGACGAAGATCATGACAACTGGCATAATCAACAGGTTCATCGTTGAAGGAGAAGAAATTGAAATCGTGAACAACTTTAACTTACTTGGATCAACTATCAATAAAGAAGCAACAAGCAGTGAAGAAATCAGACGACGCATTGCTCTTGGCAGAATGGCTATGAAAGACCTAGATAAGATTCTCAAGAGCAGAGATGTCTCTTTCCATACAAAGATTCGACTTGTTCAAGCCATGGTATTTTCAATAGCATCATATGGATGTGAAAGCTGGACAGTGAAAAAGATAGACAGACAGGAAGAAAATTGATGCCTTTGAATTATGGTGCTAGCGGCGAATACTGTGTATACCATGGACTGCCCGAAGAACAAACCAGTCGGTACTAGAGGAGATCAAACCTAAGCTTTCTCTAGAAGCTCAGATGACAAGACTTCGACTTTCATACTTTGGACACATCATGCAAAGAAAGAGATCATTAGAGAAAGACATCATGCTTTGCAAGATAGAAGGTCAACGCAAAAGAGGAAGGCCAGCAATGAGATGGATCGATACAATAACAGCAGCTATGGGTACCAGTCTGTCAACAATGAGCCGCCTGACTAAAGACCAAACACAATTTAGGATAGCTATCCAGAGGGTCGCCATGAGTTGACTCCGACTCGACAGCATTTAACAAAAACAACTTTAAGGTGGAAGCCACAAATTGAAACGCTGACCAGTGAATTAACGCCAACCTAAAATGAGAGGGGGACGGAACAGTCTGCAAATTTTAACTGTGAGGATCTCAAAGACTTGCTACAGCAGTAGGGAACAAGAAGATTTGCCAAATAAGAGGTAATGCCTATGACAATAGGTCCTGTGAGTGGGCAATAGAAGTCTGTATTGCAATCTATAAGAGAGTGGCAACCACGCTAATTCCCTTAACAGTGGAGACACAGGTTCAAAGGAACTAGCCTTGTACACAGTTCTTGCTGTTGTATTTTGTATCAGCTGAAGTCTGTATAGGCTATACAGGTATACCAATGAACAATGAATCACAATAGTCCAGTTTCACAAGCACTAAAGCATGAACAAAAGTTACCACTTCTCTCCTCTTAAGGCAACTCCTCAAGGACTGAATCAGACACAAAAGAACTCTTTACAGCTGTAGAAACCTGCAATTGAAAAGACAGAAAGGAATCCAACCAGACCAATGACTTAATACAAGAATTAATTGGCAAAGAAATCCCAGATAGAACAAAAAACAGTTGCTGAATTAGTCCTCTAACCACAATGCATCATATTTTGAAGAATTCCGTACCAGTTTATGCTGAGCTAGCCAGTCAGTAATTGCCTGAAAGGCCTGAACAAGTGTCCTGAAACAACACATCCCAAGTAGGATGAGTAATTCAAATCTGGATGATATCAGCAAACGTGAACAGATTATAACCAAAAGACTGTATCAAAATGGCCAATGGGGCCAGAAAAACCGTAAACAAAAGGGGGGGGGGGGCTAAAACAGCCACCCGAGGAACTCCAGAACAAAGCGGATAGCTTTGAGAATAAACTTTGTCAATGGCCACTTTGAAAGTTCTAAATGAAAAATGCAACGCAAATCATTGAAAGGCAACCCCAGCCACCCTTACCTCCTGCAATCTCTGAAGTAAAAGAACATGATCAACTACATCAAAAGCGGAACTCAGGTTCACCTGAGTGATATCCTGAAGATATCGCAACCCTCAGAGATTCTGGTTTCACAGATGTTCTATCCCCCAAGGGGAAAGAAGTAGGACAAGGAACAATGGACTCTAGATCTCTAAGCTTTCTTGGAATCATCAGTGGATAATATGTCCAACAGGGCCACCTTAGTGGTGGTATTGGGTTCAGGGGGGGGGGGGGGGTAAAACTTTGTTTTAAAAATGATTTGAAGTTGAGTTCTTTTTGTGGACAAAGGTGAGCATGTTTTGAGGCTAAGGCCACACTGGAAGAAGAAAGTTTTCTTCCACTATAACAACAGATTGGTGCTATAGGAGCCTCTGTCTATTTGAAGTTTCCCAGTACCCTGTTTCCAACAGCAACCAATCCAGGTCGCAAGTACCTATCAGATTCCCACACAGCTGCACAGATTTCATGCTGCTTGTCCCGGGGTAAGCAGTGGATTTCTCTGATCCTCTTTAATGGTTTATGGACTTTTCCTCTAGGAACATGTCCAAACCTCTTTTAAACCTAGCTACACTTTTACTACATCTTCTGGTAATGAATTCCAGAGTGTGATTGTGCGTTAAATGAAAAAATGTTTTCTCCAATTAGTCTTAAATGTCCTACATTGTAGCTTTATTGCATGTCCCGTAGTCTTTCTACTTTCTGAAGGAGTAAACAACCGATCTGCGTTCACCCGTTTCACTCCATTTGTTATTTTATAGACCTCTGTCATATCTTGCCTCAGCCATCTTTCAAGGTGCGGTTGCACCATGGAGAGCTACAGAAGTATCGGGCCATAGCTACACCTTTTTTGATCTGCTTCAGTAAGAATCATGTCTTCTTATTAAGGAATATGGATAATTGATATTTCTTTACGTTAACTTTTGGTAGCTTGAAAAAAGGAAGTTTATAGATTTTAAGTGGTGGGATGATACTGTGAAGAGTTGTTGCTGTTGTTGTTAAGAGCCATTGAGTCAGTGTTGACTCATGGCGACCCTCTGGACAGTTGTCCTAAACTGTGTTCAGTCTTCAGTCAGGCATCGTGGGCTATAGGAATTCTGAGATTCTGATTTTTGCAGTATTTTTCTTTTTTTTGAATTCCTGTATTAGAATTCTTTTTCTTATTTGATGGGAATTGTAATAATTTTGAAATTCTAATAATTAAAAAAAAGGGACCAAATTTGAAACCTTTTGAAAATATGGATTCTCAGAGCAGCAATCGTTAGAAATATATTTTCTGTGGAGCACAAGGTGCAAGAAACCAGGTAGATTTCCTGTTTCAGCATGAATAACCCATTTCCTTTTAGATTTTACCTAGCACGGCAGAGGAGGAGAGCTGCTTCTTTATCACTGTAATAACATCTGCAAAGCAATTACGGAAAATAGTATGTTCAATGCAGCTTCAGAAGACAGCTATGATAGGAATTTCAGGATTGCTAATGAGGATTATTCAGCTAAAATTAAAGTTGAGATTCTGATTCAGAGTCCAAATAATGCTCCATGAATTGCACTTAATCCAGGGTAAAGCTATACAGAAATATTTAAGTCCCTATTTTTAAAAGACTTTTCTTCTCTGTTAGGGACAGAAAAGAACCTTCTAGTGAATTTAAGCTACAAACTTAGGAACTGTGGACACTCCCTTTCACTGCAAGCATTGCCCGACACAAAGGATTTGTACAATTATCATCTTAAGATGTACAGTATACCCATTGCACAATATTGTACACCATCAACCTAGATTGGCATCATAGTCACATGACTTCCTGCCTCTTAGTGTGTGGCTTTGTTTTGAATAAGCTGGGGACCTGTTCATTTACATTTATGAGAAATATGCTAATATTTATTTATTTATTTGTTTTTCTATACCGCGCTATTACAGATCAGTGCG
Source organism: Ichthyophis bannanicus (assembly GCA_033557465.1). Classification (NCBI taxonomy): domain Eukaryota; kingdom Metazoa; phylum Chordata; class Amphibia; order Gymnophiona; family Ichthyophiidae; genus Ichthyophis; species Ichthyophis bannanicus. The sequence continues at coordinate 25,851,951 of CM066050.1, read as the reverse complement.
GTTTACATAAAACACATGAATGCGGTTTACATAAGCATGGTTTACCGCACTATTACATTACAATATGGATGCTTTTGGTGCCCCCATAAACTTCCACTTAGTTTAAATGTGTTTTTTAATTTCCAAAATCTCAACAAAATAAGAGTGTGGACCTGTCTATCAGTAATTGTCCTTATGTCTTTGAAAAACTTGAGTTTTGTCTTGAATTGTGCAAACAGGATACTTCTGAATTTTTGGGGCTTCCAGATGCTGAAATTTAATTAAACATCAAATTGGAATCATAGCATTACATCAGCTGATTGGCCAGGGCTGGGAAACACAAGCAAAGAGAAGAGACACAGCCAGCCTGACTACCATTCTATTAAAGCAAACAGAATCCCTAGAAAAATGAATTAACATAAAGTATGGCTTGATTTATTATTCTGAACTCTATAGAGCAGCCTTCCATTGCTGGTGCTCAGAGTGGTTTATATCATGCAATTAAGTCAAAATCAAATCAAATTATAATGCCTTAAAGTATTAGGCACAGAATACAGTATCAAGTTTGAGAACGTGAATTATAAACTAAGAAAACTTAAAGCTCAGAATTCATTCTCCAAAAACCCCGGCAATTTATTTCCATTGAAACATAAAACTGAGCTATATCAGAATGGCTACTTATAGAAATCATTGGTGTATAGTGGTGAACTCATCTGCTTTCCAAGCAGTTCACCTGTGTTCGTTTCCCAGCCACTGCAGAATTTTATTTTATTTTTTTTCTTTCAAGGATGCTATAGAGCTAGAAGACATGAAATTGCAAGGAGGTAAACTTAAAAGCAATGCTATGAAATACTTTTTCACAGAAAGGGAGATGGGTGCTTGGAATGACCTTCCGATGGAGGTGGTGGGGGCAAAACAGTGACAGAATTGTAAGGGGCACGGGACAGACACAGCAGATTCCTACATAGCAAGAGGATGGAATCAAACCAAACTTAAATAACTTTTACACTTCAAAAAATAGAAGGGGATAACCTGCACAGAACACCACGTACAACTCTAACCAAAGGCATCGAGGTGGTGACGGGCATGAAGCAGCAGGTACAGTTCTCACACCCAGATGGACCATGTTGGCCTTTATCTGCTCTCATTTTCAATGTTATGATGCTGCTATTAAAAATCTCAAAAGGTCAGGGCAAATATGCTTTAATTAGACAGTATCACCAGGTAGTTTCCACTCTGTGTATAGAGTAGTAAAAATGTCCTTATTTTGCAATGTCGCATAAAAAGAGTTTGAAATTGTGTGGAGAGGCATTTCGCCTCACGCCTCCAGGCCTTCTTACTGCCAGTACTGTAGGTATTGCCACAGCTGCTGTCCTTACCATTGCCACCCAAAGTTCAGCGAAAGAGTCATCAGAATGGACCTGGGGATCACTGCTTACACAGTTTTCCATACTTATAGTACTCCAGCCAAAACTCCCCTTATTGGTCATCAGCTCTATTTTACTTTCAAATTGTCCCTATATTATTTATTATTCAGTCTCTACTTTTTGTTTTTTATCTGTCTTTTGTTCTTTATCAATAAAAATATCATATCAAAATTTTTAAAAATGTGTGGCTACATCCTTAACTACACATCACCACCTAAATGCTTGGCAATATGAAAGGAAAAGATAACGCTGCTTAATTTAAAAAAAGCTTCATAAAATATGCTGATTCTTTATCATTATATAAAAAAAGGAAAAATAGCGCTATTTAACTCATTCAAATGATGCCTCTGTTTGCTGTCATCTTTTCATTAGTTTAATGCTGTGCTGTCAAATTGACTAGGTTATGGAAATGTTGATAAATAAATATTTTTATTATTTAAATTTTTATTAACGGTAAGAAAATGCTGACTTTTTTCTCCCTGCTCCATATGTGTCTTCAACATCTCGACTTCATTTAAGTGAATCCAGCACATTTTTATTGTGCTTGCTTATATGATGTTAAATGAAAATTAGTAAAATGGACTGTTTTGGTAAAGTGAAGTTAATTCCTTGAATACAAAATGGTCAGACAAAAGTAATTTTCTTTAAGGCACTGTGTTTGTTTTTGCCCAGTTGGCGCTCTGGTGATTTGTTCTTTGTTACTTAGTTATCCCAAAGCAGCAAATGTTAGGCACCTGAAAGACTCACCTAACTTTCATAGCTTTAGCTAACTGACCAAAGGCTGAATATCACTGCTAACCGGTTAGCTACTCTTCTATCTGGCCAACAAGGATAATCGATGCCGATGGCCAAATTTGGCCCTGGCCTTAAATATCCAGGTTTATAGCTCAGTGGCAACAGCTAACCTCTTTATCGATGCTAGTTGCTAACACTGAATATCCCCATCGCCCTCCAAATCTCTATCAGGACAAAGTTAGCATTTTAATTTCGGGAATACCAAAAACTTATATAGGTAGTAGCGATATTCAGTTAATGGTATAAGTGCCACTACACAAATGGCAGGTATAACATTATCTGAATAAGATGTCCAAACAAAGTTACACACACACATTGAACAGCACTGAGTATCCGTATAACTTTACACTGATATTCTATCCATCCAAAGCAGGGGTTCTCAACCCAGTCCTCGGAACACACCAAAACAGTCAGGTTTCTAGGATAATCACATGGAATATGCATGAGGGCGATATTCATTGTATTTATCCTGAAACCTGAATGGCTAGATGCATCCCAAGAACTGGTCTGAGAACCCCTGTTCTAAAGTTATATGGATAGCACCGTACTAAATATTTACCTCCCAGAAGTGCAGTCAAGTTTCTGATAGAGGGGTTTTGAAGATTTTAGAGTGCTTACTTTATCTTTCTGAGAGAGTTATTGAGTTGGTTTGTTCTTGAGCTCATTGCATATGATTTGCAGCCTAGATTGTGGGAGCAATAGTGTGCATGAAAAGTACACTAATGATGCAAATTATCAGATAGACTGCAGCTTAATACATCTGTCTTTTCATCTGATATATATGATTAGTAAACATACCCCACAGTGTTGTCTACTTAAGTGCAATAACGGTTAGCCCATGCTGAATCCTATGCTAAGTGGTTAGTGAGGGAATGTGGTAAGTGTTACCACATGCTAAAACCGCTGCCATGGTAAAAGTCTTGCTGCACTAGCTTAGAAACATAGAAATATGATGACAGAAAAAGACCACATGGCCTATCTAGTCTGTCCTTCCATATCAACAACTACAACAGTCCCCTTCCGCTATATCACTAAGAAAGATGATAAAAAAAATCGGACCAAGGACAGATCCCTGGGGCACACCACTGATAACATTCTTTTCCTCAGAGTGAGCTCCGTTTACCTGTACTCTTTGTTGCCTCCCACCCAACCAATTTCTAACCCAAGCAGTAACTTTAGTGAAGTAAGGGGCAGGATCAGGGGACGTCTGGGTTGCAGAGTGGGCATTCATTGCAGACACCATTAGCTCATGCCAACCGTCCTTTGTGGAGATAGCGTGGGTGAAGACATGTTTTAAATAGTCCCTTTAGGTGCCCTCTGGGGTGTACAAATGAAAATGTCTGACATTCTGCAGGAGGGGCGGTAGAGAAGGTGGAAATGTGTAAATGTGTTCTAAAATTGCTCTGCTCCTGACCTGAAAGATAAAGGTCTCCCTTAATGTCTCAGGAAATAAAGACGTACCGGATAAAGGTCTGAACGCATGCAAGGAGATGATTGATTTTAGAAACCTGAACATGTGAAAGATCAACATGGGGGGGGGGGGGGGGAGGGGGGAACCGGGTGGCAAAGACGTGCCAGCGCAATATTTCGGGATCTACATGTGGATGTGTTGCTACATCCATGAACGGGTCTGACATTTTGGAAATGGAGATCTGTAGGAGCATGGCACTAAACGGAGGCCTCAATGACCTACTGTCATTCTTTTAGGAGAGGTAAATTATTGAGGGGTTGACAGGTCCATTCCCCTTTTGTTCCTACTCTTGAGAGTTCCTAGAAATGATTAATTTTGAAATGCCTGTTTGTGCTGGGAGGGTGGGGGGGGGGGCAGGTCTAAATATGAATGTGTCTACTGGCAAGTTTAAACCTACAGCACTGTTCTGAAATCAGACATACACATGGATCTTTTTTGGATTGCCCTGGACACGCCTCTGTCACATCCCCATCCATCTTAGATGTTATTGTGGTGGACACGTGTACAGTCGGCTCATTTTAAAATCTGTTGTTGGAATGTGGATGTGATTTGCACATGTGAATGAGTGTTTTCCTACGTGCAAATCAGGAAAATAGGGCTTCTAAAATGACCCCCTTAATGTATAAGGAAGCCCCCTTTCTCTGCAGTCTCCCCTCTCTAAGAAGTCTTCCCTTGGGAATAATTAACAGAATGTCTGGGTTGTGCTCATCTTCCAGAATTAGAAAAATGGAGATTTTTTTTTGAATGACTGATGTAGGCTTTTAACAAAAATTAAAATATAATATGTATACTAAGAAATTAGGGCACGTCAGAACTCACATCGCCAGTATCTTTTGGGTTTTTTCTGTTTCAGAAAAGATTATTATGACATATGCAAACAGTCCTGTAAGTATTTTTTCAATCTATTTATGCTGTAGATGATACTTCATTTTTCTTTTTTTTTTCCATCTGGCTCTAATTAAGGACAGTTTCCAGTAATTTTTGAGACTTTCTTTCGCTTTGCCATCTATTGCTGTCAAGTAGTCTAGTGATGGGCTGTGATAAATACAGTGGGGCATGCCTCCCCTATAATAAGCAACTACTGCAAGTGAAATTTGTGCTCCCTTAGGTTCCTTAATCTGCTGAGTAAGTGAGGTTTTTGTGGATCTCTAATATTAATGAGAGACGTATCCTAGTTTCTATGGACGGAAGAATGCAGGGGACCTCTCTTTCAGTAGGCAATGTCATTAGTCTGTGGGCATCACTCAAGAAGGAGTTTTCCTGTTCTCTGCCTGAAGAAACGATCTTTCTTGAATAAAGCTGTCTGAAGGGAAGGATGCTAGGAAAGTTTTTCCCTATGAATTAGGTCATTCTTGCAATGAGGGTGAGTTTAAAAACATGAAACTCTCTATTATATAGTGTAGACTATTTCTTTCTTTGACACAAATTTTTGCAAATCATTCAGTTTCCTTCCTAAAAGCCCCTTATGTTACTTCATCTTAGCTTAGTAAGGGCTGTAGCATTGCTCCCCATTCATCTCATTAAATCGCCGCTTTCATGCTGTCAAGTGTTGGCCAACCAGTAGGCCGGAGAAGACTGTTCGGTCAAACTTTACTATTGCTATTATAAAATATTTATATAATGCTATGAGATGTACATAACACTGTACATACAGGAAGGACTGTACAAAGCTAGAAATGTGTCCTGTGCGCCTAACAAATCTGCTGCCCCTTCTCCACCCAGCCACGTGTAGCAACGCACTATTTTTATCCAAGCTGAAAACTCACCTCTTCAAGGCTGCTTTTGGATCCTGTTCCACTTAATCTCATATGTGTCTACTTACCATTCTCCTAGATATATCCTTGTCCTCGGTGGTTGTGTTGTCTGTCTTGACTACATTGTAAGCTTTGATGGGCAGGGACCATCTTTTACGTGTGTCTGTACAGCGCTGCATATAACTTGTAGCACTATACAAATGATTGGTACTAGTAGTATTTTTGAGCTTCCTGGAAGCCTAGTGATGATATTGGTGCCCCCTGTGTATTTGTGCCCTGTGCAGCCACACTGCACAGCCTTACGTATGGCCCTGCATAGGGACAATGGAATACCTCTTTAGTTGGGAGATCCAATCTTCTTAGTTATTGATGCTGAGTTTGGCAAACAGTTGTTCAACCCATGGCCATGATAGCTCACCCTATTCTACTGTATATGGGCTGTACAGACACACATCTCAGACAGTTCCTGCTCTGTGGCACTTACAATCAGTCAGATAAGACAAATAAGCATTTGATCGAAATCAGGGACAAGATATAGTCTCAAGATGGTTTAATGTTTATTTAAGAACTTGATATACTGCCCTTCTACAGTGTGTCAGTGGTTTACAATATAAAAACAGCAAGAATAAGAAAAGGAACACCAATTAAATGAGTAAAGGAGTTATATACCTATAGGGGAAAACAATAGACTGGGGAAGGTGCAGAAAGGTCAGTGTGATCCAGGTAAGAAGTATGTGACATATCAGGGTGATGAGTTCTAGGCAATCTTGGGAGCAAGATTAAACGCCATTTGAAAAAAGATAAGTTTTGAGTGCTGCTTTAAATTTTAGAAAAGACTATTCAAGTTGTACAGGATCACATTTCTGTGACAACGGCAACAACACTAAATTTAAACTGGGTGGAAGAAATGCCTGGCAATCTACTTCCATATTTTTCCATGAAAACCCAGTGGATAGTCACAACAAAACAAATTGCACTATAGTGCTGAAAGATGAGATCCCCCCAGGTCGGAAGGCACTCAACTGGCTACTGGGGAGGAGCTGAAGACTTTTCAGAGTAAAGCCAGCAGGTATGATGAATGTAAGAATGTAAATAATAAATAAATAAATAAATAAATGATGTGGTTGGATCAAAGCTCTCTGGATGTCTGACTGCTGATATAGCTGCACATGAAATTAGAGTCAGAAGCTGCAAAGATGTCTTACATATTGGGACATGAAACATACAAAGCCTGAACCAAGGGAACATAAGAACATAAGACATACCATACTGGGTCAGACCAAGGTTCCTTTTTATACCGCTCCTTCCAGCGATCAGAAGCAGTTTACATTATAACATTTAACTTGAACCATAAAGGAGTGGAGGAGTGGCCTAGTGGTTGGGGCAAGGTACTTAAGGTCGGGGGTTCAGATCCCATTAGAGGACAGCAACCTTGGGCCGGAAGGACTGGGGTTTCTAGTCCCACAGGTGCTCCTTGTGGTCTTGGGCAAGCCACTTAACCCTCCATAGCCCATGTTCCCTGTAAAATAGTTATCTCCAAGTTATAATGCCCTGTTCAATGTAATTTCAGTTTGTTCAATGTAAACCACACTGATGCAGAATAGCGCGGTATATAAGAGAATGTAAGTAAATAAATAAATAAATATAAAATAAATAAAAGTTACTTATAACATGTATAGAACTATGTACATCGCATGGGTTGTTGGATTAAAGTTTAACAATAAACAAGATCATTAGAGGGAAAGTAGCAAGATTATAACTATTTACATAACAAGGTCTAGAATATAACTAGGTACATAACATGGCAATCAGAATCAGAGAGCTATTTACAGAGTATTTAGATTGGAGTTTGTAGCATAGGGAACATATTCATTTGCACTGGGATTTCACTATTTGTAAGTATAGTGGGAGTGGGAGGTGAGGGGGGAGGGCTTTAAGTTAAGTCGTGAAGAAGGGCGTAAGTTATGTTATATTGTACTTTCTTGAAATAAGTAAGCCTTTAGGTTTTTGCGGAATGATTGTAGGTCCTTATCAGCTCTTAATGTGTCTGGGAGCTTATTACATTGAATGGGAGCTGCATAGGTGAGCGTTCTATTGCTCGTGGTAGAATTGACCTGGCGTATGGTGTGTGGAACAAGTGATATGTTGAGATTTGGAGTTCTTCTGTTCCTGTTAGTTGGTTGCAGTTTCATGAGTGTTGAGAGAAATGAAGGGGCTAGGTTGTGAATTATTTTAAATGTAGTCATTATTATCTTATATTTTATTCGAGCTTGTATGGGGAGCCAGTGCAGATCCATGAGGATTGGTGTGATGTGATCCGATAGCCGCACCTTCATTATGATTCATGCCATGACGTTTTGTGCCATTTGGAGGATGTTGGTAGTCATTTTTGGTAGTCCCTGAAGTATGCCATTGCAGTAGTCCAGGTGAGGCATTATGAGCAGCTGTACTACTATTCTGAAATCAGATTGCTCAATGATAGTTTGCAGTGGTTGTAATATCCTAAGTTTATTGGAAATTGTTCTGTTTAATAATCTTAGGAAGTGGTTCCATGCTAAGATTCCAACCAAGGGTGACTCCCAGGTATTTGATTTCTTTTTTGATGTTATATGTAATATTTAGGAGAATTGTGGATGGTGGATTGATTTCCGGGTTTTTAGATATGAACATTATTTCGGTTTTCTTGAGATTGATGTTCATGTTATTGTTCTGAAGCCAAATTTTTTTTTTTTTTAAGGCAGGCTTCAATGGTATCATAAGTTGGGTTACACATGTCCATTTGGGTATACAGCATAATATCATCTGCGTACAGATGATAATTGAGCTTGTATTTCTGGAATATTGAGCAGATGGGACTTAAGTAAAGGTTAAATAGGAGGACGGATAAGGCAGATCCTTGCGGTATACCTTGCATTTGCTGGAATGCCTTGGATGTGCATTGGTCAAAGTGTACCTGTTGTACCCTATTGGATATGTAAGAGGTGAACCACTTTAGGGGTGTTTCTTTTATGCCAATGGATTTAAGTCTTGCGATTAGAGTCTGGTGGTTTACTGTGTCAAAAGCCGCAGTTATGTCTATGAAAATTAAGATGAACATTTTCTTGCGGTTCTTGATGCCTTTATATAAGTTATCAAATAGCACAAGTAGTAGTGTTTCTACCCCGTGTGATTGGTGAAATCCATATTGTTGGTCATAAAGTGCATTTACAGCATCAATATGTTCTTGTAATTGATATTGGACTGATTTTTCTATGGTTTTGGCTATAAACAGAATGCTTGAGAGAGGACGATATGCCAAGGGGTCTTCTTTAAGTGCTTTGTTCTTTAGGATTGACCGAATCAGGGATCTTTTGAGTTCAGATGGCATAATTCCTTGCCGAAGGGATTGGTTTATTATGTTTAGCATTATAGGAGCCGTTTCTTCTTTTATTACCTTGAGCTAGGCTACTGGACAGGGATCGAGAGGAGATGTGGTGGTATTTAAATTAGTGATGATGTTTAGTATATGTCGTTTGTCAACAGTGTGAAAAGTATTCTGTGTAACTGTGGTGTTCATATTTGCCGGTGTTGGTTTGGCTGGATAGCAATATTTTCTGTTGGTTGATGGATTGTGCTTATTAGTGAAGGATTTAGTTTACTTTCATAGTGGTCTGCCAGAATTTGTACATCTATGGTCAGTCTTGAGTTGTTGTTGTCATGCAAGGGTTTGGTGATGGTCTTTATGAGTTCGAACAGTTCTCTGGGTTTAACACTTTATTTATTGCTTTGGTGTGGTAGTTCTTTTTGGCTCTGTTGATTGCTTCTTTATAGTTAGTGAGCAGAACCATGTATTTTGTTTTGTTCTCAGGGGATTTTGTCTTTCTCCCTCTTTTTTCTAGTCTTCTAAGTTTTCTTTTTATTTTGCCTAGCTCAGCAGTGTACCAGGCCTCAATTTTATTCTTTACTCTGTTATGAGGGATGGGTAATGTTTTTGGTGGCTGTTCCGCAATTGTTTTAATTCCTGTATTCCATTGCTTTATTATTACCTCAAGATCTGTTTGTTCGCTTACTTGGGAGAATATTGATTCTATTAGTACATCTTTATCAAATTTATTGAATCTGTACCTGTGGTGCGCCTGGCTCACCGCTGTTTGATTGACGGGAAGCATTGAAGTGTTAAAAGAAAATTGTATGAAGTGGTGGTCAGACCATGGGACCTGAACCACTTTGGGTGGGGAGTTTGTGTTTGTTACTTGCAGATGTCTTGGGTAAGAATACTAGGTCAAGTAAATTTCCCTTGTTGTGAGTGGGTCCTTGAATTATTTGCTGGTATCCCATTTGATCCATGGCTTCTAGAAATGCATTGGTATGTGTGATAGCCAAGGAAGGTCTTGTTTTACTAATCTGTTATGTTTTTTTTGAAGTTGTGAATAAACAGATACACTATATCAACTGACTCGCCTTTGTCTATCTGGATTTTCAGAAAGCCTTTAACAAGGTCCCTCATGAGAGACTCTTGGCAAAATTAAAAAGTCATGGGATAGGAGACAGTGTACTATTGTGGATCAGGAACTGGTTAAAAGATAGAAAGCAGAGAGGGTAGGGCTAAATGGCCAATTTTCCCAGTAGCGAAAGGTGAATAGTGGAGTACCTCAGGGATATGTGCTGGGGCTGCTGCTTTTTGACATATTCATAAATGACCTGGAAAAGGGAGTAATGAGCGAGGTAATCAAATTTGCGGATGAGACAAAATTATTTCAAGTTGTTAAAACCCAAAATGATTGTGAAAAATTGTAAGAGAACCTTGGTAAATTGAAACACTGAATGTTCAAATGGCAGATGAAATTTAATGAGGACAAGGGCAACATTATGCACCTAGGAAAGGACAACCCAAACTATACGAGGCAAGGTTGCACATTAGGAACCACAGCCCAGGAAAAAGATTTAGGCATCATGGATAACATGTTGAAACGCTCTGCCCAGTGTGCAGTGGCAGCCAAGAAAGCAAATAGAATGCTAGGAATCATAAGGAAAGGAATGGATAATATAATAAAGGATATTATAATGCCTCTTTATCGTTCCATGGTGAGACCGCACCTTGAATATTGTGTACAATTCTGGTCACCATATCTTAAAAAGGATATAGCATTATTATTAAAGGTACAGAGAAGAGCCACCAAAATGTTAAACGGGATGGAAGGATACCCCTATGAAGACAGGCTAAAAAGGTTAGGGCTCTTCAACCTCGAAAAGAGACGGCTGAGGGGAGATATGATAGAGGTCTATAAGTTAATGAATGGAGTGGAAAGGGTAAATGTTTACACTGTCAAAAAAATAGAAAGACAAGGGGACATGCAATGAAGCTACAGTATAACCTATTTAAGACTAATAAGAGAAAATATTTTTCACCCAACATGTAATCAAACTCTGGGATTCATTACTGGAGGATGGTGTAAAAGCTTTTAGTGTAGCTGGGTTTAAAAAAGGTTTGCACATGTTCCTGGGGGAAAGGTCCATAAACCATAATTAAAGGGAATCCAGGCAATCTACTGCTTTCCCAAGTATCTTTTTGGGAATCTGCCAGGTACTTGTGACCCAGATTGGCCACTGTTGGAAACAGGGTACTGGGCTTGATGGACCTTGGTCTGACCCAGTATGGCATCTCTTATGTTCTTATGAGTGGTGGAAAAGGTGGATTGCGGTGGTTTGAATTGACTGTAAGCATTTCACTTGGTACTTTGGTAATCCATTAAAAATAGTATTACAATAATTGAGTTTTGAGATAACTAAAGAAAGCAAAAGGGTAACGATGGCAGGAGGTGATAAATAGGAATGAATGGCATGTATTTGATGGATAGAAAAGAAGCATCGACTGATGGTATTAGTAATGTGAGAATGGAAGGAGAATGTACAGTCAAGTGTAACTCCTAAATATTTGAGAGATGATTCTATAGGAATAGTGATAACTTTGAGAGATAGGGAAATAGAGGGAGGTGGGAATTAACTAGATAACCATAACACAGACGTCTTCGTGGGATTGAGTTTTAAATTGTTAGTTTTCAACCAGGGGGATACCAGTGTGAGACTGGCATTAACAGGAGCAAGGTGCGGAGAAGTGGGATGGGGGTGTGGAAAAGCAGCAGAATGTCATCCACATGAAAATATGCAGAAACACCCTGTTGCTGAGTAAGCATGGCAAGTGGGGCCAGAAAAACATTAAGTAATAGAGGAGTCAACACGGATCCCTGTAGGAGTCCGCAGGTAGAGAAGCTGGAGGAGGAGGTAGATTGAAATCAACATAGTATGTATGAGAGGAAAGAAAAGATTAGAGCCAGTGAAGGACTATGGACGGAAGACCAGCGGAAGAGAGACGTGACAGGAGTAGTGAGTGGTGAACCAGATCAAAGGCACTGGAAAGATCTAATGAGATTGCAAGAGTAATATTACCCTTCTCCCAAGATGTACGAGTTTCATTAAGAACTGAAAGTAAGATTGTTTCCGTGCTGTGGCCTGGCCTGAAACTGGATTGGCAAGGGTGTAGGAAAAAACAGGATGGGTGGGGGAGTATATGGGTAAGGAGTAGGGATGGAAGAAAGGTAGGATCAGTTTTTGTTTATTACAAAAGACTTTCTGCCTTCTAACGACAGCTCACACAGGGTAATTTTCAAAAGAACCTTTTTACCTGGGTAAATATCCATGCACATGGAAAAAGGTTTTTTGGAAAATTGCCCATTCTCTCTGCGACACACATTTTTAGATGCACCTTTTGTGGAGGCGTGGGGCAGGATTAGGCTGGTACCAACATTCCAATGTTCCTGCAAAGCTGCATGGGAGTTCTCTGTCTGGACTGCTACCTGGGGTGTTTGCTCATCATGACTAAACATGCAATAGTGCAGCACGTCTCCCCACTGACAGCAGCAGCATGGTTGGAGGTCTCCATGCAACTTGGTGGGAGTGTTTGCTGGGACATGCAGTAACATGTGTAATTTTTGCATTGTCAAAAGCACATGTGGTGCGTTTGGCCAGAAAATGTACATACAGGTTTTGCACCTGCTTGCTGCATATTTTGGAAACTGCCTAAATAATCTACTGCTCTATGGCTCAATTTAGAGCTCACATGAGAAACTTGAACAAGGAAATTATGCTAGCAAGCATAGACAGAGTAACCGAGAGCAATTTAGAGAACCGGTTTTAGCAGAAGTTATGGCAATCAATTTCACAGATTGCAGGTTTATGACCAGGCAATTCTGCTCCATCTGTCAGGTGCAGTGAGCAATACTTCAGTGATGAGGTAAATTCTTAATCCTATGATCTAAGTCATAGTAACCTTTAGATCACATGTACAGTACAACAAAGGCATATTCTTGATGCCAGTGATATTTCACAATGACTGATAAAATACAGGTATTTAATGCAAACTCTGTAGTGATGGTTAAATATCCTATTTATCAATAGATCTTGCAAAAGTCAATAAGAGTATTTATTATTCTCTAGGAACAAGCAGGAAGTTAGCCCTCACATATAGATGACATCAGCGCCGATGGAGCATTTCCCCAGCTTTCAAAGAAAGTCTTTGGGAATGCTACCACACATGCGCGTGGTCTCCTTCCCACCCAAGGGGTTGCCATCTTGCTCAGTCTCCTTTTTTCCGTGGAACACAACAAATGCTTGTCCTGTTTCCCTGGAAAAATCCTCTAAAAATTATCTTTATTAGTGTGTGTGTGTGTGTGTTTTCCCCAGTTTGTGTACTGGTTCCTCTCCCCCCCCCCCCCCTGAGCTGGCACTGTTCTTGCAAAGTCTCTGTAGGAACTCACCTTCTGCAACCTGATGGGTAGTTGGTGGTGCTATCATGGTTCAGTCCTCAGCAGCCTGAAGCTAGGGAATCCCATATGTGAGGACTGACTTCCTGCTTGTCCCTGGAGAACACCTGTTACAGGTGAGTAGCTACGCTTTACATAAGAACATAAGATATGCCATACTGGGTCAAACCAACGTCCATCAAGCTCAGTATCCTGTTTCCAACAGTGGCCAATCTAGCAGTCTCCCCAAAAGACACAGGTTCCTCAATGCTTGTATTGGGTCAAGCAGTGATATCCTGGGTCCCTTATGGACCTTTCCTCCAGGAACTTGTCCAACCCTTTTTTAAACCCAGCTACACTAGCAGCTTTTACTACATCCTCCGTTAACAAATTACAGAGTTTGATTACACGTTGAGTGAAAAAATATTTTCTTTTATTAGTCTTAAATAGTTTACCCTTTAGCTTCATTGCATGTCCCCTAGTCTTTCTATATTCTGATAAGGTAAACAATCGATCTACGTTTACCCGTTCCACTCCGTTCATTAATTTATAGACTTCTATCATATCTCCCCTCAGCCGTCTCTTTTCCAGGTTAAAGAGCCCTAACCTTTTTAGCCTTTCTTCATAGGAGTATCCTTCCATCCTCTTTACCATTTTGGTGGCTCTTCTCTGCACCTTTTCTAATAACACTATATCCTTTTTAAGATACAGCGACCAGAATTGCACACAATATTCAAGGTGTGGTCGTACCATGGAACGATACAGAGGCATTATAATATCTTTTGTTTTATTTTCCATTCTTTTCCTTATGATACCTAGCATTTTATTTGCTCTCTTTGCCGCCGCTGCACACTGGGTGGAGGGTTTCAACATTTTATCCACGATGATGCCTAAATCTTTTTCCTGGGTAGTGGTTCCTAATGTGCAACCTTGCATCGTATAGCCATAGTTTGGGTTGTTCTTCCCTAGGTGCATAACTTTGCACTTGTCCACATTAAATTTCATCTATCATTTGGATGCCCAGTCTTCCAATTTATCATCTCCAATCAACTAAACAACCACCCTGCGCCATCCACTATACATGATCCTAGCACAACATGATAGCTCTACCAGAACCTGAGTTGGACCGTATACATAGTATCCAAAATGTTTATAATGCTTATAAATAGATCCTATAATGTAAATAGATAGTCTAAAACATGTGTATAATTTACCCAGTTCAACCCAAGTTTACCAACCCTGTTCTCTGTAAGTCCAGTACGGTCCTCCAAGACTGGACATAGTTATTGTTACCTGTAAACCGAGCTGAAATTGAAAAGCGTGGTATAGAAAAACTTTAAATAAATAAAAATAAAATATAAATAAGATCCTCTTGCAATTTTCCACAATCCTCTTGGGTTTTAACAACTTTAAATAGTTTTGTGTCATCTGCAAATTTGATTACCTCACTTGTTGTTCCACTTTCCAGGTCATTTATGAATATGTCAAAAAGCAGCGGACCCAGCACAGATCCCTGGGGTACTCCACTATTCACCTTTTTCCATTGGGAAAATTGGCCATTTAGCCCTACCCACTGCTTTCTATCTTTTAACCAGTTCCTGATCCACAATAGTACACTGCCTCCTATCTCATGACTTTTTAGTTTTGCCAAAAGTCTCTGATGAGGGACCTTGGCAAAGGCTTTCTGAAAGTCCGGATACACTATATCAACCGTCTTGCCTTTGTCTACCTGTTTGTTCACACCTTCAAAAAAACATAACAGATTATTAAGACAAGATCTTCCTTGTCTAAAGCCATGTTGGCTGTCTCCCATTAAGCCATGACTATCTACATGATGAGTAATTTTGTTCTTTATAATGGTTTCTACCGGAACCAAGCACAAGTTGGGCTCCATGGAAAAAAGGAGACTGCGCAAGATGGCACCCTTGGGCAGGAAGGGCACCATGCATGCGTGGTAGCATTCCCAAAGGCTTTCTTTGAAAGCTGGGGAAATGCTCCATGCGGGATCACCCATATGTGAGGACTGATTCCTGCTGTCCCTGGAGAACATCTGTTACAGGTGAGTAACTACGCTTTCCTTGGCCTGGAGAAGAGTTGGATGGATGTTGTCTTTTTTCATAAAAGTGGTAATGCTGGAAATCATATTTATTTATGTATTTATTTATTTATACATTTCTTCTATACTGCCCCTTCCAGAGACCAAGGGCGGTTTACAGTTAACAATTGAACAACTTTATATGGAACAGTGGTATTAACTATTTACAGGGAACATATTGTACAAACAAACCATTAGTCTGACTTTGGTGGGAAAATTTAATGGAGAAACATTTGAAACAGAGGATAGTGATGCCTTTTGGAATCTGGTGGTATGCAGGTTTCAAGGCACTGTAGGTTTATTAGAGGGAAATTTTTATCAGATGAATCTGATCAATTTCTTTGGTTGGGTGGCTAGGAAACTGGATCAAAGGCATGTGCTAGATGCGGTTTAATAGGATTTCAGCAATGCTTTTGATGCTGTCCTGTAAAGGAGACTGCTGAAGAAACTGAGCAGTGGAGGGATGAGTACTAATCTGAAACTTGGCAGCCCAGCTTATCACTGGCATGAATCGTAGGGAGCGCACTATACCTGTCCTTTGACAGCTTCATTGGCTACCCATCAAGCGACGAATTGTCATCGGAGTATTAGTACTGGTTTAAGAAAGGCCATGAAGAACAACAGAATCGCTCGCCAATTCTTAAAATATACCATGTCCCTTATGCTTTCGGGTTACTATGTTATCTGACTTTTAAGTGAATGGTTCTGAAAGACGGAATGTATTATGTGAGCCTATGTTCTTGGATGTAGCACCAAAGCTTCAGAATTCTCTCCCGGCTGAAGTGAAAATGACAATTCACACTGAGGAATTTAGAAAGAAGCTGAAAATGGATTTACAGAGTTGGCAATTAAATTAAACTATAATAAGCAGCATTATTTTCAAGACACATTCATGGGCTGGCAGGACTTAATATGTCCTGTGCATCGTTTGTTTGTTGTGGAGGGTAGCCTTGTATTTCCCCATGCTGGCAACGTGCGGATAAGTGCACGCAATATGGGCCTATTCTATAAGGTAAAGCATGCGTGTGTTTTATGTTATAAAATGGGGGCATATGGTTGCGCTGAAACCTAGGCATGGCCACTTAGTCCTCAAAGAGAAGACCAACTTGCTACACCTATATGCATGTAAGTCATAGTATTTTATAACTTGTTTATCGGCAAAGGCCTTACCTATGCTGCATCCAAGTGCCATCTCTGGTCATGGCCCACCAGAAGATATGTGTGATGAGCACATGCATGCATGCTTACAGAACAGCGTCCAAGTGAAGCGCAGGTATAAGTGCTCAATCACACACAGAAGCCCTTGAAAATAGGGATGTACATGTGTAACTCATGTGCAACTTTCCACGCTTCTCTTATAGAATCAGCTTTTTAATGTCCCCGAGTTAAAGGTACTGTCAATTCAGGTCCCCGCATGCCTGGCCGCAGTGCTCAGCCAAAGCCTGGACATGCCAGGGATATATCCGATTCTGCCGCCATGGGCCCTGGACATACCCATGATGGCAGAATTGGGGACATAGACATCCAGGCGCTCCCCGTATGCCGAGGAGATTAATGTATGGAGAGCTGCCCATCCCCACACCAGAACGCCACTGCTGGGGCAAGAGAGCAGTGGCGTTCTAGCGCCATGGCAACGAGCCATCCAATTGACAGCTGAGAATACCATGGCCCCCATTGGCTCCTGCAGACTGTGGCACTGGAGGCTCAATGGCCCAGATTGTGGCTGCAGAGTGCAATCGCTGATGCCCCAGGACTTATTCCACCTTTGGGGTAGAATACGCTGGGCGTCCTGGGGGCTGCTGGGGAATGTACAGAGACCTGACCTGAATAGACCTATACATTCTGCCAGCTGGCCACTCCCCCACTCTGCCCCTCCCACCCATGTCCAGTGCTCCCTGCACAAACTCTTGTGTATATGAAAGGAGTGCTGATGTGGAATAGGGCTGGGGAGGCGAGCGCAGGCTGGACGTGCAGTCCACACATCCAAGGCTGCTAGTCGTGGCTCAGAATGCCCCTTCTTAATGTTTATTCTTAGTATGTTTTCATTTTGCTTTTAGGAGTATTTTATTACAAATCACTTAGCATGGAGTAAAGAGAATACAAAGCCTTTTAAATAAATAAATATGGTTTGTTTCTTGATATACCGCCTTTCAATTATCAAAGCAGTTTACAGTAAGATGATATAAAAACAGAAATGAGAAAAGGACTCCAATTCATTTGATAGGTCAGAGAAAGAGCAGAAAGAAAAGCAGAGTTTTCCGAGAGCGGTCGTCTCCCTCTGTGACACTTGTCACAGCGCCCTGAAGGCTTTAAGGGCAGATCAGAACTGGTGATAAGATTGTTCTAGACACAGGTATGGTGGTAGGCTATTCCTTAACAAGCTAGCTTTGATGAAGAAGGCAGAAGGTAGTGAAGTAGATTAGACACTAGTTGAGTGATACAGGACAGAGAAGGGTGGTAAACAGAATTAACCCTGAAGAGAGAAAAAAGTGATTAGCAGAATGGCTAATGGATCGGTCATAAAAACATAAGATATGCCATATTGGGTCAGACCAAAGACTCATCAAGCCCAGTATCCTGTTTCCAACAATGGCGAATCCAGGTCATAAGTGACTCTCAGGTTCCCAAAAAAGTACACAGATTCCATGCTTCTTAACCCAGTGGCAAGCAGAAGATTTCCCTTGTCCTCTTCAGTAATGGTTCATGGATTTTTCTTCCAGGAACTTGTCCTTTTTTAAACCCAGCTACACTAACAGCTTCTACTACCTCCTCTCCAGAGTTTAATTATGCGTTGAGTGAAAAAGTATTTTCTCAGATTAATCTTAATGTGCTACATTGTAGATTCATTGCGTGTCCCCTAGCCTTTCTACTTTTTGAAGGAGTAAACAACCAATTGGCATTTACATGTTTCTCTCCATTCATTATTTCACAGACCTCTATCATATCTCTCCTCAGCCATCTTTTCTCCAAGTTGAAGAGCCCTATCCTTTTAAGCCTTTCCTTGTAGGGCTATCTTTCCATCCCTTTTACCATTTTGGTGGCTCTTCTCTGTACCTTTTCTAATTCTGCTATATCCTTTATATGGCGACCAGAATTGCACACAATGTTCAAGGTGTAGTTTCACCATGGAACGGAACAGGGGCATTATAATATCCTTGGTTTTATTCTCTATTCTTTTCCTTATAATTCCCAGTATTCTATTTGCTTTCTTGGCTGCAGCTGCACACTGGTAAGAGGGTTTCAATGTGTTATCCTTTTCCTGGGACCAATCTTCATTGCTAGGTTCTAGGAGGAAAGATTTGTCCATTTTTGGATGATGCTAAGATCTGCAATGTAGTGGACATACCCACGGCTGGATTTAAGATTTTGGTGTCCATAGGCAAGACCAAGCAGGAGATCCAAAAGAGATGGAAGAGGGTGAGGCGCGGGAAATGTCAGATATCCCCAAAAGATTGGAGAGCCAGCAATGGAGCAGAGGAAGGACATAGTGCAGAGGTTCCCAACCCCAGTCCTGGAGGGCCAAACACCATTCAGACTTTCAGGTTGTCCCTAATAAATATGCATGAGATGCATTTGCATGCACTGCCCTCCTTGTATTCAAATGTATTTCATGCATATTCATTAGGGACAGCCTGAAACCCTGAATGGTGTTTGGCCCTCCAGGACTGGAGTTGGGAACCTCTGACATAGTGGCACCGCTCTGAAGTAGCACATGCAAATGCCACTAAAATAAGTAGGAATAGACTCCTATCTGGCCTGGCTTTTTGGTGGCTTCAAAACCTTTACACCTAAGCACTTGCCTATGTCTAAATACATGTTGAGGTAGTAGATGGCATGAGACGTAGTTGACTGCTTGGCAGCCATGTTTCAATACGTAGAAATGCAGAAATTCAAGGGCGTGCTACTCAATAACCGAGGCGATGCTGGTATCTATGAAGCAGGAAAGAGACCTCGGGGTAATTATATTTATTTATTTATTTATTTATTTATTTATTTATTTATCTATTTCTTCTATACCGCCCCTTCCAGAGATCAGGGGCGGTTTACATGGAACAAGTAAACAAATTTGTATACTAATGTATACATTACATGGAACAGAGATTTTTTTAACTTTATACAGATAATAGTTATTAACAGAGATTTATAACATTGTAACTTTATACAAATAACTGTGCATTAATTGTCAAAACTATTTACATTTTATATACATTAATAAGTTTCTGTAGCGTAGTGTTGATCAGAGTTTTTCTACCTTTTTATAGGTAGTCAGAGTTTTCTACCTTTCATATGTGTGTGTGTGGAGGAATTTATTTCCTTTTTTCATCTCTTGGGAGTATTTTGGGGTGTATGTGGTGGGAGTATGTGGTGGGTGTATGTGTGTGGGTAGTTGAGTGTGGTTTTAGGGCTTTGTGTTTGAGTGTTTGGGGATGGTGTGTGGTTGGACTTGGGGATATGGGATTTCATAGTGTTCGGAGAAAAGGTATGTCTTGAGTTCCTTTCTAAATTGGGTGAGGTCTTTTATGATCCGAAGGTTTATTGGGAGATTATTCCAGAGCATGATATATGATTTTATATGATTTTAAAGTGGGAAAACAGTGTGGCAGGGCAGCGGCTAGAGCAGAGGGATGCTGGGGTATAACTAGTAGAAAAGAGGAAGTGATTATGCAGTTGTGCAGGTTGTTAATAAAATCTTCTAAGAACATAAGATGTGCCATGCTGGGTGAGATCAAAGGTCCATTGTGGCCGGGGTAATTAATGAGGTTACAAGTATCTGGCAGGAACTCCAAAGAGTAGAGAACTTCCTTGTTGCACATGCCAAGGAATAAGCAGTGACTCCCAAATCTATCCATATTGGAGGTGGCTTTAAAAAATGCCATTTGCATGTATAAATCAATATACCTGCATAAGTTGTGATTTTAAAAGAAGCTCTACTTCCATGTATTCAGCAGGCACAGGTGAGAAGGGGGCATGATGGAGGCATAATTTCGATGGACAATATTCTAAGTAGAGAACAATCCACTTAATTTAGCTGCTAGAGCAACGTCCAGATGAGTGTTTACCTACCTAGTTCTAGCTATATGCTTTAAGCCCTTTTAGATGCAAAACATCTCCAATATTACTGTTAATAAAAATATTTTTAAAAACCCTCTTATTATGCATTGTGGTCTTTCTGGTTCCTCTCCCCTTAATTCAGATGCTTTACCATTTCTAATGGCAATGAGTGATGACAGTGATGTTGCTAGGGAAATTATTAATTTCTGCTGACGAGCGCAGTAATAGGAGACATCGCATGGAGCACCAATGTGTAGCTTATGGATCTCTCTCTCATTATGTTTATACTTGGGATTCTGGCTATGGGATGTTTCTGCTCCTTGGCCGCAATGATCTAGTCTTGAATTTATAGACTACAGGCTCTAGTTACACATAGCCTCTACATAAAATCAGTTCTCCTTCCAAATGTATTCTTTCAATGGATGCTTCTCTAAATGTTTATGTTGCTCTGAGATATGTTTAACTTAAGAATAAGAGAATAATTTTATAACAGGGCATCTAGATTGTCAAAGCATATAGGCAAATATGTTGCATCTGTACTTTAAAGGCAACATATGTATCTATTTTATAAAGCTACCCAGTGCCGTAAATTTCATCCAAGCAGCCTCCACAATGCGAGGGGGAGAGCAGGAAGGAAAGGGGCCCACAGGGCGGTAAAGGCAGAGCAGCAAACTTATTTTTAAATCTTTGACGCATTGCCTCATGTTTTTCTCTTTTCTTCAGGTCCAGCAGCCTTCATCTCCCACCAGTGGGCCTCGGCCAAAATCTCACGATAACAGCTATGGTTCCTGAGACTTCGGCAGCGGGAGGTGAGAGGCTGCCGGCTCTGAAGAAAAGAGAAAGAAAGCATGAGGCAGTGCAGAACAGACTTAGATAAGTTTGCCCGGGAAGGGGTGGGGGAGGGCAGTTGTGGCAGCTGGCCACAACAGTGTGTGTGTGTGTGTGTGGGGGGGGGGGGGGGGGTCCTCACTATGATTATTTGCTTATTAGGCTTAATATACCACCCTTCACATTAGCAGCAGGGCGGTTTACAATAAAATCATGTCCAGAGAAGAAGGGTAAAGGACGCCATAAGTTAGAGGAAAAATTACAATATTCATACCTGGGAAAGAGTGAGAGCAGCAGTCAGAGGCAAAGGCTAGCAGAATCGGGCAGAGGGTAGATCAAAAGCTTTCCGAAAGCGAGAGGTTTTGAGCTGTGATTTGAATTTGACAGAGGTCAGACGGTAGGGCAATCCAGAGACTGGGACCAAGAAAGTAAAAGCAATGAGTGGCTTCACGTCTGGCTTTATTGGTGGATTGGAGGTGGGTGGTTGCCATGAATGCAGTGAAGTATCCACTGTGGCGAGTGTGGTATCATAAGGTTTGAGAGGTGGTGGGGAATGCCAGTATGGAGCGTCTTGTGAACCCAGGTGAGGAGTTTATATTGAATACGGTAGGGTTCTGGGAGCCACTGGAATTGGAAAGGGAGTACATGATCAAAAAGGGAGGCATGAGCAAGTATTTTCATGGATGTATTCTGGATAACCTGTAGGCGCTGTAGTTCATAGTGTAGAAGGCCAGAAAGAACAGCATTACATTAGTCCTGATTAGTGATAGAAGTAAGGTGGTCAGTGAGGAAAAACAAAGAAATGACCACATTGCTTGGATATGGTGAAGTGGAAAGAGAGAACGGCGGACTATGGCACTGATATGGTCATGGAAGAATCGAAGAAGGTAGCGGAGCGAAGAAGCCAAGGAAATAGGAGTTTTCAGAAGCATTGGGGAAAGTGAAGAACAGGGACTTGAACCAGGAAACCAAACTGCGGAGGTCTTATCAGGATAAGGATGAAGGTGGTTGGCAATTTGAGTGAGACAAGCGTTGAGAGGGGCAAGATCTGGCAATACAAGATCAGTGAGAAAGAGCAGTAATATGTTGTCGGCATAGTAATATACTGAAATCACGCACTGCTCTATAAAAAGGGTGAGAGGAATGAGTAAATTATTGAATAGTAATGGGTCCAGCACCAAGCCCTGTGGTACCCCACAATGTAACAGAAGGATGAGTATGCTGAGTCACATATGACAGAAAAGGAGCGACCCAAAAGGAATGAGTGAAACCAGTGGATAGCAATACCATGCAAACCAAACTTGTGCAAACAGGAGAGGAGACTATTGTGGTCCACCAGATCAGAAGCAGAAGACAAATACTGTGAAGGAGATATTGCCCTTGTCTTGGGACTCGCAGACTTCATTGAGAAGAGAGTAAATTGTCAGCCAGATTGATGGGGATGAAGGGTATTAGTAGCATCCAAGTGTGTTATGAGTTGGGCAAATACAGTCTTTTCCAGAATTTCAGACAGACAAGGTAGGTTGGAGACTGGTCTATAGTGGGCTGGAGAGGATCAATCTATGGAGGGATTTTTCAGGATGAGATAGGTTAGAGCTTTCTTCCAAATGGAAAGAAAAACACTTGAAACAAGACTGTTCATAACTGAAAGGATGGTGAGTAGGAAGGCAAGTGAAGTATCTGAACCAGGTGAAAGGAATAGGGTCAGAGTGGCAAGTAATTTTTAATGAGATGAGGATGTGATTTTTAGCAGTTCTGCCGAAAATATGGTATTAAAGACATGAATCAGGGAATGGGATGGAGGGGGGAGACTTGACTTGGGAAGCTGGGAGGTCGGGCAGGTGGCTAGTTGGCAAAAACAGATCTAAGTTTAATGATCTTATTGTAAAAGAACTGGGTGAAATGGTCTGGTGAGGGTGTGTCATCTGTGGGCCTTACGATGGATGTGGGATTAGAGAACATAGAAAGGATATAGAGTTTACTTGAACGTTAGAGGAGGTTGGAATAGTAGTCCTTTTTAGTGCAGGTTATCATTGAATGATGGCAGTGATGGAATTGTTTATAATGCTGTAGAGAGTATGATGTATGGCGTTTCCTCCAGAGTCCCTCAGCCTGATTAAGGTGGGTCTGCTGGTAATATAGACCTGGATGGTACCATGGATGTTGGCACCTTGGGGAAGAGTGTCTGGGGTGAAGAGGGACTACTTGGACCCAGGCTGCACTCATTGAGGTGTGCCATGACTGGACTTGATTGTCACCGGAAAGAGAGAAGAAATCACTAGGGAGGATCGTGGTGGAGAATTTATGTCATCAAAGCTGCCCCACTGAGGCAGGCACCAACAGCTTGCTTAAGATTACATGAATATGATGTGATACAACCAATTACTCAAGGGGTGTGAAGGAATAGATTGCAATGGCCGGTAGTCACAATACCTGATTTGCATGCCCCACCTACATCTGTGTCAGGCAGTCTCTAAATCTGCCTATATGGCCTATCTCAGGTTGTTTCACTGAGAGCATATCCTGTCCCCAAATTCATCACCAGCACTGATATCTACCCATGTGTGGCTGTCCTGCAGCTCTCATCTACACCAATGTCTGTGTGAAGAAGATGCCCTGCCAACCCACATCCATTCACCAGGGTAGGAAGGGGACAATGTATCCCCATTCTTGTACTGCTGCTGGTGTTGCAGGGACCCTCCCCTGCTATCTGTTTGTCACACAGGCTTGAGCCATCATCTACCATGCTACAGAAGGATGGCATGGTGGCTGGGTCCATGGGTGCAGCTTTGCTTCTGTTGTATGGGCTGACATATGTGTGGGATGGCCAAGGGCAGTTTTGGAGTATGAGAATCCCATCTGTACCACATGTTTAGCAAGTGTTGGCAAAACGAATGCAACTAGTGCCTGGTCAGAGGTAGATATTGTTGGCACTCATGTTCATGGTGTATTTTTTAGTTAGGAGTGCCGCTAATGCGGTTGTGTTTATTAAAATTTTGATATACCACCTTAAATATGGGTATGCACCAAAGCGGTTTACAGTAAAATACATCATTAAAAAGAAAGCATTATGTGCTAGCTGCATGTGGCTGTTCCCACCCACTCGCCACTCCATCCCCTCTCTAACCCTGCCTATTCGCATGGTACTTAGGTAGCATGGTGATTTTCAGTGTGAATGCATTTCCACCGCACATTCCTGGATACCCTGTGCTACCGGCTACCATGCTTTAGTAAACGTGTCCTTGAATGCATAATTTTATTTATATATTTAACAGGCTTTTTATACCACTTTATCATTTGTCAAAGCGGTTTACATTGTAACTTAAACTTGGTAATGTACTTTAAACAGGGACATTGATAACAGAATCACCAGAAAAATCCCAGTTATCATATCCGCCTAGATTGGGAATGGGTCCATGAATACTTGCACAGGTAGTGGTATGCATGTTCCCAATCTGGGCGGATATGATAATAGAATCACCAGCATTATGTGTACTTACCCCACATACATGTATATCGTCAGTTGGCGCTATCCATATCCATTTACTAGACTTTCTTCTGTGACTCAACTTAAACATCTTTTCTAACACTTAATGTATTTTGATAAAATTGTTTTCTATGCTCCATGTGTCTCAGATTAGACATACTTCCATTACTTTATTAGTTACTGTTCTAGCAAGTGTCCTGAAAATCACGGTGTCCTGGATGGTCACAAGTGAGGACTTCTTGCTAAATCAGTTCCGTTCTTTATACAGTGTTAAGAGTAGGTGTAATCAAGTTCTAGTGATGCTCGGATTGTGCTAGTACTGTGAGCTGTGACATGTAGTAAAAGTCCCTGAGAGTTAAATGATTTGTCCAAGATCACGCCTTGGGAGCTTAGGCAAGTCGCTTAGCCCTCCATTGCCTCAGATCCAGGTTGTAGTTCCTCCGCGGACAGGGAAATGTTATTGTACCTGACTGCAACTCGCTTTGACCACTACTGAAAAGGTGTGAACTAAATCCATAATCCCTTCCCCCCTCCATTAAATAATTTGCAGTGATAAACAGCTCATTCCCACCTCCCAGTTATCACCAGGAGCAAGGTCTCAATTAAGTATATTTGGAGTGAAACACTTTAAATAAGATATGTTCCCATGAAAAGAACTAATTAGCCATCCAAGGAGCAAATGTTGTATCTGTCAAAGGAATAAAATATATATTTTTCAAAACTACAAAGCAAACAACCATGTACCCCTTTCATGCAATCATTTGAAGAAAGAATAACCTTACTGGATAATCTTTTAGTACACTGATAAGAAAGTACAAAAGCAAAAGGATTAGTGTAGCCATTAGGGCTGTCAAATATGTGAAGCTCCTCTCCACTGGAGACATCTGTCCCAAGAGGCACTTTTACTAAAGGTTAACATGCATTAATGAAGTTAATGTGTATTAAGTGCCATTGTGCTCTTAGAAATAAGAGGGCTGTGGGCACTTAAGTGCGCTAACCTCATTAATGTGCATTAAAACATTTAGTAGAAGGGGCTCCAAAGTTTCAGTTGCAATAATAGTGTTTGTAAGATTTTTTTGCATTAATCCTTTGATATCGATTTAAAACATATTTTTGACATCACGATATTTGAGCATACGTGATACATAGTGAATATCATTAGGTGAATGATGATGCAATGTCGATAGACATGTCTACATATGAGATAGATGGTAACCATCTAGAAATATCCTGTCACTTTTGCCTGCACCAAGTTAATTGACATTCTAGGAGCAGGTTTGGCTCAATCATTAGGCAAATGAGGCTGTCACCTAGGGCGGCAGCTTCTGGGACGTGGTGAAGAGCAGGGCACTTTAGTAAAAGGACCCCAAGGTCTCAGCGAAACATTCACATCGAAGTGGTGTTTGCTCTTTCTATTATTTTTTTAGTGATGAGTTTCCACTGAAGGCAAATTTAACCTTTTCTAACTTTTCTCATGCGTATTTATTGTAGATATCCTGGAAATCTGGCTGGCTGTGGAGTGTAAAGGATGAGTTTGTGAAGCGCTGACTTGAATCTTATGCACGTTTAGGTGTCTGTCTACTAAGCCACAATAGGCTTTTGCTGCTAAAGTAGCCCATTAGTGCAAATAGCACCGCGATAGTTGCAAAAGCCCTGCATTATCTGTTGGGCACGTGCACAGCATTTGCCCGACAGATAACACATGGAAAATGCAGAGATCACGGTGCGGCAGCATAGTAGATGCAGCTGATGCCACCCTTTGAGGGGGTGTTAGTTGCACCCGTGATGTCTGCAAAACAAGCTGCTGACACTTCTGGTAACTGCTCATTCAAGATGTGCCCATTATTTGCCCACTCCTCACCCACTTAATGAAAAACACACAGCCTGCAGATAGCGCACTGATTTCCTGCGCTATCTGCAGTTGCTCCACGTTAGCTGTTAATGCAGTGCACACTTCAACGCTATCTGCACTTTATCAGCTAACGCACCTTAGTAGACAGACCCAGAGAGCATTCCCAGGTAGTTGTTGGTAGAAGCAAGTTAACAGCTATAATCTTATTGTAAACCAAATATATATATTCTGTTATACTCCCTCTGCTCCCTCATGACCAAAGCGAGCAACTGAGTTCCAGTGGCTAGTGAGCAGATGTGGGTCGCACCTAAACTAATCATGCAACTTTTACCTTTTGCTGTTAGCCATTCAGGACCTAATTAGAGATTCAGCAAGTTAGAAGAAATTAAATTTTCTTCTCCTGTGATTTCACTATAGCGATCTGACTTATTCTTGCTCATATGACCTTATTAGTATTTAGCTCATGCCTTTCCAGTGGTAGTTCAAGGCACATTATGTTCACATACATAGTGGAGTGGAGGAATGGCCTAATGATTGGAGCACTGGCTTGGGAACTAAGAGACCAGGGTTTGATTCCCACTAACACTCCTTATGGCCTTGGGCAAGTCACTTAAGTCCATTGCCTCAGAAAAAGCCAAATTATCAATGTCTCTATTTACATTGTAACTTAAACTTGGTAATGTACATTAAACTGTACATTAAATATTTATGCTGATGATTTAATGCTCCATTTGATACCACCAACCCAGACTACACTGCCGTACCCCTCATGGCCTTGGGTAAGTCACGGCAGGGACAGTGGAACATCTTTGTGTTTGGAGATGCCGAACAAACCAATCTCCATCCCTACCCCCAAGGTCTCTCTTACTGATGCTCTGTTGGGTAAAATATTGGTGAGGCCATGGCATGTGGCCCACTCCTTTCTACTTCCTTAATTCTCGGTTATGCCAGATACAGCCCTCTGGGGCCGGAGAAATACTTACTGTAGCTGAATGCCTTGAATCCCTACTGGAAAGGTATGAGCGGAATACAAACAAATAGTGACACCTAATGGCCAGGATGTGAGTTCACATTAACTCTGAGAGGACCTGTGACTTGTGGCCATTGGCCAAGGGTTTCTTGCAATAGCTGGCTGTATTGGGAGAGGATATAAAAATAGGAGACCCCCAGGTAGTTTTGAATGAAATCTTATGGTGCCATAGCCTAGGGGTCCAAAAGGAGCCGTAGTGCATTGCCTTCAGTTCAACACAGTCAGTGCAATGATGGGTATGTTTATTTATTTATTTTTTTTTAAATTTACATTCTTTTATATACCGCGCTATTCTGCATCAGTGCGGTTTACATTGAACAAACTGAAATTACATTGAACAGGGCATTATAACTTGGAGATAACTATTTTACAGGGAACATGGGCTATGGAGGGTTAAGTGGCTTGCCCAAGACCACAAGGAGCACCTGTAGGACTAGAAACCCCAGTCCTTCCGGCCCAAGGTTGCTGTCCTCTAGTGGGATTTGAACCACCGACCTTCCGGCCTGAAGTACCTTGCCCCAACCACTAGTGGTTGGGGCAAGGTACTTCAGGCCGGAAGGTCGGTGGTTCAAATCCCACTAGAGGACAGCAACCTTGGGCCGGAAGGACTGGGGTTTCTAGTCCTACAGGTGCTCCTTGTGGTCTTGGGCAAGCCACTTAACCCTCCATAGCCCATGTTCCCTGTAAAATAGTTATCTCCAAGTTATGAGGATATAAAATAGGGAAAGAAAATCCTCAGATAGAGGCAAATGAAGGCTCATGGCACCCAATCTAGCCCCTAGTTCCAACTGAGCTGGAAACCCAAAGGAATGCAAAGAAACTATCAGGCCAAAAAAGAAAAACAGAGATATTAACACATTTGCTACAGAAATATCTAGTGTCAAAATTATCTTTATATTGAGATGTAACAAGAATACTTCAAATCTAGGCACTTAAAGATTAACCCACCAAGCTAAAACTGTAAGTGCTGGTCATCATGTTAAAATGATCTCTGGGGACTAGAGTATAAAGACATCTGTGCTGTGCAATCAAAATCTGGTAATTTATATGAGAAAAAAAGATGTTCCAGGCATACAGACAATTAGTTATGGATGACTGTAGTACATACAAAGCACAGAGTTAAAAGAGCCCCTAGAGACTACCGAATACATCCTGCAAATGCAACTAATTCACTGAATTCAATCATTCATTTGTATAATTTCCAGTAGTGGAGGGTTTTTTGTCCTGGCTATCTTTAGATTGTCACCGTTTAATTTGGGGTTTTAAAGGTTTTTCCACTGCTCTAAAGCTGCTGTTTCGGAGCCGGAGGTGGACACTGCAGGCTGCTGGTCAGAATGACAAGACAGTAGAATATTTAATTCGGTTGTTGTATTAGTTCAGTTGAAAAGGTTAATAAATAACA
Source organism: Ichthyophis bannanicus (assembly GCA_033557465.1). Classification (NCBI taxonomy): domain Eukaryota; kingdom Metazoa; phylum Chordata; class Amphibia; order Gymnophiona; family Ichthyophiidae; genus Ichthyophis; species Ichthyophis bannanicus. The sequence goes on along the minus strand of CM066050.1, from coordinate 25,823,001 downwards.
ATAAGACAAACAAGAATATAAAATGATACCTTTTATTTGGATGGATAATAGAATTTTTGACTTCCTTTCCCAGGTCAGGACAGTATGAATGAAAGACCTTGATAGTGGTGTCATCGCGATGACACTCACAAGTGTGAAGCTTCTACCAGTTCAGCCACTCTCACATGGGCTACCAGATGCGCCCTACCACTTAGGAACCCTGTTACTAAAGGGCGCTAGTATTTTGCACTGAATGCGCCAACAGTGCTGAAACTATGGCACGCTAGGTGCATCACCCCTGTGTTAACCGTCAGGGGCATGGAAAGCATTTTCCTGGCAGTTAACGCCGAGCCCTTCCCTTAGCATATGACACATTAGTGCGATGGCGTTAGGCTATTCCACACTGATGCAGTTAGCGCACGGTGTGAACCCGCTGACTTATTGCACAGAGCATACCATGCACACTCGCTACCCTAAGGTGTTAGCACGAGAATCGTCCTGTGCTGTCATGGCCTTGTGCTAGCTGGCAACGGGTATCTCAGTGTGCATTCAGCGCATGCCGGAACACGCATTCTCAGCTAATGCCCTTTAGTAAAAGACCTCCTGAATCTGCAGCATTTTCTGCAATGCTAATATCTAAGCCAGACAAGATTGGGGCAAGGCTGTTAGGTGCCCTAAACAAACCTTCAGCCTTGTGCCTCCATCAATTAACTTTCAGGCGCCTAGTCTTCTCCTCACCCCCCCCCCCCCCGAGATTTTGATAACTAAACTACCACAATCATGACCACCCTTCCCAAAATGTTCCTGTAAAAATGCCCTTATTTGGCAGCCTAACCTCTAGCAGTAGTAAGAGCCAGGAATGGGACAGGGGAATGAGAAGTCTGCTGGGGGAAGGATCAGGGGAGGGATCTTGATACCAGGGGTTTAGATTGGGAGATCTGGATGTTAAGGACATAAGAACATAACATATGCCATACTGGGTCAGAACAAAGTCCAGCAAGTCCAGTATCCCTCCATCAGTGGCTAATTCAGGTCACAAATTCCTGTCAGGTTCCCAAAAAGGTACATAGGTTGCACAATGCTTGTTCCGGGGTAAGCAATGGATTTCCCAGGTCCTCCTTAATAATGGGTTATGGACCTTTCCTCCAGGAACTTGTCTAAACTTTTCTAAAACCCAGCTATACAAACAGCTTTTACTACTTTGTCCGATAATGATTTCCAGAGTTTGACTGTGCATCAAAATGGCAGATGAAATTTAATGCGGACAAGTGCAAAGTTACACACCTAGGGAAGAAAAACCCAAACTATGGTTACACGATGCAAGGTTCCACATTAGGAACCACCACCCAGGAAAACGATTTAGGTGTCATTGTGGATAACATAAAACCCTCAGCCCAGTGTGCAGCGGCAGCCAAGAGAGCAAATAGAATGCTAGGTATCATAAGGAAAGGAATGGAAAATAAAACAAAAGATATTATAATGCCTCTATATCATTCCATGGTGAGACTGCACCTTGAATATTGTGTGCAATTCTGGTTGCCGTATCTTAAAAAGGATATAGCGTTATTAGAAAAGGTTCAGAGAAGAGCCACCAAAATGGTAAAGGGGATGGAAGGATACTCCTATGAAGAAAGGCTAAAAAGGTTAGGGCTCTTTAACCTGGAAAAGAGACGGCTGAGGGGAGATATGATAGAACGGGTAAACGTAGATCGATTGTTTATGTTATCAGAATATAGAGAGACTAGGGGACATGCAATGAAGCTACAGGGTAAACTATTTAAGACTAATGAAAGAAAATATTTTTTCACTCAACGTGTAATCCAACTCTGTAATTTGTTACCAGTGGATGTAGTAAAGGCTATTAGTGTAGCTGGGTTTAAAAAAGGTTTGGACAAGTTCCTGGAGGAAAGGTCCATAAACCATTATTAAGAAGGGACCCAGGATATCAATGCTTGACCCAGTTACAAGCATTGTGGAACCTGTGTCTTATGGGGAAACTGCTAGGTACGTATGACCTAGATTGGCCACTGTTGGAAACAGGAAACTGGGCTTGATGGACCTTGGTCTGACACAGTATGGCATATCTTATGTTCTTATGATTACGCGTTGAGTGAAAAAATATTGTTTTCTTATTAATCTTAAAGGGTTACATTGTAGCTTCATTGAGTAAACAACTGTTATAGATTTACCCGTTCTCCAGGACCAAGCAGGAAGTCAGTCCTCACTTATGGGTGACGTCGGCGCCGACGGAGCCCTCACGGAGCAATTTTCCCCAGCTTTCAAAGAAAGCCTTTGGGAATTGCAGCGCGCATGCGCGGTCGTCTTCCCGCCCGAAGGTGCCATCTTAGCCAGTCTTCTTTTTTCCGCGGAGCCCTACAGACGTCCCCGTCTTGTCCCCGCGAAAAAGTTGATTTTCTTCTTTGTTTTATCCTTTTTTCTTTCGGTTCGACGCCGATCGTTTTCCCGCCCGGACTCGCGACGCCGGTCTCGAGTCCGCTTACTTTTTTCGGTTTTTCTGACTTAGTCAGCTTTCGTTTTCGGTTTCCCTGGCAGCCCGGTCCTTTGACCTCGCAGGGGCCCTTTTTCCCCCGATGGCTGCCAGTGGGTTTAAGCGGTGTGGTCGGTGTGACCGAAATATGTCACTAACCGACACACACGACTTTTGCCTCCGCTGTCTGGGCCCGGATCATGAGGAACTGATCTGTGGGCCCTGCAGCAAACTGTCCTCAAAGGCGTTGAGGAGTCGGCGGCATCAGCGGGAGAGAATCTTCGCTGACCCCAGCCGTACCCGGACCTCGTCGGAGGCCTCCGCGTCGAAAGGCTCCAGCTCGGACCGTCGCCGGAGCTCCTCTGACCGGGGTTTCTCCCTCCGGGGACCATCGTCGGAAGGAAAAACCCGCGAGGGCGGCGTCGGTGGACGCTCCTGGTTCCGCGAGGGCCAGGTCGCATAGCCCCGACAGCCGCCCCGGGTCCTTGGAGAAGGAACACATCCCAAAGCGACCTCGCCTGGAGTCGGAGATGCCTGCCCGGGTAAGTCCTGTGGTCCTTCTGGACTCGCCTCCGCGACAGCCGACGTCGGGCCCGACGCCGTCGGGGCCCGAGTCGGGGGCTGCTGGGTCACCTGAGCTCGGACTCAGGTTGACGGCCTTGGAGAGCAGACTGTCTGCCTTCATGGACCAGCAGCGGGCACTGCTCGCTGGCCTCGCTGGCGCCGCTGCCCCGACCGCCGGGACGTCGACGTCCAAGTCGACCCCGGAGACCGAGCCGATCCTCGAGTCGATGAGAACTCGAGTCGATCCTCGGTCGAGGTCACCCTCGGCCTCCCGTTCGGGACCGAGGTCGCCGACGCCGACTCCCTCGACGTCGGGGCGGCTGGCGCCGCACCCTGCCCGGGCCGACCCCACCGAGTCCTCGTCGGAGTCGGTCTGGGAGTCTGAGGAGGAAGAGTCACCTGATTCTTTCCGGACTCGGTGTGTCCCATCGGACTCACCGGGGTCCGAGCCTCGGAAGCAGTCCCCCCCGGAGGATGCCCGGTTCTCGGACTTCGTTAGGGATATGGCCAAGGCTTTGGCCTTCCCTGCGGATCCCGAGGAGGAGCCTCGAGCCGAAGAGCTCGACGCCCTCCAGTATGACTCTCCCGCGAGGGAACACTTTACTGTGCCGGTTCCTCCTATGCTGGAACGACTACTCTTCCGCATGTGGGAGAGTCCGGCCTCCTCGCCGGTCCTGAGCAAGCGGGTCGATTCTATCTATCGGGTCCGCAAGAGCCCTGGCTTTCAGAAGGCACAGCTGCCACACCATTCCATGGTAGTGGAATCGGCCATGCATCGTCTTAAGAGCCAGAAGATGCACTCCTCGGTGCCTCCTGGAAGGGAGGCCCGTAACCTGGATGGCCTTGGCAAGAAGTGCTTCCAGGGCTCTATGCTCGCATGTCGTGTCCAGACTTACCAGCTCTACATGGGCATGTATCTCCGGGATCTGGCTAAAGAGCTAGCCGGATTCTCCGCTGGTCTCTCCGAGGAGCCCTTGCGGAGGTTCCTAGCCTTGTCCACGGCCATTCGGGAATGCTCAAAGTTCATGTCCCGAGCAGCCTATGATGGCTTTGAGGCCTCGGCTCGAGTAGCCGCAGCCGGCATCGGTGCCCGCCGACAGGCTTGGCTTCAGTCGTCAGACCTTGAGCCCTGGGTACAGGACAAGTTGGTCGATGTCCCCTGCCGAGGCGAAAACCTCTTTGGCAAGCCCATGGCGGAAAAGGCTGCACAAATTGAGACTGAGACTCTCACCAGGACCAGGCTTTCTAGGAAGACCTCCGCCCCTTCCCAGAAAAAGAAGGGCTCTGGGAAAAAAGTCCTTTTACCCGAGGAAGGCGGCTGCCTACAAACAATACCCCCATTATCAGGCCCCTGCAGCTCCCCAACAGGGCCAGCAGGCCAAGGGACGGGGTAACGGGTCCCGTAGGCAGCAAGCCCCCAAGCCTGCACCACCAGCCCCTGCTCAGCAGGGTGGGGGCTTTTGACTCGCTCAGCATAGCCTCTCCCCCCCCGCTGGTTCCTCCCAGCACCGGAGGCCGGCTGGTTCACTTCGCCCACAGGTGGTCCAGCATCACCGCAGATGCCTGGGTGCTTCAGGTCGTGCGAGAAGGCTACCTTCTCCACTTCCATCAGGTCCCTCCCTCCTATTTTCCGGGAGAACCTCCGCGCCCTCCTCTGCACAGGGGGTTGCTCCTTCAGGAGTTAGCAGGTCTTCTGCAGGAACAGGCGGTGGAACCGGTGCCACACCACCTGAGAGGTCAAGGCTTTTATTCAAGGTATTTTCTGATACCAAAGAGAACAGGGGGCCTCAGACCCATCCTGGACTTGCGCAACCTCAACAAGTTCCTTGTGCGGGAGAAGTTCAAAATGCTTACCCTTGGAATCCTTCTGCCCTACCTCCAGCAGGGAGATTGGCTATGCTCCTTGGATCTAAAGGATGCCTACACGCACATCCTCATCCACCCAAGCCACCGCCAATACCTAAGGTTTGTGGTGGCAGGAAATCATTACCAGTACAGAGTACTGCCCTTTGGCCTGTCCTCCGCACCGCGAGTCTTCACAAAATGTCTCGCGGTCGTGGCGGCCCATCTCCGGCTTCACGGCCTCTATGTCTTTCCGTACCTCGACGACTGGCTCATCAGAGCAGCGTCCGCTCAGGAGGTCACCAACGCCACGTGCCGCACGGTGACTCTGCTGCAGCACTTGGGCTTTGTTATAAACTTCGCAAAGTCCACTTTGCTCCCCTCACAGGATCTCGAGTTCATCGGCGCAAGGCTGCACACTCCTCAGGCGCGAGCATACCTACCGCTCGACAGGGCTCAACGGCTCATGGACCTAGCCGACCGCTTTCGCAGCCAGCCCCTGGTCTCCGCCAGGCGCTTCCTGAGACTGCTCGGCCATATGGCTTCCACCGTCCATGTGACCCCCAATGCCCGCCTGAATATGCGGTCTGCTCAATGGTGTCTCCGCCAGCAGTGGCGACAAGCCACGGGCGGCCTAGCAGACCTAGTGCGCGTCTCCGAACCGCTGATCTCGTCTCTCCGGTGGTGGCTCCGGCTGCCGAACCTGATATTCGGAATGCCTTTCCAGTCACCTCAGCCGACCCGGGTGCTGACCACCGATGCATCCCTCCTGGGCTGGGGAGCACATTGCCAAGAGGCACGTACTCAGGGCCTCTGGACCACGTGGGAGTCTGCTCAGCAGATCAACTTCCTGGAGCTCAGGGCGATCCGCCTAGCTCTCAAGGCCTTCTCCCACCTGACTTCCCAACAGTCCGTCCTTGTCCAGACGGACAATCAAGTTGCCATGTTCTACGTGAACAAGCAGGGGGGCACGGGCTCCTTCCTCCTCTGCCGGGAGGCACAGAAGCTCTGCTCTTGGGCCGTCAGTCACGGCATTCTCCTCAAGGCAGTTTATCTCCCGGGCCAAGAAAATTGCCTTGCAGACAAACTCAGCAGGGTCCTCCAGCCGCACGAGTGGCGTCTGGATCCCTTGGTAGTTCAGAAGCTCTTCCTCAAGTGGGTCTCCCCACGGTGGATCTCTTTGCCAGTCCTCACAACCGGCAGCTTCCTCGCTTCTGCTCTCGTCAGTCACACCCCCTTCGGGTTGCGGCGGACGCCTTTCTGATCTCGTGGTCGGGGAGCCTTCTGTACGCTTTCCCTCCCATCCCGCTAGTCTCGCGGACTCTTTTCACGGTTCTCCGAGAAAAAGCCTTCATGATCCTGGTGGCCCCTCGCTGGCCCAGGCAGCCGTGGTTTCCGCTCCTGCTGCAACTGGCGGTGGAGGATCCAATCCCTCTGGGGGTACAACCGGATCTCCTCACTCAGGATCAGGGGTCCCTCCTACACCCCAACCTCAGGTCTCTCAACCTCATGGCCTGGCTGCTGAGAGGGTAGTCCTTGCTCCCCTTCTCCTGCCGGCGGAGGTGGAGGAGGTCGTCTTGGCTTCGCGACGGCCTTCTACCCGCAAATGCTACACCCTTAAATGGCGTCGCTTTGCAGTCTGGTGTACACCCAACAGTCTCAGGATCCCTTCTCCTGCCCGGTGTCGGTGATCTTGCAGTACTTGCTGCACCTCTCTAATCTGGGACTTAAGTCCAACTCCGTCAAAGTTCACCTCAGTGCTCTTTCAGCACATCATGTGCCGGTGGACGGCAGACCTCTCTCCAATGACCCTCTCGTAGCGAGGTTTCTCCGAGGTCTCCTTCTACTTAAACCACCTCTGCGCCCGCCAGCGCCTGACTGGGACCTGAATGTGGTTTTGCAGCGGATCACCTGTCCGCCTTTTGAACCTATGGCTACCTGTTCTCTCCGTTTTCTGTCTTGGAAAACACTGTTCTTGATAGCCCTCACTTCCGCTAGACGCGTAAGTGAATTGCAGGCCCTCGTGTCTGATCCCCCTTACACTAGGTTCTACAAGAATAGGGTGGTCCTACGGACTCATCCGAAATTTCTGCCTAAAGTGGTCTCCCCTTTTCACATCAATCAGGAGGTGGTACTTCCAACCTTCTTTCCCAGGCCACACTCCAGCCGAGCTGAGACGGTCCTCCATACCCTGGACTGTAGAAGGGCTCTGAACTTCTACCTTGACCGTACGCGGGAGCACCGTAAAGCTGCTCAGCTTTTTGTGTCTTTTGACCCCAATAGATTGGGGCTCCCGGTCTCCAAGCGTACTCTGTCCATCTGGGTTGCGGACTGTATCACTTTGGCTTATGGGGCAGCCGGACTCTCCTTAGAAAGTAGAGTCACGGCTCATTGCGTTCGGGCAAAGGCCACGTCAGTGGCTTACCTCTGCTCTGTTCCGCTGGCAGACATCTGCCGGGCCGCTACTTGGTCTTCGAGCCAGACTTTTGCGGTCCATTACTGTCTCGAGAGGGAGTCCCGTAGGGACAGTGCTTTCGGACAGGCAGTCCTCCGTAATCTCTTTGAGGTCTGAGCAACTCCTACCCTCCATCCCGGATGTGGGCTACCGGTGGGTGATAATTCAGCGAAGATTCTGTCCTTCTGTGCTGCTGAGCTAGAGGGAGCTCATTTTTGTGCTTAGGGTCTCCGGTAGCCTTGAGCTTGGGAGTCCCATAAGTGAGGACTGACTTCCTGCTTGGTCCTGGAGAAAGCGTAGTTACTCACCTGTAACAGGTGTTCTCCAGGAGCAGCAGGAATCAGTCCTCACTACCCTCCCTCCTCCCCTTGGAGTTGCAATCGTCTGCTTATGTTCTTTTTGCAAATTTTTATGCTGTCTTTTTTAGCTATGTCATCTGACTGGCTAAGATGGCACCTTCGGGCGGGAAGACGACCGCGCATGCGCGCTGCAATTCCCAAAGGCTTTCTTTGAAAGCTGGGGAAAATTGCTCCGCGAGGGCTCCGTCGGCGCCGACGTCACCCATAAGTGAGGACTGATTCCTGCTGCTCCTGGAGAACACCTGTTACAGGTGAGTAACTACGCTTTCCACTCCATTCATTAATTTATAGACCTCTATCATATCTCCCCTCAACCATCTCTTTTCCAAGATGAAGAACCGTAACCTTTTAGGCCTTTCCTCTTAGGGGTATCCTTCCATCCTCTTTACCCTTTTGGTGGCTCTTCTCTGTATCTTTTCTGATTCTGCTATATCCTCTTTAAGATATGGGGTACTTCACTATTCACCTTTCTCCATTGAAAAAATTGACCATTTAGCCCTACTTTCTTCTTTTTATCTTTTAACCTGCCTCCTATCCCATGACTTTTTAATTTTGCCAAGAGCCTCTCATGAGGGACTTTGTCAAAGGCTTTCTGAAAATCCAGATACACTGTATCAACCGGCTCACCTTTATCTACCAGTTTATTCAGACCTTCAAGAAAGATTATAAAAACAAGATCTTCCTTGGCTAAATCCATGCTGGCTTTCTCCCATTAAACCATGACTATCTACAAGTTCAGTAATTTTATTCTTTCTAATGGTTTCTACCATTTTGCCCTGGTACTGATGTCAGGCTCGCTGGTCTATAGTTTCTCAGATCACCCCTGGAACCCTTTTTAAAAATTGGTGTTGCACAGGCCATTCTGCAGTCCTCAGATGATTTTAATGATAGTTTACGGATTACTAATAGTTGGTCTGCAATCTCATATTTCAATTTTTTCAGTACCCTTGGCTGCATACTACTGTTTAGTTTATCAAATAGTTGTAATTATACATCTTCCCGGTTTATCGAAATTTGTTTCAATTCTTCCGATACCGAGAAGGCCGCGGGGCCACGTACCTGCAGGCCGCCGATAACCGGGTGGGCGGTGTGGTGTGTGGCCCCGGCCGCGGCGGTGGGCGGGGGGGAGGGGCCGAGATGGCGCCACATTTTTTAAAGTCATTGGCTCCCGCGGGTTTTGGACAGGTGCGGGAGCCAATGGATGCAGGGGGGAGGGGTGGGGGGCTGGCAAAGGGGAGTGTGCCGGTGAGGCTGCAGTCCGTCGGAGCGAGTGAACAGGACTGGAGTCTTGCAGGCAGCTCGGGGACCTCGCGCAACAGCCGGAGTCTTTGGCCAGCGGAATCAAGGCATGCAGAGGCCTCGTTTAACGGTCGCAGGAGGGGACAGCAGTCAGCGGAGGAGCCGGTCGCATGGAGGGTAGCAGGTGGCGGAGGAGCCGGTCGCAGTGAGGACTGCAGGCAGTTGAGGAGCCACGGCCAGATCGAGGGCGGTGTTCGGCCCTCCACGTGGTTGGCGGTGACATCGGGGTGAAGAGGCGAGTGGGGCAGTAAAAAAAAAAAAAAAAAAACTAATCAAAGTGATTTTAATACTGGAATTGCACCAGTAGGGGACGGCAGGAGAAGGGGGGGGGAAGCTGTTGGGGGAGTTAGGTTTCACTTTTATATTTTGTTGTGGGAGAATGTCTGCAAGGAAAAGCGGTGGGCCTAAGGGGGGCAAGGGGTCTGGGGGACAGACAGCGGCGGCCAAAGGAACACAGGCTGGTGGAAAGAGGGGGCGCTGGGGCAAGCGAGCCTGAGGAGGGGAGCAGATGAGGGACACGTGGGGGGGGGCATGGTGGGAGCCCGGAGGTTGAGAAGGGGGGGGGCTGAGTTGGGGAGAATCATTTCCAGGGGCAAGGGGACTGTTCAAAGGGGGGTTGCTAGGGGGCAAAGGGGGCGAGGGGCGGCTGAGGTAGGGGGATCCTTCCAGGAGGGGAGGGAGGCTGTAGGGCCAGCTGGGCCCTCTCTTGTGCTGCCAGGGGCTCACAGGGAGCCGAGTGGGCAGGGCGGAGTACCTGGAGGGGCCCCATGGGGTTATCTTATGGCATCGGGTGGGTTTTACGCTATGCCTTGGGAGCATTGGCGGGGAGGGGGACAGGGTTCCTCTAGGGCAGAGTGGCTGGGGGCATGGCAAAAGCCCTGGGCCATGGCAGGCCCCCCTCCTTTTTTCCCCATTTCTCTTCACTGGTGCCGGCAGCAGAGAAGCAGAGGTCAGAGCAGTTGGGAGGTGCAGCGGTGCAAGGTGCCCTGATGGACGCGGAGCCAGCCGGAAAAATGCAGTCAGCGCTGACTGGAGAGGAGCAGCAAGGCGTGCTTTCGGAAGAGGTCGGACGGCCGGTGGCTGTTGGCCTTGCAGGAGTGTCGCAGGCAGGGACGACGACGGCCGGTGAGTTGCCAGGAGGGCAGGTGGGGCTGGTTGGTGAGGGGGAGGTCAGGGGAAGGGCAAAGGTCAAGTCAAAAAAGAAGGGGCGGCATGCACGAAAGCGGCGTCGGAGGTCCGGGTCCTCTACGTCGTCGTCCTCGGTTGTCTCGTCATCGTCTTCGGATCTGGGGGCTGTGGAGCGAGTCTTAGAAGGTGGGGGAGGGGGGGCAGTTGTGGTAGGTGCCACACTGGTGTCCTTTTCGGAGTTATGGGAGGGGGTGCCGCGTAAACTGCGACGGAAGATAAGGAAAAGGAAATATATAGATATTTTCAGGTTGCTCGAGGGTAGGAAGCGGTTGGGGGACAGCAAACGAAAAAGGAGGGAGGAAGAGAAGGCAGGAAGGGTTTGGAAGGCATCACGTAATGTTATTAATTGGATGAGGGCCTTCTTGCGGCTGGCTAGTGTATGGGGGCATCGTTACCCGGGGCAATATGGAATGTTGCTGGCCTACGCAGACTCAATTTTGGAGGCGGCTCAGACTCACGATGGTTGGGCGTGGCTCAACTATGATGAGAAATTTCGGGACAAGATGGAGGAGAATAGGTCATTGTCCTGGGGAACGCAGGACATTAACCTATGGTTAACGCACATGTCGGCAAAAGGAGGGGCGGGGCGGGCGGAGGCGGACAAAAAGGGGGTAGTGTTGTCACCGCGAGCACGGGGCGGCCCTTTCGAGGGGGCGGGGCTTCTGTGCTGCAAAAAGCAAGTGGCAGAGGGGCCGGGGATGTCTGCTGGCGTTTTAATAAGTCCTCTTGCCCCTTTCCGGACTGTAAGTTCCGGCACAGTTGTTTGGTCTGCGGTGGGGGGCATGCGGCCATTAAGTGTGTCAAAAAAGGGGCGTCAGTGTTACCCAATCCTGCCACCAAGCAATAAAGACCTGGTGGCCTTGGCCCTGACGCCTATTCAACTGGAGGCGCTTAGGCCATGGCTGCGGCGATACAAGAAGCGTAGAATGAGGAGGGTGATAGAGGGTGGTTTTCTATATGGTTTTCCCATACCGGTGCTAGGGGAGGGGGGTCCTGAGAGAGCTGGCAACTCTCCATCAGTCAGGTGTTTTGCGCACATTGTTAGGGAGAAACTGGAGGCGGAGCTGGAATTAGGTAGGGTGGCCGGGCCTTTTGCCGAACGGCCATTTTCGCATTTCATGGTTTCTCCGTTGGGCATTGTTCCGAAGAAGGAACCTGGGAAGTTCCGGTTGATCCACAACTTGTCCTTCCCAGTTGGGGCATCTGTAAATACCTTATACCAAGGGAGTTGTGTGCGGTTCGTTATGCGTCCTTCGATGAAGCGGTGCAGTTGCTGCGGGAAGCTGGGCCGGGGTGTCGGATGGCAAAGGTGGATATCGATTCCGCGTTCCGCTTGTTGCCGGTTCACCCTGCTTCTTTTCATTTGCTGGGTTTTGCATTCGAGGGGAGGTACTATTTCGATAAGTGCATGCCGATGGGTTGTTCAGTATCTTGTTCCTATTTTGAGATGTTCAGTTCATTCCTCCACTGGGTCCTGGTGGAGTCGGTGGGCTGTAGGAACATGGTGCATTATCTGGATGATTTTCTCTTCGTGGGTAGCGCGCAGTCAGGGCACTGTCAGGTGCTTTTAGACGGGTTTGCGAGGCTGGCTAGGGAGTGGGGCGTCCCTGTGGCTCCAGGTAAGATGGAGGGCCCTGCATCACGCCTTACGTTTCTAGGGATTGAGTTGGACTCAGAGGACATGGTTGCTCATTTGCCGCAGGATAAAGTGGCAAGGCTTCGGGTTCTGGTGGCGAACGTGTTGGGGTCGGACAAAGTGACGCTGAAAGAGATGCAGGCGCTCATAGGCTCGTTGAATTTTGCTTGTCGGGTCATTCTGATGGGTCGGCTGTTCCTGCGTAGGTTCTCGGCGGCAACATCGAGTGTCTGTAAGCTGCATTATTGCATTAGGGTGTTGAGGAGCATGAGGGAGGATTTGGGGGTTTGGGATGAGTTCCTGAAGGGCTTTAACGGTGTAGCAGTTATGCCAATGGAGGAACGATCTACATTTGATCTCCAGCTCTTTACGGACGCCACGGGTGGTTGCGGCTTGGCGCACGGCAGGCCTGACTGACAGCGTAACCTTTCTCGAATTATTTCCGGTGCTCGTGGCGCTGGAACTGTGGCCGGAGAGGTTGCGGAATCGCCGGTTGCTGTGGTGGTGCAACAATGAAGCTGTGGTGAGCGTTATCAATAGGTATACCCCGCGTTGCTTGAAGGTAGCGGCGCTGATGAGGGAGGTTGTTTTAGGATGTCTGAGGTTGAATGTGGTGGTGAGGGCCCGTCATGTGCCAGGTTATACTAATTAAGTTGCTGATTCTCTTTCCCGTTTTAAGTGGGATCTGTTCCGGTGATTGGCACCGGAGGCCGACCCTGTGGGAATGCGGGTCCCGGAGGACTTATCGCGGATTGGCCTGAGAGCATGCTGAACCTGTTGCGGAGTTCCATGTCACCGGCGACTTGGCGGTCCTATTGCAGAGGCTGCGATAAGATTGTGGCGTTTCTGGCAGCCCGAGGACGGCGGCAAGGTCCTGTCCCGAGCCACCTCTTGGGCTGGTACATTACGGCTGCAAAGGCGGCGGGAGCATCGAGATTGTCAGTGAGAGCGCATATCGCGGGGTTTGCGTTTTTCTCCAGGGCGGTGGGGTGGGTGGCGTCCAGCTGGGGTTTTTTGGTACATCAATTGTTTCTGGGGTGGGAGAGGGGTACCCCTATGCGGGAGGACAGGCGGAGGCCAATTACGCATGAGCTGCTTGGTCAGCTGTGCACTGCACTGCCGTTTGTGGCGGAGTCTTTTTATGAAGTCACTCTTTTTCGGGCAGTTTTTTGCGTGGCCTTTTTTGAGGCTTTTCGGATTGGGGAAATGGTGGCGGTGTCCAGTTCAGCAGCGGGTGGTGTGGCATTGCAGGTTCACCATGTACGGGTGTCGAAGGAGGAATTGGGCATATGGTTAGCTCGGTCCAAGACTGACCAGAGGGGCAGGGGCACTTTGGTACATTTGAGAGCTATTGGTGGTGCCTCCACTTGCCCAGTGGCTGCTATGGTGGCTTACCTGCGGGTGAGGCCGAGGGGGGGGGGCGGTTTTCTTTTCCTGCATGAGAATTTGCGTGTCTTGACGCGGTTTCAGTTCACGGCAGTCCTGCGGATGGCGGTGGGCCAACTGGGTTTGGAGCCGGGCAACTTTGTGCCTCATTCATTTAGGATTGGGGCAGCCACTAGTGCCGCCAAGGTGGGTTTAAATGAGCGGGTGATTCAACGGATAGGCAGATGGCGCTCCAACGCATTTCAAAGATATGTGTGTTTGTGAAGGGGTTTTGTGGGGATGGTATTTAACTATGTATTCTCTTTTAGATGGGAGCCAGATGCCGTGTGCCTGCTGGATGGTTGGCCATTCCTTTGTTTACTGGGCAGGTTGGCGAGCAACGGCAAGGCCCCAGGGGGCGAACATTGGTTTGAATCCTGCAGAGGTGATCGTATCATGGCTGGGTGAGCGCGGCCTTCGTTGGCTGCAGCTCTTGCCTTTGCTTCGGCACCATCAGCGTGTGAGGGGTTCCCCGGCTGTACTATTGTTGCATCTCGGTGGCAATGACTTGGGGACTTGGACAGTCAAGCAGCTGATCAGAGCGACAAAGAGAGACCTGGATACAGTGTTGTTAATGTTTAAGGATGTTGTGTTGTTATGGTCGGATATAATTCCGAGGCTTGCTTGCTGGGGCCACCGGAGGTGATCGCGTGGGTTAATTAAAGATAATCGGCAAATTGGCCCCTGGGTATGTGAAAAAGGGGGTTGGCAGATTTTACACCCTTGGGTGGAGGTGGATTGTGCTGGTTTATACAGATCAGACGGAGTACACTTATCCCTGGTGGGGGTGGATTTACTCCTAAATGACTGGCAAGAGGCCTTGGAGTATGTTCAGGGCAGGGTAGCTGGTCGCAGCTTTGCAATTGGGGGGGGGGCTCAGTGACAGGTGTTATTTGGGGGGGGCTCAGTGACAGCCTGTTATTTGGGGGGGGGGGTGAAGGGATAGCGGGGTAGGTGGATGGGGCAGGAGCTACACGTCCGCCTTGCCCGGTTACGAGAAGGCCGCGGGGCCACGTACCTGCAGGCCTCCGATAACCGGGTGGGCGGCGTGGTGCATGGCCCCGGCTGCGGCAGTAAGTGGGGCGGGGGAGAGGGGCTGAGATGGCGACACATTTTTTAAAGTCATTGGCTCCCACGGATTTTGGACAGGTGTGGGAGCCAATGGATGCAGGGGGGAGGGGTGGGGGGGCTGGCAAAGGGGAGCGTGCCGGCAAGACTCCAGTCCGTCGGAGTGAGTGAACAGGACTGGAGTCACCACCCTCCCATCCCTGTGTTGGGCATTCTGTGGAACAGGGGGTTGCAGCTGGAGTGGGGGAGGCGGGATCCCGAAGGCGTCCGGGGTCCGGAGGCTTGGCAAAGCGCAGGGTGGGGGTGGGGTACCCCCGACCCGGTTGACCCCTCAGGGTTTTTGCTAATAATATGGCGAAGCCGGAGTAGGGGGGATGGAATTGCCGGTGGACGGTGCCTGCGGAGGCGGGAGGGAACTCACTTTGCTAATAACATGGCTGGTGAGGGTTCATCCCGCTGCCGGAACCTGAATGTGGAAGTTACAGTTGTTGTTAGTTGGTTTTGATAATGTTATGGTTAATAAAGCTGCGACCAGTTAAATGCCATTTTGAGTGATTGTTGTGGTTATTTCGGGGGGGGGGGGTGTGAAGGGATAGCAGGGTAGGTGGACGGGGCAGGAGCTACACGTCCACCTTGCCCGGTTAATCACTTTTAAATACTATTTCGGGCATGGGTTACTTCCCTATATCTTGTTCAATAAAGACCAAAGCAATAAATTCATTCAGTCTCTCCACTATGACCTTGTCCTCCATTAGTGTCCGTTTTACCCCTCTATCATCTAGTGGTCCAACTGGCTCTCTCACAGATGTTTTGCTATGCCTGCCTTATCAGTGCCTTTCATCTAACTTGCCAGTGCTTATGTTTCCTATTTTCATCATTTGACTCTTTTTTCCATTTTCTGAAAGGTACTTTTTTGGCTAAAGCAGCTTCTGCGACCTCGCCTTTAAACCATGCTGGCAGTTCTTGGGTCTTCTACCTTTCTTAAAGCATGGAATTACATGTGGTCTGGGCTTCCAAGATAGTATTTTTAAATAACGCCTATGCTTGACATAAACCTTAACCTTTGTAACTGCTTCTTTTAGTTTTTCTTAATTATTTCCTCATTTTATCAGAGTCTCTCTTTTGAAAGTTAAAAGGTAATACTGTGGATTTCCTTGCAATCCTCCCTCCATTTATTAAATCAAATGCAATCATGCTATGATCACCATTGCCAAGTGGCCCTAAGACTGTTATCTCTTGCATCAGATCCTGTGTTCCACTAAGGACTAGGTCCAAAATAGCTTCCCCTCTTGTTGGTACATCAACCAGCTACTCCAAGAAGCAGTTATTTATTTCATCTAGAAACGTTATCTCCCTAGCATATCCTGATGTGTCATTGACCCATTCAGTACCAAGGTAATACTAATCACCCATTATTGCTGTGTTGTAATGTTTATCTTCCCTGATTTCTTTTAGCATTTCATAATTCATCTGTTCATTCTGGCCAGGTAGATGGTAGTACACCCCCACTGCCATCGTCTTCCCCTTTTTACATGGAATTTAAATCCATAGAAATTCTACGGTGCGTTTTGTTTCCTGCAAAACCTTTATCCTGTGAAACTGAATGCCCTCTCTAACATAGAGCACAATCTCTCTAGCAATTTAATCTATCCTATCATTGTGATATAGTTTGTACCCATCTATCACAGTGTCCCATTGGTTGTCCTCCTCCCACCAGGTCTCTGAAATGCCAATCATATTTAACCTTTCATTTAGTGCTATATAGTCCAGCTCTCCCATGTTATTTTTTAGACTTCTAGCATTGGCATTCAGTCATTTTAGAGGTGGTATTTTATTCATATTAACAATTTGGTTATGACAAGGGTAATTTGGTCAGCTCTGTCTGTTCTGTACTTAAAGACACATGGGTTACTTTTATCTTTTTTTTGGAACCTCCCCATGAAGAGGACCTAACTTCCCTCTTTTACTGGCATCCTTCAAGGATACATTCTTCTGAAACATGTGCTCTTGGGTAACTGTCGGCTTTCCCCTATTATCTAATTTAAAAGCTCCTCTCTCTCCTTTTTAAAGGTTAATGCCAGCAGCCTGGTTCCACCCAAGTTAAGGTGGAGGCCATCCTTTTGGAAAAGCCCCCCCTTCCTCAGAATGTTCCCCATTTCCTAACAAATCCAAAACCCTCTTCCTTGTACCATCATCTCATCCACGCATTGAAACTCTGGAGCTCTGCCTGACCTTTGGGTCCTGCCCATGGAATGGGAAGAGTTTCTGAGAACGCTGCCCTGGAAGTTCTGGATTTCAACTTACTACCTAAAATTCTATATTTGGCCTACAGAACCTCTCACATTTTCCTATGCCATTGGTACCAACATGTACCAAGACAGCAGGCTCTTCCCCAGCACTATCTAAAACCTTGTCTAGGTGGTGCATGAAGTCCACTACCTTCGCACCAGGCAGTCATGTTACCAGGTGATCCTCACATCCAGCAGCCACCCAGCCATCTGCATGCCTCATGATTTAATTGCCAGCTATAACAGCCACCCTAACCCTTCCCTTATGGGCACATGGCCCTGGAGAAACCACCTAGTGCAAGAGGCTTTTACGTCACCTGGAGGACAGGTCCTAACTACAGGATCGCTTCCTACCACACCAAGGTGGTGATCTCCTTTCACGTGATCCCTCTCCTCCGTGGCAATGAGAGGCTGGCAGACTGGAGATGGGGCTTCAATACTACATCCCTGTAGGTCTTATCTGTATAACTTACTGTCTTCCTGAGCTCCTCCAAGTCTGTCTTCAGAGATCAGACTCATTCTCTGAGACAAAGAGCTCCTTGTACCTAGTGCACAGGTAAAATCCCTTGACAACTTGGAGAAAATGGTACATGTGACAATGCAAAAAACTGGATTGCCACCATCTCACTGCTGGACTGCTGTCTGCAGCTTAGCTTTAAGGGTTTATATTAGATATTTAAGTTGTTTACTTAGTTGTTAGGGATACTTGTACAAATACAATTATCCTATTAGGTTTAAGGGACTTTGTTTATCTCAAGATTGATTAATTTCAGGGCCTTAATTAATCTATTACTGATGAGGATAACCAGCTGAACTTGAAAGTGAATTTGTCCACCTCTTTCCTTTTAATAGGTTTAAGAGCCTATAAATCTAAGATTATGACTGGAGTGGGTGGGAGAGAAAGAAACACTTAGTAAAAGCTGGCTTGCTACACACTGCCCTGACCTGTGCTTCTAAGGTAATCCCTTGACAATTTGATGGATGATTCACATAGCACTTTGTTTGATAGGGGGAGCCTTTCAAATTGCCCATTTGATCTGTCACTTGGCTTTAACACCTATTTAAAACAATCTCACAGGTCTCTTGCTTCCTAACTGGAAGGCTTATTTGTAAAGGTCTCTAGATCTTGTTGGTGGGGAGTTTGCTTGAAAAAAGATTGGATATCAGGGACTTGGGAGGATAAGATGTCATGGGGACCAGGGAGCGAAATTGGATGTTTGGGGGGGGGGGGGGGTTTGGGAGGATCAGATGTTAGGGGGTGATTGGGAGCTGAGGTTGGTCTTTACAGTTGTCCCTTCAAGCAGGCATTTATTCAAGCCTCAGGGTAGCTGTAAATGCTGACGTCTAGATTTGTTTTATATCGACATGTATCTTCGTTGTAAAATGGGGAATAGAAACATGATGGTAGAGAAAGACCATATAGCCTATCTAGTCTGCCCTTCCATATCAACTGCAACAGTCCTCTTTTTACCTTTAGAGATCCTCTGTGTATGTTTCATGCTTTTTTGAATTGTCCTTGTGCCCACCACCTCTACTGGGAGACTATATCTCACACATCTACCACTCTTTCCATAAAGAAATATTTCTGCATATTACTCCTGATTCTATCCCCTTTCGCTCTCATCCAATGTCCCCTCATATCAGAGTTTGCCTTCAATTAAAAGAGACCCTCCTGTGCATTTATGCCACGGAGGTATTTAAACATCTCTATCATATCACCCTTATCCTGCCTTTCCTCTAAGGTATACATATTAAGATCCTTAAGTCTGTCTATATGCCTCATAATGAAGACCATTAACCATTTTAGTAGCCATCCTCTGCACTGACTCCAACCTGCTTATATCCTTTTGAAGGCACAGTCTCCAGATTTGCACACAATACTCCAAATGAGGCTTAAACAGCGGCATTATCACCTCCTTTTTTCTACTGGCCATTCCTCTCCCTATACACCCAAGCATCCTTCTGGCTGTTGCAGTCACCTTTTCTACCTGCTTAGCTACTTTAAGATTGTCAGACACAATTACACCCAGGGCCCGCTCTTCTTTTGTGGACAGAAGTACCTTGCCCCCTACACTGTACCACTCCTTTGGATTTTTGCCGCCCAAATGCATTGCAGTCTTGCATTTTTTACCATTAAATCTCAGCTGCCAAATCCTAGACCTTTCTTGAAGCTTAGCTAGATCCCATCTCATGTTGTCTGCTCTACTGCAGGTTTTGGTATCATCCACAAACAAGCAAAACTTACCTGACAGCCCTTCCACAATATCACTAACAGATGTTAAAAAGAATCGGACTAAGGACAGATCATTGCGTCACAACACTGGTAACCACCTCCTCCTCAGAGTGAGCTCCATTTACATGTACCTTTTGTTGCCTTCCACTCAACCAATTTCCAACACAATCAGCAACTTTATGGTCCATCTCTACAGTGCTCAATTTGTTTATAAGTTGCCCATGCAGAACGGTGTCAAAGGCTTTACTGAAATCTAAATACACCACATCTAGGGCTCTCCCTCAGTCCATTTCCCTGGTCACCCATTCAAAGAAGTCATCAGATTGTCTGACAAGACCTGCCTCTGGTGAATCCATGCTGCCTTGGATCCTGCAATCAATTGGACTCCAGAAACCTCACTATTCTTTCTTTTAGTAGCCTTTCCAATAATTTACTAACCACAGAGGTTAGACTAACCGGCCTGTAGTTCTCAATGTCATCCTTACATCTGCTTTTGTGTAAAGGGGAACATATGTGCCTTTCTCCAGTCCTCTGGCACCTCTCCCAACTCCAAAGACGCATTGAAAAAGTCAACAGTGTTGCCGCTAGAATGTCCCCAAGTTCCCTCAGTATTCTTAGATGTATCCCATCCGGATCCATGGCTTTGTCTACTTTTAGTAGCTAGTTCTCATGAGCACAGTCTTCTGAAAATTGTTTGAGATCCATGTCACTTCTGTTCCTTGTGTGGATGTTTTCTGAGGTCCTGCTCCTGGCCCTTCATCTGTGAACATATAACAGGAATATTTGTTAAGCAATTCTGCTTTATCCTCATCAGTTTTATGTTGATATTATACATGTTGATATTGTAGGCCCGTCTATATCCATCCTTCTCCATACTCTAATCAAGCACCCTTGAAATCTTGATGTGTAAATCACAGCTTTCCAAAATTGCATTTACATGTATATTCTAATCTACACATGCAAATACCACTACATGTGGGGATGCTTCTAAAATAACTCATCATGTGGACAAATGCAAAGTGATGTATATAGGGAAATA
This sequence comes from Ichthyophis bannanicus, assembly GCA_033557465.1. Classification (NCBI taxonomy): domain Eukaryota; kingdom Metazoa; phylum Chordata; class Amphibia; order Gymnophiona; family Ichthyophiidae; genus Ichthyophis; species Ichthyophis bannanicus. Next base: position 25,803,138 of record CM066050.1, on the reverse strand, counting down.
TAATCTAAATTCTAGGTGGAAGATGCTGGGCTCTTTAATTATGCATAGCATCCCCAAAAGGGGGACGCTCAAATTTTATGCCTCAGGTCATATGAAACCACGTATAAAACGATTCAATCATGCAATATTTTATTAGGAACAAATGTAGAATTCATGCATTAATGGGTTAAGATTTACCACCTTCCAGGAAAAGCTTTGGAGTTATTTTGGGCAGTATGATGATAGTGGTAGCCTAGTGGTTAGGGCAGCAGCCTGGGATCAGAAAAACCAGGGTTTGAATCCCACTGACTCTCGTTGTGGTCTTGGGTAAGTCACTTAACCCTCCATTGCCTCAGGTACAACCTTAGATTGTAAGCCTTCTGGGGTAGGGAAATACTTTCAGTACTTGATTGTAATTTGCCTTGATCTACTTCTGGAAAGGCCTGAGCTAAATACTAAATATATAAATTTAAAAAAAAATCCTTGGTGGCCAAGGAATTAGGGAAGGAATTAAAAATAAGAGCATCATAATTCCTCTATATCAATCCTTCTGGGGTATTTCAGGGGTATGACCTTGGGGTAAAAAATATAAAATAGCAACTAATGATATATACATTGTCGTACATGACACACAAGTCGATAGAATAAAAGAAAGTTAAAAACATATGGAAGCAAAAGAAGGGTTTGAGTCAGATGGCAGTCCTGCCAGAGAGGTGTCTGGGATACACTCCATAGCATGTGCACGGCTCAGCATTAAGAAGACCTGGGATATCACTGCTTAACCCAATACAAGCATTGTGGAACCTGTGTCTTTTGGGGAAACTGCTAGGCACTTATGACCTAAATTGGCCACTGTTGGAAACAGGAATACTGGGCTTTGATGGACCTTGGTCTAACCAAGTATGCCATGTCTTATATTCTTATGTTTGTAAGGTATAAAGTACATGTAATAATACAATAAAAATACCATACAATGTAAAAAAGACAATAGATGTAAATGACAAATAAAAGAAAGTAAAAGAGTATAACATTAATTATATCAATGAAAGACAGTGACCAACAAAAAGGGAAACAGGGGATGCCTAAAAATGACTTGAGAGGACCAGAGGAGGAATGAGTCAAACGTGCCATATAAAGAAAAGAATATATGTATACAAACGATGCATAGATAAGTATTTATATTATATATTGTTAATAAAGGGGAGGAGAGGAAGGAACAAAGCTCATTGAGGCAAAGCACAAGTAAAATGCATAATATGAATAAGTAATATAAGTGATAAAAGAAAAAGCATATAATAAAAAACAAATGATAAAAGCATAATAACAGTGACAAAGTTAAAAGCATAAAAACATGTTGATAAATATGTTGCGTATTTTTCTAAGGGAAAAAGAGAGGTGCTTGATAGGGCTAACAGAGATGCAGGTGTAAATGCAGATAAAATACCGCAAGGTAAAAAGACGCAGCAAAGTAAAAGAAATAAAAACTATGACGAATAAAGGTTTTTTGCTGTATCCACCTCACTTCTGTTTGTGTTGGTCTGTTGCTGCGAGAGTGTATGTTCTCTTCTGAACTACTGTCAATTCTTCTGAAGGTCATAAGATATAACATGTATAAGCAGACTATCAAAGTATGATTGGAATTCCGCGTAATCAGGCCTGTGACTCCCAATACGATGGGAAATGTTTCTGCATCTTTCTGCTAATTTTCTTGGTCTCTGTATTTCTTGGTATTGAAGATCTTCTCCCTCTCCGCACAATTCACAAAATAATCGCTGGGAACCACAATGCCATTCTGGTGTGTTTTTCACTTGGAATGGGAATATCCCAGGTGAGCATAACATCTACTTCATTCTCCATAATTCTCTTAGGGTCATGATCCCAGTGCTTTTCTGGTTGTAGTGTTAGTTTCCAGTGAATGAGACCTGCTACCTTGTCTGTTTCTGTATGGAAATTTTCTGCCATCAGAAAAACTTTGCAGCCAGCTACAAAATTGTTCCCAGCTCTTTCTTGCAGATCTGTTGTGTCAGGTTTTCTATTCCTGCTTTGAACCATCTCATCTGTAATCCACTGTCCTGGGTTTTAACTTGTCTCTTGTTCTTGGTTTCAGCTCACCTCTCCTTAATCATTTTGGGTTCTAGTTCATCCACGTAGGATCCCTGGAGTAGCACTTTCAATTTCCCACTGTATTTATGCGTAGGCCACTTGTCTTTCCTTGTCCTTAAAGACTTTTTTTCTCTTGTTTTGCAAATTCTGTGGCTTCCTTTCCTGTGCATGTTGAAGATTCTCACTCATTCCTTCTGCTCGTTGGGGTGCCTCTCCACTTTTAAAGAAGTGTGGAAGCCATGTTAGTCCACTATAATGGTAGTGAAATAAAAAAGCAAAGCAAAGAGGAAAATAAGGTGATACCTTCTTATTAGCCTACCTTATTACATTTGTAGTCTAGCTTTCAAAGGTAAAACCGTCCTCTGTTCAAATTTAGTGATGGATCTGGAAACTAGGTGCTTATTTCACACTGCAGCGCTTTTTCTGCATTTGGTTCGCTTGATACCGTTAAGTAGATCTGGAGGCCTACGATGATCACTCTGGATGTACAATATAATCAGTTTGTATGAGGCTCACTCCTAATATTTGCATACACCTTAACTCTGTCCCAAATCATACCCATAGAAATGCCTACAGATGGTGTTTGTGTAAGAATGTCTGGCACGTATTTAAGCATGCACGTTTTATAAAAGCCATTTTCTGCATGTAAAACATGCATTACATCTGGAAAATGCTTTATGGGTTCTCTGTTTCCTATTTTTATGTGTGCATTTACCAGAGCACATAGAATGCACTCAAGTGAATTAAAAATGATTCCCTTGGTAAAGTTGCATTATGCCACATACTTTAGAAACCAGAACATAAGATGAAGCTAGTATTTATCTTTAGAGGTTAAAAGAAGTTAAAAAGTGAAAGCACCTTTGAGACACATCCTGCTTTCTATTGTGGCTGACCGACTGACACAGATCTCAGTCTATACCACCGGCTTACATCTTATCACTATCTGCACCAAGAGCTGTGTTATGCAATAAAAGCTGTATCTATTCATTAAATTTTATTGCCGTATACATTACTGGGTACTAGAAAACTAGTTACAGAGGTCTTCCGAAGAGCAGAAAATTCCCCTCTTCAGCTCATTCATCATTCATTTAAAAGCATCTACTTCTTCTCTTTTCCGTGCAATTAAAGTTGCTGGTAAGTGAATCTTACAAAAATTATTCAGCATCTTTTTCCCAAGTCCCTTCTCTATGCTGGATTTGAACTCCCACATAGCAAAAACTGAATCACTTGTGTAGGTGTTTATTTGCTATCTTAATGCCAAACTTGACTTTCCTTGCACAATCTCTTAATATACCGATATAATTTGAATAAAGTAATGATACAGTACAATACGAAGAGTGAAAACACTTAATGATATTCTGAATCTATTACTTGATAACATTTCCTGCAAAGTCTCTTATGTAGATCAGATAACATGTAGATTTCATGATTCGGAGCGTTAAACTTGCATTTAGATATACAGAACAAGAACGGGAGTGAAGTTGAAGAACCGCGAGGTATTCAGGAGACTGTCATTGGTTGATGTATGAGCACATGTACATGGACATCATATTCAAAGAAAATTAATTCTACATGTATGATCTGAACAAGATCATTCTCTTGTGTTTTGCCAGCTTTGAAACTTAGGGGCCCATTTACTAAAATGCAGTAAGTGTTACTACGGGAGTACCCCAGGGATCTCTGCTGGGTCCGCTGCTTTTTAACATATTCATAAATGACCTGTAAATGGGAATAATCAGTGATGTAGTCAAATTCATAGATGACACAAAATTATTCAAAGTTGTTAAAACGCAAAAGGATTGTGAAAAATTGCAAGAGGACCTTGATAAATTGGAAGACTGGACGTCCAAGTGACAAATGAAATTTAATGTGGACAAATGCAAACTTATGCACCTATGAAAGAAATTGGGGTTACTTACCTGTAACGAGAGTTCTCCGTGGACAGCAGGATAAGTCAGCCACATCAGGTGATGTCATCTGATGGCGCCGAGGACAGAAGTACTCTCTCATTAGCCCAGAAGGCTTTCCCTTCTGGGCGTGATCCACCTGGCCCTACCCCCAAGCCTGCCCCTAGCCAGCCACTGTGTCCTGAGCTGAGCCAGATGCTAGGGGCATTGTAGGTCAGGAGAGGGCCCCTTGCAGGGGAGGTTGGGCGGGAGCGTGTGGCTGACTTATTCTGCTGTCCACAGAGAACTCCCGTTACAGGTAAGTAACCCCAATTTCTCCTAGGACAAGCAGGGTGAGCCAGCCACACCAGGTGCCTCCCTAGCTGCGAAGGGCTGAGGTGGAAAGGGCCCTGTCATGCATACCTGCATAGTGCATACCACAAAAGAGGGATGCCGAGGGATGTGGAGGCAAGGCTTTATTAATGTTGGTGGAATGTCCACCAAACCGAAAACATGAACAAAAGTGCAACTGTGCAAGGCTGCACATGTGGAACATGTGCAATTAGTAAACAACATGTGAACATGTGCAATTATTAAACATTTGTGCTTGCGCAGATAGTGACATTATGTGCAACAGGTGCAGACGAGTGTGATTCAAACTATGTGCAATTCAACAGATGTAACAGTTACAGGGATTGTCAACAGGTGTAACAGTTACAGGGATTGTCCAATGGCATTAGTCAGCATTAGCCAGTAGCAGTTCAGGAGGTCAAGGCGTCGGTCCACTGCTGATTGCCACCAGGACCGCCCTGCCGAAGGAGGCCGTCTGTAGGTCGAGGCAGTAATGCCTTTGGAAGGTCTGTAGGGAGGACCAGGTGTCTGCTTTGCAGATGTCGGGCACCGAGCAAAGACTGGCAATGGTGATGGCTAGGGCCCTCAGCTGGTGAGCGTTGGCTGGGGGTGAGGGCCTGGCACCGGCTAGATCCAGGCAGAAAGCGATGCATGAAGAGATCCAGAGGGATAGGGTGCGCTTGGCAACCGGGCTTGTTCTGGTCGTAGGAGACAAAGAGTTGCATGGCCCGCCTCTGGTTCGTAGTTCTGATGAGGTGGAGGCGTAAGGCCCTGATGCAGTCCAGCTTGTGGAGCTGTTTTTCTTCGGGGGAAGAATGGGGTTCCGGGTGGAAGGTAGGGAGTTCGATTGTCTGGTTGATGTGGAAGGCAGAGGCCACCTTTGGAACAAATTTTGGGTGCATCCGGAGGGAGGCTTGATCATTGGAGAGCTGCATGTATGGTGGGTGTGCCACCAGGGCTTGGAGCTCGCTGATACGTCTGGCCGAAGTGATGGCTACTACTACTACTTTTTAACATTTATAAAGCGCTACCTCGTATGCAGTGCTGTACAGACATATAAGAGTGACAGTCCCTGCTCATCAGAGCTTACATCAGAGCTGGCGGCAGTTGTACAAGTGCTATTGCAGCAGATTGAGTTGAGCCGGCTGGTGAGAATACGTGGGCAGCATATTCATGTTCTAACGGTCCCCTGAAGAAATCGTTCTGAAACGTCCTGCTGGTTCCGGGGCTGTACGTTACCAAAAGGGATCATAGTAGGATATGAAGTGTCCAGTCCTTTTTTGAAGCGGAGTATATAATACTATTTATGAATACGCTTTTTTCCTGTTGCTAAGATCATAAGGACTGAAGTTCATTTTTAAAGCATTTTTCTTGAGGTCATTGATGTGATTAAACACGATTGCTGTAATCGGGTGCGAACCTTAAACAGCAGTGTTCTTTTATACCGAGACCTCTTATGCTTTTTCTGACCCTTTACATTGGTTAATTTGAACGATACTTTTTTTTGTTTTGATTGTACAATCTAATTGAGACAACAAAAACACACAGAGCTATGAACTAGTTAGGGCAAAACCAGGTTGACTGTCACCCATTACTACAAGATCTGCCTCTGATAACATGCTGACTTGAATTCAGAAATAGAATCTCGGTGCATTGTCATGGAATCATTCCTGGAATCCATAATATATTGTTTTCATATCAGAGCTTACTACCTGAATTTGTCTTCACATCCAACTGTCGCACAGTCTTCAATCTTACATTCATATCAAAACTTGCCGAACGGTGGATATTTCCTCAGCTGTCATCACATGTTGAAACTTTTTCCGTCCTTCACGCACACCAGTCCGGATTCTGTCCTTTCTTTAGTATGGAAACCATCCTTACCTCGTTGCTGCATTTGTAGCATTCAGGACAGAGGTGTTCTGATATTGGCAGTTTCTTTAGACGTCTCTTGTGCCTTTGACCTTTTCAGTCATGACCTTCTACTTACCTGTGTATTCGACAGCAGTCTCCGCGACATGTCCCTATCCTGGTTCCAATCATTCTTCTAAGTTTCCACTATCCTATTCCTCTTCTCTTTCCATAACCTTTTCCTTCCCCTGTGTAGTCCCACAGTGATTTGTTCTCTCGCCTCTTCTGTTTAATATTTTCATGGGCACCTTACCCATTTCGATCCAGGAATCGGGAGTTAGTTCCTATGTTTATGCAGACGACATTCTGCTTATTACTGATGTTGACCCTATAAACCTGGATTTGTCTCAAATTAATTCCTGCCACCCCCTCGAAGAGCTGCAGCAACCGCAATAGCCCTCAAAGTATGACACCGCACTTATTGACACGCCGACTCTGCATCGCCGTTTCCACCCCCACCCCTCCTTCCATTCAGAAGAGGACAGAATCGGCACATTGTGAACAGGAGGAAGCGGTGATGCACCGCCGGAATGTTAGTAAGCACTTTCTTGTGGTTTGAGGGTCAGTGCCCTCTGAGGGCCGGCACCTTAGGTGACCACCTAGTTCACCTAGTGATAGCGCTGGTCCTGGACTTTGGCTCAACTCACCTAAAGCCACGGCTACCTGGCTCACAGGTCATCACAGCCCTGTACTAAATGGTTCTATTATTACACTTACTCCTTCCTTCATATACCTTGGCATTATCATTGATTTGATCGTCTCTTAATACCCTCCGGTGGTTCTGTGCTATCTGCCCCTATCTTGACTCCCCAGCCCAGACCACTGTAATTCTGAGCCTTACAATATCCCAGTTGGGAAGGCCAGTGTAGACAATATTGCAGTAATCAGCGTATACTTTGAAATGGGACAAACACAGAAGCTCTCTAAAGGAAAAAAGGGGACTCTTGTAGTGGGTGATATGGAAGAGCAGACTTAGATAGGCCATGTGGTCTTTTTCTATCGTCATGTTTCCATGTTTCTAAAACATGGCAGTCTGACTCTACTCCAAAGCACCTAAATATGACCACGTTACACCACCACTAAATCAGCACCATTGGCTTCCAATTACGGTGCACATCCAGTATAAAATTCTCTCAGTTTTAAAGCTGTACAAGATGAGGTCCCAGTATCTTCTCTCATCAGTTGCTACTCCCTTTCACATACCCTTCGCTCACTTTCCAAGGCTAGATTTGAAGTCGGGTGCCATTCTGCTTTTTTTTTTTTTTTTTTTACTTTTACCCCCTCCCTTTGGATATTCTCATCTCACCTCCCAGTTGGCTAATTCATTTAAAAGCTTTAAAAATGACTTAAAAACATACTTGTTTAAATGTTTCTTCGAATTACCTCCATGATCGAGCAGAGGTTGGTAGGGAATACAGCTTTACTGTACCTGCTTGATTTGTTTTTGTTCTCTCAGGATACTCTTCTAAACTTTCCTGTATATGACTTGGCGTTCCCCATCTCAATTTTTAATGTGTTATATATCGTTTTAATTGTATATTTTGTAAACCACTTTGTTTACCCTGGAAAGACGGTATATTAAGTTTTAATAAACAAAAAAACATGAAAATGTTCACTCAACACAGACTGTGCCCTCCTTCTGGTTAGATGTCTTGCCAATGGTGTGCAGGGTATGGGTGGATGAATCAGTCATTATGTAGCTTGATGAGAGGCACTGTCTCTGAGTGACTGGAAGGTATTTATTTCTTATTTTTTAGTAACCCCCAGGGAATATTATTTTCATAACTGAAGCATTGAGTTTGTGACTTTTTTCAAATGTCATGAATATATTTGCAGATTTGTTATATTTTGATTTTTCATTGGCACTGTTTTTGTCAAACTACAAAGGGTTGATCATTATTTTAATGGAGAAAATTGTAGTTTATCTTTAAAATAGCCATTCTCTTGTTTTTATTTGTCTTTGCTTAAGAAGAGCAACTTTCATAACTGAGCAGATTATCCAAACTCGGCAAAATAGGATTTCAAATTTCCCATCAAAGAGCAAAATATGGGAAATAATTCAATAAACCTTTTTCTCCTCGGTTATGGGAATGTATATAAGAGAATTCAGAGGTGCGAGGTAGATGGGACGGAAGGAAGATAAACTACACCAAGTTATAAGCAAATTAATAATGTACAGATCCTTAAAAACATTAGGTTGTGTACGGAGCAATTTTTAGTTCATTTTTGTTAAGAAGACAAAGATCCTGACAACTGACAAACTCAATAAGTTAATCATTGATGGAGAAGAAATTGAAATAGTTGACAACTTTAACTTACTTGGATCAAGAATCAATAGAGAGGACTAGCAGTCAATAAATCAGACAACGTATTGCTCTTGGTAGAATGGCTATGAAGGACCTAGACAAGATTCTCAAGAGTAGCAATATCTTTCTCCATACAAAGATTCAACTTGTCTAGGCCATGGTATTTTCAATAATGTCATATGGATGCAAAGGTTGGACAGTGGAAACGATAGACAGGAAGAAAATTGATGCCTTTTGAATTATGATGCTGGCGACAAATGTGTGTATATCATGGACTGCCCGAAGAACAAACCAGTCAATACTAGAGGAGAGCAAACCTAAGCTTTCCTTAGAAGCTCAAATGACAGAACTTTGACTTTCATTCTTTGGAAACATCATGCGAAGAGAGAGACATCATTGGAGGTAAAGACATAATGCTTGGCATGGTAGAAGGTTACTGTAAAAGAGGAAGGCTAGCAATGAGATGGATCGATACAATAACAGCAACAATGGATACAATAACAGCAACAATGGATACCACTTGGCTGAAGACCGAACAAAGTTTAGGTCAATTATCTAGAGGGTCACCAGGAGTTGATACAGACTCGACAGCACTTAACAACACTGAGCAATTTTTAGTTCATTTTTTTTTATTTTTTATTCCAGGGATTTACCCCATTTTTTCTTTTTGTTTGCTATTCATTTCTTTTATTTGAAATGAAATAAACAAATCAGTGTTGGATCTAGACCCTTCCTTCCCCACTGACTGAAGGTTGGAAACCTTAAAAGAAAACCATGTGGTCCCCCCAATGCCCTATACCTTATCCCATAGCCAGGGTCCAAATTGGAGTGGGGTGAACCCAAATCACTTTTGGCCTGCTGGTGCTTTGCTTCCAATTAGCTTAGGCCAACCTTGCCCCATTTTGACCCTGGCAATAGGATATGTCAGGTGGGGAAGGGGGACTTTCAGGGAAAATCCATGGGAAGTATTTTCACATGTTTTGATGACAGGAGTTTGGGTAAATGAAACTAAATCTTACTACTGTTAACTGTCTTGTTTAAGAAAAAGCACATCCCTTTAAAATATCCAAAAATACCTAGGCAAGACTGTAGTTCTAGCTCTCCTGTAGGACAGAAAGGCAAGTGGCCACAGTTTAGCTAATAGCTTTAACCCAAATAGTTGATTGCAACAACCAGCCTCATTAAGAAACACCTGCAGTGTTTTCGAACAAGCAAGTCCTGAGCTTGAAAAATTGCTAGACACAAAAATCACCTATACATACACACTGTGCACCATATCAAATTAAAAAAAAAAGACAAAATGAGGGACTCCAGCTTTTCTTTGGGATGTACGAAGCAAATGTGTCTAAAGTAGTAGAAGAAAAGAAGCCGAGGAAAGCGGTAGTGACTAGCCAGCCTTGGCACCGACCACTGTTTCATTATATAGTTGCAGAATTTTACTAGTCATTGAAAATAATTTGCTCTCAGTCATAACTGAGTGATGGTTGTTTGCTTGTATATTTTTTTCTAGACAAGCCAGAATAAAAAGGGAGATGGAATCAGCAGAGAAGAGTATGGTTGAGTGGGGTGCTGAAGCAGTAATCAATGGAAACTCTACCGATGAACAATAAACTGAAAAGGCGCTACAGTTCCGCTGTTCCTGGTAAAACGAATGCAAGGTAAAATCGAAATCTAGGTTTTTAATGCTTATGTCCACAGTGACTATGCTATTAACTGGTCTTTGAAGAGTCTTTTCTTTGGTTTAAGAGTGTAAAGAGCAACAACAGGCAGAAATTTATCTATAGAACAAATACATTTAATTATAAAAGGAGCATTAATGACAACTCAACATAGTTGCATACACAGAATATTGTTTCTGTACAGTGGCATTTTACTAACCATTATCTAACATTACTCCATCTTAACACCTGAAATTTTGCATGACCTCAGATAATGATCATAACTAAATAGCCCGTTCTCATCTCCCATTCACCCAAAGAAGGAAAGGAATGGTTAGCAGCAGCAGTCAATGCCTGGCAAGCTCACAGACCCTAGCCCTCTGCACAAGAAGCTTGAGCAGGAAAAAGACACAAGGCCTCTGAATATCTGTTGGTTCTCAGACCCCTACCGTGACTGCTGGTGTCTGTTACAGATTAATTTAGAGCAGGGGTTCTCAACGCAGTCAGTCAAGTTTTCAGGATAACGACAATGAATATGCACGAGAGAGATTTGCATACAATGGTAGCAATGCAATCCAATCTTTCACATGAAACCCAGGCTGGTAGGTGTGTCCTGAAGATTGAATTGAGAACCCCTGATGTAGAGGGTCATGAGGATGGAGTAGCTCTGTATCTGTGACCCCGTCCATTGATTCTGCATCCCCATTGGTATCAGAACTCATAGTGGGAACCACTGCTGTACAGTCCTGGAACCTGGAGTACTATAACACATTTGATTTCTCCTAAGCATACAGGGAGTATTAACTAGAGTCTTTGAGGGAAGATTACCTACTGGAAAAATTCAGCTCATGCTTCTTCTGAGAGAAAAGAATACAAAAAAAATGTAAAAATGAAACCTTGAATTAGTTTCCTGGATCTTCAAGCTGTTCTCCATATTTCAACTTTTCTCCAAAGTAATGGGTTTGAAAAATAATAATAATCTTTTTCCTTTGTCAGTCTTTGGCCTTCGTATTGTATACAAAAGAAAAGCAGAGTTAATTTTTTTTAAAGAAAGCTAGTGTCTTGTGAAAAATGATGAAAAATTACTCTATTGGAAAAAAATATCAAAGTGAAGGATGACATATTTCTGATGGATGGTAATACAATTTCCACCTGCAGGGTAGAATTGTGCATTCATATCATGTCTAAGTGCAATGAAGTGTTGAAGGCCTGTTGCAACAATTGTTTGTGCACAGCACATGAGACAACTGTGGGGGCGTGGAAAGTGGAATTAGCTATGCAACACTGAAGAATAATTCTGCCGTCCTCTTTCAAGCAGTGCCATGAGTCTTTTAATATCCACAGAATGCCTTCCATTGTTCAACACCTCTGAGGCAGAATGGAACTTCCAACATTATGACATCAGCAGTAGTTCCAAGGACAAGACCAGGGTACAGATTCAGTAGCTACAGAGCTGCCCAAGCTGCAAGCAAAATGTGGATATGGGAAAGAAAAGATTATATAGCTGTGACAAGTTATTTTTTTGCTTAAGTGGTCGTGTCAACTAGGAAGGGTCCATACACCTGTCGTTCTGTTTGTCCAGCTATCCATACATATCTTTGCTGCCTACAAAGAGCAGGAGCTAGTAGGAGTTCCCAGGTCCTGCTGGCAAATTTTGTCTTTCTGAGAAGAGACTGAGTCAGGGAGGGCTTAGAAAGGAGGAAAATGCAGAGGAGAAGCATAAGAGGACTGAGCATAAGGTATGGGGAGGGGTTAGAAAGGGGGAAAAGAGAGAGGTGAGGGATTAGCATAAGGGAAGGGCAAGATTAGAAAGAAGGGAAGGAAAGGGGTATGTGTAGGGGGGAGGGAAGTTGAGAAAATGCTTGCAGGCTGTGAAGATAAGGAGAGAGCTCAAAGGAGAGAGGAAGGGAGAGAGGGAGTGAAAGGGGATGGCAGGGAAAGCAGAGTACAAAGGTAGGTGGTGGGACAGGAAAGAGCATGGTGAAGGGGAGGGGGTGGGAATAGTGCAAGGGGGTAAAAGGGACAGGGAGTGGGTTACAGGGACGACAGGGGAAAGGGAAGCCTATAGACGCCCACACACACAACATGCAAACACTCCTTACACTCACTCCCATGAGACACACCCACAATGGAAGAGAATGAAGAAGGAAGGGGGGGGGGGGCATGAAAAAAGCTGATAGTGTGGCAGGCTATGGCCTAGAGTAGTCTGCAAATATGAAAGGCCTGTAAGTTAGGCCTGGATCCCAACCCCCATTATAGCTAGAAAAGAACCAAAAATCTGTGAAAAATGAGAAAATTGTTTTAAACTGCTTATCAAACAGAAGAAAAGGGTATAAATGAGTATGTCTCTGTAAAAACTTTGCTCAGTTCCTTTTGAAGCTTTGACTGACTGGGCCTGTGCACAGTAAATTGGCTTGGATCTTTTGAACTGACTCCTGGTTTTATTTATTGCATGCTTATCAGCTGCTACATATTCTTGGTGTATTGGCCGGGAATGTGCGAGCAGGGGATGGTATGCAAGTGAATATACCACGACTTCTCGCCTCAAAGGTTTGGTCCGGTTGGAACCATGTCTGTCCGACCGCAGGGGATATTCTAAGGCGCCGCCGATCCCTTTGTATCGGAGAGGGTTCCGCCTTGCCTCGGCAGGCCACTGGATCCAGCTGGCCAACACCTCAGAACCCGAGGGGAGTTCCAAGAACCCAAGAACTGGTTTGGTATCGGGAACTGGATCCGGTGAGTAGATATTTTCTTGTTTAAAAGTCAGTGCAGCCTGGGGAAAAAGTCTTGCATAAGTATGCGCAAGACTGATTTGGTATAGACTAACTGGGAAAATCTCGCATGAGTATGCGCGAGACAAGAGAGCCCGATCACCTCTCATAAGGGCGGTCCTAGTACGCTACACGAAAGCGGAAGCGGAAGCCATCGACCCTTCTTGTTTGAAATAGTCAGTTAGTCAGAAAACCTGGGCACTTGAAAAATGATTTTTGTGATAATATGATTGCCTGTGTGATTGAGACAAACCATTAGTGCCACAGTGCCCCCCCCTTTGAAGCAGCCTAAAATAAGTGGGAGCAGAGTCCTCTTTGTCCTGGGTATTCGATGTCTGAAGTTTGACACCCAATGTCCAATGTGTCCTCTACCTACATCCGGGCCTGTGTGTGCACAGTTATAAAACGACTCCCAAATCTAAACGCCAAATATCAAAATAAAGAATGATGAATCATTCTAACAGTGTATAACTTTCCATATTAAATATTAAAATGTAGTCTAAATATATGGCAGGTTATGTTGAGACACATGCTCTCATGAGGCTTCTCAAACAATGATCTTGAGCAATGGCTGCCCGCTTATGCACGGTTGTCCTGGGTAGATCTGTAGTGTGGATGGAGAAGCATATGAAGGATAGAGCTGAAAGTGTAAGATGGCTTAATAAGAGCACTCAGTTACAAAGTCCTACGTTTAGGAGAAGATACCATGTCCATCAGGTTCAACCATCTCTGAAATGCCCATGTTCAGGTCCTTTTTGTGACCTTCAGAATGTGTTCAGGGTAAGTCTCTAGATGAATCACTATCACCATTCACTAAATATTAAAAAAATATATATATTTACAGCTGAGGTTTTAGCTGCATTGAAAAGTGATAAATGCTAATGCAGAAATTACAGTTGTAATATGAAGCCAAAACAAACAGTGAAGTGAAGTGTTTGGAATTTGTTTCTAAAGGGTGCTCTGCCGTGGGAAATCTGCATATCAGGAAGGTCAGAGAACACAAAAGCAATAAGACAGAAATGGAAACGTTCAGGAATCTTCCTGGGTCAAAGGCAGAATCGGTGTGTTGATATTTACCATTCATGCAACCTTAGGAGGCATGGAAATACGACACAGCACGCCGAAGTCATTCTAACCATCCAGCTACTTCTGTAAGGTGAACAAGCGCTGGATCGTTTTCTCACTTTACTAATGCAGTGCACACGCACACACACACACACACATGCACACACACAAACATGCGCACACACGCACACACATGCTATATTTCATAGCTTTTTTTTGTTGAGGGAGGAGAAAAGTTCACTCTGCCCCAACAATAAGATACAGAAAACCACAAAGTACAACTACAAATAAAACCTGCCAACTGAAAGAAGTACATTTCAAAGAAAGGGTCCTTTCTTCAAAAAGGAATCAAAAATACTGCACATTATCACAGGTGATGAACTTAATTTGAACATCACTTAAAGTATGCTCAGAGGCGGCAGTGGCTGATAGGAAAGCACTCAACAGTTTTGCCTCGCTGTTGGATTGGTTTCAGCACCAGCTAGTGAGCAGAATTTGTTAAACTTTAATTTGAAGTGTAATGTTTGCTTTTAATATTCTGAAGACTGCAAGCTCAGTGTGTGATTTATAAATATTTGCATTCTATAATTCTCTTTGGGAGAGAACTGTGGGGTTGGATCACACTGGAGCAGTCTTTTTTTTCTTTCTCCTCCCTGCAAGGAGCGGCAGAATTGTTAACAAGCTTCATTTCCACTGCACAGCAGTTGATGTGTGATCTGGAAGTCTGATCACACTTCCACTTCCAGGGAGCATCATTAGCTTAACTTTCCTGCATGATGTCATCAGTGACTTTCTGGAATATAAGTACAAGCAGAAGGCTTGATGGAGCAGCTACCCATTCTCGAAAAAGCACAGCATGCCTAGAAAAGATATTGGGAAGGGCACCAGAGATGGTCAAGGCATATGAGACAACTTCTATACTGGGAGATAGTCAACACATCTAGCACCTTCCATCTTGGAAAGCAGTTATCATGGCTTTTTCATCTGCTCACACAACCAATTTGTGCAGAAGGTGTTTCTGGAGGAGGGTGGGTTGTGACAGAATGTGGTGTGTGTATTGCTTTGCATTTCCAAAAGTAGAGGTGGTTGTGTTCCATGGACAAAGTCCGTGCACAAATAACAGGGCAGTGCGTGATGTGCTTTTTGGAAGAGAGATTTTTTTTCCTTTGAAAACTGCTGTAAAATCTGTGGATGAAAAGTACGTGCAGACTTCACGGAGGTGTATTGTTTGATAGCTGCCCTCTTTAACTATGTAAGGCTGACAACAGAAATTGAAAATCGAATCGTATTTACTCTCTGGAGGCCAGTCGTCTTCTGTTGAATTCAGTCCCCCCACACACTATGTTTATAAAATAGGTCTATATGCATGTTTGTGCCGTCTTAGTCCCTTATACAATTACCTCAAAGAAAGGATGTGTTTTATGCTCCAGTTTCCCACTTCCACCTCTCAATGGTCCCACTCTCTTGGCACATCTACCGGTGATCCTATCCATGGGTGCATTTGGCTGGAAGGGGTAATTAGCAGCTCATTCAGAGACTATACTACCAAATTTCAGAAATTATGTTCACAGAGATGGGCTGTGGTACATTTGGATGGGCTGGCTTTTTCCATAAGCAATAAAGGGAACGGCCCAGCGTGCCAAATTTTAAAGGCATCAAATACCTGGAGCTTGATTCTGCAGCTTTGAGAGAGAGAAACCCCCCTTCTCTTTTGCTTTCTGGGTCTGCTTATGGACACGAATGGCCAGATTTATTTATTTTATTTAGCTGTATTTATATCCCGCTTTTCACTGGGTCAAAGCGGTCAATTGGGAGATACATTTAACACGAGGGGATATGACACACATACGCTAATACGTACAGGGAACATGAGCAATGGAGGGTTAAGTGGCTTGCCCAAGACCACAAGGAGTGCCTATAGGACTAGAAATCCCAGTCCCTCCGGCCTGAGATTGCTGTCCCCAGGTGGGACTTGAACCCCCGGCCCTCTGGCCTGAAGTACCTTGTCCTAACCACTAGGCCACTCCTCCCTGATGGACAGACACAGTGAAAACGGGCACTTTGCACTAGTGAAATGGGCCGAACTAGAGAACAACATAAAAAAAATACACATAGCCTCGCTCTTAGAAAAATGGGCAGTTTTCAAAGGCGATTTACCCCAGAAATGGATATTTACCCGAGTAAAGGACTTTTAGAAAATTACTCATCCTCCCTGTAAGTAAAGTATATGTCTTGTTCCATCTGTGCATTTAGGCTGCGGGAGGGAGCAACATGCATAGTAACGTAGTAACATAGTATATGACGGCAGATAAAGACCAGTATGGTCCATCTAGTCTGCCCAGCAAGGCTGCAAGAGTAGGTGCACTTGCTGCTCCGTGCAGGTCATTCCTCCCCATGCCTTTGTTTAGGGGTGCACCCACCGCTCCGTGCAGGTCATTCCTCCCCATGCCTTTGTTTAGGGGTGCACCCACCGCTCCGTGCAGGTCATTCCTCCCCAAGCCTTTGTTTAGGGGTGTACCCACCGCTCCGTGCAGGTCATTCCTCCCCATGCCTTTGTTTAGGGGTGCACCCACCGCTCCGTGCAGGTCATTCCTCCCCATGCCTTTGTTTAGGGGTGCACCCCCCGCTCCGTGCAGGTCATTCCTCCCCATGCCTTTGTTTAGGGGTGCACCCCCCGCTCCGTGCAGGTCATTCCTCCCCATGCCTTTGTTTAGGGGTGCACCCCCCGCTCCGTGCAGGTCATTCCTCCCCATGCCTTTGTTTAGGGGTGTACCCACCGCTCTGTGTAGGTCACCCCTATTTGTTCATATATAAGAGATAGTTAAGCTTATTGTGATTTTATCCTTTTGCTATAAAATAATCCACTATGTCTGTCCCAAGCCATTTTGAATTCTGTCACTGTGTTTGCCCCCACCACCTCAATTGAGAGGGCATTCCAAGCATCCACCGTCCTTTGAATTTTGAATTTCCAAAACAATACAGATCGTTTTGGTTGAAAAAAGAATACCATTATAAAATGCAAGTGTTAATCTCTAGGGCCGCTTTACCCACTTATCGGTCCCTCTTTTATTTTTCCCCGCCCCCCATCCCTCTCCCATTGCCCAATTCTTGCTCTCCCTTCACCTGTTTTCTATGCATTTCTGCTCTCTCACTCAGTACCCCAGTCCCTACTTGCACCCCTCCCCACAGTCCTCAAATCCCTGATTTCCTTTACCCTGGTCAGACATCTTGGTCCAAGTTTCCACTTTTTGCTCCTTGCCTGTGGCTACCCCAACCCCCAAGTTCCTGTTGCCTGCTCCCACCTGGTAGAATTGGCCTGTGTTCTGGTGTATATGTGTGTGTCCTGACTGACTGATCCATGGCTTGCCCATTCCCTCTTTAACTGGCCTGGACATGGCTGCTGTTGCTGGATACTGGACTGAGGCACATCTTGCTTCTCTCCTGACGTCTGCACACCATGGTCTCCTCTCCTCGGGGCAGAAACTGGAAACAGCTGCCTGCCTCTGCCTGACCAAATCTCTCTGCTGCTGAGGCTGCCTGTGCAGAAGGTAGGCACGCAATCTGCAGACCATAGCATGAGACACCAACATGCTACACGGAGCTCACTGATCTTTTTCTGTGCAACTGCAGTGACTTAGCAGTGGGAAGAGGGTGGGATGGCCGGAGAAAAAGATAGCGAGGCGGTTCTTTATAACGCCTAGCCAGTTGAGTTATGCACATGACGGTGGATGTGATGCCGTGCCTCTCTGAATGCAAGGCTATAGGACAATCTGCCATTTGCCCTCTGGTCACAGAGGAGTGTAAATACCAATTAATTTAGCAGCCTGAGCTCTGAGCTGAATTTAGCTGTGGGTAGCTGGGCCGCTGTTATGCAGGGGCATGGGGCACCTCTCCTTTTGTTCATAGGTGCAAGCAGCTCTGCCAATCGCCGGAGGTGTTTTTCCTTGGGCAAGTTCCAAACGAAAAAGTCTCTCCCACTTTACCTTTGTGAACTGGCACAAAATTATTCACTGGGCAAAGTGCCCATGGATTTTGCAGCTGTCCACACAGTTTTGAACCTTCTCCCTAATAATTAAGCAAAGCAACTAGTTCACAAGGTTTATACGTCTCCTTTGATGACATTACTTTATTTTAGTTTTGCCCACCTTTTTTGTAAAGAATACCCAAACCTGCAGTCGCTTACATCCCATTGATCCCAGAAGAAATCTAGATTACAGTAAATGAAATACTTTCAGTTAGGGCTTTTAATTAAAATTATTGATTTTAATTCTAATTTGGGGCTAGTTTACAACAGATACTCTCTGAACCGTAGGTGGTGTATTTTTTTAAGTATTGTTTTAAAATGCAAAGGGAAGGGCAGTTGCTGAGTTAGCAGATCTAAGAGCACTTTTAAAGGAAAGACATAGTCAGCATAACCAGAAATTTGAGGAGGTAGATTAATTCCAGCTCTATTCTAAAGAAGGCTTCTATAAAGCAGCATTGCAATTCAGTTTACGAAGGAATGTGGACGTCAAGTGGGCAGTGTGGCCCCTTGATTCTTTGTGGGTTCTAAGATTCATCAGGCCAGTATGCAAAAATTCCATGTGCTCTAATAGTGTAGCACAGTGCAGTGATTCTCAATTTAGGGTCTCTATTACTAAAGTCCGCTAAGGATTTGCAATTAATGCACCAAACAAACACACACTTGCAAAGCCTCTGCTTTAGCTGTCAGGGATGTGAGCGGTATGTCCAAGCAGCTAGCGCGTGATGGGCCACTGGCTTGTGCACTCTGTTAAGGCGGATTCACTTACCAACTCATAGAGGAATCATTATATGAACTCACATTAAGAGCCGGATTGTCGCTGAGCGTGCAGTGATTGCCCGGATGCTGCTGGTAATGCGCTTTCCATACCCACACTCTGCCCATCCCCCCCACCCCATGCCCCAATAGCCAGGTAATGTGTGTGTTAGCATGGGGTAGTAGACATGCTCATGCTTTGTGTGTTCTACCGTGTGGCAACAGGCAGTTGGAAACCCTGTGAACCCACTAGCAGGCTTTAGTAAAAGGGGCCCTTGGTCTTTGGGACACACCCACCCAGTCAGGTATTCCCACTATCCCTAAAGAATATGCATGAGAGAGATTTGCAGCGATTGCCTTCATTGTATGCAAATCTGACTCGCACATATCCTGAAAACCTGATTGGATGTGTGTGTCCTGAGCTTTTAGTTGAAAGCCATTGTTGTAGTGAATCATGGGTGACCTTAGCTTGCGGTGACGGTGGTGATCTTCTCTGTGGTAGCAGGCAGGGCCGTAGCGAGCATGAATGCCCCCCCTCCCCGCACCTCCATCTAGCCACTTTCTGGATGGGGGCAGGAAAGAAGAGGCGCGCCCGACTACACAAGTCTGCTGTTCTGATGTGACATCTGCAGAAGGAGTGATTATAGTGCAACATATTATAGTAGGACTAGATTTCCAAGAGGTTGCAGTGGCCAGTCGAGGGCATCCTTCTTCCGTTGCCTACCAGTCCCCCCCTCTCTCTCTCTCTCTCTCTCTCTCTCTCTCTCTGTGGTAGTACATGGAAATGAATCCTATATTGGGCCAATAAAAGATATCACAACATACCCAGCAGTGGAACAGATCTAAGGTTCTATATTAATTGTTCTCTATATTAAAGGTTTTTTGTTTTTTTACAGAGTCATTCCTTACGTATTTATAAGCTATTGAGTACTGGGGAGTTTTGAGGCTCCTTCTTGGAAAACCAGGTGCTGCAGACTTACTATGTTGAAAAAAGGCCTCACAATCTACTTCGGTCGCACCTTGCCAAGAAAATAGCCAGGAGTCAGCATGAACTCAGTGGCACACGTTTTCACTTTTTCAGTAGCTACCATCCTTCTAATCCTGATATCTCCAACTCCAGTCCTGGAGGGCCGCAAACCAGTCAGAATTTCAGGATATCCCTAATGAATATGCATGAGATAAATTTGAATGCAATAGGGGCAATGCGGGCAAATATCTCATGCATATTTATTAGGGACATCCTGAAAACCTGGCTGGTTTGCGGCCCTCCAGGACTGGAGTTGGAGACCCCTTCTCCTAATCGAACTAACTTTTTAAGAAATTTTCCCTGATAGGACCAACAAAGACCAATCAGGAGTTGGTGTGTGGGGGGAGGGTGGCAGCACACTCTAAAAATACAGCAAAACCAACTTCTGGCAAAATTATTGTTATTGCCTATAGTGAAAGGCTCACTATAAAAATGGATACGTTTAATTCAAACAAAACTTTGGGAAAGTGCCAACGTGAAAGGCTGACAGAAAACACCACTAGCTAGAGCACAGATCTGTGAACCTACAGACCTATCTTTGATTAACCTGTTTACTATCTCTGTGTGATTTTTCCCAAGTCTCTAAACTTCCTCCATGCTCAATCCTGGCTGCAGCTTTTTTGAAGCTTTGACATTGTAAACACTGAAATAAAATTTATGGATTGCTCTGTGCTAGTGCTGAAACAGAACACTGCTTATACTTTGGTGACTATTTCAACATAGCCATCTTCATTTTATTTTATGTTCTTGCTTTTCCCCTCACTTGTTTCCTTCTCCTCCTGCAGGATCACTGGAATGATCCTGGTCTCTCTTACTGTGGATGGGAAGACTGACCCTATTGCTGTAGCTGTCTTCCTGCCAGTGCCCGTGATGTATTGGCATCTGTTCCTGCCAAGTTCGTTAGACAGATGACCCCAACCAGGACTGGGCCGAAAGAGCTGTCAGCAATATCGTTACGCTTCTGTATTTCAAGAAGTAAGGGAAATGTGTACTCCCAGACAGCGTTAGCTATTCATATGAAAAATATGACATTCAGAGCCTATCATTAACTGTAGAGGCTTCAACTGGCCTGTAATTTACATTAATATAAAAAGGTTTTCAGATTACAAGAAACTCTTGTGAAATGAAAAACAACCACAGGTTGCATTTCTACATCTGACCTGCAATTCAGCCTTGTACAAAAGAATCTCAAATAATCCGTTCATTTATTCTGGAAGATTTAATTGCAATATTGCCAATTAAGAAGTTGATGATATGAAAGCTAATAACCTGTTATTTACATTGGGGGAGGGGAAGGGCCTTTTACGAAAGGGAGCTAAGGTGTTGCACCTAATGTGCCCAAAACTCCAAAACCAGGGCTTTTTAGGTGCAACACTATCGTGTTAACTATTGAGAGAATGGATAGCATGTTCCCAGCAGTTAACATGGAGTCCTGTCCTCTAAAGTGCAGCACATCTATGAGGATGCGGTTAATTCCACCTATAGATGAACCCACATTAATTGCACAGGATGCAGTTAGGGTGTGGTATGTACCCCGCAATAACTGCACAGAGTTCAAACCATGCCCAGTCTCTGCGCTTAGCCTGCTCTAATGTGGGATGCACAGTTAGTATGGGAATCGGCCTGCAGTCATGGCCTCATGCTAGTTGGCAACGCGTGTCCAAGGTACTCTCTTAGTACACACCAGACACGCGCTGCCGCTAGTGCTCTTTAGTAAAAGACCCCCTTGCTTTCCATAAGTAGACGGAAATCCTTTAAATCAAGACTACCAAACTCCAGATTACAAGACAAACAGAATGGTTATTTCAAGAGCGCAGAGAGTATAGAGCATAGTGTGTTTTCATGGAAAACTGTTGGAAAATTAGTGGTTGGAGTGTGCTTTTGTGAATGTGCGTTCAGTTTGATTGGGTACACATTGCTTTTGTGTACTTATACCTGGGAATTAATGTGTGTACTGTCGATCTGCATTTGTAAGAGAGTTCTTGCAATGCATACAATCTCATAAAAAAACATATGCGAGACAAACAAAAAACACCATATGAAAACAGGGAAAAATTAGTTTAAAACAAATCCAAACCATCACACTCCTAATTACTGGAAACAAGCTATCACTAATAACTGAATAAGGGACAAATCTGATACGAGGGTGAAGGGCAGATGGATTAAGATTTTTTTCTCAAAGATGCAAAGTGGACAAGCCTCTTCTGTCCATCTGACCCCGAGTTATTGGAAAGCTGATAAGAAATAGTTACTGTAGAAAGTCACAGGTAACTATGGTTCCTGACTGATTCTGGCCTGCCTGACATTTTTTCTCTCTATGAATTATTAGTTTTCAAATGAACTTGGAGCTATGTGAAGCAAGACTGGCTTGGCAACCCAGAAAATAGGATTCCTTCATCGATCAATTGGAACAAAGCAGAGATGCAGCAATACCGACTTCTGCACAGGGTGTTGCCAGTGCGCTCAAACCCTCTTCTGCCATAAACGGCTTTTTATTTCAATGATTGTTTTATCTCTGGGCTTCTTGGATTCCTCTTCCTGTAAAACAAACCAACAAACAAAAAAAAAAACATCTTGGGGAGTGCGCTTGTTCTTCTGTCACAACACTGAATCCACAGATGTAATTGGGGAGGGGAAGGCACATTTTAGAAAGGCGGCATAGGTGAAATGTCCAAATCAAAGCATCTAAAATTCGATAGGGGGTCAGCAGTGAAGGGGGGCACGTGCAAGTGCCTTCTACCCTAAAAGAAGCGCCTTCATGTCTCCACATCTCTGTCAAATGGTAAAGAAGCAGGGACTGCTAGAAAAGTGCAGCTTGTTGCTCGCGTTTAGAAACTTGCATGTGCCCGATATGGACAATGGTGGTCTAAACAATATAGTCTTGCCTGAATGGGCACATTTAAGCTGCTTTACAAGAGGAGACCTGCTGTGACATAGTGGGAAAAAGGTCTCTGTGTACTCGCAGGTTTTTTTCGAAGAGTGAAAAGTATTGGGGAAACGAGAGGACTTTCCTCTCTTCCGTCGACAGGTATTAGATTGCCGAAATGAGCACTTTTTTGGTGCCTGTTTGTGCTCGGGAACAGATATAGCCTTTGACGTGCCCTCTGTCAACTTTAGATGTATGTCACCATTCTAAAATCAGGCACACATGGTTATATTAGTAGGAATGATCCAGACCCCTCCGCAAGCCCCCCATGTGACCTAGATGAGATTGTGCTGGGTATGTGTAAATTCAGACCATTCTAAAATGACTCCAGGGATGTCCATGGGAATTCTACATCTGAATGGTCATTTTCAGACATGCAAATCATGAACAGACTTCTAAAATGACCCCCAAAACATGGTACAGTTTGGCAATTGCCGCACAGTAATTGTCAAAATCACTGCATGGTAACTGAAGCCTCTGCCAGCTTCTACCCACGCAGTTAGTACAGAGGAAATGCATTTAGCTTGTGTTAATGGCATTTTAGATGAGGCAGATGCACTTAATGCTACCTACGAAGCTGCTGTTAACCACTCCATGTTATCTGCTGCTTTAGCGCATCAGGTGCCATCCCCACCTAGTATCTGCCGCCTCCTTCGTTTGGCAGTTAATGTGAGAGTTAGCATGTGCTACAAGTCACGCCGCTGCATGCACTGACACTGCACACTCACCCATGCATTAATTGCATAACATGGTTTAGTAAAAGACCACATAGGACATTAGTACAAGCCTCTGATTTTCTGATGACCCTGGCACCAGTTTGTTCAATACTCTGTCAAAAACATTTATCTTAGTCTGGTTTTCCTGGTCAAAGAATCAAAGAATATATTATAGAATAATAATAATATTTGCTCTGCTGGACATCTACTGGAATTCTGCACACAATAATTCATAAATTTGCACTTTTTTGTGATTTTTTTTTCTGTATTGCATTTTAAATTAAGTATCACTCAAAAACAATATGCCTTGTTAGTCTGCATGTAGAATTTTGCATAATTCAAGCCTTTTGATACAGAAGTTTTGAATCTTGTTTGCAGAATTCCTTCAGGAGTAAAAGTGGGGTGACTGCTTGTCTCTAGGTCCTGGGGAACAAGTATGTCTGTCCAGTTTTTGAATTCCTGTCATTAATTTCTGCCCAATAAGAACAATTTTAAGTGCTTTGAAATGGGAGATGGCAAACCTGACTGATACTCCTTTTCTTTTGATCAGAAAATTTGTGGTCACTCCAGCTGGGGATGAGTAAGAAAAACTGACCATGTAGAAGTCGATGACAAATTCAGAAATTAACATGAAAACTGCAGGGAGTAGGGAAAACTATTACCTTGGTAAATCACAGGTAAGCTTGCTAGATACCATGAGAATCATTTGTGTATTCACAGGGCCCTAGCGTGGGCAACCACACATTCATGACAGGAAAAGAAGGTGCCACCTGACCCTAGGAGATCGGCATGTGAGCGAGTAAGAGGTGGCTTGAGTCTGTCAGATTATTTTTCCCTTCAATAACTCTGCTCACCAGGGCTGTTTCCTTTGGAGGGATGAGCTGGCCCTGTATATATGCATGGTACGTTCATGTTAAGCCTCGTCAGTGCTGCTGGCCAACGTGACATCCATTCATTGCTTTTGACTTCATAGGAGATTGGAGGCAGTATAAAATGAAGACAATGATTACAGGAAAGTGGAGAAGGAAAAAAGCTTCTTATAAACCCTTGATCCCAGAGGAGGCCACCGAGAACAGCGATTACAACTCAGGGAACAAAAATGGATTTTTCGTTTAAACACCGTTCATCCCAATGGTCGCAACATGCAAACAGATTGGTACACTATTATTTAGAGTAGCTAAACCTGTAAGGTGTTCTCCTGTCAGTGAGATCTTCCTTACTGCTAGGATTAGCTATACAGGTTTACGTGACTGCTACTGAGCATTTGTTGAAAAGTGACGACAGACGCCGAAGTATAAGAGGAATACACCCAACATTCATTTGGAAAGCGGCTCTCAATCTTAGAGCAGAATTTAAGCTTTGTTGCCAGTGAGAGATGACCTGAGGAAGGGTTACAAATTCTACATGTTTAACCCGAAACGTGTAACACGTCGTCAACCTGATGGATATCTGGCATCTTGTCTGCTTCTCTGAAACTCTTATGAGCTAAGTACAAACCAAATTCTTATTGTTTGAATAATACTAATAAAAAAAAGGGAGCAGTCGCGGTGGTCAGCGGTAGTTTTCTTCCCACTTACTTTGACAACTATCTCCGACAAAAAGACATTTTGATAACGGGTTCCTTATCAGTCAGAATCTCATATTTATGATGATTATTTTTTGATTCTGTTCGGTTTTAATAATAATTGTCTTATAAACCTGGGACATGTGGCTTGGTGACAGAGAGTTGAAGCTCTGCTTTCCTTAGGTGAATTTTAAGAGTCTGCATGTTGCTAATATTCCCATTAGTTTTATTCTTTAACAGTATTGGTGTTAGCACATAAACTTGGGCTTTCAGCAAAAGAAATGCATTTGTAAATCTGATAATTTCCTATTTGCCCTTTAAAAGGTGCAATTTGTTATTGGCCTGCTTTTGGAAGGAAAGAAATGTTTACACGGCTGCTGTACCTGTGTGTGTGTGTGTGTGTGTGTGTGTGTGTGTGTTTCTCCCATTAACCTTTATGTCTGGTATTTTGTCCAGACCAGGTTCTGGCAGGGACTTTTATTTTAGATCCACGCACGCCTACGGACTACCGATACTGATTCTTTTTTCTTATAATAATTATTTCTATGCATCGATGAGGACCTTGTGGGTTTTCTGATTATCTCATAGCGGTGCTTGTTCAACTTCTCTCTTTGTTTATAAATTATTTGCAACATTTTCATTATGTGATTTTTTTGGGTCTTTCTGTGGGTAACTTTTTAACACGACTTATGCAGCAGGTAGCCCATTGAGATGGGGTTAAGAACAGCAGCAATCACACCCATGCTTATTGTGATGTGCCATCAATGCCCACATCCAGCCTGCCCTGTCTCTGCCCATTCACATGCTAACCTGTTAGCATGTGATTTTTAGCATGGAGCCCCATGCTGACTTTGAGCACAGTGCGCTTATCGCATATTGAACCCCATGCTAGCAGTTAGCGCAGTTTAGTAAACATGCCATGTGCATATAACACGGCCCTACACATAGAAATACCTTTAGTGGATAATTCTCAAATGATGATATCGATTAAGTAAATAGTTGGGATAAAATCGTTGATTGAAATTTGCTATTCCTTTTGCAGGAAAAAGTATCAGATTGTTTCACAATGTGGGCTCTTTGGCTCAAAGAGGGGGCAGAGGATGGGAGACGATGGAGCCGGTAGATCATGCACGGGGATTTCATTTTGAATAAGTTGCACAAGATTTATATCTCTGACTTTGCACCTAGTCCCCAGGTAGAAAAGAGTCCTTAACATTAGCCAGCCCTAAATTTTACCCCCAGTAACTATGAATTTTGATTTATAACCACAGTCATGTTTTACCAGAAAATCAATGAAGATTACAGTGATTGCCTAGAAAAATAATGTAAAATACATCATACATTATTCTTACCATAAAATTCTAAATGAAAGGGAAAAGAATTTAGCTCATACCTTTCTCAAAAGTTCAAGGTTTAGGTACTGTAGGTTTTTTTCCTGTCCCTAGAGGGCTTACAATCTAACGGACCAATACAGAAAGACTAGCGCACCATAGTAACATAGTAAATGACGGCAGATAAAGACCAGTATGGTCCATCTAGTCTGCCTAGTAAGATGGCAAGAGTAGGTGCACCTGCCGCTCCGTGCAGGCCATGTCTTTGTTTTAGGACTGAACCCACCGCTCCGTGTAGGACACCCCTGTATGTTGAGAAATTAGTTAGTTAAGTTTATTTTGATTTTATCCTGTTGCTGTAAAGGGATCCACTGTGTCTGTCCCATGCCATTTTGAATTCTGCCACTGTATTTGCCCCCAACGCTTCCATTGGGAGGGCATTCCAAGCATCCACCACCCTTTCAGTGAAAACGTATTTCCTGACCTTGCCTTTCAATTTACTCCCTTGCAGCTTCATGTTATGCCCTCTAGTTTTACAGCTTCCCCGTCTTTGGAAGAGGTTTGTTTGTTCATTATTTCTCTTTAAGTATTTAAAGGTCTGAATCATATCTCCCCTGTCCCTCCTCTCCTCCAGAGTGTTCATATTTAGGTCTTCAAGTTTCTTCTCATAAGGCTTCTGATGCAGGCTCCAAATCATTTTGGTCGCCTTCCTCTGAACAGTTTCCAGTCTTTTTATATCCTTTGCAAGATATGGTCTCCAAAACTGAGCACAGTATTCCAAGTGAGGCCTCACCAGTGACTTGTACAGTGGCATTAGTACCTCTTCCTTTCTGCTGGTAATTCCTCTTTGTATGCAACCCATCTTCCTGGCTTTTGCCACTGCCTTGTCGCACTGTTTTGCCACCTTGAGATGCACATAAATAATCACACCAAGGTCCTTCTCCTGGTCCGTGCACACCAACCTCTCACCCCCTATCGCGTACATTTCCCCTGGATTTCTGCTTCCCGCTTCCCAAGTGCATGACACTGTACTTCTTCACATGAAATCTTAACTGCCAAGCATTAGACCATTCTTCCAGCTTTTGTAGATCTTTCCTCATATTATCCACTCCCTCAGGGGAGTCCACTCTGTTGCAAATTTTTGTATCATCTGCAAAAGACAGACTTTTCCATGCAGTCCTTCAGCAATATCACTCACAAATTCATTGAACAGTGCCGGGCCCAGGACCGAACTCTGAGGCACCACGCTAATCACCCTCCTTTCATCCAAGTGAGCTCCATTTACCATCACCTTCTGTCATCTGTCAGTCAACCAATTTCTGATCCAGTTCACCACCTTGGGATGAATCCCCAGACTACTGAGTTTATTGATAAGCCTCCTATGTGGAACAGTATCAAAGGCTTTGCTGAAATCCAGGTAGATGACATCCATCGCATGCCCCTGATCTAGTTCTCTGGTCACCCAGTCAAAGAACTCAATCAGATTTGTTTGGCAAGATCGTCCTTTGGTAAAACCATGTTGCCTCAGATCATGCAACCTGTTGGTTTTCAGAAAGTCCACTATTCGCTCTTTCAGAAGCGCCTCCATTACTTTTCCCACCACCGAGGTAAGGCTCACGGGCCTAAAGTTTGTTGCTTCTTCCCTGTCACCACTTTTGTGAAGAGGTACCAGATCAGCCGTTCTCCAATCCTGAGGAATTTCTCCTGTTTCCAAGGATCTGTTGAAAACATCCTTTAACGGCCCTGCAAGAACCTCTCTGAGCTCTTTCAGTATTCTGGGATGTATCGCATCCGGTCCCATGGCCTTGTTCACGTTCAGTTTTGCAAGTTCTAACACATCATCTTCAGTGAATGGTGTGGTATCTACTTCATTCCCATTTTTCCTTCTCCTCTTGTTTTTATTTACTTTCCTTACATATTTATCTGTTGCCCCTTTTATTGCCATCTTTAGTTTAGACCATTGCAATTCCACTTCCCTTATCCCCTCCCACCCTGCCAACGCCTCCTTCAGGTAGTTGGCCATTTTACTGAAGTCAGTGTTTTTGAAGTTTAGGACTTTGAGCTTGCTATAATTGGACTGCACCTTGGGTTTTATCTCAAACCACAATGTGTGATGATCGCTGCTGCTCACGGGGGCTCCCACCCATACATTCGACATGCTCTCACCGTTGGTGAGCACTAAATCCAGCATTGAGCTTTCCCTGGTTGGTTCCATCACCATTTCTTTAAGTGACGCATCTTGGAAAGAATCCACAATTGTTTTGTTTCTTGCCAGATTCGCAGGAGTACTCCATTCCACATCAGGTAGATTAAAGTCACCCAATATGATCACTTCCTCCCTTGTGGCTATCTTGGCAATATCTATAATCAATTTATTATCTATTTCTTCGATTTGAGTCGGAGGTCTGTAGACTACAGCCATATGGATGACAGTGCCATCTCCTGTTTCTAACACAATCCAGAGCGCTTCTTCTTTTCCCCATGTCCCCTGCATTGCAGTAGCTTTAATATTGCTTTTGACATACAAGGCTACTCCTCCTCTTTTTCCTCTTTCTCTGTGTCTTCTGAATAGATTATAGCCAGCTATCTTTTGTACACAGATAATGCAACTTGTACGTACAAGTTTCATCACACCAAACACAGAAAAGAAATTGATGCACACACAAACAGCAAAAGAAAAGTATGCGCACACAGCAACACCAAGTGTATTTTAAAAATATGCAAATGAGCTGTTAGTGTAGCTGGGTTTAAAAAAGGTTTGGACAAGTTCCTGGAGGAAAGGTCCATAAACCATCATTAAAATGGACCTGGGATATCACTGCTTGACCCAATACAAGCATTGAGGAACCTGTGTGTCTTTTGGGAAAACTGGTAGGTACTTATGACCTAGATTGGCCACTGTTGGAAACAGGATACTGGGCTTGATGGACCTTGGTCTGACCCAGTATGGCATCTCTTATGTTCTTATGTATGCTAATAAGGTCTGCGCTGAATGCAGAGAAATGCGTAGAGGATTACATAACCAGCAGGAACGTCAGTATCTGTACACCCGCTCTGAGGTGATTTAAACTTCTTGCACGTGTAGGGAAAGTCTGCTTCAGGATATGTACCGATGACCTTTGATGTGAAAATTTTCTACATGTAGCTTTCAGCATATAAGCGAAAGTTTGGTGTTGAAGAAGAAATGTTGTTTGCTTCTTATTCTTGTGTGTTCTTTGGACTCAGTAAATGGAGAACCATATGTGTCTAACAGTTAGGTCTCTTTGTTGTGATTTCATAAAAAAATGTTTTTGGGCAAAATAGTGTTTTATTATGGGCTGAGTCCCAAAAAAACCTGCACATCCTGTGCGCATAATGCGATCGTTTGAAATGTATACGCATGTGCACATAACCACTTCTAGCACATCCGTTGTTTGTGCATGTGCTGGCTCTCCTCCTTTCAACTTTATGCTGAAGTTTTGCCCAGAGCTCATTTGCATAGACATCCTTTGCTTCATACCGGTGCTGAAGTCTTGCGCTATTGGCATGATTTATTTTATTTATTTATTTAACGGGTTTTTAATACTGTCTTTCTACAAGTCAAGACGGTTTACAAGTAACTCAGTGAAGTAACATGAAACATTTCAAACAGAGGTGCACGGTACATCGAACATGATGAATACATTGTAAAAATGCATACACGGCTAATACCATGTGACTTCAGCGCAGGCTTTCTGCATCGGCCTGTAAGTTTGTACCTGAGGCAAAGGAGGGTTTTGATCAAGATTCCAAGAAGTGGCAGTGGAATTTGAACCTGGATTCTTTGGCCACTGCTTTAACCGTTAAGCTGCTCCTTCACTGTAAACAATGGCCCTGATCTTTACTGGATAGCTCGGTGTGGTTTTTCAGCAATTTTAAAACTCTGTATTTTGCACTAAGTCTCATGGGACTTGGGCCTGAGTTTATGTACAGGTCTGCTAAGCTTCTGCTTCGAATGTAAAAATTGTGGGGAGGGCGGACTCCTGCCCCATGCTACTCTGGTAATAAATTGTTCCTTCCTGTTGCTACCTCTCTCTTCGCTCTAGTGGTACAAACTTCAGGGTGCACCGAGTGTGGAGACTAAAGGTTAGGTTTACCAAATGGCAGTAGCGGACTCCGTGTGATATTGGAACTGCAGCTCCAATATCACATGGAGTCCGCTACTGCCATTTAGTAAATATACCCCTAAGCCTTTGCTCAAGGCCCTGCCGACTCAGGACATCTGCATGGGGGGACGGGGCTTCTGAGCACAGGCTTAGTCCCCATGTTCCCTGCACTTCGATGTTTGTGTCACTGGAACAGGTGTCTGGGCAATGGCAAGGGAACTGCATGGGAACAACACAGACATTGCCTAGGGGCAGTTTTATTGAAAATTCATCTTCACATATTTTCACTTTGAAGCTTGCCATAGGTACGGAGTACAGATTGACTTTTGCATCTGATTTTTCATAGGTTCTTTTTCACTAAAAAAAAAAAATACATATAGGGGCGTGTACGCTGGTAGTATGCATTCAGCCTGAAAATGAGCGTGGGGGTGGCGCTCAACCGGTGCTACAACATGGAGGCTGCCTGGCATGTCCCCATATAGATAGCATAGGCTTTTCACCATCCCCATGTTCCTTCTGTTTGAAATGATGGCACAGGGGCACGTAACACAATCCTCATTGAGGTGGCGATAACTGCACGTGCACTAAGCGCAGATTTACTGAGGAGCATGTGCCGAAGGTGCCCACACTACCCGTGTTACATATGCTCAGTCCCTGAACCACATAGTCTCTGCGCCAACCATCCTGCTCAGGTAGCTGGGGATTTTTAGTGCCTGGTACATTTTACTGCATTGCACTGGGCACGTGCTGAATCCCACGCTACCAGTACTACTGCTGATTATAATTATTTGTACAGCAGGACAAGGCGTATGCAGCACTATACAGACACATGTTAGAGATGGTCTCTGCTCATCAGAGTTTACTATCCAGTCAAGACAGACAACGCAACAGCTGAGGACTAGGATATGTCGAAGGAAATGTTAAAGAAACACATAGTTGGACAGCAGAAGACTACATGGATCAGGATCCCAAAGCAGCCTCGAAGAGGTGAGGTTTCAGCCTGGATTTGAAAAGGGCCAGAGATGAAGCCTGATGGACAGACTCCGGTAGTTTGTTCCAGGCATAAGGAGCAGCAAGGTGAAAGAAGTAAAGTCTGGAGTTGGCAGTAGACGAGAAGGGCAACAGATAGAAGGAATCTGCCAGAAGAGCGGAGTTCCCGAGGAGGGGTGTAGGGAGAGATAGGAGAGGAAAGGTACTGAGGAGCAGCAGAGTGAATGCACCTATAGGTCCATAGAGGAAGCTTGAACTGAATATGGAAATGGATAGGGAGCCAGTGAAGTGACTTGAGAAGAGGGGTTATATGAGGGTGCATAGCTTAGGGGCAGCAAATTGACAGATTAAGGGCCATGGAGCACTGTCTGGAGCTACACCAACTTCAGAAATCCCTGCCAACTGGAAAGGGTTTTTTTTTTTTCTTTTTAAATTGACCAGTTTGCAACAAGCTGGACATGAAAAAAATTTCAAATGTAAATTTTCTATTTCACATATATCAAAGCATCAATACAAAATCCTTAGCAATTAATCTGGAAATAAACAGATGCTTACCTGGTAGGTTTATTTATTAAGTATTTTAGTCTCGGCAAAAATAGTAGTACCAGAAGGATCAGAATTCTGAGTTTTACCAAAACATTTCGACATAGCAAGAAGATACACAAAACCACTTGTTCCCCAATGAAAAATACAAAGTTCTGCTGCTAGTTTTAGAGCAAAAACAAGCCCGCCTGTGTTCTGGTCCCAGTAGCGCACTTTGATAAATATGCCCTATAGAGCTGAAAATACAGTCTATATTCTCTTCCAATCAAAACATGCTCCTGGACATGTCTCCTTTCAATACAGCTAAAATATGGCAGATGTCGCTTTCACAGCGAGGCCGCCTTGGAGCTTACTCTCTCATTATCACAGCCAAGAACCTGCAACGTTCTGGCTGCAGCAACACTTGGTAAAAGCTGGGGGCACTTTGCTTTCAATGTTTTTTTTTTTTAAATTGCTGCTTCCGCTGCATAGGCCAGAAAATACACACGCCTACCTGCACACCCTTAAATGTATTTTACAAGAATCTGTATGTTTGCAGAGCCTTTTGTGAAATAGAGGGGGAACTGGGCACATCCTGTCCTAGACATCTCAATTCCTCCCTCGATGTCCTATGCAAAATAGGCCTTTGTAAGTCCCAACTGCAGTTGTCCCCTCTGCTGCCTATGAACGTGTTTCACCGTATTGTGCTGACGCTGGCAGCACTATATCTATGTTATAAGAATGTTCTAGCTTTCTAGCTATTATGATGTGCTGCAGCTGTAGTGCCGTTACATACATGTTCCACTGTGCTGTTTTAATATGCATGGTTCTGATACTGCATCTTATTATGATTTAATTTGCTTATTTTCACATTTACCTCCATGTTCTAATTGTGTATTATGCTGCCTTTCGGTTATTTTACTATTATGCTGTTTCTGCAAGGTAAGTTGTTTATATTGAGTGATGTCTGTTGTGCACTACCTTCGGTGAGTCTCTTCATAGCGATGCTTAATAAGTCCTAATGTACAAATCAATAAAGAAATATTGCTGGCATGTAAATGGCCACTGCTAGTTCTGCTTCTGATCAAGAAGAAGAAGAAATAAATAGATATTTTTAACTTTCATCTTTTCTGTAAAAACAACTTTCCCTAGGAGTCATGGGAATCGGTGTCCCATTGTTTGCTGAGTCATAGTCACTT
The DNA here is from genome assembly GCA_033557465.1 of Ichthyophis bannanicus. Lineage (NCBI taxonomy): Eukaryota > Metazoa > Chordata > Amphibia > Gymnophiona > Ichthyophiidae > Ichthyophis > Ichthyophis bannanicus. The sequence goes on along the minus strand of CM066050.1, from coordinate 25,769,932 downwards.
AGTCATAGTACGATACTCTACTGACATCCTGTTGTTCCCTACGTTATCCTCTCATGGCTAAAAGTCTTTGGTCTTACTTGCCTATACCTTGAATGTTCATTTATGGCACAGCTGCTGCTTGCAGTATCATATTCTTATGAGCAGTTCAAGCATAGCTAATCTAGACAAATGGGATTTTTCTAGGCTTACACTTTAGTTTACACTTTTCATGCTATGATTTATTGAAGGCAGACAAGTTTGCTAAAAACTTTCTGCTTAACCTGTCCACAGTATCTCTTTGTCTGTATCATAATATACTGGCTATAGAACATACCATCCCTGCACCAATTTAAGAACGGTCAAAATTCACGGTAACGAGAATCTGCTAGGACTTGCAGTAGCAAGATGAGTTATAACAGAGTGCATGACATAAGTGCACTATTAGCATGTCATTATTGTGGAATGTAAACTGGAAAAGGATGCTTTAGAGTTTTGTTTTGCATCCAGGGCTTGGCAAGCCTGTTCTAGCGTATGATTATGAAACAAAACGATAATGTCTAAAGCTGCTCTTCTGGGCAATAATGTCTAAAGTTCACTCCTGATTCTGTGCGTAGATCTTTCATGGTGCCTGATAATAATGACCAGATGTTCTGACTTGACCTACATAAATTAATGGAGGGAGAACAGCCAGTCTCTTCATTATGAAGCTGGTTGCCAATTAGTAATGAAGAGTGATTGGAAGAGCTAAGCTCCTCTGTTTTGCTTAAACCACAAAATTAGGCACAAACCCAACTGTGTGCAATGCAAATTCTCAGGATTTTGTAACCGACATTCACAGGATATTTCAATGACAGATGGAAAGATCATTGCAGGGTTAAATGGTGCTCTAGGCAGTGATGGGGAGGGGGGAAGGAAGGGCCTAGGTCTTGGCTGGTTGGGGGAGAGAATGGGGGTCTCATTATAATATGGCTGGCCAGCTGCTGCTCCTGTGATGACGTGATTACACTGTAGCTAATGTCACTGGTAAGTGAAGAGGCTGGTAGCAGGGCATACTGCTGTACCCTGGGAGGCACAGCGGCATCTGCCCATCACACTCGCTCTTTCTGATGGCGTAAAATGTTAAAAGGTGTTCACATAACTTAAGGCGTTATGTGGGTAGATTGAATCTGCAGATGTGGATTTTCAGCTGCTTGTAGGTACTTGCTCACTTGTCTCTTTAAAAAGTGATTTTGTAAATGTGGTTGGACACTACATGCGTACGTTTAGGTTTTAAAATGATACGTGCATAGTAGGTATGCTGCTACCAAACGTACACAACCCATCATTTAACAACCCTGTGTTCAGCAGCTCATCTCCCCTTCCTTATCCCCTCCATGTCCAGCATCTCCCCTTCCTTATTCCCTCCATGTCCAGCATCTCCCCTTCTCCTTCTTACTCCCCCCCCCCCCCGGTGACCATCAGCTTCACCCTCTTACCTTCCTCCGACTGTCCTCCTCCAACTGGGCTGACTCCAGAAGCTCAGTGCAGCTCTGGGCCTTGAACTCTGTACTCACCACTGCCATCTCCAATGCAAGCTTCCCGTTGGAGGGGTAGGATGTGGCAGTGTTTCAGTTTGGGCCTGCCCTAGATCCCAGAAGCTTTAAAAGGTGCTCATCTGCTGGGCCTAGACAACTGCCTAGGATGCCAAAATTTGAAGCATCAAATATCTGGTCTGAACAGAAACCTAGTTCTACTTGCATTAGGACCATGATCTATGAGCTCTGGGGGTGAAGCCTTCCCTGCCCAATGCTCCCCAGTCCTGCCTTTGGGCCCCAACATCTTAAATCTGGCCCTGGCTGTACTGCAGCCTTGATGCCACCCACTAACCTTTGCCACCCTAGACCAAGGCCTAGTCCACCTAGTGGCAGGGCTTAGGGTTGCCAACTGACCGGTTTTCAGCCGGCCTGGCCGGTTTTTCCATGGCCAGGCCGGCTGCCGGCGCAGATGCAAAACTGGCCCTTGAAAAGCCGTTTTTTTGCTCTGGCCGCAAGATCGGGAGCGGCCAGAGCAAAAGACCGGCTTTTCTTCTGAGCCGAAGTAAAAAAAAAAACCACCCAGGGCCGGCCCACACACCGGAGGGCTTCAGAGGGAGCTGGGGAAGCCTGCGCAAGGCCCCAGCTCCCTCTGTACAGCCGCCAGCATGAAGATCCTTTTCCTTCACGCTGGCGGCTGTTTCTGTGAAGCCGCGATTGCTGGGAAAGGTTAAAGGCAATACCCTTTAACCTTTCCCAGCATTCGCGGCTTCACAGAAACAACCGCCAGCGTGAAGGAAAAAGATCTTCACGCTGGCGGCTGTACAGAGGGAGCCTGGGCCTCGCGCAGGCTTCCCCGGCTCCCTCTGAAGCCCCTCAGACAGCCGCGGTGCTGGTCGGGGGGGAGGGGGAGGCCAAGGACTGCATGGGCTGTGATTGGGGGGGGGGGGGGCTAGGAATACAAATGGGCGGTGATGGGGGGGGGGGGCGGGGACCTGGACTGGAAAAGGGCTATGGGGGGGGACTTGGACTGGAAATAGGCTGTGATGGGGGGGGGGGACATGGACAGGAAATGGGATGTGATGGGGGTGGAGGGGACCTGGACTGGAAATGGGTTGTGATGGGGGTGGAGGGGACCTGGACTGGAAAAGGGCTATGGGGGGCGGGGGGGGGGGGGTGAACTTGGACTCGAAAAGGGCTATGGGGGGTGAACTTGGACTGGAAATGGGCTATGGTGGAGGGAGGGGGAACTTGGACTGGAAATAGGCTGTGATTAAGGGGGGACTCGGACTGCAAATGGGCTGTCATGGTGGGGGGGCCTAGGACTGGAAATAGGCTGTGATGGGGGACTTGGACTGGAAATGTGCTGTGATGGGGGGGGGGGACCTGGACTGGAAATGTGCTGTGATGGGGGGGGACCTGGACTGGAAAAGGGTTATGGGGGGGGGGACTTGGACTGGAAATGGGTTGTGATGGGGGGCCTGGACTGGAAAAGAGCTGGGGGGGAGGCATGGACTGGAAATGGGTTGTGATGGGGGTGGAGGGGACCTGGACTGGAAAAGGGCTATGGGGGGGGAACTTGGACTGGAAATAGGCTGTGATTAGGGGGGCTAGGACTGCAAATGGGCTGTGATGGTGCGGGGGGACTCGGACTGCAAATGGGCTTTGATGGTGGGGGGGGGGGGGCCTAGGACTGGAAATGGGCTGTGATGGGGGACTTGGACTGGAAATGGGCTGTGATGGGGGGGGGGGGGCTAGGACTGGAAATGGCCTGTGATGTGAGGGCTAGCACTGGAAATGGGCTGATGAAGAGCTGGAATAGGACTGGAAATGGGCTGATGTGGGGCATGGGAGAATGGGACTAGAAGGGAGTGGATGCTGGGTGGGTCTAGAACTATAAGGGAACTGATTTTGGGGGAGGACTAGAATGGATGGGGAATGAGAATGGAGAGGGAAAAAAAATATTTTGTGTGGAAGAAAAGTCTATGATGGGCCGGGTATTGGGAGAGTAAGAGGGGCTTGAGAATGGAAGGGTGAAATTTAAATGGATGATAAAGGAATAAGGAAAGAATTGGGGGAAAGAGCAAAAGGGAAACAATCAGTATGTTAAAGCAGAAATAGAGAGAGAATGGAATAACATCTAAAAGAGAAGAAAGGACAAATGGATAGATCTCCAGAAGACACAAAGAAACCAGAAGAAAGTGACTGGAGCAATTGCAACTGAAAACTAAAATGCCCAAACAGAAGGTAGAAAAATACTTTTTATTTTGAATTTATTAACTGGAATATGTCTGGTCTGGGAAGTGTGTATTGCTAACATCTTTGCGTTTTTGTTTAGTGCAAGAGGAAATTACTTTATAGTTTTATGTCTCCAGTGTTGTACAATTCATGTTTGGATTTTGGGGTTCCCAGCTTAATTATTATCTGACCAAGGAAGTTAGCCTACACGTATCCTCGGTAATTTTTGTGGGTGGGGCTGGGGCGTGGCAGGGGTGGGACTAGGGGTGGAGAATGGGTGGAGCATGGCGAGCCACAGGTGTCGGGTTTTTCTCGGTGAAAAAGTTGGCAACCCTAGCAGGGCTGGTCCTGGTGAGCTTTGTAAAGACAGTCATTGGTACTTTGGGGTCTATGAACTACAATTCATGCTAAAAATATTTTAGAGCGTGTGGTCTAAACATTTTAACATGCATGCAAAACATTATTTAGCACATGAATCAATAAGATCTAGAGTTAAGTGGTATGTTTACTACATTGCAGAATGTTTGTGCACTTCCTGTATGTCAGAAGTAAGAACTAGGACATAGTAAGTGCAAAGGCTATGTACTAACTTCTGGGGGTGGTGTCAGCATGTCTCCTGTAGTTGCTACACTGAAAAGTTCCTAACTGTGCGGTAACGTCATTCACAGTTAACATGAGTGCACTTCATGTTTCCTTTTGAGACGCTTTAAGTGCACCTATGAGGCATTAAATGCACCCTCCTTAATTGCAGAACAGCAGCCTGCAGTAACTACCCTGCGCTAACCATAATGTGTAGTCCACGCTCACGCTCCATCTATAATCCATCCCGCACTAAGCAGCTAGCATGGGATTTTTTCCAAGCTGATCACTTTTAGCAAGTGGTAGTCATTAGCACAGGCTCACTCTAGCGGCTGCCAAGGGCATGTCTGCTGAAGTGCACTAACATCATTAACATATGTTATTTTACTGCAGGTACCATGTTATGCAATGGACTTAGTTACTAATAATGCATGTTAGTGGTATTAATGCATGTTACTGCAGTAGTGCACATTAGTAAATGTAGCCCGATTTGCAAATACTGTCTACAATCTGAAAGAGTGTGCACAAAAACATTTTAGTGCATGTGATTTGCAAACACTATCAGGGCTTTTCCGTCCACTAGGCTGCCGCCGATTCCGTTTGGGGGAGAAGGTGGGCAATGGCAGTATGTCCAAAAGCGGTGGCAAAACGCTGCTGTTTTTGGAAATATTGCCACTGCCTGACTCCCCCTCCTGAGATGAAATTGTTAGCTGTGGGAGGGGGGGGGGGGTGTCAGCTGTGGGGATGGCAAGGCCAGGGTTTCTGCCTAGGGTGGCAGAAGCTCTAAAGCAACCCCTCCCCCTCAAAACCCCAAAGCATGTTTTTGCATTTTTGCGTTTTTGTGTTAAAAAAAAAAAAAAGACAGAAGAAATATTGTTGATGTTTTTTTTAAGTGACTATAAAATTCCCAAAACTCAGAAGCATAGGGGCCTTTGCACTAATCTGTGTACTAACATGTGGACCATGCTGATCTTTATCTGCCATCACTTACTATGTTACTGTGTAATAGAATGGACATTCCACTAACAGATAACACTGTGCTTTAGCAGCAAAAATGCACTAATTTATGTGTTAATCACTAATCTGGAAGGGGTACGGCCCTGGGCGGAGACTGTGCGTTTCAGTTAACAGAGGGACATTTACCATGCATTAACTTTAAAATAGCAGGCAGCATGATGCTGTTAATACAGACTCCATAGAAGCAGATAACACTGCATTGCGTTATCTGCTATGCACGGAATGTACATTAACTGAAAGACAAATGCTAGGCATGCCCCAACCGCTAAGGCTGCAGTTTTGCAGTTGTCATATTTTCAGAAGCCTAGTGGGTAGAGCAACTGCCTTGTACCCAGAAGATCAAGGGTTCAATTCCCACCTGCACATCTTGTGACCTTGGGCAAGTCACTTTACCCTTCCTTGCCTTGGTAAAAAAAAAAGGCCTGCCAATCTACTTCCAGTGATACATTGCCAAGAAAACCCAGAGGCCACTAGGTCACCAGGAGTCAACACTGACTTGACGGTACTAAACAAAAAACACAAATTGTAACTCATTAGTGCAGGTTAGAAAATAGACCTGAGAAAGCTGTTATTCAGCAGCAACAGCTAATGCTACTAAAGTGGCTAGCAACCTCTGCCAAACCTTGAACCTGGCTACTCAAGCCATATCCAGGCCCCAGCATGGACTAGCTGGATTACCAGGAAACAAAGCGGGCAGTGGAGATATTGAGCCACTGCCTGGTTATTGATAGGTGCTGCCCCCTGGAACACCCCTGGCAAGCCCCATGCTAACTGGTTAGCACTGGGGCCTACATAGGGTTGCCAACTGGTTCCAGATGTGCCCGACAGGCTTGTTCCTGTCCTGTGTTTACCCCATTGCATGCAGGGACTTGTAATCTTGTTTTTCTTATGGAGTGCAATGGAGAAATCAGAACTACATGTCCTTGCATGCAATGGTGTAAACCCAGGACTGGATCAAGCCTGTCGGATGCATTTGGAAGCAGTTGGCAAGCCTAGGTGTACAGCAGCATCATCCATGGATATTCACTCACACTAACCATGTTAGTGCTGCTGAATATCCCAGAGAAGGGCAGGTCTGCTAACCATGTTAATCACTGTGAATATCTCTCCTGATCCATTCAGAGCTGATCGACTGCTGATTGCTCCAATGTCCTGACAAACCAAAAAAGAAGAATATATTTATAGATTTCTATGAAATAAAAAATGGGTTTTTAGCAGCGGTGTGTAAGTGTTGCAGATACCAAAGATACAGTAGAATGAGGTAGACTCTAATCTGTTATGGACTGTAAGGGTTCCTAGTGAGTCTGTTTAATGAAGGTCTACTGCATTCACGACAGGAGAGCAGACAGTGTAATTCATAAACACGGACTGTGCCCAATATTCCTGAAAATAATGCCAAATCGTGCTGAAAGCTCCCAAGAGCAAGTGGGAAATCAGTGGATTATTCATCACGCTCTTCTGTGGGTTTGAGGTGACAAAGTAAGGTGACAAAGCCCTTAGCTGGCTGGCTAAAGGCACTCAATGTGATGTTCAGCACTACCAAATATCTCCAGAGACCACTCTGGCACCATCTGGTTAGTGCAGGGGTGGTCTATGAGTGGAGAGACTGGGTAAGTACCGGCACTTTTTCGGTTAGCTCAGTATTCAGACGGGACTTCTGTGGGCTGCCTAAAAGGCTATCCTCAGAAGCCTCCCGTTAAGCAGTTAACGGGGGAAATGTCACGATGCGCAAGGACAGTATGGTTTTATCGTGCCTTAGTTGTTAAGACAGCGAGTGTTCCTATGAAGTTGCACGAGAGTTCATCTGCCTGTGCTGCCGCCAGCGGAGGACTCCTGGGTGGTTTTGCTGGAACACTGAACGCAGCAGATAATACAGGACCATTACTGCCACCCACAAAGTATCGCTATCTGCATTATGGGTTATAGGCCCTGCACGATCACAAGATTTCCTCTGCTTTAACTGTGATTGCCCTCCCCGAACTGCTGGGACCTCCCCCAACAGTAAATAGAGATGTTTTGCAATTGGCACACATTAATTCTGGCTATTATTGCATACCAACTGGAGAACCTTAGCTCACTTTAGTAAATAGGAGCCTTCATATAAATTTGTAGATCTTTGCCCTGGGAATGACCTTCACACGTGAAAGCAATGTGCTTGCAGAAAGAAATATTAAGAGCTGCCCGTGTTAGTGAAACGTTAGTGCCACTGAATATGCCGTAGAGCAGCATTTACACGGTTTACAGGTCTGTAACCGTGTAAATGCCTTTGAATATCAGGCCCCACACTTTTAAATATGAAATTCTGCTTTGTATGTATGTATGAGTGCATTCTACGTGCACATAAGGAATGTGCAGATCACTAAACAGTCAGTGCTGCTGAATATTCCCTCTTCTGCTGCTCTATGCCCCAGTGCTACGTGGTTAGCATCGGGGTGTTCCAGGGGGGAGGTACCAGGGATAACCGGTCACCGGCGATATTCAGTCATTGTCTGCTTATCCCTCAGCAACGAAAGTTAGGCGCAGCAAATGTGTCCTAACTTTTGCTGCTGAAGCTAACTGGGCAGTGGCTGAAGATCGTTGCGGCCTGGTCGGCTTCCGCGGCTGACCCAGATCTTCAATGACAGTGGCTGGCTATGGTCCCGGCATTGAATATCCAGGTTTTGTGTTCAGCCGGGATGGCTAGGTGCTGTAACCACACTAACTGCCTCTGCTGAATATCAGACGCACAATGTCAAATGATGCATATAGAATTGTTGTGGGAGGGGTGATGGTGGGCTGATCATGATTGATGAGTTTAATTATCAAAATCTGGAGGTGGGGTGGAGGTGGGGGTGGGGGGGGGGGGTTAACTAGGGCACCCTATACCCTTGCACCAGCCCTAGGCTTCAGCAGTTTTTGATGTTTCATGCTGCAAGCTTGATCAACTTCAAATTCATTAAAACTTGCTGCCTGTTCACCAAGACCTCTAGCCAATGCATCTAAAAGCAGGGAAAACGTAACAGAGAAATATGGTCTTGCATGAATGTCTACAACCCCCAACTTTAAGCACCCGCCCACATGAAGGAGAGGAAGTGTCACAGTACTGTTTGTGCTAGACCCTAAGTAACCTACTTGACGTGCCCTGTGACTGACATCATTAAAAAAGTCAACTAACTATAGATTCTCATATTACCCTCCCTCGAGCCTTTACAAGAACAAATCAAGACAGTGTGGATTTCCCTCCTCCTAAGAACACAGAGTCATTACTCATCCCTAAGCTGGCCATATGCCATCTACTGAGCCTCCCTTACCTTTAGCTAGAGGACACAGCCCACGCCGCCTCCTCCTCCAAGCAACGAACTGAAATGAACTTTTAATAGAGTAACAGTACTGTGCCATCAAGTTAAGATGACAATACATTAATCCCAGGGCTGGTCCAATGACTGCGCAAGACTAAGTGGCAGCAGTTTCTGGGGGCAGAAAAAAAGCAGCCGCCACCAAAGCAAACACTAGACCCTGACAGCTCCACAAACTCAAGGAGCCCTCGGCACATTCTTCTATCTGCAGGGAGAGCAGGCACCCACATACTGTACATACAAAGCAAAGTTCAATAAAGATGATGTCCACTTATGCATTTTTACAGGACTGTTGTTGGAAGAGTGATGTTCAGATGATTATGATTATTGAGTTTAATTATCAAATCTCAGAGGGGCTAGGGCATAAGGCTGAAGGGAGTCAAGGGTGCCCAGTGCCCCTGGAGCCGGCCCTGATTAATCCTTATGCACCGGACTTTGCGTCACACCTTCATTTATATGGCATTGCAGTCCATATAAATAATACTAATTTCTTATTCCTCTTTCAAATAAATCTTTTACCATAGATGAGTTATTGTTTATCATATTACCAATGCAACAATGATTTTAGTGTTGTACTGAAATATGAGGTTGGTTCACCCAGACTTAGACCATAGGAATTTCCAGAAGAAAGATAATGTCAACTATGAAGGATAAAAATACTCAAACGCTATGGTCAGAGGTTCTGTGTATCTGGAGAAAACAAAGCAACCCCCTGGCATGGATTTTTAGGCCAGCTCCTGCTTGGAAATGCATAAATTAATTACCGGTTTCATTAAGAGATGTATAAGCCTCATTATTCCTTTGCGCATAGGGTCACCTTCTCAACATCGTGAATATCTGGAAATGTCTGTCCATTTCATTCATCACTCTACCTCATAGAAATTTGTTAAAGACCATTTACAAGCATATGGTGACATCTTTGATGATGCTATGTGGCCATCTGGAAAAGGGACCCCCCCCACCACCAAATCTTTCACCTTTTATGTAAAAAAAGGCTATAGTGATTAGATTGCATTGAAAAAAGTATGTCTTATATTGTTGGGGGAAGGTTCTAGCTGAAATCGGGCTATGCAGATAATAAAAGAAGAGTATGTTGTATGTGTTACCTTCTGTACATCGATGTGATCACTCTGATGTGGTTGGAAGGGTAGTTGATAAATAGTCTAAAAATGCAACCAACTAAATACATAAAGCAGTGAGGTCAAGGCATAGCTTATCAGTATGACTGTCCATAATGGAGGTGTGCTGTGGCAATCTAGAAAGGACATCCAGGTGAAATCTGGGGCATCCAGAACAAAATGTCCAAAAAATGCCAAGGATGTTTACATTTCAGCTTGATTTTAGCAACTGGGATGTCCCCAAAATGGATGGCTGCAGGGGACAGCCTCATTGATATTCCCTCTACAAACGCTTGGGGTGGGGACATCTATCCTATGCTGAATGCATGCTGTTTTGCATTTGGGGACATGCAGTAGCATCCTGAGCTGAAAACAAGTGTCCTTGTTTCCCTGCAGTTTTCATTATGATCATGGAAAGTATAGGGGTCATCAGAGTACCTTCATCTCTATGGCGACCAGGTGTCAGGATGGAAGAACGAGAGCTTTTCTGATGCCTATTCATGCTCTGGAGCAGGAATAAACATGGATGGTCCTATTAATGGGTGAGTATGTGCTTGCCATTTCTGAAATCAGGAGTGCATGGCCAATTTGCCCGGAATGTCCCCGGTCGCACCTCTGTCTCCCCTCTTCATGACTTGGACGTTCTCACACTGGGTACATCTATGGAACTGCCTTCTAAAATGGCTCTGGGGATGTGCCTGTTTTCAGACATTCAAAGCATGAATAGGGCTTTTAAAATAACCCCCTGAATCTCTTCACAAGCAATACATACCTTTTTTTTCTACTTTTTAATCTTACACTCACCTTCATTTCTCCTGCAGAGGGACATCTAGGGATATGGATGAGGGATGCTCATTCATGTCACAAAACAGAAGGATCCTCAGCCATCAGCACTATGGCTTAGAATAGGAACTGCAAACAGTAATTCCATCAGCCATATTCATACAATCCATCCCATGACAACAAGGAAGCATTTTTGCAAACTTTGGATGAATTAAGCCATAGCCCTAATCTCATTATCATTCTTAGTATGGGCACTATAATGGGGAGACTGATAAGGGGAGAGGATTTGAGAAACCCAGCTGCTTCTTTAATGCTAAATGTTGCAGGATCGACCAGTTGGCAAAGTTTACTGGACCTGAGGATTTCTTCAGTAAATGCAGTGCCTCCGAACCTCCCATAGGTCCTTTCTAATTTACATAAAATGCCCATCCTCATAGCATGAGGTCTAAAACCTGGTATCCCTTGGTCTTGTTGCTGTACCACTGTAAAGGATTCCATGGAAATAATTCTACTAGAACAGCTCGACCTCAAAATGACAACTTCATACTGGTATGTCTGAATCCAGATCCAAAGCCTGGTCTATATTCTTATTCCTCCTTCAAAGTTCAATGCTAGTTCTTGCTGCCCCAAAATAGCTAAATGTTCTAAAAGTAACTAGTAAACAATAAAATCTTTCAATCAGAGCCTGTGAACTAGACAGTTGCTAAGAGTGCCAAGCTGTAGAGAGCTGCCCATTGCTGCCTCTGCCCTTCTCCAGGACCTGCAATTGTGTTAATGCTATAAAAATGGCATTGCAGAACTTACTGAAAGCCTCTGATGCTGCATGCTGTTGGTACCATGCTTTGACCAGCCGCTTCTGCCTCCATGCAAACAGGACGTCTGTCTTAGATGTGGCGGAAGCGGCTGGTCAAAGCGCGGAACCAATAGCATGCAGAGTTGGAGGCTTTAGGTAAGAGGTCCCAGAGACGGGTGGGGGATGGCAGGAATTATGGTTCACTTAGGGTACCTCATATCATTCCAGCGGCTCTTCTTTCAATTACTTATCTCCGTTTATCAGTTCTAGCATCCATCTGGAGGCTTAATAGGTTGGGAAAGCATTGAAAGGACCAACTTAAAAGATGTCTTAGGCCATAAGATCTCAAAACGTCAGGCATTAAAACATCTTTTGCATTGGACTTGGAAGAGCTCACTATCTACTAAGACTTCTCTGGTCTCTTTTTATGTAGCTTAAACTGGGCATTTGAATTATGAATGCCGACAGTTAATGGAGATTCTCCATTAGCTTAAGTGGTAGCTCCTACTTTCACTGGTCCATTAATCCTCGCATGATAAACCACTTGGTTTTTCAGGTAAATGATTACCTACATTGTGCAAGCCCTGAGATTTAAAATGGAGACCCTTTGCACCACTTACTCAAATATCTCTCTTAATCCAATAACAGGGTCATTTTATAACTATGCTGTAAATCACTTAGAATTGGAGATATAGCGGTATAGAAAAACTGTTAAATAAAATGATATGGGCAAATAGACTACATGCATAGACTTTTCCTTGTGTGGGTACTGATGAATTTTCAAAACAAAGTATGCTGATGCTTTCACTTGAAAATTGACCCTGAGAATTCATATACATATATTTCCATCTACTCTTTGTCATACACAAATTTTCAGGGTTAATTTACATGCATCTGTGTGTATTTCATACTAATCCTTTCCCACCTTATGCCCGGGAAATGCCTCCACTCAATCTGGGTTCATTTATGTCCAGGGAGTCTGTGCACATGTTTATCCTCATATGCACATATAAGAGCGCCTTATGTTCACCTTTTCCAAATCCAAGTCAAGTCAAAGTGAGTTATTCAGGCACAGCTGGTAGATCCATTCCCAAGAGGGCTTACTGTGTGAGGGTTAAGTTTACTAAGGTTGCTAACGCTATTAATGTGTGTTATTAGTAAACAAGTCCTATTGCATAATATGGAACCTGTGGTGAATAATGTACATTAATGCCTTTTAGTAAATTGAGCCCTAAGTTGGTACCTGAGGCAAAGGAGGGTGATTTGCTCAAGGTCACAAGGAGCTTCAGTGGAAGAAGAAGGATTTGAACTCCAGCTCCTATTGTGCTCAGCCTGCTGCACTAACCATTGTCCTATCTCTTCATTCTAGAACTTAAAGCTGATCTAGATAATAGCAAGTAGTGAAACAAAGGGGATGGAGAATGCACTTACACACGACAAACATCTGACCCAGCCAGCTTGGGCCAGCAATGACATAAGAGGATCTTGCAATGCAGCATTGCTTGTATTCTGTTCAAGAAAAGCAAAACATCCGACGTCTGGTATAACCACAGAATTTCAAAGCAACTCTGGGGATATAATTAGTTCATTGAATAGGACCGCAAAAGAGCTTGATTCATCACGGTCTTTTCCCACACAAAGAGGAAAATCCCTTAGTGAATCAGGCCAAGGAGCATTGTGGGTGGGGAAAAGTATGAGTAGTGCTATTTGAACATCTCACTTGACATGTTTCTGAAACCGGCTGTCAGTTTATTTATTCATTTTTTATTTCAGGGTTTTTCTAATCCTCCCCTTCCAGAGATCAGGGGCGGTTTATAAGCAACAACAATTTTACATAGAACAGTTTTTATAATCCAGAACATTAAACGCTGAATGAAACTATTTACATAAGAAACTATTTACAAGCATTGCAAAATTCCTCTTTTTGTGTGGTGACTTTTCGCTGTAGACCAAGTATAGTTTAGTGGGGTGTATGTTGCATGGCATTATTTGCCATTTTCTCCATAGTGTTGGGTGAATATTAGTGTTTTTAAGTTCTTTCTAAAGGTTTGTAAATCTTTGATGGCACGTAATGATTGTGGAAGGGTATTCCATTATGTGGGCGCAGCAAAGGAGAAGGCTCGGTTACTTGTGACATGTTTTGTTTTACGAATAATGGGTGGGATTACAAGTGCATTCTGTGAGTGTTGATGAGACGTTACAATATAATCCTTAAAATATTAGGTGCCAATTTTCAAAATGGCTGCTGTTTAAATGCCATGATGGTCAGCCATGGTGCTTAAATATTGGTGGGATATACCGTGGCAGTATCTGGATAAATGGCAACTTTATCCAGTTAATGGCAATTTTTCAACCTTCACTTCTCTGGCTTCCAGCTTAGGACAGCTATTCAAGCAGCCTAAGTTGGCCAGATAGGTAGCGATGGAAAATGACGGTAACCAGATAGTCGCCATTTATCTGGCTACGAGTAGTGCCGACACCCAGGGCCAGCCCTAGCATTCAAAGTGTTGGACTCTTAGGCGAACCTCAAACTTTACACCCCCTCTGGCTGTCAAAATAAATTATTTTAAAACTACAAATGTACTTGGTCTCTTAGTGAACGTATGGAATCCAAATTAATAGGTTTCGTTCAACTCTAACAATACTTAAATGAAGCTTCTTTGTCACTGTTTTTTATTATTATTCAACCAGTTTCCAAAGGTCTCAGACTTCTTGTAGCACAGCTATTGGACTGCCGTCCTGCTGCTGGTGCTTAATCGCATCAACGACCTTTTAAAGAAACCAGCTCTTGCTTAACCTTAACCCAGCTTCTGCTCCACTTTACAAAATTACAACATTTTTTGGAAGATGCCCAGGGGGGCACGAAAATAAAGAAAAAGAAACACGATTTGGAACGAGCAACATGAGGCCATTCCAGTCAGAAGAAGAAATGAGCCGTTCCCCCTCGCCACAAGCGAACTTAGTGGAGAACATCTCCGGGTTAGATTTATCTAAGGAGTCTTTACAAGTGCTTAATAAAGGTTTATCATTTGTTCCAACTATCGGTTTTGATTCTTTTCAGTTTCGCGTAGATTTTGAAAATCTGTTATGAAAATTACATTTAAAGTATTATTTCCACTCCCAGGACGAGGAGCTAGTGGATGCCAGTGGCACTTTAACAACTGAGGCGCGATTTCAACGTATTCCACTGCCATTATCTTCTAAGTGGTCACCTCCCACCCCGTTACCTCCGGCAATTGCCATTTTTAAGGAACTGGTGCTACAAGATGTTTCAGTTCTGGAACAATGCACTAGACTATACAATACAGCTTTAACGAAAGTAGAGGGACAAGCTTTGAAAGATCTTAAAAATAGGACGAATCTAGTAATAAAAAGAGCCGATAAAGGAGGTGCAATAGTAGTGATGAATCAAACCAATTATTTAAAGGAAGCAGGGCGCCAACTGCAGGATCATACAATTTATATACTATTGTTAGAAGATCCACAGCATGAGTTGCAGGCCACAATTAAGCAATTAACACAAGCGACTCTAGATAACAAATTGATTTCAAAAAAAGAGTTTCAATTTTTAAATATCTCCACTCTGACAAAAGTGAAATTTTATTTAGTCCCCAAAATTCATAAAAGCCTACAACAACCCCCAGGAAGACCGATAGTATCGACGAAGGGGAGTGAGTTGGAACCACTGTCTATATATTTGGATTCTTTCCTGCGCCCTTTGTTATCCACCATACCGTCGTATCTGCGGGACACCACACATTTTTTCAGAATAGTAGAAGAAATGACAGAATGGTCGAAGGATTTAGATACCCTATTAGTTACCATGGACGTGGTGTCATTATATACGAATATACCACAACACGCAGCTTTATCCACTGTTCAATCCACTCTTTCTTTGAGGGAAGACCTCTCAGCTCCACAATATGAATTTTTGATAGCATTAGCACGATTGGCGATATATCAGAATTATTTTGAATTCGAAGGAAAATTATACAAGCAAATAGCAGGTGTAGCTATGGGTGCCACCTGTGCTCCATCGATAGCCAATTTTTATATGTGTAATTTCGAGTCACAATGGCTACCTACTTCTCCGTACTGGAACAATATGCTAGTATGGAAGAGATACATCGATGATGTGTTCTTATTGTGGAAAGGTACGGAGGAATTATTTTTACAATTTACACAGTGGATAAATGGATGTGATGACAACATCAAATTTACCTATACGTATCATAAACAAAAGATAACATATCTAGATGTGCAGGTAGAAAGGGATGATAGATCATGGAGAACTTCAGTCTTTAAAAAGCCTACAGACAGGAATGCCCTACTGCACTTTACAAGCAAACATCCGAGGCAATTGAAAGAAGGGCTTCCTTTTTCACAATTCCTACGATTTCGCAGAAATTGTTCAGACACGGAAGAATTTAAGCGACAGGCTGAACATCTTAAGAACGATTTTTTGAGCAGAGGCTATCCTAGTAAGATAGTGTCACAAGCATACAAGAGAGCCTTATACAACCATAGGCCCTTATTATTAAGCGATAAACCCGGTAGGGTCACTGCACAAATGGATTCAACTAATATTAACTTGGTGACAGGATTTTCTCCGCTCAGCAACTCAATACAATCTATTTTGAATAAGCACATGAATGTTCTTAGAATAGTTCCCGGATTAGTAGATAAACGGATTCGATGTGTGTGGAGAAGAGGACGTAACCTAAAAGATTGGTTGAGTCCAGCGATCCTCCCTCTCTTGATACCTCAGGTTAGTGGAGGTAGCCATAAAAAATGTGGTCACTGTGATATTTGCCCAGTGATGTTAGAAACAACCACATTCTCCTATAAACAGGTAGATTATCATCTCCGGTCTCATACTACTTGTGAATCAAGAGCTGTAATATATGGGATTCAATGTCCCTGCGGATTATTGTATATTGGAAAAATGTTACGCCCATTGAAAGTGTGACTGAGAGAACATAAAAGTCGCTTGAAATGTGGTAAAATGGAAGCACCAATAGTTCCGCACTGTATGGCGTTGGGTCATACATTTGATCAACTTCGCTGCATTGTAATTGAACAAGTAGTAGAAGCACGTGGGGGCAGGACATTGGATGAAACTCTTTTAAAGAAAGAACAATGGTGGATCTATCAACTGGGTACGGTGATCCCTTCGGGATTGAACACCGTTATAGATTGGAAGTCTTGTATATGAAGCTAGCCTACCTGGCGTGGTGGCTCCGACAGTCAATTTTATGCTTTTCATCAAGTGGACTTAGGGGGAATCTTAATGAGAGGATAAAAATTAGATTTTCAATAATTCAAGATTCCTGGAGATGAGGGTAATCAGCTGGGATTGAGAAGTACCTATCGCTTTAGTTGCTATAAAAATCAGGAAATTAGCGTAGTCCGCATGCGCGGCGTTTTTGTGAAGTAAGGCAAACCTCGGATAGATGAAATCCTGAGAAAAGCAAGACGCGGGCAGCATCGGTATAGAGTGAGTGTAACAGAAGGAACATTTTAGAGTAATATTTTAGAATTCACATTTTATAATGTTAGTTTTTTATGATTCTGGTGAGTGGAAGCTAAAAGGTTGTCACGTATGTTTTTTAGAGCACAATAAGGGTGATGAATGAGGATCCCCTGAAGAAACTGAAGGCAGTGAAACGCCTCAGAGGTGCCCTATAAGAGTGTCGGGATCTTTGGGATCTTTAATATACACAGCGGATAACTCCAGAGTGTACAAACTTTACAGCTAAGTGATGGAATCGACAAATAAGTCGTTTACATATCCGTATTTGCACTGAAAAGCTAATTTTGTAAAGTGGAGCAGAAGCTGGGTTAAGGTTAAGCAAGATAAAAGGTCGTTGATGCGATTAAGCACCAGCAGCAGGACGGCAGTCCAATAGCTGTGCTACAAGAAGTCTGAGATCTTTGGAAACTGGTTGAATAATAATAAAAAACAGTGACAAAGAAGCTTCATTTAAGTATTGTTAGAGTTGAACGAAACCTATTAATTTGGAAAATAAATTATTTAGCTTTGAATGGCCTGCTTTTGCTGTCCTCCAGAGCTTGCTGCCTTAGACAGCCACCTAGTTTGCCTAGTGGTTGGGCCGGCCCTGCCAACACTACCCTCATTCTGCCCATGGACCGTCCCTGCACTAAGCAGATAGTGCCAGGGCAGTATGTGGTGATATTTTACAGCGCTATCTGGATAGGGCTGCTGAATATTGTGGTGAGTTCCCTTTGCAGGGTGGCTAAGGGCTTTGAATATCGGCCCGTTAGGGTCCATCTGACATAGATAAATGGTATCCATATTATTCAGGTTCTGTCTGAGGAAGAAATGTTTTGCCTGGTTCTAGAGTGAGCTATTCAATGTCCGTCAATTACCAGTTCAGCATCCAGAGCATAATATTTTGGGGTACCTGTTCTAATATAAGGACTGGCCTAATTTTAGATTACAGTTACACATCGAAACACAAATATAAATGTAACTGATGGTTCTTTCCATCTCCAGGAGCACCTCCAATAATGGAGACAGGACCTCTAAATCTTCAGACCCCTGGAAGTCTGTCGCTGAACATTTCATGTCTTGGGATCAGAGTTCTGAGCCAGATAGAGTCTGGGAGGTTCTTGATCAGAGGAATTAATTGAGAAAAGACTGAATGTGGAAAGTACCACACATTTGCTCTGATGCCACATGCCAGCAAGATTCTATTGAAGATTATTCAACAGAGACTACAACCATACCTGGAACAAGAACTACCTGAAGTGCAAGCAGGGTTCAGGAAAGGACGAGGAACGAGAGACATCATCGCGGATGTGAGATGGATCCTTGAAAAGACTAAAGAATACCAAAAAGTATATCTATTTGTGCTTTATTGACTACAGCAAGACTTTTGACTGTGTAAACCATGAGAAACTCTGAGCCACATTAAGAAGCATGGGTATACCAGAACACCTGCTCATTCTCTTGCACAATCTGTACATTGATCAAGAAGCAACAGTTCGAATGGAACAAGGAGAAACAGAATGGTTTAAAATCAGCAAAGGTGTATGACAAGGCTGCATACTTTTTAGCCTCTCTTGACAAGAGTATCCTTCCAACCCCGTTACCATTTTGGTGGCTCTTCTCTGTACCTTTTCTAATAATGCTATATCCATTTTAAGATACAGCGATCAGAATTGCACACAATATTCCAGATGCAGTCGCACCATGGAACGATACAGAGGCATTATAATATATTTTGTTTTATTTTCCATTCCTTTCCTTATGATACCTAGCATTCTATTTTATTTATTTATTTAAAAGGATTTCTATACTACCTTCTCCTTCAATCAAAGGATCATCGCAAAGAACAGCTTAAAGTTCAAGTCACGAAACGCCGCTAACACAGACCAATGCAACACCATCACTGTGGAGAACAAACAGCTGGCCCTATGCCTCATCTACAGAGCGCTTCATGCACCACCAGATGAACTAGCCTCCTCACTAGAAGCGGTTTGTGCAGTCAACACAAATCACAAACCACTGCTACTGTTAGGAGACTTCAACCTCAAATCTACCACCACCAAGGATGCAGAAGCTTTCCTTCTCGCAGTGGGATCCTTACAATACACTCAACTGGTTAATACCCCGACACACAGACACGGATCATCACTAGACCTCATATTTGCACCAAACTACCTACTTGACAGAGGTAACATATCAACACCCTCTGTCACACCTGTGCCGTGGTCAGACCATCACATAATTAGAATAAATATCGTGCCACAAGGGGGAAAGCACGATGAGAACCGGGAAAACCCACCCACACAAAGAAGATTCAAGAGCTTCGACGGACCAATTTCGACAGGACACATTACCCCACCTGAACTCTGAAACAGACGATCTAGATGAGCAAATCAGAAAATGGAACAGGATCATCAATGCCGCCGCCAAAGCCACAGAATACAGACACAAGAAAACTCGAAGCACCAAATCACATCACAAATCCTGGTACTCAAAAGTCATACGAAACAAAAAGAGGGAACTTAGGAAGCTAGAACAGCATTGGAGACATACCAAGTCACCCGACACCCAGACCCTATACCTATCAAAGCTAAGAGACTACAACGAACTCATCAACCAAGCGAAAAAAGAATACCACACAAACATTATACTCAAATCCAACAACAAACCAAGAGAGCTCTTCGAGATTGTGAAAACCCTCACCAAGGAACAGAAGACAGAAAGCGAAGTGCAAATTGACCCGCAAGCATTTGCAGACCACATCCAAGAAAAATTTCATACCTCGTCATGACCAACAACAAGCATAACCACCAAACCAACCTCCTCCTCAAAAACCTGGGACAAATTCAGCACCCCATCCACAGAGCAGCTCTCTCACATCATCAGAGCACTAAATACAAGCACGACACCAGTAGACCCATGCCCAGTGACATGGATTAAGGCAAGAAAGACAAACCTCATCCACATCATACCCAACATGGTGCATAGTTCACTAACCCAAGGAATCATGCCAAACCAGCTAAAGCTTGCTACAATAAGACCAATCCCAAAGAAATCAACACACGACAAGAACAACCCAGCTGCTTACAGACCTATCTCAAGCATACCACTACTGGCAAAAATTATTGAAAAGGCAGTACAGTATCAGCTACAAGACCACATTGACAACACGCTCCGCTGGACATCAACCAACACAGAGTCGAAACACTCCTGTTACACCTCTTCAACAACATACTCCACCTCATAGATAACTGCAAGAATGGAATAATTATGATCTTCGTTGACATCTCATCAGCGTTCGACAAAATGGACCACAGAACGCTTCTAGCAAGACTACAGAACATCGGACTACACGGATCCACCCTGAGATGGTTCCACTCTTACCTAACGGACAGGCAGATACAGGTCAAGGTCGGCGCCAACACATCCTGACCCATAAAGGTCATGCAAAGCGTACCATAAGGATCTGCCCTAACGGCACTATTATTTAATCTCTACATTCAACCAATATGCAACATCATGATGGAACACAAAATACAATACACAATCTATGCCAACGATATCATGATATACACACCAGTCACCCTCGACAACCCAGACAACACCAAAATAACCGACTGTCTCACGCACATGACCAACTGGTTTCAAGACAACAACTTGACCATAAACTACAGCAAGACCGAGGCACTAATCATCACCCAAAACACCGACTTCGTCCCTCCACTCAACATCAAGGTAAGCAACACAACAATACCCATAAAACCAGAAGTGAAATACCTCGGAGTGACTCTCGACAAAGAACTCAACCTACAATCACACATCAGAAGAATCATCAAAAATGCATACCACAAAATGAGTCTAATATGACGCCTCAAGCCCCTCCTCTCTCAGGAAAACTTCCGAACCGTCTGTCAGGCACTAATAACCCAAATCCTAGACTTCTGCAACCCAATCTATCTCGGCCTAACAAAGCAGACACTTAGACCACTGCAATTGGCGCAAAACACAGCAGCACGCATAATATCCGGCACAGCAAGACAAGATCACATCACACCCATTCTAAAAGATCTCCACTGGCTACCAATCAGCTCCCGCATCAGATATAAGACAGTAATAAACATATTCAAAATCAAACAGACATCAGCTCTCAGCCTACAACCACTCATACAATCTGACAGCAGCACACGACCGAGGAGGAGAGGCACCTCCAACCGCATCAACACACCAAAAGAATTCAACAAGGTACGCAAAGACACTGCAAAACGAGCACTAACACTGGCCGCCCCAGCAATTTGGAATGTTCTCCCACAGGACCTACGATCAGCAACAGACATCAAGGACTTTCGAAAACAGCTCAAGACAACCTTATTCATCGAACACTACGGCGACATCACATAAGCTGCCCGCCAGACAGTACTACAGCATAACCCACCGTCCTGGACTCTTATGTACATAGTATTGTATAATAGCGCACGATATAAATAGCCCACTAAGAATCAACGACACCCAACACATACACGCATTCACAGTCTCACTGCATGCACACACAAGACAGTATTTATTCAATTGTTTGCTGTGAAGACCGCTTTGATTAAAGGATAAGGTGGTATAGAAATCCATTTAAATAAATAAATAAATAAGGCGGTCTACACAGCAAACAATCAACAAGTAATGGTTTATGTGTGTGCATGCAGTGATACAGTGAGTGCGTGTGCGGTGGTGTGCCACAGATTCGAGTTGAGCTATTTACAGTGTGCGCTATTATACAATCCTATGTACATGGGGAAGGGGAGGGGGGCTGGTCTGTGGTCTTGACTGGGGAGTAGTTCATGTGACGACCCCATAGTGTTCGATGAAGAGTGTTTTCTTAAGCTGCTTCCGAAAGTCCATAATGTCTGTTGTTAATCGTAGGTCATCTGGGAGGGTGTTCCAAATTGCTGTTGCAGTCAGAGAAAGGGCTCGGTCCGCGGTGTTGTTGCAGACCTTGGTGAAGTCTTTTGGTGTATTAACACGGTTGGAAGTGCCCCTCCACCTCGGTCGTGTGCTCCTGTCAGATTGTATGAGTGGTTGTAAGCTGAGAGCTGATGTCTGTTGTTTGATTTTGAATATGTTTATGACTGTCTTATATTTGATGCGTGAGCTGATTGGCAGCCAGTGGAGATCTTTCAGGATGGGTGTGATGTGTTCTTGTCTTGCTGTGCCAGATGATATGTGTGCCACTGTGTTTTGTGCTAGTTGCAGAGGTCTGAGTGTCTGTTTTGTGAGACTGAGATAGATTGGGTTGCAGAAGTCTAGTATTGGGGTTATTAGTGCCTGACAGACTGTGCGGAAGTGCTCTGGGGAGAGGAGGGGTTTGAGGCGTCGGATTAGTCTCGTCCTGTGGTATGCATTTTTGGTGGTTCTGCTTATGTGAGATTACAGATTCAGTTCTTTGTCTAGAGTCACTCCGAGGTATTTTACTTCCGGTTTTATGGGTATGGTTGTGTTGTCTACCTTGATGTTGAGTGGAGGTATGAAGTCGGTGTTTCGGGGGGTGATTAGTGCCTCAGTCTTGCTGTAGTTTATGGTCAGGTTGTTGTCTTGAAACCAGCTGGTCATGTGCGTGAGACAGTTTGTTATCTTGGAGTAGTCTGGGTTGTCGAGTGTGATAGGTGTGTATATCATGATGTCATCAGCATAAATTGTGTATTGTATATTGTGTTCTTTCATGATGTCACATATTGGCTGGATGTAGAGGTTAAATAATAGCGCCGATAGGGCGGATCCTTGTGGTATGCCTTGCAGGGCCTTTATGGGTCGGGATGTGTTGGTGCCAACCTTGACCTGTATCTGTCTGTCCGTTAGTTATGAGTGGAACCACTTCAGGGTGGATCCACGTAGCCCAATGTTCTGTAGTCTTTCCAGTAAAGTTCTGTGATCCACTGTGTCAAACGCTGATGAGATGTCGATGAAGATCATCAGTATTCCGTTCTTGCAGTTGTCTATGAGGTGGAGTATGTTTGTCGAAGAGGTATAACAGGAGTGTTTCGACTCTATGGTTGGGGTGGAAGCCGTGTTGGTTGATGTCTAGTAGTGCGTGGTTGTCGATGTGGTCTTGTAGCTGATGCTGTACTGCCTTCTCAATAATTTTTGCCAGTAGAGGTAGGCTTGAGATTGGTCTGTATGTTGCTGGATTGTTCTTGTTGAGTGGGGATTTCTTCGGGATTGGTCTTATTGTGGCGAGCTTTAGCTGGCTTGGCATGTTTCCTTGTGTCAGTGAACTGTGCACCATGTTGTGTATGTTGTGGATGAAGTTTGACTTAGTAGCTTTGATCCATGTCACTGGGCATGGGTCTGTTGGAGCCGTGCTTGTATTGAGTGCAATGATGTGCGAGCAGTACATGAGTTTGTGGTTTGAGTTGACTGCGCAGACTGCTTCGAGTGTGGAGACTAGTTCATCTGGTGGTGCATGGGTTCTCTGTAAGTAAGGCATAGGGCCATACGTTCTCAGTGGTGATGATATTGCATTGTTGGGTGTCTGTTAGGCTGTTCTTTACGATGATCAGAACCACTCCTCCTCTCCGGTGTGCGCGTGTGAAGTTGAATGCTGAGTATGTGGAGGGCACTAATTGATTGAGTTTTACATTGTCAGTGGGGGTGAGCCATGTTTCTGTGATGCAAAGTATGTTGGGTTGCTGATCCTCTATGTGGTCTGCTATTGTGTTAATTTTGTTTCGTATGGACCTGGCGTTTAAGAGCCCTATCAAGATTGTCACTGGGGTGGTTATTGTTCTGTGTGCTTTCTTTGTGTTTGCATGGGTGTCGGTCTTGTGCCTGGTTTGCCTTTTGTGCGTGGGTGTTCTGTGTGTGTTCCCATGATTATACTGAAGGCATGAGTATATCTGTGCTGTTGGTGGAAGTCATGGCGTGCTTGTGTGTGGGTGGTGGTTGGGTGCATGTGGTGGAAGGAGTTGTGTGAGGAGGAGGCCGATGGGGAGTATCAGAGTGGCATACATGTTGTTTTCTGTGCTGTCTTTTGGATATGGTTTCACTTACTTTTGGCTGTTCTGGTTGTTTTCGGTTGTTTCTGTGTTTTTTTTGTGCGGCTCCTGTGGGCCACTCATTCGGGGTATTGTAATTTGGCCTGGTGGTGAAGAAATCTGACGACGCATTGCTCTTTGCAGAATGGCTATGAAGGACCTAGACAAGATTCTCAAGAGCAGAGATGTCTCTCTCCATACAAAGATTCGACTCATTCAAGCCATGGTATTTTCAATAAGATCATATGGATGCAAAAGTTGGACAGTGAAAAAGATAGACAGGAAGAAAATTGATGCCTTTGAATTACGGTGCTGGCAGTGAATACTGCATATACCATGGACTGCCCGAAGAACAAACCAGTCCGTACAAGAGGATATCAAACCTAAGCTTTCTTTAGAAGTCCAGATGACAAGACTTTGACTTTCAAACTTTGGACACATCATACGAAGAGAGAGATCTTTAGAGAAAGACATAATGCTTGGCAAGGTAGAAGGTCAACGCAAAAGAGAAAGGCCAGCAATGAGATGGATCCATACAATAAGAGCAGCTACGGGTGCCGGTCTGTCAACAATGAGCTGCCTGACTGAAGACTGAACACAATTTAGGACAACTATCCAGAGAGTCGCCATGAGTCGACACCGACTCGACTGCACTTAACAACATTAAGTCCAGGCAACTGTTTGCTGAAACATAGCCATATTGGGTATCTTTAAAGATTTGCTCTCTACCATACTGCTCCTGCCCTTTTCTTTTCTGGATTACCTTGCGGGGGTGTTCCTTTGTTTTTTGCATTTTCATTTGTCTGAAAAGTTAATTGTCCAAATGCCCCAGTGATATGCCCCTTTAGTAATAACAGCAATCACTAGTTCACAGGAAGGACTTAACAGCAAACGATACTTTTACTAGCATTTACTGGTTAAACATACTAACAAGTTAACATAGGTGATTATTTATAGGAAGATTATATCAAGCAGCAAATGAATACAAAACCATTAACGTATTTCTCAAGCAATGGAAACCTGGCCAGGCTATTGTGCTGTAACTATAGTTACAGTCCTGGGCCTATAATATGAGGTTCCTGAAAGAAAGAAAAATAAGGAAAAATCATAGCAGCTTACTGCATTTTAAAAATAAAACACTGCATAAGAACTTAGTTTGCCATAATGGGTCAGACTAAAGGGTCCATCAAGCCCAGTACCTAGTTTCCAACAGTGGCAATCCAGGTCACAAGTGTCTGTCAGGTTCCGAAAAGTACCCAGATTTCATGCTGTTTATTCCAGGGGTAAGCAGTGGATTTCTCCTTTCCATTTTATGGACTTTTCCTATCACAAAAAGTAGTGGCAATACTTTATAACAACAATCCTCTATATTAACATAACTTCCTCATCAATTTTTGTTAGTTTTATTAAAGTTCTTACATAATTATTATGACAAAATACTACAAAAGCATTGTAAATGGAAACAATAAAACACAATTATACATGATCCAAACCATTCATAGACATCCACCACACAAATATAAAAAATCTCCAAACTTCAGTATTACAAGGCTTCCTGTAGGTAAAGCCAAAGACTTTACACCAATTTAACTTAAATCAGTTCAAAATCCGTGACTATAATCCAAAACTAATAAATATTTGTCATCAAAATTTGATGGTCATCTGTTGCTCACAGTTCTTCTCTTTGGAAGATTTATCGGAACTTTCACATCATTCAGTGTTGCCCCACAGGAGCCCAGTGCTGAACATTCACCCTACACATCGGGAATGGTGAATAGTTCAAACCTGAAGGTACTCCACACCCCTCCAACCTCATCATTGGTTTCATCAAAGTCAATAGGCTTCATTAGGGAATGAAGATCTATTACAAACAATGCAAATATATATAATATATCAACCTTTCATTACTAATCCTTTAAACGCATACATCTTTTTAAAAAAGCATGTATAAATTATTTTTATTTATTTTATTTTGTTTGTTTTTGCTACTACTAAATCTACCAGTCTAAGTGGTTTACATGAGAACAACATGGCCAACAGGGCTTTCCATGTAACATTACTTTAATATTAACATCATCAGTTGGTTATATTCAAAAAATTCAGAAATTCAAAAAGTTATTCTGAAAGTGATGCCTATCGTATGTCAGCCACTCTATCGGTACATTCAACCACCCTTCTCAACCAGGCCAATGCCGCACATGTGTCTTGCTTTCCACCAATTAATCACATACTTATACTCCCATTAATACAGCCAATTAAAAAATAAAATTTCACTCAATATCCTGATTGAGCCACTTGGGGTCAAAGTTTGCCAGCAAAAAATAAATTCCTTTTCTCACTGATACAGCAACTGGATAGGGTCTTTTCCCACTGGCGCAAAGACCACTTCAACTACAAAAAAACTCATATCTTTAACTGTATGCTGCTCCTGCCCCCAATGAATAACCAAAGGGGCAGATTACACCTGTTGACAAATCACCAAAGAGTGCTCAATGTTCTAGTTTTAATAGGTCGAGAGCTCTGGCCAATGTATAACTTTTTACATGGACAAACAATGGCATAAACCACCCCAGCAGTATTACAATCAGTACAATGTTTAATCCAATAAGCCAATCTCAAAAACAGGATGATTAAATTCAGTAAGTTCCCGTACCATTGGACATACCACACACTAACCACACTTCCTTTTGACCCCATTTGGCTTTAACTCCCATATATGGCTGTTTTTTAAAACATGAATGTACCAACCAGTCACACAAACCATGTTCTCAAGTACTGTACAGTATATGTAAAATGCAGTACCTCAGAAAAAAAGCAAGTGAACCTGTAAGACACCCTAGTGTCTTAGAATAATTTTACGAACTGTAGATGCCTCAGATGAAAAAGTAGCACACATACACTAGTCACCTCTTTTCTTTGAGGAGTACCAGATAACAAAAGCTTCTGATTGGCATACTTCACTCTTTTATAAGCCCTTTTCACTATTTTCTTGGGGTAACCTTTTTGTAAAAAACATGCCTATATAACCTGGGATTGTTGAATAAATTCTGATGGAGAAGAATACAAGTGTTTTAAATGAAAAAAAAGGCCTACTGGTAGATTATCCCTTAAATATCTCGGATGATAACTACCATAGTTTAACAAACTATTGTAGTAAGTCTTTTTTTGAAATATAGATGTACTCAACTGAGACCCATTTTTTATAAACATAATATCCAAAAACGAGATCATCCTCTCCTCTACATGAAACTTCAAATGGGGACTCGAAGATTAATGCATGTCAAAAAATCCTGCAACAAAGCTTCACCACTCTTCCAAATAAAGAAAATATCAATGGCCCAACCTATAAAAAAGCATATGGGTCCAATACATAGATTTACAACTTACATCCTCCTCTAAAGCTCATACAAATAAACATGCCACAGAAGGAGCTATGGTAGCCCCTTTTGCCACCCCACAGATTTGATGTAAAAAAAAGCGATTCTCAAAAGAAAAATAATTTTAATACAATAACGAGCAACTATTGCAAAAATGTCATCTGTAAAGTAGACAACTATAAACCCCTGAGGTATCGAACACAAATATCAAATGCAGTCTGCTAGAGAATGCTGGTATACAAAGTGGTTATATCCCTAGATACCATCAATCATCCATCCTCAACCATCAGTGTTGACAACATATTGATAAATGCTGTGGAATCCTTCAAATAAGATTGTCTCTCCGTTTCCAAAGTATATAAAAACATATCCAAATAAACAGATAAGGGTTCAAGAAGAGATCCTATACTTGCCACTATGGGACAACCCAGAGGTTTACTTCGACTTTTGTGATTTTTTGGCACAATATAAAACACCAGAGGTTTTGGATGATTTATGACCAGAAAATTCAACTCCTTTTCTGTGATCAACTGGACAGAAAATGCCATGTTCTATTCCTTCCAAAATCTCTGCTTGTCTGTCTCCGTGGGGTTCCCCGATAGTTTATAAAAGGTTTCATCCATAAACTGAGAATATACTTCAGTCAAATAATCTTGGTGATTCCAAACTACTACACCCTCTCCCTTATCCTCTGGCTTTATATTAACGTCATCATCCTGGGTAAAGATCTCAATGCTTGCCTCCCTCTCCACACGTGACAGATTTGTTTTTATATGGATGAGGTATCAAATGGGAAACCTCTCTACAGTGCTGTACCTAGCCCTGTGCAAGCGGTGCAACCACACCAAGCACAAAAGATTAGGGGCACATTTGGAGTTGCTGGCCTTTACTCCCCCCCTGCTGTCTGCCCTTGCCCCGTCAACACCCCTTTGTGTTCCCTCATCGGTGGCGGCACCGGCAGCAGTGGAGTGGACCCGACCTCTAATTGCGAAGAAAACATGGGTCTTTCTGACTCCGTGCTTGCAAGCAGCTCTGCTCCCTCCATCCTCTGATGTAGGTTTGCATCAGAAGAGGGAGGGACCAGACCAGCTATTCAAGCACGTTGTTGCAAAGACCCACATTTGAATGGTTGGTCTGGCTCTTCCCTCCTCTGATGCAAATCTATGTCAGGGGAGGGAGGGATCAGACCAGTATGGAAACGTGGAGTCAGAAAGACCCATGTGCTTTTTTTTAAGAGGTCAGGTCTGCTCTGCTGCTGCCAACACTGAGGGAGCACAAAAAGTGGTGGTGGCAGGGCAAGAGCAGGCAGAGTGAGTGGGGAGCTGGCTGGGCATGGAGGTGTGGGGTAAGATGGGGAGATGCAGAGCAAGGGGCAAATCTGATAGAGGGGACGCACCAGATGTGCAAGTTGCTCAGGGCACAATTATAGCTTGGTGCGGCCCTGCCTCTCTAGATACCAACCTTTCAGAAGCTAGTAATAGAGGTAGGTGGAAGCCATGATGATTTTAGAGGTAACTTACACTTATCTCTCTTATCCTCTGGCTAATTCTTAAGAAATAATGTGATTCTTAGTTTGTGGAAGAATCTTTCCCGCTATACCTGTGTTCTAAAGGCATCAAAACAATGGGCTGGAATAAAAGACAACCCCTTACTCAAAACAGAAATCTCAGGATCAGACAAGTCACATGAAGACAGATTAAATAGTAAGGACTTGTCCAAACCTCTTTTAAACCCAGCTACACTAACAGCTTTTGCTACATCCTCGGGTAACAAATTCCAGAGCTTGATTATGTTTTCAGTGAAAAATATTTTCTCTGATTAATCTTAAATGTGCTATGTTGTCCCCTAGTCTTTCTACTGTTTGAAGGAGTAAACAACCGATCTACATTTACTCATGCTACACCACTCATGATTTTATAGACCTTAGCCGTCTCTTTGCCAAGCTGTAGTGCTACTACAGACTGCTGGTGATCACTGGTTGAATGCTTGGCTTTTATTTTCTCATCTGGAACATTCACTATGCACTTTGGGTGATTGTAGAAGACCTCCATGTTGGGTCAGAAAGTTTTCCCCAACACTGTCTATCTTCATTCATTTCTGCAAAACCTCTCAGAACACTGCTGAGTCCGAAGGGGGCTTGTTAGTCTCTTGCCGAGTGCACAGCCCTGCTCTGCTCCAATTCCTTACTTAGACTCTCGCGCTCAGAGACAAGCCCTTTCTTAGTCACTGTGTAGACGGTATGCAGGTTACCTTGGTTGTTTTGAGAGATTTCTTTCTATGGATTTCTTGAGTTAGACCTTTCTCCCAGGCATTCTGTATATCGGCACTGGTGTAGTTGAAACATTTCAGATTTGTCTTTCTTCTGCTTGGTAACTGAACACCTTTCTGTCTTTCCTTTCAGTACCTTTTTTCTCCTCCATCTCATCATGCTACTTTTGGGTTGCTTGATTAGCCCCAAGGAATGAGGGACCTTCCCCCACTGTTGCAATCCCTGCTCTCAGCTCTCAAAGTCACACACACTGTGACTTTGTCTTGCACATGGAAGGGGGGAAGGGGGAGGCTTCCCAGGATTCCTTGCAGCATTTGGAAGTTAACTCGGTCTCTGTTGGCTTATGCAGAATGAGTCCATCGGTTTCTTTTACACTATTATAGCATAGTTTAGGAAGATTTAGTCCTAGTGGTTAGAGACCTGGCTTGGTAGCTAAAAGACCAGGGTTCAGTTCTCAATGTCACTCCTTGTGACCTTTGGAAAGTCACTGAGCTCTCCATTGCCTCGGAAGAAAGTCCTGCCAATCTACTTCTGATCACACTGTCAAGAAAGCCCAGGAGCTGCTGGGTCACCAGGAGTCAGCATTGACTTGAAGGCACACATTGCATTTGCAGGATTTGTCTTAGTCCTCCAGCAATCAGCGCTAGCTCTTTTCAGGTTTTACTCCAGCCAGCAAATAAAAGCATCAAACAGAGTAAGTTTACCCAAAGGTATTATTGCTAACTCAGCAGGAATGCAACCTGCATTTATTGAGGCCCCTCACATTAAATAAATCCCTCTGCCTTGCTCTCTTTCTATTTTTAGATTCATCGTAAGTCTAGTTGTGATTGTTGATTAAATTGGCTACTGGACTATATCATGAGAACCATATCACATCATATATTATGAGGGCTGTATCATATCATGTATCGTAACAACACATTGTTAATGTTTTTATAATCAATATACAATGCACTGCACAAGACAATTCACAGGGCATGCCAGCTACTGAAGCCTCTTGCTCCAGGACCCAGCGGGCAGCACAGAAGGGTGTTAGGGATGGGCAACATTTGCAGTTTTGCTGCTCTGTATAATAACCAGCAAACTGTTGCCAGCTGATCTTTTACCCAGTAACATGTAAACAGATGCAACATCATGAAGTCCCAGTGGAGCAAATGAGATTGCATGAGAAGCCCTTCAGTCTATTACTGTTCCTTCTTCATACTGAGGACACTCTGCTGTTGACAGAAACCCAGTCAGATCTGTTACCTGGAAATTACCTTTGCAAGGAGCCAACTGCTGTTCTAAAAGCTAGTCACTGTAGCCAGTTGAAACATATTATACACGAGTTCAAGTCATGACAACTCTTGGGAGATGCATGTAAATCTTCGCTGTGAACCAAGACTCTGGCTGACATTAGGCACATCATGAGGTCACCTGTTTTTCAGCTTGCCACATGCCAAAACGAGGATGCTTTGACAATGGCATTTCCCTGTTGCTACGCCTTTCTGGACACGCTCTAGGAATTCAGGATTAGAATTGCATCTGCAGGAAACTAGGAGAGAGTTGTGTTCATTCAAAGCTTCCCTGCACCTCTCCTTTTAGCTAATTGTTCCCAGAATATTTTTTTATCTTGTCTTCTGTTTGCAGAGCTGACACTGATCTGAAAAGGAAGTAACTTAGTTATAGTTAAATCCAAAGACTTTCGCCATGAATATTTCTGTTGTTAATTATTGTCCAAGTTGTCATTCAAGTCCTATTGGGGGTTCTGTCCCAGGGCTGTCACAAAGATAGGTATTAGAGACTTAGGGGGAACATTTTCACAGCAAGATTGAATGAGAGAGATTGAGGAAAGCTTAATTGGAAAGAGAAGGGGGGGGGAATTTATTTCTTTATTTAATGTCTCTTCTATACTGCACTCTTTAGAATCAGTGTGGTTTACAGTCAACAAAATTTGTACAGTGCAGGCAGACCCTGCACTGGACTTACAATGAACAGGTATTACAACTAGGGATTAATGGGGGGTAACTATGTACAGGCTAAGCGATCAGGTCGCAGGTGATCGGATTGGCTGGCAGCTATTTACTGAAAGATGAGAAGGGATAGAAAGATTCATCTGGCCCAGGTTATTTTAATAAAACCGTGTGTGTGTGTGGGGGGGGGGGGGGGTTGAATGTTGATGCTGGCCGTAAATGATGAGTGTATGGGGAGGGGAGATATGGCTGAAGAACTAAGGAGAAGATGAAATTCTAGGTGATGGACAACAGGACTAAGGGGAGAGATGGAGCTCTGGGATTTTTTGGGAGGTTTGAAGATTGGAAACATGCTTTCGTATTTTTACATGTGGGGGATGGGTCAGTAGCAGCTGCTGTAGTAGCCTGTATGGAAAACAAAGCCAGGCGTGACCCGTAGTAACATTTATTGAAGCCAAAATGGAGATTTCCCCCAACCATAAATGTGATGGTAAGACAAGTATTATCCATTCATTATGTGCTACAAATTGTAGATCTCTTTTTTTTTTGACAATTCTACTTAGCTTAGACCCTTATCCATGGGCAAGAGAGGCCACGTTGCCTTATCACACTTTTAAATAGTACTGAACTGGAGCTGTTAAGATTTGAGCTGGTAAGAATCTGCGTTTAACCTGAAGCCGACTATGTGGCTAAGGTAGTAGGAGAAGCCTACCCTTGTTCACTCAACACAGTAAGAGGGCAATTTCAAAAGCCATTTTTTCACATAAAATCACGGGTAAAGTGGGTAGCAGCGATATTCAGCAATTGCCTGGTTAACCTGAACCAGCTTAAGCCAGGACGGCTGAATGGCTGTCCCCACTTTAGCTGGTTTTGTAATCTGCTCAACAGATGAATATTGCCACTGACTGAACTGCAAAATCGCAATCCAGGCAACCTGAATATTCAATGCCGATGGATATGGCCCCAGTATTGCATATCCAGGGCAAATTTAAAGCTGTAAGACCCCCCACCCTCCCCTCCATGCACATAAATCCAAACCCTTCTCCAGCTGCACCTCTGGAAATGTCCTTGTTCGGTTTGGGTAAAGTCATGCATACACATGATGTAGACACGCAACTTTGAGCATATTGAATGTGCAGTGCTACCCCTAGAACACCCCAAAGCTAAGAGCTTAGCAATGGGGCCTTTAGAAGCACAAGCCAGGGGTATTCAGCCGCACTAACCAGGTTCATACTGCTGAACATCCCAGTAACTGGCATTTACATGGTTAACAAGTCTTCAAACTGTATAAATACATTTGAATATCCCCCCCCCCAACTTATAGTTTATCAAATACATGCGTGCAAGTATAAATTAGACCAGAAAATTTGTGTGTGCCAAAGACCTGGACATAAACTCCCTGGTTTGATTTTCAAAGCAAAGAAAATGTCTAATTTAATTTTGAAAACTGGCTGGTAACTGCAAAGTGAAAAGCGCAAGTATGCTTTCCACATGTGCACTCAGTTATAAAATGAACAGCTTTGTATCTACTAGACATGTGCAGGCCAAAAAACCTTTTGTTCTAACTGAAAATGAACTGAAGATTTTCTGTTTTTGACGTAATTGCATGTCTACCGTGCATACTACAGGCTTTTTATGCATGCAAATAGATAGTGTGCACATTAATTCATAGGTATACTGTATATGCACGCAAGCAATTTGCAAGCATGTTTGTTAGGTGCCCAAATAAACCTGAAATGCAGAAGTATATATTTATAAAAGTACTTCATGCCATTAAATATAGACAGAATCTACTTTTTGTTTATAATTTCAAATCTTTTCTTTCAAGCTTTGTGCTGCATCAGTGTCCTTAAGAACCCTGCTATGTTTAGCGATGTTTTGCATAATGGATTCCTAGGTACAGCATTCAATATATTTGAAGGGTAGACTGCTAAACATCCTGTAAGCTGACTTCAGCATTCTCGGCAACAAACAGTTTTAACTTACAAATTGTACCCGATTTGTCATCCCTACATCCTACAGCTGACTTGTGTGTCATATGAGCAAGAAGATACTATACCATGAAAGACACTAATAAAATGCGAGATACTTGAAGCAGACACCTGGGGATAGCATAATTAAATTTGCACAGGATTTGCAGAAAGGTTTGTACCAGTTTTCTGCCTTTGAAAAAAATCCTTCCATACGTTGGGGTCTTTAAATCGCACACATTGCTTTAGTAGCATAGGAACAAAGAAAGATAGCTGCTTTGAAATCCATTTTTAGAAAGCATGTAGACTTTCAGAGCTGTGCTGAACATCTAGGAGCTTTCTATTGGTGATTTAAATTGTCATTATATATAGAGTGGGATATAAATATGCTGCTCTACCTATAGTGCCAGGAAATTTGGAAGACAAATTCATGGCCAACTGACTGGCCAATACTGAAGAAAGGTGACCCGACTGACTGTGGAAATTATCGCACAATCGCTCTGATACCACATGCCAGCAAGATTCTACTCAAGATCATTCAGTAGAGACTACAACCAAACCTGGAATGAGAACTGCTTGACGTGCAAGCAGGGTTCAGGAAAGGGCGAGGAACGAGAGACATCATCGCAGATGTGAGATGGATCCTTGAAAAGCCAAAAGAATACCCATATGTGTTTTATTGACCATAGCAAGGCTTTTGGCTGTGTAAACCATGAGAAACTCTTGGCCACATTAAGAAGCAGAGGTATACCAGAACACCTGATTATTCTCTTGCACAACCTTTACATGGATCAGGAATCAAAATTTGAACGGAACTAGGAGAAACAGAATGGTTTAAAATCAGCAAAGGTGTATGGCAAGGCTGCATACTTCCCTCCTACCTGTTTAATTTTTATGCAGAACAAATCATCAGAGAAGCAGGACTGTATGAAGACAACCGAGGTGTGAAGATTCATGGAAGACTCATATATAACCTTCACTATGCTGATGATACCACATTACTGGCTGAAAGTGAAGACGATTTGACACATTTGCTTTTTAAAATTAAGGCATATACTGTAGTCTTAAAATGGATCTGCACCTTAACATTAAGAAGACAAAGATCCGGGGGGCGGAGTCAGCCGCGGTAGGAAATGGCCGCATAGATTGCTTGCTCCCTCACGGCACTGCAGAATCCGGAGATATCCCTGACAACGGGCGCCCCAAAACGCCGCCTCGAATCATCCTAGCCTGTGGAGAGATGACTACACTAAAACCGGCTAAGCTAGAATTTCAGCAGGCGGCAGGACAGTCTAACAAAAGGGCGAAGCAAGATCTCTCGTCCCCGGTAAAGATGGCGCACGACAGGGTACCCGTGGAAGGTGTGCGCGAGATTCTGCAAGAACTTCGGGCCCTGAAGGACCTTATCACAACCAACTCAAGTACGCTAACCGTGGTCCAAGAAGACTTGCGAGAAGTCAAAGACCGGCTCGGTTGTATGACCCAGCGCATTACGGCGCTTGAGACCGAAACCAATCGGCAGTCTGCCAAAATCGCACAACTAGACCCGCTCCTACAGAGGGTCGTGGCGCTAGAATTATCAGTTGAAGATCAGTCTAACAGGGCGAGGAGGAGCAACGTCAGAATCGTAGGGATCCCTGAAGGCCGGGAAGGATCTGACCCCATAAAATACCTGGAAAAACTTATACCAGAGATGCTGGGCCTAGTATTTGAACGGCCCCTGGAACTGGAGAGGGCCCATCGCGTGCCGTCACATCCTTCCTCACAGAACCCGCGGCCGCGGCCATTTGTTATAAAAGTTTTGCGATACCAACATGTACTGCAGATTATGGAAGCGGCCAGGCGGCGGCAAAACCTACAACTGGATGGGCATCGTGTCTCCTTCTTCCCGGATTTAAGCAAACAGACAGCCCAGCGCCGTAAAGATCTTCTAACCTGCAGGCCAATGCTGCAGCAAGTGCAGGCACGCTTTGGGCTCCTTTATCCGGCAAATATGCGAGTGACCCTTGACAACCAGACTCGCACTTTCACGGAGGGTCATCTGCTTCGTGCTTTTCTTCAAGACCGGGCCAAAATGGAGATCGGGAAATAGACCACACGTGCAAAATTGCTGCAATCTGGACTCCCGGTTGGTA
Source organism: Ichthyophis bannanicus (assembly GCA_033557465.1). NCBI lineage: Eukaryota > Metazoa > Chordata > Amphibia > Gymnophiona > Ichthyophiidae > Ichthyophis > Ichthyophis bannanicus. The sequence continues at coordinate 25,734,345 of CM066050.1, read as the reverse complement.
AAACAACCGATAGGGAAGATAGCTTACTGTCATTATTCAGTACTGTACCCTTTGCTTCATCTTTTTTCTTTCCCTTGTGTAGGTAGTTCTAGAGATAAGAAGTCAACAGTAAACAGCATGATTTCATAAAGACTCACCTTACATAAGTGTTGGACGCTTAGAATAAGTATTATGCGGATCTAAGCATCATGTCTCTCTGACTCCTGTATGTCACCTGACCCTGTACAGTGGGGCACCGTAGTATTTTGTATCCTAGTGCTGCGAGGGAGCTGGATGAGTTAGGATGGGCGGTGGGATTTTCGCCATACAAGTTATGTTAGGTTATGTCCTATCACAGACAGGATATAAAAATGTTATTGATATTATGTCCAATACCCTGTTACAGGGACAGCTGACCACGAGCACCCTCCCCTCATCCCCTTGCAAAAATACATATGGCTAACAGCCGAGTGAGGGTTTTGTCCCTGAATGTCAATGGTATCTCGGTACCTGCCAAAAGGAAGAAAATCCTACTTTATTGCAAACAGCAACATGCAGATGTGGTCTACCTACAAGAGACCCATTTGTCGCATGCGGAGTCCCTGAAGGTGGCCGACAAAACTTACCAAAATGCCCTTTCGGCGCCCGCTCATAAAAGGAAAGGTGGGGTCATCATACTAGTACGTAAAGCTCTCTCGATGGAAATTAGGGAAACCAAGGTGGACCCTGCTGGCCGCTGGGCCAAGATGACAGCGCTACTGGCAGGGACTCTCCACACCTTCATGACGATGTATGGCCCCAACGCCGAAGATCCGCACTTTTTCACTCAGATTACCCAGGAGCTTATAGAGTCTGGTTCTACACATATTGTCCTGGGGGGTGATTTCAACCTCATACCAGATCCTCTTCTTGATAGAACCCCTTACAAACCACAACATAAACCACATTCATCCGCTGCGGTGCAAAACATGCAGGAGCTTATAGGGTTGGTGGACCCCTGGAGGATACTGTACCCCAATAGCAAAGAATACTCATTCTACTCCTTGCCTCACAATACGCAAACTCGGATAGACTACTATCTTATCTCCAAGACGCTGCTCCCTGCGGTTGTCGATACCACCATGCTTCCCAGAACAATTTCAGATCATTCCGCGATCCTGTTGGACCTTAATGTAGGTCCCGAAAAGAAGTCCCTGGGTCGCTTCTTCTTCGAAAAGCATTGGCTGACGGACGACGATTTTTGTACAACACTGAAGGCCGCCACCGCTGAATACTTTAGCATTAATCACTGTGGAGATACTCCCACATGGGCTTGGTGGGAGGCCTTTAAAGCCTTTGCACGAGGGTGCATGATCTCCTATAAGACTCGCAAACATAAGGCAGAGGCAGCCAGAAGAAAGGAACTGGAGACCGAAATTGAAACTGGAGAACGGCTCCTAGCCCGCCTAGCAGATCCGACTATCCTTCTGAGGCTTCAGAAGCTGCGTTTCCAATATAATGCTCTTCTACGGGCTGAGGTCAATGATGTGCTCAGAGCACAGCAAGGTAAATATTACCATGAAAGTAACAGAGCGAGCTCATTGTTAGCAAACGCATTGAAGATGAAGAGAGCAGTGACTCGCATAACGGGATTAAGGGACGCGACAGGAACCTTAAAAACAGCAGACGATGAGATCTTAGCACTCTGTGAAACCTTCTACTCCCGACTTTACCAGTCCGAGGTCGCTGAAGATAACTTAGCCTTCTCAACTTTTGTCTCCTCTATAGAAGGCCCCCAACTCTCAATAGCGCAGCAACAAGTACTATCTGCAGAGGTCACCTCGAAGGAACTCCGCGACGCTCTCAAACAGCTTGCTAAGGGGAAGGCCAGCGGTCCGGACGGTCTCCCCTTGGAATTCTACGAGGCCTTCGCCGACCAGCTGATACCCGAGCTGCTAATATACTACGCCAGTATCAAAGAAGAATGCCCTGATGTTGGCGCGTTTGCAGCAGCCACAATAGTGATACACCCTAAGCCCGGCAGAGACCCGGAACGGATTGAGAACTATAGACCCATCTCCCTGTTGAACGCAGACTACAAAATTTATGCTAAGGTTTTAGCTAATCGCCTAGCAAAAGTCCTGGGATCTCTCATTCATCCCGACCAGTGCGGATTCATGTCAGGCAGGTCTACAGCGGATAATGGTCGTATTCTAGCCCACGTCCTTCGCAGAGCGCAGAAGATGGACACACCAATAGTGGGCCTGGCACTCGACGCTGAGAAAGCATTCGACAGGGTGGAACTCTCTCACTTATTTCAAACTATGCGATGGATGGGTATTCCGGACAATTTCCTCAAGAGTATCCAAATGCTGTACGCCAAGCCGATCGCCCGGGTGGTGGCGAACAACACAGCTTCTCGGGAATTCCTGCTCACTAGAGGCACCAGACAAGGCTGCCCTCTGTCCCCTCTTCTGTTTAACTTGGCCCTGGAACCGTTGATTCTTAAAATTCGTCAAGCTGCCAACATAAAAGGGATTCCGCTGGAGGGTTACCACTGCAAACTATCCGCTTACGCAGATGATCTCCTGCTGTTTCTGGAAGTATCGTCGATAGACGTTGTCTTGAAGACTATCAACGAGTAAGCTCAGGTATCGGGCTACAAGCTGAACTTAGACAAAACCATCAGCATACCCCTAACATCAACCGTATCGGTAGAAGATTTGCGGAGATATCCCTTCCAGATTGAGAACTCATTCTTTAAATATCTGGGAGTACTCTACGGTAAGAATATAGAGGATACAATTCGCCTTAACGAGAACCGATGCATTAAGATCATACAGGAATGCGTGCAAAAGTGGACACCGTTACACCTGACATGGTGGGGCCGCTTAGAAACTATTAAAATGGTTGTTGTCCCAAAGATCACATACATCTTGAATATGCTACCGGTGTTTTTTACTAAGAACTTCTATAAAACTCTGGAGAAGAGGCTGCTCACTTTCCTTTGGGCAAAGAAAACCCCGCGAATTGCTGCTTGGAAACTCAAGCTCCCCAAGAAACAAGGAGGTGTCCATTTCCCGGATTTTCATTGGTTTCATGTTGCAGCAATAACCAAACAAGGCTCTTGGTGGGCAGAAGAGGTGGGAACTCCAGGTGCCCCATGCTGGCTCATAGTGGAAACCGCAGCGAGTGATCCTCTTCCCCTGTGCTACCGCATTGGGGCAGCAATCCCGTTGGTACCTCCCAAGGAGGGCAATGAGATCCTTTATGCCACTCAGCATGCCTTTACTGTAGTACAACCACTTATGGGAGATGAACACACCTTTACGGAACACACGCCATTATGGCTAAACCAGCACTTCAAAATCGCAGGAGCCTGCTTCGCATGGACCACCTGGATGCGCCATGGAATTTTCTGTCTGGGACACCTCTTTAATGGGCAACGTTACAAAACCTTTGCCGAGATACAGCGAGACTTCCACCTACCATACAAGTGTTTCTTCCAATGGGGTCAACTCCGTCATTGCTTAAGCAAAGCTGGCGTAACACCGCTGCTAATGACTACAGGGCGCCCACCACACCTTTGGCTCCAAGAATATCGGCTGTGCTCTGGGCAAATATCGAAGCTGGTGACGCTCCTAAGATCGGCGAACGAGCGACACCCAATGGGCACCCAACTTGTATGGGAGCACGAAACAGGACCCTTGTCCGCTCCGGAACATTGGGCCACCTTCTGGGACTCTCAAATACGGATATCGAGGTCTGCATCGCTGACACAGATGCTGTTCTTCCTAGCACATCGCGCCTATTTGACTCCAGTGAAGATCTCTAAATGGCAGGAATGTAAAGACGACCGTTGCTGGTCATGCGGCATGGAACCTGGGACCCTCTCACACATGCTATACTACTGCCCCCAACTAGCAACATATTGGTGCGAGGTTTGGCGACGGACGCAGAGGCTCTTTGGGATTACCACGCCTTTAACCTTTCAGATCGTAATATACAAGTCGTCGGCAGATGTGCTGGACCTTCAAAAGCAGCACCATGCCTTGTTTGATCTGCTTCTGAGTTTAGCGCTGAAGGCTATATTGAGTCACTGGAAGTCCTTCAGCTCCCTGAATGTAGAATACTGGTGGAATCTGGTGGGCTACCATCGCTCGTGCGAATTTGCCTATGTTCAACAGAACCCCTGCTTCCGCCGACTGCTTGCCAAATGGGACATCCTCACGACTCATTGAGAACGCGGAAAATAGCTATGCCTCTCCCTGGAGGGGTGGTAACTCGTGGTCAGCTCTCCCTCCCCCCCCCTTATTCTATTCTCCCCCTTTTCTTCCCTCTTCTTCCCTTGGGTAACAGACGATATCTCCTTTAATAGTCAACCTGCATAAACCTGTCTGTGGTAGTCATGGTTTCGGTACAATATTCCTTCGGACTGTGAAATGTTTTTTGTTACCTTTTGTTTTGATGTATTATGGAAATGTTAAATAAACAGTTTAAAAAGAAGACAAAGATCCTGACAACTGGCAAAATTAATGTTTATCACTGATGGAGAAGAAACTGAAATAGTTGACAGCTTTAACTTACTTGGATCAACAATCAATAAAGAAAGGACTAGCAGTAAAGAAATCAGACAATGTATTGCTCTTGGTAGAATGGCTATGAAGGATCTAGACAAGATTCTCAAGAGCAGAGATGTCTCTCTCCATACAAAGATTCAACTTGTCCAAGCCATGGTATTTTCAATAATGTCATATGGATGCAAAAGTTGGACAGTGAAAAAGATAGATAGGAAGAAAATTGATGCCTTTGAATTATGGTGCTGGCGGCGAATACTGTGTATACCATGGACTGCCCGAAGAACAAATCAATCAGTACTAGAGGAGATCAAACCGAAGCTTTCCTTAGAAGCTCAGATAACAAGACTTTGACTTTCATACTTTGGACATATCATGCAAAGAGAGAGATCATTGGAGAAAGACATAATGCTTGGCAAGGTAGAAGGTCACCGTAAAAGAGGAAGGCCAGGAATGAAATGGATCGATACAATAACAGCAGCTATGGATACCACTCTATCAACAATGAGCACTTGGCTGAAGACTGAACAGAGTTTAGGATAACTATCCAGAGGGTCACTAGGAGTCGACACCGACTCGATGGCGCTTAACAACATAGTACTGTGTGGCAGTGAAGACAGGCTTGGGGCATTATGGGGGCAAGATGGCCAGAACACCTAGTTTAGACATCAAGGCACCAGTGTTTGGCTTCTAGATACCTAGATTCTCAATGTCTTATAATGCCAAGCTTCAATGGACCACTTTTCTACCTAAAAAATGAAAAATCTGAAAATTAAGAAGTTACCAAGGATGCCAATCAAACTCAGGGCTTTTTTAGAGGGGCACCTTGGTGATAATGAGTACTGGTACTTGCTAAAATTGACCCACGGTCCTTATGCATTAATGATAGATCTCTGCATATGCGTGCCGGCACCGTCTTTTGCTGGGAAACTGCACTGAAAAAGTAATTTTATAAAAGATATTGCTGATTTTCAGGCACAAGACACCAAAAGTCCTCCCACAAAGGGTCAGATATTATTTTACGAAGCCGAGTCTTTAGATCTGTAACAGAAATAGAATGATAACTAGAAAAGAAATCAATTTAAAACAACAGTGCAAACCAGTACAAAGATTGCTTGGTTTTAGGGGCTCTGTGCTATCCTGATTCTCTTCTTATCTCTCCCATTGCTCTTTCAGTGCTTGTTCTGGTGGATCCTCCTCTACTGCCATCCCGCTTCCTGTTGGTGTACCCCAAGGATCTGTCTTAGGTCCACTCCTTTTCTCTCTCTATACCCAGTCCCTTGGTGCGCTTATCTCTTCCCATGGCTTTCAGTACTATCTTTATGCCGATGACTCCTAGATCTACCTCTCTACACCTGAAATCTCTCCGGCAATCCAGACCCGGAACTCTGCTTGCCTTTCTGACATTGCTGCTTGGATGTCTCACCGCCACTTGAAATTGAACATGGCCAAAACCAAGCTGCTTGCTTGCTTATTTATTTATTTAACTGGTTTTATATACCGTTTTTGTACCAGGCAAAATGGTTTACATGGAACAACTGAAAACATATGCAGGCAACTTTAAACTTATTTTTAAGCTTATTTCCCCCCCTAAACCCTCCTCTCCCCTTCCTCCTTTCTCAGTCTCTGTGGATAACCCTCTACTCCTCCCAGTTTCCTCAGCTCACAACCTTGGGATCGTCTTTTAACTCCTCTCTCTCCTTCTCCACATCCATCTAACTGATAGCTAAAACCTGCCATTTCTTTTTCTACATCATCAACAAAATTTGCCTATTCCTTTCTGAACACACTACTAAGATACTTATCTACTCATTAGTCACCTCCCGTCTAGACTGTTGTAACCTGCTTCTTGCTGGTCTCCCTCTGAATCATCTCTCTCCCCTTCAATTTGTTCAACACTCTGCTGCATGGCTAATCTTCCGCCAGCCTTGTCATGCTCATATTACCCCTCTTCTCAAGTCACTTCATTGGCACCCTATCCATTTCCGCATCCAGTTCAAACTTCTCCTGCTGACCTATAAGTGCTAAGATTGTGTTTTTGGATGTATTGGTACGCAAGAGTATAGATGGTTGGGTGACCTCGGTACACAGGAAGCCCACAGATAGGAACACGTTTCTACATTATGACAGTGCCCACCCAGTGTGTTTACGGAACAGTTTACCCTTTTCTCAGTTTCTTAGGTACCATAGGAATTGTTCCAGTGAGGCAGATTTTAAGCAGCAATCTAAGGGTTTGGCCTGTGGTTTTGTAGCACGGGGGTATCCAATGGGGGTAATCAATACTGCCTATAGGAGAGAATTGTATAATAATCGGACTCTCTTATTGACGCCCAGGAATAAAGATGAGCAGGGTGGAGATGGTGAGGAGATTAATTTGATATCTAAGTATACCCCATTTAGTTTCAGTATCCAGCGGATTATTAAAAAAACATATGGTGGTATTGCATACTGTTCCGGGTTTGGAAGGTAGAATGGTAAGGTGTGTTTGGCGTGAGTGGTTGAGTCCCTCGGTGCTACGGTCGATACCCGATGCGCAGGGGGGTGCTGTGACACGGGGTCACGATATTTGTGGTCACTGTTCAATTTGTGCTGGGTCTCGGGCTGTAATGCATTTTGAATATCGGGGTTCATGTTATGAATTGCGGAAACGGACTACTTGTGACTCTTTGTATATAGTTTATGGCATTATGTGCCCATGTCAGTTATTGTACATTGGGAGTACTACTAGACCTTTTCGCAAGCGCATGATTGAGCATAGGAGCAGACTTAGATGTTTGGTGCGGGAGGCTCCCTTGGTTCTACACTGTATAGAGTTGGGCCACTGCTTTGATGATCTGTGGTGTTTTTGTATGGATCAGGTGCTGACCGGGAGGGAGGGTAAATCTAGGGAACAGTCGTTGTTGATTTGTGATCTTACGGGTGTGCATGGTGGTGCCTGAGGGCCTGAATCTACAGTTGGACTGGGATGTGTGTATATAGTCGGGGTTGGAGTGTTTGTCTGGTAGGAAGTTGGTATAGTATTTAAGGCAGGCTCGGTATGAGCAGAGCGCATGCGTGGCGTTTTTTTGGAACAGTTTTGTTTAAGACGAGTTGGAGATACTGTGGTCCCATGTTTGACGTCGGCTGTGCCAATTGATGTTGGGAGTGAGTATGGGGTAGATATGTGGTTGTTGGGTTATGCTTCGGTTAGGAGAGTTTTTAATTTCAATGTTTGTTTTGTTTGACAGTTTGTGTTTCCCCTGATGAAGCGAGGGTAATCGCGAAACGCTTTGTGAGCTCTGATTTGAAGCGTCGGGGAATGGGGTGGTCACCTATTTGAGAAACAACACTTTTTTGAAAGTTAAGTAATTCGCCATTGAAGGTGTATGGTGGTCAGCCCAGGCCTACACTGAGGGTCATTGATGTTAAGAGGGCTGGTGTTTGATACATGTTATCCTACACTATTTGTTGTGAGCCCGTGGTTACTGAGACTCTCCGTGGAATGTTTGTTTGTTTCAAAGTATATCATGAACATTGAAGTAGTTTTTTGAGAAGCAAATTTTGTGGATTCATATGGAGTGAGTTTTTTTGTACATTTGACCTATAAGTGCATTCACTCTGCAGCTCCTCACTACCTTTCCTCTCTTATCTCGTCCTACAACCCTCCTCGGGAACTCCGCTTTTCTGGCAAATCACTTCTATCTGTGCCCTTCTCTTTTATTGCTAACTTCAGACTTTGCTCCTTTCACCTTGCTGCTCCTTATGCCTGGAACAAACTACCTGAGTCTGTCCATCAGGCGCCTTCTCTGACTCTCTTCAAATCCAGGCTGAAAACTCACCTCTTCACTGCCGCTTTTGGTTCTTGACTCACCTGATCTCCTTTGTGTTTCCTGACCATTCCCCCTAGACGTATCCCGTGTCTACAGCTACTGTGTTGTCTGTCTTGACTAGATTGTAAGCTCTGATGAGCAGGGACCATCTTTTACGTGTGTCTGTGTAGCGCTGTGTAGTCTCGTAGCACTATGCAAATGAGATGAACTGTAGGAAGTTGCTTAGAGCAGCATCTTCGGGGGGGGGGGGGGGGGGGGGGGGGAATAAGCCCACTCCATACAAAATTATAGGTTGTGACAGCCATACAAATACAAAGCAACATTAGCATGTACTTTTATTCACAGCGAGGGTGGGTGATTTTCAAATAAGCACATTTATCTGGAGGAATATTGTCCTTGCTATATAAATATATACAAAACAAAGTATTATATCTATTTTGTGCAGGATTGTTCTGGGAAGGTTGATGGGGTAATCATGATTATTGAATTCAATTATCAAACTCTGGGGGTCGGGGAGATGTGTTAGGGATTTCACAGTTAATTAAGGGGGGCAGCACAAGCTGAAGGTTTTCTTAGTGCTCCTAGTACCCTTGCATCAGACCTGAATGTTCTCTTTGGACGTTAAAAGAAGTCTTGCAGCAAAAACTAAATGATGGTGCTGAATCAGATGTCCTTTCTCTGACTTTGGTGTTTTCTTCATCCAGTAAACAATTTGCCTCATTGATGTGGGCTTTTGGTAGAATGTATGTTTTATTTGCCGGGTTTTTTGTATTTACTAGTTTTGCTGTGATTGCTATCTTTTCCATGTTCTTTATTGGAATGCAGTTATTCTAAATTCTGAAAAAAAGAAAAGAATGATCCTTGGTCTAGTTTACACATTTTCTCAACAGCCATCGGCATTATCCATTTATAATCTAATCTTATAAGGCCTGATTCTGACATGGACATATCGGCCATGTGTTCCCGGTCGGAACCGGACACAAAGAGGGAGCTGGGATCAGAATCACGACCAGGCCTGTACATGCAGGCCGAGACCCTGATTCAGTCCAGCCTGCACATACAGGCCTTGCCCAGATACCTCAGTCAGGGCTGTTCAAAGGAGCCATGGCGTCAGGTTACCATGGCACTGTGGCTCCATTGAAAAGCCGCGATCCCTAACTGCCAGCTCCAAAGGTGCTTTCCCCGCAGCTCAACCGCTGATCTGACCTCCTAAGGCCAGGGTCGGGCTGTGGGAAATGTCCTTCCCCCCCTGCTCTTTCCATGCCCCCGGCCCGCCATCCCCCGCAGACTAGGGGAACTTATTCCAGTTCCAAGGTGGAATAAGTTCCCCATTCAAGCCGCCAGCTCCGGACATACAGGGCCAACATTGGAATCGGCCCTGTATGTCCAGGGCTGACAACTACCTACTGCCCACCCTAATGCCGCACCCGATATGCCCCTTTCCTGCCCCCGTCTACCTTCCCCATACAACGCGCAGGGAAGTTGGACGGGATCAGGAAAGGGCCCCAATAGTGGTTGATAATTAGCATATTACTGTTTCTTCATATTACTTATGTTTATTTAATAGTATTTGAACTTGGCAGATACAGTCATTCTAATGTCTTCATCTTGTCAGAGATGGGGTCATAAAACTTAGGAGGGGTATTAGACTTGAGAAAGGCAGCTGCTGTCTTCCTGAGTTCCTGCCTCGGTGTATTCCCATCTAGGGCTGGTGCATTTGTGTGTGTGGATGATGAGAGGGTGGGGTGAGCAACTTACCACAACAAGAACTTGACAAATGGGGCAGGCTTTAGGAGGAATTTGTGGCTGGCCAAACAAGCTACAACATTTACAAAACAGCAGGTCTGAGTAATGCCTCGTTTGTTTTTGCTTTTCGAGACAGTAGTTTATAGCATAGTATTATGACATGTTTTCGCCTTAGGTAAAGCTGCCTGTTTTAAATGTTTGATGTCATCTTTGAAAAGGAAACTATTTCTTGGCACCAAAACTTGTTTTAAAGTTCGCACTACTTTATGGTACGAATTTCTGTACAGTGATCTACAGGGAAAAAGTCAAGCTGACGCATTTGGCATACTGCTTTCCCCACCTTTCCCCTTCTAACCTTCAAACCTCAGGTCACTCTCTTTCCCTCTCTTCCTGGATTGCTCCTTCACCCATAGATCTTGCATCATCATTCTTCCCTGCAAATCTTCATTCCTTCCTGCCACTCCCTCCACACCTGACATCTTGCATTAACAGCAGATCCAGCGAACACAGAGAGTGAGTCAGTCTTCACTCAGAGGCCTAATGTCTCCCATGGATACCAGAGGCAGAGCTGCTGGTTACTCAGTTCCAAGAGTGAGACTTCTAGGCCAGTCCTATTTTTATTTGTAGTCTTTGATTCTACACGTTGAAACTGGTGCTGCAGGTCCTATCAGGATCAAGTCTGGCCCAAGGGTATCTGCTGCCCTAGGTGAACCCTCAGTCCTACATTCCATCCCTGGGGGTGGCCCAGGTCCTACCCTCCTCCCATATTCTAGCACCTTCCCTTCCTCCCATAGTCCAACATCTCCCTCTACCACAAAGTATACATCTCCTCTTCTCTTCCCTCGCATCCATGTGTGCAATCAACCCTTCCCTTCCTTTTCCTACCTTCCCTCTTGCCATAGACACCTGTTATCTCCCTTTCCCTTCAGTTCCCTTCTTCCTCACCTTAAAGGGGAGTGGCAGCACCACAACCCCTCCACATACTTCAAAGCAGCAGCAGCAAAGCAAGTTGTGGCAGGTCTTGAAGCACTGGTGTGTATGTGCACATTCATGGTCTGCTGCTCCTGCCTTCTCCAACTGGACATTGGTGTTGGGGGGAGGGTCCTGGAATGGTAGGACATGAGTGCACAGGCAGATGTGGGTTCCTCAAGCGCCTGCCATGGTGCTTTGAAGTATATGGGTGAGCAGCAGTGGTGCCCTCGGAGTCTGTCACTCCAGGTGGATGCCTAATATGTCTGGTGGATGAGCTAGCCCTGATCGGAATCCAGGACTGGCCTGAAATCTCTCTTCTGTCACTGGGTAATTAGTCACTCTGTACGAGGAATATGGCCACTGGTGCGATGAACATGAGCTGGTTCGATCTCTGCACCCACTGAACCCACTGTTGATATTGCCAGTCAGGAATCGGGGGGAAGAAATGACAAATAAGATCAGAGGTCCATGTGCAAGGGTGGGGGCAGGGGGATAAGGTTCAGCACAAGGATTGGAGGTTTGCCTGAAGGATAGGAGCAATGTGATCAGACTTAAATCTAGGCCTGATTACCTCTATCTAAAAAAATCCTGAAGGATCCTGGGTTTGAATGGTATGTTGACTGCTCAAGTTTCAGAAAAAAATCAGCAAAGGCCAGAAAATAATGATTATGCAAGATACTCTATCTTGGAGCTCATCTAATAAGTGAAAAATGCATGGGAGACCATAGCATGGGAAGCTCCATAACGTCAAAACTGAGGGCTAGAATACAAGGTGCGACTTGAGACTTGTACAATAACACAAGAAGTAAAACACTTGACAGTTACTGCACTGAGTTTCCTTCAAAGTAGTCCCCTTCTGATAAAACACACTTCCTCCAGTGTTCCTACCTCTGCTGGAAACAATTTTGAATGCCTCTTTCGTTATGCTGTGAAGCTTCTGTGTCAGATTTTGCTTAATGGTCTCCTAGTTGTCAGTGGTGGTTTCAGTTTTGGAAATGAGAAAAAGTCACAGGTGCGTGGTCAGGTGTGTACATAGGCTGATGGACTTGCTTGATTTGGTGTTTTGCCAATAACTGCTAGACAAGATGTGATGCATGAGCTGGGGCATTTTCGTGATGAAGCAACCAATCACCATTCCTGTGCAACTCTGGCATCTTACGACAAGCTGCATCTCTCAAACAAGTCAGAACTTGGATGTAGTACTCCTTATTGATGGTTTGGCCTTTTGGAGCATAATCATGATGAACAATACCCTGAAAATCATAAAAACTGTGAGCATGACCTTGACATTGTTCCTCACCTGGTGGGTTTTTTTGAGTTTGGAGTCTTCTGTTGTGAGGATTGAGCCTTAGTTTCTGGGTCATAACCATAAACCCATGATTCATTACCATCACTATCACCACCACCACCATCATCTTTTTGATGAAATCTGAGTCATTTTCAATGCATTCCAACAACTTCCTGGCTGCAGACAATCGATCTTCTTTTTGGTCAGGGGACAGGAGTTTTGGCATGAATTTTGCAGACACATGTCTCATCCCCAAATTGACAATAAGAATGAACTGTACCGACCCGAAAATGATGTCCATGTCCTTAGCAAGCTCCCTGATAGTCAATAGATGATTTGAGCGTATTGCGGTACCCACTGCTTCAACTTTGTCTCCATTCCTGTTCATGGATGGCCTTCCAGAACATTCCTCACTGTCAACACTTTGACAGCCCTCTTGGTGGTAAACCTGAAAACCTGACTGGCTAGGTGTGCGTCCAAGAGAGGATGGAGATGCACTGATCTAGTGGGAAGATCTCGGGATTCTTTCAGTGTTGGGGACGAATGCAAAGTTATTGCTTTAGGCCGTCAGAAAAGCAGGCAACAACAGTGGTTAGCTGCTCTCTGAGTACATAATGGGCATGATATTCAAAGTCAACTAACTTTGGCTTCTTTCAAAATTTACTAGAGCTGAGCGCCTAAATATTTTCTTAAATTTCACTAAACTTCTAAATTTAGGAGCATAAAAAATGGGTGGCAATGAGAGCGGGGAAAAAAGTTAGGAGCTTGGCACTGATTTTCAGCACTAGTTACTTAAATTAGGCTCATAAATTTAGGCAAATGAATGACAGGTCTAAACTTATGAGCATCAATGTTAAGCTCCTAAATTAGGATGAATTTTCAGATGAAAAATTAGGATCCTAAGAGTGACTGAAAATAGGGCACAATTTTAGGAGTTCAGCTTTTTTTGAAAATCAGTCCCTATAGTTTCTTTTAAAAGAAGTATAATGGCAAAGCATGTTTGAATTATATTCTTTCAATGAGTAAACTCTGGCTCTTCATCTCTCAGGTCTGTATCATGTGTTTGTTTATTAAAATATGATATACTGCTCTTCAAGTAACTTAGCAGGGTGGTTTACAATAAAAACAGGTAAAAACGGACTGGAGGAAAGGAACTCTAGTGTCATGGGTAGGAAAGAGTCACAAACATACTAAAAAAGGTCAGGAGAGAAGAGAGAGATGGATATCCACAGGATCAGGTGATGAGAATGTCAAAGGCCTCATGAAACAGGAGAGCTTTAAGCAGGGTCTTGAAGCTGGTGAAGGGAGGACTCTAGTTGAAGAGCAGGGGGGAGGTTGTTTCAAAAATAGGGGCCAAGAAGATAGAAAGTGGAATGTCATGGTAGAGCGATTTGTGTAGCCTGCCTTCTCTCTACCCCCGGGTACATTTCCGAAGAGTGCAGGCAAAATTACGGGCACTGAAGGAGGACCAAAATCAAATACAAATAATAAATAAATAAACGGTGTTCTGTGGTAATAATGAAATACTGTGCCTAGACAAAATCTATGTAGAGTCCTCATTTCCTGCAGAAATGAGGAGGAATCTGGTTGGAAAGTTCCTGTCTCTTCATCCGATGGGAAGGGCTGCTTGACTTGCACGTCATGTTGACATTCCATGGGGTGGCTTATGCCCAGTGTTACCTTTCCATAGGTTGGATTTCTGCCTGCATAGGTAAGAGAATCTTGGCGTGAATGAAGGGACTCACTTCTTTTGGATCAGAAAACCGTGCCTATTACCAGATTAAAGTTACTGATTTAGACTTGGCATGCTGATTTCGTTCAGTCGGGTATCTGCCCTGGGTATTGTTATAAGTAAGCAGACTGACAAGAAGTTAATTATGAAGACAGTGATATAACAGTAGTAAAACTGCATATGCTAATAGTGTTGGGTTAGGGAAACTGAGTGGTTTGGCCACTTGAAGGATGTGAAAGCTGAGTGTCTTATAACCCCAGCTGGCATTGGAAAGCTCTTACTTTACTCAGTCTTTAAATTTGTTTGAAGAGAACCAGCACAGTAATTGAGGTGAATAAAGACAATATCTCTATTATGCCAACAAATACTTTGAAATGTCAACCCGTGGGACTGACTAACTTCCCCAGCACTATCTTAGTGGTCTCAAAAGATGGCTAGTTAACTATTCAGTGAACTAATCTAGCTGGGTGACTTTGTTTGACTAAATTTAAAGAATGGAGATATACAGTGGTCATTATCTGATAAATCAGAGACGATATAGTTGTTGGACAGAGTGGTTTTCACATCATTGCTATGTTTGGTGAAGGGCTTGCATGATGATATTTCTAGTTAGTTATTATGGGGGCAATAATCAGATCTGCCCGAGTTGGTACAAATTCTGTGGTATTTTTTAACTGTAGGGATTTCACCAGTAATCAAAGGAAAACTATGGAAGTGATTTTGCTTTGTTTATCATCCCTGGAAATGTTACCTGTAGAGATTTGCACCTACTTATTTATTTATTATTTATTTAGTTATTTAACATTCTTTTATATACCGCTTTTCAATTTTATCAAAGCGGTTTACATTGCAACACAACAAAGTTTTACATAGAACGGTACAGTAGCAACTTTTTACATTGAACAGATAACAGTTTGAACTATTTACATTAAACAGTTGATGGTTTCCCACGTACTGACACAGTGGTCTTACAGCCTCTTAAATATTAGTGTTAGGTAGGGGCTTTCTGATGAGGAAACATGTTGTGGATGGGGCTGCGGATTGGTGGATGTGTTGTTTCTATAGTCGCATGTTTTCTGTGGTGTCGAAGTGCTCTTAAAGAGCTGGGTTTTTAGATATTTGCTGAATATGGAGATATCTGAAGTTGCTCTCAGGCGATGCGGGAGTGAATTCCATAGTGATGGGGTATAATATTTGAATATTCTGTGTAGAGCTGCTTGGGAGGTGTGGGAGGATATGGTAGCTGTGGAGAGGGTGTTCTGGTGTTGCTTCCTCCTTAATCAAGTGTCGGAAAGTCTTTTGAGTAACTCCTTTAAACATTCGGGAGACTGGCTGTGTAGAATCTTGAATGCCATCATTATAGCTTTGTATTTTATTCTTGATCGGATGGGGAGCCAGTGGAGGGATTTTAAGATGGGAGTGATGTGATCTTGTCTGTTGGCTCCGGTGATTAATCATGCTGCCGTGTTTTGTGTTAATTGTAACGCATGGGTTGCACATTTGGGTAAGCCCTGAAGAATTAGGTTGTAGTAATCTAACTGAGAGATGATTATTGCCTGGCAGACGGAGATGTTGTTGTGTAGCCTGCCTTCTCTCTGCCCCTGGGAACATTTCCAAAGATTGCAGTCAAAATTACCTGCACTGAAGGTGGGCCATAATCAAAGCCCAATTTCCACGGACAGGTTATTACCCTTCTTGAGCAATATTAATATGGAACCTCTCTAAGCCAAGCAGAATGTTTAGCATGCCCTAGCTTAAAGATTTATAGAAATGTAGGTATTTTGCAAGAGTACATTTCTACATTTGTCTTCTGTTTGTTTAGCCCCTTGTTTACGGTGCAACAGGTGTGTGCATCAAAATTCCCTAAAACATAACCCGCTGTGAGTCATTACTAATATAATCATGTCTGCATTCTCTATTCTTGTTTTTGTAACTCTGGCTTAAATCTTAAACATTACTTTAACCAGTCAGAGATACTAGAAAAAGTATGTTCAGAGTCATAATTATGAATTACTAAAAAATGGTGACACTAATTGTTAAATCAGTGTAATTCAGCACAGTCAGAGCCAGGCAATCATCTCTGCTGCCAGTCCTACTTAATCAGAGGGCAGCATTTGTGTTGGCTTCAAGAAACATGCATGCCTCTTTCCGAAAACTGCCACCCGTGCGGTGAGCTCAGACGGAATTCACAGGGTGAGACATGCTTTGTTTATTAAGGCACAAAGCTAGTCTAGAACGCACAGAGGGCAAAGCTGAGTGCCCCTTGTAATTGGGACCTCAGAAGGTGGACCCTGAACCATGCAGCTTAATGCATCTTATGAAAGGGAAGGAGGAAAAATCTAAAATACACTTTGTCCTCCTCATACCATGGGGGGCATGGGAAAGGGGGAAGGTAGGAAGCCAAATTCTGCAAGAGGAGGTTTGGACAGGTATTACCAGCGAGCTGTGACAAAGGAAGCAATCTGATATAGATTCCAAACATGTATAGATCGTGGCATGAATACTTCAGAAATGTTTGTCTTTTTTGACGGTATAGGCTACGTGGTAATGCTTATTTAAATGAGGTCACCCCTTTTCATTCACAGCGCAAGGGGGAGTAATTTTATAAAGCTTTATCCATGTGTATATGCAGAAGAGAGTCTTTATAAACTTGTGTATCTGCATGTGTGCACAAGAAGTAGGCAGATGGAAAGAGTGGGCAATCCTAGGAATAGTTTGAGCAGAGCGGAAGTGGAGTTGTGATATACATGTCTATTTTGTAAAATATTAGGGCACCCATGTAGCTTCTATGTACACATTTAAATCGTTTGAACTGCAGGTATGAAGGGGCATTTGTGCATTGTTGGGGCTGGTACTGAGAGCCCTTACAAAATAGACACCTTTTTGGACTTCTCATATTGGCATCCAGTTATAAAACTACTCCTAATGGGTATTTCCCTGCCCCAGAGGGCTTCCAGTCTAAGTTCTGTACCTGACACAACAGAGGGGGAAATGACTTACCAAGGTCACAAGGAGTGTCAACAGGATTCGAGCTTTGGCTTCTCTAGCTCTCAGCCTGTTATTCCTCAACTAGACTACTTCTGGGAAAGTGGGCCCGATTCTGTACATATCGGTGGGACGTGCAGCCCAGCTAGTCATCTTGCCGGATTCAGAGAGACAGTCTCCCCGCACGCACAGAGGCTCAGTAGGGGGAGATCGAGACAGGGTGGTACGGGTGCAGAGATTTGGCAGAGCATGGGTGGGATCGGCACCTGGACATACAGGGTCGATTCAGGTCATGGACTTGTATGTCTGGGGAGCACCAGGGGGATGCACATGCACGCTGGGTCATCCCACTGCCTGATCCTACATCTAGCTCCCACAGTGCAGAATCGGGTACAACGGAGCCCGTCCTGTTCAGGGTCATCCAGACGGCACTGAGGTGCCCCTTCTGGGATTGGGCTCAGTGCTTCCATCCTCACTCTTCAGTCAGCTCTACTCTTAGGATGTTTTCATTTTGTTCCCATTTCTTAACAGATATTCATACCATAAAATTCCTTTAATGAGTTACTTAATGTACAGTGGGTTTGGATTTTAGGTTTTATTACTCACCTCTCAAAACGCAAGCTCAAGGCGGGTTGGAAGCAGGTACAGTAGAACATGCCCCTGCCCCAGAGGCTCACACTTTAAGTTTTGAATCTGAGTCAATGGCAGGTTAAGTGACTCGCCCAATGCAAGCTAGTAGGAGAAGCAGGATTTGAACTCTGGCTTTGCTAATTCTCAACCTGCTGCTTTGTCCACTCCTTCAGTGTGTGGGAGCTGACATTTACAAAACCGGTATGTCAATACACTTACACCCATTCTTTGAGCTCTGCCTAAAATGATAGGATTTGTCATAAAGGGATGTCCAAGTAAAATAATTAAAACACAGGAAAGCAATTAAACAAATGTCCCTTACTGTCTTCAGGTCTTTATTAGTTTTACTCAGAATTTTAGTTGACATTTTATGCTGACACTGGGTCACTTTATTATAACGGTACTACGATTACTACAGCATGAACTACCTACATCCAGGCCCCTACTACTACCACAGAGCAGGAGTTCTCAACCCAGTCCTTGGGACACACCAGTCAGGTTTTCGGGATAACCACACTGAATATGCATGAGAGAGATTTGCATACACTGCCTCCCTTGTATGCAAATCTGTCTTGTGCATGTTCTTTGTGGTTGTCTTGGCTACTGCACAAAGATGACACCTAGTGGACAAACTTGGGATGCAGTACAATCTTTGGATCCTGCTTGAAGGTTCATTGTAATTGTTGGACTACATTACAGGGGACACCAGTAGTGACTATTTCTGATTGACCTGGAAGCCCAAAGGAGCAGAGGGAACCATTGGATCAAAGAAATAAGTATCAATAGATAGCCATTGTTAATGGGGGGGATAGAACAGCAGGGGCTGTATTAGTTCTGTTGGTTAATAGTAGGGTGTGTGTGTGTGTGGGGGGGGGGGGTTTGAATAGATGGTGCCGAGTTCTTTTGATATCGTCTGTGTTTATTTTGGGTCTTGTATGACCATGCTATCATGTTTTTTTTTATCCTTCCTTGAATTCAATTTACCATATGATGATAAGAAAATGTTTTTAAATAAATAAATAAAATATATACAGGAATAATCAGGTATATACATGTGAAATCACATCCATATAGTAACATTGCATATGATGGAATGTAAAGACCAGTATGGTCCATCTAGTCTGCTCAGTAAGCTGGCTAGAGTAGGTGTACCCACCACTCCATACAGTTCATCCCCCTCTATGCCTTTGTTTTGGGTTGTACCCACTGCTCTATGCAGGTCACCTCCCTCTATTTGTGAAGTATAAAAAATATTTAAGTTAATTTTTATTTTATCCTCTTGCTATAAAGTGAACCACTGTGTCTGTCCTATGCTGTTTTGAATTCTGTAACTATTTGCCCCAAAACCCCCATCAGGAGGGCATTCCAAGCATCCACCACTCTTTCAGTGAAAACGTATTTCCTGACGTTGCTTTTAGGTTTACCTCCAAGCAGTTTCATTTTATGTCTTCTAGTTTTACAGCTTCCCCTTCTTTGAAAAAAGTTTGTTCATTAATACCCTTTAAGTATTTAAAGTCTGTAACATATCAGATAAGATATGGAACAACTTGGACCTATCAGCATTCCGTAAAGAACTAAAAAC
The DNA here is from genome assembly GCA_033557465.1 of Ichthyophis bannanicus. Classification (NCBI taxonomy): domain Eukaryota; kingdom Metazoa; phylum Chordata; class Amphibia; order Gymnophiona; family Ichthyophiidae; genus Ichthyophis; species Ichthyophis bannanicus. Next base: position 25,715,066 of record CM066050.1, on the reverse strand, counting down.
ACACCTCTTCATAAACTATTATAGGGACAATACATAAGCAATTCAACTGCTGACAATAATCACAAGGATTGCCGACAATCACAACATACCTCAATATGAACATTTCCACAATTCCTATACCACCACATACAATATATCATATCCATGCTAGACTGTAGACATTCACAGTCTCGCTTGATACTCTAAAACATACATATTCTACACTTTTATATATTGTTTGTTCATAGTTAATGTAGCATTTTTCCTTTAATTGGAGATAGGTAATGAACTCTCACTGCTTATTGATTATAATCACAGTTGTATTATATCCTGGTCTATGAACCCTTGTTGTTTTATACTCTGTTCAATGTAAAAACTCAGTTTTGTTAACTGTACACTGCTCTGACCAGGACAGACAGTATAAAAGAATAGTCAAATGCATGCATAAATATCTTCCCATCCCTCTTCTCCTCTAGGGTATACATATTTACAGTACACAGATTCCACAATGCTTACCCTAGGGTAAGCAATGGATTTCCTGATCCTCTTTAATAATAGTTTATGAACATTTCCTCCAGGAACTTGTCCAAACCTTTTTTATATCCAGCTACACTTACAACTTTTACTACATCCTCCAGTAACGAATTCCAGAGTTTGATTACAGGTTGAGTGAAAAAATATTTTCTCTTATTAGTCCTAAATGGGCTACATTGTAGCGTCATTGAATGTCCCCTAGTCTTTCTACTTTTTGAAGGGGTAAACAACCGATCGCGGTTTAACTTTTCCACTCCATTCATTAATTTATAGACCTCTATCATATCTCCCCTAAGCTGTCTCTTTTCCAAGTTGAAGAGCCCTAACCTTTTAAGCCTCCCCTCCTAGGGATATCTCAGTCCAGCAGCAAGATGGGGGTTTTCCAGTCTTTTGCATTGAGTGTCACATGTATGATTTTCTCCCAGTTGGTGAGGGGTCTTACGTGTACACTAGATGAAAGGAGCTCTTTGCTCTCAGGGAATGAGTCCAATCTCTGGAGGCTAGAGCAGCAGACTTGGATGACATAAGAAAGACAGAGAGGTACATAGACGAGACCTACAGGGATGTAGTACTGAAGTCCCACCTCCAGTCTGGCAGCATCCCTCTTGCCGTGGAGGAGAGAGGTCACGTGACAGGAAGTGATCCTGTAGCTAGGACCTGTCCTCCAAGTAATGTACAGTAAAACCCTCTCGCACCCAGGAAGTTTCTCCAGGGCCATGTGCCCATGAAGGAAGGGTTAGGACAGCTATTATAGTTGGTGATTCGATCATTAAGCATGTAGATAGCTGGATGGCTGGTGGACGTGAGGATCTCCTGGTAACATGCCTGCCTGGTGCGAAGGTAGCGGACCTCACGCGCCACCTAGACAAGGTCTTAGATAGTTCTGGGGAGGAATCTGCTGTCTTGGTACATGTCGGTACCATTGACATAGGAAAATGTGGTAGGGAGGTTCTTGAGGCTAAATTTAGGCTTTTAGGTCAGAAGTTGAAATCCAGAACTTCCAGGGTAGCATTCTCTGAAATGCTTCCCATTCCACACGCAGGACCCAAAAGGCAGGCAGAGCTCTGAAGTTTCAATGCGTGGATGAGACGATGGTGCAAGGATGAGGATTTTGGATTTGTTAGGAAATGGGGACCATTCTGGGACAAGGAGGGGCTCTTCTGAAGGGATGGGCTTCACTTTTATCAGGATGGAACCAGGCTGCTGGCATTAACCTTTAAAAAGGAAATAGAGCAGCTTTTAAACTAGATAATAGGGGAAAGCTGACAGTCGCCCAAGAGTACATGGTTTTGAACAATGTATCCTTGAAGGATTCTACCAAAAAAATGAAGTAAGGGGTTATCAACAGAGAGGTTCCAATAAAGACAAAAGTAACCCAAATGCCCTTGAGTATGGAGCAGACAGAGATTAAAAATTGCAAATTACCCCTGCCACCAGATAGTCAGATTAATATGAATAAAATACAGTCTCTAAAATGCTGTATGCAAATGCTAGACGTCTAAAAAAATAAGAAGGGAGAGTTAGAATACATAGTACTAAATGAGAGGTTAGATATTACTGGTATCTCAGAGACATGGTGGAAGGAAGACAACCAGTGGGACACTGTAATACCTGGGAACAAGCTATATCATAATGATAGAACTGATCAAATTGGTGGAGGGGTTGTGCTCTATGATAGAGAGAGCATTGAGTCACAAAGGATTAAATTTTTCAGGAAACAAAATTTGCTGTAGAATCTCTATGGGCAGAAATTCCATTTAAAAAGGGGAAGGTGATGGCAGTGGCAGTGGGAGTGTACTATCGACTGCCTGGCCAGAATGAATAAACGGATGATGAAATGCTTAAAAACCCCCCAAGGAAGCTAACAAATGTTACAGTACAGTAATAATAATGGGGGATTTCAATTATCCCAATATTGCCTGGGTCAGTGTCATGGCAGGACATGCTAGGGAGATAGTTTCTAGATGAAATAAATGACTGCTTCTTGGAACAGCTGGTTCATGAACCAACCAGAGGGGAAGCCATTTTGGACCTAGTCCTTAGTGGAACACAAGATCTGGTGCAAGAGATAAAGATGTGGGGGACACTTGGCAATAGTGATCACAGCATGATCGTGTTTGATTTAATTAATGGAGGAGGGATGGTAAGGAAATCCACAGTACTACCTTTTAACTTTCAAAAGGGAGACTATGATAAAATGAGGAAAACAGTTAAGAAAAAAACTAAAAGGAGCAGTTGCAAAGGTTAAAGACTTACATCAAGCTTGGGTGTTTAAAAATACTATCTTGGAAACCCAGACCAGCTGTATTCCATGCTTTAAGAAAAGTGGAAGGAAGTTCAAAAAACTGCCAGCATGGTTTGAAGTTGAGGTCAGAGAGGCTGTTGTTACCAAAAAAGAATCTTTCAGGAAATTGAAAAAAGAGCCAAATGATGAAGACTGGAAACAGCACAAGCACTGGCAAGTTAGATGCAAGGCACTGATAAGGCAGGCGAAGAAAGAATTTGAGAAGAAGCTTGCTGTGGAAGCAAAAACGTGTATTAAAGACTTTTCCAAGTACATTTGTAGCAAAAAACCCTGTGAGAGTAAGTTGGACCATTAGATGATAAAGGGGTAAAAGGGGCACTAAGAGGGGACAAGGCGATAGCGGAGAGACTGAATGAATTCTTTGCTTTGTTCTTTACTGAGGAAGATGTAGGGATGTTACCCATGATTGAAGTAGTATTTAAAGATGATCCTGCGGAAGAATTGAAAGAAATATCGATACACCAGGAAGATGTATTACAACTATTTGATAAACTGAATAGCAAATCACCTGGAGCGGATAGTATATATCCAAGAGTGTTGAAAGAACTGAAATAAGAGATTGCAGACCTGCAGTTAGTAATCTGTGAACTATCATTAAAATCATCTGTAATACCTGAAGATTGGAGGATGGCCAATGTAACGCCAATTTTTAAAAAGGGTTCCAGGGGTGATCAGGAAACTACAGACCGGTGAGCCTCGACTGGACATCTGTCAGAGCCTGGACTGGCTCAACCATCAGACAAACTTGGAAATTGCCTAGGGTAGCAGCTTCTGTCAGTGGCAAAAAGCAGGGCAATCAAAGCTTAACAATAGATTCTGAAAGGCTAGGGGGGCATAAGAATTAAGGTATGCCTAGGTGACAATACCCTGAACCAACTCTGGGGCCAGCCCTGCTCAGAGCTACAGTAATGCCTTTGGGGAACTGAACAATCATTGGTTTTACTGAGGGTCTTAGAAGCCCTCCTGTGATTATTAAGAAAGTAGGACATGCCATTTACTTCAGATAAAATTGCTTAATTAGCAGAAGAAAATCTCACAATAAGTAGGATGTTTATCACATTGTTAGATACAAGTAATAAAGATCAACAAAAGAAAATATGCATTCACTTGATGAAAGTAGCACAGCTTTCAAGAGCAGATTACAAATTTATTACTTTAGTCCAAAAGAAACAGTTCACCTACATCTTTTTGAATCAAATCTAAACTGACTTTGGTGTCTTTGCTAACATAAAAACGCTTTCCTGGTCTTCCCTTTCTTCTCCCAACCCCACATCCAGGAGCAACAGCATTTATATAGAGTCCTTCCCATGCACATTGCCACATAACATGAATAAATGAGCTATGAAGGCCTTACTGGGGGCATGGTTTGGACAGAGTGCAGATGGAGATTATAAAATATCTTAATCTATGCTTGTACATGTGTAAGGCACATGCAACCATTTACATCTGCTCACAAGCAGGTGGAAGTGTACCGACATTCAAGGCCCCCTACTTGTTTTTATATAATAGTTGCCTATGTTGATGTCTATTCATGGTGTCTTGTCATAAAATCACTTTCTTCGTGTGACTCATGGGTAGATACTACTCTCACTAAAAACAGGGGAACTAATCTGGCTTTTCTTTCAAAGTTTCAAAAGATGGGCATCTAGATAGGTAAAAGTATTTTAGACATCTTGCTTCAAACAAAGTTCAGCAGTACTAAGATGCCCTTTTACAAAAGTGTGCTAAGCAGTTAGCCTGCATTTTGGTGCGTGGTATCCGTGTGCTTCAGCCTGCAGTATCTGTTAGGGCGGGGGCGCGTCACTTAATGCATGCTGATTTACATACTCACTGCCACTCGTATGTTGGGGTGGAGAGTGGGTGTGTGGTAAGCACAGTGCAATTAGTACGAGGTACATTTCACATGCTGTCAATGTTGCGATTAGCGCTGGTGCAGTTACCTGCGCCTCAATCGGTGGAGGTAAGTATACTAGCGGTAATAGCGTCATGCATTATTGTGCAAAACTGCACATTAACTGTGAGTTACCGTGGCGGCGTTGCACATAGCGCATCTTAAAATCGTATAGCACACTCTAGCAAAAGGTTCCCTAAACCTGCCAAGCTAGGATACATTTTTTCTTTGAGTCATCGTCATCTCCATGCAACATAGTAGAAAACTTCCAGACTGTTAGATGATGAAATACATTTGGAAGTAGACTAGAATGCAAAGTGAGATGATTGAATGGTGACTTTGAAATCCATGCAGCCCCCGTTCTCTGATGCCGTCATCCCATGCAATTGTCTTACACAGACAGAATCGAGTCTTTCTTGCCATATTAGTCCAAGAGCAGATAGGATAGGTGGGAGGCTGATGTATCTTTTATTTGAAAAGATGAAGAAGGAGGAGGAAAAAGGCAACCCATGTCAACAATATTAATGCGAGCTGACTTTGCAAACTCCCGCATGAGCGCATTTGCAGATTTATAAACATATTTGTAAGAGACAGCTCATGCATCACCCAAAACGGTGACAAAGTAGCAAAGCATATGGCAGGAGCTCAACTATGTGCAAGCGACTTCATTGTCTATAGCCATGGGTTGCCACTTAAGCTTACCGTGGTCATTAAAAGCATGGGAAAAGGTGAAAAATGGCATTCAAAGCAGAAGCATCTTTAAAAATGAACATCTAGGGGGTAACATTAAATGATCTTAATGCACAAAAAATAGAGGTTTATGGGTCTGATATTATAGCAGGGCGCCTATGTGAGACGACCAGATAAGTGTCTGTTTCGTGACTATTTTACAATGGCAACATAGGCTCCTATGTGCCTTTATAACATAATGTAGACTCTCATAAAGGTGCCTTTAGGGGAACCCACTCCAAGTGCCATGTTAAGTTCACTCGCACACTAATATGTTCACCATGCCCATGCTGCCTCCAAATTCCCACTGTCTGCATTAGCATGCAAGTGCCAATTAACGTGCATTTCTGCAGTTGGTAGTCTGCACATTAGAGTTCACTTGCTAAAACACACATTAGCTAGTCAACAGCGTTTAGTAAAAGAGCCCCTTAGCATACTACCCTACACTTGTTAATGTCCTTAAGTTTCATTTCATAGGTCTCCTGGGGCAGAATATGTACCGTTTTCTGGATTGCCTCTTCATCTATATCCTTTTTGAGATGTGGCATCAAGGCTCATGTCTCACCTAAGATTTGCAAAGGGGTATTATCACTTGCTGTGATCTAACCATAATACCTTTCCATATGTACCCTGTCACTCCTCTGGCTCCACCCACTGCCTTCTTTCACTGTTTTGTAGCCTTGCAATCATCAGCTATGATCACCCTAAAATCTTTCTCCTGTTTTGGGGTACACCAATATCTCAACCCGACTGTGCACTTCCCCACTTGGATTTTTGTAACCCCTAAATATGACACTATTCTTCTTAGCATTTAATCTTGGCTGCCAAGCATTTGATGATACCTTAAGCATTCTTAGATCATGCCACACGTTGTCTGCACCATCAGGACTGTCTGCTCCCTTGCAGTACTAGAAGAGATCAAACCTAAGCTTTCCTTATAAGCTCAGATGACAAGACCAGCTTTCATACTATCATGCAAAAAGAGATCACTGGAGAAAGACATAATGTTTGGCAAGATAGAAGGACACCGTAAAAGAGGAAGGCCGGCAATGAGATGGATTGATACAATAGCAACAGCTATGGACACCACTCTAACAATAATGAGCCGCTTGGCTGAAGACTGAACAAAGTTTAGGTCAACTATCCAGAAGGTCACCAGGAGTCTACATTGACTCAATGGCACTTAACAACAACAACTGTCTTGCATATCTAAATATCATCTAGATAAAGGAAACATTTCCTACAAACGTGCTCTCCAATATCACCTATGAAAATTCTGAACAGATGAAGTGCATCCTAGAATCTGAGATTACCTTCTGTGAAATACATTGCACATACCCCCCTTTTGCTGGGAATTATTCCCTGTAGACAGTGGCAATACTATTTCCTAAGCAGCCCCTGTAATGGGGAGCCCAGGACAGAAGAGGCTGCAATGATCCCAACATGGCAACAGCAGCAGCAATTACAGAGTGTGGCAAACCTCTTCACACATTAAAAGAAGTTTGCCATACCGCGCTTCCTCTTTCTCTCTGTAAAGTACTGTCCCATGGAAGCCAGAGGCCCAGAAAAGCATTTCCCATTGAGCTGAAGTCTTCTGATACATGAGATGTCTGTTAATCAATGGGAAATGCTTTCCCAGGCCTCAGGCTGCCGCAGAACAGCTCTTTGCAGAGAGGGGCCTGGTACAGCATGGCAAACGTCTTTTAAAGTAAGTGTGGTTGCAGCTTGTTTTTTTCCTACATTTTCGGGTGGGGGAGAAAGAAGGGCAATGGAGAGGAAATATGTTCTCCTCGCCTTTTCGTGGCTGCTACCCTTGTTGTGGGGGATCCTAAGCAAATTTTGCTTGGAGACACTTTATTTGAACTTGCTGTTTACAGAGGTTAGGGGGTTTACTTCAGGGGCTACAGTGTTAAAATGCTTCACAGACTGCAGTGTGTGTCGTCAAGCTCTTGGGTCGGATCAGCAATATCCATGAAGACAGGCTTAGGGGATCACTCTGTTCCACACTCCACCAAAACTAAATCTATGCCTTAGCAGTATGATCCAAAACCAGAAAAATGTAATAACAAAATGCAGTGACTCATTAAAAGAGAGAGCATTGACAGTGGGATTAAAATAAGGAATACATGTATGTGGCTGCATTTTAGCTGCCATTCTGACAGGTTTTGCAAGGCTCTTAATAAATCCATATAGGTGTAACTAAAAAAATGGCCACCTAGTTAACATGTTATATGTATGTGTTTAATGGGAACTGGATTTCGTTCACACCTTTCTCAGAAGTTCAAGGTGAGCTACATTCATGTTCCATAGGTATTTTCCTATCCTCAAAGGATTTACAATCTAAACTTGCATCTGAGACACTGGAGAGTTTAGTGACTTGCCCAAGATCACAAGTGGGATTTGAACCCGGCTTCCCATATTATCAGCTTGTTGCTTTAGCCATTAGGCTACTCCTTTGTATATAGAGAGTCTAGAAATGGAAGTAGAATCATTGTCAAACCTGGCCTTTTGCTCTATGAGAAGCAAGTGCGATTCAGTGAAGGCCAACAAAGGCAGCCCTGGCCATGTGAAAAAACAATTTATCACCTTGAGGTACCATAAAAGTCACCTTTAATAAGCTGGGCACAGATGGCTTTGCTTCAAGATACCGCCTTTGCTAGAAAGCTAGCGCAAAAATGTATTAAGTTAGTCCAATAACAAGGTCTTGCCTTATTTTCCTTTCTTCTCTCTCTTTAACTATCGTTAAAGTAGACTAGCATGACTATTAAGACTACTTTCTTCAGGAGTTATACACCACATTAGTAAGCGAATAGGTTTAGAAGATCTGAAAGAGAAGAAAGTAGGTGTGGGGGAGGAATCGCACCCTGTTGAGGGCGGCTTATGGGTTTTCTCTCTTATTTGACCCATAGGCTAGCGGAGAGACAGAAACATCTCCAGCTGGTCTACCCATTGCCCAACCAGGCCTCTTGCACTGAAGTCCTCAATGCTAGCTAATCAACTCATGTTTTATCAGCTTTCATTACAATTCAAAGGTCTTCTTTGTTGATACTGAAATATCTTTACTGTGATCTTTGTGTCAAATATAAGCATTTTGCTAGGTTTCTTTCAAGATTGTATAATGATGTGAAAAGGTTATTGCTGGTAACAGAGGCTAGTTTTCAAAACACTTTTAATCTATTTTTCCAATTCAAGAAACTTGAATAAATATTTTAAAATAAAAGAGCTGGGATGAAGACGAGCTAAGATTGTGATTCTCATCTTTTCGAGAAAGCCTATGATCTCCCTCCCCCAACAACGAAAGTAGTCACAACCCAAAACTACCCTCCTCTGTCTTTCCCTCCGCCAATCTGGTAGTAGTTAGGATTCTGTTGTAGATCTGAATTCTTTTTGGTCCTTTTCTAGATGTGAAGGCCACTTTTAGCTAGGTTGCAGAGACAGGAATTGAGATGCCCAGGTTGGGGCATGCACATTTCTGCCAGTGGTTTACAAAGGCTGTGCCAAACATGGAGCCTTTGGTAAAATACATATAAGGATGCAGGAGTGTACATTGATTTACCTCCATATATAGAGTGTGACGTAGAAGCTCACACAGAGCACATGCAAATAGATAAAAAAGAGGAATTTACCTTAGAATCTGTGAGGCAGCCAGAATATGCAGGCCAGGAGAAGCAAAGGAGCAGAGGAGTGGAACTGCCACACCCAAGCTATGATGTAGTAGAAAGCTTAGGAACTGATTATGATCACCTGTCCAAGAGAGCACAGTCAGCGTGCAGAGAACAGTGAGATAAAAGCTGCTGGGTAGATCCAGCAGAGGACAGAGAGGTCAGAGAGGGCAGAGATCCAGCAGAGGTCAGCAACCAGAGAGGCAGAGGTCACAGAGAGGGAAGCCTGCTGAACAGAGGAAGCAGTGGGCGTGTCACTGGAACAGGAAACAGCAGAGGCAAGGCTTCAGAGGAACGTGGCAAGAGAAGTGCTCAGACTGTTGGTAGCTGGAGGTCCTACAAGGAACCTGACTACAGCCCAGGGAGAGAAGCCAGTGCTCCAGGGAGAAGGAAGGCACAACCTGTGGCTAGGAAGCTGCCCAGACCAGGAGAGCAGGAAAGTCCCCAGTCCTCACTGCCAGAGGAAAGACCTCAGCATTTACACAGGTGGGAGCCTAGCATTGTGAGAGGGAAAGCTAGAAGCTCTGTGTGGAACGGAGGGCCAGAGCAGAGCACAAGACAAGAAAGATCTGCAGGAAGATATAAACTAATCCCTAACAACCAGAGGGTGGAAAAGGAGAGCTGGAGAGGAAACACCACACCTACAGGCATTTTTAAACCCACTTACATAGAACTGTGTCCCTGTAAGGTATCTGAATCCACAGAGAGGGGTTTTCACAAAGTCAGCTGTGGAGGTTTAAACTCAAACTCAACACCCAGGGAATGTGAGGATATGCAATGGGAAAGTAACTCCAGTGTTTCAGAATATACTCACATGGATTGTACCCTATGTCTTGCGGATGATATTAAGTCCTTGTGTTGAAGCCCTGTAAGACACCAAAGAAAAAGAAGATATTTTTCTTTGAGAAAAACTGTTTTGTTTTCCATGTTTTTGTTGTGCACGTGATATCCTTGGGGGAAGGGGAATAAAGCCCTGTTTTGTTTTGCCTTAAACACTCGGTTTGAGACTATTCTTGTTACCAGAAGATAGTAAGGCAACTGCAACCTCGGGGCCCTAGGCGAAGGCCTGCAGCCCCGTGACAAGAGGGAGGAGACATTTGTATACCAGGGAAAACAGCATCACCAACTCTGCAGCTTCCAAGTGGTAGTGGCGACTTTTCAATTTCCATGTGTGCCTGGGACTTTTTAGAAAGCTCTTTGTGTAAGTATGGACAGTAACCAGAGAGTCTGCAAAGTTGTAACATTTACATTTTGGAGGAGGAAATTAACAATGGGGATTAAGGAGAATTATTTCCTTAAACCGTCATGTATAGTCCTGGCTGAAATGAGCAGTTTTTAAAATACCTACAGTATGTGTGACTCTGAGCAGGTGTAAAACCTGGCGTGGAATTTCTGGTCCTATATGTAGATTCCCTTTGTAAAACGGAGAATGCAGATGTAGACTTTTGGCCTCTCCCAAGGCATGCCTAATCCATGCCCCACCACATCCCTTTGGAATTTCTGTGCATTGTGGACATCCACATGTAAATAGTAGAATGTTAAAATCACATGTATACGTGTATGCCAATCTCCACATGTAAATGCCTCCATTGACACATTCATATACCCCCCCCCCCCTTTCTGTGAGGTCCCAGCAGCTGCTTCAAAGCTGCTCAGCAGACAAGGGAGCACATCAGTCAAAAGAGTGGTTACCGAGACTTTCTCTGAGCTCCTGAATTGAAATGTATCAGGGTTCAGACTTACAAAGGAATTAAATACAAAGCAGGAATATTTAGTAGCAGTTTGGTACTTAACACTCCCATATTTACCCTTCTCAATAAACAGTTATGACCAGAAGTTTGTGTTCTGATCCAAGGGTTAACTCAAAAATGAGAATGAATGATGAACAATTTCAACAATTAGCATCTTACCATAGGAATGTAACTGTAATAGAGTAGATTGGTTTCTTCTTGTAGCGTACAGAGTGTAGTTTACCCCATTCCTCCCCACTCTCTGCACTCTGCCATGTATAATATTTATCTTATTCTACCCCACTCAGCTTTAGTGACCAATTACTGGTACTTATTCATTTTAGTTCTCCTTCATTTCTCTTTTCTGGGATTTTTCAGTTCCCCGGTACTATGAATATTCACGTACCCTTCGTTTAGGTACCTTGATGCTTTTCCTTCCTGTTCTTGGTTCTTCCTCTTCTTTGTGTTATTTGGAAGATATCCCTCAGGGACCATAATCTTCCGGCTGAGCGCCCCCTGCCTGTTGTCAGTGACTCCAAGCCTCTTTCTTTACTGCTGATTAGGGTGGTTGGTGCAGATCCTTCTTCTATTGAGTGATTTACTATGGGCAGTGTGCCAAAGGCACTTGCGCCCTATAAGGGCAATCCCTCACCTAAAGCATCTTGGTGCAATGGCAAGTCAGACTGAAACTCTCTCTAGGGTGGGGCTTTTCAACCCAGTCTTCAGGACACACATAGCCAGTCAAGTTTTCAGGATAACCACAATGAATATACATGAGAGATATTGACATGCACTGCCTTCGTTGTATGCAAATCTCTCTCATGCATATTCATTGGGGTTACCCTGCAAACCTGACTGGCCAGGTGTGTCCTAAGGACTGGGTTGAGAACCCCTGTTCTAGGGTGAAGTTCTTATACTGAGTGGGCTGTCCCTTCTCAAGGAAGTGTCCTCCCATCCTAAAATGAAAGGCAGGTGGGACCTCCCATGATCTGAAAAGGCCAGTCCACTTTTATCAACTAGTAAGGCCGTTGGATGGTGTTACTGATACCAGTGGCAAAATCCAAGTAGTCTCTGCTACACCCATAATGAAATATCTGCCAACAGGATATGCAAAAATACATCACACTTTGAGTCTGAGCATGAATGGACTTCTTTTGTAGACTAAATGTACTTTTGCCTTGCACAGAATGGAAAAAACAGTATTTTAAATGAACCCTCGTCACTGAGGAAGAGTATGCAACCTTTTTGCAGGCAACCTGCAGGGCTCTACAAGACACTAAGGGGCATGTTTACTAAACTGCGTTAACGTTACAGACCACGTATTAGGTAACGTTAACGATCGTTAAGTAACAACACGCGGTATGTAACGTTAATGCGCGTTAACGTTCCCTAATGATCGTTAACGTTCCTGGCCACGGTAAACACTGCAGAGGGTGGAGAGAGGGCGGGGGAAGGGGTCAGTGGGTGGGGAGAGGCTCCCTGCACACTAACGTGCTGAACTGAAGGGCTGAATCCTACCGCAAATGAAAACCTGCCTTTAGATGCACATTTGTAGGAGAGAAACCATTTGAGTGTCAGCAATGTGCAGCATAGACAGGGAGCCCAAGAAACGTGATAGTAGTGCTCCATTTCCAGCAACAGCATAGTGCCCAAGTATGAAAGGCCACTATGGCGATGGTGCAAGTGGGGCATAGCGAGCTGCAGGTGGGACATGTAGCGGGGCATATGGGGCACAGGGTGGACTAGGCAGGCGCCTAGGTGACACATAGGAACATAGAAACCGGAAATCAGCATGACAGAAGCTGACAAACAGAATCCACCTACACCTTCCTGGTCCACCCGAGATAACAGTTGCCAGGGCACTGACCTGACATCCTCCCCAGCCAACCCTCCCCCAAGCGGAAGGGAAAGACTATTGGTAGGCGGTGATGGGGGGGGGGGGATGTGAGGATGCTCATATATGCCCCATGCCCCAGACCCTGCTCCCTAGGCAACCACCAACCCACACAGTGGATGGCCTGGGACTGCGCACTACCAGCACAGACAGCATATGGTCATGTCAGCATAGCAGGGGGGGTGTGCCCGTGCTGGAGGGGGCAGTGGCACCTGCCTGCAGTGGACCTAGGCCAGGGGTGGGCAATTCCGGTCGTGGAGGGCCGCAGACCAGTCAGGTTTTCATGATGTCCCTAATGAATGTTCATGAGATCTATTTGCATCCACTGCCTTCCATTGTATGGAAATAGGTCCATGAATATTCATTAGGGACATCACAAAAACCTGACTGGTCTGCGGCCCTCCAGGACCAGAATTGCCCACCCCTGACCTAGGCCATGCCCTGTACCAGTACGTGGTGTGCAGTGCAACATAAAGGTTCTGGCTGAGGAAAAGTACAGGTAGCCCCAGGGACCACCATGCATCTGTGGCAACAGTGTGGTGCAGTACACCCAGCCAGTGTGTCCAGAAGCAGAGGGTCACAGGTTCAAGCCCCAGCTGTGGTTCCTGCAGAGCATGTCCCAATGTTTTACCCTACAATGCAGGTACAACAGCAACATGTGCAAAGCCCAAAGCAGCGGCAAACAGGGGTACAAACACCCACTCACACAGGCTCCACAATCCAAAGATGCATGGAGAGTCAGGCTGTTGGCCCCAGCATTGAGCTGCAGTTATCACCAGAGCACTACTACTACCTCCTGCACAGTTTAGCAATGTCGGCACAGTGTGGTGGGCGGGGTTGCCAACCACCCCTATCTTTGCACAATGCTGCAATAGGAGTGTGTGTGTGTGTGTGTGTGTGTGTCTATCCATCCATTGTTTTGTGACTGCCCACACCTTACTGGGCCCACAATGTCCCACTGTTACCAGCGTTAGCCTGAATATGTGCATAATGAGGAGCAAGGTGTTGTGGGTATGGCCCGGACAGGGCAGATTGGCCAGGATGCAACTTCACAGGGTGTGGGGCCCGACCACCACCTGCATGGACAGGGTGGCCACAGCATGGCATGCTGGGAGGGCACGCACTCTGACCAAGCAGTGACCAGAGCAGGTCTAGGTTCCCACATAGCGCTCTACATGATCTGTCTCCAGTGATACTTTTGTGTTCCCAGTGCTGGGGCCCCAATCACTGAGATGCCTGCTTGGTGCACATAGTTCCTCTGTGAGCATGCACTATGGACTGGCTAGTGGACTGTCTGCAGTTAGACTGTGCATGGTTGGAACACCTATAAGGTGCAGTCTGACTGTGCTGTCTGCAGGTGACTGGCAGACAGTGGTGTGAGGCAGTTGGGGTTTTCCAGAGCCAACCCCATCATTGCTGCTGGTCTGCCACTGCCCCAACCACAGGTATGGCTCTGGCCCACCAACCCTGGAAGGCTGTCGTATACCAGCAGGATGGAGGTTGCTTCACGGGGGCTGGGGCACCTGTCCCTTACCTACAAAAAGGGTGATGTGAGCCCTTTGGGGTATGTAGTGTATACCACGTTGACCTATAAAGGCACTGCTACACAAACCTCATGCAAGTCTGGAAACCCCTCTGCCCTGATAACAGGTGCCCATGTCAGCCAGACCCTAACACGGGGTACACACTAATCTGGGTGGTGTCTGGTCCCAGAGGGCCACATGTGACTGCAGGATAAAGATGGACACCGAATTACCTTCTGCTGCACTGCAGGTAACACCTGTCACACACTGGTAGTGGTGGGGATGTACAGTAGGGCCTATCTCTAGCACCACATGTACTGCAGACCTAGTGCTGGGCACCCATCCTATCCCTCAGGTAGAATACCAAACCTGCACAATGGCATGGTCTGTAGCTACTCTGTGCCAGTATCATGCACTGTCAGTTCGTCTTTCCAAGCTGAGGTACCGGTGAGGTGCAGATCCCATTTGCTGATCAGCTGTAGACAGCTATTCAGCATGTGCATTGCATCACGGGTACTGGTGGGGTTACCCTATCCTGGCACTCAGAGCAGACAGTTTATGCGGTGACCTGCAGTCCTTCTGTACCCAGCCACTGCTGTGACAAACACCATGGAGGTATAGCCTACTGGTTAATACAATGCCATTCTTGGCAGTGTTCATGGGTTCAGTTCCTCATTGTTCCCCCCTCTCATGCCTGTCCTACTCAAATAGTGTGCATGCCTGTAACAGTCATATTTTTGCAGATTTGAGCTGCCAGCCCATAATACTCTCGCCACAATTGCCAACATTCCCTCGATCCATCTATCTGCGTCTGTCAGCTGTGTAGAGTCCTGTCTGCCTGTGCAGGCTGTCACCCCATGTCCTGCACTGCTACCCTTTCCTGCATTGCGCCTCTTCATGCTTGCCTCGCCTGTTCCTGAGCTGCATGGCACCACCACTCCTCTGTCCACCCATCATTGTAACTATCCTTCCACCTCCACCTCCACTGGGGGACACGTATTCCCATCGTCTGCCACCAACTGTCTTTCCAGTACTTTACATTGCCAACACCTTGTGCTGTCGTACAGCTGCCCCCACCATGTTTGTCATCAGTATTAGCAGCCACTAGGATGCCCGCAGATATGGCAGGTCCAGCGGCTCCCAGCTCTCCCTCCTTCACTCACCTGTTCATTGCCTTTCCTGAGTGCTCTATCTAGTATTAGGGCTACAGGTCATGCATGTCATCCTGAAGCACCTTGCAGCCCTTAGGTCACACTAACCTAGGGCACCATAACCTTGTAAGGCCACCTTAACCTATGGTTCCATAACTCAGGGTGCCTTCTAAGGTGCCTTGTCCAGGGGTGCCTAATACGACGCTTAGCCTAAGGAGCACTACTGTATAGGGCGTCTTAAGAGGTGCCTTACGAGGCGCCTTACAAGGTGCCTTACAGGGCTCCTTACAAGGTGCCTTGTAATGTGCCTTGTAGAGCACCTTGCAACGCGCGTTAGTCGAAGGTGCCTTGTAACATGTGTTAGCTGATACGGATTGCTGTAACGATGCACCGCCCACGCCTTTATATGGGCATGTGTACCTTTACCGCGGAACCTAACGCGAGTGACATTACCGCAGTTTAGTAAACATACCCCTAAGAGCTTGCAGGGGAGGGGGATGTCTAGCAAGGTAATTGTGCTGTGTTTTGCAGCATATCCTTCTGCTCTATAGCAGAGCTGAGCAGTCTGATCTCCAGATGGTAAGATTCATCTTTCATGCCGGTTTCATCATGCACCCACACAGACGATACGTCTCTCTCTCTCGCTGGTTCTACAGCAGAGTTATTGGAACAGTAAATCATCATGGGGCTGCAGTAGCCACATTTTCATAAAGGGTGAGAGCCAAATATGGCTGATGAAAATAGTTTTATTTATCATCTGGCATGCATGCAAGCTCCTGCACTTTGAACCTCCTGTCCTATGAGAATTGGGAGGTTTGTTTGCTTTTGCAGTTACAATGCAGCCTCACTCTGTATTGTTCAGTTGCCAGGATTGCTCGATGGAGCGATCGGAATGGATCCAGATGTGGCTAACCTCTTAAATGTACAGATAAAATATGCAATGGTTCACGGCAGTGGATGTTTGTTGGTTTCTTTTTTTTTAAACAAAAGAAATGTCTGTGCATTTGCACAGCTAATTTTCTTTAAGCCAAAATGAAATGATCAAATTTCCCTCTATTTTCTTTCACTGCAGAAATGTTTTATATAATAGTATAGCAAAAAAAGGTCAACAAATCAGCTGTAGGCAACACCATTTCATGTACTAACTTAGTACGTCTGTGACTTACAGAGAGCCGTTCTCCCTTCATCAGCTTAGTAGTGAGACAGCAGAGTTACCTTCACTGCCCTCAGGAAGGGAGCATAGCCCTTGAAAGCTAGTCGCAGGTGTATTGAGATGGTCCATTAGAAAATTCTCACCTACAACTTGTTTGTTGACTTGTTTCTACCAATTCTAACAGAGCAGAGTGGAGGAGTAGCCTAGTGGTTGGGGCAAGGTACTTCAGGCCGGAAGGTTGGGGGTTCAAATCCCACTAGAGGACAGCAACCTTGGGCAAGAAGGACTAGGGTTTCAAGTCCCACAGGTGCTCCTTGTGGTCTTGGGCAAGCCACTTAACCCTCTATTGCCCATGTTCCCTGTAAATTAGTTATCTCCAAGTTACAATACCCTGTTCAATGTAATTTCAGTTTGTTCAATGTAAACCACACTGATGCAGAATAGCGCGGTATATAAGAGAATATAAATAAATAAATTTCTCAATTATAAAATCTTCTTCCCTCCCCTTCACCTTGACTGGTCCTCATTTGACTGTCTTACTGTTGCAGATCTATGTGGCCTCCTCAGTTGTAATCGAGACCTGATGTGCCAGCCCCCTTAAAGTCTAAATGCATCATTCACACACATTTAACTCGTATAGGAAGACTTTAAGGAAAAAATTTAGAAAAGAGGTATGTGTGTGTGGAGGAAAAAGGGTGACCAGATTATAGAGCAAAAGCACACGCATTTAAATCATCTAGACAGTAATGAGAAATTCCAGGACTATCCTTGAACTGCAATGAAAGGAAACATAGAAATAAGACCAAATATGGGAGGGGGGGAGGGGGGGGGGAGGGGGGGGGAAGGGACATAAGCGTGGACCACTGTTTCTGTTTACTTAAAATTTAAATGTAAATCTGCTGGAGACAGGAAAAGCATTGCCCTGATGGAGCACACAATACCTGCCCTATTTACATACCTGCTCCAAGAAGCCAAGAAGCCGATGGCAGGATGCTGGGCTGGGTGAACCTTTAGCCCGAAGCAGTCTGACAATTCTTCCATTCATGATGTGATGTGATCTCCACTGTCCCCTTCCCCCAACATTCAGAAACAAATGGAACATGAGATATTATCAGAAACCTCTAATTCTAAGCTTCCCAATTAAAAATAAAATTGTTTGGGAAGAAATAGGGTCTACAGATTTTTGTATTTTTGGCCATAATAAGAACATAAGATATGCCATACTGGGTCACACCAAAGGTCCATCAAGCCCAGTTTCCTGTTTCCAACGGGATACTGGGATTGACAGTTTATCCAGATCTATTAGGTCTATGCTTAGAGCTGAAACCATCTGATAGTGGCAAGGGTTCTGCCTGCTAGCTAGCTGCCTCTGCTGGTCCTACCCCTGCCCACACAGTGGTATACCAATAGTGGGTTGGTAGGGGGCCATGGTCCATGAACACCAAGCCGAGGAAGGCACTGGAGGAGGAGTCGAAGGTCAGATACAAAAGCAAGTCTAGGGCCTTTGTGATGTGGTGTGTGTTGTGGGGGTGCGAATGTAGACGTTGGCTGCTGGGGGCTGGACACACACGATACGCCACTGTGCTCAGACCTCTGATATGACTTACAGCACTCTGCTATAGGTGATCCCTTAAAAACAGCAGGGCTCCAGTAGCAGCAGCTGAACAAGCCTGCCCTCACAGGCACCACAGTGACCCTGCTCCCACCAGACTGTCGTCTGGGAGGCAGAGTCTATGAGTACATGCAAGCAGGCCCGGCCCTGTAGTTGGTTGAATGTGTTGACACCCTAGGCAAACCTTAAGCCTTATGCCCTCTGACTGTCAGAATCTATTGTTTAGCTTTGAATACCTTGCCACCCCCAAGAGGTTGCTGCTGTAGGCAGCAGCCTAGTTTGCCTAATTGTTGGGTTGGCCCTACAGTTTTCCCTTAAAAGGGAAAGAAGAAAAATGTTAATGGAAACACAGTGGTCCTGATACACTAAAGTTGTTCACCTGCTTTGTGCCCAGAGGACAAAACTTTCCTATAAAACAGGCCCTGCATTTAGCAAATGGGGTGAAAGAATACCAGGAGAATTTACGCTAAGAAATTGCAAAACAGACTGTGACTCATCCTTTGCTAGGACAGGAAGGAAAACACAAAAAGGATAAAAACGCTGCTGTGTTGTTTCAAGTGACATGATCGATCATGGACTGCATGAGTGACACTAGAAAGGATTTCTCGGCCTTGAAAGAACTGTCTTATGCCAGGATTGCAGCGCTTGGATCGAATTGCTCAAGCTGGTTTGAGTAGGAGAAAAATGAGCCTAAACGATTAGTGAGAGCTGATATCGCTCCCCTGGTGCGCTAACCACCTGTTTTGCAGTCTTAGTACGTCTGTGCACCAGCAAAGCTGTTTCCTTAGGAATCAAAGCGGCAGCCTGAAGCTGGGGTAAAATTGACACATATGAATGTAATTGATAAAATATACACCAAGATACATGTTCTTAGTGGAATGGCCACAGTTATTCCTACCTCAGAACCAGTATGAACATCGGCACCTATTTTCCCTGGTTTTTTTTCCCCTAAAGTCACATAGGCAGACAGGACCTTCTGGGAATTTTCCTATAGGCCTACTGTTATAAAGTTAGCCCCTATGCGCAGCCTTTTTCCTCCACAGGCAATTTGATGACAAAGCATTTTTGTGCATAAAATCACAGTTTTATGCACATAAATGGCTTTTAAATGTATTTCCTTAATGAGTAGCTGAGGCTGCAGATCTCAGTGGCAGAGTTGCCGAGTTACCCTGTTCAATGACTTTGATTTTAAGCCAGTCCTGGATTCTGACATCATCCTGATGCATTATGGGACCTACCGCACTGGTTCTAAGGGTACAGTCGGGGACTGCAAATATAAAACAAAAAAAATCTCACTCCTGGAAATGGGTAACCTGTCAGCTCTGCAGTGGCAGGTACATGGGACTGATGACTTGGTTCCCAGTTCATTCATCTACACCCTCTCTCACTTGTTCTGTACGTTCGGTTATTTGGGGGGGGGGGGTATAAGCCCTAAGAGTGTCCTGCGAGGGAGGTAGAAGGGGTAATTAGCTTCCTCTGGGGAGGGGATGGGAGAAGTTTCCTCCATGGGCAGGGCCGGATTTACCTTGAGTGAGGCCCTACGCCAACAAAAATTGTGGGCCCCCAGAAAAAATAAAAACGAGATCAACTTACCAAAACAGAAATGGCAATAGATGTATAGAATTGCCTGACATAAAGAGGCAATAGGGACAAAATCAGCATCGGAATTCAAGAAATACATTAAAAAAGACATATTCCAGTTAATAAATTCAAAATAAAAAGTATTTTTCTACCTTCTGTTTGGGCATTTTTTCAGTTGCAATTGCTCCAGTCACTTTCTTCTGGTTTCTTCGTGTCTTCTGCGAGCTATCCATTTGTCCTTCCTTCTCTTTTCCATTCTCTCTCTATTTCTGCTTTAACATACTGATTGTTTCCCTTTTGCTCTTTCCCCCAATTCTTTCCTTATTCCTTTATCATCCATTTAAATTTCACCCTTCCATTTTCAAGCCCCTCTTACTCTCCCAATACCCAGCCCATCATAGACTTTTCTTCCACACAAAATATTTTTCCCCTCTCCATTCTCATTCCCCATCCATTCTAGTCCTCCCCCAAAATCAGTTCCCTTATAGTTCTAGACCCACCCAGCATTCACTCCCTTCTAGTCCCATTCTCCCATGCCCCACATCAGCCCATTTCCAGTCCTATTCTAGCTCTTCATCAGCCCATTTCCAGTGCTAGCCTTCACATCACAGGCCATTTCCAGTCCTAGCCCCCCCCCATCACAGCCTATTTCCAGTCCTAGCCCCCACCATCACATCCCATTTGCAGTCCGAGTCCCCCTGCACCATCACAGCCCATTTGCAGTCCTAGTTCCCCCCCCCCACCATCACAGCCCATTTGCAGTCCAAGTTACCCCCCCCCCATAGCCCTTTTCTGGTCCAGGTCCCCCCCCCATCACAACCCATTTCCAGTCCAAGTCCCCCCCCCATAGCCCTTTTATGGTCCAGGTCCCCCTCCCCATCACAACCCATTTCCAGTCCATGTCCCCCCCCCATAGCCCTTTTACAGTTCAGGTCCCCCCCCATCACAGCCCATTTCTTTCCAGTCCAAGTCCCCCCCCCCCCATAGCCCTTTTCCGGTCCAGGTCCCCCCCCTTCACAACCCATTTCCAGTCCAATTCCCCCCCCCATAGCCCTTTTACAGTTCAGGTCCCCCCCCATCACAGCCCATTTCTTTCCAGTCCAATTCCCCCCCCCCCTAGCCCCTTTCCGGTCCAGGTCCCCCCCCATCACAACCCATTTCCAGTCCAAGTCCCCCCCCCTAGCCCTTTTACAGTTCAGGTTCCCCTCCCCCCCATATCACAGCCCATTTCTTTCCAGTCCAAGTCCCCCCCCCCTTAGCCCTTTTCCGGTCCAGGTCCCCCCCCCAATCACAGCCCATGCAGTCCTTGGCCCCCCCGACCAGCACCGTGGCGGTCTGAGAGGCTTCAGAGGGAGCCGGGTAAGCTCGCGCAAGGCCCCGGCTCCCTCTGTACAGCCGCCAGCGTGAAGAGCCTTTTCCTTCATGCTGGCGGCTGTATCTGTGAAGCCGCGAATGCTGGGAAAGGTTAAAGGGCATTGCCTTTAACCTTTCCCAGCAATCGCGGCTTTACAGATACAGCCGCCAGCGTGAAGGAAAAGGCTCTTCACGCTGGCGGCTGTACAGAGGGAGCCGGGGCCTCGCGCGAGCTTACCCTGCTCCCTCTGAAGCCCTGCAGTGTGTGGGCCGGCCCCAGGTGGGTCCTTGCCAGCTGTGGGCCCTACGCCATGGCGTACATGGCGTATAGGTAAATCCGGCCCTGTCCATGGGGTCTCATCTATTCCTCTTTCCAGCTGATAGGTTGTCTTTCCCCATGACCTCTTGCCGAGTCCTCTTTAGACCTCTAGCTAGCACGGTGAAGATCCTCTGGCCCCAGGAAAATCAGTGTGGAGTCTGTGATGCTACAATGGCCCTGATCCTTTCTCCTGAAGGGCTTCCTGTTAGTAGGAAAATCCGTGTGAGGGATAGGACCACTGCAGACCTATGAGGAGGCTCCTCGGGGCCTATACCAATTTTCACTTCTGTTGTTGCTGTTTGAAGATCTGCTGAGCTTCTCTTGCACTGATCCTGATTTTGGCACCACTGGTCGTGCCGACTCACATACCCTCCAGGTCTGGCCTGCATTTATTCTGCCATCATAAGTGTATGAAGACTTAGGGTAGCTCTTTCAGAAGCTGGCATCTTACGACAAAGCCTACTTTATTGTCCAGGAATGCCAGCCCCTAAAATAATATTCTTAACCTTGCAATAACTGTAATTTTTTTGGAGAGGTGCTTTTTTTTTTTTTTTTTTAAGTGCCTTGAAGTTGATGCTGACTGCTGGAGATTGCTTTAAGCTGCTTGAAAGTCCAATTAGTAGAGTGAACATACTTTTAAAGAATCTACAAATGAAGCTTTAATAAGCAAAAGTTGACGTGGACGGCATTTGAAAAAGCTGGATAGTTGAATGAGTCAAAAGGAGAGGAATTTTGACCATAGTCAACATTAAACTTAAAGTGGTGCTTCAAGTAAAAAAAAAAAAAAAAGGCACCCATCACTAGGACCTCTTGATAAAGGGCCAGAAATTTTTTCCTTTGCCCATGAGATTTTCTAGCAACATCGGAATAAATTCTTATAAGTTGTCCCAGAAATTTCACATTCCATTTAGAGGAAAGCAAATACAATTAGACTAAAATGAATGTAATCAATATGGCGGCATTGTCAAGAGATAGGTAAAAAACCTAAAGAAATGTGCCTAGACAGATTGGTTTCCTCTTGTCAAAAACCAAGAGGTTCTTTAATATCATTCTTATAATTTGATTTAGAAGGTAAAAATATACCCAATGAAAAGGTAGAAGTTTAGTATCTGGAATAACTAAAATGTCTGTTAAGTAATCTTTAAAGAGTTATACCCTCGATATATTCAAATGCTTAGGCAACTTTACCAAAGAAAGATTGTTATGTTTATAGTACAGCAAAATTTTCCATAATCTCAACCTTTCATTGAAGGCTATCTTTTACTAGACAATTAGAAGCAGGAGGTAAAGAGGACATTTAAATGCTACAAGAAAAATAGCCTCTTCGGGGCATGTTTACTAAAGTGTGATGGATATTAGCTATACAATCAAATTTCATGACATAAGAATCCTGGAAAAAGAAGAATGCTGGTGGCCAAGGAGGATCAAAGAGGTGGTAGGGGGTAGTAAGACACTCGTGAAACCTCAGTGGAGACAAAGGGCTTAACATCAACAAAGCATGACAACCTCTGTTTCAACCAACGACTTTTTCCACCTTCCAGAATTTGAGATTGTACAGCAATCTTCTTGCTAAATTCCCTCCCTCCAGGGTTCCTACTGGAGCTTTTCCTGCCTTTTCTCTAACAAACTTTCCTGCCAAAATTCACATTTCAAAATTTCTTTTTTTCAACAGTCTTTCCCTCCAAAATCAAATTCAAAGTTCCCACCTTTTCTTCAATAAACTTATTTATTTATTTATTTTATTTAGTTGTATTTATACACCGTGGTTTACAGTGAACAATAAGTGCCAAAATTCAAATTTCCCACTTCAATTGCCCCAATCCAGTTTTGAGAACCACTATATGTAAGAACAGATATTCACTGTATAACTGCTTGCCGGCCCGCTCACTAGGCAGGCTAGGCAGCAACCTAGGGCAGCAGCCTTTGATATGAGGCACAGTGGCTTTGAGACGCATGGCCTGCCGCTTCTGACCCCTCTGATGCAACTTCCTGTGTAAAGCAAATGGCCTGCCGCTTCTGACCCCTCTGATGCAACTTCCTGTGTAAAGCACATGGCCTGCCGCTTCTGACCCCTCTGATGCAACTTCCTGTGTAAAGCACATGGCCGAAGCACATGGCCTGCCACAGGTACCAAAGTGGCATTTTCACATTGACACCGCCGCCAGCCGCCCAGACGATGGAATCTGTGGCAGCAGCAGTAGTACGGGCGGTAACATGGCATAGCGCAAGGGGCAGATCAGCATGGCGGGGGGATGGAATGGCCAGGGCTCCTGCCTGGGGTGGCAGAAACCCTTGGGCCGGCCGTGGCCACAGCTTAATGGCTGAAATGCCAGTTCCACTTACCAAAATGCGGCATGACCCATAAAACTGCAAAGATCATGATACTAGTTGCGGAAGTCTAAGAGAACATCTTAGAGTTAATTACTCATTTAATCAATTTCATTCCATTTGTGGATCACTTAATGACAAAAACTACCTTAAGTTGTTCACAACAACAGGAGCAAATTGACAAGCATTCCTTTGAAGGGGTTTATTGCTATTAGACTTTGAAGTGAAACAGATCTATTAATTTGTCTTGGTGCCAATGTTCCCGCTAACCTGCGCTAGGTCTGCCGCCAACATTCCTGCCGGCGGGGGGAGGTGCAGAGTGATCGATGCTCTGCCCCTCCCCCCACCGGCAGAGGACCCAGCGCAGACTAAAGGGAACAGTGTGAGGGTGCTGCGTGGCTGAAAGACTTTGAAGGCTCCCTTCTGATGTCAGCAAGATCAAGGAGTGGGTGCCCTTTACACTGAGTGAGGGGAGGGAATCTAGGGCCCTCTTATGATATGGGGCTCTCAATCTGGGTCCCAATGGTCCCTACCTCTAATGGCCCTACTTGTTAAACTCCACTGTTGCCGTTTCTGAACTTGCAAGCTTCTTGTATTCTCTTTTAGTGATGCAGCTTTTCAATCAGTTCTTACCTAGCCTCTTTCATTCATCCATGTCTTGGTTCATTAAAGGAGCTTGTGCTGGTCAAGAGAGATTAAAGATGTGGTTTACAAAATTGGCAATCCCAATTTTCTTCGTACGGAAATATTTATTTTGTTGTTCATTCAATTTATTTTTTATTTATTCTTTTGATTTCTAGGTCACCTGCCTAATCAAAAGCTCCAAGACCTATTGTATGGATTTTTGTGTCCAGTGGTGATACCTAAGATTCATTTGGGCCTAATTATTTCAAGGACTGAATTACTCTCAATTTTTCAAGGGACAGGAAAGCCAGGAAATATGCAGTTTTGTGTCAACCATGGAATTCGCATTACCAACAAAACTAAAAAAGTCAGTAAATTATTCTCACATCTGACTGATTTATTCCTTACCCCACTCACAAGTTCCTGGATTCTGCCCTTCGTCCACTCAGACTTTTTCAAATTTCTTTATGGTTCTCAGGTGCAAGTGGGGCCCAATGTGTCCTTGCAGGAAATCCCGGGCTACGGGCTGGGAAGATACTGGAATTCTTTTCCGTCCAGCCCATTTCCTACTGCATTTACTTTGGCAATTTGCCCAGGAGTCGGTTTTCCTAAAATGAGTAATATACATCTGCTAAGTGCAGCCATTCCCAGAACGCAGGTGTGCAGGAATCAATGATCTTATTTTAAAGGTCATCTCGTAGCTCTGGGACTCTGATCACAAGATGTGGCCATTATAAATCAAGTTGATCCTGGCATTCAGGAAACTATATTACATGATGCAAGCAGGATCCCAAAAGACTCCATAAATTGGAGTGCATAGAAGAACATAGATACATACATGGATGTATTCATGTACGCTATGAGGGTCATTCCCAAACTGAATAGTGAGGATGTACGTCCAGCTTGAACATACATCCCCCCCCCCCCCCCCGCTACTCGCTGGGGACCTATTCGGAAACCTACAGCTCCCTGCACGCATAGGGTCTGTGTGCGGGGAGCTCCGGGTGGGAGGGGGCAGTGACAGGGCAGAGTGTGGACAGAGCAGAGGCAGGCCCATGACCCCAGACATACAGGGTCTATTCTGGTCATGGCCCTTTACGTCTGGCGAGGTCAAGATGGCTGGGGAGCTTATTCCACCTCTGACGTGGAATAAGTCTCCCCAACGATGGCAGGCAGTGATGGAGGACCCCCCCTCAACAGGGGGAGCCACAGCTAGTGGATCCTTGCCACCCAATTCCGGCCCTAGCAGGCCCTGCCGGCAGTTGGGCAGTGGGGAAAAACACTTCAAATGTGTTGCAAGGAATCTGGGGACCTGCATGGTGTCCAACAGGACATCACGGCACCAGGGCTCCAGCAGGAGCATGGGGAGGGGGTTAGCTGGGGGGAGCACAGCATTATTTCATTGGATTTTTTTTATAACACTTTTCACCAGGGCAAAGCAGTATACATTTCAACAGCTTGTACAGAGAACAGTGAGAACTGATATCCAGATTGAACACTTGTAATAATATCTTACTACATAGAACAGAGGAACTTATTTACATAGTGATGCATGTAGTTGAGGGGAGTTAGGAGGGAAGGGGGAATTGTATATATGATCATGTCTTGGCACTCAGAATCGGAGCATAACTAGCCCGTCCAAGTACCCTGATTCTTCTCCTGCGAGAACTTCTAGCTCCTGCAGGTTCAGAATCAGGTGCAAAGCTGGTCTGTCCATATTTTGGATGGCCGGATCGGCCGGATGTCCCCTAATTGTAATTGGTCTCTATGTAAACAGGCTCTGAAGAAGACAAAATTAAAAGGTGTGTACCAAATCAAATTTAAGACTGACAAATTTCCCAAGAAGGATCCCAGAGGTACACTGGACGTTTCGGAGGCATGGTCTTCTTCTTCCTGCTGGCAAGCTCCATCAAGCCATCCTAGTGGTATCTGACTCCTTTGTTGAGGTCAGCTGAGGAACCACAGTACATGACCACAGTTGTACAGTTAAAGGCATGCACCTGAAGGACATGGGAAGATGGAGAGACCTTAGAAGCACCTTTCGAACACCTGAGCAACATCTATTACTACTTCTACTTATCGTTTATGTAGCACTATAAGGCATACGCAGCGCTGTACAGAGACATGTAAGAGGTAGTCCCTGCTTCTAAGGGCTTACAGTCTAGTCAAGACAGACAACACAACTGGGGACTAGGATATATCTAGAGGGATGGTAAGGAAACACATAGGAAGTAAACAGGAGACTAAGGGGGATCAGGATTCAAAAGCAGTCTCATCTGTGTTATTTGGCTATGTGAGTTTCTTCTGGGTTATTGTTCTCTTTGGAGCTATAGATGGAAAAGAGGAAAGGGAAACCCAAGGAATTTCCTGAGGTGAATCTCCAGTCATACATGGCTTAATGGACTTCTCTGTAGTATCAGTCTGATCCCAAGAGTAAGAAAGAGCTACTTATTTCTGGGACATACTGGGATAGATGCCCTTTAGTCTGGTTCCTCTCTCTTCCTGCCTCTTTCACCTGCTGAAACATTGGGCTTGGACTTTGTTGCTTCTTGCCCTGAGGAAGGGTTGGAGGTGAATGAAGATCAAGATTACAATATAACAACCGAGGACGTACAATATGTAATGTACTAGAATGTATATAGTTTTCCCCTAGTTTACCTCCATGTTTAATCCCTGTTCTATGTAAACGACGGCCATATTTAACTGGCCAAGTGTTATATTGTTTTAATGTAAACTGCACTGATGACAAAGAGCGCGGTATATAAGAAATGTTAAATAAATAAATAAATAAGTAAGAGAATATTCCACTTCCTTCAGGTGTTTCTTGGTGGGGTTGTAGCTGTTGTCAAGGGAGGAAAACCAGTTCTGGTTTTCAGGGAAGTACAGAACTATCATCAGATGGGCCTCCTGAAACCAATGATGTTTTCAGGCTACCCTGGGAATGAGGGATCCATACCCAGGAATCCATCTAGGGAAGTCTCTAATTTGGAAATATGG
This sequence comes from Ichthyophis bannanicus, assembly GCA_033557465.1. Lineage (NCBI taxonomy): Eukaryota > Metazoa > Chordata > Amphibia > Gymnophiona > Ichthyophiidae > Ichthyophis > Ichthyophis bannanicus. The sequence goes on along the minus strand of CM066050.1, from coordinate 25,687,701 downwards.
AGCTTGATAGTTAAGATGAGCTACCATATCGGGTTGTCCGTCACAGTTCTGTAAGTTCTCTGGTGAGGCAGCAGAAAAATGATCTCCTTTGATGGGATTATTGAGAACTGTGAGGCACATTGATTGTACTTGAGAACATTGGAAAGGATGGATCATGCAATTCATTCTAACTCAGGTTTTGAATTATCCTGTTCTTTGCATGATTTATCCTTTAGAGATGCTTAAACAATATTTCATTGATATTCTGCATCTAGATGCAAGTTCTCTCCAGTCTATTGTCTACCATATTTTAGGATCAGTGAGGAGGCTCAGGGAACAAGGGGAACTAGATATTGTGGGGCGAGTAGATCTAACTTCTCTGTTGGAGACTTTGATTTAGGAGGCTACCAATAGGGTCAGCTTGGCAGCCTCTTTTGTGATACTCTCTGACAAAGGTAAGGTGTTAAAGTTATTTTTTAGAGATCACCTTTCAGTCTCTCACAGTCATAGGGCATACATATTTCCGAAGACTCTAAGACCCAGTCCTAGGAGGGAATTCTTGCTTACTTCTTAGGACCTTGGCTTTGGATAGCATATTTGGCTTGATTTACCCTTGGTCTGACCCACTATGACATTTTTTATTATTTTATTTAGCAGGCATTTGTAGCCCGCTCCTTCCAGCGATCAGAAGCGGGTAGGATTACTATTGTGAAACTGCCGAATCAAGGCAGGTACAAATATTGTTTACATACAGATTGTCAGAAAAGCACATCATACAGAGTTAACACTTCTTAGCTATGGGGGAGTTCATTTACATATATACATAAATACATATATACAGGATAATCTTCTTGGACACAGTGGTCAGGGGCTGCTCCATCTGTGGGTTTAGTTCAGGTTGAAATGTGATTGGAAAATGTGCGTTTTGAGACATATTGACATATCTTATGTTAATGTTCTTATTTTTCCCCTAAAGCCACCTCCCCTCTTCTGTTTTTTTCTCTACAACATTAGCAAAATTCACCCCTTTTTTTTCTGAACACACTACTCTTATCCACTCTTTAGTCACCTCCCATCTAGACTATTGCAACCTCTTCCTTGCTGATCTTCCTCTCTCCCCTTCAATCTGTTCAAAATTCAGTCGCATGGCCAATCTTCCACCAGTCTCACTATGCTCATATAACCACTTCTTCTCAAGTCGCTTAATTGGCTCCCTATCCATTTCCATATCCAGTTCAAACTTATACTGACCTATAAGTTCATTCATTCTGCTGCTCCTCGCTACTTTTCCTCTCTTATCTCTCCCTACACCCCTCCTCAGGAACTCCACCCTTCTGGCAAATCGCTTCTGTCTGTGCTCTTCTATTGCCAACTCCAGACGTCAATCTTTCTGCTCCATATGCCTGGAACAAACTACCTGAGTTAGTATATCAGGCTTCATCTCTGCTCCTTTTCAAATCCAGGCTGAAAACTCATCTCTTCGAGACTGCTTTTGGATCCTGATTCACGTAGTCTCCTTCTCTCCAACTATGTGTTTCCTTACCATTCCCCTAGACATATTCTAGTCCCCAGCTGTTGTGTTATCTGACTTGACTAGATTGTAAGCTTTGATGAGTAAAGATCGTCTCTTACATATCTCTATACAGCACTGCATAAGCCTCGTGATGCTGTACAAATGATCAGTAGTAGTATTTTTATCTAATTCAGTTCTTCCATTTATTATGAATTTGAAATGCAATCTAAAAATATAACACAAATGTATTACTTTCTACGTATGTTGGTGAATGTATGGAATATTTTCCTTTGTGATTTGTTATAATTTCTTGTTTACTAACATTAAAGTTTAGAAGATTCACTAGACTGAGGCAGGACATAAATTGATCTGCACAAGATCTCACAAAGTTTCTGGCAGCTGGAACTAGAACTTTACTGGGCAGACTAGATGGACCATATTGGTCTTTGTGTTTCATCATTTACTATGGGCCAGATTCTCGGATGCGGGTTGCAGACTGTCCGGGCCTAATTCCCCCGCCGGCTCTCTCCATTAGGACAGAGAGAGCTGGTGAGGGGCGGGGGGTGGGGCAGGATTGAGCTGGGCAAGCCCATCAGTGCCGATTCAGGTCACGGCCCTGTACATTCTGCCAGGCTCATGGGGATATGCTGCTTATTCCACCTCAAAGGTGGAATAAGCATAAAAAAACCGCAATGCGGCCCGGGGACGGGTGTGGAGGGGTCCCCGCCACCTGATCCAGTTAAGGCAGGCCAGCCGTGGGTTGGGCAGTGGGGAAAAAGGGGGCAGAAACCACGGGAGTCAGGGGCACCTGCAGGGAGGCCATCCCCTCAGTGACAAGTGCACACCACTTTCCCGCGGTCCAGAATCGAGTCCAAACGGGCCTGTCTTGCTTGGGGTCATCTGGACGTCCCGGACATGCCCCTACCTGAATCGGGTTCTGTTATGTTACTATGTTAATTCTATCTGCCTCATATTTTGAGCACTAGACCCCTATCCTTAGTCTCATATCCATCTTTTCTGTTACTTCATCTCCTGGATTACTGGTGGACATGTTCACATAGGAAGTAGTACTTTTCCAAAACTTCCAAACCAGGCAGCCTTGTCAACCATTGAAATGATCAAAACCTTTGGATGCATAGCTCATTTTAGACTATCTTGCTTTGACTATCTTGGTTTTGCTTCTGTCCCTCCAGTGTGCTTGCTGTAAAAGATCAGCCACAGGAAAGGGTTTGCCTTGTTTTGCCTGACCATCTGTCGAGTGATCTCCGAGAAAGTTTGAAAAAATAGGGCGTGTGTCTACAATAAAAAGCATACACCTTTTATTTCCCAAAAAGTGAAGTTCATTGTCTGTACTGTTTTTAAAAGAAATGCTCTGGTTGTACACTTTTTGATGTTTAAATTTAGACATATACATAAGGTCTGATTCACCCCCTAAAAAATCAGGATGAAGAACTTCCATTAGAAATATATTTTCTAGGGTGCAGAAAAGTAATCACATCCTGTGTTGACAAATAATGCAGAGAGATGCAAAATATGGAATGTGATGGCAAAGAAAAACCACATGGTAGGTTTGAGTAGCCATTGAACATGTCATGGAAAACACCATCAACATTAGTTGTTACATCTCTTGCTTTTTCCCCATCCTAAATGATACAACCCCCCCAAATTTACATTTTTTTATTAGAGCATGTTAAAATGCCAAAATTAAATGGAAGAGAAAATAAAATAATAGCAAGTAAAATGAAAAGAGAACCAAAACGAAAGACTTTCCCATGCCTACACTCTACTTCAAGGTTCTTCCAGTTTGTCGATGTCTCCTTCCTATGGCAATCCATGAGAAGCTGCTTGATTTTTGGCTTTACTCATTTCCCCAATGCCTTTTTTTTTTTTAAAGAAACTGTAACTACAAGTTTATGTGCATAATAACACCTGGATGCGTTTAGCCTCTGGATCCTCTGAGGAGATATACGGTTACCCTAATTCAGAAGTTAATTGATTCTGCATCTTTTGAAAATAGTTGTGTATTATCATCAGAGATCCAGGAGTGTACTAAATATTTTTACAGTATTTCATACAGGTTGAGGGAGTTATTCCAGCCTCAGATGTCATTAAATACTTTTGAGGTTGAGGGTTGTGTGAGGTGAAGAACAAGACTGTACAGATATGGGTGAAACGTGTTTATCATCGGAGTAGTTGTATTATTGATGTCTTCATGATGATTTTCGTTTCTCATGTGTGCTCAGGCTATGAGAAACATTTTCTTTTCAGGCTGAATATTTCACAAATATCTGCTGATTCAAGATTTTACTTAATATTTGTCCTCCCTAGTCCAAAGATATTATAGACAAATTAATCCCATACACCAATACAATTAATGCATTTAGGAGCCCAGTTACTAAACCACAGTAAAGTTTCATCCTCAATGCAGGTTAACAGCAATTTTTAACACATTAACTGTAAAATATCTGCAGTGATCATAAATGTTGAGAGGAGACATTCCTAGCATGGGAGGAGAACCAACCACAGCGATAATTCATATTAGAATACGTTAGCGCAGTGGCAGATAAAAAAAAAGTAGCAGTTAGTTACACTTTGGGGGTGTAGTTAAACTTCCAGGGTGTCTGCCTGCTTTGCAGTTATTGCGCATTAATGTTAATGCATGTTTAGGGGTATATTTACCAAAATGTGGGACATTTGTGTCCATTCAGCCTACTTGTTTTATTGTGCACAGCCCTGATGCTTCTGCTTGGGCGGTTAATCAAATGAATGAATAAAGACAATATTTATTTATTTATTTAGCTGCATTTATATCCCGCTTTTTGCTGGGTCAAAGCAGTTTAGACAAATAAAAAGGGGGGGGGGGACATCACCATGGGGCCAACAGTGGAGATCTGAACAAGGAGTAACAGTGCTAGACAGTTAAAACTCTTAGATGGGAGCAGGGGGGTTGAAGTAGGAGGAACTGGTTGGGCATTTAGTGAGAGATGTCTGTTTCGGATCCAAGAGATTCATGAAACGGGATGGTTTTTAGCTGTTTCCAGAATGTGGAGAGGTCTCCGTTGTTTCAGATCTGGTGTGGAAGGGAGTTCCAGAGGGAGGATGCATGCAGCTCGAATGCTCTGTTACAGGGAAATAATAAAGGTAAGAATTAGCGCCGATATCCATGCTAGCCTTTGTCCACTTGTTCCTCTGCCATTCCTGCTTTGGAGCTGCGTCTCACTGCGCTAAATGCATGCAGGTGCACATACTGCCACCCATTGAGGAGATGACAAGTGTGCCCACACTAATGGTAACATTCACGGTTAGCATGTGCTAATGACCCCCTTGCTAACCGTGATATGCCATCAGTGCCCACATTCTAACCCTAACCTGTCAAGTCCCTGCCCCATCAAGTGATAACTGGTTAGTGTGGGATTTTACCGCAGTGCCCTGGGTTAACAATGCGGTGCCCTTAGCATGTGGTAAACTCCCTGCTAATGCTTAGTGTGATTTAGTAAAGATACCCTCTAACTGCAGTGCTTCCTTCCACAGTCCAGTAGACTTTCTTAATGCAGATTGCTTAATTTTACTGTATGTGAAATTTATTCTGTACTTTGGCTAGCTGCATTGTTAGAGATTTCAGGTCACAGCTCCGTAAACTAGGCTAAAATCCTTTATGCTTGTTAATTTACAGAAATCATCTATTTATTTTATTGTTTATAGCATATGCTATGCATATGATACGTCTGCAGCGTTTACATTTTCAAAAGAAGCTAAAGGGAACTTGGGGACGTTCTAGCAGCTCCACTGCCTGACCTTTTCAATGCCTCGTTGGAGTCGGGAGTGGTGCCAAAGGACTGGAGAGAGACTCATGTGGTGCCTTTACACAAAAGCGGAAGTAAGGATGTGGTTGAAAACTACAGGCCGGTTAGTTTAACTTCGGTGGTGAGTAAATTATTGGAAACGCTGCTAAAAGAGAAAATAGTGAGGTTTCTGGAGTCCAGCAAATTACAGGATCTGAGGCAGCATGGATTCACCAGAGGCAGGTCTTGTTAGACAAATCTGATTGATTTCTTTGACTGGGTGACCAGGGAGTTGGACCGAGGGAGAGCCCCAGATGTGGTGAATTTAGATTTCATTAAAACTTTTGACACCGTTCCTCACAGGCGACTTATAAACAAACTGAGCACCCTAGGGATGGACCCTAAAGTTACTGCTTGGGTTAGAAATTGGTTGTGTGGGAGGCCACAAAAGGTACAGGTAAATGGAGCTCACTCTGAGGAGAAGGGAGTTAGCAGTGGTGTGCCCCAGGGATCAGTCCTTGGTCAGATTCTTTTTAACATCTTTGTTAGTGATATAGCGGAAGGGCTGTCGGGTAAAGTATGCCTCTTTGCGGATGATACCAAAATCTGCAATACAGTAGACACCAAGGAAGGTGTAGATAACATGAAGAGGGAACTAGCTAAGCTTAAAGAATGGTCTAGAATTTGGCAGCTGGGATTTAATGTTAAAAAATGTAAGATCATGCATTTGGGCTGCAGCAATCCAAGGGAGCAATATAGTATAGGGGATGAAGTACTTTTGTCCACTCAAGAAGAGCAGGACCTAGGCGTGGTTGTGTCTGATGATCTTAAAGTAGCTAAACAGGTAGAAAAGGCGACGACAAAAGCTAGAAGGATGCTTGGGTGCATATGGAGAGGAATGGCTAGCAGAAAAAAGGAGGTCATAGTGCCTCTGTATAAGTCTTTGGTGTGACCTCATTTGGAATATAGTGTGCAATTCTGGAGACCGCACTTTCAAAAGGATATAAACAGGATGGAGTCAGTATAGAGGCTGGCTACTAAAATGGTTAGTGGTCTTCATTATAAAGCATATGAGGACAGACTTAAGGACCTTAATATGTACACCTTAGAGGAAAGGCAGGATAGAGGTTATATGATTGAGATGTTTAAATACCTCCATGGCATAAATGCACAGGGGGAGAGCCTCTTTCAATTGAAAGCATGTTCTGCTATGAGGGGACATGGGATGAGGGTGAAGGGAGATAGATTCAGGTGTGAAATGTGGAAATATTTCTTTACGGAAAGAGTGGTGGATCCGTGGAATAGTCTCCCAGTGGAGATGGTAGAGATGAGGACAGTAACTGAATTCAAAAAAGCATGGGACCAACACAGAGGATCTCTAAAGGAAAAAAGGGGACTGTTGTAGTTGTTGATATGGAAGGACAGACTAGATAGGCCATGTGGTCTTTTTCTGCCATCATATTTCTATGTTTCTATTGCCATTTTATTTTAAAACAAAAGCACATCCCTAATGTTCATTAATGTTAGTGCACTTGTATATCTAGCCACCTAAATGACAAACGATCGGGCTATGTGCGAGAGCCACCTTGTCTTAAAGATGTACTCTTGGTGGCTTGTAATCCCTTAGTATAATGTCATGAACATTATGAAATCTGACACTTTATTGCCACTCTCTCATTTTTTCAGTTTTCCAGGGCCAATATATATCAAGGCTATTTGTCAGGTATTTCTCGTTCTTCTTGTCCAGTGCAGGAGCAATAATCAAAGGAATTTATGCAGGAAAGCTTATATTTACCCATGTAAATCACAAGTTAGCAACCTCCTCTCTCACCCCTGCAACTGAAAACAGCAAGTTTACCTGCTCAAAATAATGGGAAGAGTTAGTTCTGTGAAAGAAAAGTATGTACTAAGCAGGGGATTTTATAAAGCTTTTTCTACGGGTGAATCCTGTTTGAAAGTTTCTTATAAATTGTGCAGCTGAGTATCCGCGGATAGCTATGTCCACTGACAAGATCATGTGAGTGTTCCTAGGGGCATGGTCTGGGAGAAGCAGGAGTAGAGTTCCAATGTGCTCGCATATTCTAAACACTACATGCGTACAGGAAGAGAGAACACACACAGAGCTATGCCTATGAAGATAGACTGCAGCAGGCCATGTACCCTACCCCCACATTACATATACACACAGGCACCCCACCTCCATATTATACACACTCCATCCCACACCACACATACAGGCACCCTACCCTGCACTACACACACTCCACTGCACCCCACATACACACCCAACCTTGCACCACACAAAAACACACTCTCTCAAGATCAACACAAATGTATAAACATCACCAGTCATAGATACAGTCTCACAGCCCCTGCTACCCTAAGGAGACATTTATCATGGCTCTTTGTTCCTCCCCCCCCCCAGAGATGTATTAGTTTGGAAAGAAAAGAAGGGAAACTGCTTTATTTTGTCATACTGTGGGGTATGTTTACTAAACAGCACTAACGTCGCAGCAGCGACGTTATCACGCGATAATGGCGCATTACCGTGCGAGAACGGTGCATTACTGTGCGAGAACATCACGTATTGCGTGATAACGTCGCCGCCGGCATTAAGGCACACAGAGGGTGGAGTAAGGCTCCCCAGGGGCGGAGATAAGGGGTCAATGGGTGGAGAGTGGGCAGTGAGAGGCTCCATGCACACTAACGCCATGAAACGAAGGTCTGAAAATTAGCACCAGTGAAAACCTCGCGCTAGAGGTACATTTGCAGGAGAGAGAAACCATTTCAGTCAGCAATGTGCAGCAAAGGCAGGGAAACCAAGCAAAGTGATAGTAGTGATACATGTGCAGCAACATCATGGTGCCCAAGTATGAGAGGCACTACAGTGAGGCTGCAAATGGGGTACAGGAGGCTTCAGGCGGGACATGCAGTGGGGCAGCTGGGGCACAGGGTGGACAAGGCAGAACATGCAGTGGGGCAGCTGGGGCACAGGGTGGACTAGGCAGAACATGCAGTGGGGCAGCTGGGGCACAGGGTGGACTAAGCAGCTGCCTAGGTGACACATAGGAATGTAGAAGGGGAAAACCAGCAAGACAGCAACTGACCAAGGGCAAACATGTCCACGAGTGTGTGTCCCACAGTGTCCCAGGGACAGTACCCATCAAGTACCCCAAAGGGCACATAACATTGGCAGGCGGTGCTGGGGAGAAGCGTGGATGTCTGTGCAGGAACTCCTACCCCAGCCCAACACCATAGGCAGCCGCCTACCAGCACACTGGATGGCCTGGGACTGCGCACCACCAGCACCAGGGCATGTCAGCATGGTGGTGGAGGGGTGCTGGTGGGGGAGGGGGCAGTGGCATCTGCCCACATCAGACCATGGCCAAACCCCCTTTAGGTGGGTGTCATGCACTGCAACAGACAAGGTCTGTCTGACGAACCGTCATGGTATCCCCAGGGAATGATCTGCCCCTGTGGCAACAGTTTGGTGCAGTACATACAGCCAGTGTGTTCAGGGGCAGAAAGTCACAGGTTCAAGCCCCAGCTGTGGCTCCTGCAGACCATGTCCCTATATTTTACCCACTACTAAACCGTGGTAATAAAGACGGAACCTTTATTGCAGATAAAATAAACACGCCATAAACGCCTATATTTTACCCTACAGAGCACATACACCATAGACATGTACAGTCCCTTGAGCAGAGGTTCCCAACTGCAGTCCTGGAGGGCCAAACACCTTTCAGGTTTCATGCTTTCCCTAAGAAATATGCTTGAGATGCATTTGCATGCACCGCCCCCATTGTATGCAAATATATCCATGCATATTCATTAGGGACAGCATGAAAACCTGAACCATGTTTGGCCCACCAGGACCGGAGTTGGGAACCTCTGCCCTAAGCAGTGGCCAACAGGGGCACAAACACCCACACCCACAGGCTCCACTATCCAAAGCCTCATGGAGAGTCAGCCTGTTGGGCCCTGTGCGGAGCAGCATCTCCCAATACTAGCACCTGCGTACTTTAGCAATGCCGTCCTAAGCTTGGGAACACATTACACATACATCAAAAGGTTGCTATGATTAATGTCAGATAACAAATCCTAAGTTAAACACAATTTGTTGACAGAGATTCATCATAGCAACCTTTCTGATATCTGTGGAGTGTGTTTCATTTGTTGTTTCTGACGGTGTTTACCACCACGGGGAGTGACCCCAACAGTATTGCGTACCATAGCAATGCCTGCACTGTGCCCAGGACTGGTGTGGCGGCCAGGGCTGCCAAAAACCTCTATATTTGCACAATGCTGGCATAGGTGTGGGAGTGTGTGTATGTCTATCCAGTGTTTTGTGGCTGCCTACATCTTACTCAGCCCACACTGCTTGCACTGTTTCCAATGTTAGCCTGCCAATGTGCATAATGAGGAGCAAGGTACTGTGGGTATGGCTCGGACATGACGGCCTGGCCAGGATGCATCTGCACAGGGCATAGGGCAATGGCTGGGACATTGTAGTGCCCGACCACCACCTGCACAGACAAGGTGGCCACAGCATGTCATGCTGGGAGGTCACTCTCACCCTGACTGAGCAGTGACCATGGCATGGTTAGGTTCCCCCATAGTGCTATACAGTATTTCTCTCAAGTGATATCTATGAGTTCCCTTTTCTGGGACCCAATCACTGACATACTTGCTTGGTGTGTGTGCTCACATCCCATTTTTGGGTGCACACGGTTCCTCCAGGAACATGCACTATGTACTAGCTAGCAGACTGTCTGCAGTTAGCATGTGTATGGCTGGAACACCTTGCAGGGTGCAGTGGGTGGAGACTGACTGCGCCCTCTTGTTAGGAACTGGGGAACATTCTGGGGAAAGGAGGGGCTCTTCCGAAGGGATGGGCTTCACCTTAACTGGGATGGAACCAGGCTGCTGGCATTAACCTTTAAAAAGGAGATAGAGCTGCTTTTAAACTAGATATTAGGGGAAAGCCGACAGTCGCCCAAGAGCGGATGGTTCGGAAGAATGTATCTTTGAAGGATACTACCAAAAGCAGAGAGGTTCCACAAAAGAGTAAAGTAGCCCAAATGCCCTCAAGTATGGAGCAGACAGAGCTTAAAGATCCCAAATTACCCATGTCTAACAATAGCCAAATTAATATGAATAAAATACATTCTCTAAAATGCTTGTATGCAAATGCTAGAAGTCTAAAAAATAAGATGGGAGAGTTAGAATATATAGCACTAAATGAAAGGTTAGATATGATTGGAATATCAGAGACATGGTGGAAGGAGGACAACCAGTGGGACACTGTGATACCTGGGTACAAACTATATCGTAATGATAGAGCTGATCAAATTGGTGGAGGGGTTGCTCTCTATGTTAGAGAGGGCATTGAGTCAGAAAGGATTAAAGTTTTGCAGGAAACAAAATCTGCTGTAGAATCAATATGGATTGAAATTCCATGTAAAAGGGGGAAGGCAATGGCAGTGGGGGTGTACTATCGAGTGCCTGGCCAGAATGACCAAATGGATGATGAAATGCTCAAAGAAATCAAGGAAGCTAACAAAAGATACAGCGCAGTAATAATAATGGGTGATTTCAACTACCCCAGTATCGACTGGGTCAGTGTCACGTCAGGACATGCTAGGGAGATAAAGTTCCTAGATGAAATAAATGACTGCTTCTTGGAGCAGCTGGTTCATGAACCGACCAGAGGGGAAGCCATATTAGACCTAGTCCTTAGTGGAACACCAGATCTAGTGCAAGAGATAAGGATGTGGGGGACACTTGGCAATAGTGATCATAGCATGATCGCCTTTGATTTAATTAGTGGAGGAGGGATAGTAAGGAAATCCACAGTACTACCTTTTAACTTTCGAAAGGGAGACTATGATAAAATGAGGAAAACAGTTAAGAAAAAACTAAAAGGAGCAGTTGCAAAGGTTAAAGACGTACATCAAGCTTGGCTGTTGTTGAAAAATACTATCTTGGAAGCCCAGACCAGCTGTATTCCATGCTTTAAGAAAAGTGGAAGGAAGTCCAAAAAACTGCCAGCATGGTTTAAAGGTGAGGTCAGAGAGGCTGTTGTTGCCAAAAAAGCATCTTTCAGGAAATGGAAAAAAGAGCCAAATGACGAAACCTGGAAACAGCACAAGCACTGGCAAGTCAAATGCAAGGCATTAATAAGGCAGGCAAAGGGAGAATTTGAGAAGAAGCTTGCTGCGGAAGCAAAAACCTGAAGTAAAGACCTTTTCAAGTACATTCATAGCAAAAAACCTGTGAGAGAGTCAGTTGGTCCATTAGATGATAAAGGGGTTAAAGGAGCACTAAGAGGCGACAAGGCGATAGCGGAGAGACTGAATGAATTCTTTGCTTCAGTCTTTACTGAGGAAGATGTAGGGATGTTACCCATGACTGAAGTGGTATTTAAAGGTGCGGAAGAATTGAAGGAAATATTGATACATCGGGAAGATGTATTACAACTATTAGATAAACTGAAGAGTAGCAAATCACCTGTGCCGGATGGTATACATCCAAGGGTGTTGAAAGAACTGAAATATGAGATAGTTCACAGATTACTAAAAGCAGGTCTGCTATCATTAAAATCATCTCTAATACCTGAAGATTGGAGGATCGCCAATGTAACACCAATTTTTAAAAAGGGTTCCAGGGGTGATCTGGGAAACTACAGACCGGTGAGCCTGACATCAATACCGGGAAAAATGGTAGAAACCATCATAAAGAATAAAATTACTCAGCATATAGATAGTCATGACCTAATGGGAGACAGCCAACATGGCTTTAGACAAGGAAGATCTTGTCTTACTAATCTGTTATGTTTTTTTGAAGGAGTGAATAATCAGGTGGACAAAGGTGAGTCAGTTGATATTGTGTATCTGGACTTTCACAAAGCCTTTGACAAGGTCCCTCATGAGAGACTTTTGACAAAACTAAAGAGTCATGGGATAGGAGGCAGTGTACTATTGTGGATGAGGAACTGGTTAAAAGATAGAAAGCAGAGGGTAGGGCTAAATGGCCAATTTTCCCAATGGAGAAAGGTGAATAGTGGTGTACCCCAGGGATCTGTGCTGGGTCCGCTGCTTTTTGACATATTCATAAATGACCTGGAAAGTGGAATAACAAGTGAGGTTATCAAATTTGCAGATGACACAAAACTATTTAAAGTTGTTAAAACCCAAGAGGATTGTGGAAAATTGCAAGAGGATCTTGATAAATTGGAAGACTGGGCATCAAAATGGCAGATGAATCCTGTTTATATCCTTTTGAAGGTGCGGTCTCCCGAATTGCACACAATACTCCAAATGAGGTTGCACCAAAGACTTATACAGAGGCACTATCACCTCCTTGTTTCTGCTAGCCATTCTTCTCCGTATGCACCAAAGCATCCTTCTAACTTTTGCCGTAGCCTTTTCTACCTGTTTAGCTCCATTAAGATCATCAGACACAACCACGCCTATGTTCCGCTCTTGTTTAGTGGACAAAAGTACTTCACACCCTATACTATATTGCTCTCTTGGATTGTTGTTGTTGTTGTTAAGTGCCGTCGAGTCGGAGTTGACTCATGGTGACCCTCTGGATAGCTATCCTAAATTGTGTTCGGTCTTCAGTCAGGCGGCTCATTGTTGACAGACTGGTACCCATAGCTGCTGTTATTGTATCAATCCATCTCATTGCTGTCCTTCCTCTTTTGCGTTGACCTTCTATCTTGCCAAGCATGATGTCTTTCTCTAATGATCTCTCTCTTCGCATGATGTTTCCAAAGTATGAATGTCGAAGTCTTGTCATCTGAGCTTCTAAAGAAAGCTTAGGTTTGATCTCTTCTAGTACCGACTGGTTTGTTCTTCGTGCAGTCCATGGTATACACAGTATTCCCCGCCAGCACCATAATTCAAAGGCATCAATTTTCTTCCTGTCTATCTTTTTCACTTTCCAGCTTTCACATCCATATGATGTTATTGAAAATACTATGGTCTGAACAAGTCAAATCTTTGTATGGAGAGAGACATCTCTGCTCTTGAGAATCTTATCTAGGTCTTTCATAGCCATTCTGCCAAGAGCAATGTGTCGTCTGATTTCTTGACTGCTTGTTGCTTCTTTATTGATAGTTGATCCAAGTAGGTTAAAGTTGTTCACGATTTCAATTTCTTCTCCTTCAACGATGAACCTGTTGATTATGCCAGTTGTCATGATCGTTGTCTTCTTTACATTAAGGTGCAGGCCCATTTTGATACTATGTTCTTTGATTGTGAGAAGCAAATGTTTCAGATCATCTTCACTTTCAGCCAGTAATGTGGTATCATCAGCATAGCGAAGGTTGTTGATGAGTGTTCCACCAATCTTCACTCCTCTGTCTTCATTCAATCCTGTTTCTCTGATGATTTGGATTGCTGCAGCCCAAATGCATGACCTTACATTTTTTAAAATTAAAACCCAGCTGCCAAATTCTAGGCCATTCTTCAAGCTTAGCTAGATCCCTCCTCATGTTATCTACACCTTCCTCAGTGTGTACTCTATTGCAGATTTTGGTATCATCCGCAAAGAGGCAAACCTTACCCGACAGCCCTTCCGCTATATCACTAACAAAGATGTTAAAAAGAATCTGACCAAGGACTGATTTTTATTTATTTATTTATTACAGTTTCTTATATACCGCACTATTTGGTATCAGCGCGGTTTACATTATAACATAATGACCATAACAACATGCTGTTTGGTTTTACATAGAACAGGAGTACAAACTTGGATAACAGGGGTGAACTATATACATGAAATATTTACACGGAACAAGATTGAAGACTGATCCCTGGGGCACAACACTGGTAACTTCCTTCTCCTCAGAGTGAGCTCCATTTACCTGTACTCTTTGTCGCCTCCCACTCAACCAATTTCTAACCCAAGCAGTAACTTTAGGGTCCATCCCTAGGGTGCTCAGTTTGTTTATAAGGCACCTGTGAGGAACGGTGTCAAAGGCTTTACTGAAATCTAAATACACCACATTAGGGCTCTCTCTCGGTCCAACTCCCTGGTCATCCAGTCAAAGAAATCAATCAGATTTGTCTGACTAGGCCTGCCTCTGGTGAATCCATGCTGCCTCGGATCCTGTAATCTGCTGGACTCCAGAAACCTCACTATTTTCTCTTTCAGCAGCATTTCCAATAATTTACTCACCACCGAAGTTAAACTAACCGGCCTGTAGTTTTCAACCACATTCTTACTTCCACTTTTGTGTAAAGGCACCACATGAGCCTCTCTCCAGTCCTTTGGCACCACTCCCGACTCCAACGAGGCATTGAAAAGGTCAGTCAGTGGAGCTGCTAGAACGTCCCCAAGTTCCGTCAGTATTCTAGGGTGTATCCCATCTGGTCCTATCGCTTTGTCTACTTTAAGTTGAGCTAGTTTCTCACGAACACAGTCTTCTGAAAATTGTTCAAGATGCCCCTCACTTCTGTTCCTGTTTGTGGGGGTTTTCTGAGGTCCTGTTCCTGGTTCTTTATCTGTGAACACAGAACAGAAATATTTGTTAAGCAATTCTGCTTTATCTTCATCAGCTTCTACATATTCCTCCCCTTCACTCTTGAGTCTGACAATACCACATTTGCCCTTCCTTTTCTCACTAACATATCTGAAAAATGTCTTATCCCCCCATTTTTTTGCATTGGCTATTACTTTTTAATCTTTTCTTTCCTGACTACTTTGCTAGCTTCTCTAAGTTTTTCTTCCTCTCTCTTTGATCTCTTGTATTTCATGAAGGCCTCCCTCTTTTTCTTCACCTTTTCAGCTACTTCTTTTGAAAGCCATAGTGGTCTCCTTTTCCTTTTACCTTTATTTACCATTTTAACAAAAAGGTTGGTTGCCATTAAAATATCCCCTTTCAGTTTTTCCCACTGTTTTTCTACATTCCCCAGCTATTCCCATCGTGCTAACAACTCCCTGAGGTATTGGCCCATCTTGCTAAAGTTAATTTTCCTAAAGTCTAAGACCCTCACTTTTGAATGGATTCTAACAGCCCTAGTCCTAATACTAAACCACACCATCTGGTGATCACTGGATGCAAAATGATCTCCCACTATAACATCAGAAACACTTTCACCATTGGTAAGCACCAGGTCCAGTATGGCCCCTTCACGTGTGGGGTCTGTTACCAATTGCCTGAATAGTTCTCCCTGTAGAGAATCCAGAATCTCTTTACTTCTAGATGATACTGCAGCAGGAATGTGCCAATCAACATCTGGCATATTGAAATCCCCTATCAGTAGCACTTCCCCTTTCCTAGCAATGCTGCGTATGTCTTCAATTAACTCTCTGTCCACCTCTTCCTGTTGTGAGGGAGGTCTGTATATCATGCCAATGCAAATAGATTTCTCTTTCCCTCTTTCTAGTTTAACCCACAATGCCTCCTCTCTCCCTTTTAAGCTCTGTAATTCCAAAGCTTTAATAGTAGTTTTTACATATAGTGCCACTCCTCCTCCCCTTCTTCCTACCCTGTCCTTTCTGAATAAAAGTATAGTCAGGTATAGTTACATCACAGAAACATGGTTCACAGAAAACCATGACTGGAACTGCCACTAAATCCAAGTTGGCCACTCTCAAGAAAGCTTCAACATCAGGAATCTTATTTCCCATGCTAGAGGCATTTATA
Source organism: Ichthyophis bannanicus (assembly GCA_033557465.1). Classification (NCBI taxonomy): domain Eukaryota; kingdom Metazoa; phylum Chordata; class Amphibia; order Gymnophiona; family Ichthyophiidae; genus Ichthyophis; species Ichthyophis bannanicus. Next base: position 25,671,770 of record CM066050.1, on the reverse strand, counting down.
CACACTGCTTTCCATATGTTACCCCTTTTACCCATTTCCATAAAGGTATTTAATGTATCACTTACCTGGGGGCTTTCTTCACCCATCCCCAACAAATCTAGTTTAAAGCCCTCTTCAGTAGATTAGCCATTCGACTACTGAAGATGCGTCGACCTTTCTTGGACAGATGGACGCCATCTCTGCTCTGCAACCCTTGGAACAGCATCCCAGATCCAGGAAACCAAAACACTCTCGATGACACCATCCACGCAGCCATGCATTCATCTCCAGGATACGAGCCTCTCTGTCTTAGCCTTTATCCTGAACAGGGAGGATTGAAGAGAATACCACCTGTGCACCTATCTGCTTTACCCTCCGTCCCAGAGCCATGAAGTCACTTTTGATATGCTCAGAGGGATACCTCGCAGTATCATTTGTTCCGACATGGATTAGCAACATTGGGTAATAGTCAGTGGGCTTGATGAGTCTCAGCAAACTCTCCGTAACATCTTGGATTTTGGCACCAGGCAGACAGCATAACTCTCTGGACATCAAAACTGGTTGGCAGATGGACGCTTCAGTACCCCTCAGAAGAGAGTCACCAACCACCATTACCCTTCGCTTCCTTGTGGTCACTGATTCTGCAACTTTGGGGTTCTTGAGCTCTGGTTCTTTCCTTTCCAGGGATGCTTTCACCTACTCCACTTCCAGGGCTGAATAATGGTTCTTCAGTTCAAGGGCTGGATAAGTTGGATTGGTGATTCTGCAGGCCCTGGTGACTTGTGTCCAACCTTCGTCATTCTGTAGGCACCTATCTTCTCTGCTGGAGAGCTTGGTTGCTGCAAGAAGCATCTCATCAATGTACTTCTCACTGTCTTGAATGCTCTTCAGTCTCGCCACCTCCTCTCTGAGTTCCTCCACTTGTTTCATGAGAGCTTCAGCATGCAGGCACCCTGCACATGGAACTGGTCCTTTACCTGGCATTGGCACCTCTGTCTGAACAGAGGCAGAAGCTGTAATGGATGCAACAGCTTTTTCAATATGATTTTTCCCATCCATTGTTCTGTTCATGGAGCTTAGGTATCTGTTAAAGCAAAAGAGAGAGATTAACCAAAGTACCAGCCGGTTTCCCAGCTGTCCTTTCAGAGAAAAAGTAGTTGAATCTTTTTAATTATATTCAAAATGTGCTGTTCCAAGTCCCTGTGTTTTGTTAATTGGGGAGGTGCCCTATAAAGCAAGACTGCCCACTAGGGGTGGGTGGGAGTTGGGTGGGAGGGAACTAACTCCTGATTAGGTATCAGCAGTTCCCAAGAGCTGAGAAAGTTACCAAAGCAGTTTTAAACCTACTCCACTAAAGAAAATATTTCTCCTCTTAAACTAAAGCACCACAAAGAATGTAATTTTGTTTTAAAAATGTACCATGGCCTATCTAGTCTGAGCTTCCACTACAACAGTCCCCTTTTTTCCTTTACAGATCCTCTGTGTTTGTCCCATGCTTCTTGAATTCAGATACTGTCCTCATCTCTACCACCTCCACTGGGAGACTATTCCACACATCTACCACTCTTTCCGCAATAGGAGGCATTGTTTGCACAGTTGTGCGGTAGGGCGGACTATTAAAAATGATAGGAGGATGAAACAAAACGAAAACCCCAACAAAATGAAATGAAACAAATTGTTTTCCCTGCACAACCCAATGCATGTTAATTCACCCTAACACATGTTATTTTAGCGCAGGAACCATATTATTCTATGGGACCTAGTTACCAATAATTTGCATTAGCATTAAAGCAACCTTAGTAACCAGCCCCCTTAGACTTGTATTCTGAATTTAACCATAGAAAATAACTGGCAGAAAATGAGTCTGGGCTAGATGCTGAAATGTATTTCCACACCGCCAAATGGCATTCATGACAAAGGGACAGATGGAAAAAGACTTATTTAATGTCATTTCATTTATTTCTCTGAAACCACTTTCCCAGTATGCAATTATTGCCCAACATGGTTTGCAAAAATAGCTTAATTACGGTACGCAATCAGGGAAGGTGTGACTGGATGCCTTAAAATATATTATTCAGCCTCTGGCCTCCTTCCCCCTCTTCAGAGTACAAATGGTTTCAGAAATGTGAACTCTCTCTCTCCAGGAAAACAATCTAGGAAAACATGACCTTAGCCAATACATTTAAAACCATTTTATTTATCTATACTGCAGGTAGAGTTATTCCGTTGCTGGGAGGATTTACTGCAATTCTGGATCTATCCAGAAGATTACCAATATCAATGGTAATAAGAAGGCACATTGATTAATGGTTTGGAGAGCAGCTACTGCTCTGCTTGAGACAATGGCATTGTAAATATCTTAGCACCAGAGATTAACAGGACTACAGTGAGTAAATCTCTTTGGAGTAACTGTTGTAAATTTTGTGCACTCATATCATCTGTTGTGCACAAAGAAAATATTATTCCAAACCAGAGTAATTCTGAGGATGCTGAGCTAGACGAGCAGTTTTGTGCTTGATGTCATTGGAGCTGGATAAACTGAATAGTAAGTTCTAATATAAAAGCAGGCTAAATTCTCATTTTCTCAGCTTAGAAAAGATTTAGAAAACTTGGTACAAGAAAAGAAGAAGAATGTGCTTTCATGTCATATAAAATTAGATGTTCGTTAGGGCCTTTGAAGGTGAAGAGTAGTATGGGGAAGGAGAGTTGAATGGGGGGAGGGAGGAGGCCGATGGGATGAAAAGAGGCTTTTTATAGGATTTAATTAATAGGGTTTTTAAGAGTCGGTAGGGATGGGGGGAGAATAGGGGATTTCATTTTGTGAGTAATGTAGTGAGCTCTATACAGTCCTTTTCCTTCTGATATACCTCAGGGAAGCGAGAGAAATCCATATTGCAAAGAATGAAACTTCAGGTATAGAACTACTTACAATGCACCACGTCGAGATCATAAGAACGTAAGAAATGCCATACTGGTTCAGACCCAAGGTTCATCAAGCCCAGTATCCTGTTTCCAACCGTGGCCAATCCAGGTGACAAGTGCTTGTCAAATTTCCAAAAGGAAGCTTCCATGCTGCTTATCCCCAGGCTAAGTAATAGATTTCCCCCAGTCCACTTTAATAATGGTTAATGGACTTTTTCTCCAGGAACTTGTGCAAGCCCCTTTTAAACCCAGCTGCACTAACAGGTTTTACTACGGTATATCCTTTGGCAATGAATTCCAGAGTTTTATTACACACTGAATGAACATAAGAGCATAAGGACATAAGATATACCATACTGGGTAGTCTAAAGGTCCATCAAGCTCTGTATCCTGTTTCCAACAGTGGCCAGTCCAGGTCACAACTACCTGTAAGATTCACAAAAGACTGACAGATTCCACACTGTTTACCCCGGGATAGAACTGTAGTCCTAGGACTGATCTATCAAGGTCTATACGGCAGTGAATTTCCCGATAATGCAGCATAAGTGAATTCTTGTGAGCAACGGGAGATTACTATTCATTGATTCCCACTGTATCTGACATCAGCAAATGCTCCACAGGAACTTCAGGATGAACCACATTTAGGCTCATTCCAGAAGATAGTAAAGCCCTAGCTTTTTTTGTCAGGCTTTTGGTCTCGGTTAAAGGTTGGGGTGGATGGATGGGGTTTTTTTTGAGGGGGGGGGGGTATTTCTGTTTTTGTGAATGTCGTTTAGCTAAACTACTTTAATTTATTTTGCAATCTGCTGAGAATTCAGTATTTTCTGTATATTTGTGGAATAGAAATATTATAAGTAAATTAAGAATGGGCTGTTGTTTTTGGGGGGCAAGATGGCAGCAGGCAACTGACCTCTGGTTGCTGTGCTCCAAGTTTGTTCAAGTGATTGTGCTGTTGCCGAGTCTCTCCCTCGTTTATTATGGGGTGGAGAAAAAGGAAGCAGGCTAGTCTCCCCGCTTCTCCACCTCAGGCTTCCTTTTTGACTCAGCGGACCCTTGAACATTGTGGATTTTCAGCAGTGGGGTTTCAAGCAGCGTCCTTGACAGCACGGTTTGGAGACCTTGAATCCATGCTGGGCGCTTCAGGAGTTAGTTTGTCTCCTGACCAGCGGTCTCCTCCAGCTCAACCCGGAAATGATATCTCTCCGGGTGTGGTTTGTGCTCAGGTGCTGCCAGGAGGTCGGGAGAGCACCCCACTACCCGACGGTGAGAGACAAATGGTTCAGCGGCTGGCTTTGGACTCTGGAGGGGAGAGATTGCCTGAGAGTTGGTTAGCAGCTTTGTCTGTGTGTGCGGATTCTCTACGGCAGCTGGAGCCTGGAGGTCTGCAAAAGCCAGTAAATTTAGTGCTGGAGAAACCTGCAACTATTACTTTGGATGCGCTGTGGGATGCCATCTCAGCCCTGACAACTTCCTTATCTACGGTTGTGGGTTTTGTGAGTTCTGAAATGGTTAGTGTGAAACTGGAAGCGTCTAAAAGCCATGAATTACAGACTGCCTCTCTGTTTCAAGTTAATAATGAGATTTCTTGCCTTAAAGAGGAGCATGTTGCTCTGATAGAAAGGACCGTGTTAACACGTAAAACTGAATACCTGGAGAATCTCGCTCGTCGGAACAATCTTCATCTGCTTAACTTTCCGAGATCCCCCTTATGTCACCAGTAGAGATGGTACGTAAATATCTGATGGAAGTGCTTAGAATTCCCATGGAACATCTACCTCCTATTACGAGAGCACAATATCTGTCCGTTAATATCTTGGAGGCTAAGAGGAAGAATGCTGAGGCCTCTGTGAGTGGACTGGATGACTTAACAGGATTTCTAGAAAGTTCTTTAGATGTAGTTACAGAGAGGACTACCATGCTTGTAACTCTGGCTTTGGAAGCTGACAGAGCTTTAATTCTTCGATCTTTTTAAAAAAATATTAATGAGTTGTTTTTGGGAGCAAAAGTTTGTATATTTCCTGACTTATCACGTGCCACCCAGTTAAAGAGGAAGGATTTCCTGGCTCTTCGATCCAGGAGCACCTCATTGGGTGCTTCTTTTGTGTTGAAATATCCATCTAGATGTTATGTTTCTTATCAAGGGAAAACGTTCCTGTTTTTTGACCCAAAACAGCTCTTAGAATTTCTTTGTGTGAGGGAAGAAATTAGGGTCGAGGTGGGCCCCATTACGGATGATGCTTAAGTCTTGGCTTGCTGAAATGTATATCTTCTTTTTCCTTATGTTTATACCTTAGTTGTGTTCCTGTAAAAGGGTCTAATTAGGGGATTGATATTTCCTGTAGCCCCCTCAATTTTTATTGTGGGCTAATTTAGGAATGATTTATTTCTTATTTTGTGAACTATACGCAAGTATTTTATGTGTATTTCCCGTATTTCTTTATTTCACTTAATGTAATTACTTGAGTGTTATTATAAACTGCCAATAAAGAGTAAATGAAAAAAAAAAAAGAATGGGCTGTTAACTGCCCTCCAGAGATAAAGACCCTTGTTAGCTGGGGGAAAATATTATTTGCGCTATCTACTTGTAATATGCAATAGCAAATAACCTTCAGAGCAGTGATTCTCAACACAGGCCTTCTGGCTCATCCAGCCATTCAGGTTTAGTTATTTATTTAGAAAAAGTTCATGGCCCAGACGGGTTTCCAGGATAATTACAATTTGTTATAAATTGCTATGATAAAGTGTTTTGTTGAAATGGAGGTTAAGTAAATGGGCAAATAAAGAAATAAATATGCCTGGGACATATATTTTCACAGAATGGACGCAGTGCAGGCCAACATTTCTCATGCAGATTTAGAGTGGCTGGGTTGTTTGAGGACTGAGTTTGGAATATGCTGTCTGTGAGACTGGCAGTCCTATGTCTTCCTAGATATTGTTACACTGAAGATTCCTCAAGGCCATATCCATGAATAAAATGCAACATTAAACCCCAGACTGTACGATACTTGCCCCACCACCTCATCACTGCTCCAGCTAAGACTGTAAGTAATTTGCTAAAGATCGCCTGCAAAATTCCTGCTCTCCAAGCACTCCTACTGACGACTAGGAAAACCAGTTGAGTGGAAGCAGTTGAGTGTAACGTTTGAATGTATTTAGAGTGCTAAATTGAATGTATCCTTTCCCCCCACATCTCAGGCTCGATGTTGCTGTACACATCTCTGCAATTGCAAAACAAATAAGTGGCTTCTCTCAAGAGGATCCATTTAATGAATCACAGAAGTACAGGATGTAAGAACGCGTCCACCCTGTGACCACAGAAAGAGTACAGGGCATAGCCGTGATTCAGATTCTAAGGCTGTGTGTTAACGTGCTGAGTTTTATGTGCATGGAAGAAGCACAAAAGGATATTGCTTGGTGCTACCCCCTCCCCCCAATATAATCTGAGTCTTCATTCACAAAGGACTTTTCTCTTTTCTGCGTCTAAGGAAAGGCTGTTTCCAGAAGAAGGATCTTCATGTTTAAAAATCTATTTGATGAAAGTAAATATGAATGAAGAAATCGTCCCTCATGTTCCATACTAAATGTCGCTGTCACTCTGACATGAATATTTTGTTCTCTTTAACATTTCTACTTTCTTTGTGAGACTCAATGATCATCTTTTGCAACTGCATTTTTTCCTGGGCAATGCCCCTTTTTCTTTACCCCTCCCCACCTCAATCAGTCTCCAGAACGTTCTGTTTGCTGACATTTCGTTGTCAATATACTTCAAACCAGGTAAAGAATGGCAAACTATGATAGTGCTCAGCTAGCTTCATTCAGTACTGTACTTCTAATCAGCCACCAGGGGTCTCCCAAGAGCATGATTATTATTAATCATTTATAGAGCGCTATAAGGCGTATACAGTGCCGTACGGACATGCAAGTAGACAGTCCCTGCTCGCAGAGCTTACAATCTAGAAGACATATAGTACAATACAATACAAGAAATAAGGGCAATAAGGTGATGAAACACAAGGGAAGGAGACTAGAAACCAAAGGCGGCCTCAAAGAGGTGCACTTTGAGCATGGACTTGAAGAGGGAGAAAGAGGAGATTTGACGTAAGGACAGGGGAAGCGTGTGCCGGACAAAAGAAGCAGCAAGGTGAAAGGAATGAAGCCTGGAGTTGGCACAAGAAGAAAGGGGCACAGAGAGAAGGAAGGCGGAATAGAAACAGAGATCACGAAGAGGGGTATAGAGAGAGAAGATAGATAAGGAGGGGCAGCAGAGTGAATGCATTTATAGGTCAGGAGAAGAAGCTGGAATTGAATACGGTGGCAGAAAGTGAGCCAGTGAAGGGATTTCAAAAGAGGAGTTATGTGAGTGTAACGTGACTGGCAGAAAATTAACCATGCAGCAGAGCATTGAATAGATTGAAGAGGGAAGAGATGGCGCTGAGGAAGACCAGCAAGGAGGAGGTTGCAGTACTTAGATAGGAGGTAATTAAGGAGTGGACAAGAGTTTTAGTAGTGTGATCAGAGAGGAAGGGCTGAATATTTTTAATGTTAAAGAGACAGAAATGACAGGTTTTAGCAAATTGTTGAATATGTGAGGAGACTGAAAGAGAGGAGTCAAAAATGACCCCAAGGTTATGAGCAGAGGAAACAGGAAGAAGAAGAGTATTATCAACAGAGATGGAGAAAGGAGGAAGAGGGGAGGATGGTTTAGGGGGAAAAACAAGCAGCTTAGTTTTAGCCATATTAAGTTTCAGTCATTGGTGAGTCATCCAGGCAGCAATGTCAGACAAACAAGTAGAAATACATGTCTGGGGTGCAGGAGAAATATCAGGTGAAGAAATATAGATAATCATCCTCATAAAAATGATACTGAAAGCCCTGGGAAGAGATGAGGGCACCAAGGGACTGGGTATAGAGAGAGAACAGGAGTGGACCAAGAAAAGATCCTTGGGGTACATCATAAGAACATAAGATATGCCATACTGGGTCAGACCAAGGTCCATCAAGCCCAGTATCCTGTTTCCAACAGTGGCCAATCTAGGTCATATGTACCTAGCAGTTTATTTATTTATTTATGTATTTAGCTGTATTTATATCCTGCTTTTCACCAGGTCAAAGCGGTCAATTGGGGGATACATTTAACACGAGGGGATATGAGACACATACGCTAATACTTACAGGGAACATGGGCAATGGAGGGTTAAGTGGCTTGCCCAAGACCACAAGGAGTACCTATAGGACTAGAAATCTCAGTCCCTCTGGCCTGAGATTGCTGTCCCCAGGTGGGACTTGAACCCCCAGCCCTCTGGCCTGAAGTACCTTGTCCTAACCACTAGACGACTCCTCCCTGTGTCTTTTGGGGAAACTAGACCAGCTTCCCCAAAAGACACAGGTTCCACAATGCTTGTATTTGGGTCAAGCATTGATATCCTGGGTCCCTTCTTAATAATGGTTTATGGACCTTTCCTCCAGGAACTTGTCCAAACCTTTTTTAAACCCAGCTACACTAACAGCCTTTACTACATCCTCTGGTAACAAATTCCAGAGTTTGATTACACGTTGAGTGAAAAAATATTTTCTTTTATTAGTCTTAGTTTACCCTGTAGCTTCATTGCATGTCTCCTAGTCTTTCTATATTCTGATAACGTAAACAATCATCTGAGAGAGGGATGGCAGAAGAGGAAGTACCACGTGAACAAACACTAAAGGAGCGATTAGAGAGATAGGAAATGAACCAGGACAGGACAGAGTCTCTAAAATCAAGAGAGGATAATGTGACGAGGAGGAGTATCAAAGGCAGCAGAAAGGTCAAGAAGAATAAGAACTAAGTAAAGGCCTTTAGTTTTGGCTAGGAACAAGTCACTGGAGACTATGGTAAGAGACATTTCAATGGAATGAAGAGGACGAAAGCCAGACTGAAATGAATCAATGAGGGAATCTGAGGAGAGAAAATCAAAGCAGCGACAAAGAACAGCACGTTCAATGAGTTTGGAGATAAAGGGGAGAAGGGAGATGGGACGATAATTAGAGGGAGCAGTAGGGTCAAGAGAGGGTTTTTTGAGAAGAGGAGTGATCATAGCATGCTTATAAGCAGCAGGGAAGGTGGCAGTGGAGAGAGAAAGGTGGATAATTTGAGAAATGGAAGGGATAATGGAGGATGAGATGGACTTGAGGAGATTAGTGGGGATGGGATTAGAGGAGAAGGTAGTTGGCTTAGCTGATTTATTTATTATTTATTTATTTATTACAGTTTCTTATATACCGCGCTATTTAGAATCAGCGCGGTTTACATCATAACAAAACGACCATAACGACAAACTGTCAGGTTTTACATTGAACAGGAATACAAACTTGGATAACTGGGTTAACTATATACATAAACTATCTACACTGCAAAAGAAGAATGGAAGAATGGAAGTTTCCTCATCAGAGATAATAGAAGAAAGAGTGGGAGAATTTGTGGGGAAAAGTTGAAAATGGAGAGTGGAAAGAGGAGCTGAAGAAGAATTAGTAGGGAATTGAAGAGAAATTTTATTGACTTTATCATGGAAATAGTCAGCAAGGTTTTTGGGCTCAAAGAGAAGGAGGAATTGGAGAAGGAAGTGCCTTAAGAAGAGAATTGAGAGTGGAGAAGAGACATTGGGGTTAGAGGTCAGACTGTCAGTCAAATGAATAAAATAGTTTTGCTTTGCAAGTGAAATTGCAGACTGGAAAGAAGTAAGCATGAATTTAAAGTGAAGAAAATCAGAAAGGGGAGAGATTTAAGCCAAGCACGTTCAGCAGAACAGGCACAGGAGCATAGGTAGCGGGTAGTAGAAGGCAGCCAGGGATGAGGTGAAGTACACTTCACAGAACGTACTAGTGGATGAGCAAGGGTATCCAGAGTGAAGGAGAGAATGGTGTTATAAGAGATTATAGCCTTATCGACAGACTTATAGGACAAAGAGGAAGAAAGAAGAGAAACGACGGTAGTTGATAGAGACAGTGGATCAATAGCATGAAGATTCCTAAAAAGATAGGAGGAGATAGGAAGAGAATGAGGCGGGGAGTGATGAAGAGAGAAGCTTAAGATAGAGGAAAATTAGAGGGTAAACAATTAGAGTAGAAAACGAGGTCAAGGCAGTGACCAAGCTGATGAGTGGGGAAGGGACAGCAAAGTTGGAGGTTGTAGGAGGAAGTAAGGGAAAGGAGTTTAGAAGCATATGAGTCAGAGGGGATATCAATGTGAAAATTTAAATCACTAAGAATAATGGAAGGGGATAAAGAAACCAAGAATAAGGAGAGCCAAGAGTCAAAATCTGTGAGGAAGGAAGAAATGGGCTTGTCAGGAGGTCCAGTCAGACGTAGCTCTGGCCAAACAAGAATACTACATCCATCTGACTAACTCTTGCCTCTGATCCTCGCCGTCTCTTTAATACCCTCAGTTCTCTCCTCAAGGTGTCCCCACCCCAGGTCCCACCCTCCCTTTCTACCCAAACCTTGGCCGACTACTTCCATGACAAAATCCCCAAGATCACCCTCCAATTCCCTACTTGTAAAGGAAGGGGATAGAAAATACCAATGGAGTGGTATTCAAAGGAGGGGGAGGTGTGGGACTGAGGTAGGAGGAGGGGTTGAAATTGGCAAGAGGGAGAAAGTAGAGAGCCAACACCACCACAGCGGTTAGTGGTACAAGGGGTGTGAGAGAATTGGGAGCCACCAAGAGAGAGGCAGCGACAGAAGCAGTGTCATTGGGGAGCAGCCAGGTTTCAGTAACTGAGAGCAGAAGAGATCATGGGCGAAAGAGAGTTTATTGGAAATGGAATGGACAGTCCATAAAACACAAGTAAAAAGGAGAGAAGAGGGGGAAAGGAGAGGGATATGGATGAGAGTGTGTTGGTGTAGAGAGGAAGAAGGGGGGCCAGGACTGGTACTTATGTCACCAGAGAATAAAAGGAGAGAGCGAGGGAGAGAGGAGCAGCATGATGGAAACGAGAATGAGGGAGTGAAAGTGAGGAAGGAGAGGGTAGAGTGCAAGGGAGGAGATGTGGAAGAGAGGACCATGGAGGAAACAGGGATGGTAGGAGAATGGAAAGAAAGAGGAAGGGATAAAGTTTTATGGAATGAGGGAAAGAGATTGGGAAGGAGCAGAGAGAGGAATGCAGAATTAAGACAGGCCATAGGTTATAATGAAGAGAGATAGCAAGAAAATGGGAGCTAACGCATAGGGAAAAACCCCAAATCACAGAAGTCATTGAAAGTTAGACCCGTGGTTGATGTCAAGGTTACTGACACAGCATAGGAGGTTGTGTTACTCTATGTACAGGTACAGGTAAATGGAGCTCACCCTGAAGAGAAGGAGATTACCAATGGTGTGCCGCAGGGATCTGTCCTTGGTCCGATTCTTTTTAACATCTTTGTTAGTGATATTGCAGAAGGTCTGTCGGGTAAGGCTTGCCTCTTTGCGGATGATATGAAAATCTGCAATAGAGTAAACACCCAGGAAGAAGTAGATAACATGAGGAAGGATCTAGCTAAGCTTGAAGAATGGTCGAGAATTTGGCAGCTGAGATTTAATGCTAAAAAATGCAAGGTCATGCATTTGGGCTGCAAAAATCCAAGGGAATGGTACAGTGTAGGAGGAAGAAGTATTTCTGTGCACAAAAGAAGAGCAGGACCTGGGCATGATTGTGCCTAACAATCTTAAAGTAGCTAAAGAGGTAGAAAAGGCAACGGCGAAAACTAGAAGGATGCTTGAGTGCATAGGGAGAGGAATGGCCAGCAGAAAAAAGAAGGTGATAGTGCCTCTGTGTAAGTCTTTCGTGAGACCTCATTTGGAGTATTATGTGCAATTCTGGAGACCGCACCTTCAAAATGATATAAACAGGTTGGAATCGATGCAGAGAGTGGCTACTAAAATGGTTAGTGGTCTTTGTTATAAAGCATATGAGGACAGACTTAAGGATCTTAATATGTATATTTTAGAGTAAAGGTGGGGTAGAGGAGATATGATAGAGATGTTGAAATACCTCGATGGCATAAATGCACAGGAGAGCCTCTTTCAATTGAAAGCAAGCTCTGCTACATGGGAAAATAGGATGAGAGTGCCAACTCACCTCCGGTTAGAATCATCCTATCCTCAGTTTAAGTCGTTGCTCAAGACTCATCTTTTTCAGAAAGCATTTGACCTCTCCCCTGAGGCCCTTCCCTGAGTACTGCATGTCCCTGTCTTTTGTCCTGTCTAAAGCCACTTTCCCTTACCCTTGTCTTTAAGGTATGTGTTGCCCGGCTGGGCTACCCTGTTTTATGATTTGTTATTAGTGTGTAGTGCCTCTGTCCTACTCTGTTCCCCTCTTTCCTGTCTATTTTTTGGCGTTCTTTTTCTTGGTTTGCAGTGGTTAACCAGTTTTTATTGTACACCGCTTAATGTTCTTACAACAGCGGTCTATCAAATACTAATAAAGATAAAGATAAAGAGTGAAAGGGGATAGACTCAGGAGTAATATGCAGAAATATTTCTTTACGAAAAAAGTGGTAGATGCATTGAATAGTCTCCAAGTGGAGGTGGTAGAGATGAAGACAGTATCTAAATTTAAAAAAGCATGGGACAAATGCAGAGAATCTCTAAGGGAAAAAAAGGACTATTGTAGTAGTTGATATGGAAGGGTAGACTAGATAGGCCATGTGGTCTTTTTATGCCATCCTGTTTCTCTGTCACAGATGATGTTAGCAACAGGAATGTCCTATGCTCAGTGGCTCCATGGGATGGACATTGTTCCACAACAAACAATATGGTCCTCTCAATGTATAATAAGCAACTATAGTCCAGGGAAGAAGGCAGTACAAAGACCTTAAAATTCAGCTAACTTGCAAATTGGCGACGTGCTGATGCTCCTGTATGTGTCTTCTATGGGGGATACCACAATGGATTCCAGAGGTGGCGTGGAGACGTATTGGCCAATTTAGTCGACCTGGTCACACTAGGGCCTGCGCCTAAGGTCCATACCAAAGGGCCCTCTGGCGAGGCCCTCAGGCAAGGGCCCACCACGCATGGGCACCTGAGTGTGCTGGAATTCAAAAGATGCAGCAGGTGTCTGATTGGCTGAGAGCGGTGAGGAGTGTGGAGGAGTTCACCCTCTTGCTCCCTTCTGCCTCTTCCGATTGGACTGGCACCTGAGTGTGCTGGAATTCAAAAGATGCAGCAGGTGTTTATCGATGGGTGTTCCTCTGACTTGGCTTCAGAGACTACTTCAACCCCTGCCATAAGGCATTTATTTAGCATTACTAGACGTAAGCAGGCTATATACATTGTCATGAGGCTGGTACTAATAAAGATGCAAAGTTGAAAAGAAACCCTGTTTCTCACAGAGATCTAGATGTGCAATTACTTCAAAGCACAGCTAGAGGGGGCAGGAGTGATCATACAGAAGCTAATGAGGCTAGGAGATCTAACCAGTTGCACCTGGGAATGAGCCCGGGAAATTCAAAGAGAAGATCCCTTTATAAGCAGAAGTTTAATTCTAGCAAAGCAGAGTGGGAGAGAAAAAGCCAAGCAGTAAGGAGCACGGCTGCAGAAAGGGAAGCAGCAGAACAAGGAGCAGAAGGACTTGGAGAAGGAACAAGGAGCACGGCTAAGGAAAGAAGGAGAGACCCGAAGGAAGGAATCCTCCTTCAGCAAGCCCAAGGGAACAGAATTCACAGAGGTGGAGTTCACAGGGGCCAAGCTACCAGAGCAGCTGTTCAGAGGGAGTCTGCTGGGGAAAGCAGTCAGGCTGGAGAGTGTGCCACTCCCTGCTCAAGCAACATTCCTGAGTCCAAAGCTGAGAGACGTATCCAGAGAACCAGGTTTGGAAGAAGACCTGCAGTCACTGGAACCTGCTGGTCAAGTTTTACCAGGTACTCGAGGAAAAGGAGTTTCTAGCAAAGCTACTTTACCACTGAAGCATAGAGCTGAATCCATACCAGGTTTTGCTAAGCTGCCAGGAAGCACAGCACTGCCCAGAAGCTACCGGCAGAAAAACTGTTGCAAAAGAGACGTTCTTGGGAGAGAAGGCTCCAGGGAGTCCAGCTACAGAAACTCAAGGTATGAAAGCTTTATTCCTGCTAAAGAATGCTTAACTCCTAGAAGCACTGCTAAAGCAAATACTCCCTTTGTAAGAAGAAGGAAGAAACCAGAGTGGTTTCAAGAATTACCAAGAGAACTTAAAACCCAGTCTTATTGGAGGCAGGTCAGTGGAGACAGTCCATGTAAAGCTGTGACAGCCAGGGACAGTATTTACTCCACGGGGGAAAGTAGTGAGGCAGAATCTATGGACGTAGAAGAGATAAATGCTATTCCCATGCCTCAGGAAGAAGATATGGAGTGGAGGAGTGGCCTAGTGGTTGGGGCAAGGTACTTCAGGCCGGAAGGTCGGGGTTCAAATCCCAATAGAGGACAGCAACCTTGGGCCGGAAGGACTGGGGTTTCTAGTCTGTTGGGATATTTTTGGCTTAGGGATAGTTCTGCTCCTTCAGCTGCTATCTGTGACTGTAATCATGTGGGAGACAGGGCCCCACAAGTCCCACAGGTGCTTCTTGTGGTCTTGGGCAAGCCACTTAACCCTCCATAGCCCATGTTCCCTGTAAAATAGTTATCTCCAAGTTATAATGCCCTGTTCAATGTAATTTCAGTTTGTTCAATGTAAACTGCACTGATGCAGAATAGTGCAGTATATAAGAGAATATAAATAAATAAAATATGGATTGTGGGTTGTGTATGGCTACTAGCCTAGAGTCTATAGCCACCGTGTAAATAAGAAGAAAACTTGTTTAATTGTTTTGTTTGGAATGAACTGAATTCCTCTATTTTCCTTGGCACTAATTGTGAAGCTACTAATAGTTAGTCCACCTGTTTATTACTGGAACCTTTTCAAACAAAGGACATTCTTTGATTTCCACTGTCTTAAAGAACCCTTGCACAGAGGGGAAATAAAAGCCTTGTTTCCCTACACTCTTGGCTGAATTATTATGTGCACACAAGGAGCTGAAAATAGATAAGACCAAACTCCATTTTTGGCCTTACATTACACCACGCTCCTTAAAAATAAATATATCGTGGAGCATGCCCTTACCGCCCTTGGCACTAGGGTCTGCCACCATGACAACATATAGGAATCCATCTCTGGTTCATGGAGCTTATGATCAGGACAGATGAGATAAGAGATTTTGGGTTAAAATCAATAAGGTTCCAAGGTAAGAAGGAACAAGAGCTGGGATGTAAATCTAGAGCCCTCGCTTACTATGTCAGCAAAGTCGTAACTTAGAGGGTTGCCAAGCTTTTTTCTCTTTTTGGTGAGGGATGGGGGGAACAGGAAAAGGGAGTCAATTGCAAATAATGCGGCATTTTCTTGAGATCAGAAACCCGGTATGTCTGTTTCAAAAGTATTCATGCCAAACAAACATGCCTTACTCCTTTCAGAATGCATGGAGAGATTGAGAGACAGCTAAAGTTCTGCTGACGAAGAGACATTGCCCTGTGTAAGATCCTGAGCTCAATTTATGACACAAGGTTTGGAGTGTGAGGTCCCAAAATCAACAGGCATGTGCAGACACACTGCCAACAACAATAGCAAGAATAACCCAGGAGCTGTGGGAAAGCAGTACTGAAATAGTAAACTGTTGACATTCTGTGCACAACCCTCTCCTAAGGCAAAGAAAAATAGTTAACATAATTTCTCCAACAACATTTTATGGTTCGATGAATAAAATATTCTCTAACGAAAGCTTGGATCTGTCATATTCCCGTAACAAGAGTATGCTGCCCCACCCTTGAGCTGCTGAGGGGCGGGAGTGGGGGGATGGTGCATGTGCAGGGACTATAATGTCAGCATGCATGGAGGAGTGCCTGCAAGTGGGGAAGGGGGTGATGGGGTGGTATGTCAGAAAAGAGAGGCTGCTAGTGGGAAAGAGATGGGCGATAGGCTAGGAGGGGACAGACTAGTGGGAGAGAGAGAATAGAGGGTTTTGTGTGGAAAGAGCCTGATGGGAGGTTGGTGGGTAAGTGTCAAAAAGAGAATTGGAGATGGGGGAAGGCAAAGAGGGGAAACTGATAAAAGATATGGAATTATAGCTCCCTGTCTTGCGTCAGTGCTGAATTCCTAGACATTTTTTATAGGCATTTCATCTAGTTTAAATTAAAAACGAGGATATCAGGAGGCATCTCAGAGAGCAAAATGAAAGTCTAATTTCTTTACTCCAGCTAACTCCTCCTGTTCCTTGAGCTTCCAACTCAATCTGAATAGTCCACCTTCATTTTTAATCCCCATCTGTATATTCAATGCGGTGAAATGATTAGTCAGGGATCCATGACTCTTTCTGGAACCTGGTGGGTGCACCTTGGTCCAATAGCACTGAGCATTCCTTTACCTGCAGGGAGAGCGGACACACACATACAAAGCAAAGTTTCATATTTCAAAGTATGATGTCCAGTTATACATTTTTATAGGATTGTTGTTGGAAAGTTTGTAAACGTAAAGAGATTTGTGGAATGGCATCATTCTTATGTTTTTATGAGGTGGCTTTATGAGAGAGCTCCGATATAATTTCATCCCTGTAGGCAGGAGGTGTGTCTGAGGCAGTGCAGTGGATATTCCTATTGGATTTCAGAAACATTGGAGATTACTGCTTCAGGCACGAACAGGCATCAGGAAAGTGCTTGCTCTGGCTGTAAGACGTCCAAAGGGTATAGAGAAGATAGAGGGCTAAGGGACTTGCCCAAGATGCAGTAGGATTTGAAGCCTAGTTTCCCTAGTCCTAGCTTACTACTCTAATCATGAGGCTATTAGACATTCCCAGTCTTAGCTACCATTCTCGGGATGTCTATGTAGATGGCCCCATAGAAGGCCATATTGGGCACTTCTACGTTTGTGAAATCGTGCCTGAGCTTGGACATACCTCCTTCTTTTCAGATTTTCTGGCTTGGATGTCACATATTGCCCTTGGACGTCATTTGTAAAATATGCTTTTATGTGAATAGTAGCATTCAGTAGCATTGTAATAAAAATCCTGTTACTGGAAATCATAAAATGATTTGCCTATCAGTTCTTCTTATAGGTTGCCAAATGGCCACTAGATCTGCTGACCTTTGGTTTATTGTTGATTTACCAAACATATATCGGGACTATGTTTCATCTATACTAATGCTTATTAACTTACCCTCTTCAGTGCCAAGCATATGAAACCCTACAAAAGTCATTCAGGACCTCTGTCATGCGTTAACAGCACCAACTTCCAGGAATTGCTCAATAAGGCCCTACCTAGAGAAATGGCAGCACTATAAGCACTTCAGTGAACACTAGAAAATCAGTACACCTATTAGGAAAACTAAACAAACAGGATTGCTATAGATTAGTCCTATGCAGACACTTCTCTCTTAGTTGAGTTGCATCTTCTTTTGTTAGTGATTTAACCAATTTGAAAAGTTCTTGAGGGTGGTTTAGTGAGCTCTGAATCATTTCTTTGCATTATATGTGGCTGTTTGGTATTCATGTAGCTCGAGCAGGTTTAGGCTGTCGGATGATCTGGTGTTTCTCCACTTTCTCTCTAGGGCTCAGAGAGTGTTTCATGTCTCTTGTGTGAAGTGTAGCACGTTGCTGCTTTGTGTCTTTGCTGGTGATTTTCTTGCTGTATCGGTTATGGTTTTGTTCCAGGTTTGAATGAGGACATGATTAGTGACATTGAGTATCTGTGGGTGCCGCCGCTGCACACCCCGATGCTAAGTGGTTAACACCAGGGCGTTCTGGGGCTGGAACTCAGCGATAACCAGGCAGCGACTGAATATCACAATCCAGGCAACCCACAGAAAGTGGAAAAACGCCAGATCATCCGACCGCCCAAACACTTCTCACGCATCCGCACTCTTTGCACCTTGTTGATTGTACACCGTTTTGACTGGTAGAAAAATGGTATAGCAAAACCAGTTAAATAAACAAATAAATATTCAAGACCAGAGCCCAGATATGGCCCAGTCATTGACTATTGGGGCGTAAAGTTCAACAGCGGTGGCTAGCCACCACCATTGTTTCCTGCGGCCTGTTATCCACTGCCTTGTAAATGAAGTCTGACCGGTCTGCAGCCACTCTGGTTGAGCAGCCTGCAATTATTTGCATTACGTAGCAGGACTTACCCCAGAAACCACAGAGAGAAATATGTTCCCTGTGGTCCCCATCCGAGGTCCTCCACTACAGCTGACTGAAAACCCTGCAGCCATTCAGCCTGAAGTAACCAGCTGCATAATTCAAGCAGCCTACATGACTGGAAGGTAAAGAAATTCATTAAAATAGAAAAGAACATTCACGTTTAAACATCAAAGCAGTAGTACGCTGCTGTTTTCATTCTACATGTGCATCATTCACAAGAAATCCTATGCAGCAGCAGTAGAGGCACATTAATTTTAAAGGTATCTTGAAGGTTAGGCTACGGCTTGTAACGAGATACCTAATAATTGTGCTAAAGGAAGCTGGTGCAGGAGCACCTCAGTGACTAAAGATGCTGCGGTCTTAGGGCCCGATTTTCAATTAGGCGTAGCTTGCCTGCTGACCCCTTTAACCTGGATTTTCGTTTCCACAGCAGCAGACGTGAAAATCCGGGTTTGTCTGGATGCCCCGGCAGCCTCCGAGGCTAAACAACAGGTAGCAGCGATTTTCGATGCTACCCGCTTAGCCCCTGCGCCTTAAAGATAGGTGAGGAAAAGCTTTGCCTATCTTTAAGGTGCAGAGGACTAAGCAGGGAGGATTAAAAATTGCTGCTACCCATTTAGCCCTTTCCTCCGCCCCTGCTCTGCCCCAGAATGTCCCTAACATGACCCGATGCTAACTGCTTAGCGTTTGGGTGCTTTAGGGACTTATTTGGGATTTTCGAGAGGCATTTCCTGTGTAGGTGCCTTTTGAAAATCCCCGATAAGGCATTTACATGGGTAACGGGGCCCTTAAAGTGCAGTATCCATGGTGGGTTGTTGGTGACATTACACTGAGGGTCTTTTGCTAAAGGACGCTAGCTGTCTACTCATGTTCTGGCATACACTGAAGGCGCACTGGGACACGCATTGATGGCTGGCATGGGGGGACATGAGAGTGTGGACTGATTTACGTGCTGTGAGTCACGCATTGGGGTGGGAACGGAGCGGGTTAGGGGTGGAAAGTTGGCATGGTGAGTACTGCACAGTTAGTGCAGGGGTTAACACCATGCGCTGAGACACTTGCAATTAGCACGGATTCACCTAATGCAATCTCAATCGATGGAGTTAAGTGCACCCGCGCTATTATGTCACTTTAGGCACAGGCTCCATAGTAACTGCTGGGAGCATACTTTCCACACCCTCGACAGTTAACACAGTGGTGTTGCACCTTACGTGCTATGGTTTTGGTGCTATTGACATTAATAAAAGGGCACCTAAAATATTTAAAAGAAAATCCCATACTGCTCTATAAAAAAAAAAGATTGCTATAGCTACCAAAAATGATTAAACTTTATTTTTTAAATTAATTATTTACTTTTTATTTTTTATAATTTTCATTTAGGGGTCTGTTTTCTAAAGTGTGCTAAAATTCCCACGATAACCACTTAGTGCACGATTGGGCAGGGACTGAGCAGGTAAGATTAGGGGCAGAACATGGGCATTGATACAGCACACTTAGTTCAGGAATCTTTGTTGCATGTCCTGCTGTGACACTGACCCAGTTGATACTGGGGTAATTGAAATCACCCATTATTATTACTGCGCTGTAACTTTTGTTAGCTTCCTTGATTTCTTTGAGCATTTCATCATCCATTTGTTCTTTCAGGCCAGGCGGTCGATAGTACACCCCCACTGCCATCGCCTTCCCCTTTTTACATGGAATGTCAATCCATAGAGATTTTACAGCAAATTTTGTTTCCTGCAAAACTTTAATCCTTTCTGACTCAATGTCCTCTCTAATATAGAGCGCAACCCCTCCACCAATTTGATCAGCTCTATCATTACAATGCTAGAGAAAAGAAAGCTACTGCCTTCAAGGTTCTCAGGGCCGGATGCATGAGTCTCCCTGTTATTTGTACAAGAAAATAGAAAAAAAAAACTAGTATGCTTAGAGATAAATTGCATCTTTAAAAAAAAAAGTCTTGGGAAGCTTGAGATGCAGCACCATGCCACCCCATCATCTTTCCGATTCTGGTTTCTGCAGACATGTAGAGGTATTACATCTTTTTGTGCCAAAAGCAAAACTGGTGGTCTTCAGAAGCTTGGAGGGGATAAACAGCAGCACAGTTTTTGAACTTGTCATTTACTATTCCAGAAATCACACTGAAAAAGAAATGCGGAAAGAGAGAGAGAGAAAAGATAAGAGCAGGGCCAGTGCAAGGTAAATGGGTGCCCTCGGAGACCTTCAGCCTTAGCCTCCTCCCCTCCCACCACAATCCTGTACAAGTGCGTTATTGGACTTCATACTTTCTATTCTTAAACTTGTCTTTTTCTGTATATGTGGCTGTCAGGATCTATTGTTTTGCTTTGACTGTGGCCATTCTTTGCTGCCCTTCAGAAGCGGATGTCCTAGGTGGCCACCTAGTTTACCTAATGGTTGATCTGACACATTTATTAAAGTGCGCTAAGTTAGCGTTTGATTGAGCTGCGAAACTGCAGCAGCCTCAGGTGGTGTGTGAGTCTGTTCCCTTGCCTTTGGTGCATTGCAGCCATGTGACACCATGCTAACCAGCACGTGGGTGCATTTAGCACCATCCATTGAGGTGGTATTAAGTGCGCCCATGCTAACGGCTACAGTTAGTACACAACAAAGATTCCTGAACTAAGTGTGCTGCATCAATGCACAGTGAGCTGCTGTAGGACAACGTTCAGATCCCAGGCTGGGGCAGGAACTCATATAGGAGGCTGCAGGTTGTTAAGCCCTTTCATAAAGCTTGCCACTAGGGGTAAGGAGGAGATGGGCGTGTCATCCTTGTGGTCATGGAAGGCTGTGATGGTGGATAGGTGAACCCGGACGGAGTTCGTCTTGAGTACTTGTTCGGAGAGTGAAGCGAGGTACTGTAGGACACTCAGAACCAGGCAGGTTGATGGGTTAAGTCCTTTTGAAGTGCACCATAGGCTGAAACGCTTCCACTTGAGCCCGTAAGATTTTCTGGTGGAAGGTCATCTGGCTGCAAGGATAATGTCTTGAACTTCCTCCGGGATGTTCAGCGAGGAGAGATTCATCTGCTCAACCTCCATGCCGTTAGTGAAAGGGCTCCCAGGTTGGGGTGCAGGGTGTGCCCATCATCCTGGGTGAGCAAGGTCGGCTGGAGGGGAAGGTGGAGGGGTTTGTCCTGTGCGAGACGGAGGAGTATTGGGAACCACATCTGCCAGGGCCAGTGTGGAGTCACCAGGATGATGTGGGCTTTGTCTTGGATCACCTTCTGCAGCATCTTGGAGATCAGGGGGTGGGTGGGAAGGTGTACACAAGAGACCACTCCCCCCAGCACACGTCTAAGGCATCCGAGGCTATGCTGTGGGCTGACATGCATTTTGAGCAGAATAGGTTGCACTTCCTGTTCCACTCCATTGCGAAGAGATCGATCTGGGCTGGACCCCAGTGTCTGAAGATGTCCTTGGTGATCTCGGGGTTCAGGGTCCACTCGTGGGGACTCAGCTGTCGACTTAGCCTGTCCACCAGGGAGTTCTGATCGCCCAGAAGATAGGATGCTTGTAGCCAGCAGTGATTCACCAGGACTAGCAACCAGATGGCGAGCACTTCCCTGCACAAGGGCCGAGAGCCCATTCCCCCTTGTTTGTTGAGGTAAAACATGGCTACTTGGTTGTCCATCTGGATGAGAACCGATTTTTCCTTGATGTGTGGTTGAAAGGTTTCTAGGGCATATTTGATGGCCTTGAGCTCCAGGAGGTTTGTGTTGGAACGCCTCCGTTGCTGTCCAGGCTCCTTGTGTGCGTAAGTGATGCATGTGTGCTCCCCAACCTATCTTGGAGGCATCCGTATTGATGGTGACCTGGTGCCTAGGTTGCTGGAGGTCCTTTCCCACCGTGAAGTTCTGTATGGTAGTCCACCACTGGAGGCTCTTCCGGGTATGTGCATCGAGAGTGATGTGCATGGATAGGGGTTGGGTGCGCTGGTTCCAACATGACCGTAGGCGCCACTGAAGAGTGTGCATGTGTAACCACGCTAGAGGCAGTACTTGTGTGGTGGCAGCCATATGGCCAAGGAGTCACAAGAGAGTCCGAGCCATTGAGACCGTCTGAATGGAGACTTCCAGAGCTAGAGCAGACAACTTCTCCATGCATTGTGCAGGGAGGAACACCTTTGCTTCGACGGTGTCTGTCGGCCCCAATGAATTCCAGGTGTTGCGTGGGAGCCAGCTGCGACTTCAGGTGGTTTATCAGGAATCCGAGGGAAGTGAGGAGGCAGATTGTCCGTCTGACTGCTGTTTGGGTCTCCCATGGCAATGGCAATGAGAGAAGCCAGTCGTCCAGGTATGGGTAGACGTGAATGCCCTGTTTTCGGAGGCGTGCCGCTGCGACGGCTACACATTTTGTAAACACCCGTGGTGCCGGAGAGAGACCAAAAGGGAAGGGCCCTGTATTGGTAGTGACCCCCCCAGGGCTTGAAAATGCAGATACTGTCTGTCCTCTGGATGTATTGGGACATGAGTGTAGGCATCCTGTAGATCCAAGGACGCCATCCAGTTTCCAGGTTGGAGGAGAGGGAAGATCAAACCCAGTGAGTACATACGGAACCTCTCCTTGTAGATAAACTTGTTCAGGTTGCTGAGGTTGAAGATGGGTCTCACCCCTTCTGACTTCTTGGGTACAAGGAAAAATCTGGAGTAGAAACCTTGATTGGTTTGATCGGGGGGAACCTGTTCGACCACTTGAGATGTGGCAATTCCTGGTGCATCAGTAGAGCCTTTTTGTTGTGGTTGGATTGGGCTGGGGTTGAGCGCTGTGCAGGAGGAGACAGGAAGCGTAGGCAGTAGCCTTCTCAGATGATCTGGAGGACTCATGTGTCCATAGAGATAAGTTGCCAGGATTCCCAGAAGGCAGTCAGTCGTCCTCCCACCGGGAGTGTCAACCGCTCTTCCACCTGCTGGTTGTCAAAAGGAAGGGACGCTTTTCCCGGGTGGGGGCGGCTGCTTCTTTTGTTTTCTGCCCCTTTGTTGCTTTTGTTGATGCGACACCCTGTATGAGGACTGATATGCAGCCTGCTTGTAACATGGGGGCTGCCATTTTCGGTAGGAGTTGTATTTTTTGTGTGTGGAATAGGGCTTGCAGCCGTAGCTTCCTTTGCGAGAGTTTGGAGAGTAGTGCAATGGTCTTTCATGTCGTTGACTGTGTCCTTGACTTTTTCTCCGAAAAGAGACTCGCCATTGCAGGGAGCATCTGCAATGCGCTCGTGGGTATCCTCACGTAGGCCCGAAGCCCGTAGCCACGCTAATCACCTGGTGGAGATGGCGGTGCCGGCGGTATGTGTGGCCATCTCAAAGGCATCGTACACTATGCTTGTCATGTGTTTTCCACACTCCTTGAGGTCTCCAATTGTGGTCGCAGCTTTTGCTTTAGCCTCAGGTGGAAGGGCTGCAGTGGTGTCCTTGAGATCTGCCAGCAGGGTGTCTTGGAAGAGGATGTGCTGGAATTGGTGCACAGCAATCCTTGCATTCAGCATGCCCCCTTGGAAGACTTTCTTCCCTATGTCGTCCAGGAGTTTGGGGTCTCTCCCGGGAGGAGAGTTGGCATTGTTGCGCGATGACTTTATGCGCTTCAGGGCAGAGGACACAACGATGGAGTGGTGGGGTAGCTGGCTTTTTCCGAATCCTGGAGCTTGTTGGACCTGGTATTTGGCGTCCAGTTTCCGGGGTCATGCCAGTGAAGAGGCCGGATTCTGCCAGAGCTTGGAGTGTGCATCCAGAAGGTGCTGGTGGATAGGTTACGTGACTGGCGCCTTTGGGGCGTTGAGGTACATGAGGACCTCTGGCCCTGCTTGGTCTGGTGTTTCTGACGGCATGAGGCTTAGAATGGATGCCACCTTGCGCAAGAACATGGGGTTTGTGTGGTCTTCTGGTAGCGGTGCGGATGAGGAAAAGCCGAGCTGGCCGAGGTGGCGGTAGATCCCTCTACTGAACCTGTGGTGGTGGCCCCTTGAGGGTCCTCCTCTGGGGACGTAGAGCCCAATGGGACTGTCTCCCTCTCTTCGTCCTCTAAACTGAGGAAGGATGGGGGTTTGGAGCTCTCCGAGGTGCACTCGAGGTGTTGCGTGTCATTGCCGGAAGAGTCACGGGTGTTGCGGCCTTTCTCAGAGCTTTTCTCAGAGTTTATGAGCTGGTCATGTGGGGTGATGGTGGCATCTGTAAGGCCTTCGTGTAGGAGGCTGGAAAAGTTAGACAGCAACTGTAAATAACTCCATGGTTGGGAAGCAGTCTGCCCGCAGCAGTGTCCATTGGCTGATCTATCCTGGCAGTAGAAGCTTGCTGGAGCTTCTTGCCAGTTTTGCATATTTGTTGCTTGGTCTGGCTTCTGGGCTAGGGCTGCTGGAGGTGTGTCGTTTCTGGCGGTGGCGGCCCTTCCCGGATGCATCTTGGCTGCAGGAGCGGTGGTGTCTCTTGTGCCAGTGCTGGCTGCGTTCCCTGCTTCGGTCTTGGCTCCGATGGTGCTTTGATTGCGCAATTCTCTTGTGCACATGGCTCCGACGTTGCTGCTTCGAGCGGGACTCAGGAGCCGACGGGGGAACTCTGCCCGCATTGGAGGGGGTTGCTTCGGCGCCGGAGGGAGGAGGTGGAGAAGACCCGTGCTGCTGGCCAATGGATGCAAGAGGGGCGGAGCTTGCTGACTCGTGCAGACAACCAATGACTGGAGAGTGGGCGGGGTCTGTAAGCGCGACGTCATCAGAATGGCGGCCTCCAGGAGCAGCATGGTCAGCATGGGGAACTGCGGGAGTCCTTGGCGGCGCCCAAAGGATCTTTCTTTGTCCCCTTCACCATTTTCGGGTCCGGC
The DNA here is from genome assembly GCA_033557465.1 of Ichthyophis bannanicus. NCBI lineage: Eukaryota > Metazoa > Chordata > Amphibia > Gymnophiona > Ichthyophiidae > Ichthyophis > Ichthyophis bannanicus. The sequence goes on along the minus strand of CM066050.1, from coordinate 25,646,893 downwards.
TGGCCCGGCGGCGCGTGCAAGGGCACTGCAAGAGTCACGGGACACGCCGGAGGAGCTGCAATGGCCGGAAGATGCTTTACTTGCGCTTTTTGATGCGGCGGGAGTCTCCAAGACCGGCTGGCTGGCGGTGGTTCCATCCGCAGTCGAGCAACTGGGGATGGAGGCCCCTAAAGGCACATCCCGTATCGGAGAGGGGCTGAGTGCCACAGTTGAAGCTTCTGGCGGCTGGGAAGTAGTGAGGAAGTCTTTTAAAGCATGGCCCCTGGATTTTCTGGCCCTTGGAGACATCCGAGAACAGTGCTGGCAATCCGAGACCTGGTGATTTGCCCCCAAGCACCTTATGCAACGATTGTGGGTGTCTGTGCAGCTCATCTTTCGGGAGCAATGGAGGCATTTCTTAAACCCCGGTTTCACTGAAGGCATCTTTGTGAGTATAAGTTCTTCTTCTTTTCTTCTCTGGCTTTTAGGAGAGCAGGAATCTGCGTGTGGTAGGCACGGCGGAAGAAAAATAGACTGGCTGGCTAGGGGCGGGCTAATGGGTTGGGCCTCTGGCTCATGCTCAATAAGACTCTGAGCTCTAGAGAGCACTTCCATATACGGCGCTGTCGGAGGACGTCACCAGGTGTGGCTGACGAATCCTGCTTGTCCTAGGAGAAAGGCTGTTAGTGTAGCTGGGTTTAAAAAAGGTTTGGACAAGTTCCTGGAGGAAAGGTCCATAAACCATTTAAAAAGGGATCCAGGATATCAATGCTTGACCCAATACAAGCATTGTGGAACCTGTGTCTTTTGGGGAAACTGCTAGGTACGTATGACCTAGATTGGCCACTGTTGGAAACAGGATACTGGGCTTGATGGACTTTGGTCTGACCCAGTATGGCATATCTTATGTTTTTATGAGTTAATGAAAGGGGACCATTTGCCTACTAGCAAATAATGGTTTCTCTGAGTTCTGGCAAGCACAAATCCAGGTCTGCTGTTAGAGCTGAGGTCCACCAAGGGAGCACCAAACCACGTAAAGAACAGAACCCAGTCTAAAACTCGTTTGAGCTAATGTATGTGCAATAGAATAATAAAGAATCCTTCCTGGTTTACCACGCGTTTTAGACTGGGTTCTGCTGTTAGAGCTGACAGGTAATCAACCTGTAAACACAATTTTTGAAAAAAAGAAAAACATGTGAAAATGTTCTATTTTGCAGCATTGTCATCTGCACAAAATCTTTTCAAACAAATGTTGCCAGACTGATGTACAGAGGCTGTCTATGTTTACCGTGCAAGTACAGCGATCATACTGGGTTGCCTAGCGACCAGTAAGAAAAAAGTCAGCCCCAGAATGAATGGAATTACTGGAAGCACCAGACATCTGTTTCCAGTAGTAGGTAGAAGGTACCGTGCTCTGCTGAATTGTCTTTCACAGGTTTTTTATTGTGTACATGTGTGTTTGTGTGTTTGGTTTTGTCCCCGTTTGAGATCTGCCAGCGTCTCTTGTCCGCTAATGGACTTTGCTGTGCTCACAGATAGCGTTGCATCTCAACTTGAAAAGAGATCAGCAGTTTTACAGATTTTCCATTTCTTCTGCAGGCTTGAATAAATATTTGTAACTTAGTTGGTCTGCAGGTCAGTAATACAAGAGAGACAGTGAAATAAGAAAAATTACCAAATCTTCCTGCTTCTCAAATCATTTTGTTATAGTTCTCCTCGAGGAACCAACTGGCTATAAAGACAAGGACCTACAGCATATCTAATGTGTACTCTGAAGACCCCCATGTAAACAAGGGCAGCTGTTCCTATACGTGTCTCACATGCAGCTGCCACACGTGACCTAGATTTAGAACATATTTAATACCCAGAATTGTGCTCAACGCTTTTGAGATCACATTGGTAGTTTTCCTGAACAGGAGCATGAGAACACAAAAACCTCCCATGCTGAATCAGACCAAGGTCCACAGAGACCAACAGAAATCTGCTGAGTTACAAGTACCTAGCAGATCCCAAAAATTAGATCAAAATTTTCATAACTGGTTTCCAGGGACAAGCAATGGCTTTCCCAAGTCTACTTGACTAAGAATCTTTTGTGGACTTCCCCCCTGAAACTTGTCCGGACCTCTTTTGACTCTCCCCATCTTAGTCCCTTCATCATGTGTGAATGGGGTCATGTTTGGGTGTCTATGACCAGGACAGTAGAGAAGAGGGGAGAGGCAGTTTGAAAAGAACCAGCTGCTATCTTTGAATGTTCTCGTATACTGCTTCTCCCACAGTAACCTGTCTTTCCAGCTGTTTTTTCCTAATCCCAAATTTGGTCTCATCCATTAAATATTCAGAGAGCTATTTTGCCTCAGACAGACAGAGAGACATTCTTGACCTCATATATACAGTGCCGGCCTAAGCATTAGGCAAACTAAGTGGTTGCCTATGGCGGCAGCTTCTGGTAAGGGTAGGGTTGGGGATGCAGCGGCAAAGAGGAGGGCATTGAGAGCTGAACAATAGATTCTGACAGTCATGTAGAGCAAAAGGTTTAAGGTTTGCCTACAGTTCCAACAACTCTGGGGCCAGACCTGCATAGATAATTTTGCACTTTTTGTAATTTTGCACTTTTTGTAATTTTTTTATCTGTATTGTTTTTTTTAAAGTTAAGTATCACTCGGAAACAAACAAACAGCATGCAGAAGTTTGCATAATTCAAACCTTTGACCTAGAATTTTGAATTATTGCGTGCAGAATTCCAGCAGGAGAAGTAATATGTATAATCTCTTTCCATGGGTTGGCAAGAAAGAACAGAGAGAAAAAGGGTAGAAAACTAACTAGAAGAAATTAGAAAACTGAAGCCAGCAGTTAATACTAACGCTGACTTACAGAATGTTGTGAAAAATTTACATGTGGCACGTAAAATGCAGTAAGATTCTGCAGCGTTGTAGTTTGGGGATCTTTAGCTCACGTTTTTCAGCCCTGGACAGAAGGCAATAAAAATAATCCCGTATAGCAAGCTGGATAATAACATAATGGTACATTGCTTTCAAACATCTTAATTGAAAGGAATAGGCATAACTCCATGAAATACACTTTCTTAACAAGAACGGCAAAGAGACCAATTTAGATAATTGCAATCCAGAATACAAAATTTGAATATCCGGCTTTTTAAAAAAAATGTGTGCTTGTGACTGTCTTGGGAAGTACTGAAGTTTAAATTGATGAACTTCTCCTTTAGGAGGTGTGTTGTGATGTCACTGGCCGGCCAGAAGGTTACTGGGTAGAACTGACAAGTTGTGTGCAGTCCGTGATTCTACAAGGAACACAATTTGACACATGCACGCTGCAAAACACAGAGGACTATGTGTTTAAGGGTGTGGAAGACCAAAAGAAAGTTTAGTTTGCACTCATTTTAAATTATTTTCATGATTTGTGGGCATTTTATTTATTTGATTTACTCAGAAATACTTATACACCGCAAATCTCACAATTCTAAGCAGTTTACAAAAAACATAGGGCCCGATATTCAGCGCGATTGGTGGAATATTCAGCAGCACTAACACGGTGAGTGACGCTAGGTGCCCTGATACTAACCCGTTAGCATCAGGATGGTCTGGGGCGGCACCTGGTGATAACTGGGCCCCAGATATTCAACGCTGGTGGCCGGATATAGCCTTGACATTGTATATGCAGGTCTTGGTTTCAGCGGTGGCAGCTAGCTGCTGTAGAACGGCTAGCGTCTCCACTGAATATCAGGCCCACAAAACAGAAATGATACAAAAGTCATAAGAAATGATGAGACATAAATTATATTATATTATGCATTTACATTTATAAACCATTGCATGCAAAATGCTCTAAGTGGTGTACAACATCCTTCAATAAATAACCCCCTAATGCAGATACCCACCTTCAAACTTACCATGCAGATTAAAACACCCCCATCATATTATTTATGTGTTTAACTATGCCTTGTACTGCTATACAAATGATTAGTAGTAGCAGAATACAGCCGGGCATTTGTGTGCACGCTTTTCCCGGTTGACCTGAGGGCACGTACTTCCACCGTGGGAGTGCACATGGGCAAAGTTTCAGTGGCTCATGGGAGGAACACACAAGTACACAGTGTAAATTGCAAAATACTATAATTTCTATGATGTTGTTTCCAAATTTTCACCAGTTCTAGGTCTGGCTTCTGTGATCATGCTTTAAACTAGCGAGTGTTTTTGATCACTTATGCTAGTATTTTATAGGGAAAAGTAGGTGCCCACTTTTACGTGTAAAGTAGCCGTCGTGTTATAAAATTATTCTCTATATGCATATTAGACTCCGCTCACTTAAGTATATGTGAAATATTTAAGCTGTGGCTGGGACCAGATTTTTTAAATATCGGGCTGAGAGAAAAAGTTCAGTTCCTAAAAAGGAATTTGTGCTATAGATTTTTTTTTTACCAGTCTGTAGAAGATTGAAAGCAGAGGTTTTAGCAGCTAGAGCTTTGATTTTCAAAAACTGTGTCCTGTTAACTTTGGAATATAACTGGGCAAATCTAGGCCTTTGAATTTCTCACCCCGGCTACTCACTGTCTTAGTTTTCTATCAGGGAGCTGGGCATGCCAAGGGCCCCAGGGGCCTGGTTATACTGCAACCGGATAGTGCCAAGTTAATCAGTTAAGTCTGGTCGGAAAACGCAGTCTTAAAACGTATCTGGTTAACTTTAGACAGCGATTTTCATTGCATTGGCTTAACTGGATACATTTTTTTTAATTTCCTGGTTTAATTCAGATGGTTAAGTGATCTAGTCATCTCTAACTGGACATATCCTGCTTGCTGACTATTGGCTTTCCGCTGGCTGGAGGACTTGTGTCACTGAAAAGTGACAGTATTAAAATCAGTAGGTGACTGTTGTTAGCTGGAGAAAAATTGAGAGCAAATGGCAGTCTATAATAGCCACTGTTCCTACTTAACTGTTTCAAAGACAACTTTTGAACACTCAGGATGAAAAACGGTTCATTTTGCTTTTGTAATTTTTGGTTTGTATTCATTTTTTCCCAAATTCTAAAACGAAAGAAATGAAACAAAATGCTTATTTTTTTGTGGTGTTTGAAACTGGAAAGAACACAGAAGAATAAATGCCATGTTGATTTCTCTGTAATTTTAAAATGACACCACTTCACTGCAATGCTCCACATTCGTGAACACTACAGCACTTCATATTCTGAGCAGAAGAAAAAACTGGAACAACAATAAAACATTCTTCCGTATCAGGAGCTCTTCACTCTCTTTCCAGCACCCTCTGCAGCTGAACAGAGGCCCCCCACATTCCTGCTGTAGCTTCCTGATAGAAGGAAAGGGGAAAGGGAGTTGGATTTAGAGGGCAGACCAGAAGCCCGGACAAAGCCCCATTGTAAAAGGACTTGATTCTTGCCTCCGAAACCACTTAGCACAAAACACAGCTGTTTGCTTCAATCACTCCCCTTACCTGTGATCCAGCTGTAGTCATTCTCTATGACCTCGGGGGGTTTTGTGTCGAGGTTTGGAATGAGGATCAAAGTGGATTCTTCAGCTAGGATTTGTTTGCTCATGTCACAGAAAGAACAGATTGCATAAGAAGTTCATTCCAGTTGGAAGTCATAGAAAAGGGATAGGCACGTCCGTAGAACCCAATCGGGTTATTCTCTCCGCATAGTATCTAGCAGGGCAGAACTGTTTAATCCTAGAATATACAGTATTAGAGAGATTTTCAGTGGTAACCATCAGTATACAAAACTACTTGGTGAGAGCACTAATAACCTCTGCAACGTTCCTAAAAGCCATGGAGTCATTAAAATACTGCCAGACAATTAACGCCCCAACGCACCAACATGGTTCAACGCCGGACATGGTATTCATGCCAACACAACTAGTGGAACAGAACAAAACCACAAAACAAACAATCACCCCAGTCCCTTGGTCGGACCACCATGTAATTGAATTCACCATGACCCTGAATAGCCCCACCCAACGCAAAGAAGAAGAAAGAATAACCAGACGGTTTAAAACATTTAACAGAGACTCATTCATAAACGACATCACCCCACAACTTCAACAGGATCACGACACCCTGGGCCTAAACATAGAAGAATGGAACACAATAATATCCAATGCAGCATCTGCCCCAGCCATTAAAGAACCACAAACCCGCAAAAGATCCAACGCCCCATGGTACTCACACGAAGTCAGTCGCAAAGTGCACACTAAGAAGAATAGAAAGAAAATGGAGCCGGAACAAATCACACAACCTCCTAACACAATACAGAGACAAACAACAGGAATACAACAATCTAATAAATGAGCGTAAACAGCAACACCATACCAACCTAATCATGAAATCTACCAAAAGACCAAGAGAGCTTTTCAGAATTGTACAAAAGATCACCAAGGATGACACGCAACAAAGCACCCACCATCTTGACCCACAAAAATATGCAGAATACATGAAGTCAAAAAACACTAACCAAACATACTCTGCTTCACCACAAACAAATGACCACACGATAAAAAAGCAACACCAAGCATGGGAAAGCTTCAATATACCAAGAAAACAGCAAGTAGAAGACATCATATCTGGACTAAACACAACAACTTTACCATCAGACCCATGCCCAGTGTCATGGATCAAAGCCACAAAAAGTCAGCTCTCTCATCACATTCAAAAAATCATCAAAGATTCACTCCAACAAGGATACATGCCACAACCCCTAAAGCATGCAATGATACGATCAATACTTAAAAGTAGCAATCTGAGCCCATCTGAACCAAAGTCATACCGTCCTATCTCCAATCTGCCATTCCTTGCTAAAGTCGTGAAAAAAGCAGTCCAAAGGCAACTTCAAGACCACATAGATATCAATGCCCCACTGAACATACATCAGCATGGATTCAAGCCCCAACATGGAGTGGAAACACTACTCACCTCCCTCTTTGAAAATCTCCTAAGAGGCATAGATAACATAAAAAAACGGCTTCCTGCTAGTGTTCATGGACATCTCTGTGGCCTTTGACACTGTGTCACACCCTAAGCTATTGCAACGCTTACAACAGATAGGACTTTGCAAGAATACCCTGAAATGGTTCACATCATACCTGGAAGGGCGAACGCAACAAGTCAAATGCGATCAAAAGAAATCCCTACAATTCCCTGTCACGCAGGGAATACCTCAAGGCTCATCCCTATCCCTCATTGCTCTTCAATATCTACATACAGCCCATATGCAACATCATCAAGCACCATAAATTACACTACCACATTTATGCTGACTACATCATGGTGTATGCTCCAATCAACTTACTAGCACTAAACACTACAACAATAACAAAATGCCTCAAAGACATGAATGAATGGCTCATAGCCAACAACTTAACGGTCAACTACGAAAAAACTGAGGCAATGTTCGTCACCAGGAACCCCACCTTCATGCCTCCACAAACTATCAGCATCCTGGACAAACACATAGTAGTCAAAGAAGAAGTTAAGTATCTGGGCATAACACTAGACAGAGCTCTGAACCTAAAATCTCACATCACCAAAACTGGAAACAAGGCATATCATCAATTGAAAACAGTCAGACAAATCAAACCAATGCTCCGTCAAGACCACTTCCGCACATTGTGCCAAGCACTCATTACACCATTGCTTGATTATGGAAACTCACTATATCAAGGCCTTCCTCATCAGACACTACACCCACTACAGATGGTACAAAACACCACAGCACGCATCATCACAGACACCCCAAGAACCAAGCACATCACTCCCATCCTACAACAACTACACTGGCTTCCAATGGTGGCAAGAGCTAAATACAAAACAATCATGATAATCTTCAAAGTCATTCACCATCTCTCAGCAGACGTACTCCAAAACGTTATAACAAGAGACATTAGCAATAGACCAAGAAGAACCAATAACAACATGATCGGCACACTTGCAGGCTACCACAAAACCAAACAACCAACCTCATAAAGAGCACCATCATCACTACTGACATCCTCAATATGGAACTCCCTACCATTGAACCTGAGAGCATTAGAAGACCTCACAGACTTCCGCAAAGACCTCAAAACATGGTTATTTATAGAAACCTATGAGCATTCAAGCAACATCTCTTACCCAAACAGCAACACTACTACCTCCGCCAACTAAACACACACCCATCCCATCCACACACACAAATTCAAAACACCTCATTAGTAAATACCTTTATGTTAAATGTTACTTCAATTGTACTGTCTAAACATTGTCTAAATGTCTAAATATTGTTACGTAATTGTGCTGTCTAAATGATTACACGTACCCTAATGTTAAATGTAACCCTCCAATTGTGATGTGATGTGACGTGACCACCTTGATTGAAGGAAAAAGTGGCATACAAATCTGTCTAAATAAATACAATAAAATACAATAAAATAAATAAATAACCTCACTCAGAATCTATTACTATATCACTAAAAGACTAAGCATTATTAGGATATTCAAGATTTAACTGATGCAAACTGGATTCTGTACATCACCTTGGTCGATTATTTTATAAAACAGTGTAATGCAAAACACTGCAGCTTTTATCTCATACAGATTAATGAATTCAGTGCAAAGAAAATAACTGTACTTCACTGAAGAATAGTTGCCTTTCTTTGCTGAATGCCTCTTTTCTCATTTTTATGCAGAGGTTTGCTAGAGATCTAGTTGCACCCATGGCAAAGTGTCATGCAAAGAGGCCACTACCCCACATGAAATTAGGGATGTACAATAATTTGAAATAACATGAGAAATTAAAACAACATTACCCCTCTTGTTTCTAACTTGGAAGGACAGAAAAAGCCCTAAATTTGCGGGGGGGGGGGGGGGGGGGGGGGGGTGGGGGAGGGGGATGTCTGTTGCCCATAGTCTTTTTATTTATTTATTTGAAATACCACCTTTCCAAAAATCAAGGCAGTTTACGTATAACTTTACAGAGAATGTGGTAATATAATGCAGTTAAACTAACTTAAAATAAAAGAGAATGTTGGAACTCAAATACAATTAGTAGAGACAGGAAGAGGGATGAGGACTGGAACGTAGTCTAAGGGATAAAGTGACGGGCGCAGAACAAGTGCCCAGGGCGAAGTTCACAGTTCATGATGGTAGGTAGGGTGGTTAGGTTATACCTCCGACGTGCTCTTTAAACAGGTAAGTTTTCAATAACTTTCGGAAGGTTATGAGATCAGTAGTAGCTCTAGTCTTGCTCAGTAGTACACATTGTTTCTCAAATAGTGCACCCCATTGAACAATAAATAAAGGAATGAATAAATAAAAAGACATGGGAAAGTAAACGCAATGAAAATGTTTTGCCAGCACACTCCTCTGAGAAATTCCGTGGGTTAGTATAGTGGCCTCTATTTAAGAAATGGTCATTTCATGTCCTTCAGAGCATAGTTGCTCCTCAGTCATAAGCCAACCAGGATTATGATTAAACTGGGACTTCAAGACTATGCAAATGAGTCAACTCAAAATAAGCACACTATTCACTGAAAAGAACCATAATGAGTCCCATAACATAGCCACACATGCACGAAGATGACCTTTATTCAAAATCTACTATAAATAGTGCAAAGCAGACAGTGTGAAGAAGCCACATCACCCGCCCCCCAGGGCCAGCACAAGGGTAACCGGCACCTTAGGTGAACCTTCAGCCATGCCCTCCCCCCCCCCCCCCCCGGCCCAGGAACATTCCCCACAAGGACCCCAGGAGCATTTCCCTCTCTCCCCCTCCCACCTCACCTCCAAATATCCCCCCCTCTCCTCCCATCTCCCAGACAGATCACAGGAGCATTCTCCTTTCTATCCCCAGACCCATTCCCTCTCTAATCTCTCCCTTCCCCTAATGACACTGCAGGCAGGTTGGCTCAGCTGATCCCGCCTCCCAACCCTTCCTTCCATTTCTCTCACCTCAGCTGGCCTGGGCCTTGGAGCAGTGTTGTGAAGAACCGGCACTACAGTGCATAGTCAGAGTCCTTCACTTCCGGGCTCCTGCCGTTTCTATGCCTCTGCACAGGCATTCTGCTTGGCCACTCCTCCTCTTGGCCAGGGCCCCTGCTGGACCCAGTCGCCCTTGATTAGTTTGAACCCCACCCAGCCAATGTTTGGGCCCTTAGTGTTCGCTCTGCCACTTGCTTCAAGTTTTGCACCGGCGCAGGCGCCATACAATCACTAAACGGGTCTTCAGGATGAGAAACACAGAAACATGACGGCAGCTTAAGACCGCACAGCTTACCCAGTCTGCCCTATCATACGAGCTAAGCTTTACGGTGCCCGTTTTTCCTTTAGAGATCTGCTGTGTAGTCCCCGGCTTTCTTGAGTTCAGATACAGTCCTGCAGAGAGGCCTGCAGGCTGCTGTTGCTGCATGCACTGTAGGAGTGAGTCATGCTTTCCAGTGTCTGCGGCACATGGCTCCCTTGTTCTGCGCCCTTACGGGCAGCATAGTGACAGCATGAGGATGCGGCGCTCCATCTGCTGCCAACAAAGCTTTCCCTACAATGCGCTTGCAGCAAGCAGCTCTCGCTCTCAGGGCACTCTGAGCAATGAGTTGCAGTGAACTCAGAATTAATTTAATGGGCTGACAGTGCTAGTGCCACCCCCTCCCCCCCCCCAAACTCTGGCTAGTTTGCCTAGTGCCTCAACAGTTTCTGCCATTAAATTTTGCTAGTGGGAATGTGTCAAGCGCGCAGACTGACGGTAGCTACTTTCAGGATATAGCAGTCTATTAAAGTGTACACAGTAAATGTTCTCATTTTAATTTTTTTCCATTTTGTTTGCCCTTTTCTGTCATTTCATTTGTTTTGCTTACTGCTTATTTCAGTTGGGTTTTACTAAAAAAAAATGAAGTCTAAAAAATGATGAAAAAAGATAGGAAATGGAAAGAAAAAAGATGAAAAGAAACTATTATCCTCCCGCCGCTCACTTGGCCCCGAACCCTCTGGATTCTATTCATGGGACAGGAGCAATCTCCGCTCACTGCCCCTTCAGGTCCTGTTTTCAAACTCGTGTCAGCTGTTCCTGAAGCTGGCAAGATTTTCTTCTGTGGCTTTAAGATGTAATATAATGGCCCCATTTTGAATAAGGAAACCCTATAGTTGGGAGGTAATTTTTTGTTCATTTCTCCCCCCCGGAGTATTCTTCCTGTGCTAACAAACAGAATTCTTAAAGCAGAGAAAACGGATTTTTTTATTCTTTCTAGTGTAAAATTGCGATCCCTCTCAGTAACTGTGGTGTTTTGCCAACTAATTTTATTTTTAGGTAATTACAGTTTTATTCGTTCTGACTGGTTAAATCCCAGTCCATTAGTAGTCATGCTTCCCCCACTACTGCTTTTGCAATCTACCATGGAAAATTTTACACAGAAGTCACCATCCTCTGGGGTTATGCTTTTGTTTGAAATAAATAAAAAATGTTAACAGAATTTCCCATTTCATTTAAATTCATGTTTAAACTGAAACCAAATAAAAATGAACAAAATCTTGTCCATTTTCATTTGTTCCATTTAAGAAAATTAGGCTGACCTTATTGCAAGCCCCGTCTCCAGCCTCTCTTAGCGTAATCATTTCTTGAGCGGCGGGAGCTGCTCTCCTATCCTGCCCCTTGCGAATGTGAGATGAGTGAACCAAGACCAATGGCACTGTTAATTCTTGCTGTTAAACAAATCGTCAGACAGAATTCATCCAGTTGAAAAGGAGATGGCATGCGGTTATAGTTTACCCAGGCAAAGTTGATTTTAGCTGGCCCTTTTACTAAAGTGTGCTGGGGGTTTGCAACAAACACATTTTTGGTGCAACAACCAATATGTGGAGATGCAACTGCTGGGTACTAACTACTGGTGGAGGGGGGGGGATGTCCAGCAGTTCCTGGCAATTACTGCACTGAATGGTACCCTAACGCAACTAACGATACCGTGAGTGCACTTAACTCCACCTACTGCGGTGGCACTGGGTGAATCCATGCTAACTGCGAGGGTGTCAGTGTGCGGTGTTTACCTCCACGCTAACTGTGCAATGCTCACCATATCCCCCTTACCACCTCAACTGTCACGGCCCCACTCTGCTGTCCTAGGGTGCCTTCCGCGCACACCAGAATATGTGCTGACAGCTAGCACCTTCTAAGACCCTCTTAGTGAAGACCAATCTGGCTGCTCTGCAGAACAGAGGAATAACTGAATGAAAATGACTTTTTGCTGGCATCTAACACGGTTGCCCTAGGTCACCTCCCAGTCCCTCCATTATTATTAACCAATAAGAATTGCAGTATATTGAACATCTGCTTCTCATGCAAAGATAGCTGAGGAAATGCCCGCGATATTACAGAAAAAAAGAGTCTAAAATAGTCTAGTTAAAGCAGATATGCACGTTATCACTGTCAGGGAAAACATAGCTTTCAAAACAAGAAGCATAGTCACTATAGAAGCTTTGTACTTTTAATTCCAAATGTGTATGCCGAAATGGACAAAAATAAAATAAAAAGATGAAAGAAGCAAGCACTTAGGCAAAGAAACAGACAAGCTAATTTCATTTCTTTAAAAAATCTGGAAAGTATGGCTGTTTTAATTATATAACATAAGAACAAGAAATGCCATACTGGGTCAGACCAGGGTCCATCAAGCCCAGTATCCTGTTTCCAACAGTGGCCAGTCCACGTCACAAGTTTCTGGCAGATTCCTAAAAAGGTACAAAGGTTCCACAATGCTTGTTCTGGGGTAAGCAGTGGATTTCCAGGGTACTTTTAATAATGGTTTATGGACTTTTCCTCTAGGAACTTCTTCAAACTTTTTTTTTTTTTTATTTAACTTTTTTAATTATTACAAACAAATTCCAGAATACAATCTGAAGTGAAATACACACATGATAAAGAGACAAATATATCTCTATGAAAATACACCCAAAGAAATACACATGAATAACTCTAGACCACCATAAATACCACTATAAGATCCAAGAAAAAAGAAACTCTTTATGTAAATAGTGTATAAAGTTCACCTGTTATCCAAGTTGAAATTCCCTGTTATATGTAAGTTCAATGTCTGATTGTTCCACATTGTACAAACCTGTTCATTGTAAACCGCACTGATTCTGAATAGTGCGGTATAGAAAAACTAATAAATAAATAAATAAAACTCATACTTAGAAACTAAGTTACTAAACAAATAATCACAGGAGCATTGATATCATTGTATGGCAGCCGATATGGGAGTCCCCTCTGTCCCTCCCTCCCTACTTTGTATAAATTGCAACAATTGCATTGCCTCAAAAAACACATATTGTTTAGCACAATACAAAACCACACATTTACACGGATATCTTAGTTTAAATTGAACTCCCAGAGAGAGGGCTCTCTGGCGTAAAGCCAGAAAGTCTCGCCTCCTTTTCTGGGTGTCTCGAAAAAGATCAGGAAAAATATGAATTTTTGCTCCCATAAATTGAGATTGAGACATTTTTAGGAAATACAATTTCAACACAGCATTCCTATCTGATTCAAAGGCAAAATTAACCACAAGAGTAGCCCGGCTTGTCACCACCTCCAGCGAGCTTTCAAGAAATTCAGTCAAGTTCAATGTAGGAGACGCTGGTCCTGCAGCATTACCCTGCTGATCAAGCGGGTCCACCAAGGAAATTGAGACATATTGGGCCCTTGTCAGGGGGGGTAGCGAAGCCTCGGGCATCTGTAAAACTTCCAAAAAGTACTTTCGGACCAGGTCCAACGGTGCGAGCAAGGGAGACCTCGGGAAATTCAGAAATCTTAAATTATTCCTCCTCAGCTGATTATCAAGAAATTCAAATTTCCTCGCCTGAATCACCCGGTCCCTTGAATTCACCACACCGAGGGCCTGCAACTCCTCCACCTTAGATTCCACTTGTAATATTTTTGTAGCATGAATAGTCACCTCCGTTTCCAGAGAGGAGCACTGCGCTTTAACTTCAACCAAATCCTGAGATACAGAACCCACAAAGGGCAAGAAAGACTGCTGGAGGGTAGAGATAGCTTCCCATAAGCTATCCAATGTTACTGGCGCCGGTTTAACCACACTCCCAGGCAACCGAGAGATCACAATACGGGGGGAGCTACTTCCACCAAGCTCTATCCCCGAAGAACCGCCGGAGGGAGACACTCCTGCTCGACCCCCTACGGCTCCAACTGCTGACAAATCCTTCCCACGGGAGCCCTCAGCAGACCCAGCGGCTGCACACACCGGTGAAGCCTCACTCGACTGCAACACCGTGAGAGGGCCTCCAGGCTGAGCTGGGGACGCCTGAACAGGGCTCAAAAGAACCCCTTCCACGCTGAGATCCGCCTGTACCAACGGCGGATCCCTCGAAGCCATACTGCCGGCGGGGGCACAAAATCCGGTGATCGAAGTCTGGACGAGCTGACCAGCCGAGGAAGACGACTCCGAGGGCTTCTGAGCAAGCTGTTTCCTTTTCCTCCCCATCAGACGCGTCGTTCAGATACCGGACCAGGACCAACTCAGTCGGCGTCCTACTCCATCGCCATCTTGGATCCTTACATCGGACCTTCTCCCTTCAAACCTTTTTTAAACCCAGCTACACTAACAGCTTTTACTATATGAATTTCAGAGCTTGATTATGCGTTGAGTGAAAAAATATTTTCTCTTATTACTCTTAAATTGATTACATTGTAGCTTTATTGCATGTCCCCTAGTCTTTCTACGTTTTGATTGCTAAACAACTGATCTACGTTTACCCATTCCACTCTATTCATTAATTTATAAACCTCTATCATTTCTCCCCAGAGCAGTCTCTTTTCCAGGTTGAAGAGCCCTAACCTTTTAAGCCTCTCCTCATAGGGGTATCCTTCCATCTCTTTTACCATTTTGGTCATTCAACTCTGTACCATTTCCAATTCTGCTATATCCTTTTTAAGATATGGCAACCAGAATTGCATACAATTTTCAAAGTGCAGTCACATCATGGAACAATGCAGAGGCATTATAATATCCTTGATTTTATTTTCTATTCCTTTCCTTATGATTTCTAGTATTCTGTTTGCTTTCTTGGCCACAGCTGCACACTGGGAGGAGGGTTTCAACGTATTATCCACGAAGACGCCCAGATCCTCTTCCTGGGCGGTGGTTCCTAATGTGGAACCTTGCATCATGTAGTTTGGATTGTTCTTTCCTAGGTGTATAACTTTGCAGTTGTCCACATTAAATTACATCTGCCATTTGAATGCCCAGTCTCTGAATTTTTCAAAGTCCTCCTGCAATTTTTCACAATCCTCTTTTGCTTTAACAACTTTGAATAATTTTGCATCATCTGGAAATTTGACCACCTTCTTCATTATTCCCATTTCCAAATAATCTATAAATAAGATAAAAAGCAGTGGTACAGCAGAGATCCCTGGAGTACTCCCGAATTCACCTTTGTCCTTTGAAAAAATTGTCCATTTAGCCTTACTCTCTGCTTTCTATCTTTTGTTGTTGTTAAGTGCTGTCGAGTCAGTGTCAACTCCTGGCGACCCTCTGGATAGTTGGCCTAAACTTTGTTCGGTCTTCAGCCAAGTGGTTCATTGTTGATAGAGTGGTATCCATAGCTGATGTTACTGTATCGATCCATGTCATTGCCAGCCTTCCTCTTTTGTGTTGAATTTCAAACCTTGCCAAGCATGATGTCTTTCTCCAATGATCTCTCTCTTCTCATGATGTGTCCAAAGTATGAAAGTTGAAGGCATCTGAGCTTCTAAGGAAAGCTTAGGTTTGATCTCCTCTAGTACAGACCTGTTCGTTCTTCGGGTAGTCCATGATATACACAGTATTCGACACCAGCACCATCTTTTAAACTGTTTCTAATCCACAATAGGACTGCCTCCTATCCTATGACTTTTTAATTCCTGCAAGGGTCTTTCATGAGGGACCTTGTCAAAGGCTTTCTGAAAATTCAAATACACTATATCAATCGGCTCTCCTCTATCTACCTGTTTATTCACACCTTTGAAAAAATATAAGATTAGTGAGACACGACTGTCCTTGGCTAAATCCATGTTGACTTCCTGCCATTAAGCCATGACTATCCACATGTTCAGTAATTTTGTTCTTTATGATGGTTTCTACCATTTTGCTTGGTGCAGACGTCGAGCTCACCAGTCTGTAGTTTCCTGGATCACCATTGAACGCTTTTTAAAAATTGACATTACATTGGCCATTCTCCAATCCTCAGGTGCTACAGATGTTTTTAAGGATAGTTCACAGATTACTAGAAGTAGGTTTGCAATCTCATATTTTAGTTCTTTCAGTACTCTGGGATGTATGCTATCCAATCCAGATGATTTGCTGCTCTTTAGTTTATCAAATAGCTGTGTTACATCTTCATGATTTATCAAGATTTTTTTCAATTCCTTTGAAACATTACCTTTAAATATCATTTCTGACATGGGTAAGTTTCCTACATCTTCTTCAGTAAAAGCTGAAGCAAAGAATTCATTCAGTTTCTCCACTATTTTTATTTATTTGTTTTTTTATACCGCTTTATCATTTCAATCAAAGCAGTCAACATTGTAACTTAAACTTGGTAAATGTACATTAAACAGGGACATTGATAAACTGGATTCTTTTCTGAGCAATGGAGGGTTACGTGACTTGTCCAAGGCCACAAGGAGTGCTAGTGGGAATTGAACCCAGTTCTCTTGGTTCTACAAGCCAGTGCTCTAACCACTAAGCTATTCCTCCACTCTACTATGGCCTTGTCCTCTCTTAGTGCCCCTTTTATCCCTCTCTAATGGTCCAACTACTCTCTCACAGGTATTTTGTTATGAATGTAAAAGTTTTTCTTATGTGCTTTTGCTTACATGGAAAGCTTATTTTAAAATTCTTTCTTTGCCTGCTTATCAGTGCCTTGCATTTAACTTGCTGGTACGTATACTGTTTCCTGTTTTCATCATCTGACTCTTTTTTCCATTTTCTGAAGGATTTTCTCTTAGCTATTACAGTCTCTTTGAAGTCACCTCTAAGTCATGCTGGCTGTCATTTGGCCTTCTACCTTTCTTAAAGCGTGGAATATATCTGGTCTGGGCTACCAAGACAGTATATTTAAATAATGCTCAAGCCTGATGTAAACTCTTAACCTTTGCAGTTGCTTCTTTTAGCTTTTTTTCTTAACCTTTTTCCTCATTTTATTATAGTCTCCTTTTTGAAAGTAAAATATTAGCGCAGTGTATTTGCTTGTTATCCTCCCTCCATTTATTAAATCAAATGTGATCATATTATGATCGCTACTGCCAAGCAACCCCAACACTGTTACTTTTTGCACTAGATTTTGTGTTCCACTAAGCACTAGGTCTAAAATAGCTTCCTCTGAAGTCAGTTCCTGAACCAGCTGCTCCATGAAGCAGTCATTTATTTCATCTAGAAATTATCACTTAGCATGGCCCTGATGTAACATTGACACAGTCAGTACTGGGGTAATTGAAAATCTCCCATTATTTCTGTTTTGTAAACTTTTCAAGCTTCCCTAATTTCTTTTAGCATTTCATCATTTGTTTGTTCATTCTGGCCAGGTGGGCGTTACTACATTTCCACTGCCATCGCCTTCCTCTTTTTACATAGAATTTCTATTCATAAAGATTCTACAATGTATTTTGTTTCCTGCAAAACGTTATCTTGTTGGGCTCAATGCCCTCTCTAACATATAGCACCGCCCCTCCACCTATCATTGGATGTTATTCCTTGGGGCCCTCTGGACATTCCCATCATGACTCTAGCTATGGTATAGAACTTCCTTTTCAATGTAAAAGGTTGCTTTGAGTGCATTATTGATACATTGCAGGTACTTATTGTAAATGTCTCTCGAGCACCTTGTCTCTTCTCTCCTGTAGGATATACGGGAGGGATATTCAGCGTGGGTGATGGCTAATGCGGTTTCAGTGCTGCTGAAACTTAAACCCTATATTCTATGCCAAGATCATTTCCAGGCTCTGGTACTGAATATCCAGGTAGCTAACCAGGCAACGGCGATATCTAGCCACTGCTCAGTTCGCTCGTGGGTCAAACGTTGGGCCTGCTTTTGCTGTGCCTTTACTTTTACTGCTTTGCCAAAAGTGGGCAGCGGCTCAATGTACTCTAGCTGTCTTTTTATGGCTGGGTGCCGCCCCTGGAACACTTCTAGAAGACCCCGGTGAACATCAAGACGTGTAGTGGTGGCACCCAGGAATATTCAGTGCCATTAACCATGTCAGTACTGTTGAATATTCTGGAAAAGGGGTGTAAATTGGCAGCAGGTCTGCTAAACATGTTAATCCCTTTGAATATCGGGTCCAACATATTTAGATGCTCAAGTAACATGTCTTCTGATGCTACAGCCCACGCTGTTCTGGGTTGCCTTACTGTGGACAGCCTCTGGTCTATCTCTGTCTATTCTGAGATCTGGCATCGGACCGAAGACAGTTCTCGCTGATAATATCTACAGCCATCACTTATCTGGCTTCCAACTTAGAGCTTTTTACTGTTTGTTATGCCTCCCATCATCCCGCTGGCTCTAGCCTTCGCCTTGTCACACTGAAGTCTGCTTTCGGGCAGTCCATAGCTGCACATCAGAGACCAACATCCGTGTTACAAGTGCCAATGTCCAGCACAGGAAAACTTCCATTCTACAACCTAGCAAGAGTAGCGATGGGCTTTTCCATGTTATTATGCCCTCTGATGTATTATTATGCATTGTATTTTATGATGTAAATCACTTTGGGCTCTCTTTTTAGGAAAAATGGTGCTATATAAGAATACAAGGAAAGGAAATATAGTTGGAACAGGTAATCTTTTCATGATATCTGTTCAAGAAAATGGTGTGATTGTGGCATAGGTCCTAGAGTGAAACCAGCTGATTAACTGCACAGCTAAACACTGAGGTATATTTTAAGATCTTTAAGCACAAAATGAGAGAGGTCATGGAAGCAGATCACGCTTCGGCTTACCAGATGTCTTCTGACAAGGCGATCAAGACACTCCACAGGCTTTATGGCAATTACATTTGCACTTGATCAGAGTATTTCAGAGGCTGAACTTTTCCCCTCTTCAGTAGAGATGCACAAAAAAGGTTGAGAGACTTACTGCCATCATTTATTGTCATTTAGGATGATGAAGAGTCCTGGTGTAGGAGCACATTCATTCCGTTGTCCTCGCCAAATAGATTATATTGATCAATTCTCTCTCCCTAGATGACTAAAGATCTTTTTGAAGTTCTCTTTTGTGTGTTTTAAAAGTTATGGTCTAAAGGTCTTCCAATTCTTTTCTGTAATGTAGGGTGGCATGCTAGAAACATCAGACCATTCTGATATTTTTAATCCTATCCACCACAATAGTAAGTGAAAAGGTGCTTTATGTATATAGCAGCTGTATTCAGCCCCACGTTCCAAGAAAGATTACATTGTCACACACTTGAGACACGATTCATTGAAGACAGCAGGACATGGTTACAGGTGGAGGTCCTTATCAAAGGCTGGTTCCTATTACGACACAGCAGATCTAGGCACCCTTCATTCACAACAGAAAAATCATTGCACAAAATTGAGGATCCTCGTCAAGATGGGAAATGAACAATGACTATAAAGGCTTCTGCGAACAGAAGATCTTTTGCCCATTCTGTTGACGGTAGAAGCTTGAAAAATAGGGCTCATGCTGCAAGTCTTTTTTATATATTCTAAAATTGCCAGTTTTCACATACTTTTACTGATGTTATTTAGAGGCTTTTTCTAGTGCAGAGTTGGGCAGGTTTGGGCCTACATGCATGTATTTCCGTTTTCAAAAGCATGTGTGCAACTATGAGGACATGTGGAACGTGATTCCACAACCTGCATGCATGGCCTGATTTAAACTAGATTCTGTAACCGTGTGTCTAGATGCACCCACGATGGTGGAATCCGGGGACATAGATGCTCACCGGATCCTGCAAAGTTGGATGTAGCCGATCCTGCCCATCTCCATGCAACCATATTTCCGATGATAAGACATGCACCCCCCAATCTGCTGCGCACCCACTGTTATAGATGTGCACTTGTAAACCACAAATGGCAGCAGTTGGATCAGTAGATCCGCTGCACTGTAGCTCAAATATACCCATCTGTTGCATGGCCCGAAGACACACTATTCCCCATATCTCAATTGTGGTGTGTAGTCAGCTCTACTCCCATCCCTCGCCGCTGCACTCTCTTTTGTTGGGATGGTTCGCATGGTCCTCCATACTGCAAGCACACCACTTCTCTACATAGGCGCCACAGCCAGCCATCACTACGAGACACATGGAGGATAGTCCTGCCCTTATACCACATTTCAGTAGGAATAACCTGTATGGATCAGTCCAAAAACAAAAACACGAATCCACATGAAGTAAAAAGAACCAGTCCAAAGCGTGAATAGCAGAGGAAGGAATTTGTTTATTAAACGAGAAGATAGCCAATGGCTCGACACAGGCCGTGTTTCGTTATGCCTTCATCAGGGGCTTATTTGGCTGGGCTACAAAGCATAAAAACATATAGCCAACAATAAAATACATAAATATCAATAAATCAATTAAAACAAGTAAAACAAACACCATTAAACTTAAAAAATTATGCACATATAATAAATAAACATCCATATACAGGAAAAGGAAAGCCGGTATCAAAGCAAATAAGACATCATTATAGCTAAAACTCATAGTATAAAAACCATATTTGTGAATAAATATGTCAAAATATATTAAAAAGAGACATGTGACAAAAATAGTGAATCATTAAAAATAAAAGACTGATATTTTAAAAGGCAAAACAAGGGACACGCTAGGTTCACTGATCCACCTTTTAAGATATTTTCACCAGGAATTCTTGTAACTCTTTACAGGATAACTTGAACTGAAACAAACAGCTTTCCTCAGCTTAATTAACTGCACCTGCTTTCAGCAGAGCTTTGCCGTGCAGATCAAAACAAACAGAAAGAAACTTTTAAACCAGGTTTCTTTTCCCTTTCCAGTCCAGAACAAATACCTGGCTATCTTGTATGCTTAAACTCAGCACTTCATACAGATAGTCCAATTCATACAAGCATATAAAAACTCTCTTCCAGGTTTTCTCAGCAGTTAGACAAACAAAAGCATTTCTTACTTCCTTCAATTGAAACGGCATCCAAAACTGAGCTCTGCACTGCTCACAGCTGTTTCTCAAAAGACAATCAGGAAGATTCAGCTTTGCACTGCGTAACACTTTTCCTGAGCTTAGAGCATTAACAAGCAAACACAGCTCTCATGGCTTTGGACACTGGAGGCTTCTCTTTACGGTTGACATCCCCTTGTAACCACTGTAACTGCAGTGTTGAATGTTCATTAGAATATCATCAGGAATGTGAGCAGACACACAGGGGGTTATTCTGTGTCACGAATAGTGGGGATGGACAGCCCAACAGGCCATCCATCCCCGCTATTCATGCCTTCACCTGGCCATGATTAACTTCCCTGCCGGTTGTGTGGGGAAGTTAGACAGGGGTGGGGAAGGGGTGGCATAGTCTGGGCGGCCGCTGGCCCTGGAAGTACAGGGCTGATTCTAAAGTCAGCCCTGTACATCCGGGGCCGGCAACTTATATGTCATTTTGCTGTGGGCCCAGGGCTTGCAGGGGGAGGGCCTGAAGGCCATCCCCGCAGCCCAACCCTGACCTTTGGAGGCTGGATCGGGGGTCGGACTTTGGGGAATGAGGTCCTGTAGTCCAGCGGCCGGCATTGCGGCTCTTCAATGGCTCTTCAAAATATCAGCATGATGCTGCAGCTCCATTGAGGAGCCTTGACTGAGTTAGCTAGGGACAGTCCTGCATGTGCAGACTGGACTGAATTGCAATCCTGGCCTGCATGTGCAGGACTGTTCACGATTTTGATTCCACGGGGCTAGACATGCTCCGCGAGATCAGAATTGTGATCCCCTCTGTACGTCCGGTTCAGACTGGACATACAGAAGGGGATTGATGTCCAGAATGGAAATGGACCCACAAGGGGAAGCTAAAGAAGCTATACACAAAATATTCTTGCAAACGTTCCAGTAGGGGGTGATGTTCAAATTGGCTGCAGTGGTGAAAAGTCTCTTGAACACATGGTCCTTGCACCAATTTTCAAAAGGAATGGTCACTTGCTTTCAGATTGAAATTTGCCGTGGTAGAATGGAGGAGTAGTGTAGTGGTTAGAGTAACTGACTAGGGAACCAAGAGACCAGAATTCGATTCCCACTAGCACTCTTTATGATCTTGGGCAAGTCACTTAACCCTCCATTGCTTCAGAAGAATCCATGTTTAACGTACATTACCAAGTTTAAGTTGCAATGTAAACCTCTTTGACTAAAATGAAAAAGAGGTATAAAAAAACTTGTTAAATAAAATAAATACAACTAAGCGTGAGTACATTGCTAGAAGAAAATCTATTTAGAGTAAAAAAAACAAAACAAAGGGATATATTTACTAAAGAGCGGTAGTGGCTTCCATGTGATATTGGAGCCACGGCCCCATTGATTTCAGAAGCCACTACCGCTACCGCTGTTTAGTAGCCGCTATCGCTGCTTAGTAAACATACCCCAAAGTATTATAAAAAGGAATGGAAAAGAAAATAAGAAGATGGTATATCTGCTGTTTTTTAAGACTGTTTTCAAATTTAATTTTGCACAATAAAATAGACCAGACATGTCCAACTTCGAACAGGTCGTGATCTACTTTTTCCGGCCAAAAGTGCCGGTGATCTACCACCATGAAAATTAAGTTTCAAATTAAATTTTATCCCAATAAAGTTGGAGGATCCCCCCACACACACATTTTTAATGAACCTTCTGTCATTTACTTGGATGTGATCAGCTGTTAAGCAAATTAAGCAAAAACAAAACAGAGGGACAAAGATCCAGTAAGAACTGTGAGGGGAAATGGAAAGTACATTTTTTCTTAAAGTTTTTTTGAGTAATAACTTTAACTGTCTTAATAACTTTCTTTAACCTTTATTGAGTAATTTGTGTTAAATTTAGGTTGAGTATTGATCCAGACTGATCTTGCACAATCTTTAATATTTCGCTCTTGCTCATTAGTGAGACGTCTGAGCCTGCATTTCATCCACCAGCTTTTTGAAGTTGGGTGAATATTGCGTGAGGGCCAGTCTCAGGGAATCGAGCAGATGTTCATCTGTCATGTTGGAACATTGTGTACTCTTTGGGGCTTGTTTACAAAGCCGCGGTAGCGGTTCGCGGTCGTTATCGGAGCCGCGGCCCCATTGAAATCAATGGGGTCGCGGCTCCGATAACGATCGTGAACCGCTACCGCAGCTTTGTAAACAAGCCCCTTTATCATTTTCAGATGGGAAAACGCAGATTCACACAAATAAGTTGAACCGAAACAGGAGTATACAGCTTCACTGCATCTTCTCAAGTTGGGAAATTTGTATCTAGGCACTAGCTTCCCAAACGATTCTTGCTCAGCACGGGTCTTGAGAAAAATGTCATTTTTAAGGGTTAATATTTCATTTTCAAGAGATGGCTTGTTCAATGAGTAATTTTTACTGATAGCAGCTGCAGTTTCTTTAATGTCCACATCTACTCTGAATGGGTATGACAAGTACTCCACAACTTTTCCAATTTACGAATTTCACTTTTGGGTGGAAAATGAGCATCAAACTTATTGCTATGCAGAGCCTTATAATGACGTTCCAGATTATCCTTTTTGGGCAAGGATACTGGGGCGTTACAAATTAGACAACAACACTTGTCTTTCACCATGATGAAGAAGTAGTCCATTTCCCATTCATCATGAAAGTGGTAGGTTTTGCTCTTCTTTTGGAACACTCATCTTCGTTATACTGGGGTGGCTGGATGTAAGAAGGCCAAATCTGCTAAGTTAGTATCAACACTGGCTGAATCTGGTCCAAAACTGTCACTGTCCCAAAGTATTAAAGATCAAAAGGAACTGAAGACCTCTGGATGATGTGCAATACAAGGACTGGAGATGCCAAAACCACACATGCAGTTCTAAAAGTAAAAATAAGAATTCATCATACTGGCACCAATATCAAATACCACCAAACAATCATCAAAAAAACTCAAGCACATGTCCAGCAAACCAGATAAAATCAAATACCGCCAAACAAGTTCAAATACCACCACACGCAATTTAATAAATTCTGCACACAGTATAGAATCAACGCAAAGGCAAGGTGAAATAAAATTGTAGTGTAGAATCAACACAAAGGCTAGGCAAAATAAAATTACAGAGGCAAGCAAAAGTCACAGTGGTTTGAAGCAATTCGAAGGCAAGGCATAGGCAAGTTAGAACAAAATTGGAAAAGCCCGCCAAAATCACCAAATTCTTGACACCTTGTTGTGTCTGCCTGAAAACGTTTAATGAAAGCGAACTATAAAGCGACCAACGACTAGCACATGGTAAGTGTATTCAGGTAAAGCCCGGGTGAATGGAAATCGCACGGTCTATAACACACTTCAAAGGGGTGTTGGGGGGGCAGGAATGGGTGATTCTGAGAGGCAGGAGACCAGGTATGATGCTGGGCCTTTGGCGTCTCGTCGTGGGGTGCGGGTGGCGTCCCCCTGGGGTACTCACAAACTATTGGCACGAAAACAACAAGCGCCCCCAATACACCCGCAGGCAAGATTCCCACAGGCAGGAAAAAAAAACAGGCAAAGGATCAGCAGCGGCGGCAAGCCCTCAGTAGACGACCTGCCGGCACAAGCTCTCTCCTAGCGACGGGGCGAGCTGGTGGAGAGATGGGGCCAAGTGGGGCTGGCGATCTACCTCTGACCCCTCCATGATCTACTGGTAGATCACGATATACCTGTTGGACATGCCTGAAATAGACCATCTGAGGAACCAAACTAACTAATAAGGTGGTTTGGTTTTAGGAGGGATCTGACAAATATATAATTTTTTTGTCTAAATGAGTTTTTAAAAACTTCTATAGGTTAATATAATTTTTGAGGGTGCAAAATGCACACCATCATTGGCACCTGCCTGCTGTCTGGGTAGGATTCTGCTCGGTAGTCAGACCTGCAAACCATGTAAATGCCACTCGGCGGGATATCCCTGGGCGCCACTGATGCACATCCTGATGCTATCAGTGCATGCCGAGGGTGTTCTGGGACAGCACCTGTTGATAACAGGACAGTGGCTGAACGTTGCCACTGCTCGGTTAGCTCCCTTACAATCCAGCCAACGCAGGGTGTGGATATGGACCCAGCATCAGCGACCATGGCTAGCCTCCACTGCTAAATATCCCCCTGTGCATTTAGATTTGAAAGTATAATCTATGCCTCCACTTTTTCTCCCTTGGCATAAATACACTCCTAGAAATGATTCCTGTCAAGATAACAAAATGCCTGCATCATTTTTGTGAGTAACGCTCTCCTTCACCTATGACAATGAGCTTTTACGAAAGTGCTTACTCAGTATACCTGCTGCATGTAAAGCACTTCCACCTTCAGTGAGCAGAGGCATTTCATGCGGATGAGCTTGGGGAGTCGTGTGCCCTTATGTGCATATGTTTGAAAATGTAAGCTAACTAGTAGATTTAACTGAGCGCACATTGTTTTGCACTAGTTCCCCCTTAGACTCTTAAGCTGCCTTGAACCAAATCCCTCAGCCAGACCCATCCGCTTAGCCTATTAAGTACAGTGTATATAGTTTTCCCCAATGCTCACATTGTATATAGTTCACCCAATTATGACCCAAGTTGACTTCCTCTCCTAACCTTCCAGTTGTTGTTCTAATAACCACTGATGTTGTTGTTACTCAAACGTATTCTTTGTAATTACTGATTTTGTTCTTTGTAAACCACACTGAGATTAAATAGCATGGTATGTAAAACCAAATAAATAAATAGTTTTCCTGGGGTCTTGTTTGGAGCTACATGCATGCCTGTGCTTTGAAAATCTGCATAGTGAAAAGCACACAAATACTTTTTGCAGAGGCGGGCACTTATAAATGAGCTCCTAGTTCTGAGGCATTAAGGTATAGCTCGCAACAGCCGAGTATATCACATTCCAGGAAAAAAATATATTCCATTGTTTCAGAACAGTGAAATCATTGTTTTCAGGAACATAGTCGAGCCGTGCACAGTTGTACTGAAGGAAGTGAGTGGAATCCTATTTATTTACAGCGTGCATTTGACACTATACCCTCCATTTGATTTAATAGTGCTCCAGTTTCCAATCTGTTGAAAGTTGGCAAGTTATATCTCACTATTATTAATGTTGGCACCTTGCTAAGGTATTCAGATGTCATCTCTTTGAACCGAGGCAGAGGGGGTGTTCCCTCTTCTGTCTCGTATTTTGATATCCTACAGTTATCGCGTCAATTCTGAGACCTCTGTCTTCCTCACTTCATTTTTTGTTCTTCACAGTTGTCATTTCTTCCTGTAATTTTTCCTTCAAGCCGCAAGAATGAAAAAATACTGCCGCTCTTTAATTCAAGTTCCATAGTGAATTCAGTGATTAAAAGGAACTTGACCTGTGGCGTTGCTGGAAATGAGCATCGATTACAGGTTCACGCACCACCAGTGACGCAGCATTAACAAACTTCCTCCTCAATTATTTGGTGTATGTAGTATCTAGGATGAGGGAATCACATTTTTCATACCTATAGGAAGTTCCCAGTCTCTACTGAAGCAGCCACCCTTCCTGCCACATCTTACTTTTGGTCTAATGAAGGATAATAATGAAATATTCTGACTACAAACATTGGACATTCCTTCCGTCCAATATCTAGTACAACTGTCCAGCAGAACCCTACCAGATACCAGACTATGGAAGTGAAAGATCTATTAATCTTGGGGCTTAAATATAGCATTGCTCCCTCTCACTAGTTGTGGGAGGGAGCGATGCTCATATTTAAGCACCAAGATTAATATATCGGAAATCCTTTGTTTGATTGTTTTCTGAAAGCAAAAAGGATCTGAGAGGAGAGCCGAGCCGGCAAGAACCCCTTAATAAGAAATTGGTTGCATGTCACTGCTCAGAACCTCTTAACACTCCTCTCCATGCAACATTGCCATTGATCTCCTCACCATTTGCCCTGCATTGCCTGCTTGTGCACGCAACAGATCACACACGCGTGCAAAGTTGTTGTGTGAAATACCTCCAGTTTGGTCCTTATTTGTACAAGCAGTAGGTTACTGAAAGTTGTAAAAGCAGCTATCACTTTCTTCTTTAAACATATTCCTACTTGTTTAGTCATGAAATTGTATTTTAATTTTGAAAACAATACTATATCTGCTCCACCAGAGGCTACTGCCAGAACACAGCAAGCTATCCCAGAGTAGTGACATATTTTGGTTTGAATGCAGAGCAAATTACAGCAGGGGAGCAGTGACTGTTTGGTTTGGGGTTTGGTAGGTCAGTTCAGCGTTAACATGGTAGGAATAACTAGGCAAATTAGCTTACACAGAAAAAGGAACACAGCAGCTCTCTTTCAACCACAGGTATTCTGTGAAAAGACATTAAACACGGTCTGGATAGACTCATTTCTCTTCTCTTTCTAATGCTCTTAAATGTCTCACAGATGCTGGAAGGTTTTTCAAAAAGAAACTCGATGTGTTCTTAAGTGAACTTTGTCTATCGTAACTTGATCCACTTAAGCTCTTTCCCCGCCACTTGGTTAATACAAGGTATGTGACTCATTCATGATGATTAACTTATAAGCATGACTGCACGCCATAGATTAAATGTGACTCTTCTGTCATTGGGGACCATGGGAAAATGAGGTGCCACATTTCAAGGGGCCTCCACTAAGAGAACAAGTCCAAAATAATAGATCCTTGCCATCTTTCACTGCATGGCCTCAAAAGATCACAGACATCTTGAAATATGGAAGACAACCTCTCTGAAGGGGGCCGTGGTCAGCAGCTATTCATGAAGCATATTGCTTGCTTGCTTACCTGATGAATAAATTAAGTAAATGCACAGAAATGACGACTATGGCAGATTGAGCCTCAGATTAGAGGGAGCTGTTAAAGAAGACTGGCTGAGGTCAGCAGAATACTTTTGTGGCTGGAGGGGCCAAATAAATCTATCTTTGTCTTTGACTCCAAATTTTCTAGTTGTTGATGCTGTGTCGGGCAAAAGATTGTTCGGGCCATGGCCGCAGGAGCTCACCTCATTCCACTGCCTATGGGATGACCTCTGTGGGCCTAGGGTCTTTTTTCAGGCTCACCAGCTATGTAACTTGCTCATATGAATTTAAATTGAAGTTTGAAGGACATTTAGCGTGCTGTGCAAAATTCGGAGTTCTGGATTTCAGTTCCAGCTGAGATTAAAATTGAACAGCTGATCTGGCCATTATACCAATGTTTTGCAAGCAGAGTTGCTAATTCATGAAAATGCTTTTTTAATGGCAACCTTTTTTAATAGACGGACACACATTTTACCTTTGCCATTTGGTATACAGATAGACTTACTATAGTGAGATCCATCCCTTCGTTCACACAGCTGCTAAGATATAGTCAATGAGTCCTTCAGTCTTGCAGAGTTTAGGATGACCCAGCCCTATTTCCTAACATGCCTTGGCTGAGGGAGCCAAAAGGTCTTCGCCGTTTTTCTAAGAGCTATCAAAGTTTGTTTTCGCTGTAAGCACACTGGATGCTTAAAGACATGAAATTACTCTTACTGTCTAGAATGCCTTTCTCAAAATGTACTGACTGTTCACAACCCTGTTCCCTTTCCAACCCTGTTCTGGAGGCATACCTAGTCAATTTAGATTTCTGGATAACCAGAATGAATATTCTGATATAAATTTTCTAGTTTTCCAATGTACATTCATTATGGATATCCTGAAAACCTGACTAGCCAGGTGTTCTTCCAGGGCTTTCACGCCCTCTTCACCCTCTTCAACAGTCACCCCTCCTTACCTCAATAGTCAACTCTTTCTTCCCGGAAATCACTCACAGCTTGCCTGGTGCAGGGTTTGGATGATTTCCTCCTTAACCTCTCTGGTGGTAACAAGGGGCCTGATATTCAAAGGCATTTACATGGTTTATAGGTGGATATTCATACTAACATGATTAGTACCACTGAATATCCCCAATTAACGCCGCTACATGCCCCGTTGGTAATCGCTTAGAATTCGGGCATTGTGGGACAGAGCAGAGATGGTGGCGGTTGCTAACCAAGCAGTGACGATATTCAAGCACTGCCCGCTTAGCAATCTGTGAGTAAAGATAGGCATGGCAAAAGCTGGCCTGTCTTTACCTGTAGGAGCTAACCGGGCAGCGGCTCAATATCGCTGCTACCTGATTAGCTCCTGCGCCATTGGAGGCTGTACGGCGACCTCAGATATTCACTGCTGGGGGCAGATATGACCTTGGCATTGATTATACGGGTTTAATGTTCAGCGCCGGCGGCTCGCCACTGTAATCATGCTGGCCGCCAATGCTGAATATCGGGCCCAAGGTGTTAGGAACGCAGGAAGCTGCTATTGTGTCACTACAACTCCTCCTCTTACTACAGCTGCGCTACCAGAAGCCCCCGAATCTCATCTTAAAATAACAGGAATGGGGACCCCCGGAATTGCTTCTTTTCATTCATTTAAATGAAATAAAACAAAAGAGAAATGCAAAGAAAGAAGATGATCCTTTGTGACTGAGCATTCAGCGCTACTCATTGCTTCCCTCCCTTTTGATCCAAGCTCAGAGTCTCGGCAATGCACTGAGGATGTTCCCTTCTTGCCCTCTTTGCTAACCTTGAAAATCTATGCAGTGCGGGGGGGGGGGGGGGGGGAGGAAGGTGAGTTAACACTATGTCATCCTTCACCCCCTCTGTAAAATAAGCACATTGGCTGAGAGTGGCCTGACCGAGAATCGCCCCTCTCCCATGGGATTGGAAATGTGTGCAGATGTCAAAGCACTGAGAACCAGAGCTGCTTTTAAAAGACACATTTCTGATAGTGAACAGCACAGGTACACGGGATATTTTTAATGTGTGCACACTGTTTTGCTCCTGCTTGGCCAGCTGCACAAAATGGTAGATGAAAAGAAGTGAATACTTTTATCGAACGTACTTATCACCTCTGATAAAGTAGCCTGGTTGCAATGTTAGTCCACTTTAATTGTTGATAAGTAAGATAAAATAGAAAAGAAGGTGATCCCTTTTTATCAGGCTAAATTAATATATTTTAGGCGTGTTTCGCTTCACATAGCACCTATTTTTGAGGATTCAGCACAGACTGCAGGAAAAGTGTCTCTCTCTTGTGCATGTTTGCATGTGAATGCTAGGTTTCTCCCGGCAACAGAAGATGAGTTTCATGCTGCTTTGTGTCCACAGGAGCAGGGTCTCAGCAAGCAGAAGAGAGCGGCCCGATGGTAGCCAAGAGGGCTGCTTTGTGTCCACAGGAGCAGCATCTCCCATGGGCAGCAGGAGAGAGAGGCCACAGGGGGAGGAGCTGGGGCCAGAGAGGCAGAGAAGGTAACATAAATTTAAAGGGGCAGTGGACTTGGGAGGGAGGGCAATGGAGGGCATGGACGAGAGTGCAAGGTATAAGAAGAAAGGGACAGAAGCAGGAAGGGGAACAGAAAGTGGTGGTGGTGGTGGGGGGGGGGGGGGCGGCAGGAGAGGGGCAGGGAGAAAGCAGGAAGAATGCAAGGGGTTGTAGTAGGTTGAAGAGATGAAGGCATGGGGAGAAGAGGCCACAATGTGTATATGCCAAAAGACACAACCCCCCCAAGACACCCAGGCACCCCACCAGCACAGAACCATACCCATACCCGCACTGACACATGCAGCCCCCCCCCCCATACACAGATAGGCACCATAGCCCTGCATCCCCTCCACTCACACCCAGATACTGACAAAGACAGGAACCCCACCCCATACCATACATGCACCCTACTCCCCGTAGCGCAGACACACCCAGCCCCCCCCACCACATCCACAAACTAACTGAAGATACAATAGACACACATATACCAGAATGAGACACACTTTATTATCTCTTTGAACTCTTCCCTCCCCCTCCTTTGCTGCCCCCCAGATATGTATGGTTTAGCTAACGAAGGAAGGCGAAGCATGGTGTTTTGTCACACCGTAAGTGTGCTCGTTTTACATGCACGCAGTCCCTGACAGATATGAATATACTCAGCCCAGCACACACACACCTATGCGTGCCCAACACTCCTCAAGAGACACGCACACACGGGTATATAGGCCCCAACAGTCCCCGTGGCACTCACATGCATGTAGCCTCTGACCATTCCTGTGACACACATGCACCTACATGCGTGCACTTGCAGATACTTCCTATGACACACACACACAGAAGAACCTCCCGAATGCCTGATCCTGCACATAGGGGAAACGAACCCGTCTGTCACACTGCAAGTAGGCTCTTTTCAACTTGTTTGACCAGCTTTCAAAGGTTCAAACCTGCCTTGATCTAAGAAAGAAGGTTTGAACCTTTGAAAGCTAAACCAAAAATGCATTAGGTTAGCACAATAAAAAGGGATCACCACCTATTCTTCTTTTGTTTGTCTGCTTATGTAACAGCTTATGACCTCCTCATGTTCAGAGGCTATTTCCCTTTCAGAACTGATGCAATGCATACAGGCTAAGTTAGTCCATGTGCTTTGCACACAACACAGGCTGCTGAAAATTGTCGCTGTGCTATTTCCTGCTTTTTTTATGATGCCTCATATCGTTTACAATGCCTATAAAGCGCGCAGGAATCTACTGTTATGGAAGCCAGCAAAGGATTTTTTGTGATTCTTTTTTCTAAAGACTGTTGATCAGTTAGTTAAATCTTTAAGATAACGATGCTTATGCAATGATAATGACTAATAATTATGGGTTTACTGTCATTTTCATGATGTCTCTCACATGCCTGTTTTTCAGGTTGGTTACATAAGGAAGCTTTTGGCATGGGTACTACATCTCTTTATATCAGACTTTACCAAGAGCTTAGTTAAATGAGAAGCAGCTTAACTTGTCTGATTTCTTTTATTAACTCTTTAATCAATCAACAAATATTTTAATTACAAAGTGTTAAGAGTTATCTGCCATGTGAAATAGACTCTTTGAAGCCAATGTTGCCCAAAGCAAATAATTGCTCAGGTGAGATCCACTGTGACTCTTTCAAAAATATTTGCAGAATTTTCAGGAAACTTAATTGTTTTTGAGAAACTGGGACGGTTTGTATTTGCGTGCCATCGGATTTACCAACATTTGCAATGAACTGTGATATTGGTAACCAACTGTGAATATTCTTACAGCTTTAATAGTAACATTCTTAATGCAGCTCAATGTTTCTGTCTTCAGAAGGCCTGACACCGATGCTGGTTTACAGCTCACACAACATGGATTTTATCCAAATCATTTTATGTCAAAGTAGTTAATCCTTTTGAGGCTAGCACTATATGTAGACAATGATGAGTTAAGCTATAGGTGTCTGTGACAGGTGTTTTGAAGGATAAATATTTACGAAAGTTGAGTGATGCCTACAGTGGCCAGGGTTGAAGCCTTGATAATTGGTGTTACTGCTTATAAGTTTCAAATTTATGCTATGTTGACTTTTTTATTCAAAAGCAATTAACCTGGGGGAATACCAGTTTCCCCAGGTAAAAGGGCTTTTTGCAAATGACCTATCACCACGCAGAGGAAGGAGGTCAGTTTGACGTCATGGATACCTGCATTGTGTGAGTTGTTCCCGAGGATAGGGTTAGGCCAGGAAAATGGCAACAATGTGCATTTGCAAAACTACATGTGATTTTTTTTCCAGTTAAAACATACACTTGGAAAAAACAGGTACAAATTTTTTCTGTACAAATTTTCCATGGTAAAGTATGTTTCAAAGTAGCATACAGGGCACGTAAAAGGGCATTCACACAGTAAGGTAGGCACTAGAGGTCCGATATTCAGCGGCGGCGATGGCTAATGAGAGTACAGTGTCTAACCATCGCTGTTGAAGAGTTAACTCGGATCGTCAATGCTGGGACCATATCCGGCCACTGGCATTGAACATGCGGGTCTGCCACACAGCGCCACATGGCACAGACGCTAACCGGGCAATGACGATTTTCAGCCACTGCCTGGTTAGCTTCAGCGACAAAAGTTAGGATAGCTTTAACTTTCACTGCTGAGGAATAACCGGGCAGCAGCTGAATATTGCCGCTGATCGGTTATCCCCGGGTACCACTCCTGGAATGCCCTGATGATAACTGTGTAGCGATGGGATCCGGGAGTATTCATAGGAACATAGTAAATGAGGGCAGATAAAGACCAGCATGGTCCATCCAGTCTGCTGAGCAATACGGCAAGTGTAGGTGCACCTGTCGCTCTGTGCAGGCCACCCCTCCCCATGTCTTTGTTTAGGGGTGGACCCACCACTCCATGTAGGACACCCCTATTCGTTGAGAAGTTAGATGGTTTAATTTATTTTGTTTTTATCCTGTTGCTGTAAAGGGATCCACTGTGTCTGTCCCATGCCATTTTGAATTCTGTCACTGTATTTGCCCCCACCACTTCCATCGGGAGAGCATTCCAAGCATCCACCACCCTTTCAGTGAAAAAATATTTTCTGACATTGCCTTACAGTTTACCCCCTTTGCAGCTTCATGTTATGCCCTCTAGTTTTGCAGTTTCCCCGTCTTTGGAAGAGGTTTGTTTGTTCATCGTTCCTCTTTAAGTATTTAAAGGTCTGAATCATATCTCCCCCTATCCCTCCTCTCCTCCAAAGTGTACATATTTAGGTCTTCAAGTCTCTTCTCATAAGGTTTCTTATGCAGGCTGCAAATCATTTTGGTCGCCTTCCTCTGAACAGTTTCCAGTCTTTTTACATCTTTTGCAAGATATGGTCTCCAAAACTGAACACAGTATTCTAAGTGAGGCCTCACCAGTGACCTGTACAGTGGCATAAGTACCTCTTCCTTTCTGCTGGTAATCCCTCTTTGTATGCAGCCCAACATCCTCCTGGCTTTTGCCACACCTTGTCGCACTGTTTTGCCACCTTGAGATCATCAGAGATAATCACATCAAGGTCTTTCTCCTGAACCATGCACACCAACCTCTCGCCCCCTACTGCATACATTTACCTTGGATTTCTGCTACCCAAGTGCATGACACTGCACTTTTTCACATTAAATCGTAATTGCCAAGCATTAGACCATTCTTCCAGCTCTTGTAGATCTTTCCTCATGTTATCCACTCCCTCGGGGGAGTCCACTCTGTTGCAAATTTTTGTGTCATCTGCAAAAAGACAGACCCTTCCATTCAGTCCTTCAGCAATATCACTCACAAATACATTGAACAGTGCCGGGCCCAAGACCGAACCCTGGGGCACCCCGTTAAACACCTTCCTTTCATCCGAGTGAGCTCCATGTACCATCACATTCTGTCATCTGTCAGTCAACCAATTTCTAATCCAGTTTACCATCTTGGGACCCGTCCCTAAGCTACTGAGTTTATTGATAAGCCTCCTATGAGGGACAGTATCAAAGTCTTTGCTGAAATCCAGGTAGATGACATCCATCGCATGCCCCTGATCTAGTTCCTTGTCAAAGAACTCAATCAGATTTGTTTGGCAAGACCGTCCTTCAGTAAAACCATGTTGCCTCGGATCTTGCAACCTGTTGGTTTTGAGAAAGTTCACTATTCGCTCTTTCAGGAGTGCCTCCATTACTTTTCCCGCCGCCGAGGTAAGGCTCACGGGTCTGTAGTTTGACACTTCTTCCCTGTCACCATTTTTGTGTAGAGGTACGACATCAGCCATTCTCCAGTTCTGAGGAACCTTTGCTGTTTCCAAGGGTCTGTTGAATACATCCTTTAATGGCCCTGCAAGAACCTCTCTGAGCTCTTTCAGTATCCTGGGATGTATCCCATCCGGTCACATGGCTTTGTCCACTTTCAGTTTAGCAAGTTGTTCCAACACCTCGTCTTCTGTGAATGGTGTGGTATCTACTTCATTCCCATTTTTATATTTGGGATTCACAGCTGGTCCATCTCCAGGATTTTCTTTAGTAAAAACAGAGCAGAAGTATTTATTTTGCAATTTCGCTTTTTATAAGTCACTTTCCACAAGACCTTTCCCAGTACTTCTGAGTCCTGCAATTCCAACTCTGTTCTTCTTCCTTTCCCGAATATACCTGAAGAAAGTTTTGTCGCCACCCTTAACATCTTTAGCCATCTTTTCCTCTGCCTTTGATTTTGCTATCCTTATTTCTCTTTGTGACTCTTTGAGTTTGATCCTGTATGCATTTCTGTGTTCTTCTGTTTGCAAGCTTTTGAATTTTGCAAAAGCTGTGTTTTTTGCCTTTATTTGAGCAGCCACTTCTTTGGAAAACCAAATAGGTTTCCTTCTCCTCTTGTTTTTATTTACTTTTCTTACATATTTATCTGTTGCCCCTTTTATTGCCACCTTTAGTTTAGCCCATTGCAATTCCACTTCCCTTATCTCCTTCTACCCTGTCATCTCCTCCTTTAGGTACTCAGCCATTTTATTGAAGACAGCGTTTTTGAAGTTTAGGACTTTGAGCACGCTATGTTTGGCCTGTACCTTGGCCTTTATCTCAAACCACACCATGTGATGAGCGCTGTTGCTCACAGGGGCACTCACGCAGACATTCGACACGCTATCACTGTTGGTGAGCACTAAATCCAGCGTTGAGCTTTTCCTGGTTGGTTCCATGACCATTTGTCTAAGTGATGCATCTTGGAAAGCATCTACAATTTTTTTACTTCTTTCCAGATGTGCAGAAGGAGTAATCCAATCCACATCAGCTAGATTAAAGTCACCCAAAATGATCGCTCCTCCCTTTGTGGCTATCTTGGCAATATCTATAATCAATTCGTTATCTATCTCTTCAATTTGTGTCGGAGGTCTGTAGACTACAGCAGTATGGATGACAGTGCCATCTCCTCTATCCAACACAATCCAGAGCGCTTCTTCTTTTCCCCATGTCCCCTGCATTTCAGTAGCTTTAAATTGCTTTTGACGTACAAGGCTACTCCTCCTCCTTTTCCATTTTCTCTGTCTCTTCTGAATAGATTATAGCCAGCTATGGCTATATCCCAATCATGTGATTCATTAAACCATGTTCCTGTAATGGCCACAATGTCCAAATCCATTTCCACCATTAGGGCTTCCAGGTCCGGAACTTTGTTGGCTAAGCTTCGAGCATTTGTGCTCATTGCTTTCCAGCATTTACCTGGCTTGTGTGTATTTTGCATTTATTTTGTTCTGCCCACATCTTCCCACTTGTGTTTGATGTGTGGTTTAAAAGTGTGGCTGTTTATGATGTTCTGCTTTTCCAGGGGGTGGCGTGCAGGTTTTGACCTTCCACATCAGTCACCCCCTTTTCCTAGTTTAAATGCATATCCACATACTGCCTGAATTTTTCACTTAAGATTCTTTTCCCTGCGATAGAGAGATGTAGTCCATCAGCACAGTATAGTCTCTTGTTGGTCCATCTGTTTCCCCAGTTGCCAATAAATCTGAATCCTTCTTGTTTGCACCAGGTCTGGAACCATGAATTATAGCTGTTAATGGGATGCAGCCTTTTTGTCCCCTTACCAAGAACAGGCAGAACCTCTGAGAATGCAACAGTGTTAACAATGGGCTTGAGTTTCTCTCCCAGAGATTGGAAGTCCTTTTGGACTGTAGAGGCACTGTTTATAGCCAGGTCATATGTGCCCAAGTGGATAACAACATCAAGTTTAGAGTGTTCACTTTTTGCGCTATGTACTTCAACAACTTGGTTTGTATTCCTGCTGGCTGTCGAGCCTGGTAGGCACATGACTATCTTCTCTCCTTTGAACTGTGTTCCCAAGTTGGTGCCTCTGATGATAGAATCTCCAAGTAGTAGTTGTTTTCTGTTTGGTGAGGTTTTCTTCATATTTGGTGCTTTAGCAGGAGATTGGGCATTGTCTGACTCATTTAAGAGCCCTTCAGTTTCATTGGATTGAGCATCCTCATTAGCCAAGGCAGAGAAGGCATTATGCAGGGATATCACTTGATGTATAGGATGTCTCTGCATTACAGGTCGCAATCTTCCAGAACCCACTGTGATCCATTTGTTCCTGGGGTGTTTGATTGTTTGTGGGAGCGGTGGTGGACTTTGTTCAGTTTGTATCCTAGAAGAGGTGCGTTTCATTACAGCCATTTCCTCCCTCAGTAGAGTCACTTCTTTATGCATGGCAGCTAGGTCTTTCCTTAGTAGAATCAGTTTGTCATGCATGGCAGCTGACCTGAGGCACATAGGACAAGCTCTTAGGCTCCAAATGATTCGTCTTGGAATGAAAGTACCGCAGTTATTGCACTGAATACACGACATGTTGGTTAAGCAGTCCCAGAAGAGGAAGAAGAAAGGATGAAAAAGATGTGGACTTTTAACCCAAGTAAGAAAGGATAGATGGCACATATGTGACCACTATAAAGGCAATGTAGCCCCTGGGGTGGGTGGGGTGAGGAGTAGGGTGGGTGGGAACCTAAGTGTCTCTGGCGAGTAGGCTGTTCCTGAAACGTGGGCACACACCGATATCTGATGTAAGTCTATACAAGGAAAGCAGTCTAAATGCCCCCAAGCTTAGTCTAAAACCACAGTTAAGAGCTATAATAGTAATCCCCCCAAAAATCAACAGTTAGAATTTATAGTCATACCTAAGAGATGGGTGGCAGCTGGCACCTCCAGAAGACTGATGGTAGCACTGACCTTGATAGTGGCAATATTTACGACAGCCTTGTTGCAATCTCAAATTAAACTGATAGTGGCTGAATATTGCTGGCTATCCATACAGTTAGCTAGACCTGTGCTTCATCCTTGTTCTGCCCCGAAATAATCCAGATAGTGCAGTGGTTCTCAACCTTTTTTGTACCGTGACCCGTTTTACCATTGGTCAACTTGTGGTGACCCTCAATGATAAAATCAAATGTGTCTCTCTTCCTTTACCGTTAACGCATTGTCGCTGTAATCATTTGTTGAATTATTAATATATTATAGGCTTTTGCAATATGTTTTTATTTTTAAAATTTACTTATTTAAACCACAATAATTAATCACAATAACAAGTAACAATATTTGGTTTCAAAATTATGATGATTTTGAAGTCAAATCACTAATATGAAATAAAATTATTTTTTCTACCTTTGTTGTCTGACCAATTTATTCTCTGATCATGCTGGTCCCGATCTGAGGCTTCTGCTTTCCTGTCTTCTCTTAGCTCTCTTTCTGTGGTCTATGGTCCATCTGCCATTTCTTATCTCTTCTTTCGTTTTCTTCACTTCTTTCCATCAGCCTATTTCCAGTCCCCGTAACCCTTCCTAGTATCAGCCCCTTTCCAGTCCTCCCTCCCAGTACCTTCCAATGTCAACTTGCATTCCCATGACTGCCACTGGTGTCCCCATTCCCTTCCAGTCCCCCTCCTTCCCCACTGACCAGTCCCTTCTAGTACAAATACCATGGCAGCCCCTCTCAGATCCACTCTCTTCCAGTTCCATTCTCCCATCCCCTCGTATCAGCCCATTTGTAGCCTTAGCCCCTAGTTTTCTTCCAGGGCCAGCAGCTCTATCCTCCCCCTCCCCACAATCAACCCATTCCCAGTCCCAGCCCCCCAATCAGCTCGCTTCCAGTGCTAGTCCCCCCTCAACCCCATTACCAGTGCTAGCCTCCCCTAATCAGCCCAATACCAGTCCTGCCCCCCCCCCCCATCAGAACCACTGAGATAGTGCCTGGACAGTCTGAAAAAAGTTTCAATGGCAGTATCTGGTTAATGCTGCAGAAAATTCATGGACAGCCACTTATCTGCCCAGCAGCTGCCACTCTATGAATAAGAGGTTTTGAATGTCGTGCCGGTAGTTCTTTAATGATAGGGACGGTCATTACATATGACTGGAGAATGCAGCATAAAGTAGAGGTGTGCAGGCAAAAAAATTGTGTTTCATTTCATTGGGAGTTTGGGTTTTTTTTTAATAGTTGCCCTATCGTGCAATAGGGGGCCAGTATTGTGCAATAGCGTGACCCATTGCACACAAGGGCGCACTATTGCTGCTTTTGTTTCATCACCAGCATAAAAATGAAAGAACAAGAAATTGTAGAAACTTTGCTTATTGTAGCACAGTTTGTGTTGTTGCCTAACACTGATTTGAAAGCTAGCACCATTCAGAGCCAATTGTAACAGAGGCAGGTTAGGTCTTGGCGGCCTTTCCTGGTTTAAGACTCCGGCATTCTGGAAGATATAATCAGCACTAAACAGTAATGCATGTTCTTAAACCCAAGTTAAATACA
This sequence comes from Ichthyophis bannanicus, assembly GCA_033557465.1. Taxonomy (NCBI): domain Eukaryota; kingdom Metazoa; phylum Chordata; class Amphibia; order Gymnophiona; family Ichthyophiidae; genus Ichthyophis; species Ichthyophis bannanicus. The sequence goes on along the minus strand of CM066050.1, from coordinate 25,607,668 downwards.
GTCATGATCTAGCTGTCAAATATTCATCATTAGGCATTATGACCATTTTCCTTGCGCTTAAGGGACTAAAGTGAGGTACTCTAACGTCTCACTTGAGCAGAGTTTTTAACAAAAGGAAAACCGGTATACCTGTGCTTTGCAGAAAAGATTTATAAACACATTTAATCATTTTGTGTGTCTGAAGTTAGCATTTTCACAAATAACGAGCAGAGATATATGATCGTGCTTTCCTGGCTAAGCACGGAAAACCTATTATTCTGCTATAACCTTGCAATTGTCTAGGTGTCACCTTACAACAAGCTGCTCTTATTGGCAAAGGACTCTGCTATTAGCAGGTCTGTTAATGCAGTGCTGTTAATCTTCTGCTCATTAAATTAGAGGGTCTCAGTTTTGTTCACACCAAAGACAAATCTTGAACTTAATTAGCACAGAATTTTGAAAGAATACAATAAAGCAAGCTAATCGTATACTGAAAAGCCATGCATGGTATAATACCACCCTTCCCAGAAATTCATAATTTCACCAACTATGTCATGCACTTGAATACTGGTAGCATAGGGTGGGCAATAAATAAGTTTAATACACATGAATTTCTGTAGTGAGAACCCTTTTGGGGGTCAAGTTTGCAAGTACTTTTTCCCAGGTCTTTGCAACAGTTTTCGTGTAATATTCTAATCACTACTACCCGTCTGTGGAGCTCCAGTAGCCGTACACAGCATTCTAAGCATGACTGATGGTTTTAACTGAACCCAGTGAAATTACTGATTTGCTAGAGATGTGCTATCCTTTATACATGGGAGCATCAATAACATTTGGGTTTGTTTCATTTTCTTTCCAGAAATTAAATTAAGGAATGGAGAGTTAGAAAAGCCTTAGAGCTGCTATTAATGCCCAGGCCTATATTCGTCAAGAATGTGGGTAAAATATAGTATTTTATAATTTGCACATGTACTTGTGCGCTGTACCCATGATCTGCCCAAACTCTGCCCACATGGACGCCCACTGGCAAAATGCGCTTCATCAAGCAATGAGCATAATTTTATGCTGGTTGGTATTTTTTAAGAGCCCATTAAAGCATATATGTGGCCACATATGCATGTTCATGACTAAAATAACCCCAGTACATTGCAACTGCGTCCTCTGTTCTGCCAAAACTCTGCCCCCAAGAAAGACCTACATACTGACTGCATATAAGAACATGTGCGCTTGTCGGTATACACTCCCTCCTTGGTTTGTTCTCATAGATGCGCAGCTCGCTGAGGCCATTTTCTTCAACCCACACTTTGAGTACCACCTTCCTCGCCGCAGACAACCCAATGTATAGAAAGTTTCGCTGTGCCTTGGAGAACCAAACTATCCTGCTCTGTCATGTGCCCCAACAACAGCATGCTATAGGTCCATTCAGTCTGGCGCCTCCAAGCTCCTCTAGCACTGACTTCCACAGGATCTGCAAGTGGGAACACATGAGGAATGTCTGCACCACAGTCCCCTGTTTTACCCGGCATTTCCCACCCACAGCTTCACCATTGCTCCTCGTGTTTTACAGGCAGAAGATGCTCTAAAAAATTACTTCCATAGCATCTAGTGTTAGACAATATGAGGGTAATTCTATAATCTCCCTTGCAGTTAATGCACATTTCCAGGCAGGTATGTGGGGCTTATTTTATAAAGTGTGCACATATTTTACTTTCTGAAACAGGGGTACAGTGGTGCACCTGGACCTAATCATGGCAGTTACGCCTACATTAAAACAGGTGTAAATTCCTGTGCCTAGACCCTTCAGAAACATGCCCCGCTTATGCTCCGCCCCTGTGCACACCCAAATTGAAAGTACGTGAGATGGGACAAATGGGTGTGCTTATAGAATAATGGCCACCTAAAATGTGTGCATATGTGCCTATTCGCACATGTAAGACCATTAAAAGAGGGAGTTATGCGCATGTTCCACACACACCTTATAGAATCACCTCCTATATGCATAGGCATTGCCAGGGGTTGAAAATGGGCAGGGCACAGCAGGGGTAGGGGGTCATTCTGTTCTGCAAATAGCGGAGATGGACGTCCTGTTGAAACATCCATCCCCCGCTATTCACCCCCCTGCCAGCCCCAGCAAAAGCCTCCCCATACGAACAGCACATTTGTATGAAGAGGCTTAGATGGGGCGGAAGGGGGCATTCTGTAGGTGGAGCAAGGGTGGGGCATGGGCGGTCTGCGACCCTGAATGTAAAGTACCGATTTGGAAGTCGGCCCTGTATGTCTGGGGCCGTGAATTTAAGCAGGGGACTTATTCCATCACTTTAAATAGCTTTGCTGCTGCCATTGAATATGCCCCCCAGAATATTTATAAATGCACAAACCAAAATGTCTGTTTTCCTACTAGATGTCCTATACAAAGTTATCCTCCTAATCTTCTTAAATATAATGTCACGCCGCAGCTTCCCTTAAATGTCCGATACTTCCCTCTGTATCTTAGGCCTGAATTTGTTTCTTATTCTACTCCAGAGAGCATAGGTAGCAGTGATTTAGTCACTTGTTTCAACTCCAGTCTTTGTGCTTTGTACAGTTGCCAGCAAAACAAGAAAGATTTTATATTAAATATTTATTGAGACGGGGGTCACATCAATCTGTTCACAAACCATTGTCTGCAATAAACATGTCAAAACCTCCTGTGGCCTTTTGTTCCTAAGCCTCAAAGTTTCACATACTGTGAACACCTCACTTCTTCAGATTACGCAGTCCATTATGGTTTTAAAAACAGACATTTTGAACTATATTCTGTAAAGAGCTTTAAAAAGGAAACCATAACTTTGTTCTTCTTTAAGAGACGGACACTTCAACCCCCACAACGTTCTTTCATTTGACAGCTCTACGGCTTTGAAAACAACACTCCTATACTGCCGTCATAATAGAGTTTACTTTGTCTATTCAACCGATGCCATCCTGAGCTAACTCTGCACTGACCTGATCATGGGAGAAGGGTCTCAAAAGCTAGTCACAAATTCATCATACGGACATGTATTAATACAAATTTGTGCACACAAGCAATCTGCATGAACTTTCCATTTTAAGGTGCCCAAATGAACAGATTGCAATGCAGACAAAGGCACACTTCTGGTCAGGACCAGCTCAGTCATTAGGCAAACTAGGTGGTTGCCTAGGGTAGACATTTTTGGGGATGGTAAAGAACAGGGTATTTAAAGCTAAATAATAGATTGACAGCAGGTCGAGTATAAGACTTAAGGATTGCCTTTGGTGCCAACACCTAAACCAACTGTGGTGCCAGCCCTGTCCCTAGTGCATCTCTGAACAGGACTCTAGATTTTCTGGATAGACTGATCTAGTGCTGGTTTTACCCTACTGCCTGCAGAAAGATGCAGTCTTTCCTCACTTAGGGAAATCAATAGGGAGACCAGAACTACAATTCCCTACAGGTAGTGGGGAAAAGTCCACCAGGACTGGATCATCCTGTTTGGAAAATATGCAGGCCAGCTGTCAACCCTGTGTCTATATTGTTGTTGTTAAGTGCCATCAAGTTGATGTCGACTCATGGTGACCCTCTTGATAGCTGTTCTAAACTATGATCAGTCTTCGGGTCTGGCGGCTCATTGTTGATAGAGTGACACCCATAGCTGCTGTTATTGTATCGATCCATCTCATTGCTGGTCTTCCTCTTTTGTGTTGATCTTCTACCTTGTCAAGCATGATGTCTTTCTCTAATGATCTCTCTCTTCTCATGATGTGTCCAAAGTATGAAAGCTGAAGTCTTCTCAGGTGAGCTTCTAAAGAAAGTTTAGGTTCGATCTCCTCTAGTATTGACTGGTTTGTTCTTTGGGCAGTCCATGGTATACACAGTATTCATTGCTAGCAACATAATTAAAAGACATCAATTTTCTTCCTACCTTTTTTCACAGTACAACTTTCACATCCATATGACGTTATTGAAAATACCACTTTTTGAATAAGCCAAATCTTTTTATGGAGAGAGACATCTCTGCTCTTGAGAATCTTTCTAGGTCCTTCATAGCCATTCTGACAAGAGCAATGTGTCATTGTATTTCTTGATTGCTTGTTGTTTCTTTATTGATAGTTGATCCAAGTAGGTTAAATTTGTCAACTACATATTTCAATTTCTTCTCCATCAACGATGTATTGATATTGCCAGTTCTCAGGATCTTTGCCTTCTTTACATTAAGAGGGAGGCCCATTTTTAAGACTATATTCCTTGATCTTGAGAAGCAAATTTTCAGATCATCTTCATTTTCAGCCAGTAATGAAGTATCATCAGCATAGCAAAGGTTCTTGAAGAGTCTTCCACCAATCTTCACACCTCGATTGTCTTCATACAATCCTACTTCTCTAATGATTTGTCCATCTGTCAAAGAAGGATCAAAGTGTCTTCAGCAGCAGATTGGCCAATCTACTGGAGGGATTTAAACTAGATTCATTGGGGATGGGTGAAGAGAGCCCCCAGGTAAGTGAAGAAATCCACCAGGGAAAGGAAACAAATACCTCTTTAGAAAAGGATAATAGGAGGAACATCTGGAAAGCAGTGTGTACAAATGCCCTCAGCATGGGAAATATGATCTCAGATGTTGAGGCTTTAATGGAAGAGGCTGACTTTGATTTAGTGGCGGTAACAGAGACATGGTTCTCGGAACACCATGACTGGGATGTAATTATACCAGGCTTTACTTTATTTAGGAAAGATAGGGTAGGAAGAAGGGAAGGTGGAGTGGCACTATATGAAAAAATAGTAATAATTAAAGCTATAGAATTGCAGGGCTTAAAAGGAAGAGAGGAGGCACTGTGGGTTAAACTAGAAAGAGTGAAAGGGAAATCCATTTGCATTGGAGTTATAGACAGATCCTCCTTACAAGGTATAGAAGTGGACAAAGATTTAATAGAAGACATACAATATTGCCATGAAAGAAGTCCTACTGATAGATTATTTCAATATGCCAGATGTTGATTGGCACATCCCTGCTGCGGTGTCATCTAGAAGTAAGGAGATCCTGGATTCTCTACTGGAAGAACTTTTCAGGCCCTATTGGACTTAGTGCTTACCAATGGGGAAAGTGTTTCTGATGTTACAGTGGGAGATCATCTCACATCTAGTGATCACCAGATGGTATGGTTCAGTATTAGGACTAAGGCAGATCAAATCTATTTAAAAGTGAGGGTCTTAGACTTTGCCAAGATGGGACTATACCTCAAAGAGCTGTTAATGGGATGGGAGCAGCTGGGGGATGTAGAAAAGCAGTGGGCAAAACTGAAAGGGGAAATCTTATGGGCAACAAACATTTTTGTTAAAAGGGTAATAAATGTAAAAGGAAAAAGAGGCCACTATTGTTCTCAAAAGAAGTAGCTGAAAAGGTTAAGATAAAGAGGGAAGCCTCCAGGAAATACAAGAGATTACAGAGAGAGGAAGACAGGCAACTATATTTGGAAAAACTTAGAGAAGCTAGCAAAGTAGTCAGGAAAGCAAAGATGCAAAAAGAAGATGAAATAGCTAATGCAATAAGACATTTATCAGATATGTTAGTGAGAGGAGGAAGGGCAAAAGTGGTATTGTCAGACTCGAGGGTGCAGGGGAGGAATATGCAGAAACCGATGAGGATAAAACAGAATTGTTTAATAAATATTTCTGTTCTGTGTTCACAGATGAAGGGCTAGGACCAGGACCTCAGAAAACACTCCCAAATATGAACAGAAGCAACGGGGATCTCAAATGATTTTCAGAAGACTGTTTGTGAGGAACTAGCTAAACTAAAAGTAGACAAAGCCATGGCTCTGGATGGGGTACATCCAAGAATACTGAGGGGGACATTCTAGCGGCTCTACTGTCTGACCTTTTCAATGCCTCTTTGGAGTCAGGAGTGGTGCCAGAGGACTGGAGAAAGGCACATATGGTCCCTTTACACAAAACCAGATGTAAGGATGACATTGAGAACTACAGGCCGGTTAGTCTAACCTCTGAGGTTAGTAAATTATTGGAAAGGCTACTAAAACAAAGAATAGTGAGGTTTCTGGAGTCCAATGGATTGCAGGATCCAAAGCAGCATGAATTCACCAGAGGCAGGTCTGGTCAGACATATCTGATTGATTTCTTTGACTGGGTGACCAGGGTGTTGGACCGAGGGAGAGTCCTAGATGTGGTGTATTTAGATTTTAGTAAAGCCTTTGTCACCGTTCTGCATGGGCAACTTATAAACAAACTGAGGACCCTAGGGATGAACCCTAAAGTTACTGCTTGGGTTAGAAATTGGTTGAGTGGGAGGTGACAAAGGGTACAGGTAAATGGAGCTCACTCTGAGAAGAAGGAGGTTAGCAGTGGTGTGCCACAGAGATCAGTTATGGATCTAATTCTTTTTAATATCTTTGTTAGTGATATTGCAAAAGGGCTGTCATGTAAGGTTTGCTTGTATGTGGATGATACCAAAATCTGCAATAGAGTAGACACTCAGGAAGGAGTAGATAACATGAGGAAGGATATATCTAAGCTTGAAGAATGGTCTAGAATTTGGCAGCTGAAATTTAATACCAAAAAATGCAGGGTCATGCATTTGGGCTGCAAAAATCCAAAGGAGCCTGCTTGAGTGTATAGGGAGAGAAATGGCCAGCAGAATAAAGGAGGTGGTAATGCCTCTGGATAACATAAGAACATATAAGAACATAAGATATGCCATACTGGGTCAGACCAAGGTCCATCAAGCCCAGTATTCTGTTTCCAACAGTGGCCAATCTAGGTCATATGTACCTAGCAGTTTCCCCAAGAGACACAAGTTCCACAATGCTTGTACTGGGTCAAGCATTGATATCTTCGGTCACTTCTTAATAATGGTTTATGGACCTTTCCTCCAGGAACTTGTCCAAACCTTTTTTAAACCCAGCTACACTAACAGCCTTTACTACATCCTCCAGTAACAAATTCCAGAGTTTGATTACACGTTGAGTGAAAAAATATTTTCTTTTATTAGTCTTAAATAGTTTACCCTGTAGCTTCATTGCATGTCCCCTAGTCTTTCTATATTCTGATAACGTAAACAATCGATCTACGTTTACCCGTTCCACTCCGTTCATTAATTTATAGACTTCTATCATATCTCCCCTCAGCCGTCTCTTTTCCAGGTTAAAGAGCCCTAACCTTTTTAGCCTTTCCTCATAGGAGTATCCTTCCATATCCTTTACCATTTTGGTGGCTCTTCTCTGAACCTTTTCTAAAATCGCTATATCCTTTTTAAGATACGGCGACCAGAATTGCACACAATATTCAAGGTGCGATCTCACCATGGAACGATATAGAGGCATTATAATATCTTTTGTTTTATTTTCCATTCCTATCCTTATCATACCTAGCATTCTATTTGCTCTCTTGGCTGCCGCTGCACACTGGGCCGAGGGTTTTAACATGGTATCCACAATGACGCCTAAATCTTTTTCCTGGGTGGTGGTTCCTAATGTGGAACCTTGCATCGTGTAACCATAGTTTGGGTTGTTCTTCCCTAGGTGCATAACCTTGCAATTGTCCACATTAAATTTCATCTGCCATTTTGATGCCCAGTCTTCCAATTTATCAAGATCCTCTTGCAATTTTTCACAATCCTCTTGGGTTTTAACAACTTTAAATAGTTTTGTGTCATCTGCAAATTTGATAACCACACTCGTTATTCCACTTTCCAGGTCATTTATGAATATGTCAAAAAGCAGTGGACCCAGCACAGATCCCTGGGGTACACCACTATTCACCTTTCTCCATTGGGAAAATTGGCCATTTAGCCCTACCCTCTGCTTTCTATCTTTTAACCAGTTCCTGATCCACAATAGTACACTGCCTCCTATCCCATGACTCCTTAGTTTTGCCAAAAGTCTCTGATGAGGGACCTTGTCAAAGGCTTTCTGAAAGTCCAGATACACAATATCAACCGACTCACCTTTGTCCACCTGTTTATTCACTCCTTCAAAAAAACATAACAGATTAGTAAGACAAGATCTTCCTTGTCTAAAGCCATGTTGGCTGTCTCCCATTAGGTCGTGACTATCTACATGCTGAGTAATTTTATTCTTTATGATGGTTTCTACCATTTCTCCCGGTACTGACGTCAGGCTCACCGGTCTGCAGTTTCCCGGATCACCCCTGGAACCCTTTTTAAAAATTGGTGTTACATTGGCGATCCTCCAATCTTCAGGTATTAGAGATGATTTTAATGATAGTTCACAGATTACTAATAGCAGGTTTGCAATCTCATATTTCAGTTCTTTCAACATCCTTGGATGTATACCATCCGGCTCAGGTGATTTGCTACTCTTCAGTTTATCTAATAGTTGTAAGACATCTTCCCGATGTATCAATATTTCCTTCAATTCTTCCGCACCTTTAAATACCACTTCAGTCATGGGTAACATCCCTACATCTTCCTCAATAAAGACTGAAGCAAAGAATTCATTCAGTCTCTCCGCTATCGCCTTGTCGCCTCTTAGTGCTCCTTTAACCCCTTTATCATCTAATGGACCAACTGACTCTCTCACAGGTTTTTTGCTACGAATGTACTTGAAAAGGTCTTTATTTCGTGTTTTTGCTTCCGCAGCAAGCTTCTTCTCAAATTCTCTCTTTGCCTGCCTTATCAATGCCTTGCATTTGACTTGCCAGTGCTTGTGCTGTTTCCAGGTTTCATCGTTTGGCTCTTTTTTCCATTTCCTGAAAGATGCTTTTTTGGCAACAACAGCCTCTCTGACCTCACCTTTAAACCATGCTGGCAGTTTTTTGGACTTCCTTCCACTTTTCTTAAAGTGTGGAATACAGCTGGTCTGGGCTTCCAAGATAGTATTTTTCAACAACATCCAAGCTTGATGTACGTCTTTAACCTTTGCAACTGCTCCTTTTAGTTTTTTCTTAACTGTTTTCCTCATTTTATCATAGTCTCTCTTTCGAAAGTTAAAGGGTAGTACTGTGGATTTCCTTACTATCTCTCCTCCACTAATTAAATCAAAGGCGATCATGCTATGATCACTATTGCCAAGTGGCCCCAACACCCTTATCTCTTGCACTAGATCTGGTGTTCCACTAAGGACTAGGTCTAATATGGCTTCCCCTCTGGTCAGTTCATGAACCAGCTGCTCCAAGAAGCAGTCATTTATTTCATCTAGGAACTTTATCTCCCTAGCATGTCCTGCTGTGACACTGACCCAGTCGATGCCGGGGTAATTGAAATCACCCATTATTATTACTGCACTGTAACTTTTGCTAGCTTCCTTGATTTCTTTGAGCATTTCATCATCCATTTGTTCATTCTGGCCAGGCGGACGATAGTGCACCCCCACTACCATCGCCTTCCCCTTTTTACATGGAATTTCAATCTATAAAGATTCTACAGCAAATTTTGTTTCTTGCAAAACTTTAATCCTTTCTGACTCAATGCCCTCTCTAACATAGAGCGCAACCCCTCCACCAATTTGATCAGCTCTATCATTACGATATAGTTTGTACCCAGGTATCACAGTGTCCCACTGGTTGTCCTCCTGGTGCAACCTCATTTGGAGTATTGTGTGCAATTATGGAGACCGCTCCTACAAAAAGATATAAGCAGATTGGAGTCAGTGCATAGGGTTGCTACTAAAATGGTTAGTGGTCTTTGTTATAAAGCATATGAGGATAGACTTAAAGATCTTAATATGTACACTTTGGTGAAAAGGTGGGATAGAGGATATATAATAGAGATATTTAAATACCTCAGTGGCATAAATGCACAGGAGGGTCTCTTTCAATTGAAGGCAAGCTCTGCTGTGAGTGGACATAGGATGAGAGTGAAAGGGGATAGGCTCAGGAATAATATGTGGAAATATTTCTCTACGGAAAGAGTGGTAGATGCGTGGAATGGTCTCCCAGTGTAGGTGGTGGACACGAGGATAGTATCTGAATTTAAAAAAGCATGGGACAAACACAGAGAACCTCTAGCGGGGAAAAATGGGACTATTGTAGTTGAGATGGAAGGACAGACTAGATAAGCCATGTGATCTTTTTCTGCCGTCATATTTCTATGTTTCTATGATTTCATGGTCAGGTTGCTGTATTTTTCTGGTATGTATCCTGTGTAAAGGTGTTAATGCACATTTTGAAATGCCATTTATGTGGTGGGATGGGTGGAGAAGTGAAAACATATGCAAATCTATGTCAACTTTAGAATGAGAGTGTGCACATGTGAGGTCGATATAAAATCGACATACGTCTGCCCCTCAAAATGGAGGTGATTATTGAAATCAGACCCATGGATAGGAGGAAGTGCGGGCATGCACAGGGATTGATATCCACGTGCAGCGAGATGGGCCATTTCACAGTATACATATAGGACATATCGGTGGAGGAAACTCAGCCTCTTACACGTTCCAAGTACCAGAATTTCACAATGCACACATGTAAATGTCAGCACTTATACATGTATCTCGGCTATTTTCGAAGTCGAGATGTGCATCTGCTCTTAATCACCTACAGCAGCCTCTATTTTTACCTCATTTCAGTCTGGAGGTGAAATAACTACTGAGGGATTAAGGACATCCCCTTAATTCTTTCTTTATAAACACCCATTTGCATCAGGGAGCGGGTGTAAATCCAGATGTGCCCAATTTCAGCCATGCATGTGCACTCCCTATATAAAATGGCGAATATGCATGACTCATGTCATGCCTCTGACACACTCCTGACACGCCGCCATGCACATTCAGCATGGTAGGGTCACCCATGTGTAAGTGGTCATTTGCACATCAATATGATTTTTTTTTTAATTTTATATTTAAATTTCCAATACAACAATTGAAAAAAAAGAACAAAGGAAAAAGGGGAGTTACAAATTACAATAAGACAAACCACTAATAATTCCAGTAATACATTTCATCCCAATTAGATAGACCCCATAAACAAAAAACCCCTCAATACGGTTCCAAACTTAAGAAATTTAATTAACAAATAAAAGGAGAGAACCCCCCCCCTATCATATGAGCATAGATCACAATAATGGCTGCCAGTACAGGAGCTACCCTGCCCCCCCAGCCTCCCTCACTTGAAGAAAATCAATAAGTTGTTTGGGCTCAAAAAAGAGAAAATGTTTAGATTGAAATAATACATCACATTTACAAGGATAGCGCAATTTAAATTGAGCACCCAAGGCGACGGCTCTCTGACGCAAGGCCAAAAACTCCTTACGCCTCTTCTGGGTGTCCCGAGATAAATCAGGAAATATTAATATTTTAGAGCCCAAAAACTGGGAAGAAGAAATCCTGCGGAAATAAAGTCTAAGGACATCATTGCGGTCGGATTCGAATGCAAAACCTACTACCATGGTTGCCCTGCTTGTCACAACCTCTAGAGAACTCTCTAAAAAATCAGATAAACCCATCGGACCATCCCCAACAGGGGCCCCAGTCCCCTCACCACTAGTCCCAGAAGAAATTACAACATATTGAGCTTTCACAATAGGAGGTAAATTATCCTGAGGCATCAATAATACTTCCATAAGATACCTGCGAACCAAAACTAGGGGATCCAACAGGGGGGATCTGGGGAAATTCAAGAAGCGAAGATTATTTCTCCTCAATGAGTTGTCCATATATTCAAAACGCCTCAAAGAAATTAAATGGTCCTTGGCAATAGTCTCACCCATAACTTGTAAATCCGAAACACTAGACTCCAGCAGCGCAATTTTTGCAGCCTGGTCCTCACACTTCGTTTCCACCGCTGTACACCTCCCTTTCACCAACGGAAATTCTTGAGATAAAGCCCCACAACTGGGGCAAGGGAGCTCTGGAGGGAAGAAATAGCTTCCCATAAGCTATCTAGAGTTACTTTAGCTGGTTTCTTCAAGCCGCAAATTACCCGGGGCTCCGCAAACTCCGTCGAGCCGGTCTTCCTCCGAGCTCCTCCTGAGCCCTCCTTGGCAGAATGAACCTCCTCCACACCACCAGGACGCTCACCAGGACTCACATTCAGTAGAGAGGAGGCGCCCCCACCCAAGGAGCTGACCTCCCGACCCGGAGACACTTCAGCTCCTATCTCCTCCTCCCGACTTCTACCGGGTTGCGGCGGCAACAGCTAGACGGGGCTCAACTCCACACCGTCACTGCTCAGATCCGCCACACAGGCCTCTATTGTGTCTTTCTGCACCGTTCGGTCGGCGCCGATGGCTTCAGCACATCAATATGATTTACACATGATTAAATTATCAATAGGGCTTCTAAATAATCCCTTTTGTGATAAAAAAAAAGTCCAAAAAGGTTTGGGGTGGGATTCAGCAAAGCAGAGAGATAAGGCTACAGGGTGGGAGCTATGAGGGGGTGGTTTAGTTGGGATGGGGGATACTCCCCACTCAACTACTTTGCTTGGGTTTTGCAAAGTAGGGATTTTGTGGTGGGAGGTGGGGTAATGGTTGGATCTAGTTAGTGAAGATTTTTTTAGCTTGAGAGTAGTTTAGTTTATTCTGTGATTGTAATTGAGTTGATTTACATTTTGGAAGATTTGGGGGTTGTTGCATTTTTATTTTGTTGCTGTTCATTTATAAACCAATCTGCTTAGAGTAGGCTGCTGAAGGTCAACCTCTTAGTATCTTAATAAAGAGTATCATCCCCACCTACACAGAAAATTTCATGCTAAGAATATGATGAAAAATGTTTAATAAGTCTCATTTGAATTTTTATATCGTATGACAGCCGTTCTTTAAAGCTGGTAGATATTTTTTTTCCAGATCATAGACTCCCACATCACATATAGTAAAAACCTTCAGTGAAAGCGTGTTTGTTCAGAAGAATCTCCTACCTGGTAGAATGGAATCTTTAACATCACTTTCATTCTATAAAATTGATTCTATCAGATGTCAGGGACCTCAAACTTAGCAAAGAAGTAACTTCCAAAAGATAGGAAATCTTTGAAGTAGAATCTTTTAAAGCCTGAGAGAATGACTTCCTTAGTAAAAATACAAAAAAAAAAAAAACCAGCCTAATCACTCATGTCAGCAGGCTTGGAGAAATTCAGAAGCTAGCATGGTTTATCTCAAGATTCTGTTGGCAGAATGTCTTGTTTAAGGACTCTCTAGAGGACAGCTAGATCAAAGTCTTTGAATATTAAGCAAGTTAATCAGTTACAGTTTAAACCTGATTTTCCTTAGGGAGTCTAGGTGGGACATTCATAATTTCTTGTATATGTTATAAAAGCCTCACTGAACACAGAGCCTTCTGTAAAATAGATGCAAGGTTGAGGGAGGAGTGGCCTACTGGTTGGGGCAAGTTGCCTCAGGCCAGAGGGCTGGGGGGTTCAAATCCCACTGAAGGACAGCAACCTTGGGCCGGAGGGACTGGGGTTTCTAGTCCCACAGGTGCTCCTTGTGGCCTTGGGCAAGCCACTTAACCCCCCATTGCCTCAGGTACAAAATGTAGCTTGTGAGCCCTTTGGGGACAAGGGAAATATATACTGTACCTGAATATACACTGCTTTGACCCAGTGAGCAGCAATGCTTAGGGTTTTGAGCATATAAATGCCAGTTCTACGAACTATGGGGGTAACCATTCATAAAATACCGATTTAAACATGGAAAAGGTTTCCTTTAAAATTAGGTCATGCTTAAAAGTAGGCGCAGTGCAAGAAAGAGCGCCCTTGGAGAACAGTCATGCTCGGGGGAGGAGTTGGGGCGGATCGTGATTTATGAGGGCACGCACATTTATGTCTGTTCTTGAGCAGGCGCAATGTTTGTGTCTTCGCTCTAGGCGTGATTTCTGCAGGATTTGCATTAGTATTTTGCAGCAATACATAGCATGACCGCATTGCACATAGTGAAGTTTAACCATGTGCGCTTGGTGTACACTGAATACCACACTACCCAGTAGCATGCTTTAGTAAACATACCCATTGAGCAATAGTGAGCACTATCTATAGTATGCACTAGAAAGTGATACTGTACTCTGTTAATGATCCCCCCCCCTTATTTATATTATCATATATCAGTTTACTTACAGATGCAATAAATCCCTTCCATGAAGCTCTTGCTATATATATTTCCGTCTGGAGAAAAAAATACTTTGCCCAGCATCATAGCAATTTAAAAAACAGGGCTTAAATTCAAATCTTATGATTCCCAGAATATAATTCCTACACTAAGTCATTCCCTCTCTGAAATATTCATTTTCTAGTGCTAACTGAATTGTGTTCTTCTTTTTACTTAATATTTTTTACCTCAGTAAACAATTCTGTACACTACCAAGTTACTTTAGGAAGTCAATATTGAAAAGATTTATGTAGATAACATCAGCTTTTTTGTCTTGAAAAATATTACCTCTTTGTCCAAGTAACTTTTTCTAACCAAACCTTTGCTGTGACAGACAATGTTACCCAGACAAATAAAGGCAGAGCTAAAGGAATGGTAAGGTGAGCTAACATATTTGGCCAGATTGTACCACGCTCAATGCTATCCTGCTAAATTTGGCTGGACAAGTTGGCCCATATAAACAGCAGCTTAATGTTACCTGGAAACTCAGTGGTGCACATAGCTGGGGACATTTTGCTTAGTATCTGCATAAAGATAAAGGGAAATAAAGTTATCCAGTTAAATTGGCTCTTCAGAGAGTTTTTTTTTATATACTATTTCAGGGCTAACATCAAATTATAGGCTACAGGCACATTTACAGGGGCTTGGTTCACTCCAAATCTTTTTAGTCTCTGGCATAAAGTCAAAAAAAGGGGAAAGAAAGTATTAATCACAGTCTGAAAAAGATATTCAGAGGGTGCAAAAAGAGGAGTCATGAAAGATATACCTGTCATATTTAATATTCCCATTTTACACCCACCTATCAGTCATGGTTTAGCTTCTTTAACTCAAAGGTTCTTTGTTCTGCTGTTTATCTTGTCTCTGACCATGATGTGGTCTGTACTGTACCACATACATACATCTGCTGGTGCTTTAAAAACTGTAATTTGTTCAACCAAAATTTCCCAATCTAATGGGCAAGTGAATATTCTCAGAAAAAAGGCTCTGTCCTATTTTCTAACCTTGAGTATTTAGCCCTTATTGAAATAATGCGGCCTTGGATGTGCGCCATTGAAATTAATGAACACAGAAAGCATAACTCCCTGACATACTCCTTTGTTACAATTAAAGTTTCCCGTATACCGGTCCCTTGTCCTCACATTAACCACCTAATTACTTACAGCATTTGTATTTCAGTGCATAAAGTAATCAAGGAGTAATTGAATCTTACTTACAAATGCATGAACAATTACCCTTAGCTGAGAAGAAAAGTAGTTGAGAACCTCACTGTAAGTTAATTACAATTTTAGTATTTTCAATTTGTCTGTTATACTTTGATCATGGCTAAACTGGATCATTAGCTAATTAAAATCGAGCCAATTAAGCACCCAGATTGTTTGTGTGACAGGCACTAATTTCGTATCAAAACCATTTTGAAGAGATGGACAAAATTTTCTCTTTGAGTATAATTAACCTGGCTTTGGAGAAACTAATTTACATAATCCACCATTACTCGAGAAGTTTGTGAATTGCTAATTTACTTGAAAACATATTGGAGCATGTTTATTTAACGGTTAATTTTGGATTTACTACATGCTAATAGTACTGTGCTGAGCATTAGCGTGAGGCAAAGCAGTAGAAGTCCTGTGCGGGGTGCGGTTGTGACTGGGTGGGTTGGGGTGAAATGTGAGCATTGATGGTTTACTAAAGTAAATGCCTTTGCAGCTACAATGTTGCATATGTAAAAATGTGAAACCAGTGCAGTATCCACGTAAATGTCTTATCGTTAAGGAGTGGCATCACAAGACTGGCGCCAGTTTGAAAAGTGTCAGAGAGAGGTCAAGGAGAGTGGGGAAACTCTCCTGCCTTCATTGCAGCTAGACCATCAGGGACAGTTAAGGGAAGATCTTGGGGCCTTTGGTGGGGGGGAGGTAGGGAGCCTGAGGACCTTGCCTGACTAGCTAGCTGGGACAAGTGTTTGGGGGGAGGAAGGGGGCCTACTTTCCCACTGACTAGTCAGGACTTTATTAGCAACTTGGAGGGTGCATGATTCCCCCCAGATGTTCTCAAAAGTGTTTGGGAACTGTCCATGGGATAGGTGCTGAAGGGGGGGGGGCAATATTACTTTTGTCAGTGTTGTGGATTGGCAGATCCATTGCACCAGCAACTTTGATATGGCGAGGGGGGCCAAGGGGTGGGATTTTGCCATGGCCATGACACAGCCCACCATATTTGTTCTGTGCAGTGGCTGCCTCTGATTACCATGCCTTTTGTCCACCCCCATCCTGCCTCCTCCCTCCTCTTCTGCATGAAATGCAGATATCGCAGAAAACTGCCCATGATATTTTCATTTTGACCGCACTTTAGTAAACATTCTCCTAACCGTGTTATGTTGCTGTTAATGCAGGTGATCAGATCCTATGAGGGTGGGGAGGGAAGGAAAGGAAGGTTTGTGTGTGGTGTGCATGGAGAGGTCATGTTCCTTGTCATCAAACTGAATATAACATTGATGGGGCGAAGGTGATCTAAATGCACTGAACTGGTTTTGGACTTTGAAAATCATGGCCTACTGCATGATCATGACATGCTTAGCAAGATATTGCAATTGTTTGCCGTTGCCTTCTGCAGTCCACAGCATTAGACTTCCCTGGTGGTTACCCTTGGATAGTTTCCAAGATATGGTTCAAGTTCACTCACAGTGTGTTACTGAAAGGTGGGGGTTATCATTTGTAAAACACTGTTTTTCCAAGCAGGAACTGAGTTTATATGTACTATAGATTCTAGTATACCAAGATAAAAATATTTGTTGACACTGGAAACTGCAAGAAGAAAAGTATACATACATCAGTGATCACTGAGGGCTGAATAGACTGAACAAAGTTAATATCTGGCATGCTTCCCAAGGCCGGCGCTCCCGTTAGGTGAACTAAGCAGTTACCTAGAATGCCAATATTCTGGGCAACCATAGGCCAGTAGTTCAGCCTCTGGTACCATGGCCTGCATGAGAAAGGGTGCTTAAAAGCACATCAGTTTCCTCTGCAGCATGGGGTCAATCTTGCAGATCATCTCATGAGACTTACCCCATGCTACTGAGGAATTTACATGCTCTTAAATGGCTTTTCTCATGCATGCCAGCTGAAGCAAAATTGATGCTGAGCTGTGGCCATAAGGTAGGGGTGTGGAGGGCAGGGATTGGCTGAAGAAGGAAGTTTTGTGTGGTGGGGAGTGCATCCAGAAGAGCATTTTGCCTAAGTTTCACTGGTACTGATACTTTCATGTATTTAGTAGACCTTTGTATTCTGTAACTTTGGATTCAAGTCTTCTGGAAAGGAGGAAAACAATAAAGAAGGCACTTAATTACAACTTTGTACTTCAAGGAAACTAGAAATGCAAACATACTAGCATGATTATTCTTGAGGGGGCAGGTTGTCCAAATGGGTTAGTTTTGCGCTGTACGATGCTGGAACATGTGCCTTCAAATATACGTTGAGGGGATAGAGGATGCTTGCTATTGCAGCATGAACAACAATGGATTTATACATTGGGTACTCTGGACTCTGATGGGTGGAATGATAAAATTGAGTGGACATTGGGATATTCATATAGATGGTTTTTGGTGGTTGTGAGATAGGAAGGGATGACATAAGCATCAGTTTGATGATTTCAGTGGTGGCTAAACATTTAAATAGTGTAGCGTCAGATACTGTAGTTACTTCCTTGGACTGTCGTCAAGTGTATCACTATGAGCCCCTGAAGAAGTATTTTTCAAGGAGAAACAGAAATCTTTGTTGGGTTTGGTGATGACTGATGAATTTTGGGAGTGCTAAGATAAGATAAGTACTAGAAATACTCCATGTGTTATTGTAATGTGAATGCTACAATAGAGCTGTTTGGTTGTAGGGCTAACGGAAGAGAAGTCTGTGGACTCCGTTATGAGTTAATATCAGAATCCTGATGGAAGTTGTTGTGTGTACTAACTTTGGAGTAATGGAATACTTTGTCTAATTAGTTATTAGGAAATTGATTTTAGGAGATAATAATAGATATAAATAAATAAAAATCTTGAAAAGTACTTTCTTAGATTGTGATAATTTGAATTAGATTGAACTAAGAGGAGGTTGGAGACAGGTGATGTGAGTATCTTGCTATTCCCTATGGTGACTAATATCGCCACATGAAGGGTTTATAGGCATCCTGAGGGGTCTCTCCTCATAATAAGGGAATTTTCTGTGCATTTTGATATAGGAGAATGTTTAGCCACTTTTGGACTTGTATATTTTTTTCTGTTAGAGAGTTTGTTGAGGGAGGAGTCTAAGGTGCATTGTGTTTTGTTTGTTGGATCAGTTTTGCGCATACCATGAAAGTCATCAACCTGACTTCTAAGCCGGGGTATGTAGAGTTCATTATGATCCTGTTCTCTCAAATATATTGCTAATGTTCTGCATAGTACATGCACTATGCCAAAGAGAACCTCCCTCTGGAGTTCGTAAAATATCACATGGATGGGTAATTTATCAAGGTGTGCTTGGACATTCCTCTTAATTAAGCCTGTGGCACCCAACATGATGGGAAATAACGCGGTATCTTTTAGCCATATCTTCTTGGTCTCCGACTGCATTTCTGAGTACTTGAACATTTTCTCCCTCTTGATGTGATTCACAGAGTAGTCACTTGGAACTGACACCTCTATAATCAATGCCATTCTGGCGTTCTTCTCCTTTACCACTATATCCGGCTTCCTCGCATCCATCTTTTTATTGATCACAATGGAAGTATCCCCGATAATCCTAACTTCATCATTGTCGGTAATTCTTTTAGGGTCATGATCTCAGTACTTTTCAGCACAGTGATGTTACAGTGTTTACACAATTTCCAGTGGATGAAGCATGCTACTTTATTGTGCCTTTCGGTATAGAAATTTTCTGCCAGCTATGAGATGAGTCACTGCTTCCAGCTCTTTCTTGCAGAATTGACATATGTCAGCTTTTCCAGTTTTTTCAGCGCTGAGGGATAATCTCATCTGTAATCCGCTGTCCTGGGCTGCAACTATCAGTCTCTCCTTCCTTCGGTTTCAGGTCATCCCTCCTTAACCATTCATATGTCTGTCCATAATCAACGAAGGGTTCCTGGAGTAACACTCTGTATTTCCCACTGTATTTGTGCATTTGCCACTTATTTTTCCTCATTTGCTGGTCTAATTCTTTGAAGAGTTTTTCTCATGTTTTGAAAATTCTATTACTTCCTTCCCTGTGCGTGCTTGTGGATTCTCAATCATTCCTTCTAGTCATTGGAATGCAAGTTTGATGATGGAGACAGATTCTGGATCTTTACTTTCATATTTCAGCACTTTTTGCGTATTTTGATCCGATAATGCTGTTAGGTAGGCCTGGAGGCCTGTGATAGCAGCTCTGTATGTGTAATTAATCTCTGAGGCCTGACCCTCCTTCATCTCTAGGGGTGTGTGGTTTATGGTTTATTCTTCGGGCCAGCAGAGCAGTTTACAATAATAAATTCTTGGGAGGTTAGACTCCAAAGTTAAAATCAAAACAAAAGAAGAAAAGAACTCCAATGTAAGACAGAAAAGAAAGGGAGCAGACAATAACACAAAGAATTACATTTAGAAAGAAGAGATAGGAAGGGTAAAGCGGGAAGAAAAGGGTGCAGGAGCCTAAATTACTTTGGACCTAGGTCAAAGGCAAAATGAAATAGGTGTGTTTTAAGAAGAGATTTGAATTTAGTATAAGATAATTCTAGATGGAGATCACAGGAGGGAGAGTTCCAAAGGCTGGGGCCCAGGAAATAGAAGCAGAGTATCTGGTGGACTCATGGAGCCCGATTCTCTGAGGGGTATGTCCGGGCCATCCAGATGTTCCCGATGAAGACAGGCCCATTTGTACCCGATTCTGGACCATGGAAACTAAATGTTCCTGCAGTGCCCAGAATCGGGCCCGTGGATGGCTCAGCATGCCCCTGCTGCCTGTGGGGACATCCTCCCTGCAGACGCCCCCAACTCCCATGGCTTAGACTCCCCTCATCCCCACTGCCCAACCCATGGCTGGCTTGCTGGGGCCTGGATCGGGTGGCAGGGACTCCCCAGACCTGGCCCCAGCCCCAGTCCCAGGGGGGTGATTCCTGGGCTCGATTGCCAAGTCTGTGTTGAATAAGTTACTGCTTGGGTTAGAAATTGGTTGGGTGGGAGGCGACAAAGACTACAGGTAAATGGAGCTCACTCTGAGGAGAAGGATATTACCAGTGGTGTGCCCCAGGGATCTGTCCTTGGTCCGATTCTTTTTAACATCTTTGTTAGTGATATAGCGGAAGGGCTGTTGGGTAAGGTTTGCCTCTTTGCGGATGATACCAAAATCTGCAATACAGTAGACACCCAGGAAGGTGTAGATAACATGAGGAGGGATCTAGCTAAACTTGAAGAATGGTCTAGAATTTGGCAGCTGGGATTTAATGTTAAAAAATGTAAGGTCATGCATTTGGTCTGCAGCAATCCAAGGGAGCAATATAGTATAGGGGGTGAAGTACTTTTGTCCACTAAAGAAGAGCGGGACCTAGGCGTGGTTGTGTCTGATGATTTTGAAGGAGCTAAACAGGTAGAAAAGGTGACGGCAAAAGCTAGAAGGATGCTTGGGTACATACGGAGAGGAATGGCTAGCAGAAAAAAAGAGATGATAATGCCTCAGTATAAGTCTTTGGTGCGACCTCATTTGGAGTATAGTGTGCAATTCTGGAGACCGCACCTTCAAAAGGATGTGAACAGGATGAAGTCGGTGCAGAGGGTGGCTACTAAAATGATTATTGGTCTTCATTATAAAGCATATGAGGACAGACTTAAGGATCTTAATATGTACACCTTGGAGAAAAGGCGGGATAGA
The DNA here is from genome assembly GCA_033557465.1 of Ichthyophis bannanicus. Taxonomy (NCBI): domain Eukaryota; kingdom Metazoa; phylum Chordata; class Amphibia; order Gymnophiona; family Ichthyophiidae; genus Ichthyophis; species Ichthyophis bannanicus. Next base: position 25,586,784 of record CM066050.1, on the reverse strand, counting down.
GGTGATATGATTGAGATGTTTAAATACCTCTGTGTCATAAATGTTCATGGAGAGAGCCTCTTTCCATTGAAAGCAAGTTCTGCTATGAGGGGGACATAGGATGAGGGTGAAGGGAGATAGATTCAGGAGTGATATGTGGAAATATTTCTTTAGGGAAAGAGTAGTGGATCAATGGAATAGTCTCCCAGTGGAGGTGGTAGAGATGAGGACAGTAACTGAATACAAAAAAGCATGGGACAAACACAGAGGATCTCTAAAGGTAAAAAGGGAACTGTTGTAGTTGTTGATATGGAAGGACAGACTAGATAGGCCATGTGGTCTTTTTCTGTCGTCATTTCTATGTTTCTATGTTTCTAAGCATCATGTCCTCTTTGACCCAGCAGGATGTACCGGGCCATGACATGAATCAGCCCTGTATGTCCTGCCAGGCTGACCCGTCCCCACTCTGCCCAGATCCCGCCCCCTCATGTCCCCCGTTGGCTCTCCCTTTCCTACTGCTCAGGACATATGGGGAGAGCCAGAGGGGGAATTGGGCCCAGACAACTTGTGGGGCTGCATGTCCCATGGGGACATACAGCCCCGCAACCCGCGTCCCATAATCGGGCCCATAGTCTCAGCATACACTGATTCTTTTAAATAACCTAATGGGCATGGAGGAGTTCTCTTGTTTACACATCCAGTTTTTCAAGATCTTTAAAAGGCGAGTCCACAATCCCAAAGCTGTATGAGAGTACAGGAATTGCTAACTGATTGATGGCTTTTATCTTATTCCATTATATTAAATCACTTTTCAATAACAATTTTAGTTTTCTGTAGTACTCCTTACTGATATTCTCTCTCAGTAATTTTTGATTGAGTGTCGTTCCTTCCTCTACTCCGAGATACTATATATGCCTTCCTGTTCAATGTCCTTGATGTCACAGCTCTCAGCCAGGGAAACGTTTTCCATTTGCTCAATTTTCCTTTTAAAAAAAAAAGTTGCCTTAGCACATTTGTCAGGGCCAAAAGCCACCCTGATGTTATCAGAAAAGCTTTTTACCATGATGATTTCAAAACAAATCCCTGTAGAATTTTGGTCAATCCCATAGATTGTTTTTCCTCTCCATGTGCTTGTTGTTAAGTGCCGTAGAGTCAGTGTTGACTCATGGCAACTCTCTGGATAGTTGCCTAAACTGTGTTCGGTCTTCAGTCAGGTGGCTCATTATTGATAGAGTGGCATCCATAGCTGCTGATATTGTATCGATCCATCTCATTGCTGGGTTTCCTCTTTTGTGTTGACCTTCAACCTTGCCAAGCATGATGTCTTTCTTTAATGATCTCTCTCTCTACATGATGTGTCCAAAGTTTGAAATTTGAAGTCTTGTGATGATACCAGTATTGTGATATCATGAGCATAGTGAAGATCATTGATGAGTCTTTCCTCAGTCTTCGCACCTCGGTTTTCTTCATACAGTCCTGCTTCTCTGATGATTTGTTCTGCTTATAAATTGTGTGGAAATGTATGTATTGTGTGCAGATGTACGGAAGTCAGATATATGGAATAGATCAGTGATCATTGATGCAAGTTGGGCTTCTTGTTCTGCAGGCAGATTTATAGTTGAAAAGTAATCACTCTTGGAAAATCAACAGAGAAGTTTAAATCTTTGGGTAGTCATCTTTCCATGGGTGCCTTTGTGTTCATCCAGGGACCTGTTTGTTGGGTTCCTAATGGAGTCTTTCAGTTTTCCTGAGTCTGGGATCCCTCTTCTTCAAAAAATTTATTTTCTCCCTTCAACATCTATCAAGGACACTCTGCAGAAAGCCAATGCCTCTTTGGTGGAGGTTACATCTGACTCCTTGGACTTGAAGAACATGATAGAGCAGTCCACCGAAGTGATTAAAGCTAGGGTTATGTTGTTGGTATTTTTTGTATTTGTTCACAATAAAGAAGTATTATTTATGTATTTACTTTTTAAAAAGATCTGACGTTTCCTTTTTGGGGGGTAGGATACAGATCTTCCTACATGTGTTCAAATGGACGCAGACTAGGAGGAAGACGTTTTTGGAACTTCGCACTGAAGCTTTGACTTTTGGGTGTGAGCTTCTAATTAATGTTTTCCTGTAAATGTGTACTTATTTATCAAAATAAAACGTATCATTTCTTTGAGCCCTCTCAGTTACGTTTCTTTTTGGATGCTAAATGATTGCAATGCTAACCTTTGGAATTATGTGGGCTTATTGGGTGGGCTTTACCGTTTATCCTACTCATTATTTCAGCAGGGGTTTTTTTTCTTTTTATGTACCATCTTCCCATGGTTTTTTGTAGCTCTTGGCTCCCCCACTCCCTTTATTGTTGTGTACTACTTTTCATTCTGTGATGTTCAGTTTTTAATATGATGCTTCCTGTAATATTTTGACACATGATGGAATGTGTTCTTCTTGTTCCAAGGTTTTCCTTGGTTTAATGCAAAATTCAATAAATATAAAATTAAAAGAAAAAAAAAATAAAACTAATCACTTTTGTTGATCTTAAAAGGGGGTCTTAATAAAATATTCTTTCCAGCACATGAATTCTTATTTACTTTTCACCTCTGAAAAGATCCTTAGAGCTAAGAGGAAACAAAAATGCATTTGCACTTAGTACTGAAGCGGATTTAAAAGAAAATTCAAAGCCACTGGAGGTGGTAGGGACAAAAGCAATGACTAAATTAAAAAAAGCATGAAACAGGCACAGAAGACACCTATAGAAGAAGAGGCACATTCATGCTCAAAGTAAAACTTAAAAGACGTTCACACGTCAGAAAAACATAGCAGAGGTGGCTGTCACTGAGCAGCAGCTACAACCCAAAGTAAAAATGATAGAACGAGAGCAGCAGCTGCAACTCTAAACACCTTGCTGGAAAGACTAGCTGGGCCATCTTGCTGTTTCTCTGCTGTCGTGTACTATGAGGGGCATATTCAGCGGCAGAAGTCAGCACAGTTAAAATGACTGCAGGGCAATATCAAGCCACAGGTCCTGAATATCCAGTATGCCCATGTAGCAGTTAGCTGTCTGGTCAGCGGTGATATTCAAACGCTGGCCCGATGGCTGAACTGGCTAAAGTTAGGACTGCTTCTTTTGACCTAACTTTAGCCAGTTTAGGTTAACCGGTTGGAGGCTGAATATCGCTGCTGATCGGTTAACTTAGGGTGCCACCCCCATTATGGACCCGGAATTCCCCGATGTTAAGCGGTTAGTGTCAGGGTGTTCAGCTGAGCTAAGAGGAGTTATCTAGCAGCACAAATCGGGTATGTACCATTGAATATGAATAGCCCACTCAGCGGGATTAACATGGTAAGCAGGTCCTTTTGCATAAGCCCCCCCTACATTACTATGTTGCTACCTTCCTGGGTTTTAAAGTATTTTATTCCTCTCACCACCTCTCTGTCATTATAGCAGCCTTCCCCCATCCCAGAAGGCTCGTCAGGCTACAAAAGCATCTTCACAGGGCTTATGAGCCGGAGGGCAGGCCTTTAATATATTAACCCTTTACAATACTCTATGGCCAGTGGGAATAAGTAAAATAGTGGCAGGTCATCTCCGCCCCCCCCCCTCCCAGCATTTTACCCTTAGAGGGATCTTCGCATACCACTTCAGCGGGACATTATCAAGTGGTCCAACCTTGCTAGCTACTGTAATTAGCTAGATTCAGAATTTGTGATTTCATCAATTATATGGTGTCTTTATCTTTTATATAGTGCTGTTAGTTATTGCTCTGAATATCAAGGAATATTAATGAATGGAAATAAGTTGCTTTAGGCATTAAGCAGCCTTCAAACTAAATATTAAACATAAATAGTTTAATGTATCTGTGCTAGTTAGAATCTTCCTAATATCCGCTTGCAGCCCTCTTTTGGCCTTTTCCTAGGCCTCTTCCCTTGTAGTCATCAAGAAATTTGATGTGTTATATTTTTAAAGTTTTGTTACATGTTTAGTTGGTTTTAACCTGCTGCTGGATTACCAGTAGCTTAAAAGGGTTTTGTGTCTTAATCTGGACTAATTCAGACATTTGCTTTCAGCACTGTTTTCAATGATTTTCTGCATATAAAGATGGAAGATGTCAGAATGAATTTATGAGCCTGGGTATTTAAATCAGATGCACAAGTTATTGCTAATGGGTTCGAGCTACTGGACGTGGCCGAGTGGAAAATATATTTTGGAGAGACCACCTTCAACAAGCTTGAAATTCCATTTCATGCTCCATTGTAAAAAGGAGAAGGATTTTGTACTGTACACGGCCAATGTGCACATAAGATTAACGATGTTGCTGTATTTCTCAGAGCTCCAGGAGAGATCTTTTTTCTGCCTTAAAATTGCAAGTGCCGGTTATCTGCACTGCCGCTAAGAAAATTAATGGTGACTGTCTACTGTAGCTTTCTGAATTCTTAGAACCCTTTCTTCTTGTTTAAACCAAGAATGAATGTGACAGAGATACTGTTTGACTTATCTGCGGCTCCACCTGTTTCCCTTCTCCCTTTGCTCTTATCTAAATGTGGTGGGTTTGGCCTGCTGTCACTCTATACTCGGTTGTAAACCACTTAGATGTACATGATATGTGGTAGATCAAATTTATAAAAATGTGAAACATGAAATAAGGAGCATACAGCCATTGCTAAGTTATAGTCCCTAAATGGTCTAAACCTTCCTCCTCATGGCGTCAGTCCTAGAGTCTTTCCTCGCATGTCCTTTCTAGCAACACTTTTGATGCACGTTTGCTCAGTGATGTCTATTGAGGAGGGTCTGTCTGTCTTTCTGTGTGTTCTGCTTTAATCATAGACAAACAAATTATGCATAAAGAAGGGCAGGACCTGGGAGGAGGAAGGAGGGTGACAGGGAGCTCAGGATCTGTCACCTGAAAATGAGTCGGCAGCAAGAACAACCTGCCGCCTCCCCCCCCCCCCCCCCCCACAAGCCCTGTAGTACAAGAGGAGGCGTTCTGCTTCAATGGAGACAGTGTCATAGGGATCCCAAACCCTTGGCAGAACAGGAACCTTGTCAGTGGTGTGCTGAAGGGGCTGAACCCCCCCCCTAGCAAAAGAAGAGGAGATGGTTAGGCCACAGAAAATGAGAAGAAGCTTGGGGGAGGGGTGAAAGTGAGTGCAATGGGAGGGAAGGCGTTGAAGTGATAGCAGGGAGAGGGGAGACTGCAAGGGAAAGAGGATTGAAAAAATCCAGAATACACCCTCTGATGCTTATACATCCCAACACCCTCTACACTAGACTACACATGTCATAACTCCCAAACAACCTGACACCCTCCACAACCCCCAACTCTTCCCAGCAGTGCCTATGGATAACGTTTCTCTTTAGTGCTGGAACCCCCCGCAGACCACTCTTAAACACTTCTTCACATATACGCAGAACCATTCTGCATATAAACCACAATAGCATAAAGGTATATGCATAACTACTGTGAAATTTCAAAATATAAAGACTTCAATGATCAGCATGAGCACCAACTGTATAAGTCTTTTTTTAATAATGGGACCATTGTACCTCATCAACACCAGAGGGAGGAATTCTCTGGCACAATGCAAGTGTTGAACACCAACAAGAAATCTGATTGTGATCATACCCTGGCTTATAAGTAATTTCATTTCTACCCCAGTATGTGCAGAACTAATACGATCCCATCTGGAGGCATTGCTCCTTCAGGAAAAACAGCGCAGCTTGGTAACAATGCCATAGAAACAAAATTAAGCATCCTTTGATGCCAGTATATGGTTAATCATTGTTATTCTTAAAATCCCTTAATTTTGACAACCAAAAAATTGCACCTGCACAAGGATTCTAGGAAATATCACAAAGAATTCCTAGAAATGAGTGAACATGAGGAAAGCAAACGGCATTCTACTGAATGAGAAAGCTTCCTTAGAAAATGAGAGAGCTGCGGACTGGGACACGGCCTTTGAGGAACTTACTCTCGAACCTCAGTACTGAGTGCACACACAGCCGGTGAAGCAGGAGAGTGCTCTGTTTGGCTCTTAGCTATGGGGGCCTTTAACTAACGGGTGCTAAGGTGTTGCACCTAATGCGCAATTAGTGCCAAAACTATGGCGCTTTGTGTGCAACACCCCATATTAACTGTTGGGGGCATAGGAAGCATTTCTCTGCCAGTTAACACATAGCCCTGTCCCCTTGGCACATGCTACATGCTACGTGTCACCTGTGCAGATTGTGTTAGATGAACCCACACTAATGTAGTTAGCATGTGCTGTTAACACAGTGCTAACTGCGCCAAGCTCACCACGCCCGCTCTCCGTCCCTACCCTACCCAGTCACGCATAGTTAGTGCAAGAAACATCGTGCACTAGATGCCATAGCTCTGCGCTACCTGACAGTGCATGCCCCACTGCGCCTTTCATACACACCAGAACATGCGCTGTCAGGTAGCTCCCTTTAGTAAAAGACCCTCAATGAGCTATACCCTTTGGGAGACTCACTGCCATGTAGGAAATGAAAGTAGAGAAGAGGACACCGATCTATAAACAAAAATCTTTATCATAAAGGATGAGAAAGATTTCAATCAATTAATATAAAGGAAGGAATTGCTACTGCTTAGCAATTTCTCAGAATATTAATCATCTAGTGGCGTATTACATCTCTGCCTCTATCTATAGATGTAGATCTACCTATTGCAGACAGGCAAATAAATGTTTCGTTATCTGAAAGACTGCCTAAGACATGTAGTCTCCTAAATTAAAGTCACTAGTTCTTGATTTGGAACAAGTAAAGGGATAATCTTCCAAACCAGAGAGCAGCTCACAGACCCAGGGCATGCACAGCGTGGGTTTCTCATACCCAAATACCTACACCCGCATTGAAGCACATGTAGGGATTTCAAAAACAGATAACCACACATGTGTTCTGTCCCCTGACTGAACCCCTGTCCAATTTTAAATGTGCACTTTGTGAAACTGTCTGTGCGCCTGGGGGAGAGAAATTTTTAAATGACTTTTATGCAGGTAATTATAGGTAAACCGCACAGTCCGGCCCGGCAGAGCATCTTTCAAACCGAAGCCTTTTTGAAGGAGAAACAAAGATCTTCGTTGGGCCAGGCTGATGCAGTTTGGGAAGGTGGTCACTCAGATAAGTGATTTTGTTATCTTGTGCGGCGTTTCTGTGTGCATATAGTTATAGAGTCATCTGTTTCATCACAGGGACTACGCAGCGGTCGGTGGACCTGAATGGAATTGGTCGTTGTATCTGTGAGAGAGAATGTTGCTTCACTGCAAAACTACAAGATACATAAGACCCCCCTAATAGCAATTTCTATTGTTAACTAATTTGGATATTTAAGCATTTTAAAGAAAATATATTTGAAAATTAAGGAAAGTACTTTTTTTAGGTATTTAAAAGGTACGAGACAGTTGATGTGAACAGTTTGCTTTATCTTATGGCGATTTAGTTTGCCACATAGTGGGATTTGAGCCATCGTGAGGTCTTTTTCTCCCCATGGTAAAAATTTATTAATGGCTTTGATATAATGAGTAATGTCGGGAGTGTATTAGTTCATAATCAATGTTAATTTGGACTGAGATTGATTTTGTAGGTATTTCTGGTTAATCTAAGGGTTTGTTTTTTTTTAGTTTTTGATATTGTTTTCCTTTGGGCAGTGTGATTTTAGTTAATCATGTGCAAAACTAACCCATTTGGAGAAACTGCCCTGAGAGTCCATCTCTCGTGTTCAGAGAAAGAAAGATCTCTGTGCAGTGCTGGGCCAGGAAAAGGTTAGAAACAGGGGGGAGGGAGATGCAGAGAAGACAGGGGATATTTAAAGGGGCAGTGGGCTTGGAAAAGGAAGAATAGAGAGAGAGGGGGAGGGTGAGGAAGGGGCAACAGGAGAAGTACTGGAGGGAGGACGGAAGAGTCCAAGGGGTTGGAAGTTGCGGAGGTGAATGTATGGGCATAAAAGGCCAGAATGTGAATACAGCAAATGGTAACCCCCCCCCCCCCCCCCACATGCAGAACACACACACGCATACACACCCCACTTCTCCAAGACAAACAGACACTCATATAAAGAGGCATTTGTTTTGATCAGCTAACAGTACAGAGAAGACGAGAATGCCCTCTCATTCCCATAATATTTTTCGTCAACTCAAAGAAACCTGGAAGGTAAATATTGAGGTGTTATTGCCTATTGCTTCACGTCTCCATTTCCAAAGTAGCAGGTCTGGAGGCGTATGTGATGTTCCAAACTACCAGTGCTGGCATGTCTATGTGGCCGGTACCGTGCACATCCAGATCTCGCACATCCATGTTTCTGAAATCAGCCTCTTTTCTGCATGTGTTTGGGCCCTTCTTCTGCACGTCCCCGCTCTCATGCATTGCGATGGACGTGTTTATCTTTTGGGATGGAGAATGTGTCTACTTTACAATGCACTTTACACATGTCCACCTTCATTGCAGCCCCTCCTACAGACTTTCAGACATTTTGACATGGACATCTCCATTTTCACTTAAACAGGCTTCCAAAACGTGCCATCAAGTGATTATATAATAAAATCATCATCTCTTAAAATAAAACAGATACTCCTATATCTGAGCAAAGAGCCATGCCTGTAGAGCTTTCCAAGGAAGCAACTAGACTTTTCTGAATTCTTGAGGCAGGGAGATCTATCACACTGGACCATTGTAAGAGAACACCAGTTGACGTGTCAAAGACAAATGAGTATCAGAAATCAAAAGCAGGCACAATAAACCTTTATGAGATGGCTATAGCATGTGCGCTGGACTACAATCCCTCAAAGTTCCAGAATCGTACTCAAAAAGCAATCCAGAGGATCTTAAATTAGCATCTGCCTTCCACATGAAGCCAGTTCAAATCTTTCAAAGCAGGAGTAATATGATCACGTTGTTTCAGTCTTTTCAAAAGATGCACAGCTGTGTTCTCAATGAGCAGAAGCTGTTTCCTTTCGGATTTAGGGAAGCTCTGAAACCAGGAATTATAATAAACCAATCTACTAATAATAAGGGCATTGATTACCAACACAAGATTAGAAGGAATAATATAAGCCTACGGTCTGTAGATTAAAGAGCATGCTTACTTACAGCAAGTGCACTCTTAGTACAGAGTTTGCTGTTTGGTAAGCTCCTCACAGTAAAAATCCTGCGCTAACCCTGTTGGTCATGATTGGGCAGGTTAGGAGTGGAACGTTTGCTGACTCATCACAGTTAGCACGGCTGTTATGGGCAGATGCTAAGCTCAAGGGGTGGTAGTAAGTGCACCAGTGTGCTGGTTAGCACAGTGAAGCATATTACAAATGTGCTATCGATAGGGGGATGGGTTCACCCCCTCAAACGTTAGTGTGGGCCTCCTTGCTAGTTTAGCATCACAAACACATGGTACCTACCCCTAAATGGAGGAAATAAAAACATGAATAAACAGCTCTCTAGAACCACTTTTTCCATGTGTTCAACATATGCACAAATTTCTCTGCATCAGCTTTGACAAAACTTTGGCCTGCCTCTAATGCTACGTGCTATAGTCCATTGTTCTTCAACATTTAAAGGGTTAGAGTCGGTTCTCAACAAGGTTGTATGTTCTGTGCGTTTTTTTCACCTGCAGTTTGAGCCATTACATGAGTCTCCTTTCAACAGTAGAAACACTCTGCATATGGTGCCCTGGGGATTTCTATTAGAATGCTAATGCATACAGAATATCCCTTTCCTTAATTAATTGGTTAAATAAACAGTGAGACAGAGGTGAAACGCAAGCATGATTATTTTACCAAAAAAATGAGGTTGACTTGAATAACAATTACACAATTAACATGCAATATAGAACATTTCAAATGTAATTAATATTTATTGGCATTGCAGTGGCTTCCAGAGAATCTATTTAAATTCATTGCTAAGGCAGGGTTTTCAAACTGTGGATCCTTTTTTTGGGGTTTCTTTTTCCAGTTTTTAAGTGCAAACAGATTAATGACACTAGAAAACAAAAGTCTCTCTTTCTCCACAGAATGCATATCTGGCTAAGTTCTCCTGTGATTCTGCAGAATATTTAACAGGCTTATTTTATAGATTTTATCACTAATAACAAAATAAATATAGTTGTACAAATATTATAACATAGTACCATAGTATATGACAGCAGATAAAGATCAGTATGGTCCATCCAGTCTGCCCAGCAAGGCGGCAAGAGTAGATGCACCTGCCGCTCCGTGCAGGTCACCCCTCCCCATGCCTTTGTTTAGGGGTGTACCCACCGCTCGATGTAGGTCACCTCTATTTGTTGAGATATATGAGGTAATTATGTTTATTTTGATTTTATCCTATTGCTATTAAGGGATCCACTGTGTCTGTCCCATGCCACTTTGAACTCCGTCACTGTGTTTGCCCCAACACTTCCATTGGGAGGGTATTCCAAGCATCCACCACCCTTTCAGTGAAAAGGTATTTCCTGACATTGCCTTTCAGTTTACCCCCTTGCAGCTTCATGTTATGCCCTCTAGTTTTACAGCTTCCCTGTCTTTGGAAAAGGTTTGTTTGTCCATTAATACTCTTAAGTATTTAAAGGTCTGAATCATATCTCCCCCGTCCCTCCCTGTTCCACTCCTAACCCACCCAATCCCTGCCCAATCGGGTGGTCCAGTCATTGATATTGTTGCAATGTCTTGTATGTGGGGCTGCCAGGAAATATATTGAGGAAGTTGCAGATGGGGCAGAACACAGCCGCACGAATCATTTGGGGCCTACGGAGATGTGATTTGGTGGCTGGGGTGATGTGATAGTTGCATTGGCTCCCAATTAAATCCAGATGTGTGTTTAAATGGTTGGTGTTAGCATTTAAAGTCTTGTGGGGCAATGACCCATGGTATTTGAGTGAGCTGATGCACTGGCACAGGCTGGGGGGGGGCGGGGAGGGGGTGAATGTCTATTGGAACTACCTGGTTGGTCTCATGTTCATTTGCAGCATTGGCGGGCGAGACTTTTTTCGGTGGTCATGCCAGCTCTGTTGAATACCTTGCCTTTGGCACTGAAGTTGGAGACAAACCTGTTATTTCGGAAGGCATTAAAAACCTTCCTTTTTCCCTGAGGATGGGCAGCAGTCTCTTGTTTTTGGCAGGTGGTATTCAGATTAGGATTTAAGCACCTTTTTTCTTAAGGGGTGTAGGGATGGGATCAATGTTGTTGTATTTGTATTTTTTTTATTATTGTATACCGCTGTGACTGCTTTAGCAAACGCCAATATATAAATGTCTTTAAATGAAAATATAAATTATATGATTCACTTATTTTAAAGCACCACCTTTTGGTCATTCTACTCATACCTCATAGAATGACACCAACCAAAAAGCTACGACAACCACAACCACTATCCATGACAGCACAACCATAATCTACGATAGTCTGCCACTAAACTATATGTATGTCCTGTCACCCCTGCTAATGTTGTCCCAACCTGTTTAAACACCACTTTGATTGAAGGAGAAAGTGGTATACAAATCTGGACAAATAAATAAATACCTGAGAAAAGAGTTCCAGCTTCAGGAAGCTGCTCAAGAAATGCATTAAGTTAGTTCATAAAAAGGTCTTGTCTTATTTTTTGGGTTTGCTGACCTTTATTTCTGTAAAGAAAGGAAATCTAATCCCCAAGCCCTTTGCTCTCTTTTTGGGCCCGATATTGAGGTGGGCAGATTATGTGCCGCTGTGGCACATAGCCTGCTCGCTGACCCCCAAACCCAGATATTCGCTTCTGCAATTTTCATTGCTACCCGCATAGCTATATGAATTGAGGTTCCAAATTCTAAGGTAAACTGCTCCAGATTATCTGGAGAGAAGTCTAAAACTTAGACAACTGCCCTGAGATCAAATGATTTGCTCATGGTTTCTAAAGAAAGGGCTGAGAGAATTTAAACTTTTGTAAGTGTTACCAAATTACAGGAGCATATTAACTTGCTGCTGTCGCTGGTCGATAGCTGCAGAAAGCTGGCATTAGCTGCAAAAGTCCCGCAGTATGTGCAGGGGGTGTTTCCAGTGTTTCCCCTTCAGATACCACAGAGAAAAAGGGGGTGACAGAGGCACTTTGTGGATACAGCTAACGCCACCCTTTGAGAGAACGATAGCTGCATCAGCAAAGCCTGCAGAAAATGCTGCGACCATGCCCATGAATGCCCACAGCAGCTGCATTTCTTCCGCGTTAGCTGTCTTCGCCACACGACGATCCAACATTAGTGCTACAAAAACAGCTGATGCGCTTTAGTACGCATACCCCTTAGTTTAATGCTTGTACACAGACCATCCTTCTTTTCTAATCTCAGCACGCCCTTATTTGGCAGCTTGAGCTCTAGCAGTAGTACTGCGAGACTACCACTAGGGGTCAAAGACACCATTTTGGAACTAGGTCAGCAACAGAGTAGGAGTGACCAGCATTCACTCCTGTCCTGCCACTTACCCACCAGGCATACTCTTGGCATGTCCCAGAGTGAGAGATGGGGTGGGATGCTGAAGAAGGAGTTGGGGAGGGGGTTTGAACTGGAATGCTGAGCATGGGGTGAGTCTGAAGACTGATTGGGGGCTATCAGGGAGTTGGAAGGGTTGAGGAGTAGATAGGGAGCTGAACAAGGGGTTGGTGTTTTTTTTACATTAGCAGACACATTATTTGCATGCTGATAGTACACTAACACACTTACTACTGCTAGAGAATTCCATTCCACAACACCTTACACATTACACACTACACACAAAGACATATTTTCCACCATTGTTCCTGGGTACCCTACCCCTCTACATTAATTGATGTTCCCAGTTGTAAATCTTGTACATTATCTTCCCCCTTAACTCCAAGTAATTATCTGTTCAATGTAAAGTTTTAAAAGCTGCAATGCTTTATGTAAACTGCTTTGAATATAAGAAAGACAGTATATAACACTTGTTAAATAAAATAAATACATAAATAAACATAATAAGCCACATTTTACAATGGGACAACCAAGGGCAATCTGGGACGTCAAAGCCAGAACATCTGAAAAGAAAACAAATAACAGGCACATGCAAGTTCAGGCACAATTTCAGGAATGTGAATGTTCCCGATATGGATGTCTGAGGACGTCTAATAGACGTCCCCAGAATAGCACCTCAGAACATGGACATCTAATAGCATAATGACTAAAGTAGTGGGTGGGAGCAGGGTGACTGGGGTTCAAATCCCAGTGTGGGTCTTTGTGATCATAGACTAGTCACTTAACTCTACACTTTCTGGATGATTTAAGGCCTAAACAATCACTTTCCTGAAGCCTATCCGTGCCTCCAGCAGGGGTAAACGTGGATATGCCTGCAGATGTCTGTATCGTTCCTGAAATCAAACCGGATGTATAATGCCTCTTCTTGAGGTGTTAAGTGTGCTCATGCTTTCTATCGGTAGCTATGACAGCATGTGGTAAAGTTCTGTGTGCTAATTCACTGTGCAGCTTCTACACATAATCCTCCCAGTTCCCGCCTCATATCTCAGCATGCAGGGAGCACCTGAATTAGCGCACACGGCCATACCTGCTTGCCGCTAGCTAACAGCTAGCATTAGCTCATTAGCATGGTAACTGTTTAGCACACTTTAGTAAACAGGCCCCTGAATTTCATTGTGGTTTTGTGTAGTTTCAGATTGAAAAAGACAAAATGAAACACCGTGTTTTGTTCTTGTCTCTTTGTTATTTTTAGGATATCTCTGAAGAATATACTCTATAGATTTTCGTAAAATCAAAGCGGTATGTATGCAAATCCCCATGCATATTCATCAGGGCCATCCTGAAAACCCAAGTGGATTGGTTTCCATGAGGTGAATATTCATGGTGGTAATCCTGAAAACCTAACTGGCTAGGTGTTCCTCAAGGACAGTACCGAGAAACACAAAAGTGAGATAAAGCCCTCCGTAACAGAGAAAATAAATAAACCATGCTACACTTAGTTGGCTGCCCTGCTGGCCTGTGGTTGGTTCTTGGCAAAAATGACTAGATTTAAAAGTCTATTAATTTGCCCTGCGCCAGTGAGCTGGAACACATTAGCAGGGTCTCGCTAGGTGAAATTCTACTGTATGTGTGGTAAAAATTGAAATAGGAAGGAAAAATTAGGAGGGGGAGGAGAAATGTACCACAGTGTGTGAACTCAAACTCTAAATATTTAATCTTTATTTTTGGACTACAGCAGTAGCTGTATGTATGTACAGGGAGGTCAGTGTAACCTCATTATTTCAGTCTAAACGTAACCCTTCTCTAACTAGTTATTTATAGTCTGTAGGCTGATTCACATGCCAAAGATTCTGTTCACTCATTTACCTTTGGAAATCTGCATTCTTTTTACTTTAGCTTCTATGAAATGTGGAGCTTTAAGGGAGGTTGGGCTGTGATAACCTTAACCCCGCTGGCTGCAAACAGCACACTATTAGGCGAAGAAGCGAGAGGCCCCGCGACTCAGAGGTGGGCAGTGGGAATGATTTGTGGCTTATAAAGTGGGAAAGAGCAGCAACAAACCATTAGCCATAAGAAGCAATAAGGTTCACATGTTTTTCTTGTCGTTTTGTATCAACAACACTCATAGTATAAAAGGAAAAAATCTGTGAGGGACTTTTGTAAGATTTTACATCCATGGCAAAAAAAAATGCACAGGAGCCAACAACACTAAATGTGAATCATAAAAAGATGGGGGTCAATCTTCATCGGCAGTAGACAGCGTTCTTAAAGCACATGGGTGCAGCAGCTAAAACTAAAACGAGATATTCAGCTCCAGAGACTATCTGGCATCCGGCACGGCAGGGCCGTACCGACGGTGAAAAGTGCCCTGTGCTGTCACCCCCCCCCCCCGTACCTCAATCTAGCCACTTTATGGGGGCGGGAGAGAAGAGGCGCACACCCGATGTGCAACTCGCCGGCACACTAAGCAGGTCTGGACCCTCCCGGAGAGACCAGACCTGCTTAGTGTGCCAGTGAGAAGATTTAAGGGGCGCATTTCGGCTCTCTGCCGCTGCCTGCTGTCACTAAAGTGGCAGCGGCAGGCAACGGCAGAGAGCCGAAATGCTCCCCTTAAGTCTTTGTGCCTGTGTGGCCACACCGCTCGCAGAGGGCTCGGTACGGTCCTGCGGCACGGAATATCCCATGCTATCCGAATGGCAATGGTATTCAGCCAGTAACCGGACAGCGAAAATTGCATAAGCTTCGGACAGCCATTGACCTCTCCTAAAATTTATGCGGTTTGCCTATCTGGTTACCGCTGCTAACCGGTTAGGCACTGGGTCTGCTCCTGCTCCGCCCACAGACTTTCATGAAACTAACGCTGAAAATTGTATGTTGTTGTGTGCTAGCTCCTGCTGACTCTTGGTGACCCATCCCCTGGACTTCCTTGGCAAGGTACGACCAAAAGTAGATTGCCAGGCCGCATAAATCTTTTTAAATCAAGTCTGTGCTATTTAGGGAGTACAAGGGAGTCCAGGCAGCCCAACAGTGGCTTGAATGCAAGATTGAAAGGAAGAGTCAAAGTTGTCCTTGCAGCAGTTTGAAGAGTCGGACAAAGCTAAGAACTGTCCTTCTCCGAACATAGCAACATGAGTGATATGAAGCCCTGTTTAGCATACCATGCATTCACTGTTCCCATACCATTCAACCAGTCCCGAAAAGATATCATTATTGCCGGAGCCACTTATGAAAGACACCAGCCTGTATAAAGCTAGTTCCGTCCAAGGTCCTTATTACTTTATTATAATGTGAAATATAGCTAAAAAGTAAACAGCTGATATTTCCTTAAATTCATCAATGTTCAACACATTTTTGAGCAGTGTTCAATGTTGATGAATTTAAGGGAATATCAGATATTTACTTTTTAATTGTGTTTCACATTATAATGGAGTAAAATGGACCTTGGATGGAACTGCAGTAGCTTTATACAGGTTGGTGTCTTTAAGAAGTGGGTCCAGCAATAAAGGTATCTTCTACAAACTGATTGAATAGTATGAGATCTGAGTGAATGTATGGAGTGGAATAATTGGTCCCATAACAAATCTTGTGGCTATTTACAACTGTTCAGCATAAAGCATCTGTGTAGGAATTGGGATTGCAAGTTCCAAGTATTTTACAAAAGACTCGATGATCATGGAGCTTTTGTAAAGCAAGCATGAGGACCATGGGAAATGTGTAGATGGCAGCACCCACAATGGGAACAGCCATTTTCGACAAGAATATGTTAAAAAATTTGACATCATTTGGAGACTTACGCGTGAAGCAATGATTTTGCAACCAATGTGTGTATCGGCACAAACACATCGCACATACACCCAGAGCCGGCCCAACCATCAGGCAAACTAGGCAGCCACCTAGGGCAGCAACTTCTGGTGGGGCGACAAAGAGTGGACATGTCAAGCTAGACAATAAATTCTGACAGCCAGGGGGAGCATAAGGCTTGAGGTTAGCCTAGGGAGCCAACACCTTGAACCAACTCTTGGGCCAGCCCTGTGTACACCCATGAAGAACCAATTAAGGCACCAAGCAAAAAAAACTTCATTTGTTTAACTTTTGAGATGATCTTAAACACCACAGAAATAAGCAGAATTACTCCTTAAGTCACTTGTACAGATAACGTTAACTGACACTTAGGTCTGCTTCCTAACTGCTGAAGAACGGGTTTATTTTTGAGAATGTCTATATTGCTGTTGCAAAATCATGAATACATAAGTACTTCTCTGAGCTACCCAAAACATGCCTCTTTGGATAATGAGAGGCATATTTCCTAAAGGGTGCTACCGGATAGTGCAGGATTCAACAAGCGCCAAATGCGCCATGGTAAAATGTACCATGTGCTGAAAATGTGGTCATGCTGAACATCCCATGGTACACAGGCAGCATGGATTGGGGCAGAGAGTGTGCGGTTCTTGGGTGGAACGTCCATATCGTGGGTAGCATGGGCCTTGTTGGCGCACAATACCTATGCTACTAACATGGGACATACTGGACACACCTCCATCTTTTATCAGAGGATGAGCACCACCCCCACACTCGTTTTTGGGGTGTTTGTGTTCTAGCGTTATGCCTCTTAGTAATATGCCCCTCCGTGCACAGCACGTCTACATGTGTAAATAGTGACCTTTTAAAATAGCCATTTACACGCTCTGGTCATGTGCATACGAACATGACCCTTGTAATGCAGAAGGGGCTGATGAAAGCAAAAATGCAGGAGAAGAAGCTGTTTTTCATGAGGAAAAAGATGTGCACAAGATGCAATATAGAAACATAGAAACATGACGACAGAAAAAGAACACATGGCCTATCTAGTCTGTCCTTCCATATCAACAACTACAACAGTCCACTTTTTACCTTTAGAGATCCTCTGTGTTGGTCCCATGCTTTTTTGAATTCAGTTACTGTCCTCATCTCTACCACCTCCACTGGGAGGACTATTCCATGGATCCACTACTCTTTCCGTAAAGAAATATTTCTGCATATCACTCCTGAATCTATCTCCCTTCACCCTCATCCCATGTCCCCTCGTAGCAGAATTTGCTTTCAATTGAAAGAGGCTCTCTCCCTGAACATTTATGCCACGGAGGTATTTAAACATCTCAATCATATCACCTCTATCCCGCCTTTCCTCTAAGGAGTACATATTAAGATCCTTAAGTCTGTCCTCATATGCTTTATAATGAAGCCCACTAATCATTTTAGTAGCCAACCTCTGCACCGTCTCCATCCTGTTCACATCCTTTTGAAGGTGCGGTCTCCAGAATTGCACACTATACTCCAAATGAGGTTGCACCAAAGACTTATACAGAGGCATTATCACCTCCTTTTTTCTGCTAGCCATTCCTCTCCCTATGCACCCAAGCATCCTTCTAGCTTTTGCCGTCGCTTTTTCTACCTGTTTAGCTACTTTAAGATCATCAGACACAACCACGCCTAGGTCCCGCTCTTCTTTAGTGGACAAAAGTACTTCACCTCCTATATTGTATTGCTCCCTTGGATTGCTGCAGCCCAAATGCATGACCTTACATTTTTTAACATTAAATCCCAGCTGCCAAATTCTAGACCATTCTTCAAGCTTAGCTAGATCCCTCCTCATGTTATCTACACCTTCCTGGGTGTCTACTCTATTGCAGATTTTTGTATCATCCACAAAGAGGCAAACCTTACCCGACAGCCCTTCCGCTATATCACTAACAAAGATGTTAAAAAGAATCGGACCAAGGACAGATCCCTGGGGCACACCACTGGGAACATCCTTCTCCTCAGAGTGAGCTCCATTTACTTGTACTCTTTGTCGCCTCCCACCCAACCAATTTCCAACCCAAGCAGTAACTTTAGGGTCCATCCCTAGGGTGCTCAGTTTGTTTATTAGTCGCCTGTGAGGAACAGTGTCACAGGCTTTACAGAAATCTAAATACACCACATCTAGAGCTCTCCCTCAGTCCGACTCCCTGGTCACCCAGTCAAAGAAATCAATCAGATTTGTCTGACAAGACCTGCCTCTGGTGAATCCATGCTGCCTCGGATCCTGCAATCCGCTGGACTCCAGAAACTTCACTATTTTCTCTTTCAGCAGCGTTTCCAATAATTTACTCACCACTGAAGTTAAACTAACCGGCCTGTAGTTTTCAACCACATCCTTACTTCCGCTTTTGTGTAAAGGCACCACATGAGCCTCTCTCCAGTCCTTTGGCACCACTCCCGACTCCAACGAGTCATTGAAAAGGTCAGTCAGTGGAGCTGCTAGAACGTCCCCAAGTTCCCTCAGTATTCTAGGGTGTATCCCATCCGGTCCCATCGCTTTGTCTACTTTAAGTTGAGCTAGTTTCTCACGAACACAGTCTTCTGAAAATTGTTCAAGATGTCCCTCGCTTCTGTTCCTATTTGTGGGTGTTTTCTGAGGTCCTGCTCCTGGTTCTTCATCTGTGAACACAGAACAAAAATATTTGTTAAGCAATTCCGCTTTATCCTTATCAGCTTCTAAATATTCCCCCCCTGCACCCTTGAGTCTGACAATACCACTCTTGCCCTTCCTCTTCTCACTAATATATCTGAAAAATGTCTTATCCCCCCATTTTATTGCATTGGCTATTTCCTCCTCCTTTTGAATCTTTGCCTTCTTGACTACTTTGCTAGCTTCTCTAAGTTTTTCCAAATACAGATGCCTGTCTTCCTCTCTCTGTGATCTCTTGTATTTCATGAAGGCCTCCCTCTTTTTCTTCACTTTTTCAGCTACTTCCTTAGAAAACCATAGCGGTCTCCTTTTCCCTTTGTCTTTATTTACCATTTTAACAAAAAGGTTGGTTGCCCTTAAAATATCCCCTTTCAGTTTTGCCCACTGTTTTTCTACATCCCCCAGCTGTTCCCATCCCACTAACGACTCCCTGAGGTATTGGCCCATCTTCGCAAAGTTAGTCTTCCTAAAGTCTAAGATCCTCATCTTGGAATGGATTCTAACAGCCCTAGTCCTAATACTGAACCACACCATCTGGTGATCACTGGATGCAAAATTATCTCCCACTACAACATCAGAAACACTTTCACCATTGGTAAGCACCAAGTCCAGTATGGTCCCTTCACGTGTGGGGTTTGTTACCAATTGCCTGAATAATTCTCCCTGTAGAGAATCCAGGATCTCCTTACTTTTAGATGATACTGCAGCAGGAATGTGCCAATCAACATCTGGCATATTGAAATCTCCTATCAGTAGCACTTCCCCTTTCCTAGCAATGCTGCGTATGTCTTCAATTAACTCTCTGTCCACCTCTTCCTCTTGTGAGGGAGGTCTGTATATCACACCAATGCAAATAGATTTCTCTTTCCCTCTTTCTAGTTTAACCCACAATGCCTCCTCTCTCCCTTTTAAGCTCTGTAATTCCAAAGCTTTAATAGTAGTTTTTACATATAGTGCCACTCCTCCTCCCCTTCTTCCTACCCTGTCCTTTCTGAATAAAGTATAGCCAGGTATAGTTATATCCCAGTCATGGTTTTCTGTGAACCATGTTTCTGTAACTGCCACTAAATCCAAGTCAGCCATTCCCACCAAAACTTCAACATCAGGGATCTTATTTCCCATGCTATGGGCATTTATACACACTGCTTTCCATATGTTACCCCTGTTACCCATTTCCATAAAGGTATTTAATGTATCACCTACCTGGGGGCTTTCTTCACCTATCCCTAACGAATCTAGTTTAAAGCCCTCTTCAGTAGATTAGCCAGTCTACTACCGAAGATGCGTCTACTACTGAAGATCCGCACAGAACAGCTAGAGGGAGCAGGCGTGCACTCACAGAGCCTGAGTGGACACACTTAGCTAATCGAGAGCACTGTTCCCTCTAAGCTGTGCGCGTGTGCGCGCGCACACACCTCGCCGAGCGAGCGCACATACTTTACAACAGAGCGCACAAAAATTTTGGTTCTGATTCTGATAGAAAACACAGATGTCTTAAAATTTAAAAGTTGTTGTGTATTTATGGTTTTCACAAGTTCTGCAATATTTTCTAGTGCAATCAATGTGGTATACATACTGTATTCTGACGTGTAGTCAAATTTTAAAGTATATAACTCCGAGTGTCATTATGTGGCGCACAAAAATTTAACCTTCCTTCAAAAGCTGCACAGCTAATATTTTATGCGCACACAGCCTACAGAAAATTAGAGGGAACATTGATCGAGAGCACCTGACAGTCAGCCCGGAAAGCTCAAACACAGGAGAGCTTTATAAATGGGAGACTGGAGACTGGGGAGAGCAGAGCAGTGCCGTGGGTACCCTTGGAATTGGTGGAAAAATTTCCCTCCTTCAAAAAGGAACAAAGAGCGGATCCTGTGCTGTCCCGCGCTTTTGAGCATGCCCAAGAAGAGAGAGATACCTTTCCCAGATTTGTTATAGACGAAGAAATACTGTACAGAGAAAGTAGGGACCTCCAGACAGGAAATATTCGGAAACAGCTGGTAGTACCAAATACCTTCAAATCCTTGGTTCTACGCTTAGCCCATGACCACTCAGTAGGTGGACACAAGGTAGCACAAGGCACCCTTGATCAGATACTGGCTAGATTTTATTGGCCAGGCGTCTTTAGGGAAACTACTCGCTTTTGCGAATCGTGTGCCTCTTGTCAACGTGTAACCCCGGTACGACCGCCGGAAGTACCCTTACTTCCGATGCCGGTAATTTCGGAGCCGATTAGAAGGCTCGCCATGGATATAGTGAGACCTCTTATAAAAGCACCAAGAGGATTTCAATACATACTTGTTATCATTGATCAAGCTACTCGTTTCCCGTGGGCTGTGCCCTTAAGACCATCTCAGCGAAGTCTATCGCTAGTGAATTGATAAAGCTATTTTGTGAGGTGGGGTTCCCGCAGGAAGTACTGATGGACAGGGGAACCAATTTTATGTCCAGATACTTGGCCCAGGTGTGGGACGCCTTCGGCATTCACCATCTCAAGACGGCGGCATATCATCCTCAATGCAACGGTTTGGTTGAGAGAATGAACCAAAGCATAAAGCAGATGCTTTGACGCGCTTTGGATGGGGAAATGACGGAATGGGATACCATGCTACCCTTCATACTATACGCTTGCAGGGAGCGAACCCAAAGTTCCCTAGGCATCTCGCCCTACTAACTAATGTACGGACGAGCGCCAAGAGGTATACTGGATATCTTACGAGAACAATGGACGGAACCAGTTAAAGCTGAAATAGGGATACCACAATTTCTGAGAAGTTTGAGGAGTCGTCTAGAGCGGACTTCTCGTCTGGCGGAGGAAAAATTGAAAGAGAGCCAACAAAAGCAAAAAAGATATTACGACAAACATACAAGACCAAGGCAATTGGATATAGGGGAGAAAGTGATAGTCCTAGTGTCTGGACCAACTCCAAAATTTGAAGCTCAGTGGAAGGGACCTTACACGGTGGTCAAACCCATGGGTCCAGCTTCATATTTAATCCAGGACAAAAAGGGACACAACCAGGTCTATCACGTGAACGTCCTCCGACAGTGGCATGAAAGGTTGGTTTTGATGGCATCCATAGAAAAAATATCCAACCCTATGACATTGCAACCACACAACTGTAGTCTAGAGTGTAAAGAAGGAAAGCTACGTTATAGGACGGAGGTGATGTCACAGATTACGTGCTGTAGGGAAGAAGATTCCTCAGCCCGTAATATTTTAAGAAGGGGGGATATGTCATGCAGCAGGGGCTGATGAAAGCAAAAATGCAGGAGGAGAAGCTGTTTTTCATGAGGAAAAAGATGTGCACAAGATGCAATATCCACACAGAACAGCTAGAGGGAGCAGGCGTGCACTCACAGAGCCTGAGTGGACACACTTAGCTAACTGAGAGCACCTGACAGTCAGCCCGGAAAGCTCAAACACAGGAGAGCTTTATAAATGGAAGATTGGAGACTGGAGAGAGCAGAGCAGTGTTTGCAGGTGTGGAGCTGGAGGTAAAGCTGAAGGTTTACGAGAAAGAAGCACCACAAGCAAGGACCAAGCAGAAAGAAGCACTTGGGAAACTAGTGCTGGGCAAAGGAACAATCACCTTTGGAGGCAAAGCAGAGTGAAAGAAAGAAGTCTGCTTGTACCAGAGGAACCTGGGGCTAAACTGAAAGGTAACAGAAGCTTTCAGAGAGGAGACTGGCAAAGGATTGTGTTCCTGAAGAACTGCGGGAAGGAGGAAATCCCAGTTCTATATGCTGCTGGAAGCCAAGGTATGCTGACTCTGTTTCTATGAAGAAAACCTTACCTTATAAAAAGCCTTTTGAAAGTAATGCAAACCTGTGACAAAGGAAAGCAAAGCTACCTCTCATAAGCCAAGTAGCCAATGCCCGAGAGGGTAGGCCATACTCATTGGCAAACACTAGAGGAACTCTTTAAACATCCAGAGAACAGAACTAGGGCCTGGCCAGAAATTATAGCCAGTGAAACCACTGATACAGACAGAGATAATTCTGAGCCGATGCAAGTGGAACTTGTAGAGCCAAGCCTTTTATCTCAGGAAGAGATGGACTGTTCTTTGTGTATTTCAGGCAATGCAGAGTCACTGTTAAACCTGTGAATGATATATGTTATCTTCAGAATGTTATTCATTTGCTAAATGGAAGAAGAGTGCTGAAACACTTGCTTTACTCTGGAAAGCTTAACTAAGCATTGTTACAACTGTGAAGCATAACAGTTTTTCGTTAACCTGAGTTGATTTCATTCCTGAAGTTAAGGACTTTTTCTTTAGGTTGTAACCCAGCTGAATCTTATGCGTAAAGGGAAATAAATGCCTTGTTAACCCTCTACTCTGCATTCACAATTTTTCTTAGTTAGGAGCTGAACTGCCAAGACCAGGTTACACCTGCTCTTAAAAGTCCCTCCTCTCATAATAAAATCATTTTTGTGTCCCACCTACCCTTACGACCACTGGCCACCAGGGTGGTGCATGACACCCTACTTACATAGGCAAAGGCACACAAGCTTTCTCCCTCTACAGTACACTAGAAGAACTTTCCTTCCACTTCCCTTAATATGATTTTTATAATAATGTTTATTGAGTCAGTCTGACTGCTAAGTTTTAGCTGGAAGGAAAGCCACAAATATCTCTATGCAAAACTGGGTTTATACCTAAACTAGGAATATTAGATGTCATCTACCTGTCCCTATGACTCGGCACAGTCAGGAAGTCTGTATCTTGAAAGACAAGTAATGGCAAACTGAGCAGACTTTGACAATAACATCAATAAATCAGTTCCTTCAGCTTGGTTCATAAGTAAAGTGTAATGATTGCTTCTTTCTATGAAAGAGAAAAGTGAGTGTAGGGGCGGGGGAAAGAGCACATTTAATGGGCCTTGCATTTAGGCTTGACTTCTTATTATTTATCGATCTAAGTGACTAAATAATGCTGGCTACGGTTTTCTCTCCACTTCAAAAAATAAAACTAATCAGACTGTAGCATCTTCTCCCTGTGTTATACTTCTTTCCCCATCACTCAGTCGAGCCTCTCGGCCACCATTCTCGTCAGCATTATCGATCCTTTTTCTCCTTCTTGCCCTCCTTGGTAGTAAGTGCCCAAGAATAGATACATGCAAACTTTAAAAAAAAATGTTTGCAAGTTCATTCAGAAAATCACAAAAGGTTCACAGGCTTGTTGAAAAAGAAAATGGATAAGATCCTTTCGAATTTGCAAATCTGCAGCAGAGTTTAAGCAGATCCTTCAAATTTGAGTGAGGGGGGGGGGCACAACAGGAGTTTCATTATGGGTTCCCACAAATGAGCAACGGTAGTGGATCTGCATCAAACCAGGTCACATTCAATAAGCTTCCTCAGCGAATCCATGGAAACTCTAAAACGTAACTCAAACCTGGCTAAAAGTTGCCTTCAGAATTGTACCAAGGACTGTATGAGTAGTGTGGCTGCGCTGGATACAAGCACAGAAGGGACTCTGATGTCATCAGTGGGCTGCCAGGAAACTCAGAGTGAGTTACTGCATGTGGCTGGGGGGAGGGGGCATCAGATTCGTCAGTTGCATAGGGTGCATTTCTAACTTGGTACGGTCCTGATTTACTGCACATGGCTGGGGTGAAGGGGGGTGCCAGATTCGTTAGTCTCACAGGGGGCATTTCTAACTTGGCACAATCCTGGTTGCCTGTTTGAGTTTAGCAATAATTTTTCCATTGATGCCATCTGAGCTCTTGAAGAACTGCCACCATCCATTGGAATGATGCGCAAGCATATTCAAGAAGAAGACGCAGCCGGAAGTGACCACCAGATGTTTCATCTTATTACAGTTTCATGCAAGGAGGGAGCGGTATACCCTCAGGAAAAGATCTGCAAGAACAATAAATGAGGTCCTGCTCCTGGTTCTTCATCTGTGAACACATCCAGCATATCCCTAAACAGTATAGCGCCATATGGTGGTCTTGCAGCAGATTGTATCTTCAAAATCGCATGAGACCTGCATGTCAAGAAGGCAATGCATGCAGATCTAGCTTATGCATATTCAGTCTGGATATCCCAAAAAACTGACTGCATGGGTGCACCCCGAAGACTGGGCTGAGAACTGCAGCTTTAAAGTATGGCGGTTGTATATCTCAACATTTCCTGTGGCTATTTTATCCATCATCTTCCCTTCACTGTTCTAGTCCCAAGGTTTGATCATACCTTGCTTACTTTGTAAGACAACAAACATAATAAATGTCTGTCTTGGGATGAGTCAAAATGAATGGTTCTTACATTTTCATGCATTGTAACAAATAAACACAGAAATATATGTTGCCTGATCTGAAAAAAGATAGGAATACATTATCACTGAAGAATAGCATCAGCATTTATCATTCTGAAACGAAGAAGAGAAAAAATACTGCTTGTTATAGAGCATTTTATCTGTAGCCAAGTAACACTACCTGCTGGTGCTGAGTACTTAATAGGTTTATCCCCCCTCCATTTACAATAATGGACCTACATTTCCTTCATACAAAAATCAGAAGAAGATGCAGACGGCTTTATTACTATAGGAAAGAGGCATGTTTTGACTGGAAAAGCAATTCACCAGGATCACTCAGCTGATTTTCTTTGTGGGAGTTTTATGCTCTTTTCTGGTTAGGTCTAATTTCTCTCACAAGGAGAAAGTCTTAATGGCTGTACTTTGGGCTTTCAGTGCCTGACTAAAATGATAATCTATATAATATTAAGCACTAATTAGTAACCATCATTTTCATCCAATTTTGCAGAAGCCTCAGTGCAATGTTGAAACTTTCTGCACGCTTATAACTTGGTGGTTAAACATAGCGCTGTGAAACCTGCAGACGGAGGACTAATTCTCATGGTATGAATTTACTTCATCTGTGCTTAAACGCGGATGGTTAGAGATCATCTTTGCTTACAACTGTTTTTTCTATATAAAATCAGAAAATCGGTCTTGGTCAGTCCCTTTCTCAATATAGTTTTTTACAAAAAATAGATTCAAGTTGAATCTCTTGAAATATGTCATAAACCATTGATCCCTGGTGAAGTGAACTGAATTTATTCTGCCTCATTCACATAATCAATAAGAAACAAATAAAGTATGGATAATGCTAAATTTAATTATAAGATGGCCAGCATCTGCCCTAGTTCTGCCTTGAAATCTACAGGCATATAAAGACATTACATTTCCCTGCAAGGACTCTCTTCTGACAGGAGTGTGGTTGGAGACATTGGGCCCAGGGTAGAATAGTGCAGTTCCCGTCAGAAAGAAGAACCAGGCATGGATCAGGAGCCAGGAGTCCTAGGCAGGGAGCAATACTGGAGCAGGCAAGAGTCAGGAGCTGGAATTCTCAGCAGTGATCATGAGCAAGTGAAACACCTGGAAACAGACCCTCCACAATCCAGGAGACACAGGTCGGGGCCACAAAAAACTTGAACCAGCAAGGGTGTGTCTGCCTGGCTCTCCATAGATTTGATTACTGATAGGACACACCTTTTGCTGCACCAGTGGGCTCCTTTGGGAGCAGTCTTCTTCCACTCTCTGTCAATATAGCTTTCTAAACGTACTTTAGGCTGAGTGACCTCTTTGGCTGCACTTACAAGCCACCAGTCACTGGTCTACAAGCTTGTGGGTTCCACTCTTGGTTGACCTGATACTTCTAAATGCATAGGACCTATTTAATCCAGATCTGAAGACAAATGCGTGTTAAATAATGCTACTAACAGTCCATGTTAATGACATGCAAATCATGGGGGTCATTTTAGAGACCCCATTTGTGCTTTGGACATCCAAAAATGGGCATCGAGACGTCCAAAGCACAGAGACTATCTCTAGAGCCATTTTAGAAGCCAGCTGTGGGGACATCCCCGGCATTAGGACGTATGAATATGAATGGGGGCATGAAGGAGGCATGACTGGGGTGTTCCTTGGAACTTGGAGGCGTGGACATTCCCAGGAGCTCTCCACCTGATCACAGAAACGTCATGGACATCTGGCATCACGTCTAACTTTAGACCTGCTCTGAGGCACTTCCAGGGTCATGTCTAACTTTAGACCTGCTCCGAGGCACTTCCAGGGTCATGTCTAACTTTAGACCAGCTCCGAGGCACTTCCAGGGTCATGTCTAACTTTAGACCTGCTCCGAGGCACTTCCAGGGTCATGTCTAACTTTAGACCTGCTCCGAGGCACTTCCAGGGTCATGTCTAACTTTAGACCTGCTCCGAGGCACACATAGTGACAAACAAGCATCTGAAAAGTACTCATTTTAGCTAAAAAACGTTCAGAGGGTATAGAGAAGAAAGTACTCCATCATCCCCAGTAGTCAGTACTATTTCAGCTCTAACAGCAGTGGGATTTGAAACCTGGCTGCCCTGTTCCTAATGCACTGCTCAAACCATTATACTATCCTAGACATCTGCGTTCTGAAATTTGGTTCTGGAGATGTCTAAGTAGATGCCCCTACAGATGTCCCCTATTGGTCACGTCCAAGTTTCTGAAATCATGCTGCACCTGGATGTGCCTGCAATTTTTTCAGACGTTCTGGCTTAGATGTTCCAGATTGCACTTGGACAGATCTTCGAAAATTCGCCTCTATACTGTTAACTTCCATGTGTCAAAGTTAGCATGTTAATACTGTTCTTAATATAACTCCCACCCCTTAGTACCATTATGTTTCTTACATTAATGGATCTATAAAGTTCACACATTTTAAGATGTGTTATTTTACTACTCCACCTTGGCTAGAATGAGCTGATTTGCACAAATGTTGACGAACAATGCACTGATGTTTGCAAAACTTATTAATGTGTGTTAAAGCACTGCTGCCAACCTTCAAATTGATTGATCAAGTTAACAGCACTCAATGCAAATTAATGCTCATGAGAAATCCGTGTATTCTGGTGCATTTTGATCACCTCTCCCTCCCTCCACTCTGTGGGTTAGATGTGCATCATTGTCCTATCAGAGTAGAACAAACCATCAAATATCTTTCAATTCACTTGTCCAGTGTTTAGCTTTTCGTATGCTGTCGACTGCAGTCATTGTTCTAAATGTGCCACATTGTTGGTCTGACGGATTGCTCCTCAACCTTCCCTAAAGTAAAAACCTGACATTTAATAAAATACCAAAGGAACACAGATGACATTATCATGCTCAGGCAGTCATTTTAACATCTAGGTGTCATTTTTCTCGTGTATATAATTTCAGTTTATTTAATACATATAAAAATGTTTATAGCAGGCCTTCACAAATTTTCTTGGAATCAAGGAGCCAGCTTAAAAATTTAGGAGCCGGCTGCTGAGACCTTAGTCACAATACTCCCCCCCCCCCCCCCAAAAAAACCCCGATATATCGCAGCTTTTTTAAGGGCCTGATTTACTGTTTTCCCATTTTCTATAGGAAAAGAAACCTTAATAAATCTGGCCCTTGACCTGCTATTACACAGTGCCAACAGAAGCTAGTGGCCCTTCTCCTCCTCCTGCCATTCCCAATGAATATGTTTTCGGCAGCATATTGGTGACCCTTTATAGCTGCACCTGAGGCAACTTCATTTTTTGCTTCAGATATCACCATGGTCTGGTAATGCATGAGCCCCTGCCCAGCCATCATCCAGCATCTTTCTCCCAACATGTCTCTCTTTTTTTCTTATAGCCTTGCCACAGCCTTCACCAGTTTCTCTCTCTCTCTCTCTCTCTCTCTCTCTCATATAACCCCCTCCCCCTTCAAGGCTTCACACAGTCTCTTTCCTTCTCATGCCCCCCGCTTCCCCTAGTCTCTGTCAGCCCCCCTCCAAGGCTTCACTCAGTTTCTTCCTTGCTCATAACCCCTCCTCCAAGATTTCACTTAGTCTATCTCTTTCTCATGACTCCCCCCAACCCAGACTTCCCCCAGTTTCTCTCATACCTTCCCTAAGGCTTCACTCAGTTGCTCTCTCTTGCTCTCTTTCACATAACCCCCTCCCCCCAAAGTTTCACCCAGTCCCTCTCCCTTTCATGAAACTCTAGGCTTCCCATAGTCTTTTTCCACTCATGACTCACCCCAAACCAGGCTTCCTCCCAGTCACTCTCTCATGCCCCTTCCCCCTCAGGTTTCATCTAGTGCATGTCTCATGCACTATTCCTCCATCCTCCCTCTCACCCATTGTGGCAGCTCCTGGATAACAGTGCAGGACACACTTCCCCCACCGCGATCGGCTCTGTGCACAGTTGAGCCCCACTGTGGAGTAAGTTCAGGTGATCAAAAAATAGAAAGACTAGAGGACACACAATGAAACTACAATGTAAACCATTTAAGACTAATAAGAGAAAATATTTTTTTCACTCAACACATATTCAAACTCTGGAATTCATTACCAGAAGATATAATAAAAGCTGTTAGTGTAGCTGGGCTTAAAAAAGGTTTGGATAAGTTCCTGGAGGAAAGGTCCATAAACATTATTAAAGAGCACCCGAGAAATTCACTGCTTGACCCGAGACAAGCATTGTAGAACCTGTGTACTTTTTTGGGACTCTGCCAGGTATTTGTGATCTGGATTGGCCACAGCTGGAAACAGGATACTGGGCTTCATGGACCTTGGTCTGACCCAGTATGGCATTTCTAATGTTCTTATCTCATGGTTTCAAGGCTGCGAAATCCCCTAAACTTCCTTCACTGTGGGACTCAACAGTGCACATAGCCTGTCGTTGTGCGGGAAGAATGCACTAAGCTGTTTTTCTACAGCTGTCCGGGATGCAGCTTCTTCGTGGATGGGCTCCCCGCTGGCCAGCTGGCTGATCATGGCCATGGCTGTCATCTTCTGCTGGTGGGGAATGGTGTCCCTGCTGGCATGAGCTTTCCAGAGCATGAAATCCCGGATGCAAGGGTGCAGTTTTTAGGCACCATGGCAGGCTGGCACCCAGGATTTATCAAGCCCTGGTTTATAGTTTGTACATATGTTGCAGCACTTTATAAGTCTTTAATAATATATAATAATATAATATAGGATCCATCTCTTTTGCCTCCCCTGTCTCCATTCCTCCCCTTCTCTATCTTTTACTCACTAGCAACTTGAAATTTGCGAGAAGATTAAATGGCCTCTATGGAAGACTGGTTGACAACTCAGAAAAAAAAATAATCTTAAGGAAGAAATCTGCTCAGAGCGAACACTTACTTGCCCTCTGTCATTGGATTAAAAATTGCTATTAGTTCCCTGATGTGCTCTGCCCCATTGCAGAACAGCCCCATCCATGCAAATAATGAAACAGAGTAGACATAAAACCGGGGTTTAAATGTGAGCACATGGGGACAATAAAGAACCTGATATAACTCTCTGAATGTCCAAACTGGGCATTACTGGACAGTACCAGTGCATTACCTGCAGCATCGCATTGTCTTTCTCCTGACTATGCTCTTGGTTTGCTGCTGCTGCCTGAGTCTGGGCTTGCATGAGAACCCCTGAGGTTTGCTTTGCTTTTTCCTCAAGCCTAGGTCTTCATGGCATATGAAGATGGTACCAAGAGTGCTAAGTGAAAATCTGAGCAAGAAACTTTAAAAGACTAAAGAATGGGGGTGGGGAAGGGGGAATCTGATACAACGTCATGGGTTGATGGCTGCAACTGCAACCATTTGGACTTGAAAGATCATTTATTAAACTTTGTGAAAAATATACTCTAGAGTATAAGGGTTCTGTGCGACAAACATTGACCTAAGTTGATTGACCACCAAAGAACCCACATGTGCACTATAATCCAAAGGTCCTACTGGATAATCTAGAGGAGGGATTCTCAACCCAGTCCTTGGGACATATCTAGCCAGTCAGGCTTTCAGGATAACCACAATGAATATGTGATTACTCTGTGAATCGCACTGAGAAGGAAAAATCTTTAAGTATCAAGAAATGCAGTCGGCGACCAAGAAAATGTGGCAGAGAGATACCGCGTTATTTCCCATCATGTTGGGCGCCACAAGATTAATTAAAAGGAATTTCCAAGCCCACCTTGATAAATTACCCATACAAGTGACATCTTACGAAGTCCAGAAGGAAGCTCTCTTTAGCATGATGCAAGTGCTACGCCGAGCATTAGCAGTAAATTTGAGAAACTGAAATCATACTCCACATACCCTGGCTTAGACCTGAGGTTCATGACTGTCATGGTATGTGCAAAATTCACCCATTTGGAGAAATTGTCCCTGAATATGCATGAGAGAGATTTGCATGCATTATTTCTCATGCATATTCATTGTGGTTATCCTGAAAAGCTGACTAGCTAGGTGTGTCCTGAAGACAGACTTGTGAGCCCCTGATCTAGAGGATCAGTGTGAGGTCGCCACTCTGGCTTACTGAGTAATTATAGTAGCGGCCAATATTTAAATGTCAAGGTGGTTAGATGTGGAGTTTAAATATCAGTGAGATACAGAGAGGCGGTATCCAGATAGGAATTGCTGCTGAATATCCTGGTTCTGCAGTGCTGGCCCGATATTCACCTTTGTGGATAACAACTTAAGACAGCCTTTTAGGTGGCCCAAGTTAGCTGCAGAACTCCCAGCTGAATATTGGGCTAACTGGATTAGTGCCAGCACATCCATTTAGTGCTGATACACCTCTTCTCTGCCCATAGACCACCCCCGCACTAACCAGATAATGTCAGGGTGGTCTGTGGGGTTATTCCGTAGCACTGTCTGGATATTGCTACTGAGTATCCTCTTCATCTCCTGTCATTGGCCGGCTGGTCTGTCATTGGCCGGCTAGCTAAGGTTTTTGAGTATCAGGCCCCTTATTTATTAGTATGGTCTGTCAGGTTAGCTCAGATTATGCTATAAGGCTGTCTGCTCACCTTTCCTCCACTAATACCTTGCATCCTCGTCAGTCTGGTTTTCGGGAGGGTCACAGCACCGAATCTATTCTACTTCCTTTCCTGAACGAGCTTCATGTAGGATGGGAACGTGGTGATTTTACTCTCGTTGCCTTGCTCGATCTTCTGCTTTTGATCTCGTACATTGCCGCTCTCTTCTTTCTCACCTTCACGACCTTGGAATAAAAGGCGCCGTCTCAAGCTGTTTCTGGTTTTATCTTACTGTTGTTCTTTCTCTGTTCTCTCCAATTCCTCCCCCTACCCCTCCCCCTCCCCCTCCACTCCCCTATCCTGTGATGTCCCACAAGGTTCTGTCTTGTCTCCCCTCCTTTTCAATATCTTTCTGGTTCCTCTCTCCCTTATTATTCAGCAGACTAGTATTTTGGTGTATTATTATGCCGATGACATTATTCTCCTCCATCACACAGACTCATCTTTCCCTGACCCTGCCACTCTGAATTCTTGTCTGGCTCGTATCCACTCTTGGTTGTCTACAAACTATTTACATCTCAATCCGTCTAAGTCTACTGCCACATGGTTTACCTTTGGCACACCTATTCCTCCTCTGGCACCGATGATCTCTAATACCTCTATCCCTCTCATTTCCTCCTTTCAGTACCTGGGTATCGCCTTGGATTTCTCTCTCTCTCTTTTGCAGAAATATTTCTACTCTTGCCCATCATACATTCTACTCCTTATGCCAAATTAGTGCAGTTCGTCCTTTCCTTTCCATTCCCTCTCTGACAATTCTTCTTCTTGCCCTAGTAACCTCAAGGCTGGACTACGGTAATGTTGCCCTGGCTGGTATCACCCAGTATCAACTATGAAGGCTTCAATTATTACAAAATACAGCCGCACGTCTCCTCACTTATTCTGCTAGATTTGACCACATCACCCCACTGGCTTCCAGTTCCCTTTAGAATACAGTACAAGATTCTCATTTTTGTTTACAGAACCATTCATACAAGCATTCCTCAATATCTCACCAATCTGCTCCATTTTCATACTCCTCATCGCCTACTACATCCTATCCATAATCACCATCTGGCTCTTCCCCCCCATCTCTCGTGCCCACCTGGAACGCACTCGGGCATCAGCTTTCTTCTGTTTGGGTCCCGCCTTATGGAATTCCCTTCCCCTCGCTCTTCGCTCTGAACTATCATTTACCAGCTTTAAAGCCGCTTTGAAAACCCACCTCTTTCAGATGGTCTTCAGCCTTTCCAGCCCATGAACTCCATAGTTTGGCTGCTGCCCTTCCCCTCTTTTACTACTACTGTCGCCCCTTCTCTATTCTTAGTCCCCCTCCCTGCCTTGAGTTCCCCCTCTCTCTTCCTTTCTCTTACTGTCCTATCAATTAATGGTTTTCCATTTCCTTTTCCCTTTTTTATTTCGCAGTCCATGTCATTTTTGTAAACTGCTCTGATGCTGCTGCTTGAGTTGTCAGTCAAGCTCTACAATAAAGATAAAAATCTGACCCAAAACACCATCTATTCTAGCCCAACATGTTAGCTCTAAAAGTACAACTAGCAGATGCCAGAAGTATATTAAAACAGCAGACCAAAGCAAAATGCAAAGGAACAGTAAACCTACTTCACTCCACCAATTTCACTCTGCCTACTTCACTCCGCCTACTTCACTCCCCCAACTTCACTCCCCCAACTTCAGTCTGCGGCTCTTCTTGTAAAGCTGTGTCAGTGTATTTAGCTAGTTGAAGATTTCCACTTTTCAACCTTTGAATCAATCAATTCTGCAGCCCTTTTATGACATTTGGAGTATATTAAAAAGTTCTGAATTCTCATGGAAGTGTTTGGAGGCTTTCCGCTTACGGATATCAGAAAACAAGGATTCCGACATACGTAGGTCGGTAGCAGAGCAGGCGAGCTGCCACATAACTCACTGATAAGAAAAATCCATGATAAGAAATCCGTTTAGTTTTATGTATGTTTAAGCCATGCAAAAAAGTATAAAGGGCCTTTTTACTAAAGTGCATTAGGCAGTAAAATGAAGGCACAGTAAGTGCAAAGCCTGCGTGGTAGCTGGTCAGAGGCAGGGCTGGTATATTCCCATCAGTTGCTGCATGGACACATCACCGCACATGCGGCCGTGGTATTCATGATTAGCACAGGTGCACCTAATGCCGCCCACTGAGGTCTTAAGTGTGCACCTGTGCTAATTGCATGATTGACAGATTAACCACACTGTGCTCTCCCTACGCCCTCTCCACCTCTAACTCACCCATTCCCCACCCCGTTGCATGATTTGCACAGTAACAGTTACCACAGGGCTGCATTGACAGTTACCTCATACGAAAATACTATTCGCTTTAGTAGAAGGGCCCCTAAATGTCACTGCTGAAAATTCACATGTGACTAAATAACCTCACCTGTCTGATTAATGTTCCGTCTAATGACAGAACAAGAAGAGGATGCACCCAAAACAATATCGTAGTCCCTTCAGACTTCTGGAAAACTAACCGTTCCACGAGTAATAGGGAATTCTCATTGTTTGCTCCTATACAGTCAAACCTCGGTTTTCATTTGCCCCGGTTTTCATACGCTTCGGTTTTCGACGTCTTTTCTGACTGAGATTTTGTCCCGGTTTTCATGCATTGCTTCGGTTTTCAACGTCTTTTGACTGAGATTTTGTCCCGGTAGCAGGGAAGAAAAGCTGTCAACGTAAGCAGGAGATGTTGCATGAATGTGGGAGGCAGTTCTTTCTCTTGCAGGGTACGTCTGAAGCTATATCATTAAGATTTTCTGCCATTCTGAAGCATTGAGCAGATAATGTAAAGGTATTTTAATGGACTGAATTCAATGTGATTCCGAAGAGAGCTGGGCACAGCAGCTTGTCAGGGGTGGCTAAGGCCAGATGTTAACATACTGTACTGTACAGTACTGTACTTAGCTTGCTTTCAGTGATGTTAAATGTTCATTTATCCATTTCATTAGTCATTTATATTTATTTCTCATTGTTTTCTGTATGTAAAAATATAGTTATTCTCTATAAAATGTATTTTTTGTGAATATTTTTGGGTGTCTGGAACGGATTAATTGGATTTACATTATTTCTTATGGGAAATATTGCTTCAGTTTTCATACGTTTCGGTTTTAGTCAGACTTTTTCGAACGGATTAATCATGAAAACCGAGGTTTGACTGTACTCTGGAACTCCCTCCCTGAGAAATTAAGAAGCATCAGGGACCTTCAAATATTCCGTAAGGAAATCAAAATACATCTGCTTCTTAAACACTTTGGAAACTCAACGGATCAAAACAAAATCTATCCAACCTAACTACAATACCATTATGAACCCGCCCATGAAACCACCATCAGGACAACACTGTTAGTAACATAGGAGATTCCTTACTGCATTCATTGAACCATGGTGAATATAAACCACCCTTGTAAATATGCTGACAGCAATGATTGCACAATGTAAATATTGTAATATATGTTCACTGTAAATAGTTTGAGCACTTCATTGTAACCTCTTTGTTTCAAAGTTTAATGCATCTGGTTTTGTTTAATGTAAACCGCCCTTGATCTCTGGAAGGGTCTGCATAGAAAAACTCTCAAATAAAAATAAAATAAATACAATAAAAAACAAATGGATTTCTTGTCAGTTTAAAGTTATACCTGATATTTAGCAATTGTCACATAAACATTTAACTTACTGAATTTTGCCACCAAAAATAATTTTCCCCTACTTTTGCTCCATCTCAAAACCTCTGGTCCTGATTTACATGTGATCCCATAGACTGCATTTGCTGTAGTTTACGTATAATTTAATGTAATGTACTGTAGTTTACTGTAATGTACTATCTTGTTGTCTCCCCCCCCCCTCAATGTAGTCCCTCTGTTGTCTTGTTGACCACTTTGATTGAAGGATAAGGCGGTATATAAAACTGATTAAATAAATAAATAATTAAGTGCTTTGGACCATGGGCCAGAAGGAGAATGCTTTGGCATGCAGCAATCTGTTGTACAACACTTCATTCAAAATTGCCCCCCAAAAATAATCCGGATAAATATCCCAGTCATAGGAATGTGCATGTCAGGCTCGTTTAGTTATTTGTTTGCGTACGTAAATTCTTAAACAAACAAAAAAGGTTCAGAGCAATGCTTTAAAAATTTTATCAAAAAGACATAGATAAATTACAGACAGTTCATTAAGGGAGGGGAAAACCTCTCAAGAAACAAACCTTCCCTTTGTCCATCCCTGCTATTCGTGTGGCTGCAAGCCCCCGAATAACTTCCCTGACGGTTGTGCGGGGAAGTTAGTCGGGGCGGGGAAGAGGTGGCCCAAGGTGGGCAGTGGGTGGTTGCCAGCCCTGGACATACAGGGCCGATAATGTTGGCCCTGTACGTCCAGGGCTGGCGAATTGGCTGGGGAGGTTATTCCACCCCTTGGAAGTTTTTTTTTTTTTTTTCGATTCGGGGCACAGAAGGGGCCGGGAATGGCAAAGTTAATCCCCCGCAGTCCGACCCTGGCCTTAGAAGGCCTAGCGCTGTATGTGCCAGCCTGCACGTACAGTGCTGTTCCTGATTCTGATCCTGCCAGGCTGGACGTGCCCCATGGTATCAGAATCGCGATCTCCTTTGTACGTCCGGGTCAGCTCGAATGTACAAAGGAGATCTACATCTTGAATAAAATCAAGCCCAATATGTTGTGTCAAGCACAAAATAGTGGTTTACGTCATCAGAATATAGAAAGACTAGGGAACATGCAATGAAGCTACAGGGTAAACTATTTAAGACTAATAAAAGAAAATATTTTTTCACTCAACGTGTAATCAAACTCTGGAATTTGTTACCGGAGGATGTAGTAAAGGCTGTTAGTGTACCTGGGTTTAAGAAATGTTTGGACAAGTTCCTGGAGGAAAGGTTCATAAACCATTATTAAGAAGAGACCCAGGATATTAATGCTTGACCCAGTACAAGCATTGCGGAACCTGTGTCTTTTGGGGAAACTGCTAGGTACGTATGACCTAGATTGGCCACTGTTGGAAACAGGATACTATTTATTTATTTACAATCTCTTCTATACCGTGCTATTCGCCATCAGTGCGGTTTACATGGAACAAAATTATTAGAACAGGATAACAGGTCTGAGTTTACAATTAACAGGACTTGGATAACAGTGGGATAACTATTTACACCGTTGTAATAGAATAATAAGAACCCTAGTGGGTAACTGTTTACATACAGGTGTCATTAATAATGTGTGACATGGTCTTAATAATCAAGGAGATTTTGATAGGAGTGTTAGTTTAGTTGACTAGGTCTGCTGGTGTAGATACATTTGTTTGCGTGAATTGATTCATTGTTATCTGAGAAGTATTTGAGGAAGAGATGGTGCTTGAGGGCCTTCCTAAACTGGGTTAGGTTAGTGATGGCACGGATGTTTGTTGGTAAAGTGTTCCAGCATCTTGGAGCACAGAATCTGAAGGCCCTGTTTGCTGTCGTCGAGGTGCATTTTGTTAATGCCTTCAGAATTGATACTGGGCTTGATGGACCTTGGTCTGACCCAGTATGGCATTTCTTATGTTCTTATGTGGTACTTAGCTTTTTTTTTGCATTGACCAATATTTATGCCAATGTTGAGAGTGCCGGATATTTGCTGTCTTGTAAGGCACCATATACCAATGAGCCAGTGAAATCTTATCCAAAACGTGACATAGTACTATGTTTCAAGCTCTGATACACCTATTCTTCGAGGTCTGCATCAAGCATTTTTTGGACTTCATGCTCACACGACAGTAGCTTTTACGTGTGCGCGTCCTTTGATGATGTTTAATTTCAGAGGTATACCTATGCACCAGCGATTTACTCATATAGTAAGTACTGTCACACTGCCCCCCTAGTGGTGATGGCGTGGCACGACAGAAGGGCGTGGACAGAGAGGGGAAAAGTTTGTTTAGGGAGGAGGTTGGTTCTTATGCAGGGCCCAGGCTTCTGTAGGCCTGGTAGCCTTCTGTACTACTAACTCTCCAAAGAAAATATAGTCCGAGTTAGGGAAATGGTAAAGCTTTTATTTCCCTCTTTTGCAAAACAGGTTCTTTAGCCCAGAGTACAAAAACAACACATAAAAAGAAAATGTCCTTGCTTCAGGTAAAGGAAAACATAAGCATTGAAAACACTGTTCTCTTCACAGTACAGGCACATGAAATATAACATTCAATTCTTAGCTCACCCCAGCTATGCCTCTCTTAGGGCTCAATTCTTTCTGACAGGCAGTAATTCACTTCCATTGGAATGTCTAAAGGATCCTCTTGGTATTCCACCTGCATCGGTTCACTGCTTAGAGCGTTTGGGAGGTTTCCTTCAGGCTCTCTGCTTAGTGCTTGGATTAAACGCCAGTAATCAGCATTGCAAGGTAAGTCCTGTATTTGTAAACTTCTCTGCTGAGGATAGTCTTGCTTGCATACAGTACTTTCTCTGTTAAGCTTTTTACTAAGTGCAGGTTTGAACCTTGTTTCAGGCAGGCCTCTGTGAGGACAACAGGCTCTAGTGTCTGCCCCTTTCTGTGTCACAGTATTCAAACTATTACCATTATAAAAATAGCATTTACCTTTGCTTCCATGTTGCTCTCTGAAAGGTGTAGGCTGCTGTTTGGGCCTGGCAGGTCCTAGATTATCTGCTACACAGGTAGGCCTCAGGCTCTTATCAAACTTAGGCCTGGGACTCTCTCTTATAGTCCAGTTCCCTTCAGGGTCAGCAGCTTTATAAAAGCTTTCTCTCCTGGAGAATTTATCTCTCCCTTCTTTAAAATGTTTACAGTAGATTCCTGTACCTGGTTTGGCTGGCACGGTTAGGCTGGTTCCCTTGGTCAGGAGTCCTCTCCCTGGATTCTCCAGATATCCATGTAGCTCGGGAGTTGAAACTTCCTGCACAGTTTCCTGACAGTCTCCTTGTCTGTCTGAAGCTGTCTGCCAACCTCTTTGTCTTTCTCTTTTTCTCCAACCTCTTTGGCTGTACAGGTCTCCTTGCCAGTCTCCTTGACTGTGTTCTGGCTTGTCTCTTTGCCAGTCTCCTTGACTGTGTTCTGGCACGTATCCTTGCCAGTCTCCTTGTCTCTCCTCGACTGCTCTCCCGACTGCTCTGTCGGCTGCTCTGTCTCCTGCTCTCTCGCCTGCTCTGTCTCTCCTCCAGTCAACTGAGCATTTAAAAGGAGTTCCTCCCCTTCTGCCTTGGGTGTTGGCTGGAATTACATCATTGGCTTTAAGGCATGGTTCTTCAGACCTCCAGAGGTCTCTCTGGCTCCCTCTATGTGGTTCCTCCTGTCGCTGCAGCTGTTCTTTATCTCTTTTTTTCGTGTTTAAAACTTTTCCATCTGCTTGCAGCTGGTCTGCGGTGCCACATATCCCCCCTCTTAAAATATGACGGGCTGGTGAAGCCTCTTCCACACAGCACGGAATACGCGACCTTGCGCTCGCCTTAAAGTGTAGCTGCTGGGTGTTATACTTCTTCCATTTGAGCTCCGTCAATGTCTCTACAGGGTAGGGTATTTTGGTCGCTGATGCTAGCAGCGCCGATCGGTCATGCCATGGCCGAAGAGTGTTGGCATGATAAATTTGTGTGTGCCCTTTGTCATCTTTGACCTCATAGGAAGTCGGTCCCAACGACTTGACTATTGTATGTGGCCCTCGCCATCGGGCCTCAAACTTCGGAGTTGCACCTGCTACCAAGATCATAACTTTTTCTCCCGCTTGTAGCTGCCTGTGCTTTACTCGCTGGTCATAGTAATGTTTTTGCTTCTGTTGGCTTTTCTTCAAATTTTCTTCTGCAACCTGGGAAGTTCGCTCTAGGCGAGTTCGGAGGCTCTGCAGGAATAGGGGTACCCCTATTTCGGCCTCCACGGGCTCGATCCACTGCTCCTTTAGGACGTCCAGTAAACCTCTCGGGGACCGTCCATACAGGAGTTCATACGGGGACGTGCCTAGGGAAGTTTGTCTCCGTTCCCTACAAGCATACAGAACGAATGGTAACATGGTGTCCCATTCTGCCATTTGTCCACCTAGCGCTCTTTGGAGCATTTGCTTAATGCTCTGGTTAAGGCGTTCTACCAGACCGTTACACTGAGGATGGTATGCAGCGGTCTTTTTATGGTGTATGCCAAAAGCGTCCCACACCTGTGCGAGGTACTTCGACAAAAAATTGCTGCCCCTGTCTGTCAGTATTTCCTGCGGGAATCCAATTTCACAAAATAATTTAACCAGTTCACTGGCAATAGGCTTCGCCGAAATACTTCTTAGGGGAATGGCCCAAGGGAACCGTGTGGCCTGATCGATGATTACCAGGATGTACTGGTACCCCCTGGGTGTTTTAACCAAGGGTCCTACAATATCCATGGCTAATCTTCTCACCGGGTCTGTAATCACCGGCATAGGCACCAATGGTACGGCAGGAGGTTTTCGAGCGGTCACTCTTTGGCAGGTTGCGCAGGATTCGCAGAATCGAGTTGTTTCCCGAAATATCCCTGGCCAGTAGAATCTGGCCAGAATCTGGTCCAGCGTACCTTGTGCTCCCTTATGACCCCCTACAGGGTGGTCATGGGCCAGGCGTAGAATCAATAACTTGAACGTGCTTGGTATCACCAGCTGTTTCCGCAGCTCCCCTGTTCGTGGATCTTTACTCTCCCGATATAACAGGTCATCCTCCATACAGAATCGGGGGTAGGAATCCTTTTTATCTCGGGCTTGCTCAAAGGCATGAGCTAGTACTGGGTCCGCTTTTTGCTCTCTCTTGAAGGAGGGAAACTTCTCCATCAATTCAGCTGGAACCCAGGGCATCCCTTCTCCAGCTTCCAATCCTGCTCTTCCCTGAGAGCGACATCTTCGTTCACGCCTCCGTTCAGCCTTCGGCTTTCGCTCTTTCCTCAAGGGATCTCCCATTAGGTCCTCATGCGACGGGAGGGTTCCCAAAGAATTATCTCTAGAGCAGGAGGGTTGTTCGTCATCCTGTGTATGGGACCTCGTGGAAACTAGAGCCTTTTTGAAAGGCTCACTCTTCTTTGCACTGTTTGGCTGTACATTGGAGTGATCGGCCGACGTAGCCCGTGCCTCCGGGTTGTCCACAGCCTTATGCCAACTACAGGTGGAATCTGGGGTTTGTTTTTCTGCAGGAGACAAGCCCTCTTTGAGGCTCCTTCGGAACTGCGGCCAGTCGCGGCCCAACACTAGTTCTTGGGGCAATTTTGGTACGACTGCTATCAGCATTTCCTTCCTTATTCCCAAACCTTTAACCGATAGCTTGTAGAGAGGATAGCTTGTGGCAGCCCCGTGAATACATTTTATTTTTACACTGCCTTCTGGACATTCAGGTACTGATCCTCCCTGGTCTCTGATCACAGACCATAACTTCTGGGACATCATCGTTTGATCAGCGCCTGAGTCCAGAAGCGCACTTACATCCACTCCATGTATTTGTACAGACAATACAAATCCTTCTCGGACTGTCTTTGGGGTTTCCCCCACAAGGGCAGTGCGAGTGTAACAATCATTTTTTAAATGGCCTTTCTTACCACAAGTAAAACAACGCCTACCTTCTTGCTTATCTGGAGGGTAATTGCTTTTCATACTTCCATACACTGGACGGGAAGTGTTCCCTACTTTCCGGGCTTCCATACCTAAGGCCGCCTTGGGGCTACCCATCCTATGTTGGGTGGCTTTCTCAGCCTCAAGGTACCTTTCTGTAAGGGTAATAGCCTCAGTAGTGGTACAGCAATTCTGCAACATAAGGTAATTCTGTACCCTACTGGGCACCGTTGTCATATATTGTTCCAAAACCAGGGCGTCCATTAGTGTGTCTACCGTTTTCCTCTCGGGCTGTAGCCACTTGTATGCTAAGCTCTTAATTCGGTGTCCCAGGGCTTTTGGCGTCTCCCCCGCTCTAAGGGTAGTAGCCCTAAACATTTTATTGTAAGACAATGGGGTAAGTCCTAGGCGATCCCTAATCGCTGATACTACCTCTTCGTAGGTGTTCGCTAAGGCAGGCGGCATGGCCCGGTAGGCAGCCAGTGCCTCGCCCGTAAGGGACGCTGCTAGACGTATTGACCATTGTTCTGGGGGCCAATTTGCTGAACTAGCTATTCTGGTGAAGGAATCTAGGAAATCGTCCACATTGTCCTCAGGACTCAATTTCCCTACCACCAAATCATGGCAAGTCCATTGTCCCACTGCTTGCTTGTTCACAGCAGTCGCACTCGCCTTCTCTTCATTGAGCCTGGCCATTTCTTCTTTTTGTTGCGCCAACCAGCTCTCCATCGTTTGCAGTACCGGCGCCTGCTGTGCCTGCATGGCCTGCAGCGCTTGAGCCTGATTCTTGAGCGCCACCTCTGCCTGTTTGTCAAATTGGTGGGCCATCCACACGCATAACTCTCTTGGCTCCATGGTGTACCTGCAAGGAAAGAAAAAGACAACCAAGTGCGGTTCTCCAACTTTTTTTTTTTTTCTTTCTATTTCTCTCTCTTTTTTTTTCAAACTTCCTCCTTTATCCCACACTAGACAGGCTTATTTACATATTACCTGATTCTGGTGTGTAATCAGCATTGGGAGGGAAGTTGCTGTTGCTCGCCACCGCTCTCCGTCCGAGAATTGGCAACAGGATTTTCACTATGCAGGATTTCTTTCCAATCCGATCCGGATCCTCAGCTACTCCGCTCCGGGTTTTCAGCTTCCGGTTCAGTTTCTTGAGCTGATCCACTCCGGGTTTTTTGGGTTTTTTTTTTTTTTCCAGCAGCACAGCCAAGAATTTTTCCCTTTTCTTCCGGAATTTCAATCCTTATCCTCTTTAGTGC
The DNA here is from genome assembly GCA_033557465.1 of Ichthyophis bannanicus. NCBI lineage: Eukaryota > Metazoa > Chordata > Amphibia > Gymnophiona > Ichthyophiidae > Ichthyophis > Ichthyophis bannanicus. Next base: position 25,544,238 of record CM066050.1, on the reverse strand, counting down.
TGTAGTGAATCTCCAGGCAAAGATCCTGCCGACTACGCCATTTTCCCCATGTCACACTGCCCCCCTAGTGGTGATGGCGTGGCACGACAGAAGGGCGTGGACAGAGAGGGGAAAAGTTTGTTTAGGGAGGAGGTTGGTTCTTATGCAGGGCCCAGGCTTCTGTAGGCCTGGTAGCCTTCTGTACTACTAACTCTCCAAAGAAAATATAGTCCGAGTTAGGGAAATGGTAAAGCTTTTATTTCCCTCTTTTGCAAAACAGGTTCTTTAGCCCAGAGTACAAAAACAACACATAAAAAGAAAATGTCCTTGCTTCAGGTAAAGGAAAACATAAGCATTGAAAACACTGTTCTCTTCACAGTACAGGCACATGAAATATAACATTCAATTCTTAGCTCACCCCAGCTATGCCTCTCTTAGGGCTCAATTCTTTCTGACAGGCAGTAATTCACTTCCATTGGAATGTCTAAAGGATCCTCTTGGTATTCCACCTGCATCGGTTCACTGCTTAGAGCGTTTGGGAGGTTTCCTTCAGGCTCTCTGCTTAGTGCTTGGATTAAACGCCAGTAATCAGCATTGCAAGGTAAGTCCTGTATTTGTAAACTTCTCTGCTGAGGATAGTCTTGCTTGCATACAGTACTTTCTCTGTTAAGCTTTTTACTAAGTGCAGGTTTGAACCTTGTTTCAGGCAGGCCTCTGTGAGGACAACAGGCTCTAGTGTCTGCCCCTTTCTGTGTCACAGTATTCAAACTATTACCATTATAAAAATAGCATTTACCTTTGCTTCCACGTTGCTCTCTGAAAGGTGTAGGCTGCTGTTTGGGCCTGGCAGGTCCTAGATTATCTGCTACACAGGTAGGCCTCAGGCTCTTATCAAACTTAGGCCTGGGACTCTCTCTTATAGTCCAGTTCCCTTCAGGGTCAGCAGCTTTATAAAAGCTTTCTCTCCTGGAGAATTTATCTCTCCCTTCTTTAAAATGTTTACAGTAGATTCCTGTACCTGGTTTGGCTGGCACGGTTAGGCTGGTTCCCTTGGTCAGGAGTCCTCTCCCTGGATTCTCCAGATATCCATGTAGCTCGGGAGTTGAAACTTCCTGCACAGTTTCCTGACAGTCTCCTTGTCTGTCTGAAGCTGTCTGCCAACCTCTTTGTCTTTCTCTTTTTCTCCAACCTCTTTGGCTGTACAGGTCTCCTTGCCAGTCTCCTTGACTGTGTTCTGGCTTGTCTCTTTGCCAGTCTCCTTGACTGTGTTCTGGCACGTATCCTTGCCAGTCTCCTTGTCTCTCCTCGACTGCTCTCCCGACTGCTCTGTCGGCTGCTCTGTCTCCTGCTCTCTCGCCTGCTCTGTCTCTCCTCCAGTCAACTGAGCATTTAAAAGGAGTTCCTCCCCTTCTGCCTTGGGTGTTGGCTGGAATTACGTCATTGGCTTTAAGGCGTGGTTCTTCAGACCTCCAGAGGTCTCTCTGGCTCCCTCTATGTGGTTCCTCCTGTCGCTGCAGCTGTTCTTTATCTCTTTTTTTCGTGTTTAAAACTTTTCCATCTGCTTGCAGCTGGTCTGCGGTGCCACAGTACGCAATCCCAATGAAAACCAAAAACATTTTGGTTTGTATGTGGTGTATGCGATGAAATTCTTGGTCTTGCACAAATCTAGTTATCTGCCATTATCTGGGCCTATTCAGCAACACTATAAATCTAAAAATCTTATCGACCACCTTGGCAATATCCAGATAGTGCTGCGGCAGTGTGGGGGAGGAGTGGCGCGTTACCTGTAGGGCAAAAAAGCTGTTTTAAGTAATCCGGATAGCAGGTCGTGATGCTATCTGGATAATACCAGCGGTCACCATACTGCACAGATATTCGACACTAGCTGCAATCCAGATAGTGGCCAACCACATCTTTTAAATTAATTTAAACCAGATCTTACTCTAGCAATCATTGAAAGGACATACAAGGCATGGTTATTTAAAGGTTTAAAATGTAGCAGAGTAAAAGACCAATCAATATTCATTGATCATGATATTCCACGGCACAATCCGGATAGAACCACTCGGTATCAGCACAAACCGTCGAGCCACTATCCGGATTGTGCCAGGGCAGTCCAGGTGCAGCGTAGGAACTCATACGATAGCGGTGATTTTCAGCAGATAGCAGGCTGGAAATTGCCACTATCCAGATCGTTCTGAGTGACCAGCACTGAATGTGGATATTCAGTGCTGATCACTATCTGCATGAGTGCTCGATATCCTGAGGGGCATAATCAAAACATGAAGCTTAGTGGGATATTCAGTGGGACACATACCTGGTTTGTGCTGCTGAATATCCCCATATAGCCTGGTTAAACCCCCAACACCAACTGCATAGTGTCGGGGCATTTTGGGGGTGGTGCAAGGTTAGACAGTCAGTGGCGATACTGAGCCGCTAACCTAAACCAGTTAACATTAGGCAGGAAAAAAGATTGTCCTAACTTTAGCTGGTTTAGCTATCCAGCCAGTGGCTGAATATTGACACTGACCAGATAGCAAAATTGCTCTCCAGTGAAACCAGATATTCATTGCTGTTGGCCAGATATTGCCCTGACCCTGAATTTTCAGGGGTATTTTAAAGTGGCGATTACCAGCCTCTTTAACTGCTTTGGCTGCAGCCATTGAATATGCCTCTCCCCCCCCCCCCACCCCCAGTTTCTATTTAAATGCCACAGTGAATGTTTAAAAAAAACATCAGGGGTAGAATTTTAATATCGCTTCATAAATAAATAAAATCCTCCACTTAGAAAACCTTCCCAGAATGGGTATGAGTCCTCTATGTGCCTCTAAATCCTCACAGAGCACAGGGCCCTGGTGGTTTCTTCTTCCTTGCCTTGGGCATTGTAGCCAATAGAAACCTCATCTAACTTTGAAAAGAGGAAAAAGGACCACTGAATTGTTTTATTCAGAATTCAGCGTTCCTTTATCCATCTTTCAAACTGTGCAGTCAAATGCTAGTTTCAATTGTAAGCACTTTTACTTTGCTCTGTTTTTTAGCATGGGTCCAATGCCACCCCGTGCTCATTATTAGGATGGAACATGCAATAGACACTCATGTTTTAGTAAACATGCCTCACAGTGTGTTCCTAATAAAACAAATCAGTGAAACATGAAAATTGAAAAACAAAGTCATTTTAAATGAGCAAAACATTTTTTTTTGGGCTGTGCACCCCCTTATTGATCTGATTCAACATGACTCACCTTATATTTGTGGATTTATTGTGGCCTTCCTATCTATTTTCTACCATTTCTGTGGGTTCCAGGATGATGACAGTCCCACCATGGTGTCTTTGACATTTTGATTTGTCATTGCCTTCAACAGATGCAACCAAGGAACTGAAAAGAGGCCCTGTAGAAATCACTCAAGGCATATTGTAGAACCTGAATTAAACAATGAAGATGCTCTTCCATGTAATTAAGTATCTTGCTCCACTTATTGAGCACTATAGTCCTTCAAATATAAACAGGCAGAAGGAAGCCTTTTGCAGACCAGTCTTCCCGGGTAGCTCTCTATCCAAACACTAGCCAGGCTTGACCCTCTTCAGATTCTGAAATTAGAAAGATGCAGACTCTTCCAGGTGCGTGTGGCTGAGGACTTGTACTGTAAAGATGGTTTGATACATATTCTCTGGGGAAGCTTAATAGCTTTTTCAGGTACGTTAGAAAATAGCGTAATTGATAGGAACCAAGTTTTATACTTCCTACGCAAACTGTAAACAGAAATAACAGCCACCCTCTTTATTCAGTAATATTGCATTGTTCTGGCAGAAATTGTTACCTGTCCAAATAAAGATGTCTTTAGTGTTTTTTGCACCAGCAGGTGTCTAAGGCTGTCAGAAACCAGCCATCATGAAGAATGAGCACTGAAAATCTCAGGGAGGTTCATTACCTTGGAATATGTTGTGCATTGCATGTGGCACACACTGCTCACTGGAAAATGGTTTCAGAGGTGGGACAGAGTGAATCATTGCCTTGCGTTCTAAAATTCAGAAAGTAGCACAGAAACATTGAATTTTTCAGCAGGTAATTTGCACAGGGCCCATCTAGTCTGTCCATTGTTCTTTTCAGCCACAGATCAAGTTGTACACGTTCCATTTCATTCTTGACCACCTCCAACTTCCCTTGGTTCATGCTTCGTACGTTCCATGTTCCAATGCATAAGACATCTTTACAGCTTCTGACTCTCATTTCATGCGCAGCTACATCAGCAGTCAGACGTCCCGAGGGCTTTGATCCAACCAATCCAACGTGGTTTGTCTTGGTCTGGCACCTCAGCTGAGACCTGTCCATCTTGGGAGACCCTGCCAGTAGTTAAACTACCGATAGTTTAGTTCTCAGCATCACTGATGCACACAAGCCCTCACAGCACGGCAAGCTGCAAACCAAGTGAGGGATTTTTACTTATGTTATGATTGTTATCATTAAGAGTTCCCATACTCCTGAGAAAGGCCTACCGCTAAAACACAGCTTGTGTAGGGTAGAACCTATTGAGACACCGATAAAGTTGGACTTCACACATTGCCTTCTATGGTTTGTTTAGCCTCACTCCACATCTACTTTTTGGGAACCTATCAGGTACTTGTGACCTGGATTGGCCACTGTTAGAAACAGGATACTGGGCTTGATGGACCTTGGTCTGACCCAGTATAGCTTTTTTTATATTTTTATGTACTTCAGAGTTTGCAGAAACATATTCACTAAAGTTGATCTTTTTGGATTTATATTTGGTGGAAAGCCAGGGGTATTTACAGATGGATTAATTTTTAAAAGAACTGAGTTTATTTTATAAAAAATTGAATTGATCTATAAAAGCATGAACTGATTTTTGAACCCCTGCTGGCTTTCCATGGGCCAATGATGACTCAATAGCCTGAATGACTATCCTAGGCTGAAACTGTATGGCTTACTGGTTTGAGGTCCATTAAATATTTAAAATTGTTTTATATATTTTATTGGTTGAGAGGGGGTTTTTTTGTGTGTGTAACATTTATAAGCCCGTGATGGTTCAGCTATGCCGTGAAGTATGGATGATCTTTGGGCTCTGATTTGAGGAGTTTTCCATTGCAAATTCTGACAAAAGACAATTTATCTCTGTGCAGATGAGTATCAGTTCCCCTGAGGCAGAACTTAGATGATAGGAAGTTTGAAACGCGATGTTATTTATTTATTTATTTTCATTCTCTTATATACCGCGCTATTCTGCATCAGTGCGGTTTACATTGAACAAACTGAAATTACATTGAACAGGGCATTATAACTTGGAGATAACTATTTTTACAGGGAACATGGGCTATGGAGGGTTAAGTGGCTTGCCCAAGACCACAAGGAGCACCTGTGGGACTAGAAACCCCAGTCCTTCCGGCCCAAGGTTGCTGTCCTCTAGTGGGATTTGAACCCCTGACCTTCCGGCCTGAAGTACCTTGTCCCAACCACTAGATGTTGTGCTAGTATTAGAAACATAGAAACATAGAAAAATGACAACAGAAAAGGACCACATGGCCTATCTAGTCTGTCCTTCCATATCAACAACTACAACAGTCCCCTTTTTTTCTTTAGAGATCCTCTGTGTTTGTCCCATGCTTTTTTGAATTCAGATACTGTCCTCATCTCTACCACCACCACTGGGAGACTATTCCACAGATCCACCACTCTTTCCGTAAAGAAATATTTCCACACATCACTCCTGAATCTATCCCCCTTCACCTTAATCCCATGTCCCCTTGTAGCAGAACTTGCTTTCAATCGAAAGAAGCTCTGCCCCCATGCATTTATGCCATGGAGGTATTTAAACATCCCAATCATATCACCTCTATCCCGCCTTTCCTCTAAAGTGTACATATTAAGATCCTTAAGTCTGTACTCATATGCTTTATAATGAAAACCACTAACCATTTTAGTAGTCACCCTCTGTAGTGACTCCATCCTGTTTATATCCTTTTGAAGGTACGGTCTCCAGAATTGCACCAAATGAGGTCACAGCAAAGACTTATACAGAGGCACTATCACATCCTTTTTTCTGCAAGCCATTCCTCTCCGTATGCACCGAAGCATCCTTCTAGCTTTTGCTGTCGCCTTTTCTACTTGTTTAGCTACTTTAAGATCATCAGACACAACCATGCCTAGGTCCCGCTCTTCTTTAGTGGACAAAAGTACTTCACCCCCTATACTATATTGCTCCCTTGGATTGCTGCAACCCAAATGCATGACCTTACATTTTTTTAACGTTAAATCCCAGCTGCCAAATTCTAGACCATTCTTTAAGCTTAACTAGATCCCTCCTCATGTTATCTACACCTTCCTCGGTGTCTACTCTATTGCAGATTTTGGTATCATCCGCTATATCACTAACAAAGATGTTAAAAAGAATCGGACCAAGAACAGATCCCTGGGGCACACCACTGGTAACATCCTTCTCCTCAGAGTGATCTCCATTTACCTGAACTGTTTGTCGCTTCCCACTCAACCAGTTTGTAACCCAAGCAGTAACTTTAGGGTCCATCTCTAGGGTGCTCATTTTGTTTATAAGATGCCTGTGAGGAATGGTGTCAAAGGTTTTACTGAAATCTAAATACACCACATATATGGCTCTCCCTTGGTCCAACTCCCTGGTCACCCAGTCAAAGAAATCAATCAGATTTGTCTGACAAGACCTGCCTCTGGTGAATCCATGCTGCCTTGGATCCTGTAATCCGCTGGACTCCAGAAACCTCACTATTTTCTCTTTCAGCAGCGTTTCCAATAATTTACTCACCACCAAAGTTAAATTGACCAGCCTGTAGTTTTCAACCACATCCTTACTTCCGCTTTTGTGTAAAGGCACCACATGAGCCTCTCTCCAGTCCCTTGGCACCACTCCTGACTCCAACGAGGCATTGAAAAGTCAGTCAGTGGAGCTGCTAGAACGTCCCCAAGTTCCCTCAATATTCTAGGGTATATCCCATCCGGTCCCTTCACTTTGTCTACTTTAAGTTGAGCTAGTTTCTCACAAACACAGTCTTCTGAAAAGTGTTCAAGATGCCCCTCGCTTCTGTTCCTGTTTGCGGGTGTTTTCTGAGGTCCTGTTCCTGGTTCTTCATCTATTAACAGAGAACAGAAATATTTGTTAAGCAATTCTGCTTTATCCTCATCAGCTTCCACATATTCCTCCCCTTCACTCTTGAGTCTGACAATACCACTTTTGCCCTTCCTCTTCTCACTAACATATCTGAAAAATGTCTTATCCCCCCATTTTATTGCATTGGCTATTTCCTCCTCTTTATGAATCTTTGTTTTCCTGACTACTTTGCTAGCTTCTCTAAGTTTTTCCAAATATAGATGCCTATCTTCCTCTCTCTGTGATCTCTTGTATTTCATGTAGGCCTCCCTCTTTTTCTTCACTTTTTCAGCTACTTCTTTCGAAAGCCATAGCGGTCTCCTTTTCCTTTTATCTTTATTTACCATTTTAACAAAAAGGTTGGTTGCCCTTAAAAAATCCCCTTTCAGTTTTGCCCACTGTATTGAACACAAAGGAAATTTTGCATGACCACTATCACTATAAAAGATTAAAAAGGATTGATAAGTGGGGCAGCTTATTGATAGCAGCCCTTATTGCAATAGTCTGACAAAAATGTAATTGTAAGAAGGTTGGTGGTGTATATGGAATTTGGAATGGGTCACTTATACAGATCCATTGTGTGATTAATTACATTTATAATATAAACATATAAAGTGGCATATAAAAAAAGACGCCCAGATGCAGTCTGGGACGTCCAGGGGCAAAATGTCTCAGAAAACCCCAGGGACATTTACATTTTGGCCAGATTCTAGAAATTTGGATGCCCCCAAATGAATGGTCACAAAAACGGCTTTTGTACATTTTGGTCGGCATTTTCCAGGAGGAGGATGTTCATCAGTGACGTTCCAGACACTCTGAAATATGGTGGCAGGTTAGTCATCTGCTTGGGGTCTGTATTTCCATACAGGTTTCTTTGCCCAGGAAATATTGACAGTGATGATGCAATGCAAATGAAAGACCTGAATAATGAATATTTTATTCTACCCATCTTCCAAGTAATCTCCTTAAGCAGCCATGGATTAATAGAACTAACACCGTGCAGTGCTGAGTACTAAATAATAATCCCATAATAAGTTTAAGTACCCTTGCTAGCAAGGACTAGAACCAACGCATCGCTCCTTGTGATTAAAACGAGCCTGAGACGTGAAAGAAAATAATGTCTCTGCTGCTTCCTTTTAAAATTCTTGCATGTCAAATACAAAATTAAAAGTGAAGATATAGGATTAAGGCTCTAAATGCCACCTTAAAGTTTCTGATCATTTCAACAAAGCTCCCTGTCTTGAAACGTCAGTATTCTGGGACCATTTAAGCTGAATCTATGGCAACCTTTATTTGGGAACAGAACCCTCTCTCAAAATCTATCTTTGAAGGCAAGTCAGATTTCTCCCTTAGGAAGAGCTGTCTCAAAAGTCATTAATGAATTCATTAATTAGTTTCGTAGAATGTTCAAAAGGCCATGGAGCTGTTGCCTCCAGAATATAGTTCTCTGTCCAAATTTTGTAATAAGGACAGTAATGCATAAAGCTGGCCTTTTCTTTTAGGTTAAAGCAATTTCATAATGATAACGTTCTATTACGTTGAGAATTAGGAATCTAATTTGAAAGTCCGATGGGTTACCATAAGAACAACATCAGTGGGAAGATTTGTTTGGATCTGAAAGAACTCCTATAGAGATACCATGGAGGGGAGGTTATATGTCTAGATGGCAAAAAATATATTTACTATGGAAAATAACATAACACTTTGCAGTACTTATTGACTATAGCAAAGAAAAGAGCACATTTGCCATTCCTATGCATCAAACGAGGACGTGGAAGTCTTACTAGGCTTGGTTTCAGTTGTTAACTGATCAAATAGATGGAAACGCAATAACAAATGCGTGCATCCGATAGACATAGTAAAGTAACAATAGTGATAACTGTACTTACTAGAATTGAAGTGGAATATAAGAAACAAAATTGAATTTAATTTAATAAGATGTTTAACTTTTCTGCTTTGGCAGTGGTTGTAATGTGGTCATGTCCCTAGTGGGCTTGGTGGCAAGATTTTAATCGTTGATATTATGTAACTCTTCTATCCTTCATGTCTCTCTTGTTTTATTGACACTTAGAGCCCAGTTCAGAAAGGGGCACGTCTAGGTCATCAGGACGGGCCTGTTAGGACCTGATTCTGTAACATGGGAGCGAAATGTTCCCACGGCATGCAGAATCGGGTCTGAGGACGGCCCAACCAGCCCCAGCATGGCCAGCAGGATGTCCACCCTGCAGGCCCGTAGTGCCCAGCATTTACCCTGCTGCCCAACCCCTGTAGGAGGCTGCCACAGCCTTCATCGGGTGGTGGTTCACAGCTCCGGTGGCCTGCTGCTTCAGTGGTAGGCCTCTACGTTCCCGTGGGGGGCTGCCAGGCTGGATTGTGGGGTGGCCTGCCTTTATTCCACCTCTGAGATGGCATAACCAGCCACCCCCTCCCCCCATGACGTATAGGGCTGTCAATGGAATCGGCCTTGCACGTCCAGGGGTCAGGCCTGCCCATGCACTGCCTACATCCCCCACTGCACGCACAGGACGTGCTACCCTGCTTATTCCCATTCTAGAATTGGGCCTCTAAGGGGTTATTTTAGAAGCCTAATTCACAGTTTCCATGTATAAAAATCCATCATTCACACATGGAAATGGCATCCACGTCTAAATGGAGATTTTAGAAGGGGTGGCATTTGCATGTGAAATTCCTTACTGTGTAGAAAATGCAAGGGAGTGTGGTTAGGGAGTAGCCTGGATGGGTCAAAAACCTACACACGTGTTCCCCATTTCATTAAGGGAATACATATGTATCACTGTGATTTTCATCTGCTCCCTGACACGTTTAGATGTCTAAAAAGTGCTCCTTTCAGCCAGCCCTTTACAGGAGGGATTAAAGGGGCTATTTGCCTTAATCTGCCATTGTTTATTTCCCTCTCCAAAAGTAAATTAGATAGTGGCAGCTGTAGTTAAATGATTGTATCTATACATGTAGCTTTTCAAACACAAGATGGGTAAGTGCCAGTTCCTGTGAAACACCAGTGTCTGCACGTATGTGCCAGTATCTACACGAGGATTTTTCCCATGTGTAGATTTGCAAAATGGCTCTTGGCTCAGCATAAAGGCACATACATTCGCACTCCTGCACTATTTTAGAAAAGACTCCATGGTTAATGGAGTCTTTTCTATGTCGTAACCTTGATGTCTCAATCTTATCTCCCTGTGCCATCACGTACTTCTGAGTTAAGGGACGGAGGAAGGCTTGAGAAGACACATTGGCTTGTCAATTACCCTGGAGGGGAGTCCCCCATGCATGGGAGGCTCCCTGCTTTTGTGACCCCCTTCAGGATAATGTCTATGGATATCTGTGGTTGTCGGTGACCAGACTAACACAACAATGATCCTCGGAACCATTCCAGTCCCTTGCAGCCTGTCCATTTCCTTCCCATTATGAAACCTCTGAACCTTGGACATTGCGGGGTGTGGAGCAGCACTTGAAGAGTCTCTGTGACAGGTATGTTTTTTCCTATGTATTTTTCTATGGAAAGGTACATGGGCACTTTTCCATAGACAAGCACAAAGGGAAACATCCCTGTATAGATCTGCACCCGCTTTACCCTTCCATACTCCCACAGTCTAACTCCAGCTCTGAGCCTAACAATTTTACATGGATAAAAACATATCTGTGGTTGACCCTTATGGGTACTTTTGCCTAATTACCCGCTGCATAATTTTCATATGGCCCTGAGTCCTTTTATCTGGGTAAATAACCTTTAATCCAGAAACAGTTTTTGAAAATTGTCATTTTCAGAGATGCTGAGTTTGAAAAATGTTAGCTGTGAAATGATTTACTCTGTAAAAAAAATATTAGGAGAGATGTGGAACCCGATTCCAAGAGGGGTACGTTCGGGCCATCTGGACGTCCCCATGCAACGCGGGCCATTAGAACCCGATTCTGTACTGTGGTAACAAAATGTTCCCTGGCATGCAGAATCGGGCCCGAGAATGGCCCAGCATGCCCGTGCCTGCCTGCAGGGACGTCTTCCCTGCAGGCTCCACAGGTTGCTGTGGCTCAGCTCCCCTCTTCCCCCACTGCCCAACCCAGGGCTGGCCAGCCAGAGCCTGGATCAAGCAGTGGGAACCCCACCGCACCCAGCCCCGGCCCCGGAGGGGAGATCCCTGGGCCCAATCACCAGGTCAGTGCTGGTTATTCCTGAATTGGCCCTATACATCTTGCTGGGATGGCCCACCCCCTTCTGCCCCCTGCTGGCTCTCCTTGTTTTACTGCTCAGGATGTGCAAGGAGAGCAGGAGGAGGAATAGAGTCTGGATAGCTTGTGGGGCTGCACATCCCGCTGGGACATGCAGCCCCGCAACCCAACATCGCCCATGTGTGAGGACTGACTTCCTGCTTGTCCCTAGAGAAATATTTTTTTCACTCAATGTGTAATCAAATTCTGGAATTCATTACTGGAGGATGTAGAAAAAGCTGTTAGTGTAGTTGTGTTTAAAAAGGGTTGGACAAGTTCATGGAGGAAAGGTCCATAAACTATTATTAAAGGGGACATGGGAAATTCATAGCTTGCCCCAATACAAGCATTGTGGAACCTGTGTCTTTTGGGGAAACTGTTAGGTACTTGTGATCTAGATTAGCCACTGTTGGAAACAAGATACTGGGCTTGATGAACCTTGGTCTGACCCAGTATGGCATATCTTATGTTCTTATGTCTCCGAATCTGGCCCAAAGTGTAGAGTAGAGTTTGCTCAGCTCAGCTTTATTTGCTGAGAAAAGCTGAAGAATGGTGATATTAATGCACCATAGAGCTGAAGGTTCCTGGAGGTAAAGTCCATAAACAATTATTAAAGTGGCCCGACAGAAATCGACTGCTTTCCCCTGGGACAAGCAGCATGGAATCTGTCTACCTTATGGGAACCTGACAGGTACTTGTGACCTGGATTGGCCAATGTTGGAAACAGGATACTGGGATAGATGGACCTTTGGTTTGATTGACCCAGTATGGCTGTTCTTATTTTCATAATTGCAGGTATTTATTTTCCCATTTTTATGTTGAGTGTTTCATTCCTAATCCTGCAGGTTTTGGAAAAGGTCTTTCTATCAGTCTGTTAAGTTAATGACGAAGGGGTGGCGTCCGTGGTTAATTATTTCCTCCTTGTATTCAGATGACCATCCTAAACCGGGAGGCCAAGTGTAATGGCAGACAAGAAATCAGGCAATCGTGAAATGAAGCAGAAAATACCATTGAGAACCCCTGAAATCGATCAAGGCAATTGTGAAAAAGATGAGTCTTCAGGTCTAGCATCTGGAACTGCAGGCTCAACCTGATTTACTGTGCCGCAATCAGGGACACAGTCCATTAAACTCAATTAACAAGAAGCTATTATTCTCAAGAGAACCAATGACGTCTGAATGACGTAAAATCAAGTTGCACTACAGCAGCCTTGTCACAATTTAAGTATTATGACAAGTTTGTAATTACCTTTGTTCTCTGTAAGCCCAGTAGAAATGAAGATTTCTGCTTTCCTTCTTGATCTTGTCTTTTCTCTCTCTTGTATTTACAGTTAAAAATGACAACATGGTGCAAAAAACCACACAAGCAATATTTTCAATGGTGTATGAATTGATATTCTGTTTACATGGCATTAAAGATAGACAAAGAAACGGGGCCGTGTTAGACGGATGCAGACAAGGCAGTTGCCCTGGGCTCCATGCTACAAGGGACCTCACGCTTGCCTGAAGCAGAATAAGATACAGCCTGCTGGTGGGCTACGGGGCCCCCTCCCACGCCCTGACCCTGCAAGCCTACTATCTGAAACTGCAGGAACAGTGAGGCTTTAATTTGAATGCACTCTGAGAAATACTGAAATAAACTGTGAATGAATTTTTGCATTGACCTGACAAAGAGACTAAAACTCTTGAAAGCATTAGGTTAGTACAACAAAAATGTATCATCTGTACAAAGTTGGTGCAAGGGTTTTAGGCGAACCTTCAGCCTTGTGGTTCTCCTCCATCCCTCATTAACTTTCAGTCCCCTAGAACCCCTGCCGAAATTTTGATAATTAAGTATAAAAAAAGATGATCATTCCAATAGCATGCTTTAGAGAACAATCCTGTAAAAACGCATAATTAGACACACAATTGGACATTGGACATTTTAGAAGCCCTATTGATGTTTTGGATATCTGAAAATGGGTACACAGACATCCATTCCACAAGGGCATTCCAGAAGCTATTTCAGATCCCGGGTATATTGACATCCTTAGCACGAGGATGTCCAAGTAGAAAGAGGGTTTGTCAGAAGATGGACCTAGGAAATGCAAAAAAGATGCACATTGCGATGAGATTCCTGAACTGCACAAGCTCATCTGGCTCTTGTTGTTGAGGCCTATACCTGCTCCTGACCATGAATAAAGAGCAAAAAAGTGCTTGTTTTATGGCTGCAAAGTTATGAGGAGAAAGAGCACAGTGCGCTGTCGTTGTCACTGTCAATATTTCCTGGGCAAAGAAACTTGCATGTAAACACAAACCCCAAACAGATGACTAACCCGTCACTGCACATCTGAGTACCTGAAAGGTCAGGGAATGTGGACATCCTCCTTCTGGAAAACACTGGCCGGGACTCCAAAAGCCATTTCTGCGGCCATCCATTCAGATATGTCCAATTTTCTAAAATTGGGCTGTAATGTACCTCTCCCCGGGGTTTTCTCTGCTGTTTTGCCCTGGACATCCCAGATTACCCTTTCTAAAATGACACTGAATGCCTTTATTTATTTATTTATTTATTAACAATTCTTATATACCGCACTATTAGACATCAGCGCGGTTTACATTGAACAGAAAACATCCGACAGTTTACACGTGTCTGGTCGTTACATTTAACAGGAAGTATAACTTGGCGAAATAGGGGAAACTAAATACAATGCAGGGTTATCTGATAAAGGATATCCTGGTTAACTATATACAACAGTGGTACAATAGTATATGGAACAACTTGCTATTTACATTGTGAAGTTGGTCTGTTGCGGGGTCTATCTGTTTGACCACTTCTGCTATTCACCTGGGGGTTATGTTCGGAGTTGTCATTGAGATATTTAAGGAAGAGGAAATGCTTTAAAGCCTTTCTGAACTGACTTAGATTAGGTACTGTATTGCTCTGATTTGTGCTGGTAAGGTGTTCCATAGAGATATATATATAAAACTTTATATATAAAACTTTATTTCCTAGATGAAACCAGCCAGTTTCTAAAAGACATTTATTTACCCTACCTGCAGGTAAAGCAATGTGCTGATGGGTTTTAAGTTTATGTGGTGGTCAGGACCTGGCTCTTTACCACCTGCGGCCCAAGGCAACCACCTAAACTTGCCTCGTGGTTGAGCCAGCCCTGCACCTGTAACTTGGAAAGCACATTGGGAATCTGATTTGGAACTTTAAAATGTTCTCTCTCAAAACTGGGCTCAGGACTCCACTGCTCTAGCTGTTCCCTACCCCTTTATCCAGCATCTCACCTTTACTTCTCTAATCCTCCCCCCCCCCTTGTCCATGAAGTGAAGGGTATGGAATCCTCTCCCCAAAAATGTAGTTGGATCCCAGTGTACCATGGATGTAATGAGCTCCAATCCAGGAGGAGAGGGAAGGTAGATGCTGCAACACCAAACCAAGAGCAGAGCTTAGGGCATCCCTCCAACATAGTGGTCCTCACCCCCCCCCCCCCCGTCAGCATTATTATATAGCTCTTCAGAGGTCTTACTAGCCCAATATTTGAGTAGTGGTCCTTAACCCAGTCCTCAGCACACTGGGATACACCTAGCCAGTCGAATATTTGTGATATCCATAATGAATATGCGTGAAATGGATCTGCCTGACCGGGAGATATACAGATCTTCACAGAGAGAAGAAGTGGATGGATATTTAATAGAAGACATATGCACTATTACCATGAAAAAGAAGGGCTACTGATAGGTAACATAGTAAATGACAGCAGATAAAGACCAGTATGGTCCATCTAGTCTGCCCACCAAGATGACAAGAGTAGGTGCACCTGCCGCTCCATGCAGGCCACCCCTCCCCATGTCATTGTTTTAGGGGTGAACCCACCGCTCCGTGTAGGACACCTCTGTATGATGAGAAATTAGTTAAGTTTATTTTGATTTTATCCTGTTGCTGTAAAGGGATCCACTGTGTCTGTCCCATGCCATTTTGAATTCTGTCACTGTATTTGCCCCCACCACTTCCATTGGGAGGGCATTCCAAGCATCCACCACCCTTTCAGTGAAAAAGTATTGCCTAACATTGCCTTTCAATTTACCCCCTTGCAGCTTCATGTTATGCCCTCTAGTTTTACAGTTTCCCCGTCTTTGGAAGAGGTTTATTTGTTCATCATTTTTCTTTAAGTATTTAAAGGTCTGAATCATATCTCCCCTGTCCCTCCTCTCCTCCAGAGTGTACATATTTAGGTCTTCAAGTCTCTTCTCATAAGGCTTCTGACACAGGCTCCAAATCATTTTGATTGCCTTCCTCTGAACAGCTTCCAGTCTTTTTATATCCTTTGTAAGATATGGTCTCCAAAACTGAATAAGGTATTCCAAGTGAGGCCTCACCAGTGACTTATACAGTGGCATTAGTACCTCTTCCTTTCTGCTGGTAATTCCTCTTTGTAAGCAGCCCAACATCCTCCTGGCCTTTGCCACTGCCTTGTTGCACTGTTTTGCCACCTTGAGAGCCACAGAAATAATCACACCAAGGTCCTTCTCCTGGTCCGTGCACACCAATCTCTCTTCCCCTATTGCATACATTTCAACTGGATTTCTGCTTCCCAAGTGCATGACACTGCACTTCTTCGCATTAAATCTTAACTGCCAAGCATTAGACCATTTTTCCAGCTTTTGTAGATCTTTCCTCATCTTATCCACTCCCTCAGGGGAGTCCACTCTGTTGCAAATTTTCGTGTCATCTGCAAAAAGACAGATTTTTCTATGCAGTCCTTCAGCAATATCACTCACAAATACATTGAACAGTGCCAGGCCCAGGACCGAAACCTGGGGCACCCCGCTAATCACCCTCCTTTCATCCAAGTGAGCTCCATTTACCATCACCTTCTGTCGTCTGTCAGTCAACCAATTTCTGATCCAGTTTACCATCTTGGGACCCATCCCCAAACTACTGAGTTTATTGATAAGTGTCACGACGCCACCCCGGTGGCTAATGGGCTCCAAGGCAGGTCGGACACAATTGAGAATAAGGTTGGGTTTGGTAAGTATTTTCTAGGGCCCAGTGATGTATAGCCTTGGTAGCGTCCTTATTACCAAATACCCAGAGAACACAGGTCTTCGAGTGGAGGGAAAAATAAGGCTTTATTTCCCTTGTCTTGCAAAAAAAGGTTCAAAGGATCAGATTCAAACAACAAAAGAAATGTCCTTACATTAGGTTAGGAAAAAGGTACAACTCAGGTTCAAAAGCAAAAACTGTTTTCTTCACAGAGGGGATACAAAACAAGTTTTCCTAATTACACAAGTTTACTGCTCACTTGCTATACAAGGATTCCAAGCTTCCTGTGGTACAAAAGCTACAATCCATTTCTTTCTCAGAAAGGGGCTCTACCACTTCCACTTGCATCGGTTCCTGCTCCAATGTATCTGACACAGAGTCAATGGTTCTGGGGAAGCTGTAATCAGGCTTTTCACACAAATGCTGTATGACCTCCCAGTGCCTGGGGTTCAGCGTAGGGCGTCGGTCATGAGCTGTTCTACAGTGTGAATATCCTTCTCTCCTCAAAGGTTTTACATTCGCTTCCTGCCAACCTTGCTTATTTAAAAGTTTCTTATTTGATAAAAGCTTTTCATACCTTGTCTCCTGAGAAGTGGGACATGAACAGGGAGCTTCTGTTTCTTGTCCTCTCCATACGCTAGCCCTCTGAAGGCTGTTTCCAACAAAGTATGGGTTACCTTGTAACTCTGGCTTCTTTCCTGGGGACGAGGCTTGAGGCCTACTCCTGGTGAGAATCTGCCTTGCTCCTGCAATATGGCTTGGGTTTTTCTCACAGCAGTCACAGTACGGCTTGCGCATTCCTGAATCTCCTGGATCCTTCTGTATTCTCTGTCCTTTCAGGTCTCTCTGGCCTGTACCTCTTTCCTGCACTCCAGCAACGTCTGTAGCTTCTGCAGTTTCTCCAGCTTCTGCAGTTTCTGCTACTTCTCCGGCTTCTGAAGGCTCTGCAACTTCTCTGCTGCTTTCTCTGCTGCTTCTGGCTTTACCGACACTTCTGCCTCTACAGCCACCTTCCTCTTTACCGCCACTTCTCCTTCTACAGTCTTCCAGACTTTCTTTAAAAGGAGTTCCTGCCTTCCTGGATTGGAGGCTGGCTGGCTTTAGGTCACACCCTGTGGGGCGTGGATCCTCAGTCTTCCGGAGGTCCCTCTTGCTCCCCCTATCAGGTTCCTGAGAATACTGCAGCTTGTGCATGCCTTTTCTCGTGTTTAAAACATTTTCTTCTATTCCCCGCTGGTCTGCTGCATCACATAAGCCTCCTATGAGGGACAGTATCAAAGGCTTTGCTGAAATCCAGGTAGATGACATCCATCACATGCCCCTGATTACCCTGGTTACCCAGTCAAAGAACTCAATCAGATTTGTTTGGCAAGATTGTCCTTTGGTAAAACCATGTTGCCTCGGATCATGCAACCTGTTGGTTTTGAGAAAGTCCACTATTCGCTCTTTCAGGAGCGCCTCCATTACTTTTCCCGCCACCGAGGTAAGGCTCACAGGCCTGTAGTTTGTCACTTCTTCCCTCTCACCACTTTTGTGAAGAGGTACCACATCCGCCCTTCTCCATTCCTGAGGAACTACTCCTGTTTCCAAGGATCTGTTGAAAACATCCTTTAATGGCCCTGCAAGAACCTCTCTGAGCTCTTTCAGTATCCTGGGATGTATCCCATCTGGTGATTTCAATATGCTGGATGTTGACTGGTACATCCCTGCTGCGGTATTAACTAGAAGTCAGGAGTTCCTAGATTCTCTACAGGGAGAACTATTCCAGTAACTGGTAAGAGAACCCGCACATGAAGGGGCCATACTGGACTTGCTGCTTACCAATGGGGAAAGTGTTTCTGATGTTATAGTGGGAGATCATCTTGCATCCAGTGATCACCAGATGGTGTGGTTCAGCATTAGAACTAGGGCTGTTAAAATCCATTCAAAAGCGAGGCTCATAGACTTTAGGAAAACTAACTTTGCCAAGATGGGACTATACCTGAAGGAGTCGTTAGTGAGATAGGAACAGCTGGGGGATGTAGAAAAGCAAAGGACAAAACTGAAAGGGGATATTTTAAGAGCAACAAACCTTTTTGTTAGAAAGGTAAATAAATGTAAAAGGAAAAGGAGGCCACTATGGGTCTCAGAAGAAGTAGCTGAAAAGGTGAAGAAAAAGAGGGTGGACTTCATAAAATACAAGAGATCACAGAGAGAGGAAGAAAAGCATCAATAGTTAGAAAAACTTAGAAAAGTTAGGAAAGTAATCAGGAAAGCAAAGATACAAAAAAGAAGAAATAGCCAATGTAATAAAATGGGGGACAAGCCTTTTTTCAGATATGTTACTGAGAGGAGAAAGTGCAAAAGTGGTATTGTCAGCTGATGAGGATAAAGTGGAATTGCTTAACAAATATTTTTGTTCTGTGCTCACAAATAAAGGGCCAGGAGAAAGACCTCAGAAAACATCCACAAATAGGAACAGAAGTGATGGAATCTTGAACGATTTTCAGAAGACTGCGTTTGTGAGGAACTACCTAAACTAAAAGTAAAAGCGATGGGACCGGATGGCATACATCCAAGAATATTGAAGGAACTTGGGGACGTTCTAGTGGCTCTACTGACTGACCTTTTCAATGCTTCTTTAGAGCAGGAGTGGTCCCAGAGGACTGGAGAAAGACACCGTGTAGTCCCTTTTTCACAAAAGCAGAAGTAAGGATGAGGTTGAGAACTACAGGCCATTTAGTCTGACCTCTGTAGTGAGTAGATTATTGAAACACTGCTAAAACAGAGGATAGGGAGGTTTCTGCAGTCCAATTGATTGCAGGATCTGAGGCAGCATGAGTTTACCAGAGGTAGGTCTTGTCAGACAAATCTGATTGATTTCTTTGACTGGGTGACCAGAGAGTTGGACTGAGGGAGAGCCCTAGATGTGGTGTACTTAGATTTCAGTAAAGCCTTTGATACCATTCTGCACAGAAGACTTATAAAAAAAAATTGAGCACCCTAGGGATGGATCCTAAAGTGACTGACTGGTTTAGAAATTGGTTGAGTGGGAGGCGACAAAGGATACAGGTAAATGGAGCTCACTCTGAGGAGAAGGAGGTTACCAGTGGTGTGCTGCAGGGATCTGCTCTTGGTCTGATTCTTTTTAGCATCTTTGTTAGTGATATTGCAGAAGGAGTATCATGAGGGTGAAAAGGGGATAGTCTCAGGAGTAATATGAGGAAATATTTCTTTACAGATAGAGTGGTAGATGCGTGGAATAGTAAGCTTTTCTCTTTGTGTATGATACCAAAATCTGAAATAGGATAGACACCCAGGAAGGAGTAGATAACATGAGCAGAGATCTAGCTAAGCTTGAGGAATGGTCAAGAATTTGGCATCTGAGATTTAATGTTAAAAATGCAGGGTCATGCATTTGAGCTGCAAAAGTCCGAGGGAGGGGGTGAAGTGCTTCTGTGATTGTTTCTGATGATCTTAAAGTGGTTAAACAGGTAAAAAGCATGATGGTGAAAGCCAGAAGTGTGCTTGGATGCATAGGGAGAGGAATGGCCAGCAGAAGAAAGGAGGTGATAGTACCTCTGTGTAAGTCTCTGGTGCGACCTCATTTGGAGTATTGTGTGCAATTCTGGAGACCGCACCTTCAAAAGGATATAAACAGGTTGGAGTAGATGCAGAGGGTGGTTACTAAAATGGTTAGTGGTCTTCATTATAAAACCTATGGGGACAGACTTAAAGATCTTAATATGCATGCGTTAGAGGAAAGGCAGGATAGAGGAGATATGACAGAGATGTTTAAATACCTCCGTGGCATGAATGCACAGGAGAGCCTCTTTTGATTGAAAGCAAGCTCTGCTACAAGGAGACATAGGATGAGGGTGAAAGGGGATAGACTCAGGAGTAAAATGCGTAAATATTTCTTTATGGAAAGAGTGGTAGATGCGTGGAATAGTCTCCCATTGGAGATGGTAGAGACAAGGACAATATCTAAATTCAAAAAAGCATGGGACAAACACAGAGGATTTCTAAAGGGAAAAAGGGGACTGTTGTAGTGGGTGATATGGAAGGACAAACTAGATAGGCCATGTGGTCTTTTTCTTCCGTCATGTTTCTATGTTCCTATTCAGCAGTTAGGGAGACTAAAGGCCTATCCATCACCAAAGCTAACCAGGCAGTTATGGAATATTGCCGTTGCCCATTGGCCTCTGCTATCCAGCTGACCCAAATACTGTATTCAATACCGATGGCCGGATATGACCCGGCAGTGAATATCCAGGTTCAAGTTTGAATGGTGACAGCTAGCTGCTGAAACCACATTAGCCACCGCTGCCACTAAATACCACTCCCCCCCCCCCCCCAGTTTTGAAAATTGCCCCATATCTGTTGTCTGTGTGTCTTGGCTAGATTGTAAGCACCAAGGAGCAAAGAATATCACATAGATGTGTCTGTACAGTGCTATACAAATCATGGAGCAATATGGAATGTTTTTTAACAGTAGTAGCAGTATAAACTGCTCACATACACACACGTGCACAAAAAGCCAAAGGGTGCAGAAAATGACAGTAGATGGCCATGAAGACAGATATATTATACATTTCATTATAGGATTTCACTGGTGTTCCAGAACACACGATCTCAATCTGGGTGCTTTACACTTGTCCAGAGCCATCTGTCATCCAGGGTGTCTTGGAGGCTGTGACGAATGCTGTTTTTGTTGGAGACAGAGCGCGGCTGATCAAGTGCTCCTGCAGCAGATTTGCTCCGTCTTTCATACCAGCTAGATTGCTGCTGCCCATAATATCTGCAATTAAAGGCAGCTACAGCTCAAGCAGATATAGAATCCTTTTGGCACGACTTTGCTGAGAAAATGTCCACGTGGGTTATTGAAGTGGCTCAAACCTAATTCTTCTTCATGTGCAACTCAGAAGCCATCACTGCAGGTATGCATACAATTTGATTGATTATCCATCCCCACGGTGGATTCTTTCATGCTTTGGAGGACTAAAGTTTACTAACAGATTTTACTTTTTATCTTTTGTTTTCTGTTTCACAGATGTGTGCCAGAGATACCAGTTGTAACACACGTCAACTTTCCCGATACCATTTTGGTGGACTCCTATCTCCCTCCATGGAGCGTCAGAGACACTAGAATGATACTTCATGCTTGTATTAATGATCAAACAAGGCACCTTGTGAAGAAGAGAAGCAGGAATGTGTGGAGGCTGATTCAGAGCCCTGCACGTCCGGGCTGTCGAGACGTCCAGAAAAAGAATGGGGTACATTTTTATCTGATTCTGCAACCCCTGGAGCTATACGTTCCTGCGGTTGCAGAATTGGGCACTTAGATGGCCTGGAGTGCACAGCATTTTGAGTGAGGCGACGTAGAGCAGGCTGCCCATCTCCATCACTCACTGCTCCTGCTGATGTGGCGGTGCCTTCGCGTCCTGTCACCATGGCACTGGGACACCCAGCAGGAGCACACAATGCCCAATAGCGAGTAAAGCACATTTCCCCACCACCCAGCCCTCAGTGGGGCAGCCAGGGCTGGGATTGGGCAGTAGGGCTCATCTGCAGCATCTCTGTGGTTTTAGGGGGGCTGCTTGCCTCAATTGCAGCCTCGCCTGGGACTTATTCCATCTCTGAGGTGGAATATGTTGGGCAGCCATCTTGCCCCCAATGGATATACAGAAGCCTGCCCTGAATGGCCTCTGTACATCTGGGCGTCTGGCCCCTCCCATGCTCCACCCTCGCTCTGCCCAGGCGCTGACCCCTCCCACCCCCATTCGGCGCTCCTCATGCAAAGGCCCTGTCTGTGCGGGCAGCAGGAGAACCAGAATATGGTCCCGGGCCTTTTGAGGATCCAAATGACCCCCTTGGTGAAAAAGCATAGAAACATGATAGCAGAAAAAGACCAAATGGCCTATCCAGTCTGCCCTTCTATACCATAGTCCCTTTCTTTCCTTTAGAGATCCTCTGTATTGGTCCCATGTTTTCTCTGAATACAGATACTGTCCTATTCTCTACCCCTCCACTGGGAGACAATTCCACACATCTATCACTCTTTCTGTAAAGAAATATTTCCACATAGTACTCCTGAATCTATCCAACAGTGGTGGTTAGGCAAGTTTAAAGCACTCAGCTGCTGATACTTTATTTAAAACCAGATATTCAGTGGCAGAAAATATATTATTTCAGCCGCTGAATATCCAGGCTTGTTAGATAGTGACACTACTATCTGGTTAGCATAGATATTCAACCATTAGCTGGATAGTGAAACCAGCTAAAGCTATGACAGCTAGTCAGATGACCTAACTTTAGCTAGTTTAGCTATCAAATTAGTGGTTGATTATTGCCGTTAAGTGGATAGCAGCTGTTACCGTTTGATCTGCCCGCACTGGGTGCTTTTTAGCAATCTGTGGGGATATTCACCGGCCCGAACCAGAAAGCAGGTGTGCTAACCAGTTAAAATGCTTTGAAAATACCCCTCTAATGTTTTATTAAAAAGGCATTGTCTGGAGAATAGTTAAAAAGAGAACGATGAAGCAATGAAAACTCAATAAAACGAAGGGGTCGATTTCCTAAATGAATGTTTCTTAGCATAAATACCGTGGCGTTAGCTGCAAAAGCCGCGTAGTATCTGCTGGGGGCATGTGCAACATTTCCCCAGCATATACTGCACCAAAAACCATAGCTGTTGTTTTGGGGAGCAAGGGGGGCAGTGCCCCCCCTTATGTTGCAGGCACTAATGGGAACTGGTCCCCTTGCCAGTATGGTGTGCTTACCATCTGCCCCCCCAAAGTAAGAAGACAAACAACTCTGATGCCAAAACTATATCTACTGTGGTCCGTCAGCATTGTGAATGCAGCTAATTTTATTTATTTATTTAAAGTTTCTTATATACCGCGCTCTTTAGCATCAGCGCGGTTTACATGGAACAAAACAATCTCAGTACATTTGAAAACACGTATGAGTTACAGATAACAGGGCAATAAACTTGGGTAACAAGGGTAACTATCTACAATAATGATTGAACTATTTACATAAAATCAATTAGCAGCGAGCATAATTACCTCAATAAGGTGGTAGTAGCTGCACCTGCGCTGCCTGTGACTCCGAGGGTTACTGTGATAACCGTGCATTGCAGACATGCTCACTCTCTGCCCATACCCCGCCCACTCATGTAGATACCACAGAAAATCACTGTGCTATCTGCTGCCATGCACCAATTGCGCTCTATTTGCTGTGTTAACAGGTAGCGCAGTTTAGTAAATATGCCCTTTAGTGTGTTATAATCTCACCCTGGAAATGCCTCTGCTTAATGTAGGGAAAAAAGCACCCTATGAATAAAGCACAGATGTTCACCGGCACTTTGGGGGGGGGGGGCAATTTTCAAAGATCCCATGTCTGTAGACAGTGCATTTTTCCTAGCAAAAAAGGTGCTGGTCCTCGTCTGCAGGGCTCTTTCATTAATACATGAGGACCATGGGTCAGTTTTCGCAGGCAGTGAAAAAGGTGCCGTACTCTGTACCACTGCATACCCCCTCCAAAAAGCCCTGTCTATAGTTAAAGCATTGATTTACTGTATCAAGGCAAAGGGCTTTGGCGATATTTACCCTCCTTGGCATCACAGACCTCTGAGGCTGGAAACACATACAGTGCTGCTGCTGAAGTCTCCCCCTTCCGTTCATCTGCTTTTTAACTGGCTCAGTGATGTTTAAATGATTATCAGGCTAGTTATTTGCAAAGTGATGCCAGAAATCACAACTAGATGGATATGTCTGATGCTGGCTGCAGTGGCCGGGTATTCAGCACTACCACCCTCTGCATACCAGCGCTAAATGTCTGATTGTTATTTAATCATGGCAGCTGGCATTTTTTTAAAAACACCAACTGCTGCAGTTCGGTATAGACCCAACAATTTATTAGACAGCACCCATTTCTATTCCTCAGAGACTGACCCCCGGGTCTCCACCCAAAGGGAGCATTTCCCCGCAGGCTGCAGTTCATCCCGCAGACCTGTGCAGTCTGTGCAGTTGCCATGATATGTGCGCTGAGGAGAGCATTGTCGCAGTGGGTTGCGTGGGTGCACTGATGTGGGCATGTGCATCCAGCCACCCGCTGACAGACAGACCCCAATGCCAACTAAATGCATTATTTCCCTGGATTACAAGATTAGCAATGTTACATTAAGCAGATTTTACAGTGGCACATTTACAAAAAAAAATTAGAGAAGCTTATTTTAACATCTAATTACCATCTAATAATTATCATGCTCACGAATGAAAATGTTGTCTTGTATCTCCCCCTCCCTACCTCTGCTAATTTAGTCTATTAAAATGTTACCGTTAAACTGGTTTAATTGTTCCATGTTACAATGGTCTTTGTAAAGCTATGTTACGTTATATGTAAACCGCTTTGATCACTGGAAACATGGTATATAAAACCTTTCAAATAAATACAATAAATAAATACATCTAATTTGGAGGATGAAGAATTAAAGTGGAATTTTTCTTTTAGTGTAGGGCTTCAGTGTCGCTCCTGAGTTGACGCGTAATCCGAGCTAGAGAGACGGCAGGCAGACAGTGAGAGAAAGAGAGAATTGCACTCTACAGCTGGCAAACAAACAGTTGAAAACGAGATGTGCATTATTTATCGTTCCCCCCCTCCCCCCCAAGGATATTTTTTAGTCTGGGCCAGGGATTAGTCACAAAGACAAGTGCATACTTTTTGTACTTCAACTAATGGTGTAAACCAAGGTGTATGATAGATTTTGACTTTGCTAACAAACGCACAAATGCTTTAACCTTCCCCTTGGGAGATGAGGATTCTTAACGTTCCACATTACTATAAGTGGTGGCTCTCAGACATGATAATTCATCTATTTGAGAGATGTGCCGGAAGGCTTGGCAAAAAAATAACAAAGGAAAAGAATTAGGAGCTGAGGTTCTTCTAAAGATAGGTGAACCTGCTGTCCTGCTGCTGAGTGAATGTTTCTGCACTCATTAGTCTAATTATCAGTGCAATGGGTTGGAAGATGTTAAACAACTGAATAGACAACCTCAAATTTGCCTGTTAATCTGAATTTACGTATTCTGCATTGTCTAAATCAAATATGCTGGCTAAAATCTTCCATGCAGAGATACATTTGCACAGAACCTGTCTTGGGAGCCAAGAGTTTTGCACCTCATAGCGAGGTGGCTGGTACAAAGGAGCTGGAAGTTGCTTCTGAAAGAAGAGATTGGAAGCAATGAAATCAAAGCAGTTCCCATAAGTACATGATTAGAAACACAAATGCAAAACAACCCCAAAAATCTACACTCTCAGAATTCAAATCAATCAAAACAATTTTAATAAAGTCTTTGCAAAACAATTTCTGAAATTATGTTGAGAAGGGAGCATCAGTAACTCATTGTTTGAGTTAGTGCAATTCTCTCTTCCATCACTTGGTCCAAGGAACAATACATAATTAATTCAATATTTTAAAATCCTTAAAATGTATTTATTTAAAATGATTTATATACTGCTTTGTCCTGATTCAAAGCGGTTTACACTTCAAACAATCAAAGAACAGTGTCAGTAGGAGTAGGCATGCAGTGTTAACACAGGAGAGTAGTTGTGGGAGTGAAGGCAATGATTTCTTGGTGAGGTATGTACAATTATATACAGGGATGGTGGGGGCAGAATGTTAGGTAGCCATGGGCTAGAGTGCAGGTAATTTATGTGATGTCACTATAGTGTTCAATAAAGAGAGTGGTTTTGAGCTGCTTCCTGAAGTCCTTGATGTCTGTAGTTGATCGTAGTTCGTCTGGGAGGGAGTTCCAGAGAGCAGGGGCAGCCAGGGATAGTGCTCTTCTTTTTGTGTCTTCCCTTGCTTTGGTAAATGCTACGGGGGGTGATAACTGTCCCCAGGGCTGTAACAAGCTGGAAATGTACCCTGTGCAATTCATTAAGCTGGTGCCTCCTCCCCCCCCCCCTCCCCACAGCTGTGCACAGGAACTCATGCTTATTGGGCTTCCCGGAAGCACCAGGGATGACGTCAACACCCCTTCTATACTTGTGCTTTGTGTGGCCACACTGCTTGTAGAGCCCTTGCTAGAGCCTTGACTGTCCGCACATGATGTCACACATAATATCTAGATTAATTTTTTATATAACTTTTTTCCATTGCACTTAAAAAAATGTAGTATCCTGAACTCTCACAAGATATTGAAAGAATGCCCCACTGGCAGAAATACTTATCTTGGCTAGGCAAGTTGGCGATCTCCCACTTCAAGCAGTGCTCTCATTCATCGATTCTTCCTTTCCAGAGTTTCTGTCTCTGGGGTATTGCTTGCAGCTTCAGATCATTCCTTCATGTAGGATAATTTTAGCAGGATCCCTTGAATCAAATTTCTGACAAATCTAACTGACTGGGTTTGCAGATAAAAATTCCTCTAAATCTAGCTGGTCAAAATATATCCACATTGGCATCAACTATTTCTGCAACCACAGCTGCCTGGCTAAACTTAGTGCTAAAAATATGTATAGAACCTGCTCAATCTAAACCAGGCTCGGACACATCTCCGACCCACCTCCTTTGTTTGTCCAGCTAAATTTGTGCACCTCACATATTCAGTTACAAATATTTAGCAGCTGGTGGGGGGGGGGGGGGGGAGGGAGTCAGAATCTATAGCCATTTAGATTTAACAGGCTAATTATCAAAGTTAAGCAGGCTTATTCTTTTCAAGATCTATGCCAATGAATCAAAAATACATTTACTATATACAGGGTGGCCCAAAAAAAGTGAGAACATCTCATAAATTAAAAGCTTAAATAGTTTACTCATTTACCTTTTTTAGCTATATAACATCTTTATTTCAACAATTTCCAGTCGCCATTTTTTTTTTAAATTTGTCAATTGTTTACATCTGTCTTTTTGAATTTTTAAATAACTTATATGCTACGAGATGTTCTCACTTTTTTTGGGCCACCCTGTATATGGGGGTATTTTAGAAGCTCTATTTTCAAGTTTGGCATCTCAAAACGGACACATAGATGTCCAAATCATGGAGACATTACTGTTACTACTTACTACTACTACTGAACATTTGTATAGTATTACAAAATATACACAGCACTGCACAGACACATGTATAAAACTCCCTGCTCATCAGCGCTTACAATCTAGTCAAGACAGACAACACAGTAGCTGTAGACATAGGACACATCTAGCGGGAATGATAACAAAACACAAAGGAGATTAAGTGAGTCAAGATCTGAAAGCGGCAGCGAAGAGGTGAGTTTTCAGCCTGGATCTGAAAAGGGTCAGAGAAGGCCCCTGACGTACAGACTCGGGTAGTTCCAGGCATAAGGAGCAGCAATGTGAAAGGAGCGAAATCTGAAGTTAGCAATAGAAGAGAAGGGCACAGATAGAAGCAATTTGTCAGAAGAGCGGAGTTCCCGAGGAGGGGTGTAGGCAGAGATAAGAGAGGAAAGGTAGTGAGGAGCTGCAGAGTGAATGCACTTATAGGTCAGCAGGAGAAGTTTGAACTGGATGTGGAAACAGATAGGGAGCCAATAAAGTGACTTGAGAATAGGGGTAATAAGAGCATGATGAGGCTTGCAGAAGACTCGCTGCACAGCAAAGAGTTGAACATTTTGAAGGGGAAAGAGATGATTCAGAGGGAGACCAGCAAGGAGTAGGTTACAGTAGTCTAGATGGGAGGTGACTAAGGAGTGGATAAGTGTCTTAGTAGTGTGTTCAGAAAGGAATGGATGAATTTTGTTGATATTGTAGAGAAAGAAGCGGCAGGTTTTGGCTATCATTTGGATGTGTGTGGAGAAGGAGAGAGAGGAGTCAAAGATAACCCCAAGGTTGCGAGCCGAGGAGACAAGGAGGCATAGAGGGTTATCCACAGAGACTGAGAAAGGAGGAAGGGAAGAGGAGGGTTTAGGGGGAAAAATAAGAAGCTCAGTTTTTGCCATGTTCAAATTCAAGTGACGGTGAGACATCCAAGCAGCAATGTCAGAAAGATCCTGGCCTGGATTGCCAGAGAGATTTCAGGTGTAGAGAGGGAGATCTGAGAGTCTTCAGTATAAAGATAGTACTGAAAGCCATGGGAAGAGAAGAGTGCATCAAGGTACTGCGTTTAGAAGAGAAAAGCAGTGGACTCAAGACAGATCCATGGGGTACACCAACTGAGAGCGGGATAGCACCGCAATGTGCAATCCCTTGCTTTGCCCAGGGCACGTCTCCACCATGCCCCCATGCTACCTGGACATTCTCACTCTGGGAACATCTATATACCTGGCTTTATAAAATGGGACATTCCCAGACTTACTTACAACATCCAAAGAGCTTAAGATGACCTGGAATAATTTGAAGTGGTGGTTTCAACCTGCACCATACTCCATGCACTAAACAAAGAACAACTTCATAGACGAAGGCCAAGGAGGACCCCACTTTTGAAAGACAGATATAAAAAGGCACACCTGATCTTTGCCCAAACCTACCTTGAGAAACTACAATCCTTCTGGGAAGATATTCTGTGAACAGATGAAACCAAATTTGAGTTATTTGGCACTGTAGACCAGTGATACATTTATAGGCAAAGAAGCTTCCTACAATTACAGTAAATATGGTGGAGGTTCTATAATATTGTGGGGCTGTTTTGCTGCCTCAGGAACTGGAGGCCTGGAATATATTAAAGGAATCATGAATTCAGAGGACTACCATGGTATTTTGGAGTGAAATGTGCTACCTAGTGACAGAAAGCTAGGTCTGAGTCGAAGGTCATGGGTCCTCCAGAAGGACAATGACCCAAAACACAATCCAAAAGTACAAAAAAATAATTAAAAAGGAACAAATGAACTGTTTTAAACTGGCCAGCAATGAGTCCTGATCTCAGTCCAATTGAGAACCTTTGGAAAGAGCTGAATCCTGGAAACATTCATGAGCTGGAACAAATCACAGTTGAAGAGTGGGAGAAACTACCAGCAGACAGATTACGAAACTTATAGATGACTACGTTTGCAGGCTGTCATCACTGCCAAGGGTTTTGCAACCAAATATTAGTGAAGGGTGCCATTAATCCTATCCAGGTCATATTTTGTGTGTTTCTCAGAAATGACTATATCTACATTGCACAGACATCTTTTTTTGTTGTGTACCTTTGAACATACTATTAAAATATTATGATGATGTAGAATTGGAATAGTTCCAATTATTTCTCAAGATATTGCACATAACATACCTAAAATGCAAGGGTGCCAATAATGTTGACCACAACTGTATATAAAACATACATAATATAATCATATATAACAATGACAGATTGAAACATCAGAAATCAAGAACAGAATTACTAAATATTAAAAGCCTTTGTAAACAATATTCTTTGAGACTCTTCAGATAAGACAAAAAGTGAGGGGTTCCTACAAAGCAGGGTGCAAGACGTTCCACAGCATAATGTGCTAGGGTTTCGCAGGTATTGCGCATTTAGGGTAGATATCAATACATGGTGTGTGCAAACATTGTGCGCTGCCTGTTGTGGGTGTGCACAGCTGGTCCCAGCAGATACTGTTCTGATTTGGATCCTAATGCACACCAGTGGCAATGTGCATGTGTTAATACTACCCATTGAGGTGCCATTAAATGTACCTGTATTACCTGCAGCATTGATGACAAATGCGTGCTGTTACATGCAGATACACCTGAGCCCCTGCTCCACC
Organism: Ichthyophis bannanicus; assembly: GCA_033557465.1. Taxonomy (NCBI): domain Eukaryota; kingdom Metazoa; phylum Chordata; class Amphibia; order Gymnophiona; family Ichthyophiidae; genus Ichthyophis; species Ichthyophis bannanicus. The sequence continues at coordinate 25,514,175 of CM066050.1, read as the reverse complement.
CATTTCTCTCCCTGGAGTTAACCCCTTGCTGTCTGTTTAGCATGCACACTGTTATCGTGGATCATTAGCACATGCTGAAGCCTGCATTAACAGCTGGTGCAGCTTAGTAAACATGCTGATAGTCTGAGAAACTTGGGTCACAGAGGGAACCACCTATAGAAGCAGAACACAATGTATAAGAAAAATGATAAATGTCACCAAGGTGAAAATAGGACCTTAAAAGCCAAGCAGAGACATTTGAGAACAATAAAGATCAGTAACCAATGTAATTGCATTAAATTGGGAGATACATGCTCAGCTTTCTGTAAACCCATAATATCAGCACTCGCATGACTTTCTTCCCACACTACTCCAAATAAGTCATCCATCTCTGTCTTGGCGGCAATAAACTGCCCACAACTTTATTTAACTGTAAGCAACTTCAACCATTTGCAAACATAAACTGCTTAGTCAGCTCAGCCCTCCCCATTACCCATACAATACACCCCTTTCCCAAGCCCACCTCTACCCACCCAGCTGGAGCCCCCTTTTTCCACAGTCTGTGCTGACACAGAGCTATACCATCACTCATGGGGGGTGGTGTACACCAACTCTTCTACTTCCTTTTCCTATTTCCATCTTCATCCTCAACATAGGCTGAATCTAAGGTCTTACCAGACCCACTACCCCTGCTACTGCAACAGCAATCTCCCACCCCAAATGCCCCCTTAACTACAGGGGAGGGCTGGGAACCTTTCTTCCCCCTGCTTTTTTGCCAGACCTACCCCAATTCTGCCCACCAAATCCAACTGTGCACCTTCATGACCATCCCTCCCCACTCTCCATCCCACACAATCATCATCTCCCCAACCTCCCCCCCCCCCCCTTATAAGCCTTCCTCCTGCTTCCAGCATTCTTGCCTGTCTGGCAAGGCTTGGCCATATTATTGTGCTCCCTAGCATCATTTAGGGGTTTTTTTAGTACTGTCAAGTCAGTGCTGACTCCTGGCACCCCAGTTGCCTCTGGGGTTTCTTGGCAATGTATCACTGGAAGTAGATTGCCAGGTCTTTTCTTCCAAGGCAATGGAGGGTAAAGTGACTTGCCCAAAGTCACAAGGAGTAGCCAGTGGGAATTGAACGCTTGATCTTCTGGATACAAGGTAGTTGCTCTAACTATTAGGCTACTCTTCCACTTTCCTAGCATAATACAGGAGTATTTCTAATCATTCAGGTAGCTGCTTTCTGGACCACCTGAAGAGGCTTTAGAACATAAGTGAGTAAACCCAGGAAAGCTAGATTGCAATAGTCTAAACTATGCACACAAGGGCCTGAACTGGAAATCCACCGTGCAAGAAAAATAATAGTATAAAAAGCATCATGCAAGTTTTCTCCAGTAGTTTAAATTTAGGAATGATGCAAAACCTTTAAGCAAGTTTTCTCACGTCTCCAAAGGTTGCTTGAAAATTAATTCAAGGGAAAAATGCAGTTAGTTCAAATTGCACAATTATAAATTTGGGGCTAGCATAATTAATGCTTTGCCCTACCAGGTAGAAGATCTAGATTTCATTCATGACTTGGGTTTCCATTCCTCAATCTTACAGGGAGCAGAATATTTGCCATTGCAGGATTTGCAGCATTGATAAAGTGGATAAGGTGGGTCCAGTTCTACAAATCCCTCCTAGTGGGCGAAACAGAACCTAGGAAGCAGTTCTGACAAGAGGTGGGTGCTGCCTTTCTGGGCCACTTTTACTTAAAATGTGCTGTTTGCAACAAAGATTCTGTTTGTATTGTCTAATTCCTGCAGAAAATTATTATTACATGTGAAAAAAGCCATATTTCACTTTTGCAGTGCAGGCAGTAAGAGGGTAACTGTATAACTAGGTGCCTAGCTTGTAAGCAAAAGTAAGCGCCCGTTTCTATTCATAAAATACTAGTGGAAGTGGCCGAAAACACACCTTACGTTCAGGTGCAAACCTTTACCTCAGCACCAGAGGTAGTGTAAATGTCCACGACTAGATGTTTCAAGAACATGCATAAAAATGCACCACGTGCACTCTTCCCAAACTCCACCAATGTGCATGCTGTCAGTGAAAGTCTGCAGGATGAAAACAATGGGGGTCATTTTAAAAGTCTTAGTCATGATTTGGATTCCTGACGACGTGCACATGCACGCCCAAATCATGGAGACATCTGCAGAACCATTTTACAAATGACTTTTAAAGATGTTACCAGTGTGGGGACATCTAAGAAAGTAGGGGGTATGGTGACAGCGTGTCTGGGGAGTTGCAATGAACGTACGCCTCCCCATTCAATTTCAGAACTGTCAGGGACGTCTGCAGGCATGTCCACATTCAGACCTGCTCCAGGCACAAATTGGCATCAGCAAAGTGCTTATTTTGGCTAGTTAAGTGACTAGCCTAAGATCACAAAGGCTCATACTGGGATTTGAACCCTGGCTACGTCACTACTGCAACCATTATGCTATTAGACATCCCTGTTCTGAAATGCCATCTGGAGATGTCTCCATAGATGTCTGTACTGGGCATATCCACACTTGAACATTGCATGTACTGCTCTTTTTTCAGACATTTTAACTTTGATGTCCCAGATTGCACTCGGACGTCCTTTGTAAAATGTGACATCATGTGTTTACTTTTAAGCTAGTTGGATTTTATGAGGTAATCTACCTGTTGCAGGTGGCCACTTACGTACATAAATTACTAAAGCACTGACATTTAGTGGGCTATTTACAGAGCTATGTAAAAGTTAACATGCATTAATTCATCGTTAACGCCTGCTATTAGTAACTAGGTTCCACTGACTATCATGGGACCTGCACTAAAATAAGGTGCACTAATGGTAAATTAATGGCATTAACATAAGTGCGTCTTAGTACTAGCCCCCTTAGTCATGTACTTGCCACCTAGGTCTAGGTGGCTGCTTATAGAATGACTCCTTAATGTGTTTCTCTGAGATTTGGATTAAAACTTCCTTGCTAATGGCTGCATTTGTTTATTTGCTAAAGGTCTTTTCATTTGGTTATTTATAAGATGTTTCAAATTAGGAATTATGAATAAATGTGGATGACAATTAATAGATTCTTTGCTGAATTCTCACATGGAAGCAGATGGGTTGTTGATGCATGTAAATAGATCATTTGTTTCATTTGCAAATCTGACTGTTGAATAAAGAATTAGATACGTCTAATTAAACAGCTTACCAAATATTAAAACAAATGCAAACTGGAAGCAGGGGGTGCATAATGTTTGTTTTCAGCAGGCATTTTCAAATTCATTTGTTTCAGGGATCAAACCTTGCTGAATTGTTCTTATAGAGATTAATAGGTATGTTTGTAAGTGTGAGACTTGTGTTAACAATCAGTGTCCATCATCACAGGGCAGAGAACCACTTTACCTTTTCTTCTGTTGACACTGCAAAGTAGCATAAAAGCGCAGGTTAAATAACATGTGGTACGTTTTCAAAGGGTTTGCATGGCAATTAGACACACAAAAATTGTGTCAAGGAGCTAGTTATGTATTTGAATATGTTTTCTACCAAAGTGATTAATCATCAATACCAGGCCATAGAGCTGAACAGGTTGGGTAGAGAGGAGGTATAGCCTTGCAATGTTAGATTTTAAATGACCAATCAGTGCAGAATTGTTGATTTAGGAGTCTAAATGAAGAATGAGCAAAAATCAAATGTAGAATATTCTAGAACAAGAAGCCATGATGTGACACTCCAAAGAGTAAGTTCAAGAATAAAATCAGAAAATGTTACTTCGCAGTGAAGATGGTAGCTGCAAACCGTAGAAGAGCTTGACAGGATTTCCCAAATCTGTCGTGAGATCTCTACAGACAGTTAGGTTTTCAGGATCTCCGCAGTGAATAAGTATGAAACAGATCTGAATGCACTATCTTCATTTTATGCAAACTTATCTTATGCATATTTATTGTGGAGATCTTCTCTGTGGGGGCCGTAGGAGAAGGCTGGGATATCCTGGCTTAAGAAATGATGAGATAATGGGGGGGGTGCAGTTATTCATGGTGTCATTTCCCAATTGTTTTGTGTGGTTTTGAAAAAGAAACTTTGGGGTTTTCTGTTTTGTAAATCTTAGTTGCACTATTTGCAAATAGCAAACACAGAAAGCAAAACAAAATTGAGATAGAATGAAGTAAAGTAGAAACAAAATGCAAACCAAACGATTTTTGTTTTGCATGCAAAGCCCTGTGGAATAATCACAAAAGCTACTAACCACAAAGAAATCAAGGGAAACCTAAGATTTACTTGGCTGTAGCCTGTACAGCAAGTAGTTTGGCCAGACTGGATGGACTCTCATAGCCCTCATCTGCCATCATATTCTCTGTTCTGTTAAAGAAGACATCCCATTTAGATGTCCAATCTGATAGTAGTTTTAAACTGTTGAAAAATCCCTTCTGTTTTTTACATGCACCTAAAATTCTGCTTGTATTTGGAAATTTACATTTGAATGTATCCATTCAGGTAGTGATCATTTTTTTGTTTTGTTTTGTTTTGTTGCATTTACTTATCGTTGCTTCATCTGAACTGGAAAAGTCTTTCTAGCCCGAAACTCTATAGAAATCCTCCTTTATTGACTTACGTTTCCATGGCCTACAGATTCTGAAAACAGCAAGGTAGCTATTTCATCCAGTAATCGCCTGTATAAGCGGAGAAAAGACAAAGAAACAAAAAGTGTGATAGCTATTGTGACGAGAATTGATATGGGTCGATATTCAAAGGCATTGATCGGAATAACAGCAGTCATTATCCGATAAATGCTTTAGCCTAGTGGTCCCCAAACCTGTCCGGGGGGCTCCCCAGCCATTCGGGTTTTCAGGATATCCGCTATGAATATTCATGGGAGATATTTGAATACACTGCCTCCATTGCATGAAAATCTACCTGCTTGCATATTCATTGTGGATATCCTGAAAACCTAACTTGCTGGGGAGCCCCCAAGACAGGTTTGGGAACCACTGCCTTAGTGTCACTGAATATCTGTGAGTATCAGTGGCTATCTGTGTAATGCTGTGAAATATCCTTACAGACTGCCTCAGTACTATGTGGCAGTGTGCGGACGCATCAGCAGGACCCATTGATTTGCTTTGACTGTAACTGTTCTTTGCTGTCCCTCACCCCCTCCAGAAGCTACTGTCCTAGGTGACCACCTAGTTTGCCTAGTGGATGCACTGGCCCTGATGATATGTACTGGTATAATTTGTAGCTAGGTATATTGTAAATACTTGTGCCATTCTCTTTTTTTGGGGCTTCAGTTGGGAAATTACTTTTCACTGGTTTTTACTTCAGATACAGTAGTTGTCAGAAGATCAATAGTGGTGGAGCAGGTAATAATAATCTATCTTTCAATAACTTACATTCGCACTGGAATCTTTCAGAATTTCTTCTCTCTATTTCCATCTCTGGATTCTATGTCACTATATGCTCTTTAAGGTTTTCTTTTCTTTATACAGCAGTAGATTTTCCCTGAGTGTTTTAAGTGAAGAGTCAGTTTTCCTGGAGATGATTTTAAGGGTTGTAGCTTTTATTTGAAGGGTTCAGTCAGGATATTGAGGTATTTATCTCTATCTTTAGGATCAGATCATATACAATGTGTAGAGATGAGCATCTGAGATGGGCAAACTAGATCAAATTAAATCTAAATTTCATCAAATAGGTTGGCTAATCAACTGAACTGGGCAGACCACAAATTTACATGGGGGTACATTCCACTTTGTACGTCTCTGGGCCGTCTGAATGTACAGACATCTGGACGTCCAGGACACACAGCCGATTCTGCTCCTGTGGGGGCTAGACATCCCTGTGGGAGCAGAATCACAGCACAGTGTCTGGACATCCAGAACGTGCCCCTATTCAGGCACCCCAGACGTCTAGCCACTTACCCGGCTAACTCAGTCAGGCTCCTTAATGGAGCCGTGGTGCCGGTGCCGGTGTCATGTGGCACTGAAGCTCCATTAAAGAGCCGCTATCCCCAGCCACCACTGAAATGTTTCTTTCCCCACAACCGGACCCATGATCTGGCCTCCCATGGCAAGGGTCCAGCTGCAGGGAACTTACTGCACCCCTACCTATCTTTTTCCCTGCTGGCCACCACTGAAATGCTGCATCCAGTGGGAACGTATTCCACCTCTGAGGTGGAATAAGTCTCCCATCTACCCAGCTGACCCCAGATATACAAAGCCGACCTCAGAATAGACCCTGTATTTCCGGGGAGATGACCCACCCTCCCCCCCACCCCCATCTAAATCTTTCTGTACAACTCAAATGGGGAGCTTTTTGCCAGCAGGCACATCAGGACGAATATCGGAGATGTACGTCCAGGCTGGATGAGTAAGAGAAAAACACCCTTCCTGCAGAGGCAGCAAAGTATACAAGGACAAAGAACACACCATGGAAGGACAACATTACCAATAAACAGAGAGGTTAACCTGACACGTGTTTCGGCCAGGGACCTTCTTCAGGGGAACAACAACCTCTAGTAAAACAATAAAAAGAAAATAAATAAATCATAAACCATTAAAAAATCAGTAAATAATCAATAAAAGAAAAAAGCAAATAACACAATAAGCAGCTAAAATACATCCAGAAGATAAAAAAGGAATATCGGAAATTCAATGTGTACTACAAATCATAAGAACTCACAAATAAAAAAAACAGCCAGAAAGACATGTATAGATATAAATTTAAATTTAAATATAAATATAAACTACTACCTAAAACCTAAGGTGAAGGGACGTTTGAAACCACAGAGACCAATGGATGCTCATACGTGGGATAGTGCAAAAAAAGAATGGTCGTGCAGAAGTATGGGAGACATGAGAGAAAAAAAATGAGATTACCAACTGTCCTTTATAAACTCAATAAAACCTGGAGGGGCATATAAAGTAAAAAGGACATCAGAACCGCTAAAAAATATAGAAATAAATAAATCATCCAGTTATTATGACATAAACCTGTATCAATAAAGTAGCAGAAGATAAAGGAAGTGGCTTTCAGGGGTGAGTTATTATGATTTGTAGTACCCATTGACTTTCTGATATTCCTTTTTTTATCTTCTGGATGTATTTTAGCTGCTTATTGTGTTATTTGCTCTTCCTTTTATTGATTATTTACCAATTTTTTTAAATGTTTCATGATTTATTTTCTTTTTATTGTTTTACTAGAGGTTGTTGTTCCCCTGAAGAAGGCCCCAGCCGAAACACGTGTCGGGCTACCTTCTCTACTAATAAAATTGTCCTTCCTCTGTAGTCTTTGTCCTGCTCTTTGTGTACTTGTCCAGGCTGGGCATATATCCTCATTATTCGTGGTTGTGAATGACTGCTATTGTCTCAGAAGAATCCAGGTTATCAATGTCCCCAAGTTTAAGTTGCAATGTAAACTACTTTGACTAAAATGATAAAGCAGTATAAAAAAAACCTGTTACATAAACAAATAAATAAAATCCATTTGTGACTTGCAGCCATATGTAGATCTTTTTGACACAGCTTGAATGTTATCACTGATTTCTGCTTAGATGTGTATTGTCTCAAAATGCTTTGGACCAATGAATATTTGCAACAGTGCAGCCCAATCAGTCTGTTTCATCAAAGCTTACTGTTTAACCAAGTGAAGTGGAAGCAAATGGTTTCTCTTCCGGAACTCGATCTGAATAGGATGAAAGGAAGTTCTCTTTGAGACATTCCCTCTTGGAGTGGCTGCATGATACGGTAGCAACTTGTGGCCCAATATTATATTATATTAATCTTTATTTAATTTCTTGATATACCACCCAGGCTGAAAGGCATTCGAGTGGTTTACAGACAGGAACTGGATATATTCCCTTGTCCCAGAAGGGCTCTCAACCTACATGCATACCTGAGGCAAAAGAGGGTTAAATGGCTTGCCCAAGGCCACAAGGAGTGCGTATAGGACTAAAGACCCAGTTCCTCTGGCCCAGAGCAAGAATCAAACCCCTGGCCCTCTGGCCTGAGGTAACTTGTCCCAGTCTCCAAGGAGCATAAGGCTCTGTTCGTTCCTGTATATCATACTAACATGATATGATTTATATGGTGTGTTATCAAACCTAAAAGAAATCTAAATAACTGATTCAGAAACACACTTTAAAATGGATTCACCATTTCCATGGCTGACCTTTCAGGGCAGTGTCTCCAAATGCATTAGTTTTGCGCATACCCTGACAGTCACAAACCTCACTCTGAAGCCAGGGTATGTGGAGTACGATCTCAGTCTCTCAAATTTGCTGCTAATGCTCGGTGTAGTAGTTGCATCATGCCAAAGAGAGATTCCTTTTGAAGCTCGTACATGTATGGGCAATTTATCAAGATGTGTTTGTAAATTCTTAATCAAGGCTATGGCACTCAACAAGATGGGAAATAACTTAGCATGTTTCTGCGATATTTTCTTGGTCTCCGAGTGCTTTTCTTTGTACTTGAAAGTCTCCCTCTCAATACGATTCAATCAATGCCGTTTCGGTGTTGTTCTCCTTTACCACACTATCTGGCTTCCTCACATCCAGCTTTTTATTGGTCGGAATGTGAGTGTCCCTTCCTTGTAGAGGTCTTTGTGCTCCTCTAATGTCTCTACCATACATCTATCCTGTCAATAACTGTACATGATTTTAAACTGAAAATAAAAGGGTATAACAGTGTTTTAAGCTGCTAGCAAGATTATCATGGCTGAGAAAGAACTCATGATATCACCTTGTAAAAGTCCTTTTCCTTTCTCAGTAGGGTATGAAGGAATGTGCAACAGCAGGAGGGGCGGTCACCAGCACAGCACAGAAGCAAATTGACAAGATTTCTGTTTAGTTCAAAATATTAGGTGAAGATTGAGCTCTGCATTTACTAAAAGGTAATGAAGATCCTTAATTGGGGTGCTGGAAAGAGTTGAGTAGAATGCCAAGGTTTATTTGTTCTGTTTTTCTATTTTATTGTTGTTATTGTTGTTTAATTTTATTTATTAGTCTGTTTCCTGTATTTTAAGCTCTAAAATAATTCTTCTGGTATAAGGAGGAATGGACTATGTAGCCTATGTCATCTGTGCTGCAGTGGATCTTATAGTGGTTACGATTTGGTGGAATACCAATCAGTCAGTGCTGGAGAGATAGGAGACAGATGGTTATTAAAGTAGAGGGCTGGTACGAGAGGGTAGTCTTGCTATGTAACATTTTGCCTGATACTTTAAAAGACTTAGTGGCTGGCTATAATGGCAAATGAATGTTGTGGAGTTTTTTTAAGTTTGCTTCTATTCTACACATAATTTACAGTATCATCTTGGAGGCAAGATTTGGGATGGGTTGAGGGTTAGTAGTAAAGTTATCCATAGAATGCTGAAATTCAATTGCTTTGAGTATTTCTTTTGGACCCAATTTTCAAAGGCATTTACATGGGTAACTGCCCTAGTTAACTGTGTAAATGCCTTATCCGGGATTTTCCAAAGGCACCTACACGGGTAGTACCTTTGGCAAATCCTGGATAAGACCCTAATGTGCCCCGATGCTATGCGGTTAGCATTGGCGTGTGTTTGAGGTGTTCCGGGGTGGAGGAAAGGGCTAAGAGGGTAGCACCAATTTTCGATACTATCTGCTTAGCCCCCTGTAGGTTTTTCCTCGCTTATCTTTCGGGTGCAAGGGCTAAGCGGGTAGCATCGAAAATTGGTGCTACCTGGCTATCTCCTGCAGCTTCCGGATTGTTTGGGGAGAACTGGATTTTTAATGCCAGGACCACATATGACCCTGGCATTGAAAGTCCGGATTAGACGGACGGCAGGTGGACTATGCGCCAACATGGCACACAGCACCGCCCAAATGAAAATCGAGCCCTTTATGTTTGTTAGGCTAGCAGCACATACAGAGTATTCACAGGAACATTGAACCACTGCCAACTCCAGACTTCCTTCATTCCACTTTTCTGCTCCATATGTCTGGAATAAACTACTTGAGTCGGTGTGTCGGGCCCCTTCTCTGACCCTATTCAAATCCAGGCTAAAAGCCCACCTCTTCGAGGCTGCTTTTGGATCCTGATGCCCCTCACTCTCTTGTCCCACTTGCATGAATCGTACCATACTCTAGTCCCCAGTTTTGTGATGTTCTTCATCTTGATTAGATTGTAAGCTCTGATGATCAGGGACGGAGTCTTACATCTATATGTACAGCGCTGCGTACGCCTTCTGGCACGTATGCAAATCTTTATCTTTTCTTTATCTTTATTAAAACACTTGATAGACTGCCCAGGCCGGAGCATCAGGGCGGTGTACAATAGCAAAAATGATAGCCGCTAGAAATGAAGAAAGAAAAGAATGCCAAAAATAATAGGACAGAGAGAGACAGACACACAGATAGAGAACAGAGAGGGCCCATTAGGAAGGGCAGGAGGGGAGGGGGAGGGGAGGAGGGGGAAATAGTAGTAGTAATTGGTAAATCTGAATATTCAAATGAAGTAGAGCACTGCCGCTGGCACTAGACTTTATTTGCTGATTGCATTCCACATTCAAAAAAATTGTCTTCGGGGGAGGTGGGAGCCATGTGTGGGAAGGGTGTTATCGGTAGGGCGCCTTGCCTTCTTGGTGGTGCCAGGGCTGGGGACTCCTGGACTACTGATTAGACATGCAGTGCCTTTCAAAAAGTGCTTTGAGGACTTCCGGTGACGTCACCTACTGAATGGCGGCGTAGCGGAGGAGCTCCGCCACCAACCCGCAACAATTGGAGCACTTTAGCCCCCACGGGCAACGGAGCGGTGAGCCGAGGGGCGACGGAGAGAGCGGGGAGTGCCGGCGAGCCGCGGCGGCGGCGCAACAAGCGGGAGCGGAGGTGCAGAGAAGCTGGTGGGAGCGGGCCGGACGAGGCAGCCTGACTTTCAGGGGGCTTCTGGGCCGGTGGCCGCGCTGAGCCGGACCTGCTGGGAGAGAGTCAGCAGGGCCAAAAAAGAGGCTTGCCGGTGAGCAGAGGCAGTGGGCTTCCCCGTGGAGGACGCCACGCCGCCGACCCCCACAGACCACGTGGTGGCAGAAGAGGGTGGCCAACAGAGGTGAATCCGGAGACAGAGGGGGGCCGAGAAGGCCTAGCACGTGGCTGGGAGAAGCAGGAAGCAGGGACCTAAGCTGCAGCCCACAAGACGCAGAGTGCAGAAGCAGCCAGCAGTGGTGAGTCTCATGCCCCCCCCAACTGCACTAAGAAAGGGAGCAGAGGCAGAGAACTACCAAACCCCAGAAGTGTTCCCAGCAGCAGCTATAGTGTGGTGTGTGGACGCCCTACCAGCTCTATAGGCCGGGGAGATCGGGGAGAGAGGGGCTAATCAGCCCAAAATGGAAAAAAATAATAAAAAAGAGACTCTGGCAAAAAAAAAGCTGGCCGAGTTCCGCTCCCCATATGCAACCCCCAAAGGAGGGAAGGAGGCGGAAAAAAAAAGCAGGGAAACCTGTGACAGAAACCTCACAGAGCCCGGAGGGGAGTGAAGGAGGAGAGGAGAGCTTGTCGACAGCAGAACAGATTAAACAATGGCTCCTAGAGTTAAAGGAGGAACTGAAGATGGAGATGTGTGGGGTTAAAAATGAAATTAAAGAAGCAGTGCAGACTATGCGCCAAGACCTGCTGGAGCTGGGGGACGTATAGAAGAGGTGGAGACCAAGTTGGAGAGTCAAGAGGAGACCCTGACGCAGGTCCAGAGCAGCTGGGAAGAGCTTCAGAGGACGCAGGAGACCCTCAAAGCCAAAACAGAGGACCTGGAGGACCGCTCGCGCAGATGCAACCTCCGAGTGAGAGGGGTGCCGGAGGAACCACAATATAAGAACTGTGAGGAGGTGGTCCAGCGGATCTTCCGGGAACTACTCGCAGCAGCTGGCCCAGGGAGACCTGCAGAGGAGACCCGCCTCGAAATGGAGAGGGCGCACAGGGGTATGGGGCCCATCCGAGACAATAGGCCAAGAGACATTGTGGTCTGCCTGCACTCCTTTAAGAGTAAGGAACTCCTGCTGGGTGCCAGCCGCAAGCTGAAAAATTTCCGTTGGGAGGGGCATACGGTGGAGCTGTACCAAGACCTGTCCCAAGGCACGCTACAAAGACGGAGGGAGATAAGAGAGGTCACCGCATATCTCAGACATGCTGACCTGCGCTACAAGTGGCTCTTCCCCTTTGGCCTCTTTATCACGGTGAAAGGACGATCGAGGACGGTGAGATCCAGTGTGGAGGCGTGGAGAGCACTGAGAGAGCTAGGTGCTGAGAATCTACCAGAGCAAGCCGAGGGCTCTTTCACTCCGCCGAGAACGGGATCCAGGACCGGAGGAGCCGCACAGATGAAATGGCAGAGGGCAAGTGGACGTAGACTGGCAAGAACCACCAAGGACGTGCACCAGAACCGGACTACAGAACAAGAGACTGGCTGAGCTGAAGCATCTTTATAATGGACTGGTATTCTTGAATAAGTTGGGCTGTGGGCGGGGGGGGGGGGGGGGGAGGGAGAGATGGGCTGTGGGCTACGGGGAGAGGGCGCGGGGCGGAGGCGGGGACTAGGCTGAGAGGGAGAGAGCCCAGGCTGAGTGGAGAGGGGAGGGGGTTTAGAGGGGGGAGAGTTGGCAGCGAGGGGGGCTTAGGCAGGGGAGTGGGGGGGGGGGGGCTGGGGAACAGTTGAGGTGGGTAGGTGGGGAGGGAGAGAAGGTCACCGAATTGGAAGTCGTATCTCCGCAGAGGAGAGTTATGAGGGGGGGAGAGGGAGGAGGGGAGGGAGTAGCGAGGGGGGAGAGGGAGGACGGGAGGGAGCAGCGGGAGGGGGAGTGGGGGGTGGGGGGAGGAGGGGGTGGGTAGGGGGGGGAAGAGGGGGCCAGAGGGGGAGGTGGGGGCGGAGGGACTTAGGGGGACGAGGCAGGGATCTGGGGGTAGGAAAGGAGTTAAAAATTCTCACGTTAAATGTGAAAGGTCTAAATTCACCAATGAAAAGACAGAAATTATATAAGGAGTTAACAAGACACAATGCAGACATAGTGCTGTTGCAGGAGACACATCTATTGAGACAACACGAGACATTGGTGCAGCCCCGGGGGTACAAGCACCGTATGTTCGCTTCTAATCTTAAAGAGAAGAAGAAAGGCGGGGTGGGGGTCTTCATCAGAGAGACAGGCCCCATGGAGGTCCAGGTAGTGTCCCGGGATAGGGGGGGGCGGTATCTCCTGCTGAGGGTAAAGATAGGTGAGGAGTGGTTTTGCGTGGTAAATGTGTATGCCCCTACGGGCCCGCAAACTGAATTCTGGGATGCTTTGAGTGCGCAAGTGGCGGCAATGGGGGATGGGGTCCTAATCTGTGGTGGGGATTTCAATGTGGCATGGGAGATAGGGAGAGATACGACTGGGCGCAGGGAGGGGAGAGGCACCGATAGGAAACATTACCACCATTTTGTGTGGGAGAACGGCCTGATAGATGTATGGCGGACACTAAACCCGGGGCGGAGGCAATTTTCTTTCTATTCTGCAGCACATGGCACTTACTCCCGGTTGGATGCCATATGGGTAGGGAAGGAGTTATCAGGGCGGCTTCTAGGGGGCGAGCTGGAACCCATTACCTGGTCCGATCATGCTCCGGTGGTGGTGCGGGTGCGGGTGGAAGGGGAAGATAGAGGTCGCCAGTTCTGGAAGTTGAATGAGGGGCTCCTTGAGGACGAGAGGGTGGTGCGGGAGATTGAAAGGCTCATCCCGGAGTACTTTGACCAAAATGGCGGTGGGGAAGTGCGGGATGGAACAGTCTGGGACGCCTTCAAGGCTGTAATTAGGGGGGTTCATAAAGTGGGGAGCCCGCCTAAAGCGAGAGAGGGCGGAGAGGGAGGACCGGTTACGCCGGCAATTGCGGGAGATGGAGGAAAGAGACGGCCAGGACAGAACTGGACAGGTACGGGGTGAGGTGCTGGCACTACGAGCCCAGGTGAATGCTCTTGAAGCGGAGAAGATACAATTCCGCCTGCAGCTGTTAAAACAGAGGTTCTTTGAAGGGGGGAATAAAGCGGGGAAACTTCTCGCGAGACAATTGAAGAAGCGGAGGGAGTGGAATAGGATTACACAGATTAGGAGTACAGGGGGGGTAGTGCGAGAGGCTCCACGAATAAGGGAGGAATTTGTGTCCTTCTATAGCAACTTGTATGCAGCCCGAGCTGCAAGGTCGGGAGAGGACATTCGGGAATACGTGAGGGAAGCAGGGCTCCCGACTAACGGGAGACGAACAAGAGGGGCTCGACAGGGAAATACAAGCTGACGAAGTCAGCCAGGCTATCAAGGGCTTAAAAAAAAAAAAATGGGAAGGCCCCAGGGCTCGATGGACTGACGGCAAAGTTTTACAAGCGCTTTGGGAGCCTCTTGCTGAATCCGTTGACCAGGGTATTTAATGGACCGGGAAGGGGGGAGGCACTGCCTGAATCAATGGGCTGGGCAGGTATTACGCTTATCCACAAAGAGGGGAAAGACCCGCAGGAGTGTGCGTCTTACCGTCCGATCTCGCTGCTGAACCTAGATGCGAAACTGCTGGCGAAAGTACTAGCGGTGCGCCTCAATGGAGTGTTAGGTAAATTGGTGCATGAGGACCAGGCTGGATTTGTACCAGGCCGGCAAGTGGCGGATCATATCCGCAAAGTGTTAAATGTGCTGTGGTCGACACAGCGGCAGAGGAAGGGGGCCTTGTTGGTATCACTGGATGCAGAGAAGGCCTTTGACCAGGTGTCCTGGGATTTCCTCTACGCGGTGTTGGAGGCCCAGGGGTTTGGACCGGGGTTCACACAGTGGATAAGGGCTCTCTATGCTCGGCCGAAGGCATGTGTCCGTGTGAATGGGGGGTACTCTGGTTTCTTCCCCCTAGAAAGAGGGACGCGGCAGGGATGTCCACTGTCCCCCCTACTTTTTGTGCTATCCTTAGAGCCATTGGCAGCGAAGTTGCGCGGCAGCCCTGATATCACGGGGGTTAGGGTGGGACGGCAGGAATGCAGAACGTCCCTCTTCGCAGACGATATACTGCTGACACTCACGAATCCCAGCGAATCCCTGAGGGCAGTGATGAGAGAGATTCAAGATTATGGTGAAAGGGCGGGCTTCCGGATTAATTGGGGGAAATCTGAGATCTTGAGTGTAGGGGGGGAGGGGGAGAGGCAGCGTGACTGGCAGCAGAATCTCCCCTTCAAATGGGCAAAGACATCGATCCGGTACCTCGGGGTTCATCTCGGTAGAACCTTGGAGGAGTTGTATGATTTAAATTACAAGAAGATGGTGGGGCAGGTGGAGGCGAAGCTACAAGGCTGGAGCAGGGGATATTACTCGTGGTTTGGACGAATAGCGACGGTTAAGATGATGCTTCTCCCCCAGTTCCTCTTTTTGTTTCAGGCTTTGCCAGTCCCAATCCCCCCGAAAGTGCTAAAGAAGATCCAACAACAGGTCGAGCGGTTTATCTGGGGGTCGAGGCGTCCACGGGTGGCGGCAAGGACGCTACAGGTCTCGGTACGGGATGGAGGGATGGGGGTTCCCAATTTCCGACTATATTATGTGGCAGCACAATTGCGAGCAGTCTACGCGTGGTTGCGGGAACCCCAGAAGCAGTGGGTTCAGCTGGAACTGGCCGAATACAGGCCGGGTGCACTTGAACGGTTAGTATGGGAGGGGAGGGGAGAGAAGGGGAGGAATCCCATTGTGGGGCATACTTTGAAAGTGTGGCAGCAGTATAGAACGCGGCTGGTGGGTGACAAACGATGGTCGGCCACCATGTCATTACAAGCCTGCTGTGCGGAGAGCGGGGGACCGGGAGCCACAGTGCTCCGTAACTGGGCGGCGTTAGGACTGTCCCAGGTGTCTCAGATTGTGGTAGGAGGACATTGTAGAGGATTTGAGGGGGTCCGGGACCTCTATCGTTTGGGGGAGATAGATAGATTCCCGTATAGGCAGCTATGTTCGGTAGTGAGTACAAAGGGAAGGGAGCAAGGGGGATGGGGGGGAGGTGAATGGTTTGAGGGTGCCTGCCTGGGATCCCTGGGAAGCCAGGGGATGCTCTCCAGGATTTACAGAGGGTTGACAGCGAGGGGGGAAAACAAGTTGAAATACATGGAAGCGTGGGAGAAGGATTTAGGGGTAAGCTGGGGGGTGGAGGAGTGGGAGACCATGGCACTAGGTATAGCACGATTCTCCATTGCCACAACATTGCGAGAGAATGGGTTTAAGGTGCTGAGTCGCTGGTATCTCACACCGGAGCGGTTGTGTAAGGCAGGGGTGTTGCAAACGGATGAATGTTGGCGAAAGTGTGGGGAGCGTGGCTCCTGGCTGCATATGTGGTGGACGTGTCCGGTAGTGGGAGAGTACTGGCACCGCATAGGGGCAAACATCAACAAAATGATGGGGGCGAACCTTGAACTTGGCCCTGAGATGTG
Source organism: Ichthyophis bannanicus (assembly GCA_033557465.1). Classification (NCBI taxonomy): domain Eukaryota; kingdom Metazoa; phylum Chordata; class Amphibia; order Gymnophiona; family Ichthyophiidae; genus Ichthyophis; species Ichthyophis bannanicus. Next base: position 25,497,779 of record CM066050.1, on the reverse strand, counting down.
TCTCCTGCATAGACCTGATGGGAAATGGGAGGGGGATTGGAAAATTATCTGGTATTGTGTCACAGCGGCCCGCTGCGAAATTGCATGGTACTGGAATAGATCAGCTCTACCCTCCATGGCGAGCTATGCACGCAGGGTGTCGCATCTTTATGCCATGTATAAATTGACTGGGGAGCGGGGAGGGAGAGGGGAGCAAATGGAGAAGCGGTGGGTAGGGGTTTGGAGGTGGTTGCGGGAAGAGGGGTGGAAGTAGGGAGGGGGTGGGGGGATGGCAAATAGGAGGAGAAATGATTAGACTGTGTGTTAGTTGAAGAGTTGTCTCTTACGCTGTTTGCTGAACCCTTGATGCCTTGGAGTTGTTGAGTATATGCTAATGTAACTGTTACAAATGTTAATAAAAATTTAAATAAAAAAAAAAAAAAAAAAAAGTGCTTTGAGTTGCTGGTGTTTTCTCCCCATTAACCTGCAGTACTGAGCTAATGCAAGCTAGCGACTCCCACAGTAAACTGAGCTATGGTAGAAACCTAGTGCCCAATGTTCAGCACCGATGGTTCGTGCCACCAAGATGGAACATTAAACCTAGATATTTACTGCCTGCTTAGCAATATGCAGCAAAGGTTAGGCCAGGGTAACCTGTACCTGGTCTTCGTCATATATTACTAACTGGGCAGTGGCGATATTGAGCAATTGCCCAATTAAGTGGTTCTGCCTCCACTCCACCGTGAAATGCCCTTGATATGCCACGAGGCTAAGCACTTAGCCACAGATATTCCTGTTCACTGTAATTAATGTGGTTAGCAGCTCTGCTAACTGTATTAATAGCTTGGAATATTAGGCCCCTAGATTTTTCCACCACTTAGTAACTACCCCCCTTCATGTCATGCTCCCCAAAGTGCATCATATTCACAAGATATGCAGAGCATCTTACTTACGTTTTATTTCTTCTTTCTTTTGAGGATGTGATCTGAACTTTCTACTGCTAGCTCTTCTGAGTTCCAGATTCCTGGTAACCAACCCTGCAGGACATTTATGGGGAAATCAAAAAGTATTGAAACCACTTCAAGGTAAGCAAACTACTCAGTTATAGTCCTTTAGCAACCTCCCAGTTTATACTGTAAACTGCTTTGATGGTCATCACACCAAATGGTAGTATATCAAATCTTGTAAATAATAAATAAATCTTTCACTTTTTTCAATCTACTCCCTTATTAGGTACAGTTCATCACTTATTCCTTCTTAAGACAGTTCGTAATATCTTCGATAAGGTGACTGTCACAACTGAGACCTTAACAAAAAATCTTTACATGCAATGCAAAGTGAATGAGAACAATTTTTTTACATATTGGGGAGTGCAGCTCAAAGATGTACCAGACTTAAGTGCTTAGGCCAGTTTCTCACCACGTCATCATCACTCCTTCCCCAATTTTTTTTTTAAACTTATACGTGCTTAAATAGTTCCTTTGTGAGAAAGTACTGAAAATATCTTTTCTTTCACAAATATCCACTTAGATGCCTCCAAGTCTCCTTGCATTTAGGGTCCCCATGTACAGTCCATATATCTCAGCTGCTAATTACTCCAACCTGTAAAGTTGTGAAAGTGGCTATGTGCATGTAAGTGTGAAGACAGAAAGCGTGTGCCCTCTTTTACATCGATGTTGAGCAGAGCAGAGGTGGCATTGCAATGTACCTATGCATTTTCTAAAATCTATGGGATCGATATTCAAAGGGGTTTATGTGGACAGTGTTGCTGGACAGTATCGGGGCGGTCCATGGATGAGGCAAGGACGGGCATGGTGCTTATCCGGTTAGTGGCAATTTTCAGTCCGCTAACCAGGTAAGTGCCTGCTAAAGTTAGGCCACCTGAGAGGCTGGTCCTAGCTTTGTGCGGTTTCGCTATCCAGAGCGTGCCTGAATATCACCACTCTCCGAATAGCAGTGGTGGTCAGCACTGAACCCAGATATTCAGCAGCAGAGGATATTCAGGTTCAGCCATGGCGGCCAGGTGCTTTAAGTACACTGAATGTTGACCCCTGTCAGTACATGCATAGAATATATGCACAACTTTACATCATCTTTGGAGCAAGGAAATGTTTCTGCTCCTGCATTTTTGCGCTATTGGGGCTTTCTGGAAGCCTATTTTATAAAGATGTGCAGTGGCCTCTGTTGCCTTTCTAAAGTGTAGATGCATTTCTGGTCTTCTCATATATGTGTCCTCTTGTAAAATTACTCCCTCGAGTGTAAAATGATTTGCGTGTTCCCAGTGGATGCGTCATTGGGTAGGGTAAGTTAGCAGGACAAATATTACAAGTCATGCTGTAGCCTGGCCAGCTTATCTCCCTTCTGCTCCATGTAAAATTACTTATTTTGTTTTATCTCATTTTTTCCTGTTGTTTCATTTGTATTTATATTTGCATTTTTAATTTATTTACTTGAAACAATATATGAAAAAAATAACCTAAAGGAAACAAAACAACCCACTAAAACAAGCCTGAGCCTCTGCACCTTCTGCTGAGCTACAAGCTTCCTCTTATCCCATCTATAGGCTCCAAGTTCAAAGACCTAGGAACAATCTCTCACGGCTCCTGTCCCACCAGTGCCTTGAGCCAGTTGGCGTCATTTTGGAATACGGCATTGGAGGAAAAGAAGCAAGCAGACATCATGCCTCGCCACTTTGAGTCCCACAGATGGGGTAAGAGAAAGATGTGGTAGTCTGGGAGGAAGGTAGCGGGGGAGGGAGGGTGCAGTGAGATGGCAAGAAAGTCCAAAGAGTTTTGTTTTAAATTTAGGCCGGGGAGGGGGGTTGAGAACAATACAAAACAAGGACAAAACTATATTTGTCCTGGTTTAGTTTTCAAGATGAAATCAAGCAAAATAAGAAATGTTATTTAGATTTTCTGTTTTATTTCAAATCAAAGCACATCCCTACTCCATGTCAACCAACAATTTTGAATGAAAGCAACCCTCAATCATTTGTCTGTATTTCGTTATTTTCCATTTTCTTCTCATCCTGTTTAATGCAAATACTTGTCCATGAAGACAGTCAGACACTGGCAATTTATTCAAGTTTTTCACTTTCAAACCTGAAACAAGTGGATTTCCAATAAATTGATTCCACTGAAATTGCCCTGCAGGCATTAGCTTGGTCTGCTATCCTTCCTCTCCCAACCCCTTTGCAGCGTTTGAAGCAGTACAATACAATTCTCTTCTCATGTCATTTGTAGTTTCAGTTCTCCACTTTTCTTCTCTCTGTCACGTCCGAGTGAATAATACAGAGCTGCCAAGTTACCCAGTTTGAGGAGTGAGATTTTAAGCCAGTCCTGAATTCCTGACATCTCATCCTGATGCATTATGGGATCTGCAGCACTAACCCCATGAGTAAAATCAGAGACTACAAATACCATACTGCAGTTTATGCAAATCTAAAATCAGAAATGGCAAAAAATCTTACACCCGCAACTGGGTAACTTGGCAACTTTGATAACATTGTGTTTCCTTTCTTCCAGCTATGTTTGGTAAACCCATTGCATGATATATTAAGACCTTATATGAATGTAATCAATTTCATTATTTCTTCTTATGGATCCTTGGATCGTTTATACGATGATGCTATACCAATGTGCTATTTGTTCCCTCATATTTCTAAATTAATTCTGGATGGTGTGATGAGCGATCATTCATAAGTACCTGGACTGTAGGGAAGGGATGTTTTCTCTATTTGTATTCTCCGCTTTTCTATGTGGCCTAATCATTGCACTGATAGCTCTTTGGCCAATGGACTTAGACTGTGAATGGCCTCAGAACTTATGTGCATGCTGAGTCTAACCATTGTGTGATAGCAGAGATTCCCCTCTGATGACCAGCACCGTGAACACTGCCTGTGTACCACGTCTAGTCTCATCTGACCTAAGGAGCAGAAAACAGGCCTGGGAACTGAATTTACTTCCTCCATGGAACTGTCACATAGCCATTGTGCAAGTACAGTAAAAAACATCTTAATATACCTCAAAATTACCCTTCTTCATTATTATAGCTCCTTATATCTTGAGTTGCCTGCCGCCTCTGCCAGGACTTTATAACTGGTCTTTACTGCTACTGCTCATGTTTTCACTAGCTATAAGCAAAACAATTAACGCCCAGTGGTAGCAGCTAACGCAAGAAAAATGCAGACATCGTGGTGCTTTTCCATGATGTCTGCAATTCAGGCAGTGGGGGTAGGCTTGGGGAAGGATCCGGGCAGAGAGTGGGAGTGCCAGCAAGACATGATTCCTATGCTACCATCACATGGAAATCACACAATTTTGCAGATTTCACAGATGCAGCTATCGTCATCTCAATGGATGGTGATAGCTGCAACCACAAAGCTTGCTCGCCGTGATCTCTGCGTTTTCTACTCAGGGGAAACACTGAATATACCCCCTGCAGCTAGCATGCGACTTTGGCAGCTAGTGCCAGCTTTTTGCAGCGATCGCCCAGTTTTAGCTGCAAAAGCCTAACACACTTTAGTAAGCACGCCCCCAAGACTCCAGCTGCTACATTGGTTGCTGATGAAACAAAGTATTTTTTTTAAACTTTTTACACCATTATTCCAGTTTGTATATTGGTGTGCCCCATTGCTGTTCCAGCTAGCATTTTAAAAAAGACTTTTCCTGCAGTGTTGCTGTGTTCAATCATTCAAGCCTTGCTGGTATTCCCTACAATGGGTCATCTGAAGTTTGCTTCACTTCCACCGTGTGTATTTAATGGCGCATGTTCACTGCTCTGACGCTTGGGGCCTCGATTTGAACTTGATTTGATGGAATTCAGAAAGACGCTTAAGACATTTTTGTTCTCACAGGAGTTTGATTCAGGCTGAGTGAGAATGACAGTGTCAGCTTTATGAGTTTTTGTTTAGTTTTGATTGTATTGTCTGTGTTCTGGTTGTAGTTTATTATTTCTTGTGTTGATTGTTAACCACCAAAAATGGGTAGATGTGTGGTGTATAAATATATTTAAATAAATAAATATTTGACAAGTAAGATCATTGGGCCCTGTAAACCACTGAGAGGGATATTTGGCGGCATTGACATGGTTAGTGCCGTTGAATATTCCCTTCTACCCCGCTATACACCCGATGCTATGCGGTGAGCATCGGGGTGTATCGTGCACATTCGGGGTAGAGCAGAGACAGACTGTTGCTAACCAGCAGCAGTAATATCGCACCAGCACCTGGTTAGCGACTCACCAGCTTTTGCTATGCCTAGTTTTACCTGCAGGAGCAAACTGGGTGGTGGTGCGATATCACTGCTGCCCAGTTAGGCTCTACGGTGGTTTCCTCTGTGTGGCACACCTGATATTCAACACTATTGTCGCAGCACTGAATATCCAGAGTTAGGGGTTGGCGGGCACGGAAATGCGTCATAGCGGCACATAACCTGCTCAACTGAATATCAAGATCATCCACTGTATCTCAGATGTGAACATATGGGCAAGTGGGAGACAGTTTTATAACAGGGTAGCCATTTGAAACATTCTAAAAGGCACCAATTTTAAGCCCATTTTGTAAAGATAACAACTCTGTGTCTTATGAAATAGGGTCCCAGAACCAGCCCCAGTAGTGTACAAATGCCCCCCCCCCCTCCACAAATTTACACCTGTTCCAAAAAGATAATGTGTGTCTTTGAGTCAGTGCTAACTCCTGGAGGGCCCAGCAGCTTTCTTGGCAGTGTGACCAGAAGTAGATTGTCAGGCCTTTCTTCTGAGGCAGTGGGAGGTTAAGTGACTTGCCCAAGGTCAAAAGGAGTACCAGTGGGAATCAAACCCTGGTCTTTTGGTTACCAAGACAGTAACTTCTACTAGGCAACTCCTTCACTCTGCCTCTACTCCTCCACTCCACCAGTTTCAAAAATGGGGTGAAGGTGTGAAGGCGTGCATATAGCCTTTGGGGGTAACTCCAGTGTTTCAACTGACTGATCTTTTCAATGCTTCTTTAGAGACGGGAGTGGCCCCAGAGGACTGGAGACAGGCACATGTGGTCTCTTTATACAAATGCAGAATTAAGGAGGAGAATGAGAATTACAGGCTAGTTAGTTTAACTTCGGTGGTGAGTACATTCGTGGAAATGCTGCTAAAACAGAGGATAATGAGATTTCTGGAGTCCAATGGATTGCAGGAGCCGAGGCAGCATGGATTCACCAGAGGCAGGTCTTGTCAGATAAATCTGATTGATTTCTTTGACTGGGTGACCAGAGAGTTGAACTGAGGGAGAGCCCTAAATGTGGTGCTTAGATTTCAGTAAAGCCTTTGACACTGTTCCAAACATAAAAAAAATTGAGCACCCTAGAGGTGGACCCTAAAGTGACTAACTGGGTTAAAAATTGGTTGAGTGGGAGGCAACAAAGTGTACAGGTAAACTGAGCTCACTCTAAGGAGAAGGATGATACCAGTGGTGTGCTGCAGGGATCTATCCTTGGTCCGATTCTTTTTAATGTCTTTAAGTGATATTGTGGAAGGGCTGTCGGGTAAGGTTTGCCTCTTTGCTGATGATACCAAAATCTGCAACACCCAGGAAGGAGTAGATAACATGAGGAAAGATCTAGCTAAGCTTGAAGAATGGTCAAGAATTTGGAAGTTGAGATTTAACGCTAAAATATACAGGGTCATGTGTTTGGGCTGCAAAAATCCAAGGGAACAGTACAGCGTAGGGGGCAAAGTAATTCTATCTCAAAAAGAAGAGTGGGACCTGGGCAAGATTGTTTCTGGTGATCTTAATGTGGCTAAGCAGATAGAAAAGGTGACAGCAAAAGCCAGAAGAATATTTGGGTGCATAGGGAGAGGAATGGTCAGCAGTAAAATGGAGGTGATAGTGCCTCTATATAAGTCTTTGGTGCTACCTCATTTGGAGTATAGTGTGCAATTCTGGAAACCGCACCTTCAAAAGGATATAAACAGGATGGAGTCTGTGTAGAAGGTGGCTACTAAAATAGTCAGTGATCTTTGTTATAAACCATATGTGAACAGACTTAAAGATCTTAATATGTATACATTAGAGGAAAAGTGGGATAGAGGAGATATGATAGAGACGGCATAGGATGAGGGTGAAAGGGGATAGACTAAGGAGTAATATGTGGAAATATTTCTTTATGAAAAGAGTGGTAGATGCATGGAACATTCTTCTATGTAGTTGAGACCACGACAGTATCTGAATTCAAGAAAACATGGGACAAACACAGAAGATCTCTAAAGGAAAAATAGGGACTATAGTAGTTGATATGGAAGGGCAGACAACTTTGAACTCTTCGTAATTGTTCTTAAGAAATCATCAACTTATCTGAGAGTGTCTTGTAGGCGATATTCTCACATTCGATGTGGCCGTGTTTCACATGTGAGCTACATCAAGAGTGTGTCCTTTAAGCGGAAATTGCTTTTAGAGTGAAGCTTCTTGTCACTGAATGAAATAAGTCAGTTATTGCAAAACAAGTGCTGCATAATCCATGAAAATAAAGCTTCCCCGGTGCCACCACAAGACACTCTCAGATAAGTTGATGATGTTTTTAAGAACAATTGCAAAGTAATAAAGTTGTACATTGATTTAAGGGGTTTTTCTGACGAGAAAAGAAGCCCTAAGCCTAATCAAGTTGGATTTCAGACAATTGGAGGGACATTTCTGAGGTCTTTTCCTCTTTTTTTTAATTGGAAGGAATATGCAATCTTATAGCTATTTTTGCATAAAAATGAAAGAAAGTTTGAAAAACTGAACACTGTTTTTTTGATGATTTGCTTGAGTGTGTAGTTAAAACTATCATTGGGATTTGCCTATATTGTGGTGGTATGTGCAAAACGAACCCATTTGGATAAACTGCCCCAGGAAAAGATCTTTGTTAAATGAATCCCTTAAAGTGCAAAGAGTAAGTATATTAAAAGTTCCATGTTGGGTCATACCATTGGCCCATTGAATCCAACATCCTGTTTCTGACAGAGGCTGGTCTGGTGTACATGAAAAAAACAACAACAGTAGATCCCAAGGGGATAATCCAGTCCTAGAAGTTAAAGTTGATGAATCCCAATTCTACCTAGTTAATAATCATTAATAAAACATTTTGTAAATTATCCTAAATATATAACATATAATTTATAACACTCACGTGAGAAAAATATGATATATTATATTAGAACATTAATGTTCTTTTATTGTGTAGTTTGTCCTGTGATTTTTTTCAGGTTCATAAGTGAGACCTGTGTGGAACAGTTTTTGAAAAACTGATTATATATTAAAGAGCCTGGAAGGGATATCTCTGACAGCTATCTTTAGTCCATATGTATCCTCACTTTTTATTAAAAATTTTCAACTATGTATCAGTATAGAGAATTAAATATTAATATTTACTTATTAGAAATGATATTGTTTGGTGCTACATTAGAGACTTGTGTGCATTTTGGCTTCATTTTTCATATCTTACTCTAGCATGCCCACCTTTTGAAAGCAAAAAAATTGTTCCAAGCAGAGCAATGTTGTTGTTTACTATCCAATGAAGTTATCACAGAATTAATGTTGAAAGAGCTGTGCCTTTATTAGCTTTCAGGGGTATGCCTAACTGATCATTCATATAATTAATGGTATCTTTTACCCTGACAAATTACATTAGCTAGTTACCGTAAAATTGGCAGTTTATAGATCACAGCACCACAGTGCAAGTCATAAATTTAAAATATCACTAAAGGGATTCTCAGAATTAACAATTAAATATAACATGAAAATGCACAGAAGTAATCTATATGCAATGTGAATTTGTAATGTGCTATCACTAGAACAACCTGCCATTCTGTCCCATTGGGGTCAACAATATTAAAACACCATCTGTGCTATACCCACAGTATAGATATAATTATTAAAACAGTACTACTGTAAATCTTTTAAAAACTAATAATAGTTTAGTCAACAGACACAGTGCTGTTAATGCATTATTTTATTCTCTTTCCTTTTCTTGGGTTAAATGAAATAGATATTTAGGAAGCAATTTCATAACTGGTGCCATAAAGTAATTGTCATTTTCATATCATGTGTAATCCAAAAATGATATGATAAACCCCACAAATTTGGAGGTTTTCTCAGTGTTGTCATGGCTCAGCTTTGGGTTTGAAGGTACTGGTCTTCTACATAGAAGGGGCTATTATGTCTCCTGGGAGTTGGTTCTAGCCAGCCTGTTCTCAGCTGTGTCTTGAATTTCTGTTTCATGATGGACCCAAGTGTATTGTCTGGTCTTGAGCTCTGTAGAAAACCGTTCCTGGATTTTTTTTCCTTGAGATTCTAGTGACTCCTGCTCTAGAGACTTACTCTAAAACATTTCTGGAGCCATGTTCTTGTGCCAGAAATTTTATGAAACCTTATCTAAGTTTCTCAAACATGGTTTCACAGAATTTCTGAATAGAATCACTAATTGGACAATCAGGATATGGAATAGGTTTGGTAATTGTCTTTGATAGTATAATAGTAACATGAAATTTCACACAAGAGTCAAGATTGTAAGGCCAAGAATTCAACAAGGAGTGGAGTGGAGAAGTAGCCTAATGGTTAGAGCACTGGCCTGGGGACCAGGGTTCAATTCCCAGTAGCACTTCTTGTGGCCTTGGGCAAGTCACTTAACCCTCCATTGCTTCAGAAAAATCCAAGTTATCAATGTCCCTATTTAACGTACATTACCAAGTTTAAGTTACAATGTAAACCGCTTTGACTGAAATCATAAAGCAGTATAAAAAACCTGTTAAATAAAATAAAATAATATGGGTTTCAGGATATTTTTCCTAAAACTTACAAGGCTAGCAACATGACAGAAGAAACGTCTTTGAAGTTTAAGGTGCTCTTTTACTAAAGGGTGCTAAGCAGTTAGTATGGGCTACAGCACACACTAACTGTGCAGTGTGACTGGTGGTAACTGTTAGCGTGGGGCCAGAACACTTAATGTGATCCAATTAGTGATTTTATTCAGAAATTTTTGACATGGTTTCATAACATTTCTGGCACAAGAACATGGCACCAGAAATGTCTGTCTTCCATGTTCTTGTGCCATAGGTGGAAATAGGTGCACCCATGCTAATTTTAAGCCACATTAGGACAGGGTTCACCTTGTTAGCTGCCAAGAACTTGTCTTTCACATCCCTAACAGTTAATATGGGGGGTATTGTACCTAATGTGCTATAATTTTGAGTGCCATCAGCGCATTAGGTACAAATCCATAGCACCCTTTACTTAAAGGGCTCCTTGGGCTCAAGCAGGAATCAATAGAGTCAGAAGGCAAAAACCTTTAAGAGGGGTTTTCCATAGAGCTCAAGACCAGAAAAGGAAACATAGGCCAATCAGGAAACAAGAACTAATATTACCAGAAATACAAAACACAGAAGAGTAAGATGACTAGAACAAGCCTCCCCCCACCCCCGCCCACCACCTCAAGGAGACATACAGCTTCTTCTGGAAAATGACTGCTCTCATCCTCAAGGGGCACCTGTTCAAGACCAATCCATGATAACTGTTAACAAAGCTTTTAAAAAGAAAAACTAAATTTTCAGATTTGTATTTGCCTAAAAACCTCTAGCAACTTTTCAGCTTTTTTTTTTTTTTTGTATGGGCATCAACCACAGCAGCTTCCTAGTTAACAAAATTGCTCTGAAATGAAAATGTATAGAAACAAAATGAAAATATATAAAAACATAATTAAACAAAATGAAAAACCTGCAAATGGCCCAAGAATCTAAACAAATATATATTTTTTGCCTGTACATCAGGACTCACCACCTACCTAAAATACTACCATGAAGTGTTCCTGAAGGATTACACCTAGTTGGTTATCCCTGTAACTCTATTGTTAGCAATCTGTATGGGAATAAAAATTACATAATATACTGGAAAAAAGAACCAAATAAAAAAAATATGGGATTATTTAGAAATTGTTATATATTGTACCCAGTGTATAAGCACAATATTACATTTTTTCCACCACATGAACTGGAATTCATAATGAGGCCTATTTAGTTCAGGCCGTGCAGCCCCTGTACAGCCAGGCAGAATCGGGCTGTGCAAAGATAGACCTGATTCTGATCCTGCATCCCTGCAGGATCACAATCGGGTCTAGCGCCTGGATGTGCAGGCCGAGTCCTGATTCTGACTAGCCCCATGCCCAACCAGAACCTGACTAGCTCAATCAGGCTCCTGAATGGAGCCACAGAGCTATGGCATCCTGTCACCATGGCTCCGTTCAGGAGCCGCAAATGCCAGCCACTGCCAAAATCTTCCTTTACCCGCAACCGGACCCTCGATCTGGCACCCCTTCCTCTCCTGTCTCTGCTGGCTGCCACCAAAATTCCATGTCCAGGGGGACTTAACATAAGAACATAAGATATGCCATACTGGGTCAGACCAAGGTCCATCAAGCCCAGTATTCTGTTTCCAACAGTGGCCAATCTAGGTCATATGTACCGACTTACTCTCTGATGATTTGTTCTGCATATAAATTGAACAAGTATGGGGAAATTATGAAGCCTTGTCATACACCTTTGCCAATTTTAACCCAGTCTGTTTCTTCTTGTTCCATTTGAACTGTTGCTCCGGGTCTTCATATTTACTCAAAAGACTTCTTTTGCCGAGTTCTTATACCTGAAATTATGTGAAACCATGTCTCAGTATACTATCAGAGACATTTACCAAGTCCAATCCAGATCCTGGTTGTCCAATAAATGATCATCACTAATAAAAACAACCAGGATGTAGATTAGGCTGACACACAACAGACTGAGTTGTGTATATCACATTTCATTCTTGACCACCTCCTTTCATTCTTGTTTCATGCTTCATACATTCCATGTATCAATACTGTATGTAAGACATCTTTGTAGCCTCTGATTTTCATTTCATGCACAGCTACATAATCCATCAGTCATCGAACCTCATCATAAATGCTGGCAGGGGCGGCTCTATAATGAGGCGAAGTCAGGCAGCTGCCTCAGGTGGCAAAGTTTTGAGGGCGGCAAATGCCCCCAAAACAACTGCCTCATTTTGCCTTCAAGTTCAAAAAAACAAAACAAAACAAAAAAAGTGCACAAGTTGTTGCTGCCGCTGCCGAGTCCACTTCTCAGCAGCGGCAAACTCATCACCTAACTTCTTCTTCTTCTGCAGCCATGGCTTCCTGCCTCTTAGGGAACCGCTTCCTCTGGGGGTGGGACAATGCTGCACGGAGCCCTCTGAGAGACTGGAAGGCTCCGCACCGGCTTCACCAGCAGAGCCTCAGTTCCCTAAGAGGCAGAGAGTTGCGGCTGCAGAAGAAGGAGGCACAGAAACTATAATGGGGGCAGTAGCAGGCAGACATGGGGAGATGGGAGGAGGGGGCAGGGTACAAGAGAAAGGTGAGATCTGCAACAGGGCTGACGGGAGAGAGGGGGGCTGACATGAGTGGGGGGGGGGCTGACATGAGGGGTGAGGAAGGGGGCCGGAAGGGAAATGACAAGGGAAAGGTGGGATCTGAAACTGGGCTGACAGGGGGGTGGGGGGGGGGCTGGAATGGAACTGACATGAAGGGAAGGTGGGGTCTGCAATGGGGATGACATTGGGGGAAGAAGGAGGCTGGAAGGGAACTGACAAGGGATCCCTCTCATCCAGTAGGAACAAATGGAGTGCTACCGGCATTGAAGAAATCAGCCTGATCGCTGCAAGCGATCAGACTGATTTGTGCGGCAGTGGCACTCCGGTTGTTTTAATTTTAGATTTTGCTGCCTCTGCCCTGCTTCTACCTTCCTGTCACTTTTTTTTTTTTTGCTGCAAGCATTCTTGAGGAAAAAAACACAGCGGGAAGGCAGAGGCGCCAAAATCTAAAATTAAAACAGCCAGAGTGCCCCCGCCACCACCGGATGAGAGGTGCAGGTGGAGGGAGTGGGGACAGGAGGAGGACAAGGAAAGACAAAGGTGAGAGATGGGGGACAAAAGGGGAGACAGGGGACAAATACTGGACAAAGGGGGAGACAAGGGGACAAGGGGACAATTCGTGAAATTCAGGTGTAAATAGTTCCCCCAAGTTATCCAAGTTTGATTTCCTGTTTCCTGTAAGCACAGTTCACTATATGCAACGTGTATGTTTTATATTCCATGTAAACCGCACTGATGTTGAATAGCGCGGTATATAAGAAAATGTAAATAAATAAATAAATAAGTACTAGACAAAGGGGAGAGACAGGGGGACTGCGACTGGTAATAGGCTGATGGGGGGGCTAGCACTGGTAATGGGCTGAGGGGGGGGGACTAGCACTGAAAATGAGCTGATTAGGGAAGGCTAGGACTAGTAATGGGCTGATGGGGGGGGGTAGGACTGGTAATGGACTGATGGGGGGGCTGGCATTGGAAATGAGCTGGTTGGGGAGGTTAAGACTGGAAATGGACTGATTAGAGGAGGCTAGGACTGGTAATGGACTGATGGGGGATAGGACTAATAATGGGCTGATTAGGGGAGGCTAGCACTGGTAATGGGCTGAGGGGGGACTAGCACTGATAATGGGCTGACTAGGGGAGACTAGCACTGGTAATGGGGTTGAGTGGGTACTAACACTGTAAATGAGCTGATGGGGGGGGCTTCAACTGGGAATGGGCTGATGGTGGGGAAGGGAGCTGCTGGCCTTGGAAGAAAACTGGGGGCTACGGATTCAAATGGGCTGATGGGAGAATGGGACTGGAAGGGAGTGGATGCTGAGAGGGGCTGCCATGGTATTTGGACTAGAAGGAGCTGGACAGTGGGGAAGGAGGGGGACTGGAAGGGAATGGACACCAGTGACAGTCATGGGAATGCAAGTTGACATTGGAAGGTACCAGGAGGGAGGACTGGAAAGGGGTTGATACTGGGAAGGGTTATGGGGACTGGAAATAGGCTGATGGAAAGAAGTGAAGAAAACAAAAGAAGAGATAAGAAATGGCAGATGGACCACAGACCACAGAAAGAGAGCTAAGAGAAGACAGGAAAGCAGAAGCCTCAGATCGGGACCAGCATGATCACAGAATAAAATGGTCAGACAACAAAGGTAGAAAAAATAATTTTATTTCATTTTAATGATTGGACTTTGTGCTATCTTTATATTTTACACAGTATTGGGGAACTGCATCTCTTATTTATCTGATGTTGCCTGCATGTGGACTCTGGCTTCTTGGGGTTTCAGTTTAAATTTTGTCTACATATTTTTGTTTTTATTTTAGATTATGGTTACTTATTCTGTACTTGGTGAGGATCGATGTTGTGAGTGTGTGACTGAGGTCAGTTGTTCTGTTAACATGGAGTTTGTACATAAAGATCTATATTGTACTGTAATAATTTGACTTGTTCAGCTTTTCAGATAGGTGTATGGATGTTCCAGGGCCCACTGTAGTATTTAGAGTGATGCTTTTCTTGGATGGGCTCCTTATGTGAGTTTTGGAAGTTTGTGCTGAGATGGTATGGTAGGTTTGCTCTTTGTTGTAGGGTTTTGTATTAGTTCGCAATATGCCTGGTATTGGAGAATAGTGGTGGTTGTTGTTAGTGAGATGTCAGAATCAGATTTTTTTTTTTAAAATATTGAGTTCTTTGGGTGAATGTCCTGGTTTTGCTCTGCATCGACTGTGGATGTAAAATATATGTTGAAAAAGAAAAAGCAAGAACCATAACCACTGGCAGGTCAATAGTGGGCAGCTGAAATGCGCCCCCAAGCCTTTTTGCAGCACTTTAAGCAGTTCTGGTCCCTCCCTCCTCCAATGCGATTTCAGAGCAGGGAGGGACAGATCTGCTTAAAGTGCCGGCGCCTTTCAGATCGGGTGCATGCCCCCCTCCTCCTCCACATACCTCTGTCCTGCGCTGCCTGCTCTTTCCCTGCTACCAGTGCTGCTGTGAAAAAACAGAGGGCGGCAGCAGCAGGGAAAGAGCAGGCAGCACTGGACGGAGGTATGGGGGAGGAGAGGGGCGCAGAGCGCGATTGCAGCTTGGTATGGCCCTGTGTGCAAACATCTTGCATTCTCTCCATATAGTGTAATTGGCTTTTTGGTTTGGTTTGGTTCAGTCCCTGATTGGAGTTCTGAAAAAGCCCTGCCCCCCCCTCTAAGGGAGGGGGGGGGCGCTATCTCATTCTTCGCCTCAGGCAGCAGATTGCCTTGAGCCCCCCCCTGAATGCTGGCTTTACTCTAAAGAGTCTTCAGCTCTTCTCCAATACCCACTGAGTGCTTTTTGGCCTGAGGGGCTCATCTTCCAGCACTATATTGCAATTTGTTTTGTTGTGACTATCCACTGGGCTTTTGTGGCAAGATATGGAAATAGATTACCAAACCTTCCTTCTCTGCAGGTCATGCCAGTGTTATTACCATTGTCACAGAAATGTGATCCTCTGCCGCCAACACCGTCCCATTCTGCTGCTGTCCAGATGAGTGGTTTGTCTTCGGTGGTTTGTCTTGAGGAGGCCTTAGATGCACCTGCACTAATGGCAACATTGACAGCATGCAGTATGTCTACCTGCACTATGCTCACCGTGCCCACTGTCCATGCCCTCCCCCACCCATTCAACACCCTAACGTGTGTGGCAGTTGGTACATGAATCAGTGTTTCGTAACTGTCATGTCCCAGTGGTAACGGTTACCATCAGCCTGAACAGGTAGTTATTGGGGCATACTCTTGACCCTTCTACTGCCTTTGACACTGTTGCTCACCACCTTTTCCTCTATACCCTGTCGCGCTTGGATTTAGGGGCTCTGTTCTGTCCTGGTTCTCTTCTTATCTCTCCCATCACACTGATAGTGGATGTTCTGGTGGATCCTCCTCTTCTGCTATCAGTTGCTGCATCTCAGGGCTCTGTCTTGGGACTTCTCCTTTTCTCTCTCTACACTCAGTCCCTTGGTGTCCTTATTTCCTTGCATGGTTTTCAGTACCATCTTTATGCTAATGACTCTAGATTTATCTTTCTGTGCCTGAAATCTCTCCAGTAATCTAAGCCCGGATCTCTGATTGCTTATCAGACATTCCTGCCTGGACGTCTCACCACCATCTGAAATTGAACATGGCCAAAGCTGAATCCTTATCTTTCCCCCCTAAACCCACCTCTTTCTTTCCTTCCTTCTCTATTTCTGTGGATAACACTACACTCCTCCCTGTCTCCTTAGTTCACAATCTTGGGGTCATCTTTGACTCTATTCTCTCTTTCTCTGCACACATGCAACATATAGCTAAATCCTGTCACTTCTTTTTCTATAACATTGGCAAAATTTGTGCCTTCCTTTCTACACACACTGCTAAAACCCTCATCCACTCGTCACCTCCCATCTTGACTATTGTAACCTGCTCCACACTAGTCTCCTTCTAAATCATCTTTCCCCCTTCAATCTGTTCAAAACTCAGCTGCACAACTTATCTTCTGCCAATATCACTATGCTCATGTAACCCCTCTTGTCCAGTCACTTCACTGACTCCCTATCTGTTTCCACATCCAGTTCAAACTTTTCCTACTGACCTACAAGTGCATTCATTCTGTGGCTCCTCACTACCTTTCCTCTCTTATTTCACTCTACAATCCTCCTAGGGAACTCCGCTCCTCTGGCAGATCCCTTTTATCTGTGCCCTTCTGTGCCACAACCAACTCCAGACTTCATTCGTTCCATCTCACTGCTCCATATGCCTGGAATAAACTACGTGAATTGGTGTGTTGGGCTCCTTCTCCAACTCTACGAACCATCTACGAACATATTCCGATGCAAGTGCCGTGTATATTTACATCGCTTGCATGGAGATGTCTGCACTTGCCTGTGAGGGGGTGGCATGGGGATATGGACATCATATTCCAGAAAGCCCCGTGCATGTTTATGGCTTTTGCTGCAGATGGGCCCATTACTCCTGTCAGATACGTGGAACAAGGCCAGGGCTTTTCCAACTTTCTGCTGTCTTCTAGGATTTGTTCCTGCAAGGAAGAGTGTGTGTGTGTGTGTTCAATAAGGCTGGAGGGTTGTACAGGAGAAACTGGTGTTGGGATTCACAAAACGTGGAGGAAATGAATGCCTGGTTTGCACTGGCCATGCACATATAATGAAGATTGGATCAAAGGAAATTAAAGTTCAATTTAAAGCAAAAAAAAATCAAACAATATTGAGAAAAATCAGTGATTCAAACTTAACCTGACCTTGTCCTTGACCTTGACATCACCAAGCCACTAAGTTGTAGGATTGCTACGGCCTGTGGCCTTTTCGGTTCTATAACTATGGAATCAGATACTTAGTAGCTTAAAAGTTAAATGTTCTTTTTTACAAAGTTACATGTGATAAAGGGAAACAAAGTATCAAAATGACTGATCACTTGTAACTTTGTAAAAAAAAGAGCGCTTAGCTTTTAAGCCACTAAGGGCCCGATTCTGAGAAGGGTCTCAGCAGGACGTGCAGCCTCCCTCCCCTCCCCTCCTGCTCTCACCACACAGCTAAAGCCACAGGAGGGAAAGAGCCAGGAAGTGGCAGGGTCTGGGTGGAGTGGGTGCAGGCTGAGCCAGCAAGGTACAGGGCCGATTCATGCAGGGTCAGAGGGGATGTGCTGATTATTCCAAGTCTGTGTGCTGTAGAAACGTTTCGTTCCCATAGTACAAAATCGGTCCATCTTGCTCAGGGCCAGCTGGACGTACCCCTTTGAGAATCAGACTCTTGGTAGCCAATGCCATAGTCACAGAACCTGAAAGGCTACAGGCCACAGCAACCCTACAGCTTAGTAGCTTGGTGATGTCAAGGTCAGGTTAAGTTTGAATTGCTGATTTTTCTAAATATATTTTTATTTTTTGCTTTAAATTGAACTTTAGTTTTCTTTGGTCCAATCTTCATTATATGTGCTTCAGATTTTTGGTGCTGTTTTTTGAGTGTAGTGATACTTTTGCAATGGCCATGTTGCATGAGGCAGATAGAGACAGGAGGATGGCAGCGAGAAGGCTACCTAGTACCCTATCAGAGAGTACCTAGGCTGAGAAGCCTGTACAGGGACTTTACCGATGAACTCAGTGTCGCCAGATTCCTCTGTGCTACGGCAGCCACACATCAGCTGTGACAGGAGCTGGAGCTCCAAAGAGGACAGGCCCTGCCTGTGCATCTAAAGGTGACAACAGCAGTCGCCTTCTTAGCAACAGGTACCTTGCAATCTGTGCTGGCAGCCATTGCAGGTCTGAGCCCAGCGGCAGCATCCAAGTGCATCAAACAGTTTCTGAGTGCTTTATATTGCATTCCCTCACACAGTGCAGCTGCAGCAACAGACGCTGCTTCAATGCAGGGGTTTTCAACTCAGTCCTCAGGGAACCCTAGGCCAGTCAGGTTTTCAGTATTCCCACAATGAATATGCATGAGAAAGATTTGCATGTTCTGCCTTCATTGTATGCAAATCTATCTTATGCATATTCATTGTGGGAATCCTGAAGACTTGACTGGCCTAGGGTTCCCCGAGGACTGGGTTGAAAACCTATGCTTCAATGTCATGAGGTGGCTGCCTTCCCTTCTGTGCTGGGGTGGGTTGATTGTACACATGTGACCCTGAGGCCCCCTCAACAGAGGGAGGCCACGCCCACAGAATGTCACAGTCTCAAGCATTCCACACTCTCAATATGCAAGTAGTGTGCAATGCACTAGGAGAAATTACTGATGCTATTGTAAGATTCCCCTGATCGTACCACAATGAATATATCCTTTCCCAATCTGGGATCTACACAAGCTTTGACAGTAGTGACATCTCCAGTGGCTGGCTACTAGATAAGCTGACACAGAGATTCCCCCCTCCCATGCCCACACAGACCTGATCAGGGGAGCATTGCCACAAAACAGACTGTGAGAATGGAGTCAGGATTGCCCCACAGATAGTAGATATGTACAGACCAAAATAAGCCAAGGCAGAGAGCAGACATTATATGGGACAGGTGTAACCACATGTAGGGAGCTGCTGTGAGAAATATCATTACCCAGTTCCAGGGCACCTGCCTCCCCTTGCGCTTTGGGTCCTCACTGCCTTGTTATTGTGATATATGGCATTGCCCTTGTGGCAGATGGCATGCTTCCAGTAGACGCCCACTCATGTGCCCTCATTGCCAGGATCTCCTGTAACATTAGGTTTGGTTCCCACTCAGTGAAACTGCACATTCTTGTGGGAACCTTTGGAGCCATTTCCCAGTGAGAACAGAGGCTTAGGAGATGCATGTTCAAAGCGGAGAGGTGTGGTCATTGGAGATGTCCATGTGTATATCGCAGAGATGGGCCTGATCGGAGATGTGTAAGTTTTCATGTAGCAGCAGAGCACAGACAAACCAATAATACCAGGAGTCTGTTCAGAAGGTCCAAATCATTTATTTGTGCACAAGTCTCAAAGCAAAGACAATTTCAAAATGGCTGAGCGATGTTCTCTGGCAATACAACAACTTTTATAGATTTTTGCTCCATTCTAGGTATAGGAAAACATTTCATTGGTCCCGGTAACCTCCCGTACCTCCCGTACCTCTTCTATTGGTCCCGGTACTGATATGATTATCCAATTATGTTCTTTGAGTGGGCTCAGCACCTGCTCACCCCCCTTCTAGTCCCAATTACAATGGTCAGTTCACCAACTTGTTACTTTCCTACTTCCAAGGCCATTCAGCTAGTTAGTACGTGTAGGGAAGCAGGGCTCTGTAACCTTTCTGTCAGCAGTTTTAATTAAATCCCTTACAGCTGTGTTCTCTTATCAGTGAGCATTTAAACATATTTTCTGTATTTTTTCCAAGTTTCAGTTCTGCTTGTCTAAGCTAATCCAATACTTTACTGAGTTCTAATTCTACAATAGCAGCATGTTGGGGGATGTGTAATTCCTATGGGCCTCCTCACAAGCTTCATTTACAGGTCAAGCTAGTTAGGCCTACCTGCTTATGTCAGACACTGTGGATCACAGGCCTTCACCTGCCACATTCAGACTGTGGTGAGCACGTGGCCATCCCTGCAAATGGACAAATCTGTGTTGCCACTTGTACTTGCCCAGTATGTTGGACGAGATACGGCAAAAACATCTCTGTCCCGATCCCAGAAACACATGTACGTCTTTGCCCACGAATGTGAAATATGATTAAAAACATGCCTGTTCCTGATTTGCATGTGCCCGTGAGACATATGCAGCCTATGTGGAATCTGCCTCACAGTCAAAGGTTGCCATGGCAACAGCACACACTAGGTAATGAATGGTCCAACTAGATGATAAAAATGAAAATTTAAAAAACATATAAAACCAAAAATAAGATGAAAATAATAAAGGGGGATTCCAAAACCAAACCAAACAAAAACAAAACTAAAAATGAATGGCAAGGCACCTGGACAGCAGCAAGTGCACGGCCAACAGATCAAATGCAGGCACCATAATTTGTAAAGTAAGTGGTCAAACAGGCA
The DNA here is from genome assembly GCA_033557465.1 of Ichthyophis bannanicus. Lineage (NCBI taxonomy): Eukaryota > Metazoa > Chordata > Amphibia > Gymnophiona > Ichthyophiidae > Ichthyophis > Ichthyophis bannanicus. Next base: position 25,477,399 of record CM066050.1, on the reverse strand, counting down.
GTAATCAAAGGCTATGGAAGAGCTGAAATAAAACAAGCAGTTCACGGGAAGCGAAGGAAATACAATCATTCCAAATCAGCGGCTTGAAAACATAATTGGACATATAAATCAAAGCAGACTATATGTGAAAAGGGAGAATAAAAACCAAATAAGAACACATGTAAACCTAATTTAAAAAAATTAAACAAAGTTTTAAAAAATAAACTTGATTTAAAAAAGGGGGGAGCTGCATAGGAATTTTACAAGTTCAGCTTGTATGGATCCCCTGGTTATTTTTAAGGTATTTCTAAAAAAGAAAGGACGAGTTCAGTTGGGAATTTTCCACTGAAGCAGGACTTAGAATCCTAATGAAATGCTGTTATTGTGAAAACAAACATCAAAGATGGCCCATTAAATTAGACTGCAAAGGACAGGACTGAAAAAAATGTGATAGGGGGTAGGGGAAGCCATAAATCTATTAATGAGTAATGTTATTATTATTCATGTTTTGTTTACATAAAATAAATGGGGAAAACATTGCCTGAATAGAGCAAGCTGTCTGGCTGGTTCCTTTTCCACATAGCGCCCAAGAGGACTGATTCATTATAATGCAGTAATTGGGCAGCCAGCCAATTGGATTTGCAGGTTAACTGGCACAGCTTACCTGTAGCTTTCCTGTGTCTTGCATCTTGCAGAGTGAGATGGAGAGGGAACATTTGTTTCCCTAATGTTGGTTTGACATCTGAACATCAGAAGCCAGGGAAGTCTTATGAATATGAGGGCACATTGAAAGCTGAGAGAGCAACTGTTTATGCATACAAGGAATTATGCAGGTTCAGCCACTATGCCTGCTTAAGTTGACTTGCAGCTGCTAAAAGTATGTGTGTATTTTTTCAAAGTCCATTAAATTGATCATATTTAAGATAGCTCAAACCATGTACTTAACTGTTAAATATTCAGGAGTGCGCCTGATTTATCTCATAACCTTGCTTTACCTTAGACTACTAGGCGCTGCTGGATAAGAGCGCTTTTTCATTCAGCACGTACAAGTGTTTTGCTCATGAACTGGTCCTCTCGGACTGCAATGCTCACAACTATTAACTTTAGAAAAAGAAACTTTTATTTCAGATGTGTACGGCTGAGAAATGTTTGGTACAAGAGGTGATAGTGTTTGGATCACATGGCAATAGCGATCATAACATGATAAAATTTCATTTAATAAATGGAGCAAGAACATTTTCCTAGATAGACCATTAATTACTCAGATACAGGGATTAGGTGTTTCCTGTTATGTTTATGGGATGACATCTTACTGTTATAATCTACTGATGATTTGGTAATAGATTTGGCCTCTCTAAACAACTGTTTAATAACAATATCCTTCTAGTTATTTGAACACTTTCTTAAACTGAACCCTACTAAGTCAACTGTCATCTCGTTTACTGGTTCGGATTTTCAGCCTACACTTGCCCCTACGATAGATGGTCAGTCTTTAGTACTACATACCTCCCTCTGATATCTTCGAGTTGTGTTAGATTCAGCCCTTACTTTCTCCCCTCAACTGACCCAAGTAACTAAATCGACTTTTCCTGGACTTTTTGTAGCATTCGTTCATTTTTGGATCACCCGGCCCAGATAATCGTACTTTTACACACAGTGATACAGAGACCTGACTTTTGCAATATTGTTTATTTAGGCCTTCCACGAGTCCATCTCCATTGCCTCCAGACCATCCAAAATACGGCTCTTCGCATACTAGCTCATGCATGTAAATTCAATCATATTACACCCTCGACCAATTCTAGTCATAAATGATACTCAAGACCTGCAAACTTAAGTTAATCTCCCTGTTCAATGTGTTCTGTTACAATGTAAACTGCTTTGACTGTAGGATAAAGTGGCATAGAAAAACTGTTAAATAAATAAATATCATTCGTTACCTATAAATTCTCAGATCATCTTTAAGATTCTTACCCTGACACACAAAATTATTCATGACATAGATGGGGATTACTTGTCTACTATTATCTCCCTGTATGCACCAGATAGATTTCTTCGCTCACCCCATGATTTTCGTTTACACCTCCCCTCTTCACTGGGAATAACGTATGAATCTACAAGAAAATTTGCTTTTTCTGCTGCGGCTCCGGCACATTGGAATGGCTTGCCAGGCCACCTCCGCACAGAATTACATTTCAAGTGCTTCAAAAAATCTCTGAAAACCTTCCTTTTTAGGACTGCTTTTAACTTAACCTGAGTAGCTATTCTGGTATGATGACACCCTTTGGGCAAGGCAAGGCGAGCCCTATAGTCTAAGGGAATTGTGTGAATTTATCTTTGTCTTATTCCGTTTGCCTATCTTTTCTATGCTGTCCCTATCTCTCCTGTACTGTCCTGTCTACACTATGGCGTTCCTTTCACTTCTTTTCTTTTTTAATTATTGTACACCCCTTAGACTGCTATGCAATGTTGCGGTATATCAAATAAAATATAACCATAAAAAAATTTCCATGTCTGAAAAGGCCCATTCAGTTGTGAAAATCATATAAATAACCCCTGAGCTATTTTAGAAATATCCGATTATCCATTTGTCCAGTGTCATCATGTCACATGGGGTCATGCTAAAAGAGAGACACATGTGCACCTGTGTTTAGACCTGTGAAGCACATCTCCATTTGCTGTTGGAAACATGCATGACTATACCTGCTCCAGGACATGAATAGACTCTGAAAAGTGCTCATTTTGGCAAACCAACAACTGTATGGTGAAGAGGGAAATAGCCCCTCGTTCCCCTGATATTTTTCACTCCTTCCAAAAAACATGACGGTAAGTAAAAAGGCATTTCTCCTGGCTCCCACACTACTGCACATTTGCATTTGCAAAATGGCAGGCTGGGGTGTATATTGGCGAATATACACAGGTGCGTACTGAAATAAGGATGCAGGCCTGTCTATGTGGCTGGAATAGCAGATGTCCATATCCGGCAAGTGGAAGTTTCTGAAATCGAGCATAAACCTACATGAATCTAACCTATTACTCTTTGCATCCTCATTTACCCTTTTATGCGGTGGACACATGTATCTTTCAGGGTGGGGAAAAGCTGATTTCACACGGCCCTTACATGTGCCCACCTTCTCTGCTGCCTGGTTTGACTTGGGAATCCCAAATATCTCCAGAGACCACCCCTGCACTATCCAGTCATTGCAGAGGTGGTCTGTGGGTGGAGATAAGGCTGGCGTCAGCACTATCTGGATAGAGGGAATTTTCAGTCAGCACTTATCTAGATAACTTAGGACTTATCCAGATAACATAGGCCACATAAAAAGCAGGCCAGCTTGCTTGGAAATCCAGACCAGATGTGTTCCATGCTTTAAACAATGGTGGAAGAAAGGTCCAGCAACTGCCAGTATGGTAAAAAGATGAGATAAAGTGAGATAAACTGTTAAAGCCAAAATAAATCTTTCAAAAAAAGGAAAAAGGATCTGAATGTAGACAAGAAGAAACAGCGTAAGCACTGACAAGTTAGATGCAAAGCGTTGATAACGCAATTTGAATAGAAGCTTGGCGTGGAAGCAAAAACTCATATTAAAACCTTTTTTACATACATTTGAAACAAAAGGCCAGTGAGGGAGTCAGTTGGACCATTAGATCAGTGTTTCTCAACCCAGTCCTCTAGGACCCCTATTCCAGTCAGGTTTTGAAGGTATCCACAATGAATATGCATGAGATAGATCTGCATACAATGGAAGCAGTACATGCAGATCTAGCTCATGCATATTCATTGTGGATATCCTGAAAACCTGACTGGCCTGGGGGACCCAGAGGATGGTGTTGAGAAGCACTGCATTAGATGATAGAGGAGTAAAAGAGCCACTAAGGGAGGACAAGGCCATAGCAGAGAGATGAAATGATAGCCAAGACAACCCTCGCCATCCTTTGGCACAGGAGCTAACCGGGCAGCATGCAATATTGCTGCTGCCTGGTTACCTAATGTGGCTTCCGGTGTATGCAGCAATCTCTGGATATTCAATGTCGGGCTGCATATGACCCCAGCATTGAATGTCCGGGGTTTAAGGATGGCAGGCAGGGCTATGTGCCGTAGCGGCGCATAGCCTAATCAGAAGATTATCTGGCCCAACGTTCCTGCTAAGCAGCTTGGAGCTCCTTGAGGGTCCACCTCCAGCATTCCTGCTGAGGGGTGGGGGGAGTGGTGATGCCATATAAGCTCACTTAGAATCGCAGAGCTCAGGCAGCTCCCGAGGGAACGTAGATCCAAGCTGCTTAGTGGGAGTGTTGATTGTGAAATGCTTTTGGACATCATGAAATGCACAAGAAATCAGTGGTTTTGGGATACACCAGTGTTGCACTAAAACAAAAATTGGAATAAGTAATGATTTCACTTTTATTGGTCCATGACTGTTACTTATATTTAATGGATTGATACCCCTTTATAAAACTGATTTTAAAGTTAAGGTTGTTTAAGAACAGAGAGGTGATTGTGTTTTTTTTGTCTAGTTGTTTAATTTTTGATAGTCAGCACTGAGATACAGCACTGACTGGATAACTCGGGTAGGCCAGTTAGCAGTAATAACGTTAGGCAGATAACTCTGTCCAAATAAGTTTAGACTAGATAGTGAGCCTGAAAGCATTCTGGCTAAATATTTAGATTAATTTAAGCAGACAAAATTGTCCATTTAGCTTTATCTAGCAATCACCAACCAAATTTCAGGCTTCATGTTGATAAATTAGTGAAGGACAATTATCTTGCTAAAGATGTTCAAGGTCCTTCTTTTTTCTAACACACCTAAGTGGAGACATGAAGATGGCCAATATGGTAGCAATGCATCATCAACAAATTGCACAGACTTCTAAATTAGGCTGTTCTTAGTAACAAACACCATTGAATCAATGGCCTCCATTAACCTTTATCAACGCGTATCACTTAATGGAAGACTGCATTACTGTAAACAATGTTAAAAATACCCATAAAATCTAAAAAAAAAAAAAAAAAAAGGAAAAGGGGAACGAAACATGAAAAAAATATTGGATGCTACATAATTGGTTCTGTATCAAAAGCAAGACAATACATTAGGGCAGTTATAAGAATTAGATGGATTAGACAAAAAGATGAAACCTGGCAGTGTTCTAAGTGACAATGAATATTCAGGTGAATGTGGTGAGCAGAATGATTACTCAAACAACAGATGCCAAATGTACAGAATGTACCCCATTCTATTTATAAGCAACAGCATCATTGTCCCGCATAGTAGACTGCCACAACATATCTTTTAGCATTACTCAGGTGTACTGTCTTGAAATACCCATTAAGTAAACACAGACCGTCTGCCTCAACGTGGTCCCCATGGTCTGATGCTTTAAGATCTCAAAATTTTCTGCTGCATTTATAATAGTCAGTTTAGATTTGACAAGTGGCTTCGAGAATTAAATAAACGTACTCTCTCAAGGACAATGGTTCTTCTCTAGTTTGTCATATTATTGTGTTGTCTTGAAATTAGTCACTGAAACGCTGATAATGACTGGGAATGCTTCAGATACACAAACAGTACACACAAATCCAGTCCAGCAATGTACATGTAAAGTGAAATTATTATGACTTAAGGTTACTTATTCATGTGAAAGAAATTCTACACTTGATGCTTCATAAAAATAACCAGATGAATTAACTATTACTTACTATATGTATGCATAGAAGGATGAACTTTGGAAATGTTCTCTGATGTTGTGCCTGAGCAAAATGCTTTAGAAAATGTAACATAGGCCTATAGAGGGCAATGTTGCAGCTGCCTGGGCAGTTCTCAGGTGCAGGGGTAGACTTGCAAGCCATTGCTCAGAAAGAACTTCACAGAGTTTTTATTTGACAGCTTGATGCCAATAAATACCATGAGTATGAAAATACCTGCAAACCTTACACTTTCATTTTTATCATTACATTTATCTAAATTATATTTATCTAAACAAATTACAATAAAACGGCAATAAAATTTACGGTGGGCCTGATATTCAAAAAAAAGCTGAGCTCTGAAATTTAGGTAGCTAAGGCTCTCTTTTACTAAAGCTAAGGCTCTCTCTAAGGCTCTCTTTTACTAAAGCATGATAGGATTTTGCTCCTACTGCACGTTTAGTGCTAAAATTAATGTGCGGTAAGTACAAAGTCTCCACATTAAGTGTCGGGGATGTGGCTAGTATGTGCCCAATAGTTACCATGCAGGTAAGCCCCTTAATGCATGTTTCAACCCTTGATAATCACTATTAAGCTCATTCCATATTGGACGTACCCCCCCTCCCCCCCTCTATACATCTGTTTTGACCAGACGTACAGAGGGGGTCATGATTCTGATCCCACGGGGCACATCTAGCTCCATGGGATCATAATCGTGATCAGTCCTGTATGTGCAGGCCGGGACTGTGATTTTGCCCGGCCTGCACATACAGGAAAAGCCTAACTAACTCAGTCAGGGCTTTTAAATGGAGCCACAGTGCCATGGTTTCTTGAATTCAGAAACAGTCCTTACCTCTACTACCTTCCACGCATCTACCACTCTTTCCATAAAGAAATATCCCCTCTAATTACTCCCGAGTCTTTCCCCATTCATCTTATTACAGAAGCTGAATGTGAGAGTAGGACATCCAGGTTAGGTCATTCACATTTCTCAGTATTTTACAAAAGGCTGTACCAAATGTGGAACCTTTTGTAAAATACATATCACATGCTGGCACATACAGTGGGAGGAGTGATTTTGCAAAGGTCCATGTAGAAAAAGAGAAGCCACTTGACAACTTCCACACCTAAGCATCAGCACTAAAACGTGGAAGAGGCAATTTCACAACTTCCAAGCTATAGTGGCCCAGTTTTAAAAGAATGCATGTATAAGGGCTGCCAGTTAACAAGGAGAGCCACCAAAGGGGTAATTTTGAACTTTAAAGGCAATGATAATACAAGGAAGATTAAGAGAATTAACCCTCTTAAAGGCACATTGTAGATAGGATGTGGAGATCAGAGCTGAGAAGTCTAGGTCAGGATATACTCAGTTCCAACAGCATTTTAGGAACATCTCTGCTCAACATGAAACCGCTTCTAACATATACATACACATGCAGCTAGAGGTGCCATTTCATAAATATACACATGGGAAAAATTGACAGAGGAAGCCTGGCAATGTAGATGTGTAAGTGCCAGGATTTTACAACAAACGTGTAAATGCCGGCACTTAATGTGCATCTGGGCCATTTTACAGTACTAGACGTGCAGATGTTCTTAACTATCACAGAGGACTCTATACGTGCAGATGTTCTTAACTATTACAGAGGACTCTAGACGTGCAGATGTTCTTAACTATCACAGAGGACTCTAGACGTGCAGATGTTCTTAACTATTACAGAGGACTCTAGACGTGCAGATGTTCTTAACTATCACAGAGGACTCTAGACGTGCAGATGTTCTTAACTATCACAGAGGACTCTAGACGTGCAGATGTTCTTAACTATCACAGAGGACTCTAGACGTGCAGATGTTCTTAACTATTACAGAGGACTCTATACGTGCAGATGTTCTTAACTATTACAGAGGACTCTAGACGTGCAGATGTTCTTAACTATCACAGAGGACTCTATACGTGCAGATGTTCTTAACTATTACAGAGGACTCTATCTTGACCATTAGAGTTTGAAGGAGGAAATAAACATTGGTGAATTAAGGGGATTATCCCCTTTTCCTTCTCTAAAACGACTGCCAAAAGGAGCACTTTATAATTTTATAATTCCTATTCATGTTCAGGATGTCAACAATTTAGAGTTTCATGTGCCTTTCTAAAAGGAAATGATGAATAAAGATGCAGATTTTTGCTATGGTCTAACCCACCCCGACATGTTTCTTCGAAATTTTGATGTGATGGGGGCATCCATGTCTAAAATGGTCCTTTACCCTTTGATGCCATTTATACATATATATTTGAAAGATGAATAAGGTTTTTAAATAACCCCTTTAATCCCTCGTACAAAGCCCTGGCTGAAACAAACACTTTTATACATCAAACTTGCCATACATGATGGATAGGCGTGAGCAGGAAAAACATTTATTTTGTTTCGTTTCTTGGGACGTTCATTGGATTTTTCATTGTATATGAGTTTAATAAAAAAAATGTGTTGATTTCAGTAGAAATGTTGGCTGCAGCGCAGTCTATTTTCAATAGTGTTCCATGCTAAGCAATATGTATTTATTTATTTAATCAATTTCTGTACCGCAGCACTCCCAACAAGTTGGATCAGTGTGGTTTACAACATGATAGAAAACATAAAAAAGCAATAAAAAAGAAACAATACAATAACATTCAGGAAGCAAATAACCAAGCTTTCAATCGTTTCCTAAATAAAACTGTAGATGACACAGATTTCAAAGCCAAAGCAATTTAGGCAAAGTAGGCATAAAATATTTCTTACTAATCACCCCCCAACATGATGGAAACAACGTCTGTGCCTCCAGAAGCCATTTGGACCTAACTCCCATCAGAGGTAAAAAAATAAATTAAAAAAAAATCAGCAAAATGGACAGGGACGCTGTCATTAAAAAAATCTAAAAAATAACACATAAAACTTGAACAATATTCTCTCTGAGACTCAAAGCCAATGAAGCTGCATAAATAATGGGGAGACATACGTAAACTTGGGAACCCCAAATACCATCCCAGTGGCCATATTCTGACATACTTGCAACCTTTGAACCTGCTGTTGCGAACAATTCAGCGACACTAAATTACTACAATCCAGAAACTCCAACATCATACTCTGCGCTAACACCCAAAAATAATCTACTGCAACACACAGCTGAAGCCTTCTAAGGTGCCACAATTGAAAAAAAATGGGAAATAATCGAGCTAACATGCGTGTACCCTATGTTAACTCCCCATTCAACAAAATCCCCAACGCCCTCAACAAGGGTTCCCTAACAAGCAATAGAGTGCACTAATGAGCAACAGAGCATAATAATGAGCAATAGAGTGCATTAATGAGGAATAGAGCACATTAATGAGCAGGAGTGCACTAATGAGGAATAGAATTCACTAATGAGCAATAGAGAACACTAAAGAGCAAAACAGTGTATACATAAATAAATGAGGAATCGTGCACACTAATGAGCAATACAGAACACTAATGTGCAATAGAGTGAACTCATGAGCAATACAATTGTGATCAACATTATCGGCACCATTGCATTTTAGGTATGTTGTGTACAATATCTTGAGAAATAATTGGAAATATTCCAGCTATATGTCATCATAATATTTTAATAGTATGTTCAAAGATATACAAAAAAACAAAGATGTCTGTGCAACAGACATAGCAATTTCTGAGAAAAAGACAAAATATGACCTGGACAGGATTAATGGCACCCTTCACAAATATTTAGTTGCAAAACCCATAAGAACATAAGATATGTCATACTGGGTCAGACCAAGGTCCATCAAAGCCCAGTATCCTGTTTCCAACAGTGGCCAATCTAGTTCACAAGTACCTAGCAGGTTCCCCAGAAGACGTAGGTTCCGCAATGCTTGTATTGGGGCAAGCAGTGGATATCCTGGGTCCCCTTTAATAATGGTTTATGGGCCTTTCATCCAGGAACTTCTCCAAACCTTTTATAAAACCCGGCTACACTAGCAGCTTTTACTACATCCTCTAGTAATGAATTCCAGAGTTTAATTACACGTTGAGTGAAAAAATATTTTCTCTTATTAGTCTTAAATAGGTTACCCTGTAGCTTCATTGCATGTCCCCTAGTATTTCTATGTTTTGATGACATAAACAATCTATCTACATTTACCTGTTCCACTCCATTCATTAATTTATAAACCTCTATCATATCTCCCCTCAGCCATCTCATTTCCAGATTGAAGAGCCTTAATCTTTTTAGCCTCTCTTCATAGGGGTATCTTTCGATCCCCTTTATCATTTTGGTGGCTCTTCTCTGTACCTTTTCTAATAATGCTATATCCCTTTTAAGATTCGGCAAACAGAATTGCACACAATATTCAAGGTGCAGTCACACCATGGAACAATACAGAGGCATTATAATATCCTTTGTTTTATTTTCCAGTCCTTTTCATATGATACCTAGCATTCTATTTGCTCTCTTGGCTGCCGCTGCACACTGGGCAGAGGGTTTCATCATGTTATCCATGATGACGCCTAAATCTTTTTCCTGGGCGGTGGTTCCTAATGTGGAACCTTGCATCATGTAACCATAGTTTGGGTTTTTCTTTCCTAAGTGCATAACGACAATAACCTCAAGGTAAACTTCGATAAGACTGAAGCAATGTTCGTTTCCAGGAGCATCACATTCAACCCACCCCAAGAACTCAACATACTACATAGGACTATTACAACAAAGGACAAAGTAAAATATCTCTGGGTCACCATAGACAAAAACCTAAATCTCCAATCACACATAACCAAAACAGCAGCAAAAGCATACCACCGATTAAAAGTCATCAGAAGACTCAAGCCAATCCTCAACCAAGAGCATTTCCGCACCATTTGCCAGGCTGTCGTCACCCCCATACTGGACTACAGTAACTCATTATATCAAGGACTGCCCAGTCTATCCACCCACTGCAACTAGTGCAAAACACTGCAGCACGCATAATCACAGGCACGACTAAATACAAGCACATAACGCCAGTACTCTGTCAGCTACACTGGCTTCCAATAAGAGCAAGGGCAAAATTCAAGACAACACTAATCATCTTCAAAGCCTTACACCACTGCTTCGCAGAAGCACTTCAGACATCCATAACCAGAAACACAAACAGTAGACCCAGATGAACCCAGGGTAGCAATAGACTACGCCTCCCAGCTGAATACCACAAAATGAAACAAGCAACGTCCAGAAGAGCAATATCACTCTTGGCACCGGAACTATGGAACTCTCTCTCCAAGAAACTAAGAGCACAAAAAGACCTCAAGGACTTCCGTAAATCAGTCAAGACACACCTGTTCATTGAATCATTTGAACAAATACCATAAACCCTCTACACACAGCCTTGCCACATGGACACAGAAAGCCAAAGACACAGTCCTGGGACCCACCCCCCAGGAATATATGTATGTCTCAGAACCCCTATGTTAATTGTAGACCCAGTTATGTCCCTAACCACCTTGATTGAAGGATAAGGCAGTATACAAAACTGGCTAAAAAAATAAATAAAAATAAATAACTTTGCATTTGTCCATATTAAATTTCATTTGGCAGTGATGACAGCCTCTAAACATAGCCATCTATAAGTTTCATACATCTGTCTGCTGGTAATTTCTCCCACTCTTCAACTGTGATTTGTTCCAGCTCATGAATGTTTCTGGGATTCCTTTTACCAATGGCAGATTTCAGCTCTTTCCAAAGGTTCTCGATTGGAGTGAGATCAGGACTCATTGCTGGCCAGTTTAAAACCATCCATTTGTTCCTTTCTAATTATTCTTTTGTACTTTTGAATGTATGTTTTGGGTCATTGTCCTTCTGCAGGACCCATGACCTTTGACCCAGACCTAGGTTTCTGACACTAAGTAGCACATTTCACTCCTAAATAGCTTGGTAATCCTCTGACTTCATGATTCCTTTAATACATTTCAGGCTTCCAGTTCCTGAGGCAGCAAAATGGCCCCACAACATTATGGCACCTCCACCATATTTAATTGTAGGAAGGGTGTTTTTTTTTTCCTTATAAACTTCATTTCTTTGCCTAGTCTGCATTGCCAAGGAGCTCGAGTTTGATTTCATCAGTCCACAGAACATTTTCCCAGAAGGATTGTGGTTTCTCAAGGTGGGTTTGGGCTTTTTTAAGTCTGTCTTTGAGCAGTGGGGTTCTTCTTTCGCCTTCGCCCATGAAGTCTTTCTTTGTATAGTGTATGACATATGGTGCAAGTTAAAACCACCACTCTAGATTGCTCCAGGTCAGTCTTAAGCTCTTTGAATGTTGTAAGTGGTGTTTTTCGAGCAGTTCACATTAACCTTTAAAGACTTCTTGGATTAATTTTCCTCTTCCCATCACATCTTGGGAGATTCTTAATAGATCCATGAGCAGAAAACTTATTAATAACATTGCAAACTGCGGACACAGGAATCTCAAGGTCTTTGGAAATGGCCTTGTACCCCTTTGAAGTTTGATGTTTGGTGATCATAGCTTTTCTGATGGTCTCAGGCAACTCTTTTCTTCACCATTGTGAAAATGGAACAGGCATTGAACATGGCCATTTTAAACATTAGAGTCATCATTCATTAGTTGATTCAAGTCATGTGAATACTGACAATTGATCACAGCTGCTGCTAATTTCATTGCAAAGGGAAAGTGGTTCTTCTGTTCAAACTGATTAGAATCGTTTATAAGGGTGCCAATAATCATGTCCTGACATTGTTTATTTTTATTTATTTATTTATTTATTTAACTGCATTTATATCCCGCTTTTCACCGGGTCAAAGCGGTGGAACACGTAACATAGGACGGGGTAATTTTTTGGGTGGGGCCATCACCAAGGTCAACAATTAATGATTTGGGTAGACATAGACATAATTTACTCCTGTTGAAGTTAGGTATTAGGTCATGGTGGTAGAAAGATGTTCACGGAATAGGACTGTCTTCAGCTGTTTCCTAAATGATGTGATGTCAGCGTTGTTCTTGATGTGATTTGGTAGAGAGTTCCAGAGGGATTGTTCCAGTTTTTATATTATTTCCACTTTTAATTGGTCTTGTTTTACTTAATTTTTTTATGTATCAAATATGTGTGCATATGTAGTCCAAAGTCATTTCACTGGCCACCTTCTTTTATGACATACTGGACATTAAGGGATTGAACTGTAAGAGTGCCAATAATGTTGACTACAACTGTGGAGCACACTAATGAGCAATGCTATGTTGTTGGTAAGTGCTGTCGAGTCAATGTCGACTCATGGCGACCCTCTGGATAGTTGACCTAAACTGCGTTCAGTCTTCAGTCAGGCAGCTCATTGTTGATTAAGTGGCACCATAGCTGCTGTTGTTGTATTGATCCATCTCATTGCTGGTCTTCCTCTTTTACATTGACCTTCAACCTTGCCAATGAGCAACAGAGCACACTAATGAGCTATAGAGCACATTAATGCTCAATACAGTGCACTAATGAGCAATAGAGCATATTAATGAGCAATACAGCACACTAATGGGCAATAGAGTACATTAGTGAGCAATAGAGTGCACAAATGGGCAATAGAGCATCCTAATGAGCAATACAGTGCGCTAATGAGGATTAGAGCACACTGAGGAAAAGAGCATACTAATGATCAATATAGTGCAGTAATGAGGAACAGAGTACACTAATGAATAATAGAGCATGCTAATGAGCAATAGAGTGCATTAATAACAAATAGAACACACTAAGGAGCAATAGAGCATCCTAATGAGCAATACAGTGCACAAAGGAGCAATAGGGCACCCTGTTTAACTAATAGTGCACATTATTGTGCAAATGTTTGCACTACTAAAACAGGAAAAAAACAAAATCTTGTTTATTTGTCTTGTTGTTTTGTGTTAAAAATGACAGGAAATGTCTCTAGTTTGGGCTGCAGAAATCCAAGGGAGCGGTACAATATAAGGGGTGAAGTACTTCTGTCCATGAAAGAAGAGCAGGACATGGGCCTGATTGTTTCTGATGATTAAATAGGCTAAACAGGTAAAAAAAAGTGGATGCTTGGGTGCATACGGAGAGGAATGGCCAGCAGAAAAAAGGAGGTGATAATGGCACTGTGTAAGTCTTTGGTGAGACCTCATTTGGAGTACTGGGTACAATTCTGAAGACCACGTCTTCAAAAGGATATAAACAGGATGGAGTCAGTGCAGAGGGTGGCTACAAAAATGATCGGTGGTCTTCGTTATAAATAATATGGGGACTGACTTAAAGATATGTATACATTGGAAGAAAAGTGGGATAGAGGAGATGTGATAGAGATGTTTAAATATCTGTGGCATAAATGCACAAGAGGAGAGCCTCTTTTGATTGAAAGCAAGCTCTGGAATGAGGGGACATAGGATGGGGGTAAAAGAGGATAGAATCAGGAGTGATATTTCTTTAGATGCATGGAATAGTCTCCCAGTGGAGGCCATAGAGATGGGGACAGTATGAGCCCGATCCCAGAAGGGGCACGTCCAGGCCATCTGGATACCCCCTGAATAGGATGGGCCCATTAGGACCCAATTCTGCACCACAGGAGCCAGACATTCCTGCAGGTGCAGGATTGGGCCCTGAGATGGCCTGGCGTGCCCCTCAGCAGCCACGGGAGAAATCCAGGTGGCAGGACGGCCAGGCCCCTCTACTCCCGTAGGCCAGACACCCCACTGACCAGGTTTCCTGCCACCCAACCCTCACTGGGGTCCATCAGGCCCAGAATCAAGGACAGGGACTCACCCTCAACTGCACCATTGCTCCTGGGGGGCTGCTAGGCAGAGGGAAGGGGTGTTCCACGCTGCTTCCACTTTCAGGGTGGAATAAGTTGGGTGTCCTCCCGGTGCTCCACAGACATACAGGGCCATGACCTGAGGCGGCCCTGTACATTCTGGTGCCTGGCCCACCCATGCTCCTCTCCCATGCCACCCCACAGCAGCTCTGTGCAGGCAGAATCAGGGCAAGACGGCAGCCCCACAGGTCACTTTACTGTATCGGGCCCTAGGTGAATTCAAGAACTCATGGGACAAACACTGACGATCTCTAAAGGGAAAAAAGGGACTAGAGTAGTTAATATGGAAGGGCAGACTATGTTTCTATTTTTCATTGATATTTTCCGTATTGTTTCCAATGATTATACTAAATACTAATAGTTAAATTAATTTTAGCAGCAGTCAATACTTTTAGAGATCCCTAATGCCCCTGAAGGGTTCTCTGGTGTTGCACCAAATGCACCCATAATGCAGCAATCCATGGTGCATTAAAGCAACACCACAGCTTTAAGAGCCGAGAACATGGAAAGCAAGTTCCTGACAGCTACTGCAGTGTGTGTGGTTGTGCCATGGTACTTACAAGAGCGTGGGTGTACTCAATGCCAGCTATGCAGATGTGGTAAGTGCATCTACGCTACTAGGCTGTAATATAGGTGCATTACCTGCACGGGGCTCACCCTGCCCACTCTCTGCCCCTAACCCTCCCACTTGCAACCCTAACATGCCATGGACAGTTAGCACGAAAATCTAGCGGCCCTGTCATGGCCTCACGCTATCTGTCAATGTAAGTCCAATGTGCACCTTTAGCGAATGCCAAAACTGCACCAATAGCTAGTGCCATTTAGTAAAAGACTCCTTAAATGTACTTCCCATATGATAAGCCACACATTTGTACATAAATCTAGGCATGGTATCTTCCAGCTGTTTGTTTGGACACACTCCATCAAACTGTTGATCTTGCGTTGATCTCTTCAGGTTGGATAAGGTGCCCCTCATTCCCTTTGTAGAGAATTCTCAAGTCTTTACTCCATCTTGTATATCATTTTAGGTGTCAGTTGCCCCCTCCATTCCTACTTCTGGCTTCTATGATCAGCTGAAGTCATCAAAAGCATCTGTATTGCTCACTCATGATCTAGCTCTATGACATGATCAATAGCAATCTGTTTCTGAGATTAGCTTCTCAAACCTGACCTGGAAACCCCACACCCAGTCAGGGTTTCAGGGTATATGTAATGAATATGAAACATGAAAGGCCATATATAAGAGAAAGACTGTCAGTAAACCTTACACCTGAACATGGGCCCACTTGAGGCTTACTTTCTTATTCACCAACTTCTTTCTGCATATAGAAGGCAATTGTAAATGGAGCCATGTAAAGTTACATGCCATCTACATGACCTAAACATGATATCTTAATGGGGATTTGCATGTGTAAATGGACATTTATGCATGAACTTTAGCTGGTCATGATTTTATAAGTATGTGTGTCAGCCCCATGGAACGTAATTTCACTGTGGGCAGAATTTGGGCAGAATTTGGGCAGAACATGAGTGAAGCACACAATTTGGCATATAGGGGGCATATTCAATAGAGCACTGTTAAAGCAGTTGCTATCGCTGTTATAAATTATGCCCGGATATTCAATGCTGGGGCCATATCCGGTCATCGGCACTGAATATCCAATTTCCCGGGTTTAGCTTACCAGTCAGAGGTAATATTCATCTGCTGGTCATATAGCTAAACTGACTAAAATAAGGCAAGACTTTCTTCTGCCTAACTTTAGCCACTTTAAGTTAATAAGCCAGTGCCTGAATATTGCCACTGACTGGTTAACTCTTGTGCTGCCCACCCCCCTCCCGCAGAGCACCACAACATTGACCGGCATACAAACTGGTTATCAGGGGATATTCAGTGGCACTAAATGGTTAAATTGCTTTGAATATGACCTTCTTAATTATAAAATACTATCATCTACACACTTTCTTTACAAATCTTGGTGTGGACATTTACACCAGACCTAAGGCTGGTGTAAGTGATCATATCTTAAGTTAATGCATGCTATCACCCATTTCTGCCTCTATTTAAGAGGCATAACTTATACTGTTGTCCGTGTGTGCACTATAAAGGACTCTGATTAGAAGCCAAGGTAAAGCAACCACTACTAGATTCCTGGGCAGGAAGTCTGTACTACAGGAAAGTCAAACAAGAAGAATAGGAGCTTTATTGTCTGTTGGAAATGATATAATTGAGCAAGAGGACTGTGCATTGGCTGGGAAAATTACTAATTAAGAAATATCCTCCTGCCAGATTAAAGTCAAGATGTTGAAACCTATACTATAGTGAACTGAAGCACAGACTGTAGTCTGTACTATGATGATCAGACAAGCTGAGAGAAGGAACTTTCCCGACTATTGGAAATGCACTTTGAATTAAGTTGTGCAAGAAAGTTATGTGCTAGCTGTGAAAGTTACTGATTAGAAGCTCATGGTGAAGCACCCAGCTATATCTGTAGGTAAAGCATATAGATAGTGCACCAGTGCCCTTCTTTATCTATGGAAAAGGGAAAGCACTGCTGATTTCTTGACCCAGCGAGCTGATCTAGAGGGACAGACCTACTACGACTTTTCATTTGTATAGTGCTACACAGCACTATGACAGATACATTGAACATTACTAAGACCCCCAACTGCATATGACATATCAGTTGAAAGAAAATAAATAAATGTATGAGTAAGAAAATGCCCTGGTGTGTACGATGTTATATTTCCCTAAAATTTTCCAGACACAACCTACATAAACCTTTTAGAAGAGGAGGAACTAAATGAACAAAATATGCACATTGGTGGCATCACTAGCTAACATGGAAGCACTATAATTAATTTAAAGGAGGCATTATAAATGTAGCATGCTCTTAGTTACTTTCTTCTGATTCCTTTTATGTCCAAATTTTCTTAAGGGGGTGCATGTACATAAGAACTGCCATACTAGGTCAGACCAAAAGTCTATCAACCTCAGTATTTCCAGCAGTGGCCAATCCAGGTCACAAGTACCTGGCATATCCTAAAAATAGCCAGTTCCATGCTAGTTTTCCCCAGGGATAAGCAGTAGCTTTCTCCTGGACTAACTTAATAATGATTATGTACTTTTCCTTCAGGAATTTGTCCATACTTTTTTTTAAACACTGCTACACTATCTGTGATGGACCTAGATAAGATTCTCAAGTACAGAGATGTATCTCTCCATACAAAGATTTCACTTGTCCAAAGCCATGGTATTTTCCATAACGTCATATGGATGCGAAAGTTGGACAGTGAAAAAGATAGATAGGAAGAAAATTAATGCCATCAAATTATGGTGCTAGTGAAGAACACGTTGTGTACCATAGACTATGCAAAGAACAAATCAGTCAGTACTAGAGGAGATCAAACCTAAGCTTTCTTTAGAAGGTCAAATGACAAGACTTTGACTTTCATACTTTGGACACATCATGCAAAGAGAGAGATCATTAGAAAAAGACATCATGCTTGGCAAGGTTGAAGGTCAACGCAAAAGAGAAAGGCCAGCAAAGAGATGGATCGATAAAATAACAACAGCTATGGATGCAACTCTACCACAATTAGCTACTTGACTGAGAATCGGACACAGTTTAAGACAACTATCCACTGGGTCACCATGAGGCAGACATGACTCAATGGCACTTAACAACAATACACTGTCTGCTTTTACCACATCCTCTAGCAATGAATTCCAAAGACTGATAATACATTGAGAGAAAAAATATTTTCCCCCGTTTTCAATATCTACAATGTAGCTTCCTGGCCTGTCCCCTAGTCCTTGTGTTTTTTGAAAGAGTTGCCAGCCTATTTGCATCCAGATGGGCCCAGATGATGTAAAGTGCACAGTCAATTCAGAGCTAAAGCCTTCCCTCAGTGCTGAAAACCAGTTTAAAATTAATTAGGCCAGAGTCTGTAATGACATTTAGAACTTAAAATTGCATATTCCAACGAGATTAAATAACAACAAAATGATACTTGAATTAACCTACAGTTCCCATTTCATTCTATTAAGGTAGTAAAACGTACACAAGGATAAAGGCTTTAGATTCCTTTCAGGCATTATTTCTGACACCAGTTTCCTAGCAACCAATGCTGAAGCAAGTTTAGGCTCATCATACTTTGAGTGGCAAACTGCAGATCTTCAGAATACCTCACTCATACTGAGAAACGTCTATTCAATTTTTTTTTAAACAAAATTAGTCAGGGCTCCTCATCAATAAGAAATGTATTTGGTGGCCCCCTTTGGGTTTTCCTTTAGATTGAAGAGCTGAACATCACAGGAATGCTATCTTTCTGTTGTCTTTATAAATCATTTAGAAATGCCAAATATGTATGGCTGTGACCTGTTTCTGTGACATGGTTTAGAGAATGTTCCCAGTCAATGTATGATTTGTGGTAGGGTTAAAAGAAGTCATATGGCATCAGTATGGCTTTATTTTTCCAATTCAAACATTGCTTGCAACTGTTGAGTGTAGAAATGCAGACAACGGGTCACTGTCTAGGGTACCCTCGCTTCGTCTAGGGTAGCCAAACAACTCATTGGCTTTGAAGCTTATCACATTTGCAAGTTAGCCACGAATCCTACAAGGCTCGTAAAGGGAAAGTTGGTACTATGCAAAATATCTCTGTGATAATTCAACACATTTTGTGAGATGAATTAATAAATAGCATTTGCAAATAAATTCATGAATATAGGGCATCTTCTCAAAACAACAGAAAACCAAACTATGCAGTCATTCTGAACCTGAATAGTGAAAGGAATGACCTCGCATTTAGTCCTAGAAAGCCTTGGGAAAGCACAGCCACTGTTCAGTTGCTACAGCAACAATAAATTACTGTAAAACCAATAGCATCCTTTTTTCTGGTATTCAATGACAAATATTGTACTTTCTGTCAATACAACATTTGGCAAATTAATATTCTGTAATAAAATCTCTTTCAGGACTTGGAGGTGAGGAGGAAAGAACTAATGGGTGATGGATCCTGTGTGGAGCTGCTGAGAGATGGCAGATAATCAAAGGCTGACTTCCACCAGGATCACTACTGTGGAAGTGATCAAACATCTGTCATTTGGCAGCTGAGATATATCTATGGTACTGTAGATCAGAATGGCATACAATGAGCCAGGTAGCTTATTGCTCCTATAATCTAATATGCTATTCTCTGGAATTGGTACACTGCCATCCACTGAAATGTGGGATCTCCACAAGTACAAATATACACAAACATCATCTGAAGTCTCATTTTTTTCAATGGGACTTCTGTTGGGCAACCATGGGCATGTTTGGAGCACTTGCCGGTCTGAGAGACAAGAGCACAGAGTGCAAAGTATGAAACGTGGTGCTCACTCATGAGGTTGTTTGCTAACAGCTAGTGCGTGCCATCTTTGCTGAGCAAATGTATCCCTGCGGGCCCTGTGGGTCTGGTTAGTAAATGATTCCCTTAGTATGCTTTCAACTGGTGCCCAGGGAATGCATGCAAACTAAAAGGCAGGTCACAATTCATGCATTGGAAATGCAAGGAAAATGTCACTGAACATCTTGGTGGGGAGGGGGTTAAGTTTGGCAGCAGTACATTCGACAGGCCTTTCATTAGGAGTTTTAAGGTGGCTCCCTTACTTCCTTAAGAATATTTTGCCTTTATAAAAGATTGTTTTTCATTCTTGCTTTTAACTGTAGAATCTATTTGTTATTATTTCAAGTTCATGCACTAGGGCTGCCCAGTTCTTTGCAGTTTATCTGCCCCTCATTCATACCATTTGTTACCCTGTGATTTATATTCTACCCTGCAGGAGGAAAAGCATCACTGCTAAAATGTGAGATGAGCACGGGCTGACATATTTAAATTGGGCCCTCCAGGAATTCTTTTTTAGAGAACTGTATAAAATACTTCAAATAATGTAATATTATTTTGTAACGTCTTTAGTATCTTCAAGGGTTTGTTTTTCTAATGATTCTGAAAAACCTGGGAGTTCGGGTGCGTTATCTGCAATGGAAGGTAGCGGGGTTGCAGCATAGCTCAGATCTGAGCACAATTAAGTGACAGATACTGCTCACAAAGCTAAAGATCATCATTTATTCAGCAATTAAATATTGCATTGCTCTTTAAATCTTCAAAACATAAGCTGGCTCTATTTTATAAATATATCTTCTTTAAACAGAAATATATGATATTTTCTGATGCCTCACAGGTCACTCAGGCTCATAGGAAGAGTTGCTTACAACTTCCACCTCGTATGCTATCAATTGGTGGTACATTCTTCCTGTGTTTTCCCTATAAATGTGTGGTGTAACAGGGAAACCAGTGTGGGTGTGTATGTGTGTGTGTGTGTGGTGGTGGTGGGGGGGAAGGGGGAGGGGGAGGGGAGGTGTTAAACTTTATAATTAGAAAATTTCATAAAAGATAAAGAAGTACTAGAGAGCTGGTGGGGGAATCTATGGGAAGAATTTACTTTTATTCTACCTGTTTCCGTAAAATGATATGAATACTTTTGTTTTGTTACACTCATAGGCCGAAGATTTATTCTACTTTATAATAATTATCTGCATCTTCTGAGTTACCGTCTGGATCTCTTTTCCTCCTTGATGTAGTTTATATTTTGTTATTTGCCTTGATAATTGTAATCTGTTTCGATTTTCCTCATTTTTATTTGATGTACATTTTTTAAAGTTTAATAAACAAAATTAAATATATATATTTCTTCACAGAAACCAAATCGGCTCTATTTCAGCAATCTGAACTAATGAAATGAAAAATTATTTACCTGGTTTCAAAAGAAACATTGACAAACTAATTTTACTGAATTGTTCCAGAGACCAGGGGCTCATTTTCACTGAACAAGAAGTATAAAAGTTTACCATTACTACTGAACTTTTTAAAAAGTTCTTGGTAGAGCATAATAGCTGGGTACAAATTGCAGCTCTATAATTGCAGATCTCAGGTATCTTTTGATGGCCGGTTGATTTCAGCCACCTGATTACAGTTAGGATTGAAGAATAATCCAAGCTTTCAAAGACCTCATTGCTTTTATCAAATGAATGATCCATCAAAATCTTGGGCGTGGAGCATGTGACTTGTGCAATTTTCTGCTTGGATTCTGAAGGCTTTAAAAACCTAGGGGCTATGACAGCTTTGAATAAACTGGATATTCAGCACTGGAACAAAACCGGCATCGGCTTTGTCTCTATTTGGTCAGCAGTGATATAGTCAACCGCTAATCAGATAGCAATAACTTTAATCAGTTTAGCTATCAATTAGCAGCTGACTATCACCTCTGACTGGCATCTGGCGCCGTCCCCATCTGCACACACACTGCCCTGGTTTTAAACGGGTATGTTTTACGTGGTCCATGGTGATTTTCAGCGGCACTTTGCAAATAGTGTCACTGAAAAGCAGGATTGTCACATTTTAGCTGGTTATCAGGTCTGCTAATTGTCTAAAATGCTTTGAATATGACCCCCCACCCCCTCCCTCGGATCTACAACAGAGCAAATGTTTAAGGACAACATGTTCTGGATAGCATAAGGCCTTTACATGTCTATGTTATCACACGGTTTTTCTGCACCCAGGAAAAGATTTTGAAAGTTACCTCCATCTGTCTTTTTCTCTTTTAGCCACATTCATCTATAGCTGCTGCTTCTCAATAGCATCTCAATAAAATACAATTCTATTTGTAGGTTAAAACATGTAAATACCAAGTGGGAAATATTTCACAGAAAAACGGTTGTGCCATCATGAAAATCTCAGTCCAATTTTGAAATCTTGGGTTTTAAATCCATGCTTTCCGAATAACATCACTTGCAGAGAAAGAGTAGAACCTAAAAACTTTATCCTTCTGAACCTGACTGAATAATTCTACTCTTGACCCATGTGCTAAGGGCCAATGTTCCCTCTAAGCTGTGTGTGTGTGCACGCGCGCACACACCTTGCCAAGCGAGCGCACATACTTTACAACAGAGCGCACAAAAATTACGGTTCTGATTCTGATAGAAAACAACACAGACGTCTTAAAATTTAAAAGTTGTTGTGTATTTACGGTTTTCACAAGTAACCCGGAAGCCCTCCTCGCCTCCTTCCACAGCATTAACACCCCCCCCCCAAGTACTTCGCCCCCCCCCCAACAAATTCACAAACAACTGTATTTGGTACAAACATTTTGGTCGCAGTTTTATTTACAACCTGTAAACCGACCCAACCAGGGCCTGAATAACAATTGAACATAACCCAGCCCCGCACCCCTTTTCCGGAGGATGCCCCCCCACCCGCCATTTTAGTAGCAAGGCGGAGCATCCTCCTCCCCCCCAAACCCGCTGCCTGCCTCGCCATCCTAGTAGCAAAGGCCGGCTCCCACCCCCCCGCTACCGGGTCGAGACCCCCAACCGGGCTGTCTCGCCCCACCCCGAGGAGCACTTCGCCCCCACTGCTCGTAACCAGGTCAAGCCCGCGCCGCTCCTGCGAGCGCTGGCTCTGTACCCCCAACCCCACCAGCTGCGACAACCCCGAAACCACCACCAACAAAGGGGCGGGCGGGCGGGAACGCGACCGCTTCCCGAGGAGCCGCGGCCAGAAGGAGACGTCCACGTGGCTCCTCGCGGACACAGCGCAGCCCCCCCACCGACAGCCGGCCAATGAAATCGCTCCGACAGTGTGACGGAGCGATTTCAAAAGCCGCGCACAGCCGTCTCGCTCTCCACCCTCCCCCCCCCCCCTTCCGTCAGTATGCTGGAGGCCGAGGCCGGGCCCGGGCCCAGGTTACTGACGGCCGCGGGACCCGGCCCGCGGCCTCGAGCATTAACTCTGGTAACCCGGAAGCCCTCCTCGCCTCCTTCCCCAGCATTAACACCCCCCCAAGTACTTCGCCCCCCCCTCCCCCCACAAATTCACAAACAACTGTATTTGGTACAGACATTTTGGTCGCAGCTTTATTTACAACCTGTAAACCGACCCAACCAGGGCCTGAATAACAATTGAACATAACCCAGCCCCGCACCCCTTTTCCGGAGGATGCCCCCCCACCCGCCATTTTAGTAGCAAGGCGGAGCATCCTCCTCCCCCCCAAACCCCGCCGCCTGCCTCGCCATCCTAGTAGCAAAGGCCGGCTCCCACCCCCCGCTACCGGGTCGAGACCCCCAACCGGGCTGTCTCGCCCCACCCCGAGGAGCACTTCGCCCCCACTGCTCGTAACCAGGTCAAGCCCGCGCCGCTCCTGCGAGCGCTGGCTCTGTACCCCGCCACCGGTGCGAGGTATACACTATCCTCGCACCGCCCCCCCCATAAAGCTGCGACCAATCATTTCCAGAGCTTCCTGCCAATCATTAAGCAATAAGTCCTGTCCGACCGGGGACAAATGTACCCCGTCGGTACGGTAGAGTCCAGCGCACAGGGGGTCCGCCCAAGGGTGCTGGACCTGCCACCCGCCAGCCTGCTGCAACCAACGGCCGATCTGCCTGTTGACCTTGGCCAGCCCTCTCGACCACCGCCGCTGCGACAAGAAGGCCGGCCGCGGGATGATGTCCGACCACACAATCGCCAAGTCAGGCCACTGCTCCTGCAGCGACTGCAGATCTCGTTGTACTGCGCGAATGAGTTGCCGGCACGTCCAACCGGAAAGATCATTCCCTCCAAGATGTATCAGCAGTCCCAACGGCCGCTGCCGCCGCTCCGCGTGGTCCCGGACTACTGGAAGTAGCTGCCACCAACGCATGCCCCGCTGGCCGAGCCACACCAGCTGGAAATTGCAGGACACCAAGCCCAGGTGCGGACCCAGCGGACGAGTGGAGGCTCTACGTTCCGCCCAGTAGACGAAGGAATGTCCCAGCAGCCACCAGACGCCCGGCGGGCCCCGTGCAGCACTCAATGTCGGCACGCTCCGCAGAACACCTGTAAAAGAAAAACAGCATTAATACCCCCCCCCCGCACCCACCCCCCGACACCCCCGCAGCTCACAACTGTTCCGGGCGCACATAGCCCGTGTAGGCTCTAGAGCTCCAACGCCCGATGCGTTGAATCACCTCACCCCCAAGGCCCGCAGCTGCAGCGCTGGTCGCCGCACCTATCCGGAAGGAGTGAGATGCATAACAGCGCTCGTCCACGCCCAGCCGTCGCAAGGCCAGGCGGAAGACAGCCGTGAATTGAAACTGGGTGACAGCCGAACCGTCCGCATGGCAAAAGAAACAGCCAGCCCCATCAAGACGCTGACGCTGGTACGTCCTCAAATTCTGCACCGGACAAGATCCCAGACCAGGGATGGCCCGCAACAGCACCCACCGGCCACGCCCCTGCGGGTCGGTTTTCGAGCGAGCCAGAAATATCCGTACAAGCTGCTCCTGCAGGTCCACCTGATGCACCCGCACCGGGGCCCCCCCCCCCCCCCCCCCCCGCCTGAGGGACCAGCTCACTAACTCGGAAGGCCCCAAAGAACGCTGTGACGAACAACGCCCGGAACAGGACGGCCTCAAACAAGGTAGTCGCGACCTCGGGTAGAACACCCCAAATACGCAGCAGCAAGTCATGCGAAACGGGACAGCGCCGATCCGGGGCGGGGGGCTGCACTCGTGCCCAACCGGCCAAGAGCCGCCTCACCACATACGAGGTGCCCGGACTGCCCCAGCCCGCCGCCCTGCTGAAGAAGGAGAAACCAGCCAAAGCCGCTCGTGCCGCCGCCCGGGACCAACCACACTCCTTTGCCCACACTATAAAAGACCCTGCCAAAAGGTCCCCAACACTGCCACCCCTCCAGCCCTTCCCCCCCAGAAAATCACGAACCCGTGCATACCCCCGCAGATAAGCCTTCCACGTACCTGGAGCCAGGGAAGACCGAAGCAAAGAGATCATTCCGGCATCCCAAGCCGCCAAAGGTGCTCCGGCACCACAGCCGCGGTCTCGTCCGCCCCAGGTGCCAACTCCCGAAACCGCTCCCACTGGAAACGAGACAAAGCATCAGCAATCCCATTCTGAACACCCGGCACATGACGCGCCCGAGCCGTGACATTAAGACGAAGACAAGCCAGCACAAACACCCGCATCAACGCCGCCACCCGCGGACACTTGGGAGAATGGCGATTAATGACTTGCACCACCGCAGCGTTATCACACCAGAAAACTACCCGCCTGTCCCGTAACCTCTCCGGCCAAACCCATAAGGCCACCACAATCGGAAACAATTCCAGGAACGTCACGTTACGCGTCAACCCACATGCAGACCACGATGCTGGCCACGGCACCGCACACCACGCGCCCTGGAAGTACAATCCCATACCCGAACCCCCAGCCGCATCCGAAAACAAGTCCAAATCCCGGTTGGACAGCTCCCCGGACTGTAACACCGAGCAGCCATTGTAATCCGCCAGAAACGCGTCCCACACACGCAGATCGGCTCGCATCCCCGCATTCACGCGGATGTGATGGTGCCCACAACGGACCCCAGCCATCGCCAAAGATAATCTCCGCGCAAAGGGCCTCCCCATAGTGATGACCCGACACGCGAAATTCAAGTGGCCAACCAATCTTTGAAGCTCCGTTAACGTCACCTTCGCAGCGGAGCCCACCTCCGCCACCAAGAGCCGCAGCCGCCCTACTTTATCCATAGGCAAACGGACCACAAACTCGATCGAGTCTATCTCTATCCCTAAAAAGGAAATACGAGTCACCGGCCCAACCGTCTTACCCTCTGCCAAAGGGATGCCAAAATCCGCCGCCAGGCCCAGGAAAAGCCCCAGCAAGGATCCGCACACGGCGGACTGGGCCGGCCCGACGAACAAGAAGTCGTCAAGATAATGCACTATAGTCCGCCGCCCAGACCTCCGAACCAGCACCCAGTGCAAGAAAGAGCTGAAGGCTTCAAAGTAAGCGCACGAAATCGCGCAACCCATGGGCATGCATTTGTCATAATAATAATGATCGTCGAAACGAAATCCCAGCAAGGGGAAGGCGGACGGGTGGACCGGCAAGAGATGAAAGGCTGACTCAATGTCAACCTTCGCCAACAGAGCCCCTTTTCCGCATTGGCGCACCAGCTCCAATGCCTCGTCGAAGGACGCATAGCGCACGGAGCACAGCTCACGCGGGATATGGTCATTTACCGAGGCCCCGAGGGGGCAAGAAAGATTATGGATCAGCCGATAACGACCCGGCTCTTTCTTCGGGATGACCCCCAGCGGCGATACAATAAAAGGCGAGAAGGGGGGCCGTTCAAACGGCCCAGCCACTCTGCCCAGAGCACACTCCGCCGCAATCTTTTCACGGGCCACCTCCGCCAACCGCATCACCGAGACCGCATTCCCCCTCTCCAACCCCCGAACCCCCCCCCGCACTGGGATACGAAAGCCCTCGGAAAACCCCGCCCACAACAGCATCCCCGCCTTGCCATGCCTGGTCGCCGCATAGAGCTCCAACCACGGCTGCAGCACCAGCCTCTTAATGGGGGTAGGCGCTAGCCCCTCCACCGTCCCGTCACTTACTTGCGGCCGACGCCCCCGGCACCGCTCTACGGCTGCACTTGATGGCCGAGTGACCGGCGCCGCAAAGCGAACAAGCGTGCCGAAACTTGCAGTCCGGGAAGGGGCAGGACATTTTATTGAAGCGCTAGCACAAATCCCCGCCGGGACCGCTCGCCCCCATTCTGCTCGTCTCGGGCCCCGGGCCCGCTGGCCGAAAGGACCGAAGGCCCGCCGGGGCTGCCGTGCCCGCCGCCTTACCCGAACCTGCACCCCCCCCATTCCGCCCCTTTTCGCCGACATTTGCGTCAGCCAAAGGTTGATATCCTTCATTCCCCACGACAACTGTTTGTTCTCTTCCATCATATCGCGGAACTCCTCATCATAATTAAGCCAGGCCCACCCTTCGTGCGCCTGGGAAGCCGACAAGATAGCATCGGCATAAGCTAATAGCTCGCCGTAACAACTCGGGTCCTCATGGCCCCATACGCTCGCCAACCGCAAAAAAGGCCCGCGTCCAGTTCAAAGTGTTCCGAGACACCTTCCGTACCCTCCCCGCTTTCTCATCCTCCTTGCGTTTCTTGCGACTCTCCCCTGAACGTTTCCTCCCCTCCAACAGCCGGAAAATATCCAGATATCGCCGCTTCACGATTCGCCGCCGCAACTTGCGCGGAACACTCTCCCACAATTCCGCGCAATGGACCACCGAGGAACCCGCCCCTTCTCCCGTCCGCGGGACGACCGTGGAGTCAGCCGAGGAAGTGGCTGAGGACCCCGACGATGAGGAGGAAGACGACGCGCTCCGCCGCCGACGCCGCCGGTGCTTCCGCTTCGCCTTGGCTTTACGAGCCGGCGGCGCACACTCGCCCGGCAGCACCACCGCCCCACCACCCCCCGCAGTGATCCCAGACAACTCACCTGCTGCCACCTGCGCCTGCGCCTCCGAAGTGGACTCCGACTGCTCCACCGAGGTCGGGCCGGACTGGCTCGCAGTCGACGACATCTCAGTCGCTCTGACAACAGCCCCACTCGCTGGAACCTGTGCAGACCCCGAAACCTGCAACGGGAGAGGAGAGCCAACACACGGGGAAGGAGGAAAGCCAGTCCCTGGAGGCACCCACCCGTAAGGCCCCACCCCCCACCCAACACCCCCTCCCTGTGCCCCCCCCCCCGAGGATCCTAACCCCCCAGCTGCCCAGCTTGCAGCCCCCCAGGGGGGCTGCCCAACAGCTGGAAGACCGGCGCCCCAATGCTCCCCACCCCAGCCCGCCCCCCATGCCATAGGCTGACCATGTCCCGGGGACCAAGCCGGCCACCCTCCACCATGCAGCCCAGCCCTACCCCAACTCATAGTTAGGGGCCCATAAGCACCAGTCGGGGCCTGAACCCACCCTGGCCCCCCCCCCCCCCGCCCGTCCAATCCACCCTATCCCCCCCCTTCCTGAGGCACGCTCACATCTACCACCCTCCCCTCAGTCACTCCCCCCCCAACAAACCCCTCGGGCTCCTCAGCTCCAGGCCCAGCAACCCCCACCGGGGGGCTCCCCACCTCCCAGGACTACTCAAGCCGGCTGCAGGGGCAGGGAGAGCTCCACGCTTCCCCAGCCCCTACCCCACGCTTTCCTGCATTCCTACCACCCCCCCGCACATCCCCACGACCTGCACCGGCACCCGGTGCTGCCCCCGCCCCGCGGGACCCCCGCCGATTACCCCCAGCCCGTGCCCCCGAAGTCCTCCTGGCTTTGCTGCAGCCAGCCATGCTGCTGCCCTGCACAGTGCTTCCCCCTCCCACTATGCCGCAGAGGCAAGAATTAAATCAGGCTGCCCTCCAATGTATTACCATTTTTTTTTTTTTTTTTTTTTTGAAGAACGCCCCCCCTAACCCGGCCGAAACACCCCTCCCCGCCGAACGCAACACCCGTAGCGAGAACTCCCCCCCCAATGAACCCAACTCACCGGACAGCCAAACGCGACCGCTTCCCGAGGAGCCGCGGCCAGAAGGAGATGGCCACGCGGCTCCTCGCGGACACAGCGCAGCCCCCCCACCGACAGCCGGCCAATGAAATCGCCCCGACAGTGTGAGGGAGCGATTTCAAACGCCGCGCACAGCCGTCTCGCTCTCCACCCTCCCCCCCCCTTCCGACAGTATGCTGGAGGCCGAGGCCGGGCCCGGGCCCAGGTTACTGACGGCCGCGGGACCCGGCCCGCGGCCTCGAGCATTTCTACAATATTTTATAGTGCAATCAATGTGGTGTACATACTGTATTCTGACATGTAGTCAAATTTTAAAGTATATAACGCAGAGTGTCGTTGTGTGGCGCACAAAAATTTAACCTTCCTTCAAAAGCTGCACAGCTGATATTTTATGCGCACACAGCCTACAGAAAATTAGAGGGAACATTGCTAAGGGCTGGATCATATTTCTTGTTTCAGGATAATTCTGAATCTTGAAGACTGAACACTAACGGGGTCTTTTACTAAAGTGCACTAACAGTCAGCACAGGATTGATGCAGGCTAAAGGTGTGCATTGGACCTGCATTGACAGCTAGCACAGGGCCATGACACTTAGTGCCCCTGGATTATGGCACATTAAGGTTGCAAGTGGGAGGGTTCGGGGTGGAGAGTGGGCAGGGCAAGTGCCACAAAGGCAGTGCACCCATGCTACTTGCATGGTGGGCTAATAGTGGGGGTGCACTCCCCGCCACCTCCATAGGTGGCATTGATTGCACATGCGCTGTGGTGGTGTTGTGGCAGGGTTGCATACATTGCAGTAACTGCTGGAAACATGCTTTCCATGCTTCCTGAAATTTAACGTTGTGCACCATGGCTTTGTACCTTATGGGTATGTTAGGTGCAACACCACAGTGCCCTTTAGTAAACGGGCCCTTAGATGCTCATCCAGTATGACATCCATGTTCTGTCATACCCTTATAGGATGTGGGAGACCAAAGGTCCTTGAAACATAATGACATTTTGATGGTTCAAAGCTTTACTGCAGGTTAATAAGCAAACTTTCCACCCCTCTTCTTCTATGTGACTTTACTTTTAGCTCAATTGGATTATGCTCTCATACATGATGCACACTTCAAACTATTGACTTGCGTGCCTAAATCAGAGTTTGATGCCTTCTGGAAAGGAATATTGTATATGGTGTTTAGAGGCGAGAAGGATAGTTATATAGATCAATGGGTAGTCCCACCTCTCCCAAGGAATATTATCAAACATACATAAATTACTTTATTGTTATATCAATTCTCCTCTTGTTCATGAAAGGCCTGAATTTTTGTTCTGTTAAGGATATATTCCTAAAAGAACCAGGGGGTTGGGGAGGAGGAGGCTATTTTGAAGTTCTTTAGTGTTTTATTTTGCATTGGTCTCATGAAAGAAATCAATTGTAAAATGGTGCAGGTCTGAACCTGCCAATGGAAGGATGTATATTCACCTCAATCACATCTAGACTACATTGTCATGTGTATTGTCCATTGTTTCTTTGTTTTTTAATTATTTTAAATATGAACATCTTTGACCTACTCTTAGTTCACGGTGAAGCATACAATGACCTTTTACACTCAAGTCCTGGAGAGCATTCTCTCAAGAAATGACTCAAAGAGGCAGTTCTTAGTATTCTTTGAACTCATTGACTTTCTCAATAAACTTATTGAAGGATGTAACATTAAGTAACACTTGGTGGTATAAACGGCTAAGCCTTGAGGACTTTCATTTCTGAACAGTATAAAATTTCTCATTTTATGTGGTGGTTTGTTTTAGTCCTTAAAGTGATGGTTTAATGGCTGCCAGAAAATATTTCAGAACGACTCTGGAACATCAGCCATTCATCTGATTTCAAATAGATTTGTTTACTAAAGGCTGTTAATGGTCTTTTCAATGCAAGTATGGAATCGTTGTGCCATGAAGACAACTACTATGGAAAAATTGCAAACATTGCAGTGATTTTTTGTGATTTATTTATTTAACTTTTCTTATATACCGCGCTATTACAATATCAGTGCGGTTTACAATAAACATATTACTATGTGGGTGTGCCACATAGAGTTTACATTAAACAAGGGAGTAAAAACTTGGATTTAACAGGGAATGAACATATCTACAGCGTTATTTACTGCAATAAATACAGTAACGATTATGTATTGGGTTGGTGCCCCATGTTATTCAGTGTGGGCCAGCTTAGGCTGGGTCTGCTTTTCTGTGCTGGTCTGGTCTGGGTAGATTGAGAGGTTTGATGTTGTATAGGTTACATTGTTAGACTCCGGGTAGTGTCTCACAATAGGTAATGCTTAAGTGCTTTCCGGAATTGGGATTGGCTAGAAATGATACGTATGTCGGCTGGGAGAGCATTCCAGGCCAAGGGGGCACAGATTGAGAACGCTCGGTTAGAGGCTATCCTTGTGCAAGTGGTCATTTGTTTGGGAATCAGCAATGTGTTGGCCATTATAGTTCGTTTGGTTCTATATGGATGTGAATAGTGGATCAATTCTTTGATGGCTGGGGAAGATTGGTTGTGCAGGGCTTTGAAGGTTGTGATTAGAATCTTGTATAAGAGTCTTGCTTGAACGGGCAGCTAGTGCAGATTTATCAGAATTGGGGTATTATGGTTCATTAGTGGTGTCCCAGTCAGTACTCTTGCTGCAGAGTTCATTGCCATTTGGAGTGGGTGAAGAGTTGCCTTTGGGAGCCCATATAGGATACTGTTAGCGTAGTCGAAATGTGGAAGAACCAATGCCTGGTAGATTGTTCGGAAGTCACTAGGGTCTAATAGTGGTTGGAGATGACAGAGAGTTTGTATTTTGTGATATATTGTTTTTACAGTGTTTTTTATATGTGCTTTTATATCCAGTTTCTGGTCTAAGGTGATTCCGAGGTAGCGGATTGAAGATTGGGTTGTCAGTTCTGCATTCTTGACTTTTGTCTGCATTCGTGTGGTGGTTGCTAGAATGGGAAAGATGTAGGTGAAAAGTGGGCATTCCTTGTTTGAGCAGCTACATCAGACATTTGCATCGCGTGGTCTCTGCTCTTTTTGCAGCTATTGCCTCATGATCTCAGGATTTCCTCCACAGTATCTGCTAAGGAGATGCTGGGACTGTCCCCTACACCTACTGCAGGACTTTTGCAGTTCACGCTGGCTTTTTGCAGCTATTGTCTGGCGTTAGTTCCAAGAACCTAAAGTGGTTTAGAAAACACACCCCATAGTGTCAGGGGGAGGGAAGGAGGAGAAAATTGGAAATGTCAGAGTTTGTCTGGGTAATTCCAAAAATTAGCTGGACAAATCCTTTGAATAGCGACATTAGAGTATGTAATTTGCTCGCATATTTTTGCTCTAACTGTAGCAAAACAAGGGAAAAGACAACATCTTCTGGCCTCTTCCCACTTTTCATATTTGCCAGTATTTATCCTTTAATAAAATCTCACCTCTCTTGTCACTTTCAACGAGTTTCTTCCATAAAATTGTCATATCTGAAGAATGATCTGGAGCATTCTGAGGCTAAAAGATTTTATACTAATGTGTAGATCATGCTCACTGGCTTACCTATTTTGGACAGATGGATGCCATCTCCACTCTGCAGCCCTTGGAAAATCATCCCACAGTCCAGGAAACCAAAACAATCTCGATGACACCATCCACGCAGCCATGCTTTCATCTCCAGGATGAGAGGTTCTCTGCCTTGGCCTTTACCCTCAACAGGGAGGATTGAAGAAAACACCACCTGTGCACCTATCTGCTTCACCCTCTGTCCTAGAGCCATGAAGTCACTTTTGATATGCTCAGAAGGATACCTAGCAGTATCATTTGTGCTAACATGGATTAGCAACATTGGATAATAGTCAGTAGGCTTGATGAGTCTTGGCAAACTCTCGAAAACATCTTAGATTTTGGCACCTGGCAGACAGCACACCTCTGTGGACATCAAGTCTGGTCGGCAGATGAATACCTCAGTACCTCTAAGAAGAGAGTCACCAACCACCACTACCCTTCACTTCCTTGTGGTCACTGATTCCACAACTTTGGGGTGCTTGAGCTCTTCCCTTGCCTGGGATGCCTTCACCTCCTCCACTTCCAGGGCTACATAATAGTTCTTCAATTCGAGGGCTGGAGGAGTTGGATTGTCAATTCTACAGGCTCTGGTGACTCATGGCCAACTTCCTTCATTCTGTAGCCTCCCATCTTCACCTTTGTAGAGAGCTTGGATCCTTCAAGAAGCATCTCATCAATGTACCTCTTGCTGTCTCGAATGCTTCTCGGCCTTTATCACCTCTTCTCTGACCTCCACTTGTTTCATGAGACCATTAGCTTTCAAGCAACTTTCACATGGAACCAGTCCCTTGACTGGCATCAGGCTGTCTGTTTAGACAGAGGCAGAAGCTGTAACGGGGTCAACAGCTTTGGCAGTACAATTTTTCCCAGCCATTGTTCAGCTGGTGGAGCTTTGGTGCCCATTGAAGTAAAAAAAGAGACACCAATTTCCCTAACTTTTCTTCAGCTGTCCTTTAAGTGAAAAGCAGCTAACCTCTTTTTTGTATGATTAACAGCATTGTTCTATGTCCCTGTGTGTAGCCCTGCTTCCTTGCTAAACAGCTATTATCTTAAACTAGTAAATCTTGATATTATGTGTCTTAAGTATATGGATTAATGGGTTCCCTTTGTAAAATTACCTAGTCAAAGCCCCTTGATGAATGGCAAATTGTTTACTTTTAGTAGATATCCAAATGTGGAACTATTTACTTCTTATATTTTTCCTACGAACAACTAAAAATCTGTTGCCTAAGTTAACAAGCTAATTGGAGAGTTGCCCTATATACAGGGCCGGCCCGTCCACGTTTCAGGGAGCCCCGCGCAAAAAACATTCTGCATCAGCCCAGGTAGATTAAAAAAAAAACGGCTGCTGCTGCTGCTGCTGCCACCATGGCAGCATCAGAATCAAGCGTCCCGCGGGGCCTCCCCTGCTCGACAGAGCCTCCCTGCAGCATCAGCTCCCTCAGTGTCAGCTTTCAGAGCTGCGATGGGAGCTCCGGCGCTGATGGGAAATCCCATCAGCCCCAGCGGGATTAACAGAGCAGCGAGAAAGGGAAACTCTCCCTTTGTGGCTCTGAAAACCGACGCTGAGGGAGCTGAAGCTGCAGGGAGGCTCTGCCGGGCAGGGGGGGCCCCGCGGGATGCTTGATTCTGCTGCTGCCACAGCGGCAGAGACAGCAGCAGCTGGTTTGTTTGTTTTAATCTACCTGGGCTAAGGCTGGAAGTGGGCTGATGGGGGGGGGGTTAGGACTAGTAATGGGCTATGGGGGGCTAGGACTGGAAATGGGCTGATGGGGGGGTTAGGACTGGTAATGGGCTATGGGGTGCTAAGACTGGTAATGGATTGTGGGGGGGGGTTGCTAGGACTGGAAATGGACTGAGTGGAAAGGGGGTTTGAACTGCAAATAGCTGATGGGGAGGGGGGCTTGGAATGGAAATGGGCTGAGTGGGGGGGCTAGGACAGGAAATGGGCCGATGGAGAGGCTAGGATAGGACTGGAAATGGGCTGTTAGGGGTGCTAAGATTGGAAGTGGGTTGTGGTGGGGGCTTGGATTGAAATGGACTCATGGAGGGGGCTAGAACTGGAAGTAGGCTCATTGGGGGGGGGGCTTGTATTGGAAATGAGCTGATGGAGGGACTCGGATAGGACTGGAAATGGATGGGGGTGCTAGGACTGGAAATGGGCTGATGGTGGGACTAGGATAGGATTGGAAATGTGCTTATGGGGGGCTAGGACTGGAAATGGGCTGAGGCGGGGACTAGAAGGGAGCTGATGTTGGGGGAGGATTAGAATGGGATGGACCTGGGAGAGTGAAATGGAGAGGGAAAAATATTTTGTGTGGGAGGGAAGACAAATCTACAATTGGCTGGATATTGGGAGAGTAAGTGGGGATTGAGGATGGAGGGGTAAAATTTGAGTGGATGAAGTAAGAATGAGGAAAGAGCAAAAGGAGAAAGATTAGTATGTTAAAGCAGATGAAAGGACAAATAGACAGCAGACGATGGAGAGTTAGCAGAAGACACGAAGAAACCAGAAGAAAGTGGCTGAAGCAATTGCAACTGAAAAAAATATATAAAAGGTAGAAAAATATCTCTTTATTTTGAATTTATTAACTGGAATATGTCAGCTCTGGGAAATGTGCATCATTAACGTCTATGCTTTGTTTAGTACAAGAGGAAATTAATTTATAGTTTTATTTCTGCAGTGTTGTTGTACATTCCAAGTTTGGCTTTTGGGGTTCCCAGTTTAATTATTGTCTTCCTGTTTCTAAATTGTGATTCCTTGTTTGGTGATGGTCTATGTTCTGCATGTGTAACTGAGCTGAGGTATTCTGTTTATGTAATTGCTATTTGACATTGCCACTTGTTCTCTTTCCCCAGTAGGTCACGTATTGTTATTCTCAGAAATGTATTGGTTTAATATTTGCAGTGTTGCCTTTTGATAGGTAGGGTATGGTGCTTTGTGAGTTCTGGTAGTGCTGTTAGGATACGGTGGGTTTGCTATGGGTTCTAAATGGGCAGTGTTTGTAGTAGTTCCTAATGTGCCTGGCGGTTGGCACTGGATTATAGTAATGTAGAAATCTTTTAGTCTTTATCCATGCACTCATTAAGAGGCATGCTTATTAAAAGTTAGCTTATGGTAACATTATGCAAATATTTATGCAAATGAGGCCCTGCACAGAGTCTTCGCACATGTCCCTGCACCCCCCTTTGGGTTGGGGAAAGCTGAGGTGGGAAGGGAGGGATCTAACACCTGATGAGATCAGCCCTACCCTTTTGAATTTGAAGGCTAAAGGAGAGGAAAAAACTTTAGCTGCAGAAAAAAAGCTTTGCCCCAGAGCACAAAAAAATTCCCCCTTTGTAATACAGCAGAAAAACAAAAAAAATCGAGCTATTAAAGATGAATACTCTCGCTGATTGTCACCTCCAATATATGTAATGTTAATCAGAATTAACCTATGTTTAATTATGTATGTTTTTATGTAATCTGCCTAGGTTCTGTGCAGAATAAAATGATTTTAAATAAATAAATATAATAAATGCAAATACCCCTTTTAAGAGTTTTCAGGTAGAGCGTTTGTAGTTAGGAGCCTCACAGTATTACCTTGCTTGCAATATAGCTTTGGGCTGGCATTATTTTTCCCTAGGAATAAAGCAGTTTGAGGTGATTTACAGTAAGCTGCATTATTCCTTTACTTTGGAAGTTACTAACCTATCTTACAGAGTTACCACAAGTTAGTGACTCCCACAGTAATCTAAGATGCAGTAAAAGCCATGATTCTACCCACCTAAGTGACTTGCCCAAGGTCACAAGAAACGTCAGTGGGATTTAAAGCCTTAGCTTTTTCAGTTCTCAACCCACTGCTCTAACCACTAGAGTACTTCTCCATGCAGTAAGCGTGTGCTCAGTTAGAAACTCCCCCCCCCCCTTTGTACAGTAGAAAATCTTATCAGATGTAGTTCCTGCTACAGAACATAAAATCATTTTAGCTTTACTGGTTCCATCAGTCAATTACATCCAATCCTAGTACAAGAACATCACTGCTCCGTAATCACTCCAGCAAACAATGAAACACCCTAGTACTTTAGACAAATCAATCACAGAAGTAGAACTTCAAAAGATGATTTCTTGAGGTCAGGTGCACTTCAACATGCTGCTGTTTATAAAAAAAAAACTATAAAATGTAGTTTTTAGCTAAATAATATTTACTAGAAAGAAAGAGGAAAGATTAGGGTGCCTTTATTATTTTTTCAGTTACTTTCACACATTTGTTCTAATAGGGAATTTTTTGTTTGCGCACACCAACAGAGGAATTAAGGAATACTAAGTTGATTAGTGTGTGCTAAATGAGTTTAGTGGAGATTAAGAGCCCAATTCCAAACTGTGCATGTCCGACCTCTCCGGACGTCCAAAATATGAACGGGGCACAGCTGTTCCAGATTCTGCAACTGCGAGAGCTGTACATTCCCACAGTTGCAGAATCTGAGAACACGGATGGGTCTGCGCGCACAGTATTTTGAGCGGGGAGACGTACAGAATGCTGCCTCTCGCCACTACTCAGTGCTCCTGCTGACGGTGTGCCGGTGCCATGGCTCGAGAGCGATCAAGGTCCCTTATCCCCACCACCCGACCCTCAGAGGGGGCAGCCAGGGGCTCACCTGTAGCAGCCCTGTTGATCGGCGGGGGAGAGGGGGTGAAGGCCCCAATCACAATTGTGCCCAGCTCTTATTCCACCTCTGAGGTGGAAGAAGTTGGGCATCCTACGTGCGGCCGCCGGACGTACAGGGCCTGACCGGAATAGGTCCTGTATGGCTAGGTGCTGCAGCCCACCACACCCTGCCCACTCTTTGCCTCCAGCCCTCACCCTCTCACCTCCCCATCCAATGCTCCCTGCCAACCCTCTGTACGTGCAGGGAGGACTGCACTCGGAATAGTGTGCCGGGCCAAAACCGGGGTAGGACGTCCAATCAGGACATCCAATCCTGCTATTCACGTCTCTGCATCAGGCCCTAAGGGGGTCTTTTACTAAAGGGCATTAGCTGGCAGCGCATATTTTGGTGTGTGCTGAAGGCATGCTGGGACACACATTGCCAGTTAGCAAAGGGCAATGACGGGTAGCGAGAGATCAGAGCTCAGCGCAGTTAGTGCTATGTTCATAACGCACACTAACTGCATTAGTGCAGGGCCACCTTATGCCACCTCAGTAGATGGAGATGCGTGCACCCGCGCTAATATGGTATGTGCTAAGGGACAGGGCACCTCCTTAACTGCTGGGGAAATGCTTTCCACACCTCGACTGTTAACGCACTTAGCCATAGTTTGGGTGCTATTGTTGTGTTAGGTTCAACACCCTGGTGCCCTCTAGTACAAGGGCCCCTAAATTTTGTAAGGGGCAGTAAATAACCAAATGCACAATAACAATTGCATACCCTTAATAGCTGCTACAGAGAGATAGCAACAGAAACAGAACGAGCTGCTGACTGATAGAACCTACAGCAGAGATAGGAAATGCTTCCTCTTCACTCCTTTCTTTTCATGCTGTAAATCAGGATCAAATAAAGCAGAAAACAAGACAATGAAATCTACTCTAGGTTATCTGCATCTGCATTTTTACAAGCAACATTTTCAGAGAGTTGTCTGAAGTTAATTACATTTCAGAATCAAGGGGCATCTTTCCTAAAATGCAGTAGCTTACCACATGTTCAGCCCCATAACTTAGAGCGGGAGTGGCACCGGACCCGCGCTGACAAATGGAGGCATGCCCAGCATGTCCAAATGTAGTTAGGGGCGTTGCACACCACCTCCACACTAAACTGTTTACCGTGATTACTGCA
The DNA here is from genome assembly GCA_033557465.1 of Ichthyophis bannanicus. Classification (NCBI taxonomy): domain Eukaryota; kingdom Metazoa; phylum Chordata; class Amphibia; order Gymnophiona; family Ichthyophiidae; genus Ichthyophis; species Ichthyophis bannanicus. The sequence continues at coordinate 25,439,093 of CM066050.1, read as the reverse complement.
AGTGCACTTAGGAGAGTAAGGGACATGTTTACTAAGGCCTGTGCCGGTAGCATGCATGTGGTCATGTAACTAGCATGGGGGCCATGCCAACTGCAAAGGGCGCATGCATCCAGCCTCCTACAATTAGTGTAGTGCTAAGACACAGCACAGCATAAACCAGCAAGCGGGCACACCTCGCAGCACCCATTAAGGTGGTATTAAGTGCACCTGAGTGTGAGTGCTATCTAATAACTATTGCCCCATTGTGTTCTACCTGGTTAGCGTAGGAGTTTTAGCTTTGGGGCCAATGTTAATTTTTAGTGTGGTGCTCTTACTGCATGCTACCAGTAAATATGACCCTAAGTGCAACATGGATGGTTGGCATGCTTTAACAATGCCCGCACTAACTGCAATGCACACTTTCTGCCCTGACTCACCCACCCAGTCTCCACCCCAATGCTTGCTAAGCTGTTACCGCAGGATTCTCAGCATGGCTGCATATTTGGTGTATGGTAACAGTTACTGCAGCAAACTTGGTGCATGCTAAGCTCCATGCCAGCCATTATTGCGATTTAGCAAACATGCCCCAAAATGCAGTTGTCATAAATATAACAAGGTAGGCAAGAAAGCAATATTGTATAGCTACCCGCTCATTTCTAATTTGCCTTGGAAAGTAATTTGAAATGAAATATACTCAGTTAATCAATGAGACTGCCAGTTGAGCAGTTAGTTAACCTATATGGAGGAAAAAAATCAATGAAAGATTATTTTGAGAAATAACCTTGGGTGCTTAGGAACTACAGTGTTATTAGTTGCAATTTTATCATGATGATGTTTCAAGCTATCAGAACAATGCTACTGACTCTTATCTCCCCCAGTACCAAATTCTGCTATTATTGAAGGGAAATGGCTTCAGATGATGGAGAACACAGAGCAGGCAACGAATATTAAACTGAACAGACAGTAGGTTTAAAGCTAGAATTGATGAAGTCAAGCACTATTAATTAGAATAGATTGCTAAATTGCTCAGTTAAATATGACGCTTTAGAAAAAGGTAAGAAATGCTCCTGCATTAATTCTTACATCAGTGTGATCTGTAAATGACGCACTGCCATTGGAAATAACATGCAACCCATCTGGGGCATAATACTGGGCACGCGAGAAAGACTTTTATTAAATAAGTAAATAAAGCACCAGTGACATGAGTTGCAGCATTTTGTGCCATTTTCAAATGAATAAAAACCAAAACATTTTCGTTTTGTGTTATGTTTGTGATTTATCAGGTACTAAGGCCTTTCAGCTATCCCAGTTTACGCAGGTAAATGGCTCTGAAAATCGTCCTTTAAAAAGACAATGTTTGCATTCATCAGTGTTCATCAATCTAATTAGCATTAGCATTTCTCACTGTGAGCAGCGAGAGCTCCAGTTTCACTGCAAGTTCTTTGTAGATATAAAATAGTGTGATTGGTGGGTTAGGCCACTGAATGACTGGAAATAAAGGCCAGTAAACAAAGAAAATGATAGAAGGTGATATTTTGTTAATGGGCAAACAATACATTGCTTGACTAACCATAAAGGCAATTTCTGATGCTGTCATTTCGATCTATTATTTAAAGCAGAGAGTCTGTTAATTTCCCACTTTACCTGACAGTATTCTCTCCAGTAGCCTTTAGTTTATACTGTGATTTGAAAAGATTTATTACACAGGTACACTACCAAAAAAATGCCTCCAGTTTTGCAACTGATTCCTATAGATTTTGGGGTGCTGAATCCAGGAAAAATAGCCAAAATGTTCCATCACGTCACGTTTTCTTGCAAAATTAGATTTCTTACCCATATAAGGAATGTTCACAAAATTTCTTTTTAGCCGACTGCAGTTTATTTTCTTGGCCCAAAATAGAGGTTGTAATGGTTAACTAACTAGAAACACTCCCTCATGATATTTTAGAGTGTTTTGTATTCATTTTATACATTAACAGGACAATTGGGAGGCGGGGGGCTAAATCCAGTACTCGCGCTGGCGCATGTTCTTTCCTGTTCGCCTCGCCTCGTTTGCTCGCTCAAACACGGTGGTTGCGACATGAACGTTCCTGTCAAATTTCAGTTTCTTGCAAGTTCATTATTACCTTTTGTTTGCTCAGTCGTAATCCAGCTTTATTCCGAAGTGGTTCACTACAGTTGTAGTTTGCAGTGCTGTGTATTTGTGATGACTCACAGAGCCAGAGGTTGCGTCAACTCTCCGGACAGTTTTTGTTTTATTTGTGGGGAATATACCGTGAAAAAGTGGCAGAGGAACATTTCTGCATTTATTAAAAAAGTATATTTCGCCTTTTTCGGTTTGAAGTTAGGCGATCAAGACAAACCGTGGGCTCCTCACAAAGTGTGCAAGACATGTGAGGAAGATCTACGCTTATGGATGAAAGGTAAAAAACAAGCATTTCGTTTCGGAATACCTATGATGTGGCGTGAACAAAGAGACCACAGCAGTGACTGCTATTTTTGCTCTTGCATTGTGAAGGGATACAACTTAAAAAATAAGAACGTAATAAGTTACCCCAACCTTCCCTCAGCAATTAGGCCTATGCCTCATAGCAACGAAGTACCTGTGCCTGAACCACCAAAATCTTTGGATCATATTTGTGTGGACGGTTCTGATCATGATGAGACTCATCAGATGGCTTTTCCCGATGAGTCCAGTACTTCCGAGTTTGAAACTGAACCAGATCCGAAACCTGAACTTTTCTCTCAAGCTGAATTGAATGATTTAGTCCGGGATTTAGGACTCCCAAAAGATGCTGCCCAACTGCTAGGTTCTCGGCTTAAACAGAAAAATCTATTGTCACCAGGAACAACTTTTTATTGGTACCGCAACCGCGAGACACAATTTTTGAAGTATTTCAGCAAAGAGGAAGATTTGGTATTTTGCAACGATATATACGGAGTGATGGAAAAGTTTAAACTCAAGTATGATCCTGCTGAATGGCGGCTGTTCATTGATTCGTCAAAAGACAGCATAAAAGGTGTTCTTCATAATGGCAACACATTCGCTTCAGTTCCTATTGCTCACTCTGTTATTCTCCAAGAAAAATACGAGAATTTGGCCCTGATTCTTCAGAAGATTCGTTATGATGAGCATAAGTGGATGATTTGTGGAGACTTTAAAATTCTATCCATGCTATTAGGGCAGCAATCCGGTTTCACCAAATATCCCTGCTTCCTTTGCTTGTGGGATAGCCGGGCCCGCGACCTACACTGGGGGAAAAAAGACTGGCCAATTCGGGAGTATTTGAGACCCGGTGAGAAAAATGTTCTTCATGAGAGCTTGGTGCCTCGTGATAAAATTCTATTACCACCTCTCCATTAAGTTGGGTCTCATTAAGCAATTCATCAAGTCCCTTCCAAAAGATGATGAGTGCTTTCGGTACCTTTGCTCAAAGTTCCCCCGACTTTCTGAAGCAAAGCTAAAGGAAGGAGTGTTTGTTGGCCCTGATATAAGGAAACTCATTTCAGATGGAGCATTTGCTGAAACGATGTCTGAGAAGGAAAAAGAAGCCTGGGATTCCTTCAAGGATGTTGTTCTCAAATTCTTGGGGAACTATTCTTATGTGCTGCCTTGTTACAATTTTCTTTATTCTTATTTGAATAACTACTAAACAATTAGTATAAAGAATTCATCCAAGAAACTTTTATCTCGATCACACTCAATCTGAAACGTTCACCTCAAACTGCTAACCCAATGTAGCAAAAAATCTGTACATGATGAAGCAAATTGGTTACCAGATTTGGATTCAGCGCACCAAAAAACGTAAAAATCAATCGAAACATTAGAGGCAGTTTAAAAAAAAAATTTTTTAGTGTACCTGTGTTATTGCCACACAGTGTTATCTGGGTTACCAGTCAAAACTATTAAGCACTGTAAAATATTGCCACCAGACCCATTTATATATCATCCATTCAACATAAGATGGCTCAAGGCAATTTACAAAATAACATATAACAGCACGAACAAATCACACCTGTATGATTAAACCACCATGAACACTATAGCAGTCATTTTGGAAGCCCTGTTCGTGAGTTGCACTTCCGAAAACGGACACAAAAAACATTCAAATTACAAAGATGTTCCTGGAGCAATTTTAGATAATGGATATGGAGACGTTCCCCATTCCAAAGATATCCCCATCACACGGGGGCATGGCGGAGGTGTGTCTGGGGCATTCTGTAAAGATACATATCTGTGCCCGATTTCAGAAGTAGCATGCATGTCACTACCGAGCAACGGTAATATCCATGTCTACTCGGGCCAAATTAACCTCCACTCATTCATCTGTATTTTATTTTCTGGCACCTGCATTATCTAATTCACACACCCCTAAAATTCGGTTGGCATCTTCCTTTCTCTCCTTCAAGTCCCTTCTGAAAACACATTTGTTTAATGCTGCTTATGACTTGCCTACTTAATTTGGTTGAGTTGTTTGTCTTGTATGTCTCTCTTTTGTTCTTATCTTTCTAATGACTCTCCACTTTCCTGTTTTTACTGGAGTTCTTTTTTATTTTATTATGTTTATTTTAGCCATTGTTGTACATTGCTTTGCTGAGACTCCTTGAAGGGCAGTCTATCAAATAATAAACCATAAATAAATAAATAAATAAATAAATATATCAACTCCAAGTCATGAATAGATGTCAGAAAAGCTCTTGTTTTGCTACCAAAACATATGGAGGGAGTAGAGCAGAAGGAACTGTGATACCCCCATGACTTTCTCGATTATAAAGAAAACCTTGGAGGCTCCACATCCGCAATGCTGCTACCACCAACTCTCTATCTCTGCTCCACTCCTAGCCTATTCCCACGCTGCTTGGGTAGTCCAGCGCTTTTAGCACTGTTGGAATTTGGCATCTTGCTCTGTCTACCATGTGGCCAAAATTCACATTAAGCTCAAGGTAAGCCCCGTGCTGCCAGCTACCACACTTTAGTAAACATGCCATCAGAGACAAAGGATCATGTCTTCTAGTCGAGGAAAAAAAAGGCAAAAAGATGTATTGTTTTAGGTGGTAGGGAAAGTAACTTTTGGCTCATTTATGTGCAAATTTTGAAAAAACGTTATTCAGAAGCAAGTTGCTTCTTTGGCTGCTTCTTATCCTGTTTGGGATTTATGGTGCCACAATACAAGCATTGTGGAACCTGTGTCTTTTGGGGAAACTGCTAGGTACTTGTGACCTGGATTGTCCACTGTTGGAAACAGGATACTGGGCTTGATGGACCTTGGTCTGACGCAGTATGGCATTTCTTATGTTCTTAAAACTGAAGGGAAATGAGGAAACTTGTTTTATGGTTGGCATGCCAATGTACATCTCCGCTTGCAAAATAGCAGGCAGGGATGTGAATTCACCATGGCATAGACATCCCCATCCTGAAATATCATCACGGGACATCTATGGGGTCTCTTCTACAGATGTCTATATCAGGTATGTTCATGTTTCTGAAATCACCCCTGAACTTGCAGATTGACAGCCTTTTTTACGGTGTTTTGGCCTGGATGTCCCAGATTGCACCTAGACGTCATTTCTAAAATGAACATAAGAACATAAGAAATGCCTTATTGGGTTAGGCCAAGCTCCATCAAACCCAGTATCCTGTTTCCAACAGTAGCCAATCTAGGTCACAAGTACCTGGCAGGTTTCCAAAAAGGTACATAGGTTCCACAATGCTTGTCCCAGGGCAAGCAGTGGATTTCCCAGGTCTTCTTTAATGTCCCTTCACAGATCCAAAAAAAACATACAAACATTAAAAACAATAGTAACATAGTATATGACGGCAGATAAAGACCAGTATGTTCCATCTAGTCTGCCCAGTACAATGTCAAGAGTAGGTACACCTGCCCTCTCTGCAGGCCACCCCTCCCCATGTCTTTGCTTAGGGGTGAACCCACCACTCCATAGGCCCTTGACGGCATCAGTCACATACCCCTCCTCCCCCTCCTGCTCCACAAATCTTTCCTCCTTGCCATAATTTCTAGCATGTGCATTCATCAGTGCGCGCTTATTTCATCTGGTCACCTAAAGATTTTAAGTGACCACAAACCACATCTATGTGCATATATCTGCAAATGAATGCGTATACAATCAATTGTGCCTTTGTTCTAAATTCTTGCATGCATACAGTGCATGCCTGAAGAAAAGCAAATTAAACAAACATGAAAATGCCAAAAAGTCAGGAAAATTTTAAATGATCATAAAACAAATTTTTTTTGACTGTGCACACACCTAATATCTTCCAACTTTTCCAACTTGCTACATAGGAGTATCTTGCCCTTCACCAGTACATTCTCATCCAGCTGAACTTTTTCAAAGTGTTATTTAAAGAGTATAACCTTTTTTTAACATTCGGTTGTATCTGTTTCATGAAATACAACCTGCTTAGACAACCCTTGTATTAGAGCAGAGAACAGGACCAGCAACTCCAGTAGAGATCTACCCAGACCCTTGATAGCAATCCATCCAGAAAGAATCCAGAAAGAAGTACTGCTTTTTGTGAAGAACCAACTTTCCTCCACTTCTCTGCACCAGCTGCCTCACCAAGGGATAGATCACATTGCAGTGGCACAGTGCCACTAACTGTTGATACACCACTGGGATCTCCTCCTTAGCCATTCATTGCCACCATCATTAGAAAGCAAATGTTCTAGTGGATGACTTGTAATCACCACAGGTAGGTCCTATGGAACTCCCTGGTCCTCAGGACTCAGTGTAACTTTCATGGCCACGGAAAGTGGCAACATACCTTCCTCCATTACAGCTACCATGGCTCCGCTTCAGAGGCATTAGACTCCACATCAAGCAAATTGAGCCAGAGAGTCCAAGAGTGAGAAAGGGGCGGAGCCTCTAGGGTAGCTTTGCCACTTCCCTTTTCACCATTTGAACCAGCCATTGACTGATATAGTACTGAAAATAGAAGAATTAGCTAACAGAGAATAGTATTAGGTTTGCTTATTTTAGATCTTAAGATATTTATTTATAAATATTTATAGACCGCCTTCCTGAACAATCCTTCAAAACTGTTCACAACAATATAATACTCATAAAAACATGATAAAAAGCTTAAAAATATAATAAGAACATAAGATATACCATACTGGGTCAGACCAAGGTCCATCAAGCCCAGTATTCTGTTTCCAACAGTGGCCAATCTAGGTCATATGTACCTAACAGTTTCCCCAAGGGACACAGGTTCCACAATGCTTGTATTGGTTCAAGCATTGATATCCTGGGTCCCTTCTTAATAATGGTTTATGGACCTTTCCTCCAGGAACTTGTCCAAACATTTTTTAAACCCAGCTACACTAACAGCCTTTACTACATCCTCCGGTAACAAATTCCAGAGTTTGATTACACGTTGAGTGAAAAAATATTTTCTTTTATTAGTCTTAAATACTTTACCCTGTAGCTTCATTGCATGTCCCCTAGTCTTTCTATATTCTGATAAGGTAAATAATCGATCTATGTTTACCCATTCCACTCCGTTCATTAATTTATAGACTTCTATCATATCTTCCCTCAGCCGTCTCTTTTCCAGGTTAAAGAGCCCTAACCTTTTAAGCCTTTCTTCATAGGAGTATCCTTCCATCCCCTTTACCATTTTGGTGGCTCTTCTCTGAACCTTTTCTAAAATCGCTATATCCTTTTTAAGATATGGCGACCAGAATTGCACACAATATTCAAGGTGCGGTCTCACAATGGAACGATACAGAGGCATTATAATATCTTTTGTTTTATTTTCCATTCCTTTCCTTATCATACCTAGCATTCTATTTGCTCTCTTGGCCGCCGCTGCACACTGGGCCGAGAGTTTTAACATGGTATCCACAATGACGCCTAAATCTTTTTCCTGGGTGGTGGTTCCTAATGTGGAACCTTGCATCGTGTAACCATAGTTTGGGTTGTTCTTCCCTAGGTGCATAACCTTGCACTTCTCCACATTAAATTTCATCTGCCATTTTGATGCCCAGTCTTCCAATTTATCAAGATCCTCTTGCAGTTTTCCACAATCCTCTTGGGTTTTAACAACTTTAAATAGTTTTGTGTCATCTGCAAATTTGATAACCTCACTCGTTATTCCACTTTCCAGGTCATTTATAAATATGTCAAAAAGCAGCGGACCCAGCACAGATCCCTGGGGTACACCACTATTCACCTTTCTCCATTGGGAAAATTGGCCATTTAGCCCTACCCTCTGCTTTCTATCTTTTAACCAGTTCCTGATCCACAATAGTACACTGCCTCCTATCCCATGACTCTTTAGTTTTGCCAAAAGTCTCTGATGAGGGATCTTGTCAAAGGCTTTCTGAAAGTCCAGATACACAATATCAACCGACTCACCTTTGTCCACCTGATTATTCACTCCTTCAAAAAAACATAACAGATTAGTAAGACAAGATCTTCCTTGTCTAAAGCCATGTTGGCTGTCTCCCATTAGGTCATGACTATCTACATTCTGAGTAATTTTATTCTTTATGATGGTTTCTACCATTTTTCCCGGTACTGATGTCAGGCTCACCGGTCTGTAGTTTCCCGGATCACCCCTGGAACCCTTTTTAAAAATTGGTGTTACATTGGCGATCATCCAATCTTCAGGTATTAGAGATGATTTTAATGATAGTTCAGAGATTACTAATAGCAGGTCTGCAATCTCATATTTCAGTTCTTTCAACACCCTTGGATGTATACCATCTGGCCCAGGTGATTTGCTACTCTTCAGTTTATCTAATAGTTGTAATACATCTTCCCGATCACTGTTCCCTCTAAGCTGTGCGCGTGTGCGCGCGCACACACCTCGCCGAGTGAGCGCACATACTTTACAACAGAGCGCACAAAAATTACAGTTCTGATTCTGATAGAAAATAACACAGACGTCTTAAAATTTAAAAGTTGTGATTGTAATTACTAGAAATTTTCCGCTTCATTTAGTAATCGTCTTTTTTTCATTTAATTTAATTAAAATCAATGTGGTGTACATACTGTATCCTGACATGTAGTCAAATTTTAAAGTATATAACTCCGAGTGTCGTTATGTGGCGCACAAAAATGTAACCTTCCTTCAAAAGCTGCACAGCTAATATTTTATGCGCACACAGCCTACAGAAAATTAGAGGGAACATTGTTCCCGATGTATCAATATTTCCTTCAATTCTTCCGCACCTTTAAATACCACTTCAGTCATGGGTAACATCCCTACATCTTCCTCAGTAAAGACTGAAGCAAAGAATTCATTCAGTCTCTCCGCTATCGCCTTGTCGCCTCTTAGTGCTCCTTTAACCCCTTTATCATCTAATGGACCAACTGACTCTCTCACAGGTTTTTTGCTACGAATGTACTTGAAAAGGTCTTTACTTCGCGTTTTTGCTTCCGCAGCAAGCTTTTTCTCAAATTCTCCCTTTGCCTGCCTTATCAATGCCTTGCATTTGACTTGCCAGTGCTTGTGCTGTTTCCAGGTTTCGTCATTTGGCTCTTTTTTCCATTTCCTGAAAGATGCTTTTTTGGCAACAGCCTCTCAGACCTCACCTTTAAAACCATGCTGGCAGTTTTTTGGACTTCCTTCCACTTTTCTTAAAGCGTGGAATACAGCTGGTCTGGGCTTCCAAGATAGTATTTTTCAACAGCCAAGCCTGATGTACGTCTTTAACCATTGCAACTGCTCCTTTTAGTTTTTTCTTAACTGTTTTCCTCATTTTATCATAGTCTCCCTTTCGAAAGTTAAAAGGTAGTACTGTGGATTTCCTTTCTATCCCTCCTCCACTAATTAAATCAAAGGCGATCATACTATGATCACTATTGCCAAGTGGCCCCAACAACCTTATCTCTTGCACTAGATCTGGTGTTCCAGTAAGGACTAGGTCTAATATGGCTTCCCCTCTGGTCGGTTCATGAACCAGCTGCTCCAAGAAGCAGTCATTTATTTCATTTAATAAAACAATATACAGTGACAAAATTAAAATACTAAACAATAAAAAAATAGAAACAAAGAAACCTGACTGATACCAACCTTCTTCACTGCTGCCCATCGTAGAAAATATACATAACTCAGCTCTGCATCAAAACTGATACCTCACAAACAAATGGGTCTTAATAGGGACTTCTCTAAGCACAGTTCCCAGGTTGTTGATGCCAGAGACTCAGAACCACCACTGCAAATGCTCAGTTTTTGAAAACCTACTCTTCTCATCTGTTTTACCAAGGGGATAACCAAAGGCCTATGGCCTCTAGACTGCAATGGGTGCACAGGAACATACCAGCTCAACCAACTAAAACAAAAGCTGGGAGTTATTCAATCCCTTAAAAGTCAGGGTCAACAGCTTAAAAAAAATTTGCTCCTTTACCGGAAGCCAATGAAGAGCCCACAATGCAGGACAAACCCTTTGCAAATGCGTAATGTTCATAAAACATATGCTACCATATTCTGGATGAGCTACAACTTGCTGGTAATCTTAGCAGGCAACCTAACATAAAGGCTATTATGATATCAAAGTTAAGAACATAAGATATGCCATACTGGGTTAGACAAAGGTCCATCAAGCCCAGTATCCTGTTTCCAACAGTGGTCAGTCTACAGTAGATCATAAGTAACTAGCAGTTTCCCCAAAAGACACAGGTTCCACAATGCTTGATATCCCAGGTCCCTTTTAAGAATTGTTTATGGACCTTTCCTCCAGGAACTTGTCTAAACCTTTTTTAAACCCAGCTACACTAACAGCTCTTACTACATTGTAGTCTTTTGATTAGTTCAGGTACAACAGATGATTCCAATTTACTACATGAGAGGCTGGGGTAGGAGGGAGGAGATCAAATAGATTCAAGGAATAAAACACAAAGTACTACAATCACCAACCAAAAACAAAAAGAAAATCCCAAATACTTCATAATATGCTCAAAAGTGACTTGAAATAAGCAAGATGTACACTCGTTCATAATTGTTCAGATCTATTTTCCGAGTGAGGTATTTTCTTTTTTCCTCCTTTTCTAAATGAAAGTATTTAGTCTAGGAAAATAGGATTTTCCCCTGGCTCAAGATTTTCAGGACAGGTTCATCCAGTCTTGCATACAGGGACTTGAGATTCTAATTTTTCGGTTGCATTCCCTACGAAAAGGAAGACTACCAGCCCCTGCATGCAGAGTATAAAACCAGCACTGGATCAGCCGGTCGTGAAAATCTCAAGCTGGTTGGCAATCATGTGTTAAAACTGCTGGTTTAACAGGCGCCGCTTATCCCCAAACAGGTCTGGTTTGCAGAGTGAAGATGTAGGCAGGGGCGGCCCAAGGGGGGTGCGGGGCCATGTGCGGAGACTCGGTGCAGGGCCTCATTTGCATAAGGGACCTCATTTGCATAAATATTTGCAAAATGTTACCATACACTAACCTTTAGTAAACATGTCTCTTAATGAGTGTATGGATAAAGAAAGACTAAAAGATTTCTACATTACTGTAATCCAGTGCCAACCGCCAGGCACATTAGGAACTACTACAAACGCTGCCCATTTAGAACCCATAGCAAACCCACCGTATCCTGACAGCATTACCAGGACTCACAAAGCACCATACCCTACCTATCAAAAGGCAACACTGCAAATATTAAACCAATACATTTCAGAGAATACTGGGGGAAATAGAACAAGTGGCAATGTCAAATAGGAATTACTTAAACAGAATACCTCAGCTCAGTTACACATGCAGAACATAGACCATCACCAAACAAGGAATCACAATTTAGAAACAGGAAGGCAATAATTAAACTGGGAACCCCAAAAGCCAAACTTGGAATGTACAACACCACTGTAGAAATAAAACTATAAATTTATTTATTTATTTATTTAACAATTATTTCTATACCGCTCTTTCCCAAGTATCAAGTGCGGTTTACAATGAACAGTAAGTTATATGGTATGTGAAATAGCATACCTAGTCATTTTACATAGAACAGGTGGAACTATTTACAAGTAACAATATAAGGTTTGAACAGTAAACTATTAGAACATATTTACATTGTAGGTATTTACAAATTATATCATAGATCAATTGTGATGCATAAATGATTTTAAATGTGACGGATCACAGTTATCTGTATGTATGAGTGGTGTGGTTAAGTATTGTGTGGTTATGTTATTATTTGTTATTTGTTAAGTGTTATGTAGTGTAGTAGTATGGTTGTTAACCTGTGTCTCTTTGTGTAATCTGATTAGATTATGCTCTTTTGTTGTAGTGTAAAGAGAATAAATGGGTTTTCAGTTTTTTTCTAAATTCTTTTATGTCCGACAGTAGGCGAATGTTGTCAGGAAGGTTATTCCAGAGGATAGGTGCTGAATGGGAGAAGGCCCTCTTGTTGGTTTGTTTTCTAGCTTTTGTGTAATCTTTTGGTACTGATATAGTGTTTGTGTTTCTGCTCCTTTGTGACCGTTTATCTATATCTGTGTTGATGAGTGTATTGAGTACCGATGGTGCTAAGTTATTTATTAGTTTAAATGTGGTTAAAAGAATCTTGTATTTTATTCTGCTGTAAATAGGTAGCCAATGAAGTTCAGCCAGGATCGGTGTGATATGTTCTATTGAGCTTATATTCATTATTATCCTTGCTGCTATGTCCTGAGTTATTTGTATCTTTTTAATGTTTTGCTTTGTGATGCCATTAAGGATTATATTTGCAAAATCAAAGTGTGGGGTTATGATAGCTTGAATTATAGTTATGAAGTCTTGTAAGTGAATCAATGGTCTTAATTGTCTCAATGTCTTAAGTTTGTAGTGTATGTTTTTTGTTAGATATTTTGTGTGTGAATCCATATTAAGTTTATTGTCAAGTATCACACCTAGGTATTTTATTTCTTTTTTTATGTTGATCTCATGGTTATCTAGGGTGATGGTGCTTGGGGGTGTGTATGTTTGATTTTTAATAATATATAGTACATCAGTTTTTGAGAAATTAATGTGTAAGTTCTGATCCGTGAGCCATGTTAGTTCTTTAAAACATTCTGTTATTTGTTGTAGTGGAGGGTGCGGGATTTTAAATGGGAGGTAGAACATTATATCATCGGCGTAAATATGGTAATAGACGCCATGACGTTTAAAGATGCTACTGACTGGTTGTAGGTAAATGTTAAATAATAGTGCTGATAGTGCAGATCCCTGTGGAAGGCCTTGTGTTTGATTGAAAGTGTTAGATGTTTGGTTGAGAATTCTCACTGTTTGGGTTCTGTTTGATAGGTAGGATTTGAACCAATTATAAACAGTAGATGTAATTAATTTCCTCTTGTACCAAACAAAGCGCAGACGTTAATGATGCACATTTCCCAGAGCTTTCATATTCCAGTTAATAAATTCAAAATAAAGAGATATATTTCTACCTTTTGTGCATTTTTTTTCAGTTGCAATTGCTCCAGCCACTTTCTTCTGGTTTCTTCATGTTTTCTGCTAACTCTCCATCGTCTGCTGTCCATTTGTCCTTTCTTCTCTCTTCTAGTTTTTTTTCCATTCTCTCTCTCTCTACATCTGCTTTAACATATTAATCTTTCTCCTTTTGCTCTTTCCTCATTCCTATTTCATCCACACAAATTTTACCCCTCCATCCTCAATCCCCACTTACTCTCCCAATAACCGGCCAATTGTAGATTTTTCATCCCTCCCACAAAAAATATTTTTCCCCTCTCCATTTTACTCTCCCAGCCCCATCCCATTCTAATCCTCCCCCAACATCAGCTCCCTTCTAGTTCCAGTCTCACCCAGCATCCATTCCCTTCTAGTCCCTGCATCAGCCCATTTCCAGTCCTAGCCCCCCATCAGCCCATTTCCAGTCCTAGCTCCCCCATCCATTTCCAGTCCGAGTCCCTTCATCAGCTCATTTCCAATCCTAGCCCCCCCATCAGCCCATTTCTAGTCATTTCCTAGCCCCACCATCAGCCCATGTCAAATCCTAGCTCCCCTCCACTCAGCCCAATTCCAGTCCAAGCCCCCCCATGAGCCTACTTCCAGTTCTAGCCCCTCCATGAGTCCATTTCAATTCAAGCCCCCACCACAGCCCATTTCCAATCTTAGCTCCCCCCAACAGCCCATTTCCAGTCCTATCCTAGCTGCTCCATCAGCCCATTTTCAGTCCTAGCTCCCTTCCCTCACAGCCCATTTCCATTCCAAGCCCCCTCCCCATCAGCTATTTGCAGTTCAAGCCTCCCCTTCCACTCAGCCCATTTCCAGTCCTAGCAACCCCCCAACCCATTACCAGTCCTAGCCCCCATCAACCCACTTCAGTCCTAACCCCCATCACCCCATTTTCAGTTTAAGCCCCCGCTATAACCCATTACCAGTCCTAACCCCCTCAGCCCATTTCCAGTCAGCCCCCCCTAGCCCATTGCCAGTCCTAACCCCCCCATCAGCCCACAGCCCATTACCAGTCCTAACCACATCAGCCCACCTCAAGTCCTAACCCCTCCCCATCATCCCCATTTCCTGTCCTAGCCCCCCCATAGCCCATATCAGTCCTAACCCCACCATAGCCCATTACCAGTCCTAATCCCCCATCACCCCATTTCCAGACAGCCCCCATCAGCCCACAGCCCATTACCAGTCCTAACCCCCCAACAGCCCACAGCCCACCTCAAGTCAAGTCCTAACCCCCTCCCTAGCCCAGTACCAGGCCTAGCCCCCCCCCCCCCACATCAGCTCATGGAAAATTTAAAAAGAAAAAAAAAGCTGGCTGCCACCGCAGCAGCGGCAGAATGGAGTGTCCCGCGGGGCCCCCTCTGCCCGGCTGAGCTCTTTCGGCCCGGCTGAGCCCCTCTGCACCGGCTTTCAGATACGCGAAGGGAGAGTGTCTCTCTCGCTTCTCTGTTAAGCCTGCAGGGGCAGATGGGAAATTTCCCATCAGCTCCTGCTTCCCATCAGCCCCTGCAGGCTTAACAGAGACGCGAGGGAGACACTCTCCCTTCACGTATCTGAAAGCCAGCGCAGAGGGGCTCAGCCGGGCAGAGGGGGCCCTGTGGGACACTCCATTCTGCCGCTGCTGCAGTGGCAGCAGCCAGCTTTTTTTTTTTTTTAATTTAATTTTTTAAAAAGCAAAATGTTCTTTGCGCGGGGCCCCCTGAATCGCGGGGCCCTGTGCAAAAAATATTCTTGCTCAATGGACGGGCCGGCCCTGGATGTAGCCTTCTCCCCCCTCCCCCAAGAATGAGTGCTGCCTGAGTTTTTCGATCTTTTTGGGGGGGCAGGGCACCAAACCTGTCTCCAGTTTGATATGCAATGATGGACACATTTTGTTCCTATAGAAATTAAGAGAAATAAATAACAGAAATATGCAGTCTTAAGAATATGTATTACATCAGAGGACACTGCTTATACTACCATATTTACTGTTTCCATGGAAACGTCTCTTTTAACAGTGGCTGATGCTTGTTTAGTGATCTTGCAGGCTTCTTCCCAATAAGAAATATCATGATGATAACTTGGTTAGTAAGAGTTGTATCATCTCCTGTCAAAGAGTTCCTCCAAGTATATCTACAATATATGAAAAAAATAATTTGAAAATATCACCTCTTTCATGGCTTACACTAGCTATTGTAATGTCAACCTCTTCGTTGATCAGAAAGGCTGTTCAATTTTGAAAAAGATGCCTACTTCCCAATGCCAAGGAAAATCATTTTTACAATACATCCATGTAACCTCAATTTCTGAAGAAGGGAGAAAATCAAATGGGCAGGGCCAACTTTGCTGTCTATGCCCCAAGGCCAGATTTTAAAAATCTACTTAAGCAATGCACATTTACAGTTTTGCTAGAACCAACATTCCTACGACCTGGCAAAATACAAAACAGCTCTTGCCAAGACAGAATCCTTTTAATTACTTTAGATCAAACTCATTTTCCATCAGAGGACCAAGTCACTGAATCAGTCACACAAGTCTTGAGCCTTATTTGTAGGTCTTTTCCTAGGGATTGGTAAGTCACCTCTTAACGTTTCATTAATTTCCTTGGCTTTTGGGGTGCTGGGGCATAAACTCACTTTTTATACATGTGGCTTCTAGTCAAGCACATACAGACAGTGGTGGTGTCTGTATTTCTCTCTCAGGGATTTTCACATTAGGAAACTGCCAGAGAAGAAGGGAATTAGATTTAAAAACAGTGTTGCCAAAGCTTTTGCCCCCATTACAGCTTCTGCCTCTGTCCAGACAGCTCGATGCCAGTTGAGAGACCGGTTCCATGTGCAAAATGCCTGCAAGTAGAAGCCCTCATGAAACAAGTGGAGGAGTTCAGAAAAGAGGTGGCAAGGCTGAGAAGCATTCGAGACAGCAAGTAGTACATTGATGAGATGCTTCTTGAAGCATCCAAGCTCTCTGACAGAGCTAAAGATGGGATGCTACAGAATGAAGAAACACAAGTCACCGGGGTCTGCAGAATCAACAATCCAACTTCTCCAGTCCTTGAATTGAAGACCCAGAATCAGTGGCCACAAGGAAGCAAGAAGGTAGTGGTGGTTGGTGACTCTCTTCTGAGGGATACTGAGGCGTCCATCTGCCGACTACATTTGATGTCCAGGGAGGTGTGCTGTCTGCCAGGTGTCAAAATCTGAGATATTATGAAGAGTTTGCCCAGACTCATCAAGCCTACTGATTATTCTCCAATGTTGCTCATCTATGTCACTCGCAACCTCCCAAACAAAGAGACAAAACAGACACAAATCAAACCCCAACACCGGCCCTAAGGAAGCACAAGTCGCAACAACCTCTTCCACAAAGAAAACATCAATTGAGCTCATAAACGCCAGATCCATCTGCAACAAGATACACACTCTGGTAGACCACATTGAAGAGCGACAGCCAGACATAATATGCATCACAGAGACATGGCTCAACCCTACCGACAGTGTACTACTCAACCAACTAGTACCGAACAACTACTCAGCATACAACTGCCCACGCATCCACAAGCGTGGAGGAGGAGTCCTAATAATAGCAAAAACAGAACTCAAGTTCAAGACACTGAATCTCACAGATACAAAGCAGTGTAACACAATTAGCATCAAGAACAAGAATATTGCAATCTGCCTAACCTACAGAGCACCCCGTGCTCCACCCGACGAACTAGCCTTCATACTCGAAGAAGCCTGTGCCATAACGTCAAACAACAAACCAGCACTACTAATCGGAGACTTCAACCTCAAGTCCGCCAATACAAAAGATGCAGAGGCCTTCCTTCAGGCAATGTCATCACTTCAATTCACACAGATAGTCAATGCACCAACACACAGACTAGGATCATCCCCAGACCTCATCTTCGCATCAAACTACCTAACTTCAAGAGACCTAATCTCTACACCCACCATCACCCCAGTACCATGGTCTGACCATTACTTAATCGAGACAAATCTGCAATCACAAGAAGACTGGACAAGCGAAAGAGCGAACTTCCCACACACACAAAGACGATTCAAGTCCTTTGACAAGGACGAATTCATCCAGGACACAATACAACACTTGAACATTGACTCAGAGGACCTGGAGGAACAAGTTTCCAACTGGAACAATGTCCTAGCTAACGCCGCCAAACCATCCGTTGACAGGACCAAGAAACAACACCACAACAAGAGACAAAACAAACCATGGTACTCAGCAAAAATACGACAGGAAAAGAGGGAGCTCAGGAAAATTGAACGGAGATGGAGAAAAAACAAAACTACTTCCGACCAACATCTTTACCTAACAAAGCAAAAACAATACAATGAACACATCAACCAATCAAAGAGAGAATTCCACACAAACCTGATAAATTCTTCCATCAACAAACCCAGAGAACTTTTCGAAATAGTAAAAACCCTGACAAAAGAGCAAGCAGCAGAAAGAGAAATACAAGTGGATCCACAGATATTCGCCGACCACATCAAAGACAAATTTCACTCCACAGAGCGCTCAACACCCAGTAGAACCAACAGAACGAACGTCCACCCCAAAACCTGGGGCACATTCCACTCACCCTCAAAAGAGCAGATATCAGACATCATCTCCACAATCAACACAAGCACTGCTCCTACAGACCCTTGCCCAGTGTCATGGGTCAAAGCCACCAAAGCAAGCCTCATACCAAACATTCATAAAATGGTACACAACTCACTCACTCAAGGACTCATGCCACAGCAATTAAAGCTTGCCTCAGTAAGACCAATCACAAAGAAAACTTCTCTCGACAAAAAGGACCCAGCAGCATACCGACCAATCTCCAGCATACCCTTCCTCGCAAAAATAATCGAAAAGACGGTTCAACTACAACTTCAGGAACACATTGACGAACACGGAACTCTCGACGACAACCAACACGGATTTCGTCCCAACCATGGAGTCGAAACTCTCCTGATCTACCTCTTCGACAGCATCATAAGAATAATTGACGACATCAGGAATGGAATTATAATGATCTTCATCGACATCTCCTCAGCGTTCGACACAGTTGATCACAATATACTCCTGGAGAGACTGAAGAACACTGGTATACACGGTACCACTCTAAAATGGTTCCACTCGTACCTAACAGAAAGACAGCTACAGGTCAAGGTGGGACAGGACACCTCCCGGCCCATAAACGTCCAACAAGGAGTACCACAAGGATCCGCACTCTCAGCACTCCTTTTTAACATCTACATCCAACCAATATGCAACATTATGAAAGAGAACAACATCCAATACACAATATACGCAGACGATATAATGGTATACTCCCCGATATCAATCGAAAACCCGGACTTCTCTAAGATAGCAGACTGCCTTACCCAAATGGCGAAGTGGTGCCAAAACAACAATCTAGCTATAAACTACAACAAGACTGAAGCTTTAATCATCACTCGAAACCAAAGCTTCACACACCCACCAAACATAAAGATACAAAGCACCACGATACCGATAAGATCGGAGGTGAGATACCTTGGGGTTACTCTGGACAGTAAACTCAACCTCAAACCACACATAGACAAAACAATCCAAAAAGCATATTACAGGATGCGAATCATCAGGAGACTGAAACCACTCCTCGCTCCAGAACACTTCCGTACAGTCTGTCAAGCACTGATAACCCCAATACTGGACTTCTGCAATCCGATATACCTCGGACTACCAAAACAAGCTCTCAAACCACTACAGCTGGCACAAAACACTGCAGCTCGAATCATATCCGGAGCCGCAAGGCAGGAGCACATCACACCTACACTAAAGGACTTACACTGGCTCCCAATCATTGCTCGCATCAGATACAAGACTATCATAAACCTATTTAAGATAAAAGAACACACATCAGCCAACAGCCTCCACCTGCTCATACAACCGGAAACCAGCGCACGTCCCAGAAGAAGTCAAACACGCAACCGAGTCAGCACCCCAAATGAGTACAAGCACACACGCAAGGACACAACAGACAGAGCTCTCTCCATGGCTGCTCCAACAATATGGAACAATCTACCGGACGATCTAAGGGCAACTCCAGACCTCAAAGACTTCAGAAAACAACTGAAAACCATGCTGTTCATAGAGCACTATGGTCACATCACATAACCTAAGAGAATGGATAACAGCACTCCAATCCTCCCAAACAACTGAATATATATAAAATATGATTCTAGCACCACTGTAAATAGCCCACCCTGTATATAGCTCAAACAAATCAAGCACCCAACACATCCCTCACACAACTAAGTTTTATCCTCACTGCATGTACAACACACACACTTTACCTGATTGCTTGCTGTGATACCACCTTGATTATTAAGATAAGGCGGTTTAGAAATACTGTTAAATAAAAAATAAATAAATAAATAAATGTCAGCACAAATGATACTGCCGGGTATCCTAAGCAATCAAGAGTGACTTCATTTCTCTAGGACAGATGGTGAAGTAGATTTAATTTTATTTATTTATTTAGTATACATTTGTATACCGCTACTTCCAGCGATCAGCAGCGGTTTGATTACAGATTGGAAATTGTCAAATCATGACAGGAAATTTTTGAGGTATAAACACATTGATTAGACAGGAAAGCACAGCACACAGAGAACTATTTTACAGGGAACATGGGCTATGGAGGGTTAAGTGGCTTGCCCAAGACCACAAGGAGCACCTGTGGGACTAGAAACCCCAGTCCTTCCGGCCCAAGGTTGCTGTCCTCTAGTGGGATTTGAACCCCCGACCTTCCGGCCCGAAGTACCTTGCCCCAACCACTAGGCCACTCCTCCACTCCACAGGTGCACAGGTGGTGTTCTCTTCAGTCCTCCCTGTTAGGGGTAAAGGCTGAGATAGGGAAGCTTGCATCCTGGAGTTGAATACATGGCTGCTTGGATGGTGTCATCGAAAAGCGTTTTGGTTTCCTGGACCATGGGATGATTTTCCAAGGGCTGCAGAGCAGAGATGGCATCCACTTATCCAAGAAGGGTCTTCCGCAGTAGACTGGCTAACCTATTGAAGAGGGATTTAAACTACATTCATTGGGGATGGGTGAAGAAAGCACCTACGTAAATAAAAGCCCTCAGGGTAAGTAAAACATTAAATATCTCTGTAGAAATGGGTAAAAGGAGCAGCATCTGGAAAGCGGTGTACAAGTCACTTAACCCTCTACAGCCCATGTTCCCTGTAAAATAGTTATCTCCAAGTTATAATGCCCTGTTCAATGTAATTTCAGTTTGTTCAATGTAAACCGCACTGATGCAGAATAGCGCGGTATATAACAGAATGCAAATAAATAAATGCCCATAGCATGGGAAATAAGATCCTAGATGTTGAAGCTTTAATGGAAGAGGCTCAGACCACGCCATTCTCCAACTCCTCCCATCTGGAAGTGACACGGCCATGACCCACAGAGTAACAGTGGACCAGCAGCATTTTTTGCTGCGTCAGTGAGTGCCCAAGGAGCAAACCCAAGGAGCAGGACATGCTTCTTGGGCAAGCTCCTTGGGGTGAATCCAGGGGCGCGTCCTGCACTGTGCTTCCTAAAGCCTGTCTTCGCTTCGTTAGGTCCTCCTTCCCCCCCCCCCCTTAGGGATTGTGCTCTTATCCTCTTATTTCTGCTGTCTGTACCTCATTATGACCATGATCTCCATACCTCTGCTGTGGGGCTGGCACCCCCCCCCCCCCCCCCGTCCATGCCCTCCTGTACATATCACTCACACGTGCATACCTAAAAACCTGGTACTCTGTCCCATCTCTGTTTTACCCTCTTCCTCTCCTGTTTTCTTCTCCTCCTCTCTGCACTGCTCTTCTAAACAACTGTTCCCTCAGTTAAATTCCACTCTGTTAATATTCTGTTTTTGACAGAAATCTGGCTGAGGGAAGGCAAGGAGCCCCTCCTTGACCAATGTCTCCCATTGGGTTATGTTGCTTTCTCAACCCCCAGGTTGGGTCGCTCTGGCAGGAGGATAGCCTTCCTTGCTCGAACTACTCTTCCTCTTCCTTTACCCTATCCTACCCAGAGTCCCTCCTTATCCACTATGATGGCTCTCCCCCATCTATCTTCTTCTTATTTATGCCCTTCCATCTCTGCATCTTCACCTCTGGGATTCTCTTCAACACCCCCTCACAGAGGCCTCCCTTCTCTACCCCCATCTCATTGTCTTAGGCGATTTTAATGCTCATTATTCTTCCCACAACAAAGACTCATGACAAATCCCTTCTCCAACTGCTTTCTGATCTTTCCCTCCAACAACAACGTACTTTTTCCTACCCACTCGGATGGTCACATCCTAGACCTTATTCTCTCTTCTCCTCCCCTCTTTCCAGACTTCACCTCACTTTCTTCCCTCTCCATCCCATGATCTGATCACTCCTGCACTTTCTTTTCTTTCTGGTATTATCCTACCCATATATCCCTTGCTCAAAGCTCCCTATCCCCCTCAACCCCAGCCTACTATCCTCCTCCACCCTTGAATGTTTCCCTGCTGCCTAACACATATTCCCTTCCAACTTTTCCTCACTCTTGGTTGTTAAAAAGGCTAATTTTTGGTTTTCAACACTCTCCTCTATTGCCCCTCTTTGCCCCCTCAAGCATGTTTCCAGACATAATCCATGGTTCCATCGTGGCCCCCTCCTTCATCATTGTCAGCTTCACCGTGCAGAGCATCTGTGGCACAAACATCCTTCTCCTGCCACCCTCCAACACTATAAGTCTGCCCATCACTACTATCATTCTTAGATTCACCAGGCCAAGAACTACTATTCTACTGTCATCTCCTCCTCCATAAATTCCTTCTGTCATTTGTACTCTGTCCTTGCTTCTCTCTTTAAGCCCTCTAACCACTTTATCCTCTCCCTTGGATCATATGTTGCCTCCACCATAGCTCCTTGCTAACTTCTATAGTTCTAAAGTCTCCTCTCTGGTTTTCCATTGTGAACTGCCCTTCCCATACTTTCTCTGTTGCACGCCCCTCCTCGCCTGAGTTCCCAGACTTAGATACCTCACCCTTGTCCTCCAACTCTTCTTTATCCAACACCTGGTCATCATTCACTCAGATTTCCTCTGACAAACTCCTAAAGACCATCACCTCATCGCACAAGACTATTTCTATTAATGATCCTATTCCCTCTTCCTGGATTGCCATCCCTTCTCTTGCCTTGCTTCCCGTAGTCCTCCCCATCCTCAACAGGAGCTTATCTTCTGGAGTCTTTCCATCCTCCTGGAAACATGCCATTGTCGGTCCTATCCTCAAAAATTCTTCCCTTGATCCTTCCTCCTCGGCCAGCTATCGTCCTGTCTCCACACTTCCTTTCCTCTCTAAGCTTCTCGAGAAATTAGTCTTTTCACAATTTTCCTCTCACTTGGACTCTACTCATGATTTACACCCCTGGCAATCTGAATTTCGCCCAGGTCACAGCACTGAGACAGTCCTGCTTTTCTTCCTCAGTGAGCTGCATCAAACACATGAGCGTGGTGACATCTCGGTGGCAGTTTCTCTTGATCTATCTACAGCATTTGACCTTGTCGATCATTCCACTCTATTTTCTTGTCTACATGATCTTGGGCTCAGAGGCACCATCTTGCAGTGGTTTCACTCTTTTCTTTTACACCGGTCCTTTTCTGCATTATGCAACAGTTCTTCCTCATCCTCTTTACCTTTATCTTGTGATGTCCGACAGAGTTCGGTTCTTGCACCTCCTCTTTTTAATATCTACTTGACCCCCCCCCCCAGCCTTCCTGATCCAACAACATGGTATTTCTGCCCACAATTATGCTGATGACATTATCCTGCTCCACCACACCAGTCCAATTGCTCAAAATCTCTCTCTTCTCAATGTCTGTCTCTCCACTGTCTCTACTTGGTTATCTGACAACTTTCTTCACTTGAACACCAACAAATCAGCAGCTACTTTTGGAAGTGCCTCACCCTCCCTGGGCCCCCTCTCTTCCTGGGTCCCCCATTCCACTAGTTGGCTCCCTTTGATACCTAGACACTATCCTTGATTCTGCCTTATCCTTCCAGGCCCGCCTTTCTTCTGTTTCCCGCCACTGTTTCCTTTCACTTTGCCAAATTCATACCGTCCAACCATTTCTCTCTCCTCATTCTATAACTATCCTGCTCCTCTCACTAGTCATATCTAAAATAGATTACTATAACATTGTCTACCTTGGTCTTCCCCAATATCAATTGTACCATATTCAGCTCATTCAAAACATTGTTATCCGTATCCTTGCTCATGTTTTTAAATTCAATCATAATATACCACTTCTCATCCGTCATCACTGGCTCCCTGTACAATTCCAACTGTAATACAAATTGCTCATTCTAGTTCACCATGCCTTACACACTGGTCTCCCCTGTTATCTCTCAGACTCCCTTATTCCTCATGCCCCTCCCTATACCCTGCAAGATATTCACGCTTTTTGCACCTTCCTTCTATATCCTAAGCACATTTGTCATCTACTCACTCATCTGACTTTTATTTCCTTGCCCCTGCTCTCTGGAATTCCCTTCCCCCTACCCTCAGACTTGAGACCACCTATCCTAAATTTAAGTCTCTTTTAAAGACCTACTTATTCAACCTTGTCTTTGACCTGCCACCCTCTTGAGTATCCTTTACCATTCTTCCTATGTTTACCCTCTCTTTGTATGATTGAGTCTTAAACTGTCCTATGATTTTATGGAATTCTTTTCCTACCTTTATTTTATCTTTGTTTTTTTAAGTTTGTACACCACCTTGCTGCTTACATGAAGGGCAGTTAAGAAAATCCTAACAAACAAACTTGGATTTGGTAGTGGTTATTGAAACATGGTTCAAGGACAACCATGACTGGGATGTAATTATACTGGGCTATACTTTATTCAGGAAGGACAGGGTAGGAAAAGGGAGAGGAGGAGTAGCACTATATGTAAAACAAATAAAAATTAAAATCTATAGAATTACAGGACCTAAAAGGGAGCAAGGAAGCACTGTGGTTAAAACTAGAAAGAGGGAAGGGGAAATCCATTTGCATTGGTGTGATATACAGATCTCACTCACAGGCAGAAGAAGGGGACAGAGATTTAATAGAAAATAGACACAGTGTTGCCATGAAAGGAGAAAAGTTACTAGTAGGTTATTTCAATATACCGGATGTTGATTGGCTCATCCCTGCTGCAGTGTTATCTAGAAGTAAGGAGATCCTGGATTCTCTACAGGGACAACTATTCCGGCAACTGGTAATAGAACCCACACATGAAGGAGCCTACTGGGGAAAGTGATTTTGATGTTATAGTGGGAATTATCTCACATCCAGTGATTACCAGATGGTGTGGTTCTTATTAGGACTAGGGCTGATAAAGTCCATTCAAAAGTGAGGGTCTTAGACTTTAGGAAAACTAACTTTGCCAAGATGGGACAATACCTCAAGGAGTCATTAGTGGGATGGGAATAGCTGGGGGATGTAGAAAAGCAATGGGCACAACTAAAAAAGGATATTTTAAGGGCAACAAACCTTTTAGTTAGAAAGGCAAATAAATATAAAAGGAGAAAGAGGCCACTGTAGTTCTCAAAAAGGTAGCTGAAAAGATGAAGAAAAAGAGGGTAGCCATCATAAAATACAAGAGATCACAGAAAGAGGAAGATAAGCATTCATATTTGGAAAAACTTAAAGCTAGGAAAGTGGTCTGGAAAGCAAAGATACAAAAAGAAGAAGAAATATACAATGCAATAAAATGGGGGGACATTTTTCATATATATTAGTGAGAAGAGGAAGTGCATAAGTGGTATTGTTAGACTCAAGAGTAAAGGGGAGGAATATGTAGAAGCTGATGAGGATAAAGCGGAATTGCTTAACAAATATTTTTGTTCTGTGTTCACAGATGAAGGGCCAAGAGCAGGACCTCAGAAAACACTCACAAAGAAGTGAAGGGGATCTTGAACGATTTTCAGAAAACTGTGTTCATGAGGAACTAGCTAAACTAAAAGTAGACAAAGCGATGGGACCAAATGGGATACATCCGAAAGTATTGAAGGAATTTGGGGAAGTTCTAGCAGCTCCACTGTCTGACCTTTTCAATGCTTCTTTAGATTCAGAAGTGGTCCCAGAGGACTGGAGAAAGGCACATGTGGCCCCTTTACACAAAAATGGAAGTAAGGATGAGGTTGAGAACTACAGGCGGGTTAGTCCGACCTCTGTAATGGGAAGATTAATGGAAATGCTGCTAAACAGAGGATAGTGAGTTTTCTAGAGTCCAGTAGATTGCAGGATCTGAGGCAGCATGGGTTTACTAGAGGATAGTCTTGTCATATAACTCTTACTGATTTCTTTGACTGGGTGACCAGAGACTTGGACCGAGGGAGAACCCTAGATGTGTTGTACTTAGATTTCAGTAAAGCCTTTGATGCTGTTCCACACAGGCAACTTATAAATAGAGCAACTTAGGGATGGACCCTAAAGTGACTGACTGGGTTACAAATTGGTCGAGTGGGAGGTGACAAAGGGCACAGGTAAATTGAGCTCACTGTGAGGAGAAGGATGTTACCAGTGGTGTGCCACAGGGATCTGTCCTTGGTCTGATTCTTTTTAACATTTATGTTAGTGATATTTCTGAAGGGCTGTCGGGTAAGGTTTGCCTCTTTATGGATGATACCAAAATCTGCAATAAAGTAGACACCCAGGAAGGAGTAGATAACATGAGGAGGGATCTAGCTAAGCTTGAAGAATGGTTGAGAATTTGGTCACCCTTTTTTCCTTTTCTGCAATCATTGAGGAGGAAACTGCAAATCTTCTCTCCTCCTCCAAACTGACTACCTGCTCCTCTGATCCCATATCCACCCATCTACTAAGCTCTATGTCTTCTGCCATCATCCATTCCATCTGTCATATCCTTAACCTATCGCTTTCTACTGCAACTGTTCCTATGGCCTTCAAACATGCTTTGGTTACACCTCTACTGAAAAAGCCTTCACTAGATCCTACCTATCCTTCCATTTATTGACTTATCTTTCTCCTCTCCTTTGCTTCAAACTACTTGAACGAGCAATTCACCACCGCTGTCTTGACTTTCTTTCCTCTCAAGACCTTCTGGACCCACTGCAATCTGGGTTTTGTTCTCTACATTCCACAGAAATGGCTCTTGCCAAAGTCTTCAGTGACTGTTCCTTGCCAAATCCAAAGCCCTCTACTTGATTATTCTTGACCTTTCTGCTGTCTTTGACACTGTTGATCACCACCTTCTCCTTGATACCTTGTCCTCACTTGGATTTAGGGGCTCTGTTCTGTCCTGGTTTTCTTCTTCTCTCCCACCGCACTTTTAGTGAATTTCTGGTGGATCCTCCTCTATTGCCTTCCCTCTTTCAATTGGTGTACCTCAGAGCTCTATCTGGGGACCTCTCCTTTTCTTTCTCTACACTCAGTCCCTTGGTGCACTTATTTCTACCCATGGTTTTCAGTACCATCTTTATGCTGATGACTCTCAGATCTACCCTTTCTGTGTCTGAAATCCCTCCAGTAGTCCAGCCCGGATCTCTGCCTGCTTATCCGACATTGCTGCCTGGATTTCTCACCGCTGTCTGAAACTGAACATAGCCAAAACTGAGCTCCTTATCTTTCCACCTAAACCCACCTCCTCCCTTCCTCCCTTCTCTGTTTCTATGGATAACACTACACTCCTCCCCATTTCCTCAGCTTGTAAAATTGGGGTCATCTTTGACTCTTTCTCTGCACACATCCAACTAAAACCTGTCACTTCTTTCTCTATAACATTGGCAAGATTTGTCCCTTCCTTTCTACACACACTATTAAGACAATTATCCACTTTTGTCACATCCCGCAACCTCCTCCTTGCTGGTCTCCCTCTGAATCATCCCTCTCCCCTTCAATCTGTTCAAACTCAGCTGCGCAGCTAATCTTCCCCCAGCCTCGATATGCTCATATAACCCTTCTTCTCAAGTCACTTCACTGGCTCCCTATTCTTTCCATATTCAGTTCAAACTTCTCCTACTGACCTATAAGCACACTCATTCTGCTGCTCCTCACTACCTTTCCTATCTTATCTCTCCCTACACCTCTCCTCGGGAATTCCACTCTTCTGGCAAATCCCTTCTATTTGTGACCTTCTCTTCTACTGCCAACTCCAGACTTCAATCCTTCCACCTTGCTGCTCCTAATGCCTGGAGATGAATCTGTACATCAGGCTTCATCTCTAGCCCTTTTCAAATCCAACCTGAAAACTCACCTCTTTGAGGATGCTTTTGGATCATGATCTGTTTAGTTTCCTATGTGTTTCCTTACCATTCCTCTAGATATATCCATGTCCTCAGCTGTTGTGTTGTCTGTCTTGACTAGATTGTAAGCTCTGATGAGCAGGGACCATCTTTTACATGTGTCTGTACAGCACTGTGCACGCCTTGTAGTGCTATACAAATGATTAGTAGTACTAGTAGTAGTAAATGCAGAATCATGCATTTGGGCTGCAAAAATCCAAGGGATTGGTACAGTCTAAGGGGTGAAGTACTTTTGTTCATGAAAGAAGAGCAGGACCTGGACGTAATTGTTTCTGATGATCTTAAAGTGACTAAACAGGTAGAAAAGGTGACAGCAAAAGCCAGAAGGATGCTCGGGTAAATAGGAAGAGGCATGGTCAGCAGAAAAAAGGAGGTGATAATACCTCTGTATAAGTCTTTGGTGAGACCTCATCTGGAGTTGTGTGTGCAATCCTGGAGACCGCACCTTCAACAGGATATAAACAGAATGGAGTTGGTGCAGAGGGTGGCTACCAAAATGGTCATTGGACTTCATCATAAGGCATATGGGGACAGACTTAAAGATCTCAATATGTATACTTTAGAGGAAAGGCGGGATAGAGGAGATATGATACAGACGTTTTAATACCTGTATGGCAGAAATGCACAGGAGGAGAGTCTCTTTCAGTTGAAAGGAAGCTCTGCAACGAGGGGGCATAGAATGAAGATAAAAGAGGAGAAACTCAGAAGTAATATGCGGAAATATTTCTTTATGGAAAGAGTGGTAGATGCGTGGAATAGTCTCCCAGTGGAGGTAGTCGCGACAAGGACAGTATCGGATTTCAAGAAAGCATGGGACAAACACAGAAGATCTCTAAAAAGAAAAAAAGGGACTATAGTAGTTGATATGGAAGGGCAGACTAAACAGGCCATATGGTCTTTTTCTGCTGTTGTGTTTCTGTGTCAAAAATAGATTGCCACACCTCCTCTTTAAAACTTGTTCCAACTTCCCTGATTTGATAGTTTTGAGTGAAGCTTTCTTTTAGCTATGGTCCTGTAGCATGCAGGTTGCCATCAGACCTGCTTTCTTTTCCTAATTTACTCCTTTGTACTGCTCACTTTTTTTCTAGCACCATTTCCTGCTTTGGCCAGACTAAAATAATAAGCCTGATTTTTTTTTTTTTTATTAAGACCATATCCTCTTTAAAGAAGCCAAAGATCCTCTGTCTTTGGTATAGTATTTTTATCAGGACAGTTAGAGAGTCAGGGGGCTGTGTAACATCTACTTCACTCCTCACAGTCTGGGCATGGTCTGAGGCTACGCAATACAGTAATGCATTTCCAACAGCCAATCAGATCCTGCAGGGGTTTTCTCGCAAAAGCTTGTTGTGATTCACGGTTGAAGTACTAATTCATTTGTTATGTAAATATTATTTTATGTGTTTGTATTAATTCCAGTATCCTGAATAGCATTAGGCCTCTTGATGGCAGTTTCAGCAAGAAAATTGTCCCCAGTTAACTCAGGACACATAACTTTTAATTTCAAGCAATCATTAGCATTAGAGGCCATGGGGTCTTAATTAGGAAGTCATTTGGAATTCAGTCATCTTAGTTGTATGAGCCCTTTATTTGCCCTTCTTAGAATCAAACTGGAACGTGCATGCACCTTTCTGCTTTAATTCCCTTAGAATGTGCTACAGCCTGTCTTTCTCTCTTCCAGAACGGTCACTGGGTACAATTCAGCAGCTCAGTGTTTTTTATATGGCAAGCTTTCTGCACAAGGTTAACACCCTTGGAACCATGTGTAAGACTGAAATCCTTTGGGACCTGTGTTTGAACTATGGCTCTCTGCTCTTACTGCACCATGTTATATGAGCACCAAGAGGGTCATTTTATAGCAGGCCACGAGATAAAATGTTTATTAATATTCCTAAATTAAGTCTATTTTAGAAAGTCAATTAGGTGCCTAATTATCTTAATAAAATACCAGCATAACAGGCGAGAGCTGGTCTAAATGAAAGCATCAAATAATATGAAAAGTACTGTTACTGAATTACATATGTTTGATATTTATTTATTTATTTATTTATATTTCTTATATACCGCACTATTTGCAATCAGCGCAGTTCACATGGAACAGAAACATCCGACAACTTAAATATGTCTGGTCATTACATTAAACAGGAAATGCAACTTGGAAAAAGGGTACACTATATACATATGAGGTGTACTGAGAAAGGATATCATCTTCTTATTACAAATAAGTGCAGGAGACAGAGACCACAGTATAACTTTTGGGGTTATTCATTCAAATAGCATCCATATGTAAAGCCACTGCATCGATCCCCTTAAAATACCTTCACAGGTCTCTTCCTCCCTCCACCTTTGAAAACGAATGTAGTAAACACATACTTATCTTTTGAATAACAAGTCAAATGAATCCTAAGTCCCAACGCTGCCAGTGTTTCGCCTACACTGCTTCAGGGGACCTGACAAGGGATAACTCTCAAAGCATTACAATGTTATCCTCATGGTGTTGTTCCTATCAATGTGGTCATCAGAGCTGCCGAATCAAGCCTATGTCAGACCTGAGCTCTCTCCATCTGCGTCTACATTTTGAAAGTAGTCACATATATTATTGTATTTTATAATCAACATGTGGACTTGTTCGCTTTGCCCACATCCTGCCCAAACTCCACCCTTGGCACATCCACAGTGAAAGTATGCATCATGCAATTAACACGCCTCCTTTGACACTGGTCGGTACTTTAAAAGAGGTCATTTACGTGCATATATGGCCACTTACCTGTGTAACTGGCTATGATACTGGCATTTGTACACGTTCAAATGACTAGAAGATGCGTTTGACAAAACTCATGACTTCTCTACATAATGCATTAAGCAAAAATCAATGAGGAAAGTGATGCTTCTGTTCAAAGCTACCAGGCTCGTTGAAACTGAACAGATAGACATAAAAGCCCATGGTACAGAAAGTCTGGATATATTAGGTCAGCCTAGATAATAAGACGGCATGATTTATTGTGAATCCGGATGCTCCATTTTTCAGTTAGTGCTACATCATTTTGTTAGTTGCAGTGATTAATTTTCTACACAGTCATTTCCCCCAACGTCTGGAATGGTGACCTTCTTCTATAGAAAATAAATAAATAACACGATGTACTCTACATCTCATTATTATACTGCAGTGCAGACAGCCTGAACAAAAAGCTCAAAGTTAGGGGGTTTTAAGTGTCACACTGATGTCGTCTTCTTCTTCCCAAATGGCAGCAGCTGTGATGGCAACACAAGCTTCCAAAAACTGTCCTGCCACTGTACAGTGCATGCTGCAATCGTGCTACAGAAAGATTACATCAGGCGAGACGGTAGCCCAGATTAGGTCCATCTTCTGCAAAATTCCAAGACACACTGAACGTTACCCAAGAGTAAATTTTTGAAAGAGAAAGTTAAATAGCCCCCTCCTTTCCTCCTGACCATGAAGTTATCCTAAGTAACTTAACAAAAAAATGCTATGGACCTCATTTCTTCAAATATACAGCTGTTTACATCATCCAACAATTTTGCAGGGTAGAGATGGAGCTGTTAATCCTTTGCCAGTCTGTGAACCATGATGTCAATGCAGAAAGAAGTTCACAGAAACCCCCCAACTCATGTAACCAAAGCTACTGACTGGTTGTGATGATCATTTACCCGGGAAAGCTTTCAAGTTTCAACCAGTGGCTTACAACATAGGTGGAAGATTCACCGTTTCTCCGAGGCCTCACACAAATCACTGAGTAAATCATGCTAACCATTCAAACTTCCTATAGGTTTGTTTTCTGATATAGTCCCTTTTCTGGCTCTTCACTATGGACTAAAGACTCACAGGCCCAGGTCTGAGTGGCACGGACTGTTTGCAAAACCTGAAGTGGACTATCTGATGGAGGGTGGGGCGGGAGGTTCTCCACTTCAGAGCCCGAGGCATAATATTACTAATGCAGGGAGACACTTCAGACAAGCCAATGATATTTTGTACTGTGGACAAGCTACATGCTTCTTTCAAAATTTTGGTCACAGAATTTCATATGTGCTGCTATAGCAGAGAAGCGGGGCTGTTGGATCTAGTAGAGCTTTGTACAGTGTTCCTCAGAGAAGAATATCCACATGATTTCCTGTTGCCGGGGAATATTCACTAGCTCTTAGATACAGAGAGCAAAGGAACATGAGGGATGAGCTGTCCATGGGGAAAATGCTTCGCACACCTGGCCATCTAGCTTGACTACCACATGGTGCAAAGACTTTGATTGGTGTCACAGATAAAAATCAAAGATATTTTCAAATAGCCCCCCTCACTGTAAAATGTTGATGTTAGTGTGAGACATGAGCCTGGGAATTCCTGGAACAGCCTCTATGGTCTTGCATTTTATACAGTGTACCATCTGCTAAGTCTTTCCAGATACGAGCTCATCCTGGACATACTGTAATAAGCAGGCCAAGCTCCTCAGGGCTGCAGGCTAATAGGGAATCATACTGGACAATATGGGGTTTATTTATTTTTATTTATTTAACAGCTTTTATATACCGCACTCTTCATCATCAGCGCGGTTTACATTTTAACAATTCGTACTTAAGCATGAACATATGTTAAGTTTACAGATAACAGGGAATAAATATGGATAACTGGGGTTAAATAAATAACAAGAATTCAAACTATTTACAGCAAATTATCATATGTTTATAGTTCTAAAGCTTGGGGATCTAAGAGGGTTTGAAATGGGGGTTTACTTGACTAACCATGATCATTGATCATTTGATTTGCAATGGGAGGTGTGGTGAACTTTGTCAGAGAAGCAGAGACTAGGAACTTCCTCCAAACAGCCTAGGGTAAATGTAATGAGTTTTCCCAGCCTTGTTCTCCTTTAAATGTTAATAAACCTCACTCAGACCCATGCTCAGCTGTGAATCAGATTTGAATGCGATCTCTCGGCAGCACGTTTCACTAAGCTATATAGAGGTAAAGCAGATGGGCACTGCACTGTGCCCAATGATAAAATAGATGATGCTATGCCCTTACACTTTTGGTGGACAGGGTAAGGGGAGAAACAGCACATGCATATTTGAAATGTCAATATTTGTGCTCCCTCAACCAAGTTACATTCGCTGGAATGCCTCTATTTAGGGGCCGAGGTATTAAGTGCACTAA
This sequence comes from Ichthyophis bannanicus, assembly GCA_033557465.1. NCBI lineage: Eukaryota > Metazoa > Chordata > Amphibia > Gymnophiona > Ichthyophiidae > Ichthyophis > Ichthyophis bannanicus. The sequence goes on along the minus strand of CM066050.1, from coordinate 25,406,236 downwards.
CACTGGCTGTTCATATCAATAGCTAATGTTAATGGTATACAACAGAGCTGTTGGCATGCATTAATCACTCTTTAGTGCATTGCCCCTAAATATAACCAGCAGTGAAACTCGATAGCTACACGTAGTCATTCAGCGGTGGGGCCATTTTCATACAGGGGATGCAGCTGTCTAATGGTGGAGATTCAGTGGTTACAGTCCTTTAAAGTTTGTCCTTGAGTAGTAATGGGCAATATGACAACATAGCGGCTGCACAGGGCGCTGTGCGGAGAGGTTCTCTTGCGCTTACCAGAATGCCTCGCAAGAGGAAGGGGACAGCCTCAGTGGTGGTGTCCGCTTCCACGCCAAAGGCTTTTGTGCAGTCTACCCTTCCATTTGCAGTACCTGGCTCAATGCTGCAGACTGCCTCGGCTAGCTTAAGTGGGGCGTTTTTGAGCCCCGAGCAATGAACAGCACCGCCATCCCCAAGACTGGCACCAGCTGAGGAGAGGCATGGGGACGCTGTAGGAGTATTATGGAATTCTTTCCCTCAACGACTGAGGCGTCTTTAGAGACTTCAGTGGAATCACCGGTTCAGGGCTATTGTCTGGCGATGGCTTATAGGCCAGCTGTTGTAACACTGGTAGCGTTGTGGGACATCAAAGCCATGGATACTTCCTTGGCCGACTATGCAGGCAAATTTCAAGTTCAAGTGGAGGCTAAGACTACGGGCCATGAGACTACTCTGGCTGAGCATGCTAGTTGGTTGGGATGTATGGAAGCTGCCCTGGAAGACCTCCATGACGTGAGTAATGCTCAGTTAAGGGACAAGGAAGTCCTGAGTAGGAAGGTCTTGTTCCTGGAAAATCGAGTGTGGAGGAACAATTTAAGATTTTTAAACTTTCCTAAGTGCCCAGTTATACCCTTTTGGACATGCTTAGGAAATATCTTGGAGAAGTACTGAAGATCACTGGGGACACTGTTCCACCAATTATTTGGGCCCAGTATCTGCCCTGAGTCCTCCGGTTCAGGGTGCTGAGGGAGGTCCTGGTCCAGTTCAACCCTCCGATGTAAGGAGTTTTAACTGCCATTTTGGAGTTATCATTATAGGTGGTTATGGAAAGAGCAACTATAGTAGTATGCTTTGCCTTTGTGTCGGACAGGAATGCTGTCTTACATCTGTTTTTTCAGAATGTATCTGCTGAATTTTTTGGTTCAAAGATATATGTGATCCTAGCTGTCTCTAGAAATGCACAGAAGCAGCGTCAGGAGTTTCTGGTCCTGAGGTCCAGGGCAGTAACAATCGGAGCATCTATGAAAGTTTTATTTCCTTGCAAATGTTTGATTTCTTATCAGTCTAAACCATTTCAGGCTTATTGTTTCCTAGACATAGATCCCCTCTTTACGCCGGTCTGAGACGAATGTACAGAGGGGATCGCGATTCTAATCCTGCGGGGCACATCTAGCCCTACAGGATCAGAATCACAAACAATCCTGCACATACAGCACCTTCCCAACTAACTCGGTCAATGCTCTTCAGTGGAGCTGTGGTGCCATTGAAGAGCTGTGATGCTGACCACCAGACTCCAACGCTGCATTCCCCGCAGCCTGACTCCTGATCTGGCCTCCTAAGGCCAGGGTCGGGCTGCAGAGAATGTCTTCAGCCCCCCCCCGCCACCAATCCTAGATGTACAGGGACGTTATTCCACCTTGGAGGTGGAAAACCTTCCCCGTACAGGTCTCAAGCCCTGGATGTAGAGCTGACATTAGAATCGGCCCTGTACGTCCAGGGTCAGCGACCGCCCACCCCCGATCCTCCCCTTCCCTGCACCTATTTAACTTCCCCATATAACCAGCAGGGAAGTTAGATGCCAGCAGGGAGCCCACAAATAGCCCCCTTTGTGTTCTTTGAACCAGATCAATTGCTTCAATTCTTAGTGTCCAGAGATGGCTCTGCAACTCAGATGGATAGTCCTGAGACGTTAGCTCAAGCCAGCTGTTGTCTACTGTATATGGGCTGCTGCCGCTGGTTGTTTTATTTCTTAGGTTAATACCTTGTAATGTTCTTATTACCTGTTCTTGCCTCACAGAGGAGATTTTTGTGGTCTATTTCATAATATTATTTCTTATTTGATAATTGTTTAATTGCTTCTGGTTTTTTATCCTTTTTCCTTAATCATTCATCAATGGATGTATTATTAAAATTGCATAAATAAAAAATGTAATGTTTGTCCTTGTAATAATCTTCTTTTCCATTGACTAAAAAGATTGGCCTATTACTTTGCACTTCTCAGAACAGATAGAAAAATTCTTTTGGGAATACATTGAAATTTACATAATGCTAGCAGTGTACCTCTCAGATTTTTCCAGTTTCAAGTCAGAGCCTTCCCTCCAGCTAAAATGATTTGGCCTGTCCATGAGAAAATGGCAAGGGCAAGCAGACCTGATCAAGAAGAAGTCTTCAGGATACTATGAGCCTATATGTGTTGAGATGTTCAGACATACCCAGTTTAGCAACCTATACAGGGAACACAGGATCCTGTAGGGAAATTGGACAGAGTATATCCCTGCTATGAGTGGGACTGCAAGCTGGGTTATCAACTGGAACAGAGCGAGCAGGGAAGAGATTGTCTACACCACTAATAGGTCAATGTAAGAAGTGAAAAGACCTGTCCCAGCAGTACTTTCCCAAGAGAAAAGATGTGCCGTGAAAGCACTATCCCAGGTCAAATAAGTTTTCAGTGTTTCTGTAAGAAAAACATTAGCCATGTCTGAAATGTTAGTTTGGTCAATAGAACAATGCATCTGTGAAAGCACATTGTGGATGAAAATAAGATACAGCACCTAAATGATATGATCATTGGTATATCTAAATACTGCTATTAGGAGAAATATCTGTGGCTCCTAGAACAGCTTCTGACAAGTCTAGAAAAAGCACAAGTGACCTGTTTCCTCAAATGTTGCGCTTAAGTGGAATTTTTATCTTATCCTAATCTTTCTCTACAGCTGTCATTAGATCCATTTGGTCATACAACCCAGTTACTTGAATTCTGAGCCTTCCTATTGTATCTAGCACATTGAGAAGACTACATCTAAGGGCGTTTAATTATGATTAACAGAAAGCCTGCAGCTACAGCCTACATCTTTTTATAACAAGGTTGTTGTTTTTTCCCCATTTTGTTTAAGGCAAGCATCGGTTTCATTACTGGCTCTCAACTTCAGCTCAAAAGCAGCCCCTAGTGGTGTGGAAGGGACTTTGCTCTTGTCCAAAGCACTTCACTACAAAAGCACCGATGACAGAAAGGTCACGACATTTCCAAAGTGCAAACTGATTATTCCCGTCTAGTTCATGGATTTCATAGCCTAGGAAATATCTTTTCTAGAATAGTCTTATAAATAGATGTGCACTGTTTTCTAATATTTCCAAGTTTTATCAGTGATAAAAAGATATGAGCTGATAACATAGTATATGACAGCAGGTGAAGACCAGTATGGTCCATATAGTTTGCCCAGGAAGGTGGCTAGAGTAGGTGCACCCACTTCTCCATGCAGGTCAACTCCCTCTATGCCCGTTTAGGGTTGTGCCTGCCACTCTCTGCAGTGTCTAGATCAATGGGAGGTAATGGAAAGATTTAGTCAAGACGGATTTTTGTATGAAACCCAATATCTGCTCCACTACTACTAATCCTTATAGCACTACAAGGCAAAAGCAGGTGCTGTACATAAACAAAGCTTACAATTTAGTCAAGAAAGACAAAACAAACAGTTCTTGAAGTAAATTATTAAAAGATACATGGGTGTTAAACAGAATAAGGGGGGGGGGGGGCAGGATCCAGAAGCAGCCTCAAAGAGGTAGGTGGCTTTTTAGGCTGGATTTAAATAGGAGCAGAAATAGAGCCTGATGTGTTGACCCAGTGAGCCTGAGACATGTGATGCAGCAAGGCGGAACGAGTAGAGTCTGGAGTTGATAGCAGAAGAGAAAGGCACAGGTAAGACTGATTTGCCTGATGAGTGGAGTTCCCAAGGAGAGTTGTAGGGAGAGAGAAGAGAGGGAAGGAAATGAGGAACTAGAAAGTGAATGCACTTGTCGGTCTGTAGACGTTTAAATCGTATGCGGAAATGGACAGGGGAGCCAGTGAAGTGACTTTCCTGGAGAGTCTGTTCCAAGCAAAGGAGAGAGGAAAAAGAAAGCCGTACAACAGGTAGATTCATATCTGGCTAAAGATGGTGAAGGTAAACAAAGTGAGTGGAACAGAGACAATGAGTAATGAGAGAGACAAAATAAAATGGAGAACCCATATGCAATGCCCAGTGTGTAATGAGAGACCAAATAAGACAAAAAGCCAAAATGCAATGTTCGATGTGTAATGAGGGTTATAAGACAGAGTACCCAAATGCAATACTCAATGTGTGAGGAGCAAAACTTTATACTGGATCCTATGAAGCACAGGTAGCCAATGGCATTCAATAATAAAAGTGTTACTAGGGGCTACATGAGGGTTTCTGCTGTCCTAGACAGACACTCTGTGCCGCCACCCCTCCCCCTCCAAAAGACTGTGCCCCTGTCCAGCCCACCATGCTGCCCCCCCCCCCTTGCACTGAAGCAGCACTGGCTGAACTGCTGCTTCAGTGCTGCATGAGCCTTAAAGTGCCCTCATGCATGCGCGTTCACAGCCTGCCCCTACCCCCTCCAATGCAACTGTCTTAGAGGGCAGGCAGGAGCAGCAGGCAGGAAATGTGCGCACGTCGGTGAGTGTTTTAAAGCCTGCCATGGTGCTGAAGTAGGAGCTCAGCTGCTGCTTCCAGGGAGTTGGGGTAGTGATGCTGCCTAGGTTCGCTTAGTGGACATGCTGGCTCTGAGTGTTACAGAGATACAGAAATGCCCATATTGCTCCTCTCCCTTATCCCTCTCCCAGCAGGCTTTTTCTTAGGCTGCTGCCTTTGAACACATAAAAAGAGAGTTTCCTACCTGCAGCCTGTCTCCCAATATCTCTCAAGCAGTGGAGAACCCCAAAAACATGATGGGAAATGAAAGGCCGCGGGCCCATGTGCCCGCTCGCCGCCGCTAACCGGGGGCGGCGGCTGGTGCGTGTCGCTGCCCCCACGTGAAAAGGTGAAGGCTGCCGGCGGTAGCGTGGTGCATGCAGCTGAACCCCATTGGCTCCCATGGGTGAGTGAGGAGTGCGGGAGCCAATGGGGGATCGTGCAGGTCTGGGGGGGAGGCGGGGCGAGGGGGGAGCAAGCTGGCTGGTCGTCAGTCACTGGAGGAGGGCATGAAGGTGGCTGGTGACCCACCCGCCCATCCCTAGGTTCGGGCATGAAGGGGGTTGCAGCTGGAGGGGGAAGGCGGGATCCCGGAGGTGTCCGGGGTCCGGAGCCGGTGGTGAGATGCAGGGCGGGGGTGGGGTACCCCCGACCCAGAGAAACCCTCGGGGTTTTTGCTAATAATATGGCGGAGCCGGAAGAGGGGGGATGGAATGGCCTGAGGCCGGTTCACGGCGGAAGCGGGCGGAACTCACCTTGCTACTCACACGGCTGGTGAGGATTTGTTCCACGGCCGGAATTCAGTTGAAGGAGGATTGCTGTTGGAGGTTGTTGATGGATAATTTTGTACGGTTAATAAAGCTGCGACCAGTTGTGATTTCCAATCGTTGTATTTGTGGTTATTTGTAAGGTGGGGGTGGTGGGGAGTGGGGTGAAAAGGGGTGGTGGGGCAGGGACGGGAGCACCGTGTCCGCCTTACCCGGTTAAAGGAAGTTTAGCAACAGGCAAACCAAGCCTTGACTTTAGTAGCCATGGAAGCAGGTGGTAGCTCCCATGCAAGTTCCAACCTCAGGGGGGCGTCTTCTCATTCTGTGTTATTCATTGTATCTATTACAAAACATTCATCTAACAGGGTGATCACACTTGGTCCACAGATGTGCCTTCAGTCACCAAAGAGAATCTGGTCTAGTCTGCTCATTTCAGCATTCTGGTAGTTCTGGCTCCAATTTCCAAGTTTCCCAGTAGAATGGAAGTTTAGAATTACAGGAGTAGATCACTGTTTGCTTAATGATCTGCATTTATGTTGCCATCTTATTCACGAGACACCATCTCCTTTTATCAGCTTGCCTGAGAACGAGACATTGAATAAGAAGGCGGTGGCCATCTTAGAGCCCCTTCCAGTTTCCTTGATTATGTTTGGATGTGTGTGAAAGAGCATTTTTGTGATCTATGCTAGTGGAAGAAAAACTATAGGGCAGAAAATTATATATGTTTCTAATCCTAGGTTCACTCCTCTACTATATAATTCTTCAGAAAACAAAGAAGAAACATAAAACCAAACATAGGATAAACAGGGAGGATTCCTAGTTCTGAAGATGTGAAAGGAAATACAAGACATTAGCAGTAGTCACCTGAAGGCAAGAGGTGTTGTACCAGGAAAAATAAGTTGTAACGTGTATAGTTAGTGTGACACAATTGTGAATTTTTCTGGCAGCATGAAGGCCCCTGGACCCCATCCCCCTTCTTCTGCAAGGAGGAAGACCTCTGATCTCTGGTGGCTAATGGTCTAAAAGGAACATAGACATCTGCAGCCCACCCCTTCCTTTACTGAGAGTCAACCTTAACCTTCCCCTCTTCTGGGACAGTGACTCACCCCAATCGGGACAGGGGTGATCCCCTCTCGCTTCTTCTGTGGCAGCTGCATCTTCAGAAATGATGCCAGTCAACCCCTGGCAGTAGTCTAGTATATATGCAATACAAGATTAAGTTTCCATGGAAAATATTCTTGTAAACCCTGCTTCCAACTCAATGATTATGCAAATCAGTCAGACTTCTGATTAATTAGTTCTATCTATAGTAGCGTTAATGAATTATTCAATATTTTAGCATGCACAAACAGATGTATACATATGGACAGAGAAACAGACTGATGCCTCAACAATACATAGAAACATAAAAACATAGAAATATGACAGAAAAAGACCACATGGCCTATCTAGTCTGTCCTTCCATATCAACAATTACAACAGTCCCCTTTTTACCTTTAGACTATTCCACGAATCCACCACTCTTTCCGTAAAAAAATATTTCCGCATATCACTCCTGAATCTATCCACCTTCACCCTCATCCCATGTCCCCTCGTAGCAGCACTTGCTTTCAATTGAAAGAGGCTCTCTCCCTGAACATTTATGCCACGGAGGTATTTAAGCATCTCAATCATATCACCTCTATCCCGCCTTTCCTCTAAGGCAGGGGTCACCAACCTCCAGAGGGCCGCGGGCCGCACAGCCGACTACCGGGAGCCTCACGGGCCACACCCCCTTCTCCCCGCCCCCGCGAAAAAAAACAACAAACGCAAAATTATGAAAACAATGGCTGATCACCTTTATTGAATTTAATGAGATGGCTGATGATTCATGCTAGCAGACAAACGCTTAAAGTCCGGCTTCACAGATGACACTGACAGGAGAAGGGACGCTTGCAGGTGGTCGTCGGTGAGCTGCGAGCGCATGGATGACTTTATCAATTTCATTCGGCTGAACAGCTGTTCGCAGCAGTAGGTTGAGCCGAAGAGAGCAGCGACCTTGCATGCGTTGGCGGCCATGGATGGGTGGGTGGCCGCCTGTGTCTTCCAAAATGCGACAGGGCCCATAGCCATGAAGCGCGACTTCTGTGCGTCGTCACACTGCAGTTCGATCAAGTCCATTTGAAGGTCAGAGGGCACGTCGGTGGGGTTCATCTCGAAGGGGGCACTGAAGAGGGCAAACTCTTGCGAGTGCTTGGTGAAGTCTTATTTCTGATTGGTCCTCTAATTTGCGCGCTGCTCTTGGGAAACCGGTCACGTGCCGTTGAACCCGCCGAGCATGCTGCGGGCCGCAGATACAATGGCAGGAATCCTTGGCGTGCCGCACGTAATGTTAACCGGGGTAGAGCCTCGCGGGCCGCACTAAGGGACCTCGTGGGCCGCATGCGGCCCGCGGGCTGCAGGTTGGTGACCCCTGCTCTAAGGTGTACATATTAAGATCCTTAAGTCTGTCCTCATATGCTTTATAATGAAGACCACTAACCATTTTAGTAGCCACCCTCTGCACAGACTCCATCCTGTTCACATCCTTTTAAAGGTGCGGTCTCCAGAATTGCACACTATACTATAAATGAGGTCGCACCAAAGACTTATACAGAGGCACTATCACCTCCTTTTTTCTGCTAGCCATTCCTCTCGGTATGCACCCAAGCATCCTTCTAGCTTTTGCTGTCACCTTTTCTACCTGTTTAGCTCCTTCAACCTGTTTAGCTCCATCAGACACAACCACGCCTAGGTCCCGCTCTTCTTTAGTGGACAAAAGTACTTCACCCCCTATACTATATTGCTCCCTTGGATTGCTGCAGCCCAAATGCATGACCTTACATTTCTTAACATTAAATCCCAGCTGCCAAATTCTAGACCATTCTTCAAGCTTAGCTAGATCCCTCCTCATGTTATCTACACCTTCCTGGGTGTCTACTCTATTGCAGATTTTGATATCATCCGCAAAGAGGCAAACCTTACCCGACAGCCCTTCTGCTATATCACTAACAAAGATGTTAAAAAGAATCAGACCAAGGACAGATCCCTGGGACACACCACTGGTAACATCCTTCTCCTCAGAGTGAGCTCCATTTACTTGTACTCTTTGTCACCTCCCACCCAAACAATTTCTAACCCAAGCAGTAACTTTAGGGTCCATCCCTAGGGTGCTCAGTTTGTTTATGTCGCCTGTGAGGAACAGTATCAAAGGCTTTACTGAAATCCAAATACACCACATCTAGAGCTCTCCCTCGGTCCAACTCCCTGGTCACCCAACCAAAGAAATCAATCAGATTTGTCTGACAAGACCTGCCTCTGGTGAATCCATTCTGCCTCGGATCCTGTAATCCACTGGACTCCAGAAACCTCACTATTTTCTCTTTCAGCAGCGTTTCCAATAATTTACTCACCACCGAAGTTAAACTAACCGGCCTTTAGTTTTCAACCTTATCCTTACTTCCGCTTTTGTGTAAAGGCACCACATGAGTCTCTCTCCAGTCTTTTGGCACCACTCCCGACTCCAACGAGGCATTGAAAAGGTCAGTCAGTGGAGCTGCTAGATCGTCCCCAAGTTCCCTCAGTATTCTAAGGTGTATCCCATCCGGTCCCATCGCTTTGTCTACTTTAAGTTTTTTATTTATTTATTTATTTAACTGCATTAATATCCCGCTTTTCACCGGGTCAAGTTGAGCTAGTTTCTCACGAACAGAGTCTTCTGAAAATTGTTCAATATGTCCATCGCTTCTGTTCCTGTTTGTGGGTGTTTTATGAGATCCTGCTCCTGGTTCTTCATCTGTGAACACAGAACAGAAATATTTGTTAAGCAATTCCGCTTTATCCTTATCAGCTTCTACATATTCCTCCCCTGCACTCTTGAGTCTGATACTACTACTTTTGCCCTTCCTCTTCTCACTAACATATCTGAAAAATATCTTATCCCCCCATTTTATTGCATTGGCTATTTCCTCCTCTTTTTGAATCTTTGCCTTCCTGACTACTTTGCTAGCTTCTCTAACTTTTTCCAAATATAGATGCCTGTCTTCCTCTCTCTGTGATCTCTTGTATTTCATGAAGGCCTCCCTCTTTTCCTTCACTTTTTCAGAAATTTTTTCAAAAGCCATAGCGGTCTCCTTTCCTTTACCTTTATTTACCATTTTAACAAAAAGGTTGGTTGCCCTTAAAATATCCCCTTTCAGTTTTGCCCACTGTTTTTCTACATCCCCCAGCTGTTCCCATCCCGCTATCGACTCCCTGAGGTATTGGACCATCTTGGCAAAGTTAGTCTTCCTAAAGTCTAAGATCCTCGCCTTTGAATGGATTCTAACAGCCCTAGTCCTAATACTGAACCACACCATCTGGTGATCACTGGATGCAAAATTATCTCCCACTATAACATCAGAAACACTTTCACCATTGGTAAGCACCAAGTCCAGTATGGCCCCTTCAAGTGTGGGGTCTGTTACCAATTGCCTGAATAGTTCTCCCTGTAGAGAATCCAGGATCTCCTTACTTCTAGATGATACTGCAGCAGGAATGTGCCAATCAACATCACCTTACAGGGGGGCGGGGCTTTTTCAGAAATCCATTCAGAAACTGAAGCAAACCAAAAGGTCGATTAGATTATATAGAGGAAATGCAAGATGTTTGCACACAGGGCCGTAATGAGCTGCAATTGCATCCTGTGTGACTTGCAGCTCGGGCGCAAGCCCCCCTCTCCCCCCATACCTACATCCAGCGCTGCCTGCTCTTTCCCTGCTGCTGCCACCCTCTGTTTTTTTCAAGGCAGCGCCGGCAGCAGGGAAATAGCAGGCAGCGCTGGACGGAGGTATGGGGAGGGGGGGCTTGCGCTCGATCTGAAAGGCGCCGGCACTAAGCAAATCTATCCCTCCCTACTCTGACATCGCATTGGAGGAGGGAGGGACCAGATCTTCTTAAAAGTACTGCAAAAAGGCTTGGGGGTGCATTTCGGCTGCCTGCTATTGTCCTGCCAACGGTGGCAGGGCAACAGCAGACAGCCGAAATGCACCCCACAAGCCTTTGCGACCTGTGCAGCTGCACCACTTGCACAGGGCTAGGTATGGTCCTGTTAGCATGCCAAGGAACTAAAAGACAGCAAGAACCAATAGCACAGTTTATAAAACTAAATTATAACTAATTTTTATTTTGTTGTTATAAACTGCATTATGGTTCTTGCTTTTTCTTTTTCAACATATATTTTGCATCCACAGTAGGTGCAGAGCAGAATCAGGGACCCACAGAACTCAATATTAAAAAAAGAAAATCTGATTCTTTTCATCTCACTAACAACCACCACCACTATTCTCCAGTAACAGGCATATTGTGAACTAATACAAAACCCTACAACAAAGAGAAAACCTACCATACCATATCAGCACAAACTTCCAAAACTCACATAAGGAGCCCATCCAAAAAAAGCATCACTCTAAATACTACAGTGGGCCCTGGAACATCCATACACCTATTTGAAAAGCTGAACAAGTCAAATTACTACAGTACACTATAGATCTTTATGTACAAACTCCATGTTAACAGAACACCTGACCTCAGTCACACACTCAGAACATCGACTCTCACCAAGTACAGAATAAGTAACCACAATCTAAAGTAAAAATAAAAATATGTAGACAAAATTTAAACTGAAACTCCAAGAAGCCAGAGTCCACATGCAGTGCAACATCAGATAAATAAGAGATGCAGTTCCCCAATACTGTGTAAAATATAAAAATAGCGTAAAGTCCAATCACTAAAATGAAATAAAATTAATTTTTCTAACTTTGTTGTCTGACCATTTTATTCTCTGATTATCTTCTCTTAGCTCTTTTTCTGTGGTCTATGGTCAATCTTCCATTTCTTATCTCTTCTTTTGTTTTCTTCACTTCCTTCCATCAGCCCAGTTCCAGTAACCCTCCCCAGTATCAGCCCCCTTTCCAGTCCTCTCCTCCCAGTACCTTCCAATGTCAACCACCTTGCATTCCCACGACTGTCACTGGTGTCCATTCCCTTCCAGTCCCCCTCCTTCCCCACTGTCCAGCCACTTCTAGTCCAAATACCATCCCAGATATCACCTCACATTCACTCTCAGAGCCACCCCCCAGTCAGCTCCTTTCCAGTCACCCCCCGCCATATCGGCTCCTTTCCAGCACCCTCCTTCCCCCGTGTCAGCTCCCTTCCTGCCCCCTCCTTCCACTGGCAGACCCTCTCAGTATCCGCTCTCTTCCAGTCTTATTCTCCTATCCCCCCGCATCAGCCATTTGTAGCCCTAGCCCCTAGTTTTCTTCCAGGGCCAGCAGCACTCTCCCCCTCTCCCATTAGCCCATTTCCAGTCCTATCCCCCTTATCAGACCACTCCAGTCCTATAGCCCCCCAATCAGCCCATTTCGTGTTCTAGCACCCCTAATCAGCTCATTTCCAGGCCTAACCCCAACAATCAGCCCATTTCCAATCCTAGCCCCCCTCACAATCAGCCCATTTCCAGGTCTAACCCCCTCAATCAGCCCATTTCCAGTCCTAACCCTCCCCCCAATCAATCTATTACAGTGCTACCCCCTTTGCCCCCCCCCCAGCACAGCACAGCCCAGCCCAGCCCAGCCCAGCCCAACCTTCAAAGGGAAATTTAAAATAAAATAAAAAACAAAAACCACCACATCGAGCCGGAGCCGGAGCTGCTGCCGCCGCAGCAGCAGCAAAATGAAGTGCCCTGCAGTCCCCGCACCTCCCCGGAAGAGCTCTCCTTTCAGCGCTGGCCTGCTTTTCAGAGCCATGAAGGGAGAGTTTCCCTTTCTCGCGGCTCTGTTATTTGAGCCCGCCGGCGCTGATGAGAAACTTCCTTCCTGTTTCCCATCAGCACCGGCGGGCTCAAATAACAGAGCCGTGAGAAAGGGAAACTCTCCCTTCACGGCTCTGAAATGCAGGCCGGCGCTGAGAGCTCTCCTGGGAGGCGCAGGAACCGCAGGGCACTTCATTTTGCCTCTGCCGTGGCAGCAGCGGCTCCAGCTCTGGTTCGATTTTTTCTGGTTTGTTTTTTGTTTGTTTTTTTGAAGGCCAAGTGAGGCGGTCCTTTTGGGGGCAATTTATGCCGCCCCAAAAAATTTGCCGCCTGAGGCCACTGCCTCACTCGGCCTCATTATAGAGCCGCCCCTGGGAGGTGATTAAAAAAATCCTCTAGTCCCTATTGTGTTATTGGGTCAACAGGAAGACGACTTCTTGGAAAGCGTGCTGGAAAATGTAGTCTGCAATGATATTTGGTGTCACTCAGTGGATTAAGAGTAGGTTCTTACTTGGATTTATAGGACATTTTATAACAGGGTGCCTAGGGTTGGGGATAGAGAAGGTGCTTATTTTAAGTGCATTTTATAAAGACACATAGTGCCCATGAACAAATCTTGCAAAAATGATGTACATTCCATCTACTCACAAGAAGGCATAAAGGTTTGGACATTTTTGACATGCTTACACACTTATTTTATAAAATACATCAAAAATCATGTTGTACCCAAACCCCTCCCCTGAGCATGCCTAGTTTGCAAGTACATGCTGGTTTGCAGGCTTACGGATGTTTAGGTATAATCTAATTTTATAAGAATCCTTTCATGAACCTAAAAGTGTTTTAAGCACAAAAATGTCTTATAGAACTACCCCCATATTATGCTTGTTACAACTACTGTAGCGTTTGTACTAACACATTTCTGTCTGGGAAAAGCAGCGTATGTTTCCGAAAGCTAATTTCAAATAACTAGTAACACTAGGATAGGATGTGCAATGCACGACATCATTACTTAAAATATTCTAGAGAATTCTACAAAATTATTTCAAGATTTTTTTTTGTTTTTGCAGAAGGGATTTCTTCAGATTAAACAGTTTTACAACTTAAAGCCAGATTATTTTCTTGGCATTTCAATAAAATGGCATATTTTGAGGGGCAGATTTTCATATGGGAAATTTTAAGCTTCAGCCTTTAAACAGCCCGGGACTTCTTCCCGAAAAACAGCCTAAGTGACTTTTGTTAAAATGGTTTCTTTATAGTTGCATTCCTCATTATGAATGGATAGACTGTATGTAATAACTGTTCTTTTCTTGACATAAGTTGGTACTGTGGCTGCCAAAATGCCTTGGTGTGCAAGATATGCTATTTCTGGGGGCCCAGTTTAGACAGCATGAAGGAATAAATTGATAGATTTCATCAGATTCCTCTTAATCATGAAACTGCCTCTCAAGTCTGATTAATAAAAAAAACCAGTGTAATTACCGTAATTGTGGCCGGATATGGGGTGTAAGGTATGTTGATTCCTGGAGGAATGAAAGGAAAGGAATGCAGCACATGAAAGATTATGGGATTGCAGTCATGTATGTGGGCGTTCTCTCTCTCTCTCTCTCTCTGCATTCCTGAACTCTAGCAACACCTGACTGGAAAGCCTCCGATGGAAAGCACGAAAGATGTGTCACTGCAGATATATTAGATTTCAGGGGCTAATAAGAGTATTTTTAAACGCGTGAAGCATGTGGGGAAGGGACAGATTAGAAGGTACTTCCTCGCATGCTGGGATGCACAGTCCAATAGGAAATGCAAGGACCATGCGAATGCTGCTGATCCTCTACTGAGAACTGGAACTTTTCTGATAATGTTCATTGAACTAATTTAAGAGATTAATAGAACTCGCACTACACAAGTTTTGGAGACCATGTGCATCTTTCCTCAAGATTTTAAGGGGAAAGAAGCTCACTCAGGTCTCCATTTACTAATGTGTGTTGTAAAATAATGCCATTACCGCCTGCTAAGTCTTAGCAAATAGAAGTCTTGGTGAGCTACATCAGCAGTAAGTCAAGTCTCCTGTTGGGTATTATTAATGATGTTGCTGTTGTTAAGTGCAGTCAAGTCATTGCCGACTCATGGTGGCCCTCTGGCTAGTTGTCCTAAACTGTTTGGCCTTCAATCAGGTGGCTAATTGTTGATAGAGTTGTATCCATAGCTGATGTTATTGTAATCGATCCATCTCATTGCCAGCCTTCCTATTTGTGTTGATCTTCAACCTTACCAAGCATGATGTCTTTCTCTAATGATAATAATGTTTTATCCCTGCTTCTGCATCATTTTCAGAATATTACAATCTTGTGCTAGAATACTGAAGATACTAAAAATGGCAACCAAGCCATATCTGTGAACGTGCGCAGTGAATCAGCTGCCAGAACCTCAGGAGATGAGTGGCTTCCTGCTTCTGTTAAACGTGATGCTTTCAAGACATCTGGCTTTTCCTGGATGCTTGATGTAGTTAATATAAAGCTGCAATTTTATAACTTAACTCCTTATTCTCCTGCTTATCACCTATCTGTATATTGTCATTCCCCTTGATCTACCCTAATCCCCAGTTGCTGTGTAATGTGTCTTGATTAGACTGTCTCTTATTTGTACATACAGCCAGCCCATCCACTAGGCAAGCAAGGTGGCCAACTAGGACAACTGGCCCAGGTGGGCGGCGATAGCGGCATGACCGGCCATGTTGACCACCTCCCAGCTGCTGCCGATTCTGTTGGGGGGGAGGCAGGCAGTACATGTACAAGCAGGGCTGGCACAAGGGTTTCCATCACCCTAGGCAGAAACCCTGGCCATGCTGCCACCCCATCTGCTGCCGATTCCATCTCGGGAGGAGGAGGTGGGCAGCAGCTGTTTGCCACCACTTCCTTGCCTGCAGCAGGCCATGCCCTTCAGCACACATGGCCTGCCGCTTCTGACCCTCCCCCCCAGACATTAAGTGGGGGGGGGGGGCAGCAAGGCCAGGGTGGGCCAGTCGTGCTTGTACATGCCTTGTAGTGCTATACAAATAATAAATAGTAGTAGGAGTCGGAGTAGTAACTCTGCTCGAGACACACAGAGATGTTTTTCACTTGCTATGACTGCAAGCCTATAACCTTTAGATTTTCTATGCCAAAGCCTCAGCTCAGAAAAGAAAGCTTGACCTTAGTAACCAGCCTGTCATGCTTTATCCACTTCAGAGTAATTCAAATATCAGACCTCAGTGTATGCGAAGCAGGATTAAGTTTCCATGGAAAATGCTCTTGTAAACTCTTCTTCCGACTCAATGACTATGCAAATGAACCAGAAACTTAATCCGACTTCTGATTAATTAGCTGTATATTTCGCTGTTTTAAAGAATCATGCATTATTTTTAGTTACTGCCATGGCAAAGGCTTGCAAAGAGTCTGCACCATGATACATGATGCAGACAGTAAACTGCAATGTTGTCGAAAAACATTTTTCATCAAGTGACTGCTACAGCTAGAACGCTAGAATTTAGAGGTGTGCACTTCTTAGTGCATATTCAGTTTGCTAGCACACCTTAAAAAATGCAGGGTCTCTTTTATGAACACTTAGAGAATGTTTACTAAGATTTGTGCTGGTAGCATGCAATCAGTCTTAATAATGAACACAAGGGTGGTGCTCGACCTGAAGGTATACCCAGCATGCCCCCATCACCCCCACACTCTTACTGGGCAGCATGATCAGGAGGTGCATTTGCTTGTTAGCATAAATGTGGCAGAGCAAATAAAGACAAATGTAAACATAACCTTAACACCACTCATGGAGGTAGTAGTAGATGCACCCGCACTAAGTGCAGCAATGTCAGGGAGTGTGCTCCAGAAACACCCAGGCTACCCACAGTGTGCACGAGTCACCCCAGAACTGCCCAATCTCTGCTCCAACCCACACGACTCAGGTAACACAGGACTTTTAGTGCGGCTGCATTGCATTTGGCATGTGCTAAACCACTGCTACCCGGTAGCATGTTTTATTAAACATACCCCTTAGTGCACCATCAGCTATATGGTCCATTTTATTCCATGGGCATGTGCCAGATACTTGCATGCTGTAAGAACATAAGATATGCCATACTGGGTCAGACCAAGGTCCATCAAGCCCAGAATCCTGTTTCCAACAGTGGCCAATCTAGGTCACAAGTACCTAGCAGCTTCCCCAAAAAACACAGGCTCCACAATGCTTGTATTGGGTGAAGCATTGGATTTCCCTGAGTCCCCTTCAATAATGGTTTATAAACCTTTCCTCCAGGAACTTGTCCAAACCTTTTTTTAAACCCAACTACACTAACAGCTTTTACTACATCCTCCGGTAACAAATTTCAGAGTTTGATTATGCGTTGAGTGAAAAAATATTTTCTCTTATTAGTCTTAAATAGGTTACCCTGTAGCTTCATTGCGTGTCCCTTAGTCTTTCTTTTTTTTTATGGCATATTAGCAAAAGTACCCTTTAGTGAACATTAAGTTGATTTAACATGCGCTAATAAACTTGGCTAACGTTGGGACCCTTTTACTAAAATGCACTATGCAGTTTTTGCACTAAATGTATGTGAAGTGCAAAATCCTAATGCACCTTAGTAAAAGGGCCCCTAAATTCATTCATTGGTTAGTGTGTGATAAATCAGTTTAGAGTGCATTTAAAAATCCCTATAAACATGCAAAACTAATCAAAAATATCACTAATGAATCAGGAAACATTTGTGAAAAAAAGTGAAAATGTTTGTTGCCTGTACACGGTCCTACTTGAATATATATTACAGATTAAGCATAGTTACTTACCTGTAACAGGTGATCTCTGGGAACAGCAGGAATAAGTCTTCACATATGGGTATCGTCGGTACCGACGGAGCCTGCGCGGGAACGCTCCCCAGCGTCCAGTAAGAAAGCTTTTGGGAGCATCCCACAGCGCCTGCACACTGCCTTCCCGCCTTTCCCAACCGCCTCTCTCCAGTTCGAGTTTTAAAGCTGAGACAAAGAGAGAGAGAGAGAGAGAGAGAGAGAGAGAGGGGAAAGGAAAGATAGAGAGATACAACTCCTAGGGGAGGTGGGTGGGTTGTGAAGACTTATTCCTGCTGTTCCCAGAGATCACCTGTTACAGGTAAGTAACTGTGCTATCTCCAGGAACAAGCAGGAATGAGTCTTCACATATGGGGACTCCCTAGCTGCAGATGCCAGGGAGAAACCCCATGTTTTGTGTCCTTGAAAAGGACTCTATCTCCCCCCATGGATCTCTGGCATCCAACCAGGGTAGGTGGGTAGGAGTTGATTAGGAATGGAACAGGTGTTTGAGAACAGCCTGACCAAACAAGGCATCCCGGCGGGAGTCCTTGTCCAAGCAGTAATGGGCTGTGAAGGTATGAACCGAGGCCCAGATGGCCGCTCGACAGATTTGGTCGATGGACACAGAGTTTAGATGAGCCATTGAGGCTGCCATGGCTCTCACATTGTGAGCTGTGACATGGCCCTCCAGAGAAAGGTTTCTACTCTGGTAGACGAAAGAAATACACTGAGCAATCCAGCTGGACAGTGTTCTCTTAGAGACTGGAAGTCCTAAATGAGAAGGATCAAAAGCAACAAACAGTTGGGAAGACTTTCTATGTTGCTGTGTTCTTTGTAAATAAAAAGCAAGAGTTCTCTTACAATCCAAGGTATGAAGATTCCTCTGCATTTGATGCATGAGGTCCTGGAAAAAAGACAGGTAAATATACCTCTTGGTTCAGATGAAAAGGTGAGACCACTTTAGGCATAAAGTGTGGATTGGTCCTGAGGACTACCTTATCATGATGGAACCTTGTATAAGGTGGATTAGCCACCAAAGCTTGCAACTCACTGATGCGGCGTGCTGAGGTGACTGCAATGAGAAAAATAACCTTCCAAGAACGAAATTTCAAGGAGGTGGTGGCTAAAGGTTCAAAGGGTGGCTTCATAAGCTGGCCAAGAACCAGGTTTAAGTCCCACGCCACTGGAGGTGGTCTAATGGGAGGTTTAGTTAAAAGAAGGCCTCTCATGAATCTTGCTATAAGAGGATGAGAGGAAATAGGTTGTCCATTGAGAGGCTTGAGGGACGCTGCAATAGCACTCAAATGGACTCGTTTTCAGACCTGCATGGCATAGATGCAGGAGATACTCTAGTAGAGAATTCAGAGGTATTGCAAGAGGGTTTAGACCCTTCTCTGAACACCAAATGATAAATCTTTTCCATTTGAAAGCATAGGAACGTCTAGTAGAAGGCTTTCTAGAGGCATGAACAACATCTCTGACTTGCTGAGAGAGATGAAAATCTTGAAGGTCTAAGCCCTCAGCAACCAAGCCCTGAGATGGAGCGACTGGGGGTTTGGGTGCCACAATGTTCCCTCTTCCTGGGACAGAAGGTCTGGTGCAGAGCCCAAGTCCAGGGAAGGAGCTTAAGAGAGATGCAGAAGTAGAGGGTACCACACTTAGTGTGGCCAATGTGGTGCTATGAGGATCATGGTCCCTCGATCTCTCTGAAGCTTGAATAGTGTTTTGGGAATTAGGGGAACTGGTGGAAAGGCATAAAGGAAGTCTTGACCCCAGTGAAGGAGAAAGGCATCCTTGGCCTGAACTCCCTGACACGGAATTCTGGAACAGAACCGGGGAAGTTTGGCATTGCACGGACTTGCAAAGAGGTCTATGTCCGGGGTTCCCCAAATTCGAAAAATCCTGGCTACCTGGATTTCCACTCGTGTAGAAGCAGAACTCGACTGAGTCTGTCTGCCCAAGAGTTTTGAACGCCTGGAAGATATACTGCCAGAAGATGGATGTGATGCTCTCTGGCGAAGGCCCACAGTCGCAAAGCTTCGTTGCAAAGCGACAGAGAGCCAGTCCTGCCCTGCTTGTTTACAAATAACATGGCTACTTGGTTGTCCGTATGGATGAGGACTGTCCTGTAGCTGAGCAGGGAATGGAACACTCTGAGAGCTAAGAAAATTGCTCTGAGTTCCAAGAGATTGATATGCAGAGAAGTCTCCTGTGGAGACCAGATGCCCTGGGTGGAGAGATCCTGCAGATGAGCTCCCCAACCCATTGGAGAAGCATCTGTTGTCAGAGTTGCTTGGGGTAGCGACCGCTGAAAAGGGGACCCCAGCAACAGATTTGGAAGGGACTTCCACCACTGGAGAGACCAAAATAGGCGACTGAAGTTTGCTATTTTGTCTGACAGGCAACCTGATGCCTGAGTCCATTGGGTGGACAAAGTCCATTGAGCTGCCCTCATGTGAAGGCGAGCATATGGAACCACATGCATGGTGGATGCCATGTGGCCTAATAGTTGTAGCATTTCTTGAGCAGTTCAATGGGACTTTAACTGTATCTGGGAGGCTAACTTCACCAAGCGTAGGCAACGGGGCTGGGGGAGATAGGCCCTTGCAGTTGTGGTATCCAGCAGGGCCCCTATAAACTCCAGAGACTGAGTAGGGGTGAGATGGGATTTTGGGATATTTATTACCAGTCCCAAATACTGAAGGACACGCATTGTGCAAGTTATACAAATCTGGGCCTCTGACTGGGATGGAGCTCGAATGAGCCAGTCGTCCAGATATGGGAAAACGAATATTCCTAGGGTTCGTAGAAATGCAGCTACTACTGCCATGCATTTTGTGAACACCCTTGGTGCAGAGGCCAGACCGAAAGGAAGCACCCTGTATTGGTAGTGCTTTCCTTGAAAAAGGAACCGAAGGAACCTCCTTGTGTGTTGGATGGATGAGGACATGGGTGTACGCATCCTTGAGATCTAGAGAACAAAGCCAGTCCTGACTCTGAAGGTATGCCAGCAGAGTACCGAGAGAAATCTTGAATTTCTCTTTGAATAGAAACTTGTTCAATTCTCTGAGATCTAATATGGGTCTGTAGCCCCCTGTTTTCTTTGGAATAAGAAAATAAGGGGAGTAGAACCCTGAGCCCTGTTGAAGAAGAGGCACTTCTTCTATTGCCCCTTGGGCAAGAAGGGTAGCAATCTCCTGACCCAGAAGGTTGAGGAGAGATGTTGGAGAATTGAACCGTTTCACCATGGTGTGGGGAGGAAGGTTTAAGAAATGAAGCTTGTACCCTTCCCTTATAATGGAGAGGGCCCATTGCTCTGCTGTGATTTGCTCCCATCTGGGAGCAAAGTAAGCCAACCTTCCTGGAATGGTGAGGGGCTCTGGTTCTTCCAGAGCTAGAAAGGCTAAGTTCTCTAGTTGCAAGTCAAAGGCCCTGAGGAGGCTAAGGCTGCTGGGCCGTAGGAGGCCTGGCAGCCTTTGACTTGGCCTGTTTAGGTGGTTGCTGACGCTTTGCAGCAAAACAACCTGCAGAAGATGCCTGCTGACCATAAGCAGGATAGTATCTTCCCTTTTTAGAAAAAGATGTTTTTTTGAACAAACTTTTCTTAGCCGGAGCAGAGGTAGACTTTGAAAGTCGATCCAAAGCAGAGTTCTCAGCATCCATCTGAGTGGCCTTTGCTTTCCAATCCCTGCCAAAAAGGTTTTCACCTGTACAAGGAAGATTTCCCAGTTCATCTTGGACCCAAAGTTCCAAATCAGAGGCTTGTAACCAAGCAATTCTGCGTGCACCTATGGCAATAGCCGAGGCTCTGCTTACACACTCAAAAGAGTCAAAGGCTGCACAGTTGGAAAATTTGGGAACATCTTGGGCATGTTTAAGCCAAGTGAGAAATTCCTGCCTTTTATCTTCTGAAATAAAAGGGGCTAAAGTCTGCAGATGATCTGTGACTTCTTTTAGAAACATCCCCATATAGAGACTATAGGAGTTGATTCTGGCAGCAAGCATATTGGCTTGGAAAACCCTTCGGCCAAAAGCATCAAGGGTCCTGCATTCACGTCCTGGAGGATTAGATGAGTGTCTCTTTGCACTCTTTATTTTCCTCATGGCAGACTCTACCACAATAGAGTGGTGAGGAAGCTGAGACTTATGAAAGCCAGGACAAGGAGGGACACGGTACATGGTGTCTAATCTACGAGAACGAGGAGAGGTAGTAAGAGGAGTCTCCCACATGCTCAACATGAGATCATAGAGAATCTCATGAATAGGTAAAGTAGCTGCTTCTTTAGGAGCCTTAGGATATTGCAAAATATCTAGTTGCTTGGCTCTAGGCTCTGACTCAGGGGCCACTGTAATGGCCCCTAGCCACTTCCCTAATGAAGTCCTGAAAAGACAAGTCTTCTGGAGGAGACATTCTTCGTTTTGGAGAATCACACTCCTGAGGAAGAAGTACCAGTGCCTCGAAAGAAGCCTCCGACTCAGAGTCTTCAAAGGAACCGAAGTATCGCCTGTCTGGATGCTCCTGTAAAGCCCGATATGCGTACCGAGTGGGATCGACATCGGGAGTAAGCGGTACCGGTTCGGTACCGATGGGCATCATCGGACAGGGTACCACTGCAGTCGACACTGAAGCCGATGTCGATGCAATCGGTACCGGCACTGGGAACGATGCTGGTGCCGGAGTCGGTACCAGCAACGGAGATTGTTGCGGTACCAGAGGCGTCAAAGCCTGCATAAACGCCGTTAAGGTGCGCTGCATGGACAGAATCTTCTGATCCATCGACGCCACCAGAGTCTGGATGTCGGTACCAGTGGAGGCCACCGGTACCCCAGAACACGGCAACAGGTGATCCGTCGAGGCCGAGCCATTGATGTCAACCTGTGACCCCATAGACAATGCTTTGGAAGCCGGAACTTCCTGCGGGGGTAATTTTGCCGGAGCGGAATCCTCGAGGACAAGCCCGGAGGCATCTCGATGCTTAGAAGGAGATTTGCCCTTCGAGGACCAGCTAGATATGTTTGGTTACCTGAGACCCATGGGAGGAAGAAGCAGCCCTGGAAGACGTCGATGCCACCGAGGCTGCATCAGAGGGAAACAGGGTACTGAGCTTGGCTGCTCGGTTCTGCCAACCTCTTTTAGACATCATGGTACAGGACACACAATCCATGATGGAATGGTCAGGACCCAAATATTTTAGACACCAGTCATGGGTGTTGGTGACAGAAATAGTATCGCCACACTTCGTGCACTTTTTGAACCCGGAAGTGGGCTTCTCCATGA
The DNA here is from genome assembly GCA_033557465.1 of Ichthyophis bannanicus. NCBI lineage: Eukaryota > Metazoa > Chordata > Amphibia > Gymnophiona > Ichthyophiidae > Ichthyophis > Ichthyophis bannanicus. Next base: position 25,383,823 of record CM066050.1, on the reverse strand, counting down.
GGAGAGAAAATGTTCAGGCCTAAGGCCCAAACCGAAAATACACAGTTGAAGAAAGAAAAGTGTTTTGTTTTGTTTTTGTAAGAAAGAAAAGACCGGCGGTACCGGTCTGACGTCGAAGAAGGCAGACGCGACACAGAAAAATAAAGAAAAAAATAAAGAATTCTTCTGCGGTGACAGGAACATGATCTGCTGGCTCTGTGGAAAAGAACTGGAGAGAGGAGGTTGGGAAAGGCGGGAAGGCAGCGCGCAGGCGCTGTGGGATGCTTCCAAAAGCTTTCTTACTGGACGCTGGGGAGCGTTCCCGCACAGGCTCCGTCGGTACCGACGATACCCCATATGTGAAGACTCATTCCTGCTTGTTCCTGGAGATAAATTATTCTCTAATATCTCCATCATACTGAATTTCCATTGCTGAAGGTATTTCAAAAAGAGACTAAAGCTGATATATCAATGATGCAACTGCATCTTGAGTACTGTGTTCGGGTTTGATCATCCATCTCAAAAAAAGAATATAACAGACAAAATACACAGAAGGGCAAGAAAAGAGTCAAAGGGACTTGACTGGCTTCCTTATGAAGGCTGAACCAGTTAGTGCCCTTCAGCTCAGAGAAGCAATGACCAAGAAGGAAGCAATTTTTTACCCTTTCAGATAGTGCAAGGACTAAGGAACAATTCGTGAAACTATGCTATAGATTGAAAAACAATGTCTCCTTAAATTTGCTCTTAATCAGTGCAAAATTAAACTGTAAAATTTGTTGCTATAAACTAGCTGAGATGAAAACAGATTTGGCTAAGTCGCTGGAGGACAGGTCCATCTGTGATATTAGCCAGATAGATTTGGGTATGTCAACCTCTTCCTTCTGAGAGTGAGCAACAAGAAATGGATCTGATGGGTACTTCCAAGTGACCCAGATGAGCCACTGTCTGCAAAAGGATGCTGAGCACAATAGGCCATTGGTCTTACCCAGTATGACACCTCTTATGTTTTATGTAACCCAAAAAGTGGGATGATCTCTAAACACTAAGGGCCAGATATTCAGTTGGGCAGGCTATGCGCCGCTATGGCACATAGCTGTGCCCACCGACCCCTAAGCCCGGATATTCAATGCCGTAGTGAAGGCATTGACTATCCAAGTTTGTCGCACAGAGGAAACCATTGCAGAGCTTAACCAGATAGCGGCGATACTGCACCATTACACCTAGTTAGCTCTCGTGGGTAAAACTTGGCATAGCAAAAGCTGGCCTAGTTTTACCGACAGGTCGCTCACCGGGTAGTAGTGCTATATTACCGCTACACGGTTAGTGAGTCTTGACCTCCACTCCACCACAGAATACCCACGACACACCCCTATGCTATAGCATCAGGATGTGGAGAGGAGTTAGAAGGGGATATTCAACATCTCAATTAAAGGCATTTACCCGGTTTACTGGGCATAAACTGTGTAAATGCCTTTCGAATATCGGACCCTAGATGCCCTGGTCAAAGGGGATAATTATTTAACTAAAGCCATGGGATAAGCACAGAGGATCCCTGTATAGGAAGAGGAGCACTCCTGCTTACTGCTAAATTTAAACAAATTTCACATTAAAAAAAACACATAGCAGGAGCAGCTATCACAAAAAGCAGCAGTACAATCCAGGTCAAAAGCACAGAGAGGAGCAGCAATTACAACCCAAAATAAAAGCACAGAGCAGCAGTTACAACCCTAAACACCTAGCTGGGCAGACTAGACTAGCCATGCTGGTCTTGTTCTGCTATCGTTTATTATGTTAAAACTGCCTTAAAAAGTAGATAAACATATTATTTTTACTAATGTGATATAACAACTCACTAATAAATCAACCTTCTTCCTAATCAGGGTGATTGCGTAGGGCGGCAGCTTTTAGAGTAGATAAAGCACATTCAAAGCTGAACAATAGATTCTGACAGCTGGGGGTGGGGTGGGGGAGGGGTGGGGGCATAAGGCTTAAGGTTTGTGTATGGGCCAACACCTTGAGCCAACTCTGGGGCCGGCGCTGAAAGCCTCTCTGTTTACCCAGGTTTTTGGTGAAAAAGTTGAATCCATGTATCAGTGTCATTCTCTCAAAGAGATGGAGTGATTTTTAAGGAACTTGTTTTTGTTTTATTAGGTGCTTAATACGTATTAATAGCAGGTGTATGTGATGTTGCGACCTGTCTAGTATATTATGGAAGAGTACAGAATTCAAATAAATGAAATGAAACATGTAGTGCAATGTGACTGTACTCTGGCTTCATGTATTATCGCCTTGTTTGACCCGAGGACGTTTAATTGAGATGAAAACCTTGGAACCTTTAATGTTGTCATCCAAATTTGTGCTAACCATTCACTCCAGCCGAAGTGTGTTGTCAGTCTCTCTACTCTTTCTGGCAATCAGTAGCTGAACATTTAGGCCCTCATTTAGTAACTCACATTAATTATTTAATTCACATTAATACACGTTAATTTGAGTTAAGCACCCATCTAGTAGACAGGCCCCATAGAGAATAGGGTTTGTTCTTCTTAACATGTGTTAAATCACATAAACGAACATTAAACACAGCTTAGTAAATGAGGGCCTTAGTTCATTACATAAATTTTCCTCAGCAGTGTACTAGAAAATGAATCAGTTTTTCACTTTAGGATGCAAAGAATTAAAATACAGCATTAATGCAGCCGGAGAAAAGCTACCAAAATGGTGTAGAGCCTGTGCCAGAAACCCTGACACAACAGTTGAAGAGCTAAATGTGTCAACCCTAGAAGGGAGAAGGATATAGGAGAGAGACTTCTCAGATACCTCAGAGGCATAAATATTGGAAGAAGTTGTAACACAAGAAGTATTGGGCAGACGATGGTAAAGCCGCAGATAAAGCAGGTCCTATGGTTCCGACAGGAAGGAAATTGGGACGATTAGATGGCCCAACTACCATCCTATTAACTTATGCTTCCATTGTCAAAACAAATTACTTCACTGTAAAATATTGCAATCATTGCAAACTAAAACTAAACTACAAGATCTCTTTACTGCCTTGTCTTAGACTGCCTGTCTCAGACCTTGCATGTGAAGTGGTATTGTAGAAGAGACGTCTAGTTTGATTTTGAGATGTTCAAAACTCCAGGAGAGTGGCAGCAGTGAAGGGCGGTATGTATAAGCGCCTCATGAAATCGTTACATCTCCACCCTGAAAAATGAATGTCCCCGTAACTGCTTATAAAGGCAGGCTCCGGAGAGTCTGGGGGCGTGACAAGATGGCGGCGGGACGCTCTGTATGCTGAAGCAGCTCTCCCTCTCTTGGTTTCTGGTCCCGAATTGTTTCCCCGCCTGACGATATGGGGCGGAGAAAACGCAAGCAGGTTGCTGATCCTCCCGGGATGGGCATACTGCCTGCTTCGGGTCAACGTACCTTGGGGGAGTGTGGCTTTCGGACCGGAGCAGAAGCTGTGTCCTCGACGGTGCCGGCTGTGGAGACCTCGGCGCTGAGCGTGTCGGGGGTTTGGCTTTCGCCGGAGATGCGTTCTCCCCCCCCCATGCCGCGACCCGGAAGTATTGGAGGTGCAGATTCTGGATCCATCATGAGGGTGCCGGTGAGCACGCCAAAGGAGGATTCCCCTGGAGGAGTTTCTGCACTTGGAGTTTCCCCTGTGTCTTTGGAACAGCAGCGGCAGAGTGGAGTAATGGAGGGGGAGTTGTTTGGGACTCCCACTGTGGATGCCGCGCAGGGAGGTGATCTTCCGTTGAAGTTTGAGCTGGTGAGACCGGCGGTAATAACTTTGGAAACGCTATGGGAAGGTCTGGCTTCACTTTCATCCTCTCTTCAGTTGTCGTTTGGTGCGGTAACCAAAGATTTACTTGAGGTTAAGACTGTTTGTGGGACTCTGTCTACTGACCAGTTAAGCCAGGTGGAGAGACTGTCTAAGCTGGAACGGGATGTGGGGCACTTGCAGGAAGTTTGGGATTCCCAGTCGATAGGAATGTGTCGGCTAGGAAAATGGAATATCTTGAGAACCAGGTTAGAAGGTGTAACCTGCGTTTTTTAAATTTTCCCCGTTCACCTTTATTTTCCCCCATGGAAATGGTGAGGAAATACTTTGGAGAGGTTCTCAAACTTCCTTTGGGCCAGTATCCACCTGTGGTCCGTGCCTATTACCTGCCTGTTGATGCAGCGAAGGGAGTTTCCAATATCCCCCTTGACCATCCTGAGAAGGGTGAGCTGACGGGGTTCTTGGAATCCTCCTTAGAGGTCATTACTAACAAGTCAACCCTACTGGTTACTCTGGCATTAGAATCAGATAAATTTCTTATTCTTCGTTTGTATTTTAAGAATTTTAATGAGGAATTCCTAGGTTCTAGAGTTCGAATATTTCCTGATTTATCAAGAGTTACACAAATGAAAAGGAAGAGTCTTTTGACTTTTCGCCCCAGAGTTTTGGCTTTAGGGGCAACTTTTCTGTTGAAATTTCCTGTTAAATGTTATGTGACTTATAAACAAAAGACGTATGTTTTTTTGAACCTAGGCAACTTAATGAATTCTTAATAGCTAGGGAGGAAGTAGTGGTGGAGGTTCCTCAAAATTCCCATTCGGCTGACACTTAAGTCTTATGTCCGTTTTGCCTATAGATGTTATTGCTTTGGTGCATTAGCACCTATCTGATTATTTTCCTAATACGCCCTCTTTATTGCCTTTATTTTGGGGACTGAATATTTTGGACGACATGTAAAATGTTTTCTTGTTTTGTTTAAAGTCTTAGGATTTGATTAATGTACATGATTGATCCATTGTTCTTTTCATTCTTGTTAATGACTTGGATGTAATTGTATGATAATTATAAATAAAAAATTTTAAAAAAAATAAAAAATAAAAAAATAAAGGCAGGCCCCGTGCATATTGCAAGGTCAGGTATGTGCATGAGCGTAGGCCATTTCCAAAATATGGACGTCTCCAACTTGCATGGTCTCAGAACCAAGTATGTAGACGTGCTGGCAGGGGTATCCCAGAAGAGGGACATCTATGGAATGAGATTTGCATGTCCTAGGCATACAGCAGTGGGCCAGTAAAGTGTTTGAAGTATGTTTTTACGCTCAGGTTTCTTCAGACAACACTAATTTTGATGGTGTAAGTGAACTATGCATTTTCCTCTGGAAGCATGAAACAAACACTTTCTTCATTTTATTTGTGGTCAGGAGCAGGTATAGACATACCAGGGCCAGATGTGCTTGTGCTGTTCTGAAATCCACTGCTCCTCTCAGGCCACGTTTCCACCACATCCTATACTACCTGGACTGCTAACACCGAGGATGTCTACATATCCAACTTCTAAAATAACCCAGGGGAGGTTTCTGTGCTTTGCACATCTAAGTGTCCATTTTCAGACATTCAGCTCACAAGTAGAGCTTCTAAAATATCCCCAATAATGTACAAAAATCCAAAGCTACTAAAATGTCAGTTCGTGACCACCCTTCATCCTGTAGAAGATGATTGCAAAAACTGGAACCATAAGCATTAAACGTGAGGTGGCAGAGCGTTCTCCCTCATCCCCAGGGTTATTTAGTGTACCAAGGCTTCCAACAGCCCCTAGGCTAATTTGAGAGGACATGATTGAAATGAATTCTCAATCTTCTGTAGGACAGAAGTCAGAACTGGTTGAAGCCATGAGTTTAACCATCCTGTAATTGAATTCCTATCGATGTAACAGAGGCGAAGTACAGAAAGTAGTCTTTCCTGTGGGTAGCTTTGATAATGATAACTGGGTTTTAGCCCTTAAAGGGCAAAAAATCAAATAAACTGTATGAGCACTCAGTGGAGAAAGAGAAAAGAATAGCCAAAGTAATTCATTTAAAGAGGAACTCTCACAACAGGTAAAACTATAGCTTATGAGACATTCAATTCCATTTACTCTTAATAGGCTTTTCAATTTTCTAGACCACTGCTGCAAATGGTCAAAAGTATTTTGTTGAAGCAAGAAATTTCTACCTTGAGGCTCATTTTCATGTCCTTTAGTATAATGCAATAAAATCAGTCTTCCACAGAAATTCAGGCACAGCACAGGCTTCCATCATCTATGGTAATCCATGCTGATGGCCCGCATAACACAAGCTTTAGAAAAGATGCAGTATGGGTGGATTCTGGTCGGAGTATTTCCCCCTCAAGCTGTTGAATACCTAATGAAAGAGAATTAAATGCTTCGGGGAGCTGTAATGTAGAAATTCTGATATTTATAGAAAGAAATGCCATAAATTTCACATGCAAATATGAGGAGGGCAATTGGCAGCGACGAAGAACACCACCCAGTCTAATAAAGGTGAGCTGAGAGGTGCAGTATGGGAAGTGTGAAATTTGAAAAAGAAAAGACTTCTTTGCCAATGACAAGAGTAGAAATGATCAGCCAGAAATGATTTTCTCAGACTTTGTTCAGGACAGTACTGTTGCTGAACCATCAGGCCTCCTTAAAGATTGCCCCAGACCTCTATTTAGTAAAAGAGTAATGAGGTCTACTCCATAAGCTGCTGGAGCACAACATATTACAAAAATTACCAGAACATACCAGACAAGGAGACATAGCATGACACAAGATTTATGAACTGGCCCTGAAAGTAGGCTAATACTCGACACCTTACTCTTAACATTGTTATATACTTGATCAATTAAAAAAAAATCATGGGCCAAAAGTGTCCTTTTGTTCACTGCGTTTGCAGAATTTCTATAAATATTTGGCCCTTCTATCATTGCTCAGAGATACTGCATGAGCAGTTGGTAAGATAATAGAATCCAAAAGAGTCTTAGTATTACATTTATGGAATTTCAACATCAAAAAGGTGGAAGTGTGAAGAAATAAGAAGAGAGAACATTGAGAGTTCGGAGAAGCAGAAAATTCCTTGGTGAAAAGCAGAGGGAAATATCATAAAAAGGAGTAGCTACCTTGTGCTTAAAGCAGCAGTCTAAGAACCAGAGACGTTAAGGCTTCAAATTCCATTGTTGTGCCTTATGACCTTGGGCAAGTCACTTTATCCTCTCCATTGCCTCAGGTACAACCTCAGTCTTACTTTTACTAACACATTATTGCACATTAATGTAAGAACACATATAATTAGAAAATATTGCCAGTGGGGCCTAATGCCTCTGTATCGTTCCATGGTGCGACCACACCTTGAGTATTGTGTGCAATTCTGGTTGCTGTATCTTAAAAAGGATATAGCATTACTAGAAAAGGTACAGAGAAGAGCCACCAAAATGGTAAAGGGGATGGAAGGCTTCTTCTGTGAAGAGAGGCTAAAAAGGTTAGGGCTCTTCAACCTGGAAAAGAGACGGCTGAGGGGAGATATGATAGAAGTCTATAAATGAATGAACGGAGTGGAACGGGTAAACGTAGATCGATTGTTTACGTTATCATAATATAGAAAGACTAGGGGACATGCAATGAAGCTATAGGGTAAACTATTTAAGACAAATAAGAGAAAATATTTTTTCACTCAACGTGTAATCAAACTCCGGAATTTGTTACCGGAGGATTAGTAAAGGCTGTTAGTGTAGCTGGGTTTAAAAAAGGTTTGGACAAGTTCCTGGAGGAAAGGTCCATAAACCATTATTAAAAAGGGACCCAGGATATCAATGCTTGATGCAATAGAAGCATTGTGGAACCTGTCTCTTTTGGGGATACTGCTAGGTACGTATGACCTAGATTGGCCACTCTTGGAAACAGGATACTGGGCTTGATGGACCTTGGTCTGACCCAGTATGGAATATCTTATGTTCTTATGTTTATCAAATCATATTAATACAGGCAGAAGAAGTAGGGAGAGATTTAATTGAAGATTTTTGCAGTATTGTCATGAAAGGAGAAGTGCTACTGATAGCTGATTTCAATATGCTGGATGTTGATTGGCACATCCCTGTTGCAGGGTCAACCAGAGGTAAGGAGATCCTGGATTCTCTACAGAGAGAATTATTCCAGCAACTGGTAACAGAACCCACAAATGAAGAGGTCATATTGGGGAAAGTGTTTCTGATGTTATAGTGGGAGATCATCGTGCATCCAATGATCACCAGGGCTGATAAAGCCCATTGAAAAGCGAGGATCCTAGACTTTAGGAAAACTATCTTTGCCAAGATGGAACAATACCTCAAGGAGTCCATAGCAGGATGGGAACAGCTGGGAGACGTAGAAAAGCAATGAGTAAAACTGAAAGGGGATATTTTAAGGGCAGCAAACCTTTTTGCTTGTAAAGTAAATAAAGGTAAAAAGAAAAGAAGACTATTATGGTTCTCGAAGGAAGTAGCTGAAAAGGTGAAGAAAAAGAGAGCGGCCTTCGTAAAATACAAAAGATCATAGAAAGAGGAAGACAAGCATCAATACTTGAAAAAACAGAGAGGCTAGGAAAGTATTCAGGAAAGTAAAGATACAAATAGAAGAAAAAATAGCCAATGAGGAGAGAGGGACAAGACATTTCTCCGAGATATTAGTGAGAAGAGGAGGTGCAAAAATGGTAGTGTCAGACTCAGAGGCGAAGGGGAGGAATATGTAGAAGCTGATACGGATAAAACAGAATTGCTCAACAAATATTTTTGGCTGGTTCAGTATGGGGGGGGGGCCTGTTCTGCTGGGTTCATGTGCTTACTTAGCATTGTACAGATGTGTTCCTGAGATGTCCACACCATGCATACCTGGGGGGGGGGGGTCATCTACTGTCATGTATGCAGTGCTGTACTGCTACTTTTGCAAGATAAATCACTCTCTTCCTGTTTTCCTGCTACATTACAGTGCACTGCGTTTGCTATGTAGTGTTCTGGGCATGCCACAGCCTAGTTATATCATCTAACTTGCATCCTCCTATGGGTATCATCAACTTACATTGTAATTCTGCCTCATAACAGCACTGTCCATGGCCACAGCTGCCTAAAAGCTGCACGTTTTAAAGGGGAGGTATGGCCATTTGTGGGTATATCGTGGAGACGGGCAGGGTCACAGATGTATATCTGTTCAGAATACAGTGAGCACGGGGACATCCATAGCCATTGTCGGCATATACCAGTCTTTGTACAACATAGTACTGTGTACGGGCAGCGTCTAGCACGTCTATGTGGTGAATCTGTGCATGTGACTGTGTCTATCCCCATGTAGGTGGAACTGAGTTCTACTCCTGCACATTTCCATTTGGACATGACCGCTGCCCAGACATGCACAATTTCGGAATTGGCCTCTTTGTAAACAGGGGTTTTACTTTTGCATATTCAAGAAATGCCTATTTCCATTTTTTTCTTGAGGGAAGAGGTTGTTTATCAGTTAAAACAAAATTAGAAGCCCTTTTATAAGCCATCTGCAGAAAGGGAAATTCCTACCATACCCAAATGTAACTCATCTTCAGCTATCAGGGAAATGGCATAGGCTAAATCCAAGTAAATACATTTAATATAAATTTGGGTAAGAATTAATACTGCAATGCTCAAATATAAAATGTAAGATAGGGTAGTCAAATGTTGAGGCCGACCATGAGGACTTTGGTGCATGGCTCTTTCGAGGGACACAGACGTACAAGAACACCCAAAAGGCCAGGCAATGGAGGATATACGTCTGTGAGTAGAATATGACACGGATATGGAATAATGGGCAAGAAAATGAGCCAAGTACTCAAAGCAGAAACTGAGACAATAGGAAGTTTGGATTCGAATCACTGGAGACGAGACACACTGGAGCCAAAAATGAGCTTGAATCTACAGAAATATAGAAAAATGATGGCAATCTATCCAACTTTAAAGAACTGAGGGGCATGTTTACTAAAGTGCTGCAAGTAGGGTGGGACAAACACACCACTAGCTCACGTTTGTAAGATGGCAGGGGCCTAGTGTTAAACACATCAGTTGTGTGGTAGTAGCAATCGTGCAGCAGTTGCACATGCGCATTGTGCAGGCAGGTGCTAAGTGCACCCTGCACTTGCGTGCTAACACCAATATGACCTCCCCAGACTGATGTATGCCACAGCACTGTGCTGTTTGCAGGGTTGAGAGCAACCTGAAGATGCAAGTTACCACACTCCAGCAGAGAGATCAGACAACACCATATGACCCCTAACCCCACTATCAGGACACAGAGCAAGTGGTCAGTGAAGGACAGAGCAGGCTGATTGGAGAATATGAACATGTTGCTGCACGGCCCAGGGCTATGGGTCAAAGTATGAGGGGGTGGGGCATGCAAATCAAGGAAGTAAACACATGCATTGAGTCCATGGTGCAGCTGTTTCTATAGAAGATGGGCACAAATGCTACATCCACATGAGCAGGGGGGCTCTGACAGGTGCAGGTAGGGTATCAGCAGTGCATATGAATCCCTCTCACCCAGGGTACCTGACAACCTAAGCTGCAGTAGCAAGGTCATTATAGAACGAAGTCATGTGAAAATCCATGCTCCCACACTTTAGTAAACAAGCTCCTTATTCTCTAAGACTGATTCCCCACAGAGACATACTTTGATGAATTGAGCTTCTTACAGACTAACACTGATTAAATGGAAAACCCCTCCCCACACATTTGCTTTACATTGATCTTCCTAATTCATCAGTGACTTCAAAATGCAGAAGATAGATATCACCACCATTATGAGAGTATGCACCTTGTACTTCGAGGTAAAATGGAATTAACCAGTCCAATCTCAACTGGACTGCAGCAGGTTCTATCCAATGCTACAAGTAGTTGAGCAAGTCACACCTGAACTGTTTTGTAGGCTTAGATTCTGAGTGAGAATCCGTTTCTGTTCAACAAGACTGCAGCTTTACTCTGGTGGGCACTGGGCAAAATCAAGATGCAGGGATGATAAAATTTCTCATGGAATGGACTGACTAGTTATCATGATAAAAATGACATTTTGTAAAATAAAGTAAATAAATAAAATAAAATAAAATAAAAGCTTTCAATGCATGATTTTCTTTCCCCATGTACAAAATCTGGTGTCAGAAAAGATATTTTAATACAGTTTAATACATAATTAATCACAAGCTATCAGCAATTAGTCTCTATGCTGATTTTCAAAAATAAATGAACCAAATTTATATTATATTTTATATATCTATATCTATATGTGCAAGGTAAGCCTAATTAGTCTAGCACACAAAAATGCAATACCTGATTTTTAGTACCTAATGTGCTAAAGAAAGGATCTAAGCTTTTAACCGTATTAGGGGAACAGTTCTGTATTTAATTAGTTCTCATTTGAGCAGGCAATCATTTTCATTTACTTGCATAAATACAGGACATTGTGCTCCATCAGCAGATAATGTTTCTCATTAAATAGTATAAGAACTTTGTGCACATGGGCAAATGAAGTTCCAGCTACAAGGAAAAGCTGAAATCACACATTAGGAATGGAAAAATGTATTTTAAATTTTGTCTTAATGCAAACATGTTGCTTTAAAGATGCAATTAACATTTTAATATAATCAAGGGTAGCTATAGACATGGATATAGTGGTATTGCTTACCTGCAAAGGAGGTTGTCTATGGACAGTAGAGGATTGCAATCACACGACTGGATGACATAAGATATACCATACTGGGTCAGATCAAGGTCCATCACGCCCAGTATCTCGTTTCCAACAGTGGCCAATCCAGGTCACAAGTACATGGTTCCCAAAAGGCACACAGGTTCCACAATGCTTGTATTGGGTCAAGCAGTTGATATCCCAGGTCCTCTTTAATAATGGTTTATGGGCCTTTTCTCCAGGAACTTGTCCAAACCTTTTTTAAACCCAGCTACACTGACAGTTTTTACTACAACCTCCAGTAATGAATTCCAGAGTTTGATTACACATTGAGTGAAAAAAATATTCTCTTATTAGTCTTAAATGGGTTACATCATCCTGCAGCTCCCGAATTGGATAGATACACTCCAAAAGCTCAAGAGAGCCCTTCCCAAGAGGTCCTCATCGACATGCACAGCCAAACTCTGCCAATTTATATCATAGCTAAATGCTTTGTCTGAGGGGATGGCGGCCAGAAGTGTGGTTGCATTCCCCTGCTTACCATTAGGCAATACCACCTTCTTTGATGTCAAGCAGGGAAGAGGTACTCACATGACTGGGGGCACATGACTGGGGGATTGTAAAGCTGAAGGTTGCTTTGAATGACTAGAAAAGTTAGCAACATGGGGTTAGATATGCTTAAAGACGGTGACCAGTAGGGAGAATTAAGCAAAGAGATTACAATAAAATGGTCTGTCTACTGCTTGGACCCTGCCACTTTAATGTCTAGTAAAGGCATGAAGCAATGACCAGGTAGAGGCTTTTTCTGTGATGGGTACTGTTCAGAGACTGGCTATGTCTGAGATGGTGGATGCAGATGTGACCATCCAAAGAACAGTACTGGATTTTTTTTCATTGAATTCAGTACACCCTCAAAAGGTCAAATTCTGAGGTTTTTGCTATTGTGATCTGCCTTGTATAACAGAAGGAGGACATCTTTAAGAGATGACACAATGGCGGAAGATGATCAGTGCATTAAAGAATGCCACAGCCATTTCGAAAACAATGCCAGCATGAACTCGATTGAATCTGTGCACGAGAGGTTGCGATGGCGAATCATTCATACACGAGATATCAATCACAAGATAAGTAAACTCCCTTGCAGAACTTATAAAGTAATGAAAAGTTCAAAACACAACGTTATGCCAGAGGATGTTCAAGATAAAGCTGATGAGATGAATAGTACAATTTCAATAGTGCACCACTGGATATTTGATGATTAAAAGACAGTGAATGCAAGTAAAAGTTTTAGGTGCTTTTAACATAAAAAAGAAAAATGGACCTTGTGGTATTACCTGAATTGGCAACAATGCTGGAATGAAATTGAGATAGGTCAAACAAAAAAAATATTTTAGAAAGGACTTCACTGGTTTTGGGAGTGAAGTACTATTCACATGGTGATTAGGTTGTTTCCAAATAGGATCCAGTTTTTCAGTTTGATACATCTGATCTGGGCTTCCAAGACTGTTTTATTTAAACATCCATGCCTGCTCCTTTTGTTTTTTTCCCCAAAACATTTTCCTCATCTCAGCATAGTCCCCCTTTTGAAAATTAAATGCTGACACAGTAGATTTCCTTTGTGTACTCATTCCGGTTACAAAGTCAAATTTGATCATAACATGAGCACTAGTGCCAAGTGGTCCCAACACAATTAGTTCTTGTAACAAATCCTGTATTCCACAAAGGACTAAGTCTAAAATAGCTTTCTCTCGTTTCCCTTGAAAACAGCTAATCCATGAAGCTGTCATTATTCCAGATAAAAACTTTACCTCCTTAGCATTTTCCTGATGTGATGTTTATCCAGTCTATAGTGGGGGTGATTTGGGTAATTGAAATCACCCATTGTAATTATATTGCCAAATTTGTTAGCTTCCCTAATTTCTATTAACATTTCATCATCTGTCTGCTCATTCTGTCCAGTACACCCCTACACCACTGTTTTCTTCCCCTTCACTCATGGAATTTCTATCCATAAAGATTCAACGGTGCATTTTGTTTCCTGAAGAACCTCTCTTCTATTTGACTCAATGCTCTCTTTAACATACTATCAACCCTCCACCAATGTGATCCATCCTTTCTCCATGGACAAGCAGGATGCATCAGCCACACCAGATGACATCCTTCCGATGGTGCCAAGACAGAAGTGCTCTCCTAGAGCTCAGAAGGCAAGCTTTCTCCGAGACTGGCCCTACCCACTTCGGTATCTTCTGCCTTGTCAGAAGGATGAATACTCAGCTCTCCACTACAATCCCCCCCCCCTTCCGCAAAAAAAAGAAGATTGAAAAACCAGATCCTAAGAGGCAGCAATGACTTCCAAGCCTGGTTTCAAGAAGTGCCCTGCAAGAGTTTATCATCTCCTTGGCAGAGACGCTGGATTGGGCTTCCTCCCATCCTCAAGCAGTCTCCCATGCAGCCAAGAAGATGACAAACAATCATAGCTAGCCCAGCATTATGGACTCCTCCACAGCACAGAATGCACCCAGAGAGGCCAAGGTCAAGAGTGGCAACAGCGGTCAAGAGTGGCAACAGCGGAGGCTTTCCCAGTCACCATCTGCCAAGAATGGCCTCCAGAATCAGCCTCCAGCAGTTCTCAATTCATTGCAAAGATGGTGCTGCCTTCTGCTGTGATCAGGCCTATCCAGGGTACAGGGCCAGAGATTTGAAAGAGCAGGCCGCACCCCCCTCCCCCGCTGTGTTATTGGTCCGTGCCATGGAAACCTGGATCTTCACAGTGCAGAGGGTGACTTCCCTCTCGGCATGGACTTCCCCATGGCACCAACGCTCAGCCCCTTGACCTCCCTTACAGTCCCACAAGTCAGGATTTCAACGGCACTAAGGGTGACTCCCCTCATTGGTGCAGACTCCACCCCTTCAGACACTCCTCCCTCGGACCTCCTCTCCAGCCCTAAAGCTGGCAGGAGTCCTGCGAGTGAAAAGGAGAAAAATGAAGCACTGGCACAGAAACACCACTAGAGGGTGCAAGCACCATAGAAACCACAACAGTAGCAGCAGCAGATCCAGCCATGGAGCCAGAAAGCATTCAAGGAAACATCCCTCTGTCAGAGAGCATAGCTGCAGCAGCAGATCTGACCACAGAGCCAGGAGACACACAAAGAAACGCCCATCCATTGGCTTCAGCAGCACGGCCACACTGCAAGTACCACCGCATCAGTCTGTCCAGGACAACTGTGCAGCGGACCGCTGTGAAAACATCTGCACCAACTACTTCACCTGCTAGCATGCCAGCCTCTGCTGACACGATAGATCTCCTAGCTTGCTTCCTGATGCAGCACTTGCACACACTTGCCCAGAACGTGCAACCAATTGCCATCGCCCAGGGACCACCCTTGTGTACACCTTCCACAACAGGGCCTGTATTGCCTCTGTGATTTTCAGCAGCACCCTCAGCACTGGACAGCAAGGGAAAGGAAGCAGCCACTCAAGACTCCACAGGGGGGCACCCTCTTACTCGCCAGGCATCCAGCTAGAGATGACAGCGACACCACCCCCTCAACCACCATCACCCCCAGAGGACCTCTTGTACACCAAGTTCCTCCAGAAACTGGCAGCCCAGCTGTCCCTCACCCCTGTTGACATGCTGGTGCCCAGAAGAGAGGTCCTAGATGTTTTAAAGTATCTGGTAGCATTGGGACCGGCTACCTCCAGAAAGCTTGAGGCCAAGTGTCAGGTGCAACCTACCCCGGGGTTCTATAAGACAACTTCCCCATCGATCCATCATTGTCGAGTCAGTATTGAAACATGCCAAGATCTCTCTTTCCCATGCTAACACACCGGGAAAGGATCACAAGATCCAGGATGAATTGGGAAAGAAGACCTTCCAGAGTGCCATGCTGAGTGCAAAAATCACCGCTCACCAGTTCCAACAGTATCTCTTCCAAGATGCGCTGCAGACAAACTAAAGACCATCATGGACGCACTGCAACAAGACACTAGGGCAATGACATCCTCTGCCCTAGCAGACCTGAGAGAATGCAGAAAGCATCTCATTTGCTCCGCCTTCAATGCTTCAGCACCGCAGCCTGTACGGCGGGCACTACCATCACCACCAGATGGACGACCTGGCTCTGGGCCTCTGGCCTAAGGAGGTCACCCACAAACATATCGTTGACACTCCTTGCTCTGGGGATAATCTCTTTGGTGACAAGGTGTAAGACACTGTCAATGAGATAAAGGACCGCTGCTCAACCCTCCAACATACCAGCATCCTTACCAACAGAAGCCACGCCAGAGGGAGAGAAAACAAACACTGCGTTCCCTCATCAAGCAAAAGCACACCAATGGTGTCTAAGGTCTGCTGTTCCTTCCCCAGAGCTATTTGAGACAGCGGTTTGGTACTCTTGGTCTTCTTCAGGATGGCCTCAGAAACCACCAATTGATGGGGTAGTTGTGGATGCTAAAAGCCAGGGGCTGTCAGAACTTTGTACATCAGGTCAAGGCGACAAGACATGGCACTGCTCGAGGTCAGCGTTTTCCAGATAGGGGCTTGTAGATCCTAGAGGATCTGGGGGATCAGTAGAGCTAGAACCTCCTTTAGGAGCTGCAGGCATTGGGGGAAGTAGCTTGCACTTGGTTGTAAGCTTACCAGTTGGGTTGGACCCCGGACAGAGAGGAGACTTTGCGATGTTCGTTTCCCCTTGGCTTTTTGTCACAACATTGAAGCTGCCCCCTGGTTGGCAGAACAGGGAGCAAGGGGAGTGGGAGCGAGATCTGGAAGGGGAGGGGTAGACCCGATCAACAGTATTAGCCAAGGGGAACCCCCTGACCCCAAAGCTGAAGCTGGGGGGAGATGCCTCCAGTGTTGTGACTGTCCTCAGAAAGTCCGCTTATGCCTGTGCTGGGCCCGATGGGGGGAAGGGAGGACAACTGGTCTGTCATGCTGGAGAGCCCCGCAGAGGTGTACAGGGCCACTGAGCAGAGCGTATCCTGGGAAGGTCTTTGGGTATCCTTCTCTATTGCCTCTTGGTTTTTATTTTGTTATTTTTTGTGTGTGTTTGCTCTGTCCTCTGGTTCGCTGCCGTTAAAACTGGCTGAATCGCAGCTCCTGTGGAACGGGTCCCTCTTTGTGGATGATAAGTTAATTAGTCAGGCAATCCAGCCAAATGCAGCAGTATGGAGGAAAAGCTGAAGAGATAGGGTAGAGAGAGAGAGCAAGCAAGCAAGCTATGGCAATCCTGACACGGTCCAAGAAAAAACTATCATCCAGCAGGAAGCAGGCACCCATGCTCAGAGGCACACAACAAAGCTTCTCTGTGCTGAGACAGCCAGGCACACACGACTCAGTCGGGACTTCACTTTAGAGTGTGCCTGCATCCCACTGCTTGTTTCTGGGAAAGCTTTTATGGGACAATTTTTATAGCTGCAGGCACAGCTATGAAGTTCACAAGTACTTACACCACCAGGCTTTGCACCAGCTGTCAAAGCAAGAGCTTACCTTTCCTCTGAAGACTGTCCTAGGATCAAGAGCCCACAGAGATCTGCACCTCCTTCTCCATGCAAGTGGTACTGCCTTGAAAGTTACACACATATATTTCACAACTGAATTTACATGCATTATTCTCCCTTTCCTCCCCTGGATCTTTCTACTTTTTACCCAGCTAAAAAGTACCAGCAATAATGATCCCTGCACAGACATTTACCCACATAAAGGGTGGGCAATTTCCAGAAAGCTTGATCACCTGGTAAATGGCTCTTGAAAACTATCTTGCTAATTTAAATAAGATAACTAGTATTTGATAATAGGGATTTGCTCCAGATCTATGACATACGGGCCAAGTCCTGTCCCACAGGTGAATAAGGATTTCTCTGATCAACATGAAAAAAAATCATCACAAATAATTTCATGTGTATTAGATAATCTATGATGAACAACATTCTAAACCGTTTTTGTTTTTGTTGTATTACGTCAGGTTTGAAAGATGATAGTGTTAGAAGTTTTGCAATACTAACTGAATTGACAAACTGCGTTAGTGATTACCAGTATTGATTGGTATTTATTTTGCTTTTCAGGTTATTTTGATTATGTATTTGATAATAACACCACTAAAGAAATCATCAGAAATAAAATTATCATACCAAGACAGTGTAGAAATCATTCTGATATTTTTTGTTACGTTTGTGGTTCATTTGCTACTGTATCTCATTGTTGTACCATAACGTCAGATCTTCACAAAATGTATAAGTTATATTTTGGACGCCCACTAGGTGACCATGATAAGCCATGGGTGCCTCACATCATTTGCACTGCCTGTGCAAATGGACTACGTGATTGGTTAATTGGAGGAAAACAGCGATGCCATTTGCCGTACCGATGATATGGACGGAGCTTAGAAACCATGATGACTGATATTTTTGTCTGGTTAATATCATGAGTTTCCCTGTAAAGAATAAGCACAACATTGTGTATCCAAATCTTATGTCTGCAATGCGGCCAGTCCCACATGATGAAACACTTCCTGTTCCAGTTCCTCCACAGAACGGGCTGTCTTCTGTACCAGACAAAATGGATTTAAAAGAAGGTGCAAGTGGCGGCCAACCTAAAGAGTCAGAAGATGCAGATTATGTGCCTGATGAAGGCGATGGCAACCCAGAGAAATTCAGCAAAGAAGAGCTTAATGATCTTATATGAGACTTGGCACTCTCAAAAGATAAAGCAGAACTTCTTGCTTCAAGGCTGAGGAAAAAGAACTTTAACCTTTTAAGCCTTTCCTCATAGGGGTATCCTTCCACCCCTTTATCATTTTGGTGGCTCTTCTCTGTACCTTTCCTAATTCCGCTATATCCTTTTTAAGATACGGCGAACAGAATTGCACACAATATTCAAGGTGTGCCACACCATGGAACAATACAGAGGCATTATAATATCCTTTGTTTTATTCTCCATTCCTTTCCTTATGATTCCTAGCATTCTAAGAACATAAGATACGCCATACTGGGTCAGACCAAGGTCCATCAAGCCCAGTATCCTGTTTCCAACAGTGGCCAATCTAGGTCATATGTACCTAGCAGTTTCCCCAAAAGACACAGGTTCCACAATGCTTGTACTGGGTCAAGCATTGATATCCTGGGTCCCTTCTTAATAATGGTTTATGGACCTTTCCTCCAGGAACTTGTCCAAACCTTTATGGACCTTTCCTCCAGCCATGTTGGCTGTCTCCCATTAGGCCATGACTATCTACATGCTGAGTAATTTTGTTCTTTATGATGGTTTCTACCATTTTTCCCATACTGATGTCAGGTTCACCGGTCGGTAGTTTCTCGGATCACCCCTGGAACCCTTTCTAAAAATTGGCGTTACATTGGCGATCCTCCAATCTTCAGGTATTACATATGATTTTAATGAAAATTCACAGATTACTAATAACAGGTCTGCAATCTCATATTTCAGTTCTTTCAACACCCTTGGATGTATACCATCCGATCCAGGTGATTTGCTACTCTTCAGTTTATCTAATAGTTGTAAGAAATCTTCCCGATGTATAGATATTTCCTTCAATTCTTCCGCACCTTTAAATACCACTTCAGTCATGGGTAACATCCCTACATCTTCCTCAGTAAAGACCTAAGCAAAGAATTCATTCAGTCTCTCCGGTATCACCTTGTCACCTCTTAGTGCCCCCTTTAACCCCTCTATCATATAATGGACCA
This sequence comes from Ichthyophis bannanicus, assembly GCA_033557465.1. NCBI lineage: Eukaryota > Metazoa > Chordata > Amphibia > Gymnophiona > Ichthyophiidae > Ichthyophis > Ichthyophis bannanicus. The sequence goes on along the minus strand of CM066050.1, from coordinate 25,364,655 downwards.
ACTGACTCTCTCGCAGGTTTTTTGCTACAAATGTACTTGAAAAAAGTCTTTATTTCGCGTTTTTGCTTCCGCAGCAAGCTTCTTCTCAAATTCTCCCACTGCCTGCCTTATCAATGCCTTGCATTTGACTTGCCAGTGCTTGTGCTGTTTCCAGGTTTCGTCGTTTGGCTCTTTTTTCCATTTCCTGAAAGATGCTTTTTTGGCAACAACAGCCTCTCTGACCTCACCTTTAAACCATGCTGGCAGATTTTTGGACTTCCTTCCACTTTTCTTAAAGCGTGGAATACGGCTGGTCTGAGCTTCCAATTTTGTAGTTTTCAACAACATCCAAGCTTGATGTAAGTCTTTAACCTTTGCAACTGCTCCTTTTAGTTTTTTCTTAACTATTTTACTCATTTTATCACAGTCTCCTTTTCAAAAGTTAAATGGTAGTACTGTGGATTTCCTTACTATCCCTCCTCCACTAATTAAATTAAATCAAACACAATCATGCTCTGATCACTATTGCCAAGTGGCCCCAACACCCTCATCTCTTGCACAAGACCTCATGTCCACTAAGGACTAGGTCCAATATGGCTTCCCCTCTGGTCGGTTCATGAACCAGCTGCTCCAAGAAGCAGTCATTTATTTCATCTAGGAACTTTATCTCCCTAGCATGTCCTGCCGTGACACTGACCCGGTCGATACCAGGGTAATTGAAATCACCCATTATTATTACCATGCTGTAACTTTTGTTAGCTTCCTTGATTTCTTTGAGGATTTCATCATCCATTTGTTCATTCTGGCCAGGCGGTCGATAGTACACCCCCATGGCCATCGCCTTCCTCTTCTTACATGGAATTTCAATCCATAGAGATTCTACAGCAAATTTTGTTTCCTGCAAAACTTTAATCCTTTCTGACTCAATGCCCTCTCTAACATAGAGTGCAACCCCTCCACCAATTTGATCAGTTCTATCATTACAATATAGTTTGTACCCAGGTATCACAGTGTCCCCACTGTTTGTCGTCCTTCCACCATGTCTCTGAGATTCCAATCATATCTAACCTCTCATTTAGTGCTATATATTCTAACTCTCCCATCTTATTTTTTAGACTTCTAGCATTTGCATACAAGCATTTTAGAGACTATTTTATTCATATTAATCTGGCTATTGGTAGGCATGGGTAATTTGGAATCTTTAAGCTGTCTGCACCATACTCAAGGGCATTTGGGCTACTTTACTCTTTTTTGGAACTTCTCTGCTTTTGGTTGTATCCTTCAAGGATACTTTCTTCCGAACCATGTGCTCTTGGGCGACTGTCGGCTTTCCCCTATTATCTAGTTTAAAAGCTGCTCTATCTCCTTTTAAAAGGTTAATGCCAGCAGCCTGGTTCCATCCCAGTTAAGGTGAAGCCCATCCCTTTGGAAGAGCCCCTCCTTTCCCCAGTTCCTAACAAATCCAAACCCCTCATCCTTGCACCATCGTCTCATCCACGCATTGAGACTCTGGAGCTCTGCCTGCCTTTTGGATCCTGCGCATGGAATGGGAAGCATTTCGGAGAATGCTACCCTGGAAGTTCTGGATTTCAACTTCCTACCTAAAAGCCTAAATTTAGCCTCCAGAACCTCCCTACCACATTTTCTTATGTCATTGGTACTGATATGTACCAAGACAGCAGACTCCTCCCCAGCACTATCTAAGACCTTATCTAGGTGGCGCGTGAGGTCTGCTACCTTCGCACCAGGCAGGCATGTTACCAGGCGATCCTCACGTCCACCAGCCACCCAGCTATCTACATGCCTAATGATTGAATCACCAACTGTAACGGCTGTCCTAACCCTTCCCTCATGGGCACATGGCCCTGGAGAAACTTCTTCAGTGCAAGAGGGTTTTACATCACCTGGAGGACAGGTCCTAGTTACAGGATCACTTCCTGCCACACCAGGGTGATGCTCTGTCACGTGACCTCTCTCCTCCATGGCAACAGGGATGCTGCCAGACTGCAGGTGAGATTTCAGGACTATATCCCTGTAGGTCTCGTCTATGTACCTCTCTTTCTTTCTTATGTCTTCCAAGTCTTGCTACTCTAGCCTCTAGAGAACAGACTCGTTCCATGAGACCAAAGAGCTCCTTGCACCTACTACACACGTAAGACCTCTCACCAAGTAGGAGAAAATCATACATGTGACACTCAATGCAAAAGACTGGAAAGCCCCCATCTCGCTGCTGGACTGCTGTCTGCATCTTAATTTTAAGCTTGTGTTGAGATCTTTAAGTTCTTTTACTTACTTACTAAGGGTTGCTGTGGATGCTTATACTAATAAAAGTATATCTAATATGTTTAACATACCTTGTTCACCTGAAGCTTAATTAATCTCAGGTCCTTAATGTATGACTGATTTGGATAAAAACCTGCACCTGAGAGCAGCTCCTTTCCTTTAAGATGTGTAAGTACCTATAAAGCTACGATTATCCCAGGGGCGGGTGGGTGTGGGGAGAAGGGAGGGAAATAAGACTTATATAAAGAGGGCTGCTACAGTACCCTGTCCTGTGCTTCTAAGGTAAGCTATGACCAACTTCCTGGGTGATTAATGGTCCTTGCTTGGATAGGAGTCTTTCAAAATGGCCTTTTGACCTGCCCCCTGGCTTTAAGGCCTATTTAAAAAGTTTCACAGCTCTCTTGCCCCTTAGGTAGAAGGCCTCTTTGTAAAGGTCTCTAGAAGACTATTTATTGCTCAAAGAATACTGACCCTGTTTTGCCTTCTATGCTAAGTTATAGTCCGATATGATTTAAATTAAATTAAAGCTCTTTGCTGCTGCTGCTGCTAGGCTCTGACCTAGTATGAAATTTAAACTAGGTGCTCTCTGCTGGGTTCTAAATTTAACCAGAAAGCTCTCTTTTGTGTTTTAAATTTAAACTAAAAGCACTTTGCTGCGATTAGGCCCTGAGTGAGTATTAAATTTAAACTACAAGCTCTCTGCTGGGTTCTAAATTTAACCAGAAAGCTCTCTTCTGTGTTTTAAATTTAAACTGCTACTAGTAGGCCCTGACTGATTTAACAAATACACTGGGTTCACAGATTAATCAGCTTTAATCCAAAGAATTCCCTTCAGAAAAATTCCCAGAAGTATATACTCACTATTGCAGATCTCTCTCCAGAAGTAGCAGTCCCCTTTTGTAGTCCTTCAAGACTGAGGATCACAGAACTCTGGTTGAGCTATTTATGCCTGTGCTTCTGAAGTAAGCTGTGACCAACTTCCTGGGTGATTAATAGTCCTTGCTTGGATAGAAGGAGTCTTTCAAAATGGCCTTTTGACCTGCCATCTGAACATCCAGTCTTCCAGTTTATCAAGGTCCTCTTACAATTGTTCACTATCCTCCTGTGTTTTAACAACTTTGAAGAATTTTGTGCCATCTGCAAATTTGATCCCCTCGCTCGTTATTCACATTTCCAGGTCATTTACCAATAAGTTAAAAAGCAGCGGACCCAGCATAGATCCCTGGGGTACTCAACTATTCACCTTTCTCCATTGATAAAATTGACTATTTAGCCCTACCCTCGTATTTCTATCTTTTAACCAGTTCTTGATCAACAATAGTACATTGTCTCCTATCCCATGACTTTTTAAAATTTTACCAAGAGTCTCTCATGATGGACTTTGTCAAAGGCTTTCTGAAAAATCCAGATACATTATATATTACTGCACCATACGTGCAAGGAGTCCCATCAGATCATCCTAATGTTAATGCAGTTTGACCTTCTCCAGGCTAAACTTTCCTGCGCGTTTAAAAAACAATGAATATTACCCTTAACATTTGATCCATGTTGGCCCCCAAAGACCTGAGATGCTGAGAGAAGTTTGCCAGATATACAAGTAGTGGTTTTAACACTGCAACTCTGGCTTCCAGCTTACCTGATAATTTCTATTCCTGGAGTCCTGCTCGATCAGTCCAGTCAAGTGGGTAGTACCCCCTTTCAGTTAGATAATGAAGACAGACAAAATCTCAAAGATTCCAGTGACATCACCACTGGTACTAGACTTGGTGCAACTAGCGGCACCCTTCAGTATTTTGATAACAAAGCTCCTAATAGGGTCAACATGTAAGACAACTAATCTCTACAAAGACAACTCTAGGAGAACCACCAGTCAACTTTTGCATGAAAAGTCAGAAAAATAGGCTAACAGGGCCAAGTAAATACAGGAATTCTGCAATTCCACAGATACAGCGAAGTTTGCGCATACATGAACATCACAGAAGCTTAAACACCATAAAGGTTTGGACACAGCAGAGGCAGTAGTAAACTCTCTAGGGAGGGTCCTGGAATTGTTTAGCAGGACTACAGGAAAGGAAATTAATCAGGTAAGTAAAATTTCACCCAGACAAGTTTGAAGTGCCAAAGCTATGACTCAACCAGGTGGGAAGATGACAACTGCCCTGGGAACCTCAGCCCTAAAGGCTGTTTGCCCATGCCTGCAGATCCAAATAATGCCCGACAAAGGTAGAGAGAGAGGATCACATAGCTGTCCAACAGATATCTAGCGGAGTAACAGGGCTTGTTTCTACCCAAGAGGACACACCTGCACCCAAGTGGCCTTTGAGTGTGGACATTGAGCTGAACCTTCAGAAAAGCCCTGAATACAGGCTCAAACTTTTCATAGGACAACTTAAGGTATTAAATCTCTATTGAACCATCATTTCACAGCACCATGACGTACACCACATATATAAGATTCATAATAATCACAATTCAGCTAACTGCATTTACTCACACATAGTCTCAAGCCTACTCTATGGACTCAAACAACATTCCAATCATATACCACCACCAAAGTTCCAACTTCTACCACACTAAAGATACTTACAAAACACAATACACTTGAGGACACAGACACATATACATCACGCCTTTAAACTCTCAACTAAATGATACAAAGACCCCCAGACATATTTCTACTGACCTAAAATGCTACCTCGTAAATGCTAGATCTATTAGAAATAAAATCCCAATCATTGCAGATATTCTATCTGATAGTAAGCCAGATATCCTCTTTATAACTGAAACCTGGTTACAGATCAGGATAACATTCTACTCAATCAGTTAAAGATAGATGGCTATGACATCTTTCACTACCCTAGGACCTCAAGGAGAGGTGGAGGCGGCGTCATCATCATAAAAAATAGCCTCCAAGCCAATCTGTTAAATACTAATAATATTGAAGATATGAATCTCCTTACGATCGAAACACCTCACCTCGCTCTATGTCTGCTCTACAGACCTCCATCTACTGAAACGAAAAGTCTTACTTCCGTATTAGAAATAGTCCACTCCCACAACACTAGAAAACAACTAGTTATACTAGGTGACTTAAACCTCCCCTTGCTCAACTCTAACCACTCCAAAATATTAATTGAAACCATGTCTGAACTAGACTTTGAGCAAATCATAAACTTCCCGACATGCATAAAAGGGAATACACTTTATCTAATTTTCACCCCCAAATCACCACAACATTGCGACATATATATATGCTACCCCAAGCTACCCCTGTTCCATGGTCTGACAATTACCTAATAAACCTCAACCTCCAATACCACAAACACTGCTCCCCAAAACCTACACATAGGCCTCACCCTAGATACAGGAAATTTGACAACAATTCCTTCCTAAAACAAATTATGCCTTATATCTCCCTTCCAATAAATGAAATCAATACTAGTATAATGAAATGGAATGAAGCAATTATGAATGCAGCTGTCCTTCCAAATCCTCAAGATAGCAAAACAAGCAATAGGAAAAGAGAATCTAAACCATGGTACAGCCAAGAAATAAGGCAGCTAAAAAGAGAATTAAGGAAACTTGAGAAAAAAATGGCAAAGATCAAACTCCATAACTGACAGGCAACAATACAATGCTTACAGAAAGACAAACACTTCAAAGAAAGCCTATTATACAAAAATCCTAACAAACTCCCTTAACCATCCCAGAGAACTATTTGAAATCATCAAAAACCTATCAAGACCTCAAAACAAAACATTTAATACTTCAGTCTCTCCCCAGACACTATCTATTACATTTCTAAACTCACCCCAATATCGGATCTCCCGATACCGCTCACCTACTTGCAATACACACCCAAACATATATAGTCTAAATTCCACTTAGTAATCCTCAAAGAGCTGGATAAAGTGATCTCAGACATCACTACTACTACTTCAAGTCTTGATCCATGCCTGGTTAGCTGGATCAAAATCACCCCCGACCTAGCCCCACACATCAACATAGTTAACGTCTCTCTCTCAAAGGGAATCATGCCCAGCCTCCTTAAAAGCCTCAATTAGGCCAATTCTAAAAAAACAAGAACTTAAACAACATATGCCCATCATCATAAGCACCAATCTCTAGTCTACCATTCATGGCAAAAATCATTGAACAAATTGTGCACTCACAATTAGAAGACCACATTGAGACCCATGCACCCCTTGACACACATCAATATGGCTTCAGGCCATACCACAGTGTGGAAACCCTTCTCATAGTACTCATTGATAAAGTACATTGATAATCCAAAGCAAGCAGTTCTGCTGATATTTCTAGATATTACTGCCGCATTTGACTCCATCAACCACTCAATTCTCATGGACTTAAGCAAGTGGGGATATATGGCACCAAATTATCATGGTTCCAAATCCTACCTTGCTGACCGAACTCAACAGGTTAAAATGGGAAACCTCACATCAAAATCGTTCTCTCAAAAACAAGGGATTCCACAGGGATCTGCCTTATCAGCTCTCCGTTTCAATATATACCAACAGCCAATCTGTCATATTATAAAAGGAATGCAAAATAAAGTACGCAATATATGCAGATGTGATGATATACCTCTAAAATATCTCAATGGCTACATACCCAATCTCAACATCACCCTAATAAAAAAAAACAGAGGCCCTATTCGTGACAAGGAATCAACACTTCACTCCCCCTTTAGAGATAAAAGTTGAAAATACATCCATTGCTATAAAGAATGAAGTTAGACACCTTGGTGTCGTCATAGATAAAACACTAAGCCTAACACCACACATCAAGAACATGACTGCAATATATAACAAGCTAAGATATTTAAAAAAAAACTAAGGCCCCTGCTACAACAGGACTTTAGATCAGTTCTCCAAGCCCTAGTACTCCCTCACATTGACCTCAGTAATACCATCCTCCAAGGACTCCCAAGACCAACCTTATACCAACTCAAGATAGCTCAACATGTAGCTGCTAGGATGGTCATAAATGCTTCTGAGCACATTACCCCAATTTTATTTAGATTACACGGGCTACCAATACAAAGTAGGATCAAATACAAAATAATCATGACTACATATAAACTGATAAGGGAAATAGCCCCATCGCATTTAATTGAGCTATTAAATAACCCCAGGGGCAGCTCAAGGCAATCTGCTGCCTGAGGCGAAGTATGAAATGGCATCCCCCCTTCCACCTTAGAGGGGGTGGGGCTTTTTCAGAAATCCAATTAGAGACTGAACCAAACCAAAAAGCCGAATAGATTATATGGAGGAAATGCAAGATGTTTGCACACAGGGCCGTAACGAGCTGCAATCGCCCCCTATGCGACTTGCAGCTCGGGCGTATGCCCCCTTCTCTTCCCCCATACCTCCATCCAGCGCTGCCTGCTCTTTCCCTGCTGCTGCTGCCCTCTGTTTTTTTCACGGTGGCGCCAGCAGCAGGGAAAGGAGCAGGCAGCGCTGAACAGAGGTATGGGGAGGGGGGCATGCGCACGATATAAGTAGATCTGTCCCTCCCTACATCGCGTCGGAGGAGGGAGGGACCAGACCTGCTTAAAGTGCTGCGAAAAAGCTTCAAGCGCGCATTTCGGCTGCCTGCTATTGTCCTGCCAGCGGCGGCAGGGCAACAGCAGACAGCCAAAATGCACCCCCCAAGCCTTTCCGCCCTGTGCGGCTGCGCTGCTTGCACAAGGCTAGGTACGGTCCTGTTTGCACAACAAGGAACTAAAAGACAGCAAGAACCAAACAGCACAGTTTATAAAACTAAATTATAACTCATTTTTATTTTGTTATAACCTGCGTTATAGTTCTTGATTTTTCTTTTTCAACATATATTTTGCAACCACAGTAGGTGCAGAGCAGAACCAGGACATTCACCCACACAGCTCAATATTTAAAAAAAAAATCAGATTCTGATCATCTCACTAACAACAACAACCACCACCACCACTATTCTCCAGTACCAGGCATATTGTGAGCTAATACAAAACCCTACAACAAAGAGCAAACCTACCATACCATATCAGCACAAACTTCCAAAACTCACATAAGGAGCCCATCCAAAAAAGTGTCACTGTAAATATTACAGTGGGCCCTGGAACATCCATACACCTATTTGAAAAGCTGAACAAGTCAAATTACTATAGTACAGTATAGATCTTTATGTACATGTTAACAGAACAACTGACCTCCGTCACACACTCAACATCGACCCTCACCAGGTACAGAATAAGTAACCACAATCTAAAGTAAAAATAAAAATATGTAGACAAAATTTAAACAAACTCCAAGAAGCCAGAGTCCACATGCAGCACAACATCAGATAAATAAGAGATGCAGCTCCCCAATACTGTGTAAAATATAAAAATAGCGTAAAGTCCAATCACTAAAATTAAATACAATTATTTTTTCTACCTTTGTTGTCTGACCATTTTATTCTCTGATCATGCTGGTCCCGATCTGAGGCTTCTGCTTTCCTGTCTTCTCTTAGTTCTCTTTCTGTGGTCTATGGTCTATCTGCCATTTCTTATCTCTTCTTTTGTTTTCTTCACTTCCTTCCATCAGCCCATTTCCAGTTCCAGTAACCCTCCCCAGTATGAGCCCCCTTTCCAGACCTTCTAATGTCAACCGCCTTGCATTCCCACGACTGCCACTGATGTCCATTCCCTTCCAGTCCCCCATCCCCCCCCCCCCCACTGTCCAGCCCCTTCTAGTCCAAATACCATCCCAGATATCAGCTCACATCCACTCTTGGTGCCACCCCTCCAGTCAGCTCCTTTCCAATCACCCTACTCTCTGTCCATCCCCCTTCCTGTGCCATTTGCATATCAGCTCCCTTCCAGCCTCCTCCCCATTACCCAACCACCTACCACTCCCATCCCCAAGTGTCAGCTCCCTTCCAGTCCGCCTTCAGTACATTCCAGATGTCAGCTCCCTTCCTGCCCCCTCCTTCCCCTGGCAGACCCTCTCATTATCCGTTCCCTTCCAGTCCTATTCTACCATCCTCCCGCATCAGCCCATTTGTAGCCCTAGCCCTTAGTTTTCTTCCAGGGCCAGCAGCACTCTCCTCCCCTCCCCCATTAGCCAATTTCCAGTCCTATCCCCCATTAGCCCACTCTAGTCCTAGCCCCCAATCAGCCCATTACCAGTCCTACCCCCCCCCACCAATAAGTCCATTTCCAGTTTTAGCCCCCCAATCAGTCCATTTCTAGGCCTAACCCCACCAATCAGCCCATTACCAGTCCTAGCCCACCTCCCTTTCAGCCCATTTCCAGTTCTAACCCCCCCCATAGCCCATTTCCAGTCCTAGCCCCCCCATAGCCCATTTCCAGTCCTAATCCCATCAGCCCATTTCCAGTCCTAGCCCCCCCCCATAGGCCATTACCAGTCCTAACCCTCCCATCATCCCATTTCCAGTCCTAGCCCCCCCCCCCCATCAGCCCATTTCCAGTTCTAACCCCCACCATCAGCCCATTTCCAGTCCTAACCCCCTCCCGATCAGTCCACTTCCAGTCCTAGCCCCCTCCTGATCAGCCCACTTCCAGTCCTAACCCCCCTCCCTATCAGCCCATTTCCAGTCCTAGCCCCCCCCAATAGCCCATTACCAGTCCTAACCCTCCCATCATCCCATTTCCAGTTCTAACCCCCCATCAGCCCTTTTCCAGTCCTAGCACCCCCCCCCCCGATCAGCCCATTTCCAGTTCTAACCCCCATCAGCCCCTTTCCAGTCCTAGCCCCCCCCCCCATAGGCCATTACCAGTCCTAACCCCATCAGCCCATTTCCAGTTCTAACCGCCACCATCAGCCCATTTCCAGTTCTAGCCCCCTCCTGATCAGCCCATTTCCAGTTCTAACCCCCATCAGTCCATTTCCAGTTCTAACCCCCCATCAGCCCATTTCAAGTCCTAGCCCCCCTCCCAATCAGCCCATTTCCAGTCCTAAACCTCCCCAATCAGCCCACTTCCAGTCCTAGCCCCCCCCCACATAGCCCATTACCAGTCCTAATCTCCTCCCATCCAGTCCTAGCCCCCCATAGCCCATTACCAGTCCTAACCCCCCCCCCATTAGCCCACTTCCTGTCCTAATCCCCATCAGCCCATTTCCAGTCCTAGCCCCCCCCCCCACCCCAGGGAAATTGGAAAAGAAAAAAAAAACCTGGCTGCAGAAGCTGAAAATGCTGCCGCTGCCATTGTAGCAGGGGCAGAATAAAGTGCCCCGTGGCCACGGCCTCCCCGGCAGAGTCCTCCTATTTCTCTCAGCACTGGCTTTTCAGAGCCGCGAAGGGAGAGTTTCTCTCTCGCGGCTCCATTAAGCCCGCCGGCACTGACAGGAAACAGGCATTTCCTGTTTGCCATCAGCATTCGTGGGCTCAACTAACAGAGCCATGAAAAAGGGAAACACTCCCTTCGCAGTTCTGAAAAGCCAGTGCTGAGAGAAATAGGAGGCCCGGAGGCTGCAGCGCACTTCATTCTGCTGCTGCCACTCCGTCAGCGGCTCCTCTCATTGGGGGTTTTTTTTTTTTGAAGGCTGAGTAAGGCGGGCTTTTAGGAAGCAATTTTTGCCGCCCCCAAAACGTTGCCGCTTGAGGCCACCGCCTCACTCGGCCTCATTATAGAGCCGCCCCTGAACAACCCCTTAAAGAACAGACCAAGGAGGGAGCCGACCAAAAACACTACTCGTTCCCAACTCATTCAGAAAACTCACAAAGGCAACAACAGCGCATTTAGCTTCACTGTCCCTACTTTATGGAATTCCCTACCAGACAGGCTGAGAACCACCACTGACCTTGCAACTTTCAGAAAAAAAATCTACCACCACACCTTTTCACGGAGCACTTTGGCACTTCAGAGCCAAAGGTTTATTCCCCACATAGAATCTGATACTGATCCCACAAATAACAGAGCCCTCCTAGATAACTATACCAACCTCTAAGTTCTTATTCTACAGTCACAAGATCACACTACAAAACATTATCCTGTATATGTAAATATGACTGTACAACCATTACCATTAAATCCTGACTATATAGTAACCAACCTGCAAATATGTTAAATATCTTTTATACTGCAAAGTTACCCGTCATCAACCTGTAAAAAGTTAGATACATTTATACTGTTACATATGTTAATGCATAGTTACCTGTTAAGACAAGTTATAACATATTGTTTATGTTTTGTTGGCTGTAAACCGCTTTGATTCATCCAAAAGGCAGTATATAAAACCGTTCAATGAATCAATCAATCAATCAATCAATAAATAAGGGTCAAATCTTTTAAGTGTGGCCCCTTCAACAGCTCAAAGGCGACTCCATCAAGGCTTGCAAAACCAAGCCAAGATCCCAGCATGGAGGGGGGAAGGGGGACACAAATGCTACACCTCTCCTGGAAGAAATGGGACACATCAAAGTGCAATGCAAAGGCAACTGGCGCTTGAAGGCACGCCAATGCAGTAACCTGGACTTGCAAGAAGCTCAACACGAGCCGTTTGTCAAAACCATCCTGAAGAATTGCTAACAAACAAGGCAAGTCCACCCACCAAGGCGAGCACTGATGCTGTCGACACCACTTCTAGAAGAGACAAGATCAATCTGTGCCTTGCCTTCAAAACAGCGGATATCACTGCAGAAGAGCACCCCTTGCGCTTCAGGCAGTGCCTCTCAAGGCCCGGGCCAGAGAATGGACAGAAAGACGGGTCCCTGATGCAGTAGTTCCTTGCTGAAAAGGCAGAGGCCACCCCACCAGCAGCCTTATCAGGTCTACATACCGTCGTCTCCAAGGATGATCCTTTATCCTGAGAATCATACAACTGATCAGAGGCTAGAGCGGGAAGATGTATAGGAGGGGCTCCCAAAGCTATAGTCATATTAACGCATCCACTCCACTGGAAGTGATCTTTGTGTCAGCTGAAAAAGACATCCACCTTAATATTCGCCTGCATCACCATCAAGTCTAGACAGGGATGGCCCCAGCAGTCCACTAACTGCTGGAAAGCTTGTGGGCCAAGCTCTCATTTCCCTGGATCTAGGATGCACCAGCAATCTGCTATGCTGAGAGTGTAAATGGATAATTCTACTTCCAGAGGAACAATAGCTGCATCTCATTAGCAACCATCACACTTTTGGTGCCCCCTGACTGTTGACATATGCTACTATGTTGTACGAGAATATCTGGACTGCTTGTCCCTGAACCAGATGGCAATACAGCAATAAGGCCAGCGGAATGGTCTGTGCCCCCAAGCGACTGATGGGTCAAACCACCTCTCGGGCTATCCAACAACCCTGGGCCATCCAATACAGCAATGCACCCCCCACCATGACAGGTTAGCATCAGATATCAGCACTATCCTGAGAATTCCACCATATGGAATTCCCTCACCTCAGAAATTCGCTCATTAGATGACGTCAAGAGAGTTTAACCGCAAACTAAAAAGACTCACCTGCTCCTGGAACATTTTGGCTCCGTTATAGTCTCCCATCCCATCTCCCTACATTTTATCTCACTCCATGCACAATAATCTCCCCCACCCATTTTAATGCATTGATAAGTTTTACACATTATTGTCTTATTATACCTGTTTAACCCGTTAGCTACATTCCATGTAAAGTTAGACTCATTTTTGTTCACTACACACTGCTGTGACTTGTAGAAATGTTGCTAAATAAATATCCGCTGCAGATTCTCTAGGGACACTCTTTTCAGCAGATTCAAAGTGGTAGGACCACCATAACAAACTTCTCACTACAGAGGGGAGTAAGGTGAGACAGATCTCATAATCTTGGGACAGAGGGCCCCCCCTTGCACTAATAACACTCTCTGAAGCAAGCACATATGGGTCCTTAACAAGGGGACAAAATCAGTTATGGCTGGAGCGTGTCCAGCAGATGCAGATAGTCCCATGTTCAGGGAGCCAGCCAATTGGCTCAAGAGTTTGGCCTGCCTCTCACTGATCAGTAGACTCTGCCCAAGAGAGAATCAAACTGCACCCCAGATACTCGTGGAAATGAGATGACTCTTACAGCAGTTCACCACATAGTCCAAGCTTTCCAAAAGATGTACCACCCAGGCTGTTGACAGCACAGCGCCGGACTGAGACTTGGCTCTAATGAGCCAGTCCTCCAAATACAGGTGCATCTGGATACTTTCATGATGAAGAGCAGCCACTACAACCACCATAACCTTGGAAAAGATTCTGGGGCCCATCATCAGGCCAAAGAGTAGGGCGTAAACTAGCAATTTTGCTTAGGATGGGGATATGAAAATATGCCTCAGCTAGGACCAGGGATGTCAAAATCTCCCCTACCCTGACCGCCTGGATGACAGATATGTGTCTCCATCTGAAAATAAGACATCCACAGACAGGCATAGACAGTCTTGAGTTCAAGACTTGGCCTGAAGGACCCATCCTCTTCTTGGATATCATAAAATAAATGGAGTGTCTTCCTTTTCTCCTCTGGGAAGAAGCGAGAGAGAGATAGTAGTAGAACCACTAGAACAAACACTGAAAGAGCAATGGGAGAGATGGAGAAATTTTACTTACTGTTAATTTCCTTTCCTGGAATCCTGCTAGACCAAGCCAGACTAGTGGGTTATTTCCCCCTGCCAGCAGATGGGAGACAGAGAAAAGAAAGAAAAACTATGCCACGATATCCACGTGTCACACCTGAAAAAGCAGACTGTTCATTGTTCTTTGTAATTAGTTCATATTGTTTACCTATGTATCCCTGTTACTTTGTTCCATGTAAACAGTTGAAACATACTGCCACAAAATGTTCTATGTAAACCGTCTTGATTTGCAGAAAGATGGTATATAAAAATTGTTAAATAAATAAATAAAAAAGAGTCATCCCCTATTCCTTCAGCAGCAGCAGCTCACCTTTTACCAGGCTCCACTTGCTGTTTGTGCTATCTAGAGTTGAATCATCATCTTTGTCCACAAAGGGGCCATATCCTGCTGAATGGAGGCCTCCTAAGGGTCCTGGTGTTCACCCTGAAGAATAAGGGAGCTGCCACTCGCACTCTCCAAGCAAGTCCGCTTTTACGGCAGAACCCTAGGTGTGGGCACAGCATCTGAGGTGGGGTGAGCAGACCAAACACTCGCTGAGCTGAGGGACCTTGGGTTCATTCCAGAGCTCCCTGACAAAGACACCAAGCCTGGTGCAACAAATGAAAGAACTCACAGGAGAGCTTCCAAAGCCAGCCCTTCCCAAAGCCTCCTGATTTCAAGAGAAGAACTGTCAGGGGCTGAAAGTGGCATGATCCATCAAAATGGTGGTGGTTCCCATCTCATCCAAAGCAGTGCTAGGCCCTGGAGCAGAAGATGGCTCCCTAGGGTCAGCCGCATAAGTGCAGAGATCACTACTCATTTGCAAAGGAATCCAGTTTTCGTAGGTGAGACTATGGCGGCACAGTCTGGCATACATAACAAAGGCTTGTGGGCCCAGCCACGTGCAAGCCACGATAAGCTTTGGTGCAGTCTCAGATTGCCACTGAGAAAAACCATGCATCTGACAGAGCACCAAGTTGGCAGCAGAGCAATGTGGCCGGAGAGCCGCAGGATCAACACTAAGGAATTGCTGCTGTTGAGAAGATAATGAGCCATTGCAAACTCTGCACACACACCCTCCCATGGACCCTGTGGCCGGTGTGACACTCTTATGGCCACAGAGGTAAGCAGGGTCAAGTTTGACCACCCAGACACACGCTCAGCATCAACCCTATATCTTCTGGGAATCTGTCCAGAAGCCCTTGAGATAATAGGGCTGCCCCAAAGCTCCAATTTTTAGATTATTATATATATATTTTTTAAGAAAGCTTGCTTTAATTGGCCAACTGGGGGGGGGAGGGGAGGGGGAGGCCGTTGCACAGCCTAAGCCCTAACTGTGAATTTCAGGGTGCTGCAGCACTCAACCGGCCAGCTGTAGCTGACTGGCAGCCCAACACCCCCCCCTCCCAGGCAAAATCTCTAGAGGGATATTCCTCAGATATGCCCTGGTGATCCATGAATATTGCAGTTCAGCTGGCAAGACTGTCCTGAAGTCCAGATTCTCGATCTCCACCATCTGCTGGAGATAAACACAGAAGAACGCTGCACCGAACACGGCACGAGAGAAAAACTAGACGACGTTACTGTCTCCATCTTCTGGCAAGGGACACGACCCACTTTTCTGGGCTAGTCTAGCAGAATGACCTACAAAAAGTGAGTTCAAATGCAGCATACTGGTACAGCACATTTCAAGACAAAAGTAGTCACCCCATTATTTTTAAACACTGTTCAGTAAATATGCACATGCTGGGCTAACTCTGCGTTTGTCCTTCTCACAGGGCGGCCCTGGTACCAGTGCATATATATGCCAGAAAACCTTTTTTGCCCAATTTTCTCATCATGGGAGTAGCCTGTAAAACCAGAATATACCAATTTACTGGCATTCTAAAAAACATATTTTCAGGTTTAAACTCCAATAATTATCATCTTCTATGCCGTATGACAATTTGCAAAGTAGCGGGATTCATTTATTCTTGACTTTTCATTAAATACATCACAAAAGCAAGAAATAAAGGTGATCTGCTAAAGGTTTGAAACACTAAATGTATAAACATGAGCATTTATTAAAGCCACAGCCAATCCTGTCCATCTTATAATTAAAAGATCTAAAAAATATGAACACATTTATATCCACCTCTGCCTCGCATTGTCAAAAAATACATCTGCATGATAGTGATGGTGATGTTCAGTGCTGGTCCACTTTAATTATTCAAGGTCTCTCTCCTTTGTTTGGCCAATTGAAGTCCAACATCAACAATACAGAGTTCAAAACACAGAAATAAGGGCAAAGACTCCGTATAACAGAGCACAGGGGTATGCAACCAGAAGTTGTTGTCCTTCCATGGCCAAGGCAGAAATGAAGATCTTGGAAGCAGAAAAACTACACCACCCAATAATTACAGTAGTAAGAACGATTCCCATCATCCCTCTGTTAAAAGAAAATATATATATTGTAAAGATTGTTCAATAAGAACAAAATTATGAATATTCATGCATTTTGTAAATAACTAGAGGGCCCTTTTAATAAAACGTGGTAAGCTTTTGCACCTACTGTGTGTTCATTTTAACTCAAAATTCACGGTGTGTGCAAAAGTCGTACAGTAACTGTCAAGGGCATGCCCAGCAAGTTCCCTGAAGTTTCTGCACTGAAAAGTCCCTTACTGTGCGCTAAGGTCATTCACAATTACCACAGGGGCACTTAAGGCCATTGGGGTGACGTTAGTGCACAATACTTACTGTGGGTGCACTTGACTGCAATGTACAATCCACACCCATTCCCTACCTTATCACACGATGAGCAGTTACTGTGGAAATTAGTGTACAGGAACTGTCATGCCAGCATGGTAACAGTTACCATGAATGTTAACCGCTTAACACACTTTAGCAAAAGGGTCTCTATGTATCTATTTTACTTTGTGGCTTTTATTTCAGGTCTTAATGCAAAATACATATTAGCAGTTGAGAGAAGCTGTTTATGCTTGGACCCAAACTGATGGGACTGCCCTGCAGAAAGGCTGCTGCTCTGCTTGTTACTAGAAATCTATTTTAGCAGTAATCTGACAAATGCAAAGCGCGCACAGAGCGCAGATCGTAAGAGACAATATTCTGGAGCATGAAAGGGAAGGAGGATACTTTAAGTCTCTTTGCTTTATGTTTTCTTGAACATGAATACATTAACAAAGCTCATGCTACATTTAATTTCTGTATTTTGGTTTTATGTTACTAATTTAAGTCTAGAATCAGTTAGCATATGGGCTATAAAATAAAATGGTAAAATATGTCATCATATCCTTTTCTCCAATAGTAATATGTAAAGTAAATCCTAATATTAAAAAATACATTCATGCAGTACACAAATACAGGGGGCCCTTTTATAAGGCGCATTTTCGCAGAACAAGGCTCTGCTGATCTTTGCTCTACCCTCCCCGTCCTCTCTAGCCTATCAACTGTTGGTGTACTTTTCTAATTCTGCATGGGGTTTTTTGTTTTACGATTGTAAAACACCTTGGCTTTATACAGGAAGGTGGTATAGACAGCTCAAACAAACACACACAACAAATGATACTTACTGCAAAGAAAAAAGAACTGCAAAGCCAGAAAGCATGATCATAGGAAGAAGACAGTAGCCCAAGACACTGGAAACACAGCCAAATGACACACCAGTCATGCTCATTAGGTTGAGAAGGCAAAACATTCCCAAACATCCGATTGCACTGATCCCATACACATAGCCAAATTGGATTTTACCAGCCTGCAGGTAAGCACAGAAACACAAGTTACTATTTTAAAAAATGCCATAACATTTCTAATAACAAATCACTGATTATGCTTGGTGACGCTGTGACATGATCAGTGTAATGGAATACTAAGCAGTGACTTAGCTGGCTATATCACAGCTGACTAAAGTTTCAGCATATTTTTGGTCAGTCTAAATAGCCAGGCTATAGCTGACAATTTCTCCTAAATTTGGTTAAAGTACAGCCTCTGCATATAGTAATACTGTTGAGAATTGGCACTAATAGCTACATTATTTTATTTATTTATTTAGCTGTATTTATATCCCGCTTTTCACCGGGTCAAAGCAGTCAATTGGGGGATACATTTAACACGAGGGGATATGAGACACACATGCTAATACTTACAGGGAACATGGGCAATGGAGGGTTAAGTGGCTTGCCCAAGACCACAAGGAGTGCCTATAGGACTAGAAATCCCAGTCCCTCCGGCCTGAGATTGCTGTCCCCAGGTGGGACTTGAACCCCCGGCCTGAAGTACCTTGTCCTAACCACTAGACCACTCCTCCCTATACTGCCCCACATTGCATTATTCTCCCAATCCTGGAAGGTCTACATAAATGCCTTCAGTTTGAGCAATTACAGATAGCTGACTAAAAATTAGGCAGTTCTATTTATTCCATTAGCAGCAGCATATTTTCAAAACCTAGCCTAAATGCCTAACTCCGTAGTTTATTTTTATTTATTTATTTAACAGTATTTCTAAACCGCCTTATCATAATAATCAAGGTGGTATCACAGCAAACAATCTGGTAGTGTGAGTGTTGATACATGCAGTGAGGGTGGAAATTTCGTTGGGTGTGTGTTGTCTTGTTTGCTAGATTGGTGTGAGCTATGTACAATGTGGGCTATTTACAGTTAGGGAGTTTTGAAAATGTACTCTCTCACCTTACACAGACATTGTATATGAAAGAACATTTATTCAGTGAACCAGGGCTGGTGGCCCAACCACCATATTTTTGCAAGTATTTCACTAGGAAGATTTTTTTTTTATGAGTGCCGTCAACTCAGTGCTGACTCCTGGCAACCCAGCAGCCCCTGGGTTTTCTTGGCAAGGTATCACCAAAAGTAGAATGCCAGGCCTTTTCTTTTGAGGCAATTGAGGGTAACTTGCCCAATGCCACAGAGAGTGCCAGTGGGAATTGAACCTGGATCTCTTGGGTTGTAGACTGTTTTAACTACTAGGCTACTCCTCCACTCCAATATAAGATCCTTAAAACATAAATAAATAAAACAGACCACCTAGCGTCCTCGATATCCTTACTGCAGTCTGTAATTCTTGACCTAATAAAACCTCCCCTAATTTTTAGGACATGTATTAGTTTAAAGGCAAATGATCTCGATATGGCTCACATATTGTTCAGGTACAGATGGTATGTCCTTCTTTCTAAAGGCTTTAAGTTTGTACCCAAGGCAACGGAGGTTCACTATTAATTTCTCTGGATTAGATCAAATCGAATAGTTCTCCTCTTCATATTCGGTGCTACTGAACTAAAGATTGATGTAGGATCAAATTTCAGCAGCAGTTCATGCTTATTGGGGTGGCTCTGTTATTTGCTGCAAGCATATACGGCTACGCTTATTCATGCTTTTATTATGGAGCAACACCGACTTCTGTAATAGTTTATTCTGCAGGCAGTTTAAAAAGCAACTGATGTAGCTCCTATTGCTGTAAAATACAGTGGCCTGCTTAATTCTGCAGAAGAAAAACACCCCTCTTAAAGTCCTTAGGCTGGTAGGCACTGGAAGGTTGGAGACAGTTCAAATAATTGTGTCTGATCAATAGGGCGCGTTCTGATGAGCCACAACACTGCGGAATATGTCTACTCTGTATATGCCAGAACGATTACTTCCGTCTTCACAGCTTGAACTACTACAGACTCTAGATCAAGTCTCTCCAGTGTACCCACCAGCGTGCTTTTGGTTTTGTGGGGCCCAAACTGTGGAACGTGATTCAGTTAAATTTACATGAGGCACAGACCTATCTCCAATTTTAGAAAAAGGCTAAGGTCTGATTACTTGGCAAGACTTGTTAAGTGATGCTCAGGAATAAGTAAAGGAACATAACCACTGTTGAGAGAGACTCCCTGAGGAAATCAGTTATAGGTCGTAACCATGGTCGGAGTACTGGGAACATTGAAAAAGGATTGAAAAGAACCCGGAGTGAATGGAATAAAGACAGATCACTGCAAGACGTTTCAGCAGGTGGTTTGCAAGGAGGATGCAAACGCTTTATTCAAGATAAGTTACCTACATGTATACTTGTGACTTTTTAAACTGCTTTTGGACACTTAAAAAGAAAAAAAAGGAGAAAGTAGAAAGATGACAAAATGGTGGTTCCAGCCTCACAATGGTGACCAAGACTGAACAAAGTTAATGAGCTCTTTTACCCACATAAGCACTATTCTAAGACAGAGCGCTTGGGATGATGTATACACTTGTACAAAAGTAAAAAGAGTGAGTTAAAAAAAAAAAGAGACAGAACTTACAGTTTAGGACCCTGTTCTATGTAAAAGTTGTCCTGTTGATTATAAATTGCTTTAGCTCTAAGATAAGGTGGTACACAAAAGCAGCTAAACAAACAAACAACAGCGACATCAAAAAAGCAATGAGTAATACTGTTACTGGATATATTGAATATAATCACGGCAACACTTTTTTGAGTAATCTGAATTTTAAAAAAGTATGGAACAATTACAAAATATTTCTGTGGCAGAGGAAAGTACTGTAGAAATTAATAGTTCTTATGGATGGGCAGACTGGATAGGCTATAAGGTCTTCATTTACCATCATTTTCTAAGTTTCTGTGATAAATACAGTTAATAAAATAAAAGACAGAAAAACAAACTCTTACCAGCAACAACGTGGCTCCGAAGGCTAAGCAAAAAACCATTGGTCCTGCCAAATCTGTTTCATTCATGATGCTTCCATCTGCTGCTTTTAGCGGGTGCAACACCGTTAACGTCTTCTGCCAGATGTGGTCAAAATTTATCCCTAGTTCTGCAACACATTACAATAACAATATACAAAGATTCTATAACTTTGTGACAAAAGGTCATCATGACTGCCACTACACATAAAATAGGCTTGGAAAAACTGATCCTAACTTTGATATATAAAGGTTTAAGCAATCTTCATAAAAAAAAAAAACAAGCTGGATTGGGCCCTTTGGCTTGGAATGTGGCACTGTCATAGGAGAGGAATATCCAGCTGGGTTTGGTCGATCTGTGGAGGAAGAGAAGATGCTTGCCACTACAAATGGTTACCCCGGATGCTCACAGGGAAGTGCTTGTGAACTGTGAAGGAGATGCCCCTCTGTACCTAAGCCAGCATGCGTTTGTTCCTGAGCTTTGCCCAAGAGTATTATCAAGGGAAGCAGTGTCAAAAAGAAAAAAATGGAGGATGAAAAAGACAAAGAGAAAAAGCTTTTAGTCCAAATATACTTAAAATAACGTTGTTTTAGGATACTTTGCACTTAAACAAAATCTCAGTGAAGCCAGTGACACACTATCTACATGGTGGCAATAAGACGGCACGCGGGGGTAACTAAAAGAAAGGGAAAGATCTTATTCATGAATTCTCTATGCAGGAAAGACTACTTTCGGCCACAAGTATTTACAAGACCAATTCATGGACCATCCTATATTTAGTTACCAAAGAACACATACAGACCAAGCTATACCTTCTAATAAAGGTGCTTCATCCTCAAAGCTGCTGCCATAGACAGACTGGGATGCAGTAGGAGTGTATGTTTGCGTCGGCTGATAAATTTGTCCTGTATAAGGCTGTTGTTGATGCATCATCTCTGGAGAGACAAAACCACCTTGCTGTGGATATTCATAGGCACCATACTGCCTGCAGAGAATAAAGGTTGGTCACACTGTTCTATTATTAACAAAAAGAAAGTACAAGAGAATACTTCACTAAAGATTCATTAATATAGATCAGATGATGAACTCCATTTTTCAATGCTTAGGGTGCAATTGTAAAACTCCATATATGAGCAAGCACTTATGGTTCACCTTCAGTAGTCCTCCCCCTTCTCTGCTTCTCCATTCTTTACATTACACCGTTCGCAACAGACACACCAACTGTTTACATCTCCCATCTGCTTCCCAGGCCTGCCTAGTTTTTTTATTTTCTGGCCCCTGCCTCTTGGAACTCACTGCCCCAAGCCCTCAGACTTGAGGCCTCTCATATAAAATTCAAAGCCCTCTTAAAAACACATCACTTTACCACTGCATATGATCTACCAATTCCCTAACCACCTTACCCCCCTCAGTTTACCACCTCTGTCTCCTTGCTCCTCTACCTCCTTCCTCCCACCTTCCCTGGCATGACTGCTTTAACCCATCCTATAAGAAATGGTTCTCCTCTCCTCCTTTATTTTTTAACCTGTTTTTTAAGTTTGTATAACGCTCTCTTGTGCTTGCGAAGGGCGATCAATCAAATGGAATAAACAAACACGTACTTTTCCCCATCTGTATACCAACAAGTTTTCAAACTGAAAGTGTATGTATGCCCTTCCACTTTCCTCAGGGAATTTACGTGCTTACATTCACACTTGTTCTTGAACAAATAAAAGCTTATATAACATAGTATGGCTTCCAGAAAAAGGAAAAAAAGTGACCCACAACACAAAGATCAGGCTTCCCCACAAACAGATCCATCAAAGAGTGTGAACTAGGAAGGCCAAACTTGACGTGGGCTCTTGCAAAGGTCAGCATCCTCCGGGATGCCCCTAGTTTCTTAAATCCCGAGATAAGAAAGCATGTGAATCACACCTTTGCCCACAGAAATGCTTTTAAAACCTATTAGATGTTAAAAATATGCCAGTATTTTCTATTTATTCTTTTCTTGGCCTTAATGCTTAATTTGCTTATAGAGAGGTAATTATTTCCACACAAGCAATAGGTTTCAGAAAGTCATAAATCTTAGTAAATATATAAGACTTTTATGAAGGCACTGCCTCAAACATGCTGCAGCTTTTTCAGTTGGATGAATAATAAATATCTGAGAGCAGTGAAAGAATTTTTGTGTGGAAAATTGCAGCTCATTTTGTGAGTCAGTCATGTTAACACACCAAATTCACAGCTAGGTCATGAACTACGCTAGGTAGTAAGTAGATTTTATTTAAAAAATGTTTTGTTTTGTTTTTCATTTTCTTGCTTAAGTGCACATTAAGGGGCATGTTTACAAAGGTGTGCTAAATTAGCGTGTGATTAGGCAGTGACACTAGTGCACATTCCATTAGTGCATTGTAACTACATGGCACTGTGCTAACTGGCACATGGGTGCAATTAACGCCATCCAATAAGGTGACATTAAGTGCACTCATGCTAAACAGCAATAGCCATGGTTAGCGTATCACAAAATATGCCCACTTTCACCCCTAACCCACCCAATCTTGCACTAACTGGTTAGCGTTGGATTTTTAGTGTGACAAATCCCCTGCTAACCCCTAAATGCTTTAAAGATGCACTAACTTGGAAAAGCAAGATGAAGCAAATTTCATCCATTTTTCTTCCTCCTCATTATGAAAATGACACAAATATCGCCGCTGACATCCCTAGAGATGCCTGATGACATATCTAACTGTTTAAACAAAAGGATTATTCAACTCTTACTCATTCCTAATTTACTGAAGAATGTTTTCATTCTGTGGCTATGGAGAGGGAGGAGGGAACCTTAGTAAACAGTCTTGAGCTCAGAGATTTTTCTAGAATTCAGCATTTATAATCTGCAGCTGCACCAACACTGGCTAAGTGTTTGGATGGGAAGGTACTGCAAGAAATGGCTGCTGGTGTTAGTAGGAAGCTGATTCCAGTATGGTATTTAGAGATATTTTGCAATGCTGAAGGCGTTAGTTTTCTTGGGGAATTTTTAAAACAAGGTCCCAACGACCCTGTGGATATAGGAATGGCAATTTAAAAAGCAGCAGCATTTCTGCAGAAACAGGTTTGAAAAAAATCTGTCCTCCCAGTATGCAGGTAGAATATGCACACTTTCACATGAACTGAGCAAAGGTATTCCAGGGGAAGGGCCCAAATGGGCTTGGCATTTATGCATATATTTATAAAATACACAAGCATATATGTAACTTAACCTGGGAAATTTGTGCATGCCAAAGACGCAAATATATGTGCTGGGTAATTTTTAAAGCGGAAGAACACACAAACTTTGTTTAGAAAATTGCCGATACCCACACAGGGAAAGTAGGGAGCACTACTGGTGTCCCAATGCATTCTTACAATTACCCCATCAGAGAGCAAGAGGCCTTTCTGGGAATAAAGCTGTGCCTTACCGGTAGCAACGTGCATCTGGATTATTATCCTACTTGAAAGTTAGGTATGTTTCTGAACAGGGCAGTCCCAGAATGGGAAGCAACAGGAGACTGAACTACTGCATATGCAGTTTTGTGGCAAAAATTAGACACAGAGAAAGCATGAGCAAACTTCTATACATAATTTTTCCTTGGGCAATTATGAAAGCAATGTTTTGCTTTGATTAGTGGCACAAGCGCTGACAGTATCCTTGGTGTTTTCACTAGGATGCCCAGTTTTGATTATTAACCACTGAATATAATATAGATTTCTTTTCACACAGTAGTCAGAATGCTGATTTTTGTATACCATTTAAATTTCAGCACAGGCTGTAAATTCTGACTTAAAATTTCCTCTGAAAAGAGCTTAGGACTAGATTTACTAACACACATTAACTAAGTTGAGTTATTAGCTTAGGGCCTGATTCTGTCCCACACATACATCTCCTTTATATGTCCGGGCTGACCCAGATATACAAAGGAGATCATGATTCTGATCCCATGGGGCACATCTACCCCCACGGGATCAGAATCGTGAACAGGCATGTACATGCAGGCTGGGATTGTGATTCAGTCCCGGCCTGCACGTACAGCCACAGCCCGGCTAACTCAGCCAGGGCTTTTGAATGGAACCACAGTGCCATGGTGTCATGTTGCCCTGGCACCACAGCTCCATTTAAAAGCAGTGATGCCGGACGCCTGCAAACGGAGTTAATTCCCCGCAGCCCGACCCCCGATCCGGCCTCCTAAGGCCAGGATAGGGCTGCAGGGAATTAACTCTGCCTCCCCAGCCCCTTCCACGCCCTGGGCCACTTAAAAAACACACAACTAGGCCATTAGAATTGCCATGTACGTCCAGGACCGGTGCCCGCCCACTTTCCACCCGCCTCTTCCCCGCACAACCAGTGGGCAGGTTAGTCAGGACATGCAGCGGGGACATCCCTCCCCGCTATTCGTGTCTCAGAATAGCCCCCTTAGTAAATAGGCCCCAATGAAAATATAAAAATATGCATAAATATGATTTAATGTGTGATAACACATTGTAAATCTAGCCCCTAATTTGGGTCAAATAATTGCAAATAATGTGACAATGCAATTGAGTGATTTCAGACCTAACATACAAAGAAATAAAAAATCATTTGTAAATTAGGAAGTTTGACCACTAAACAAGCCTATGATCCCAAACGCCTCAAAGAGATATCTATGCATGAAGTCTGACAGTCTCTGTACACAAAATCTATAAAGTTTGGCTTCTCTATGTAAAAGCTGCTTTGACTTTGTATAGGTTGCGTTATCACAGTAAATTCTATGGCCATATCACCCTGAGTGCGCCCGATCTTGGAATCCAAGCAGAGATGGGCCTGGTTATTCCCCGGATTCCAGCAATCTTGGAATACCAGGCACTGCAGAAGAAAGGCCTGACAATCTATTTCCAGTTGCACCTTGATACGAAAATCCAGAGGGAAAGTCGCAACATGGACAACTATCCATAGGGTCATCAAGAGTTGACAATAATTTGATGGCATCACGGCAAAACAAGAACTGCTTTGTCAAAATTATGAAAAGATGCATAAAGTGAGAAATTACTTTCTATATGGTCCACCTGCTCCTGCATTGTAATCATGGGATTGTGCCTGGTCATCAATGCTGTAACTTGTTTGGTAGAAGTCCGTATTTAAATTGTCAAAGCCTGACATTGCAAATCTGTAAAACAAAAAATGAAGTTTAATACCAGGTTTACTGCAGTCCAGCATGCAAAAACCTGCCTTCCTGTAGCATTTGTCTAGCATAGGGCTTCACAAACTTGTCCTAGTGACCCCACAGCCAATTGGAATTTTGGGATATC
This sequence comes from Ichthyophis bannanicus, assembly GCA_033557465.1. Classification (NCBI taxonomy): domain Eukaryota; kingdom Metazoa; phylum Chordata; class Amphibia; order Gymnophiona; family Ichthyophiidae; genus Ichthyophis; species Ichthyophis bannanicus. Next base: position 25,338,870 of record CM066050.1, on the reverse strand, counting down.
ACAATGAACATGCACGATCCAAATTTGCATATGGTGAAGCTTCAATGTATGCAGATTTATCTCATGCATATTCACGGTTGATATCTTGAAAACCTTATGAATTGTAGGGCTACTTGAGTAGCCCTGATCTAGCATATAAAAATTAAAGAACAGTTATACATAAGAAATGTATCATACAACTACTTAAAATGCCCCTTTCCATTTGGGAGGGGACATCCACTATTCAGCAGAATCTTTCTACTTCCTATTTCAAAAACGTAGTGAATGTCTAATGTGAGGTATGACAAAAGGTAGCACAAGGAAGCCAGATGGCAATATGTATCCCATTAAACTCTATGGGGTATGTTTACTAATCAGCGCTAGTGGCTTCCGTGCAGACAGTCTTCAAATAAAATCATATATCCAACACATTTTTAGCGATGCAAATATTTGAACAAATATATGACCACTTGAAAAGTATCAATGATGATTATCCTTAAAAGCAATACCTAAAGCAACACAATGTTCAACCATAAAACTATATAGTCACATAAATGGGTCCGGTCATGGATTCTCTGTAACACTAAGGAACATTAAGGTTCTAAACAGTTCCAAAATAAAGGTGTAAAGATAATAAAATAAGCCTCTTTAAAATAACTTTTTTTAAGCCTCGCAAAACAATATGATCTGGCCAATTACGAAAATAGATTTTCAAAAAAATCTTTGGAGCCAAAATAATAAGGTGCACACTTTTTTACTCAAGTTTTAAACACACCTATTATATTAAACTTTACTCATAACTGAATAGAGTTCTTAGCTCAAAAAATGTGCACTAAAATTAGCCCACCTCTATGCAAATCTCATTTACTTATGACTCTCCAATGCAGGAGAAGTGCATTAAGGTCCTGAAAGCTTAACATGTTTTTTAACCATGAAATTTATATATTTTTTTTATTTAGCCAAAATTTCAAATGATACATATCATTTAGATACATAACAGGAAAAAAGTAATGATTCAGGAAATAAATTACACCTTTTTCTTAATAGTAATTCAAATGATTGATCTCCCCCTGCATTATAATAATTATTATGGTCTAAGGGGGAAAGAAAAGGAAATATTAAACCTTAATTTATGACACTGCGCCAGCATGGTTCTGGACATGATGTTCCTGGGTGGGGATCCTAGATACAGAGTCTGAGGTGAACCATTGCACCCAGGAACCCCGCATAGCACCCTACACTAATACTATTCCCATAAGGCAGGGGTTCCCAAACCTGCCTCCCATGTATGCAGATGTCTCTCATGCATATTCATTGTAGATATTCAGAAACTCGACTTGACTAGGGAGGACCCAGGACAAGCTTGGGAACCCATGTCATAAGGTGACATTTTTCTTATCAGTTAATGTCCTTTCCTTGAGTCCTGCTAGACCAATCAGACAAGTGGGTTATATTCCCCTACCAGCAGATTGGTTCTTTGTCTCCACCAATGAAAAGCCCAGGTTTCAATGACATCACTCCCATGCCTCTATTTGCCTCAGCCATTAGATGCCCCTTCAGTATTCATCCCACAACTTATGGGAGAAACATGATAAGCCTCACACAACCTCAACTGTGGGCAACACTGAGTGATCAACAATAGAAAACTATGTACATAAAAGCATAAACATAAGACTGTCAGTAGACTATGAACTTGCAGAGCCAAGTATAAAAATCAAAGCGGAACCAAGGGTACTGCAGCAGAAACACAGAGCAATACAGTTCCTGGGGAGGGCCCTGGACTAGTCTAGCAGGACTCAAGGAAAGGACATTAACTGGACGTAAAATGTCACTTTCCATATCATCCTGCTAGATGAGTCCAGACAAGTGGGATATACCAAAACTACAACTCCACTGGGCAGGAAGAAGACACAGCAGCTAACAAAACCCTTGAGCCAAAGGCCATGTCCGCCCTCGCATGAATATCCAAGCAGTAATGCTTGACAAGAGCGGAAAGTGATGCCCACATTGCTGTCCCACAAATGTCTACAGGGGCTACCGAGCTCAGTTCTGCACAAAAGGATGCCTGTGCTCAGGTAGAAAAGGTGTGCAAACCCTCCGGAACAGATTGGCTCCGTTAACAAATGCACCGAGGTGAAGGCCTCCTTAATATAGCACTCCAAAGTCAACTTAGCCGCCACATCACCCTTGCGTGGGCCAGGAAAACAGCACAAAAAGATGGTCGAACTTACGAAAGGAAGCTGTAACCTCCAAGTCCTGGAGAAGCACCCTCTGAACATCCACAAGGCAAAAATCCTTATCCTTCCCCTGACACTGCTTCTTAAAGGAGGAGGACAGAGACCACCTGGTTCACTTGAAAATGCGAAATCAACATAGGCACAAAGGAAAGCACAGGTTGAATGGAAACTACCTCCTTTGAAAGGACAGATAAAGATCTCGGCAAGACAGAGCCTGCAACTTGGAAATCCTCCTTGCGGATCAAATCACAACTAAGACCATCTCAAACATCAAATTCTTCAAAGTAGCGGGCTTCAATGGCTCAAAGGACACCACTATCAGGGCCCTGAGCACTAGACACAGATCCCAGGAAAGTATCACAGACCAGAGGAGAGGATGCAGACGCCAACCCCCCCCAGAGAAAGCGTAAGATGGCCAGGTGCAAGGTTAGAGACTTACCAGCCACCAGACCTGGAAACAGGCCAAAGCTGCCACCTGAACCTTCAGGGAGCTAAAGAAGTCCTCTCTCCAGTCCATCCTGTAGAAGGCCAACAGAGGTGGCATCTTGGTCGCCGCCATACCATTGCTCAAAGAAACACCAGATCCGCATGTATGCTAGCTTGGTAGACCTCCTCTGGGCTCCAAGCAGAATGGAGACCACTGCTGGAGTGTAGCCCTTACAAGCTAGCTGCCTTCTTTCAAGAGCCAAGTCGTAAGCGAAAAAGGAACCAGGTCCTCCAGGACAAAACCAGTTCTTGCTGCAGTAGACCCCGAGACATAGACAAATAAAGAGGAGGCATCTGTAGGAGCTGCATCAGGTCTCTAAACCATGCTCTCCTCAGCAAACAATCCTGCTCGGATGACGTTTTACACACTGAAACACATGCCCCACCAGGGGCCATGGAAGAAACACATACAGCAGGTGCTGACTTGGCCAAGGCTAGGTAAGGGCATCGACACCCTCAAACCCCATCCCCATGTGCCAACTGAAGAAACAGAAAACGTTGGCATTGGAGCAACTCACTATTAGATCCATATTGGGGCGACTCCAACGGTGCAGAATCAATTGAGACGCCCCCTGACTCAACTCCCACTCTCCAGGATCCAGAGAGTGCTGGCTGAGGAAGTCGCTTTCAAACTGTCCACCCCAGCAATGTGCTGGCTGAGCTGACATGGCAAGGAGTTTCCTTTCCCCCTCAGGCAAATAGGAGAGCCATCTCCAGAGCTACCCTGGAGCTCCTTGTCGATTGATATAAGCCACTGCTGTGGTATTGTCTGAAAACACTCAAACCACCCAGCCCGCAACCAGGAACCGGTAATGCAGAAGAGCCAACCTCATTGCCCTCACCTCAAGGTGGCTGATGGACCACACTGCTTCCATGGTGCTAACGGCACTGGGTTGTACAGTCTTGGCAATGGATTCTCCAGCCCGAGAGACTGGCATCAGTCATTAGGAGGACCCAGGAGAAATCATCCAGTGGCACGGCCTTCCTCAGATGACAGGGCTGCTGCTACCACCACCGCAGGCCCGCCTTCACCATCATCGGGAGCATGAGTCTGCTTTCAAACCCAGGAACCACCAAGTCAATAGGGACCATTGGAGAGGCCACATGTGAGAACATACCCATGGCACCTTCTCTACAGTCAACACCATTAATCTGAGGAGCTGAAGATAATCCCAGACTCTGGAAGCCAGCTGTGTGTAGAACAGCACCAGGCAATCCAGCAGTCTTGACTTTCTCCTCTAGCAGAAAAAAAAAAACAAAACCTCTGCCCACTCAAGAGTCGAACGTGGTCCCAGAAACTCCAGGGACTGAGAAGGCAACAGCTGGCTCTTTCCCCAATTGGTCACCCAGCCAAGGCCTTCTAACAAGGATACCACTCAGGATGCCACTGGAGATGCCTCTGAAAGGGAACAGACCCAGAGAAGCCAGTTATCCAGATATGCATGCACACAGATCCCTCTGCACAGCAGCCACCACCAGCAGGACCTTTGAGAACATCCTTGGAGTAGTGGATAACCAGAAACGAAGGGCAGCAAACCGATAGTGAGAGCCAAGCATGGATCGAGATATGAAAATATACCTTGGCCAGATCCAGAGAAGCCAAGAATTCTCCTGAGTGCACTGCTTGAATCATGGAGTGCAAGGTCTCCATCCGAAAGTGCAAGACGTGCAAATGCTCGTCGACCCCCTTGAGGTTCAGAATGGGCTGGGAGGAATTGTGTTTTTTTTGGACACCATGAAATAGATTAAGTATCTGCCTTTGTCCTGCTTATCTAGGGGGATGGGCACCACTGCCTTTAGGCGCAGCAACTTTTCCAAGGTAGTTCACATGGCAGCACTTTGATTGCAGATCCACAAGGGGCGATGACGAAAGCATCCAGAATCAGCTCTTTGCAATCCAGGGCATAACCAAACTGAAAGATGTCTAGCACCCAGCAATTCTTGGTAACCCAGACCCATTCCTGAAAGAAAAGGCAAAACCTACCTCCACAACCAGAGGAACCAGGGAATGGGCCCCAAACCTTCATTGTGCAGCCAGTGAGAGGCCTCCGCTGAAGGGGACTTGCACCCATGAAAGGACTGAGAACAAGCCTGAAGTCCACAAGGGAAGAAGGGCTCTCCAGGCTGGTTGCTATGGAATTCCAAAGACCCGCAGGAGTCTGATTAAGGAGCTCTTGCTTGCTACACAGGCCCCCCAGAAGCACCCCTCTAAGGCCAGATGAGCAACCAGGCTTTGGAAGGAGTCCCCTGCCCCCATGTCAAAGCCAAGCCAACACCATGTTACCATCAGCAGTGCACAATCTATGGCCACTAGACATAGCAGGTTAAATGTTATAATGTAAAGTTACAAATATTCTTTGTAACATGTTAAGTTTTATGTAAACCGCCCCTGATCTCTGGAAGGGGCAGTATAGAAAAACACAATAAATAAATAAATAAATACATGGCATCAGAAGGCAGGCCATAGCAGACTCCAAAAGAGAGGTAGATTCATCCAGCGGAAGAGACTGAATCCACTGGGGCAGGGCCCGAAAAGTCAGGTCTGCACATATCGCCAATTGAAGAATAGCAGCTATTGCAGCAAACTGGTTTTTCAACACAAATCCACCTTTCCGTCTGGAGTATCTTTCAATGCCAATCCGCCTTACACAGGCATGGTGGTCCGTCTGGTAATTGCCATGACCTACATATCCACCTTGGAAATATCAAAACTACACAATGCACCCCTCTCATGCATCATCTTATATACCCTAAGCCCCTTAGGCGGGGGAGTTGGGGGAATCCCACTGTGAATGGAACAGGCCTTTGAGCACCAGCAGGAACGGGAGACAGTAGTGTATTTCCGCACCCCTTTCAGGAGTGGATGCCTTTTTGCATCCCGCTCCATGTCTGAAGCAGCCTCCAAGCTCAAGGTGGATAAGACCCTGTGATAAACGCTTCCAGTTCCTAGCTCCCGGAACAGGCGGATAACATGGGCCTCCTCACAAGCTTCTGAAGGTGAGAGTACTTCTTCATTCACATCAAACATCTCAATCCAAGTCACAGTTCAAATTTCAGAAAGAGCCCAGATGATCCCCATCTCCAGGAGGCTATCCTTTGCCAGGACACATACCCATCAATCAAACCGGCTTCTACTCTCAGCCTGCCCCTCATGAGACTGTGCTCGGGTGAAACCAGAGGCTGCAGGGTCTGAATTTCCATGCCAAAATGACCAGGCCTGCTGTAAATGATGCTCTCCTCGCAGAAATGACCCAACAGGGAGGGGGGGGGGGGGGAGCATCACTGTCTATTTCCTAGAGGAAGAGGAGAGGCCCCCACAGCACAGCAACCGGAGCCTCCAGCCAACTGAATATCTTTACCCCTAGCACCATCCACCGCTTCCTGCCCTGAAGTAGGCAAGGTCGGACTAACAGCTTCCCCTGACTGAAAGAGGGGGAATAAATCCTCCAGGGATGACTCAGAAGCACCCATGCAAGAAGGGCTGAGTCCAGAACCAGAGATGAGATGCCTCGCTTGCCATAGGCCAAACAATGTTTCCTGGAAGAAGACAGAGTTAAGGCAAGTATCACAACAGCAGGTGCTAAGGCCATGGTGGCCCAAAAAGCATGCGTAAATTGCGCTTTTTTTGCAATATGTGTTACAGGCACTAGGGAAGGAAAATGCACAAGGGCCGCACAACCGCCTGGCACACAATATTAAAAATGCTACTAGTGTGTACCAAAAATGACAGGAAACCTGCACACAGTGCCAACCATCCACCCCGAATTATGTCCCACACAGATGGAATCAGAAGCCCCCAACAAGGACAATGACGAGGAGAAAGCCTTGGTACTTGCCCTCAGAGAGCCCTGAGCAGAGAATCTGGCCAGGCTCAGCTTTATTGCCCTGAAACTATTTCTCTGGCTTGGCAGCACTGCATTTATGGTGGCTGCCAGGCAGATTCCTCTCACAGCCTTCTGCAATCTTCGGGAGAGAGCAGGCAGGACAAAGGAGGGGGGAGTGGCAGTTGAGGTTGTGTGAGGCTGCTGAATTTTCCATCCTTCCAGTTTCTGGCCGCTCAACAGGTTCTTATCATGATAAGAGCATTAAGTCAAGCCAATTTTCCTTCCTCCTATGGCTATCGAAAAGACCGTAGTCTCCCATGTTGTGCTCAAGTGAGAGAGTCACCCTCAAAGTGGTCCATCACAAGCATTTTTGTTATCAATCTTTTCCTCTCCATTCTTCAGAATTTTTTCAGAGGAGAAAATCTATTCACCATCTGCTGGAGACAAAGAAATACTGAAGGGACCACTGGTGGCTGAGGCGAATAGAGGCATGGCAGTGATGTCATTGAAATCTGGGCTTTTCATTAGTGCTTTCTCTCCACCAATCTGCTGGTAGAGGCACACAAACTACTTGTCTGGACTGGTCTAGCAGGACAATATGGAAATGTTAGCTAACTTTATTCCACCTTTGACCCAGGAGAGATATTCTGAAAGCAGATACCCGAGTTAAGGACCCTCAAAATCAGAGGGACTTTATCCCAGGATCTCTCATTCACTAAATGGATTAGTGAATGGCTGATAAGTACTGTAGGATAAGCAATGGGTGAGGGGTGGTTAGGTGTGATGTGTTAGCAGGCATGTAGGTGAGAGTTCTGGGCTGGGCTAGGGACCCTCCAGTTTCTTTAGTTCAGTAGTTAGAGGTGTGTTGAACTTAACTTCCACTTTTACTACTACTAATCATTTGCATAGAGCTACAAGGCGTACACAGTGCTGTAGAGAGACATGTAAGAGACAGTCCCTGCTCATCAGAGCTTACAACCTAGTCACTTCTAACCACTAAAGTTAACAGCTGTAACAAAGTTAGGATACTACCACCATTTTAGCTCACTTTCTGATGTAAAATGGTGCATTAAACTCAGCACGCCCTTCTCTAACTTTTTTGCACACTTTATTATTAATGCACTTTAACTCACGATGTATTTTCATAAAGATTTGCTTACAGCATTCTGAGTTAACTAATTTTAACTTCCAAATTAATATAGTGAACTTTTTTTTTTTTTTACACTCATGCTTTATTCTATCAGATCTGTGAGGTCTGTAGGCCGGTGCTCAAACACTCTCTCTTAGGAAATGCTCATCTTCCTAAATTCAATATTCTTCTCTTATCACATAGTCCAAATCAACTTAAATAGCAGGAGGAAAAAGACCCCAGAGACTGTTTGGCCAGCCAAGTCTCTTACATCAGTCATAAAAAAGGCTCCCTTCTGTTTTCTTTACAAATGCAATGCAATGGGTGCTTTCAAGTCAATGCTGACTCCTGACAACCCAGCAGCTCCTGAGTTTTCTTGGCAGCATGACCAGAAGTAGACTGCCTGGCCTTTCTTCCAAGGTAATGGAGGGTTAAGTAACTTGCAAAAGGCCACAGGCAGTTCTAGTGGGAACTGAACCCTGGTCTCGTGGATACTAAGCCAGTGCTCTAACCATTAGGCTACTCCTCCACTCTGTTTTATTTATTTTCTTTAAGCTTCTATTATTTTAGCTCTTTTTTTCTACATTGCAAACAATCATTTACTGTATGTGCTCAATCAATACCAAATGACTGTGTCCAATGTAGAAAAAGTTAAAATTATAAAAGGTTAAAGAAAATAGATATAAAAAAGGTTTTTTTTTACGACCAATGATGTAAGAGACATGGAAAGCACTTGGCTGCCCAACAGTCTCCGATGTCTTTTTCCTCCCTTCAAGGCGTAAGCAGCGCTGTACAGACACATACAGAAGACTGTCCCTGCTCGTCAAAGCTTACAATCTAATCAAGACAGACAATACAAGCTGCTCATTTTAACTCACAAGGTCATTTACACATCCAACCCGCTCTACTTATCCAATCTTATTTCCCTTCACTCCCCCTACCGACAATTACGCTCACTACATGCAAACCGACTTTCCTTACCATCCCCCTCGCAAGCTCACCTAGAACAAACACGTCATGCCGCCTTCTTTTTTTTATCATTTAAGTTTTTATTACAATTTTACATTCATGCATAACAAGAATGAAATAAGAAAGATGAAAATATACATCATCCTAAAACAATAAAGAAACTAATACACCACAAAGAAAATTCCGTATACTTCATCATTTTCGACCACAAACACTAGGCAAAATTGGAGAGGCCACAGCAAGCTAATAACAAAGGAAAAATACAAAATACATTACAGAGCAGAGACTTAAGTGTCAGCCGGAGTGGTCGCTATTTGCACCTCCATTCCCTCCCTAGCTAACAGAAAATCAAGCAGCTGCCTTGGTTCAAAGAATAAGAAAACTTTACCATCATAGGAAATTATACGAGAAGGAAATCTTAACTGAAAACTAGCTCCGAGGGAAAGAACTCTAGAGCGCAAGCCCAAAAATTCTTTTCTCCTCACCTGAGTAGCACGAGATAAATCAGGAAATATATAGACTTTAGATCCAAGGAAGTTACAATTGAAATTTCTAAAATACGCCCGAAGAATTAAAGATTTATCAAGCTCCAGAGCTAAGGTCACAAGTAAGGTAGTACGGCCTGTTACTACCTCCAGGGAGTCCTCCAAAAATGCGGTGAGATCCACAATCCCCACCGCCGGGCTTCCCAGAGGCTAGCCCACCAGAACCGCCACCTACTGTTAGATATTGTGCTCTAACAATTGGAGGCAAATTATCTGCAGGAAGTTTAAGCACCTCCTGTAGATATTTACGTACCATATCAATAGCAGACATAATTGGGGATTTAGGAAAATTTAACAATCGTAAATTATTCCTATGAATATAGTTCTCCAAATATTCAGTCTTTTTTGATAACACGATCTTATCCTTAGCTTGGGCAGCACATAACCCATGCAGATGTTCCAGGTCCTTTTCAACTCCTTCCAAACGTCGAACTTGCTCCACCAAAGCATTTTTCACTTCTGAAATATCATTATGAACCGATAGAGAATCCTTTTTTAATACGCCAACAACAGCCATAAGGGAAGTATTAACAGTAGCAACAGCGTCCCACAGTGCTTCCATATCTACCTGAGGAGGCTTAATCAACCCTCGCAAAACTGGAAGCGTGTCCAAACCTTCTGACGGCTCCAAAGATCTTCCATTCTGCAGACCCTTCTCTTCCACCTTTCTCCCATCCACAGCAGCCTGAACAGAAGATGCAGAAGCTGACAACTCTCTCACCGGTACAGAGCCCTCTTCGCTCCCAACCGCCGACGAGCATCGAACAGCCCTGGCAGGAAGCATACTGGAAACCGGATCACTGCTTCCAGGTCGAGGAGGGGGTGAGCGCAACTCCGGCGACAACTACACCCCCCTGCAGCATATTTTATTTTATTGTAAACCGCTCTCAGGCTTCGGCAAGGGCGGTATATAAAGTGTGAAATAAAGATAACAGCAGAGAACAAGGGTACAAATAAGGAAAGAAGGGGATCAGGATCCAAAAACAGCCTCAAAGAGGCTTGCCTTTAATATGGATTTGAAAAGGGGCAGAAATGGAGCCTGACAGGTAGTTTATTCCAGGTATATGGACAGCAAGATAAAAGGAACGAAGTCTGGAGTTAGCATAGGAAGAAAAGGGCATAGAGAGGAGAAGCAAGCCAGTAGAAAAGCAGAGTTCATGAGAAGAGAGGAGAGGCAGTGACGAGCAGTAGAATGATTGATTTGTAGATCAGAAGGAGAAGTTTGAACTGGATACAGAAACGGAAGGGGAGTCAATTTAGTGACTTGAGAAGAGGGGTTATACGAGTATATCGGGGCTGGCGAAAGATTAGCCATGCAGCTGAGTTCTGAACAGATTGAAGGGGAGAGAGATGACTCAGAAGGAGACTGGTACGGAGTTCGCAATAGTCTAGACAGAGGATGACTAAGGAGTGGATGAGTGTTTTAGTAGTGTGCTCAGAAAGGAAGGGGAGAATTTTGTTGATGTTATAGAGACAAAAATGACATGTTCTAACAATCAAGTGGATGCGTGTGGAGAAGGAGACGTCAAAGATGACCTCAAGGTTGCGGACTGAGAAAACAGGTAGTAGAAGAGTGTTATCAACAGAGAAAGGAGGAGGGAGGGTTTAGGGGGAAAAAATAAGACTTTTGGTTTTGGCCATGTTCAATTTCAATAGCGGTGAGACATCCAGGCAGTGATGTCAGATAGCCAGGCAGAGATTTGGGCTTGAAGTGTCGCAGAAATATCAGGTATAGCAAGATAGTTCTGCAAGTCAACAACATAAAATGGTACTGAAAGCCATGGGAGGAAATAACAGCACCAAGGGACTGGGTACAGAGAAAAAAGGAGAGCGTTATTAGAAAAGGTACAGAGAAGAGCCACCAAAATGGTAAAGGGGATGGAAGGATACTCCTATGAAGAAAGGCTACAAAGGTTAGGGCTCTTCAACCTGGAAAACACGGCTGAGGGGAGATATGATAGAAGTCTATAAATTAATGAACGGAGTGGAACGGGTAAACGTAGATCGATTGTTTACCTTATCAGAATATAGAAAGACTAGGGGACATGTAATGAAGCTACAGGGTAAACTATTTAAGACAAATAAGAGAAAATATTTTTTCTCTCAACGTGTAATCAAACTCTGGAATTTGTTACCGGAGGATGTAGTAAAGGCTGTTAGTGTAGCTGGGTTTAAAAAAGGTTTGGACAAGTTCCTGGAGGAAAGGTCCATAAACCATTATTAAGAAGTGACAGAAGATATCAATGCTTGACCCAGTACAAGCATTGTGGAACTTGTGTCTCTTGGGGAAACTGCTAGGTACGTATGACCTAGATTGGCCACTGTTGGAAACAGAATACGGGCTTGATGGACCTTGGTCTGACCCAGTATGGCATATCTTATGTTCTTATAAGATAAGAATATTGAATTTAGAAATATGCACTCCCTCTCAGGAAATCCTGTATTATATCTTCCGTGTCATTGGGACAGTGGCCAGCACTCATGGGCAATGCTCTTTCCTTAATACATGAGGACAATGGGTCAATTTTAGCAGGCAATGACAAAGGCGCTGATAGTACCACCGAGCACACGGCCAAAAAAGCTTTGTTGCAGACTAAAAAAATGTATGCAAGAAATGAATATTTCAAATCCTGTTTAAAATGCACGTGACAGTTATTTCTGAGGAATAATCAAATAAAGGTAAGCACAACATCCCCGCCGGTCCCTATTCCCTCCCTCGAATGTGGCCCTTGCCCCTGTAAACGTAGAACAGTTACTATTTCGCTGTCCATGGAAAAAAATTCAAAAAGAAAAAAAAAATCAAACAACACCGCTACCTCCCGGAGTCGGTCAAAGTGCGAAGTAGCTCTGCGGTGAGAAATGGGCCTGGGAGACAGAAGTAGGAACCGCCTTCCTTAAACTGATCCAAAAGGGAGCACCGGGTTACAGACCCCACTAGGCCCAAACAGGGCCGGCAGACGAAAGCCCCGGGACAGCTCCGACCGCACGTCACCCACCTCGCTCCGCTTCGCTTCGTTGCTACGTGTCAGGCAGTGGGAACAGGTTCCACTTCCGGGTCACTGTCGCAGAGCGGAACTCGCCGACCGCGCGCGCGCGCACTGCACTGCACGCCAAGCCAGCCAAGGAGCCGGGAGACCTGCCCCCGGCAGAAGTGCAGAACTAGTGCGCATGCGCATTGGGCGGTGGGGTCTCGTTTGTTTGGGGAGGAATAAGTGTTCCTTTATTTCTCCCTATTTCACCCTCTTAAGTCCGTTGGAACTAAGCTTGGCAGCTATGTTGCAAGGTGGAAGGAGCCCAGGGGCCGCTGTTAGAGGAGATGGGGGCAAACTGCTGCCGCTAAGAAGAAACGTGAGGCGCGGCAGTGGCCTGGGGGGTCAACACGACGGACACTGCACTTATTTCAGCAGTGCTGCTTCCTCCCCTCCCCCCTCTCCAAGGAAGCTGGGCAGTAGCACAAGTACTTGAGCGTGTGTTTCTTTCTACCTGCCAGGCAGAGCCAATATTTGCTCTTATCAAGGCTGCTCGCCCTCTTCTACCCTCTCCCCCACCTCACTAGGGCTACGATCCCTCATCATGGTCGCACACAGTCTTCTGCAGCTCCTAGTGACAACGGCTGCCAGTATTACTACTTATTAGTAAAGTGCTAGAAGGCATAGGCAGCACTGTAAGAGGCGGTCCCTGCTCTATAGAGTTTATAATCTGATAAAGACAGACGACATAAGAAACTGGGTAAATCTAGGGGAATGGTAAAGATGCACAGAGGTGGTGAGCACGAGAATAAGTGAATCAGGATCCAAAAGCAGTCTCGAAGAGGTGGGGCTTTAGTTTGGATTGAAATAGGGCCCTAGATGGAGGCTGTCATACTGGCTCAAGTAGTTTGTTCCAGGCATATGGAGCAGCAAGGTGGAGTGAATAAACTTTGGAGTTGACAGTGGAAGAGAAGGGCACAGATAGAAGAGATCTTTATGTCCAAATGCTTGTTGTTCTATGTAAACCGCACTGATGAGAAATAGCACGGTATATAAGCAATGTTAAATAAATAAATCTGCCGGAAGAGTGGGGTTCCCAAGGAGTGGTGTGGGGAGAGATAAGAGAGGAAAGGTGGTGAGGAATCGCAGAATGAATGCACTTATAGGAAGTTTGAACTGGATGCTGAAACGAATAGGGAGCCAGTGAAGTGACTTGAGAACAGGGGTGACATGAACATAACGGGGAGGGAGCTTTCTCTTGATGACCGGACCTTTCCCTGCTTGACCTGGCTGGCTGGGTTACTGCAGCAGCAGCAGGCTCTCTTTCCTGGTTGCTTTCACTGTGGCCCGGATTCTCTTCAGCGGCAGTAGTTATTTCCTCTCCTTGATGCTGTCTCCCCTGTAGCCTTTTTCTCTTGCTGCAGCTGTCAGCTGCCCTACTTATCGTTCTGACCCGGTGGCATTTGCTGGGGGCTTTGTCTCCACAGCTCTGTCTTCAGCTCCTGCAGCCTTCTATTGTGGCTGCTCCTAGCCTGTCTGCTGTGGTTCCTGCCATTGCCTCTATGGCCTTTCTTCTGTTGCCACAGTGCTTCTAATGCTGCTTACAGCTGTCAGTGCTCCAGAACTGCTGCTGCTGCACAAGTTCCTTCCTATTGCAGATTCCTGTAGTTCTTGTCCTCTTGCTCATGTCTCCCTTGCCTCCCCCCCCCCCCAGAGGTGGTGTGGGCAAGTCAATTTACAGACACGTACACGCATATATATATATATATATATATATATACTGTAAACGGGGGCACTGGTCGTGAATGGCCACAGTCTTAGCAGAGGCAAAAATATTATTATGACTTGCAAAGGATTGTGGGGAATGTAGTTCACTTATACCAGAATCAGCCGTTCACAAAATAATGAGTTGTGATGCACGAATGTAAGCAAAGAAAAATGGATTTTATTCATGGGGTTAATTCTCCCACACAGATTTACTTGGTAACACAAAAAGGACACTTGCTTTCAGTATTGCATTCAGGAAAACAAAACATGAAATAAGGTAACTGAACTTCTTAAGCAAAAATCAAATAAGACCTTGATGGGAAACAGAAAAGGTCTTTTTGATGGCTCATGCTAATAACTTTCTTAGCATTGCTCCAAAAGCAAAAACAAAACCCAAAAGTAACAAAAACTGTTCTTTATCAAGGATAACTTTCTTCTATTTACACACACAAAAAGAAAAGTTTCCTTTCAGAGCTCACGTGCACTTGTGCCTGGCTCAATTATCACCAATTAGCCAGCTGCAAATCCCTTTGCTGGTTCACTTTCTCTACGTGGCTCAATCCTACCCAAAAGATTTCTTGCAGACTTTTCTGGGTAGATAAAAGAACAAATTATAGTTCCTTTTGGTGGTTTTTGTATTATTGAGAAAGTATTTTACCACAGCAGCCTAGACAGAGAGCAATCCATGTATTCATTCTGATCATTTAATATATCTCCTTCTTCCTCAAATATCATGGAATCAATATCAGGGTCTGGCTCAGAGGAATTCCTTACTTGATCATTCTCAGGATAATATTTATTTCCCTGCTGTCTTCCTGATCAGAGAAAGGCTGAACTTTTACAGAGCTCTGCTAGTGAGTGGATTTTTGCCTCCTGGGACATCTTACTGTGAGTTCTAGCTGTTTATTTAATTATTTACTGTTTGTCTAACTGTTGTTTGTTTAATTATTTAGTGTTTGTCTTAGTGGTGTGCTAATTCAGCCTTCTCAGCTGTACTTACCTTGCCTCTCTCAATTAACTGGGCCTTGTGTGGTAGCCATTTTGAATTAATCTCTCTCCCCAGAGCCTGCTGTTAAGCTTTTCCTGTCCTTGCCTGCCTGAGTGACTCCTCCCCATGTGTGTGTGGTAGCCATTTTGAATTAATCTCTCTCCCCAGAGCCTGCTGTTAAGCTTTTTCCTGTCCTTGCCTGCCTGAGTGACTCCTCCCCCTGACCCCCTCCCCCTGAGGTATCCTGTAACCTTGTTCCTGTTTTCTCCACGTGTGCATAGGCTGTTTTAGTTTGCTTTTCTCTGATCAGAGAAAGGCTGAACTTTTACAGAGCTCTGCTAGTGAGTGGATTTTTGCCTCCTGGGACATCTTACTGTGAGTTCTAGCTGTTTATTTAATTATTTACTGTTTGTCTAACTGTTGTTTGTTTAATTATTTAGTGTTTGTCTTAGTGGTGTGCTAATTCAGCCTTCTCAGCTGTACTTACCTTGCCTCTCTCAATTAACTGGGCCTTGTGTGGTACCCCCATCCCCCTGCTGAGGGTTCAGGACAGGGTACCTTGTAACTGCCCTCTTTAATAGGACTTATCTCCCCCCCTCCCTCCCCAGCACCCACCCACCCCTGGGGAAATTGTAGTTTTATAGGTACTTGGACATCTTAGAGGAAAGGGGCTGCTCTCAGGTGCAGCTCTTAATCCAAATCAGTCATACACAGAGGACCTGTGATTAATTAGTTTCAGGTACACAGGGTGTATTAGGGGTATTAGATACACTTTTATTAGTATAAGCATCTACACCAATCCTTATTATATACCGCTTTAAAAGACCTAAACACAAGCTTTAAACTAAGATGCAGTCAGAGGTCCAGCAACGAGATGGGGGTTCTCCAGTCTTTTGCATCGAGTGTCACATGTATGATTATCTCCCAGTTGGTGAGAGGTCCTACATATGCACTAAGTGCAGGGAGCTCTTTGCTCTCAGGGAACGAGTCCGTTCTCTAGAGGCTAGAGTAGCAGACCTGGAAGACATAAGAAAGACAGAGAAGTACATGGACGAGACCTACAGGGATATAGTCCTGAAGTCCCACCTCCAGTCTGGCAGCATCCCTGTTGCCATGGAGGAGAGAGGTCACGTGACAGGAGAGCATCACCCTGGTGTGGCAGGAAGTGATCCTGTAACTAGGACCTGTCCTCCAGGTGATGTAAAACCCTCTCGCACCGAGGACGTTTCTCCAGGGCCATGTCCCCATGAGGGGAGGGTCAGGACAGCTGTTATAGTTGGTGATTCAATCATTAGGAATGTAGATAGCTGGGTGGCTGGTGGACGTGAGGATCGCCTGGTAACATGCCTGCCTGGTGCGAAGGTAGCAGATCTCACGCACCGCCTAGATAGGATCATAGATAGTGCTGGGGGGGAGTCTGCTGTCTTGGTACATGTTGGTACCAATGACATAGGAAAATGTGGTAGGGAAGTTCTGGAGGCTAAATTTAAGCTTTTAGGTAGGAAGTTGAAATCCAGAACTTCCAGGATAGCGTTCTCCGAAATGCTTCCTGTTCCACGTGCAGGACCCAAAAGACAGGCAGAGCTCCGGAGTCTCAATGCGTGGATGAGACAATGGTGCAAGGATGAGGGTTTTGGATTTGTTAGGAACTGGGGAACATTCTGGGGAAAGGGGGGGCTCTTCCGAAGGGATGGGCTTCACCTTAATCAGGATGGGACCAGACTGCTGGCATTAACCTTTAAAAAAGAGATAGAGAAGCTTTTAAACTAGAAAATAGGGGAAAGCCGACAGTCACCCAGGAGCGCACGGTTCGGACAAAGGTATCCTTGAAGGATACTACCAAAAGCAGTGAGGTTCCAAAAGGGAGTATAGTAGCCCAAATGCCCTTGAGTAAGGAGCAGACAGAGCATAAAGATTCCCAATTACCCATGCCTACCAATAGCCAGATTAATATTAATAAAATGCAGTCTCTAAAATGCTTGTATGCCAATGCTAGAAGTCTAAACAATAAGATGGGAGAATTAGAATATATAGCATTAAATGAGAGGTTAGATATGATTGCACTCTCAGAGACATGGTGGAAGGAGGATAACCAGTGGGACACTGTGATACCTGGATACAAACTATATCGTAATGATAGAGCTGAACAAATTGGTGGAGGGGTTGCGCTCTATGTTAGAGAGGGCATTGAGTCAGAAAGGATTAAAGTTTTGCAGGGAACAAAATATGCTGTAGAATCTCTATGGATTGAAATTCCATTTATGAAGGGGAAGGTGATGGCAGTGGGAGTATACTATCGACCACCTGGCCAGAATGAACAAATGGATGATGAAATGCTCAAAGAAATCAAGGAAGCTAACAAAAGCCACAACAGAGTAGTAATAATGGGTGATTTCAATTACCCCGGTATCGACTGGGACAGTGTCACAGCAGGACAAGCTAAAGAGATAAAGTTTCTAGATGAAATAAATGACTGCTTCTTGGAGCAGCTGGTTCATGAACCGACCAGAGGGGAAGCCATACTGGACCTAGTCCTTAGTGGAACGCCAGATCTGGTGCAAGAAATAAGGGTGTTGGGACCACTTGGCAATAGTGATCATAGTATGATCATGTTTGATTTAATCAGTGGAGGACAGATAGTAAAGGAATCCACAGTACTACCTTTTAACTTTCAAAAGGGTGACTATGATAGAATGAGGAATATAGTTCGGAAAAAACTAAAAGGAGCGGTTCCAAAGGTTAAAGACTTACAGCAAGCTTGGGTGTTATTTAAAAATACTATCCTCGAAGCCCAGACCAGCTGTATTCCACGCATTAAGAAAAGTGGAAGAAAGTCCAAAAAACTGCCAGCATGGTTTAAAGGTGAGGTCAGAGAGGCTGTTGCTGCCAAAAGAGCAACCTTCAGAAAATGGAAAAAAGAGCCAAATGATGAAAACTGGAAACAGCACAAGCACTGGCAAGTTAAATGCAAAGCATTGATAAGGCAGGCAAAGCGGGAATTTGAGAAGAAACTTGCTACGGAAGCAAAAACACGAAATAAAGACTTTTTCAAGTACATTCGTAGCAAAAGGCCTGTGAGAGAGTCAATTGGACCATTAGATGATAGAGGGGTAAAAGGGGCAGTAAGAGGAGACAAGGCTATAGCAGAGAGACTGAATGAATTCTTTGCTTCGGTCTTTACTGAGGAAGATGTAGGGGTGTTACCCAAGACTGAAGTGGTATTTAAAGGTGATACTGCAGAGGAATTGAGAGAAATATCGCTACACCGGGAAGATATATTACAACTATTTGATAAACTGAATAGTAGCAAATCACCTGGACCGGATGGTATACATCCCAGAGTGTTGAAAGAACTGAAATATGAGATTGCAGACCTGTTATTGGTAATCTGTGAACTTTCATTAAAATCATCTGTAATACCTGAAGATTGGAGGGTCGCCAACGTAACACCAATTTTTAAAAAGGGTTCCAGGGGTGACCCGGGAAATTACAGACCGGTGAGCCTGACGTCAGTACCAGGGAAAATGGTAGAAGCCATCATAAAGAACAAAATTACACAGCATGTAGATAGTCATGGCCTAATGGGAGACAGCCAACATGGCTTTAGACAAGGCAGATCTTGTCTTACTAATCTGATCTGTTTTTTTGAAGGTGTGCATAAACAGGTAGACAAAGGTGAGTCGGTTGATATAGTGTATCTGGACTTTCAGAAAGCTTTTGACAAGGTCCCCCATCAGAGACTTTTGGCGAAGCTAAAAAGTCATGGGATAGGAGGCAGTGTACTATTGTGGATCGGGAACTGGTTAAAAGATAGAAAGCAGAGGGTAGGGCTAAATGGCCAATATTCCCAATGGAAAAAGGTGAATAGTGGAGTACCCCAGGGATCTGTACTGGGTCCGCTACTTTTTGACATATTCATAAATGACCTGGAAAAGGGAATAACTAGTGAGGTAATCAAATTTGCAGATGACACAAAACTGTTTAAAGTTGTTAAAACCCAAGAGGATTGTGGAAAACTGCAGGAGGATCTGGATAAATTGGAAGACTGGGCATCCAAATGGCAGATGAAATTTAATGTGGACAAGTGCAAAGTTATGCACCTAGGAAAGAACAACCCACACTATAGTTACAAGATGCAAGGCTCCACATTAGAAACCACCACCCAGGAAAAAGATTTAGGAGTCATCGTGGATAACATGTTAAAACCCTCCGCCCAGTGTGCAGCGGCGGCCAAGAAAGCAAATAGAATGCTAGGTATCCTAAGGAAAGGGATGGAGAATAAAACAAAGGATATTATAATGCCTCTGTATCGCTCCATGGTACGACCGCACCTTGAATATTGTGTGCAATTCTGGTCACCGTATCTTAAAAAGGACATAGAGTTATTAGAAAAAGTACAGAGAAGAGCCACCAAATTGGTGAAGGGGATGGAAGGCTACTCCTATGAAGAGAGGCTAAAAAGGTTAGGGCTCTTTAACCTAGAAAAGAGGCGGCTGAGGGGAGATATGATAGAGGTGTATAAATTAATGAATGGAGTGGAACGGATAAACGTGGATAAATTGTTTACGCTATCAGAATATAGAAGGACTAGGGGGCATGTAATGAAGCTACAGGGTAAACTATTTAAGACAAATAGGAGAAAATATTTCTTCTCTCAACGTGTAATCAAACTCTGGAATCTGTTACCGGAGGATGTAGTAAGGGCTGTTAGTATAGCTGGGTTTAAAAAAGGTTTGGACAAGTTCCTGGAGGAAAGGTCCATAAACCACTATTAAAAAGGGACCCAGGATATCAATGCTTGGCCTAGTACAAGCACTGCAGAACCTGTGTCTTTTGGGGAAACTGCTAGGTACGTATGACCTAGATTGGCCACTGTTGGAAACAGGATACTGGGCTTGATGGACCTCGGTCTGACCCAGTATGGCATTTCTTATGTTCTTATGTTCTTATGGAGAAGAGCTAGGGCATAGATCAAAGTTCATACCTGAGCTTCCTTTGCTGTTAGGTTTCCTCTCCAGGTATCCTGGCCAGTATGTAGTCCAGCTTTTATGTCCAGCCTTCCAATCAAGATCCCTGGACACTGGGTCTCTCTTCACATACCTTCTTGCACCGGTCTTAGGGCCCCTTCCACCTGCAGCCGTCTCCTTCAAAGGTGCCGTCTGGGAATTCCTGGCTCTATAACCCCATTCCTCTGGCTTCCTCCAGTCCAATGGAGTATGCTTGCCTCTGGAATGACTCCCAACACACGTACTGCTGTGGGCTCCTTCTTTAGACCTCCAAGGTGTCTTTCTCTTCTTCTTTCCACGTTGCTGCTGCTTCTGTCTCTCCTTGCTCTCTCTGTCCTTGATCAGTTTCTGCTCACCATTCCAGTTCTGTCTGTGTGTAGAAAATCTATTACTTTTAATGTGCTTAGAGGGACACTCCACCCTAGCACAGCCCAGGTGTGCTGAATCAAGCCCTGCCCTTGGAGATGAGTGATTGGGGATTACCTCATAGCTCTCCTGATTGAACACACGTTTCCCCACTTCAGCCCTTCTAGAGGCTGTTTGAAACCTGGTGCATTCTGGGACTGGTAGTCTTTTATGAAAACATTCTGTTTTAGTATTTCTACCAACAAAGACAGGTTGCTTGTTCAGAGCCAATTCACCTCTTTTATAGCTCCCTCCTGAACTATGATAAGCTTCCTTATCACAATACATACAGAGTTTTTTATGAGGGAATATGTATCTTTTTCTTTGTCTGCTAATATTGA
The DNA here is from genome assembly GCA_033557465.1 of Ichthyophis bannanicus. Lineage (NCBI taxonomy): Eukaryota > Metazoa > Chordata > Amphibia > Gymnophiona > Ichthyophiidae > Ichthyophis > Ichthyophis bannanicus. The sequence continues at coordinate 25,318,225 of CM066050.1, read as the reverse complement.
CCCATGGTCATCATGTATTAATGAAAGACCCCTGCATATGAATACCAGCACCTTTTTAGCCAAGGAAAATGCACTGTATGTATATACCGTAAAAGCTCTAATTGACCGCCATGGCGCTCTATTTTTCAACCCCTCTGCCAAGGTGGTGGTCTATTAGAGGTGGCGTTCAAATAGAGGGTGGCGGTTTATTTTTCAACTGATCTGGCCAAAATTTTAAGTGGACAAACTTTATTTGTCTAAAGCAAATGCGAATCATACCATCATTATGAAATGTAACAAGCAGGTCAATGTGATGAATTAAACAAACTAGAAATCAACTGATATGTTGCTGTCATCTCTGTCCTCATCATTATCAATGCCTTCCTCCTCGTCAACTTCAAGTTGCTGAATGAGTTCGGCCATATTGGCTTTCACTCGTGCTTGCTGGAGAAGATTGCGTCCAGTCGGAATTGGGCCATCTGACTTGAAGCAATGGATCTCGTCGTCCTCAGAACCATCCAGAGTGGTCGTCAGTCCACATCCCTTGAACAACTTGATGATCAGATCCCTCGGTAACTGGTCCCAAGCGTCGACTATCCACTGAAGGTAGACCTCCATCGGTGGTGCTTGAATGTTGCCGGACTTGGTATAACTCTTCTCACCATGTAACATCCAATCTTCATATAACTGTCGAACTTTGGCTTTGAAGGGGGCGTTCCAGTAAACATCGGGAGCCTGAATGAACTTGGTGCAGCCTCCTGGAACCACGACCGTGTCGATCTGGAGCTTTTTCAGTTGCTTCTTGATCGTTTCACTGATGTGACATCAGTAGGAGTCCCAGACGAGAAGGCGTTTGCCGAACAATGGACAGCCAATGATCTTCTGCAGATAATCAGAAGTCAGGTCGTCATTGAAGAAGGAGCGGCCGGCCCAGCAGAGTTGAAGCTTGTTCTTGAATTTGTCTACAATCTCCTTAATCAGACGCTTGTTGTTGAGCAGGACGTATGGCCGGCACTTGAATCCATCAAATCGGGCGGTCAGCATGACAGTGATGCGCAATTTGTCGTGGACGGTTGTTTTGACAGGGACCTCTTTGACTCCCTTCTCTTCAATGGTTAAGCTGCTCGAGTAGTCCAAGTAAATGGCGGTCTCGTCAGCGGCGAAGATGTGTTGGTATGTGGAGGTGAGACGGCACTGCTCAACAAACAAAATGTACTTGATGATCTTGTCAATGTACTCCTCCGGCTCCTTCTGAAAAGTCGTCGTTGGGTGGCATGAGACCAAGTTGTGACGAGCCAAAAACTTTTCTAGCCACCCATTGCTTGCCTTGAAGTCTTCATCGGTCGCGAAAGTGAGCGCCTGTTTCTGGATCATTGTGCGGCTGATGCGGAGCTTCTTCTGGCGTTGCTGATGAATCCAGTTGATTAGGTTTTCATCTAACTCCTTGTCCTTTAAAGGGCGTCCAGCACCTTCAAGTCGCTTGCTTGAAACACTGGAGCTCGATGAATCCTTCAGTTGAGCCTCGAGCTGTGCTTTCTGCTTGGTCCAGTCCTTGACACACGAACGAGGTACCTTCTTGTCTTTTGCAGCCTTCGATTTATTGTGCTTTTCAGCATACGCAACAACCTCTAGCTTAAAATTCAAGTCGTAATTCTTTCGCTTTGACGAAGCCGGACCTTCAGATTTGGAACCGCTTGACATGTTTTTTTCGCAACACAAAAACTCACAAAAACTTTACACACAGCCGACTATTGTAACGTGCAGAAAATGCGTCTGTGAACTATCACTTTTTGACAGCCAAATAAAACTAGAACGTTAGCAGTGAGCACTGGTGGTGGTCAATTAGAGGGTGGCGCTATATTTTTCAACCTCTCCGCCGGAGTGGCGCTCTCTTAGAGGTGGCGGTTAATTACGGGTGGTGGTCAATTAGAGGTTTTACGGTATATATCCCCGGGCTATCACCTGATGTCACAAGTGAGACATTGGTATATGTGATGAATCACGGCTGTAGCTTTATTGAAATAACTACAACCCGAGCAAGTCAGCCTCTGTCTATATTGTGTCACCCATTGTGTCCCTAAAGGCTAGGCAATTGCATTCATCTGTGACTACCTAAGGTGATCCACTCTTTCAGGAGTGTCATCTTGTTGGATGTCCACAGTGAAAATCAAGCTGTCTCTAATGAGATGTACCACTATGGACACTCTGCTTTTCTTTTTAATTTTCCTAAATTCAATACTAACTCCTGGCAACCTAGCAGCCCCTGGGCTTTTTTGGGAAGGTATGCCATGCCGTTTCTCCCAAGACAATGGGGGGTAACGTGACTTGCCCATGATCACAAGCCATGCCAGTGGGAATTGATTCCAAATTTCTTGGGTATTAGGCCATTGCTCTAACCACTAGGCCACTCCACTCTGGTAGCCAGTTATGCATGTAATTTTCTCTTTACCTGATATTCAACTAATTTTGGCTCTTAAATTGTGCTGTGCAGTGCATATAAAGGATCAATTATGCAGATAATCCAACAAAAATAAAGAGAACAATGAATATTCAAAACATAAGCAAATATCTATATTTCTAAACAATTATGTTGTCTCCCTAGCAAGAAGCAAATATTGGGCGGTGGGTGCACAAATAGAACCAGCAGTGTGAAGAGCCTGCACTGAACTATTTGTGGTTTTACTATGATTTTTACTTACATAGTTTCCTATTTTATTTTATTTTTCATTTCTTATATACTGCCCCTTCCTGAGATCAGGGGCAGTTTACATTTTAAACAACATTATTACATTGAACACAGATTAACAGTTGGTGATTACATCAAAGTAACAAAGTAATTTAACAAATAACTTGGGTTATATACAGGGGTAAGGTGTATCAAATATGTGATACAGTGTGTGGCAGCCATGAGGGGGAATGGGTTTGGGATTGTTCTGAAGATGGAGGGTGGGGGGTTATTACTGTTGTTCTTCCCATAATGCTGGATAAAGAGGAATGTTTTCAGTTCCTTCCTAAAAGTGTTTATGTCTTTGATGTAGCGGAGGGTGGCTGGGAGGGCATTCCATAGTAGAGGTGCCGCAAGTGAAAAGGCACGATTGCTCGTGACTTGTTTAGCCTTTCTGAATGTGTGGGGAATCATGAGTGTATTTTGAGATTGTTGTCTTCTTATTGTGTTTGGGGCATAGGTGATTAGGGCTAGAGGAATGATGGAGCAAGATTATTTGTGAGTTTGAAGATGGTCATGATCATTTTGTGTTTTACTCATAATAGGTAGCCAATATAAGTCGTATAGAAGTGGCGTTATGTGATCTGTAAGGCAAGCTTTGCAGATAATTCTTGCTGTGACATTTTGTGCTATTTGTAAGCGATGTAGGAGGTTTTTGTAGGGATACCGTGTAGGAGGCTGTTGCAAAAGTCAAAGTGGGGAATGATTAAAGCATGTACTATAGATCTGAAGTCATGTGTGTCAATAAGGGGTCTGAGGTGTTGAAGGGTTCTTAGCTTGAAATATTTTGATTGTTTGATTTATTTGGAAGGTTAGGGATAGTGTTTGATCGAGTAAGACACCTAGGTATCTTTTTTCTTGACTAAGAGGGAGATGTTATTTATAGTGATGTTGTGAGGAGGAGTGACATTTGGGTTCCTTGAAAAGTATAGTACCTCAGTTTTTTTGAAGTTGATGGCAAGGTTGTTTTCTGTTAATCCATCTTGCGCTTCCCCGATACAAGATTCAATTATGTTTTGGAATGCATTTAAACTGTCGATGGGGAGATATATCATAATATCATAATATCATCCGCATATATATGTTTCCGGAAGATCTTGCAGATGGGTTGTATATATAGGTTGAATAATAGGGCCGAAAGAGCCAAGCCCTGGGGGATACCTTATTCCTGTTTGAAGATGTTGGAGGTGTTTTGTCCTAGTTGTACTTGTTGTGTACGATTAGTTATGTAGGATTGTAACCATTTGAATGCTACGTCTGTAATACCTATTCCTTAGCGTCCCTCTAGTCCAGTCCCGGAACCATAGAGTTTAGAATCTCCTCCAGCAGCCTTGGAGACTGAAATACATCATCGCTTTGCTGGCACCAATATAAGTAGGCAAGGACCGCCCCATCCATCCAGTACTTTCAGTCTCCAAGCAGCTGAAGGAGATTCTGAGCCCGGGACTGGGCTCAGTTAAAACAAATTAGCAGAGCTGGAATGGCTAGGTCCCTTTAAATTTAAGGGGTGTTTTTTTCTTTGATTGGGGATTCTGAGTTTTTGCTCTTTGTTTTGCAGGGGCAGTGCTGTAGCTGGGAGCTCCTTCTTTTGGCTCCATCTCTCTCCTGCTTGTTCTCCTCCCTCCCCCCCCCCCCTTCCCCGTGGTATAAATGAGCAGAATCGGCTCTAAAGGGGCAGGCACGGTTTACCCGGTAGTTTTATTGCCTCCCTGCTCCCGAACCCGCAATAAAGGGTGAGGAGAAGGTGGAAGGCTTCAGCTCAGCAACAGCGCGCTGAACGGCGAATCAGTCTTGCCCTCAGGGGAGTGAAAGCGTCAGAGCTGAAGCCGCAGTTCGGCTGAGCTCCAACACGATTGCATCGTCTCTCTCTTCACCGGGGAACAGTTGCGGTGAGTGAGGGAGCTGGTAAGCGCAAATTTTGTTTTTCTTTCAAGCGGCCACGATCGGGGGATTCTGTAGATCGTCGACTCGCCATTTTGGTCAGTAAGGCCTGCCGCGTGTTTCCGCGCAGGAAACGCGGTGGTGGTGGCCATTTTAAAGAAAAAACGCGTTTAGGTTTTGGGTTTCTTTTTGTGTTTTCCTTTGGTTTTTCAGGTCAGAAAGCTTCGTTTTTGCAGGAAACTGGGTTAACCTGGCCTGGGGGCCTTAGGTGTACTGCGCACAAGTTAAGAAACCCCCCCCCCCCCTCTATACAGCTATAGGGAGTCCCGCGGCTGGCAGAAGCCTGAGCTCTGGGCTCTGTTTGGCTGAGCAGCTTCTCCTCAGTTACTCAGGTGCGCTTCTCTGGGGGTGCCGTGGTATGCCGGCTAAGCTCCGGTGTTTGGTGTGTGGTGCAAAGTGCAGCACGGTGCTGGACTCAAGGGTGTGTGGAGCTTGCACCCGTGAGGCACAGGTCATGGAGGGGTCCTCGGGGGTCCAGGAGATGGTTCCGCCAGAAGGGGCAGATGGCTTGCCCCCGCTCCTTGATCCCGCGGAGCCTCTGCCGGGGTGCTCTTTGGGGGAAGTGGCTTCCGGATCTCGGCAGCAAGGTCTGGGTGGGCCCACTCCGGCGATCCCACCAAATTTCTTTACCCTTATGCAGCAGGTGTTTGCTCTGCTGCAGTCCGCAATGGCGACTCCCCCTCAGGGGCCACAAGAGCAGAAGCGGCGAGGATCTTGGGATCAGGCGGTGGAGGGTGCTCCTCCGGCCAAGAGAAGCAGGGTGGCTGGGGGGGAAAGCCCGGGATCTCGCCTCGGGGAAGACCTGGGAGGCATAGACACCGCGTCGCAAGAGTTTTCGGGGGAAGAGTTGGAGGAGGGTGAGCTGCCTGACTCGGAGCAGCAGAGCAGAGTAGTCAGGGTGTTTCGGCGCGAAGAGTTACCGGCCTTGATTGCCAAAACTCTTAAAACTTTGAATATGCCCTCGGAAGGGACGGTTGCGGAGGAGTCCTTGGAGGATCCATTGCTGCAGGCGGTTCGGACATCCCAACGAGTTTTTCCCGTTCATAGAGTTTTTCGCAGTATGATTCAGGAAGAGTGGGACTCCCCAGAGTCAGCACTGAGGGGGTCTCGGGCCCTGGCTCGGCTTTACCCATTGTCAGATCAAGATAGAGATCTGTTTCGCTCTCCAAAGGTGGATGCGGCGGTATTGGCGGTTACTAAGAAGACTACAATTCCGGTTGAAGGAGCCGCGACGTTAAAGGACGTACAAGACAGGAAATTGGATACTTTGTTAAAGCAGGTGTTCGATGTGTGCGCCCTCTCGATGCAGGCCTCGATAGCGGGGGCGTGGGTGGCGAGAGGCTGTTTGCGGTGGTCTCAGAGGTTGCAGGGGGACAACCTGGATGGGCAGTTGGAGGATGTAGCGCGTCTGGAATCGGGGGCCACTTATTTGTCGGACATTCATTATGATCTCATTCGCGGCTTAGCTAAGGGTATGGCCTCGGTGGTAGCAGCCCGGCGGTACCTCTGGCTGTGTAATTGGGCGGTGGACACTTCCTCCTAAGACTCACCTCAGCAAGCTGCCCTTTAGGGGTAAGCTTTTGTTTGGAGAAGATTTAGAGAAGTTGGTCAAGGTTCTCGGTGAGTCCAAAGGGGGTCGTCTTCCGGAGGACAAGCCTAAGCTGGGACGGAGTTCGGCAGGGCCCCGGGGGCTTTCCAGGGATTTCCGGCGGTTTCGTTCCTCCCGCTTTCTCCAGTCTCAGCGAGGGAGATTTCCGACGAGAAGCCAGGGGTTCCGCGGTTTTCGAGGGGCCGGTAGAGGTTTTGCCCCTTACCAATCCTCGGCCGTTAAAAAGGCGCAATGAGATAAGGCAGACTCAGGTGGAGGTGATCCCAGTTAGAGGTCGTTTGCGGGAGTTTTACCCTGCCTGAGTCCAAATTACGTTGGACCAGTGGGTCCTGGAAGTCATTCGAGAGGGTTATGGGTTAGAGCTCTATCGGCCCATGTTAGATTCCTTTGTTCAGTCACCTTGCAAGGCTCCGCTAAAGTTCCGGGTGGTCTCGGAAACCCTGCAGCGTCTGCTACAGCTCAAGGCAGTGGTGCCCGTGCCTGTAGATCAGTGCGGGTACGGTCGATACTCCATTTATTTTGTGGTGCCAAAGAAGGAAGGCACGTTTCGCCCGATCCTGGACTTAAAAAGGGTGAATCGGTGTCTCCGAGTCACGCATTTCCGTATGGAGACGCTGTGTTCCGTCATAGCGGCGGTACGGGCAGGGGAGTTCCTGACCTCTTTGGATCTGACGGAGGCGTATCTCCATATCCCGGTTCGGCAGGAGCACCAAAGGTTCCTGCGCTTTGCAGTTCCGATGGGGCATTTTCAGTTTCAAGCATTGCCGTTCGGGCTGGCCACGGCGCCTTGGACATTCACCAAGATCATGGTAGTAGTAGCGGTGGCGCTCCGCAAGGAGGGGGTGCTAGTCACAGGAAGAGAGTACCGCGGCCACCGCTCGGGTGGTAGAGCTGTTGGAAAGCCTGGGCTGGGTGGTCAACGTTGCGAAGAGCATCCTGGTTCCCTCGCAGTCCCTAGAGTACTTGGGGGCACGTTTCGAGACGCAGCAGGCAGCGGTGTTTCTTCCGGCCCAGTGAGCTCAGGGGTTGCGGGAGCTCATAAGGCGGTTTCTAGTGAGACCGGTGCCATCTGCATGGCATTATCTTCAATTGCTCGGGATGGCGGCCACGATCGAGGTGGTGCCGTGGGCCAGGGCTCATATGCGGCCGTTGCAGAGTGCGCTTCTTCGGCGGTGGTCTCATCACCAGGATGCGTTGTCTCAGCGGCTGGTGTGTCCGCAGGAAGTGCATCAGGATCTTCTTTGGTTGTTGCGGCCCACCATCCTGGAAACTGTTGATGACGGACGCCAGTCTTCTGGGGTGTGGGGCGCATTGCGAAGGCCGGTTTGCTCAAGGTCAATGATCTCACGAAGAAAAGTGTTGGTCCATCAACCGGTTGGAGATGAGAGCGGTGTTTTTGGCCCTGCAAGAGTTTCAGGGAAGCTTCAGGCAGGAGGCGGTGCGGGTCTTGTCGGACAATGCGACGACCGTGGCCTACATCAATTGCCAGGGCGGCGCCGGCAGCGCGCTGCTGGAAGCGGAGGCCAGTCAGCTCTTGGAGTGGGCCGAATGAAATCTAACGGGTTTTTCGGCGCAGCATGTGGCTGGAGTGGACAATGTCGAAGCGGATTTTCTCAGTTGGCGCAGGGTGGACTCAGGAGAGTGGGTCCTGCACCCGGACGTATTTTCGCTTTTAGTGCATCGCTGGGGGCTCCCGCTGATGGATCTGATGGCAACTTTCGAGTCAGCGAAGGTAGAGCGCTTTTTCAGCAGATGGCGGGAACGGATGTCGGAGGGGCTCGAAGCGGTGGCCGGAAGGGGGTCTTCTCTATGTGTTTCCGCCTTGGGCGCTCATAGGCCAGGTAGTGCAACGGATAGAGCGTCATCGAGGGTTGGTGCTACTGGTGGTGCCCGACTGGCCCAGAAGACCTTGGTATGCGGATTTGGTGTGGCTACTGGCGAACAGGCCATGGCGGCTGCCGCAGCGAGCGGATTTGTTGCGGCAGGGCCCATTGCGAATGCCCCAGGTGAATCGATTCTCGCATACGGCATGGCTCTTGGGCTCGACTGACGGCTAGAGGTTATTCCGCAGCGGTCATTTCTACATTGCTCAAGGCGCGTAGAAAATCGACTTCGTTGGTGTATATTCGGGTTTGGCACATTTTTGAGGCCTGGTGTGCGGAGCGTAGTCTGCAGCCTTTGGGGGCCTCAGTTTTGCAGATTCTCTCTTTTCTGCAAGATGGTGTGGACAAGGGTCTCGCAGCGAGTTCTTTGCGGGTGCAGTTGGCGGCTCTCTCCTGTTACCGAGGTAAGGTACAAGGGCAGCAGTTAGGAGCTCATGCCGATGTGAAATGTTTTTGCAGGCCGTGTTGCTTTTGCGAACGCCGAGGCGCTGCTTTGTGCCGGCGTGGGATTTGAACTTGGTGTTGGCGGCTTTGCTTGTGGCACCGTTTGAGTCATTGTCCAAGGCCTCGCTAAAAGATCTGACGTTGAAGACGGTCTTCCTAGTGGCTATTTGTTCCGCGAGGAGGATTTCTGAGCTGCAAGCGCTATCCTGTCAAGAGCTGTATTTGTCTTTTTTCGATCATAAGGTGGTTCTCCATACGGTTCCGGGTTTTCTACCAAAGGTAGTCTCCGCATTTCATGTTAATCAGGTGGTATCGCTTCCGGTGTTTTTGGTCCAACAAAACAAACAGTCGGAGGGCAAGTTGCATCGGTTGGATGTTCGGCGGGTACTGAAGAGGTATCTCGGAAGGACGGCTCCATTCCGCAAATCGGATAGGTTGTTTGTGTCTTTCGCGGGCTCGCGGAAGGGGGAGGCGGTGGCTAAGTCCTCTATTTCCTGTTGGGTGAAGGAAACGATTGCTTCAGCATATCTTTTGAAAGGGAAGCTAGTTCCGGAGGGACTACGAGCTCACTTGACTAGGGCGCAAGCGGCGTCTTGGGTGGAATTCAGTTTGGTTCCGGTCAATGACATTTGTAGAGCAGCGACGTGGTCGTCCTTGCATTCCTTTGTAAAGCACTATAGGCTAGATGTGCAGGCGGCGGGGGATGCGTGTTTCGGTTCGGCGGTGCTTCAGGCTGGTCTTGCAGGTCTCTCCCGTTAGTATTTACTGCTCTGTTACATCCTCTATGGTTCCGGGACTGGACTAGAGGGACGCTAAGGAAGATGAAATTAGACTTACCTGCTAATTGTTGTTCCTTAAGGAACTCTAGTCCAGTCCCGGAGCCCACCCTGAGTATTGGGGTTCGTCAACCTGAAGTGCATGATAGTCAGTACAGGTGTGGTCTCTAGGGTGTCTCCGCAGGCGTCAGGTGGAGCCATGGTGGGGATCCTGTTCGTAGCACTGTTTAAAAAAAAAAAGAAAGAAATAGAATATATGCAAATAAATTTTGTTAGTATGCCAATTGGAGGAGGGCTGTTACTCCCAAGGGGAGTTCAGCTGCTTTACTGTTTGTATTCATATTTGCTCAATTTGTTTTTGTTGCTCTGCTCAGTTTGCTTTGTCAATAGGTACTGGATGGATGGGGCGGTCCTTGCCTACTTATACTGGTGCCAGCAAAGCGATGATGTATTTCAGTCTCCAAGGCTGCTGGAGGAGATTCTAAACTCTATGGTTCCGGGACTGGACTAGAGTTCCTTAAGGAACAACAATTAGCAGGTAAGTCTAATTTCATCTTTGTGATAGTCTATTGAGTAAGGCATTGTGGTTTACATTATCGAAGGCTGATGATTCCTAGCTCCCCATCCTGCTTTCCCCCCTGCACCCTCACAATCTCCACTGAGAGCTCCTGCTTCTTAATTCTATAGAAACTTTTAAAAACAAAGTTATGTGTTAAAAAGAACCTGGGGATGGGGTGGGGTGTGGGAGGGAACCATAAGCTGTGTGTTCAAGCAGCCCTGGAAAAGAAATGGGGGAGTTAGGTCAGAGAAAGAGTTGACACCTAGTCAGGTGTGACCTGCTGCTATGTTAATATGTTGCCTTGAGTCCTGTGGCTCGTGGCTTTTACTAAAAAGATATAAAGCAAGCAGTGGAAGTCCACTCAGAATTAGTAAAGAGAAATACTCTACAACAGTGATAGATAATCTCAGACATCACTTACTGTCAGTCAACACTCAGGAGCCTCCCACACCAGGAAATGCTATGTGGAATGGCTATTGTGTGTCAATTTTTTTTTGTGCTGTCAAGTCAGTGCTGACCCAGCTGCCTCTTGGTTTTCTTGGCAATGTATCACAAAGTAGATTGCCAGGCCTTTTCTTCTAAGGCAATGGAGGGTAAAGTAACTTGCCCAAGGTCACAAGGAGTGCCAGTGGGAATTGAACCCCTGAGTGTCTGAGAACTAGGTAGTTGCTCAAACCACCAGGCTACTCCTTCACTCCATGTGTTAATTACACTTATATAATTTCAAAATAATTTAGTCTGTCTCTGTCTGTTACCTTTCATCTTCACCTCGCCAGGCCTTTGCCAGCAGCAGTGGTAGCCTATACTGCTGGGGCAGGGATGAGATTCTGTGCTCACTGTTCCTGTTCTGTTGTACCAAATGGTCATGAAAAGCCCTACCTGTTAGAGCCAACATCTTATTTGTTTTTGCAAAGGGGAAACAGTGGTTATCAGTCAAGAGAAAATGCAATATGTCAATATCCAGCATTTTTATGGAATAAAGTTCAACAAAAAATTGTATGTAACATGTAACTTTTTACTTTTCTGACTTTTCTGGGAAGGGACTATGGGGGTTATTCCATAAACCAGATAGGGCATTTGCATGCGCACAGGCGATGTTTATCTCCCAAAACTGTCTACGCCCATATTCTGAAACACGGCTCCCGTGCACATCGACTGCACAAAGACAGGGATCTCAGACCATGCTCAAGAGGGGTGGAACAGGGGCATGGTTTGCTACGGAGACATATATAGCGTATTCAGGAAAGGCCTGTGTACGTTTTAAGTATCCCCTGAAGATGTGCTCCTTATTCCTGCCGGAGACGTGGAATAAGGCCAGTACTTAGAAATTATTCTGCTGTGTTTGTATAGAAGTTGTGGTAAGTATGCTGCAAACTGGTGTGACTGCAGTCTGAAAAACACCACAAGTTATGCATTTATAATGAACAGAAATCATGGGTGAGGAAATCTTGTAAGCTAAAGGTGGAATTAATAACTACCCATAAAGACATCTTAAGAAGAACAATTGTGATTATTCTGACTATGCTGACATTTGCTTTGTGTGCTAAAGGAGCTAATGTGGGGGACCCTTATAATTCCTGAGTTATGTAAAATGGAAATGTTGATGTAAGAGTTGCATGTGAGTGAGTCTGCAACAGGATCTTTTTTGAATGAGAAGGGATCATATTTGTAGGTCTGGGACTCCATGCTGTCGTGGTGTACCAGCTTTTAGCTATAGGAGCTGAGCATCTTTTCTCCTGAATTATGTCTTTTGTTGACTACAAGTGAGAGTGTATGCGTGTGTGGTTTGAGGGTTGCATGGGAGGATCTGGTGTTCTGATCTGCAAGTCAGGGAGGGCAAAAATGCCCGGCTAGTACCTGGACTGTATGGACAACAAACTGTATGGACAACAAACTCAATCTCAAGACACACATAAGCAAAACAATACAAAAAGCCTACTACAAGATGCGAATCATCAGGAGACTGAAACCACTCCTCGCCCCAGAACACTTCCGTACCGTCTGTCAAGCACTGATAACCCCTCTACTGGACTTTTGCAATCCGATATACCTTGGACTACCGAAACAAGCTATCAAACCACTCCAACTGGCACAAAACACCGCAGCACGAATCATATCCGGAACTGCAAGACAAGAACACATCACACCCACCTTAAAGGACTTACACTGGCTTCCAATCGATGCACGCATCAGATACATAACTATCATAAACCTATTTAAGATAAAACAGCAAACATCAGCCAACAGCCTACACGCCCTCATACAACCAGACACCAGCACTCGGCCTAGAAGAAAACAAACACACAACCGAGTCAGCACCCCAAGTGAATACAAACACACACGCAAGGACACAACAGACAGAGCACTCTCCATGGCTGCTCCAACAATATGGAACAAACTACCGGACGATTTGAGAGCAACTACAGACCTCAAGGACTTCAGAAAACAGCTGAAAACCATGCTGTTCAGAGAACACTATGGACACTTCACATAAAATAAGTAAATGTATAGCAGCACACGTTACCGACTAACACTATATGTATATATAAAATGTTTTTAGCACCACTGTATATAGCCCACATTGTACATAGCTCAAACCAATCTAGCTCACAACACAACACACACCCAACTAAATTTCCACCCACACTGCATGTATAACACACTCACACCACTAGATTGTTTGCTGTGATACCACCTTGATTATCATGATAAGGCGGTTTAGAAATACTGTTAAATAAAATAAATAAATAAAATAAATGTTACCAGGTGCCAGTATGACAGGGCAGCCATACATCAGCTGGGCGACTTGACTGATATTGTGCCAACAGCCCCCAGATTGTGCCATGCAGCCTACATCCTTAACCAGTTGATGGGAGGAGTGGCCTAGTGGTTAGGACAAGGTACTTCGGGCCGGAGGTTCAAGTCCCACCTGGGGACAGCAATCTCAGGCTGGAGGGACTGGGATTTCTAGTCCTATAGGCACTCCTTGTGGTCTTGGGCAAGCCACTTAACCCTCCATTGCCCATGTTCCCTGTAAGTATTAGCGTATGTGTGTCATATCCCCTCGTGTTAAATGTATCTCCCAATTGACCGCTTTGACCCGGTGAAAAGCGGGATATAAATACAGCTAAATAAATAAATAAATGATCTATGCAAGCTGCGAGAGTGGTGATATATCGGGAGGCTGGCTACCCTTTATGATGGCACAGAGATCCCCCTCCTATGCTCACACAGGCTTCACACACAGCAGACTGTGGGAAGGCAGCAGGGTTGCTCCACAGACAGCAGATGTATACAGACAAAAATAAGCCAGGACAGAGAGTGGACATTGTATGGGACAGGAGTAGCTACATGTAGGTAACTGCTATGAGAAATGCCAATACCCAGATATGTGAGAAACAGATGCCATAGCCAGACAGCCATAGTCATTGGAGGAGCATAGTCGCTCAGCAATGCGATGCATCCTTTGCGGAATTACAAAGGTAATTTAGGTTTTCGTGAGGTTGGTAAAGGTCCATACATAGCATTTGAAAGAGTTTTTTTAGAGATGACCAATGCAAGAATAACTGAGAAGTTGTTATATTGCCATGTATGTTTTAATGCAAGGTATGTCACGACAAGCATGTTAATAGCTACTTAATCTTATATCTTAAGAGTGCACTGAGATTGCTTTGCAGTGTTCTGGGCATGAAACAGACTAGTATATATAGTCTAGTCATCAGCATGTCTGTATCATTAGTATTTATGTCTAGTATGCATCAGTCAGTGAGAGGAGCAGCTTAGGAGAAGCACGTTTTAACCGAGGAGGCGTCCATGGGTATATTGCAGAGACAGACAGGATTGGAAACATGCAACTTTCCAGAATATGGTGAGCGTGGGGACATCCAAAATGATTGCAGCATTTACCCGTGCTCCATAATATTAGCGGGGATGGGTTTTTCCGTTTCACTCTGGCCCGGGCCTGCACCCATGCGCGAGCCTCATGCTGGATATGTGCATGGGCTGGCTGAACAGCATGTTGGACATGCCACGCTGGACAAATCTACATGCCGATTCCATAAACGTGGGTGTGTCTGTGCCCATGGATATGGAATTGGCAATCAACAAAATGGATTTTTTATTTCAAAGAGAATAGAAATTAGCTAGTCACAGAAAAAGAATGGATCCAAAAGGGAGCTCAATGCCAGACACACTTGCTTAAATGCTTAGTGTTCCAGTCGCTCCTCACAGAATACTTTGTTTACTTTTTTACTCTTAATTGCATTTAAAAATGTCTCACACAATTTTCAGTATTTCTGTCACCAAAGACTAAGTGCTTTTAAGAAAACGTATCTGTGGTCAGCATAGTCATGCCAATAGTTAATCAAATGTCCACTTGTGATCTTCCCAATCAAATCCACATCCTCTTCCAAATATCCCGACCTTTGGCCACAGGTTGCACCAACTGGTTTGTTCAGTGATTTCTGAGCAAAAAAAAAAGAGGAAAAAACATGAACAGTTTCAGGTATATAAAACCTACAGTTACAAATGTCTCTGCACCAAATCATGTTGGACTGCAACTCCCCAAACGCCCTACGTGAGCAGGGCTCTTTCCCCTAAAGAAGGGGCTATGTCGTAAGGAAACCATCAAACCATGCGGGTCACACATTTGCCAATTAAAAATAAACTATTGTTCTTGACACGCTAATGGCATTAATCACTCTGAATATTGGCCCCTTTGTATTTATTTATGTTGTATTTCTAGGATATGATTAACCTTTGTGTGGGCCCTAGGCAAATAAGTATATTGGGTCTCTGCCTTAATATGTTTAAACAAGGATGTTTTTACCTAATAGCATAGTAATTGATGGCAGATAAAGACCTACATGGTCCATCTAGTCTGACCAATGAGGTAGTGAGGGTGGTACCTGTTACTCTGTGCAGGTTACCTCCCTCTGTGCCTTTGTTTAAGGTTGTACTCACAGCTCCATTTAGGTTACCCTTCTCTGTGCCTTTGTTTGGGGTTGTACCTAGCACTCATGAAACTATTGGGGTTCTCATGGTTCTTACTGTAGAAGAAAACCAGCAGAGGAGAAGACAACAGCAAATAAGAAGAAATGTGAACTGTTCCATTCTGTCAACAGGAGGGCAATGAGCAGTGGAGAGACAGAAAGACTTCTGGGAGTGGAGGTGACTCTGGTCTGCTCCAAGTCCAACATGTATCCCGTGAAAATGTCCAGAACCGTATTCTGGACCTTTGTGGCCATGCATGTTCATGGCATTTAAACAGGGATCGCAGAACAGGGG
The DNA here is from genome assembly GCA_033557465.1 of Ichthyophis bannanicus. NCBI lineage: Eukaryota > Metazoa > Chordata > Amphibia > Gymnophiona > Ichthyophiidae > Ichthyophis > Ichthyophis bannanicus. The sequence continues at coordinate 25,303,023 of CM066050.1, read as the reverse complement.
CATGCCCAGCCTTGGAGACGTATGAAGCATATTCTGGTTACACTCATGTACGTCTGCAGGCAGCCCCGCAGACTTCCAGGTAAAACTTGCAAAAAGTGGAATAAAGGTAGGATTTAGAAATATTTCTGCTCCACACCCCAATGCAGCCAATAGAGGTGAATGGATGACTAACCTATGCTATGCACTGGTGTGACTGCAGTCTGGAAAACCACAGCAGGCAGTGTTCTGGAACAGAAAGCAGAGGAGAGGGAGGATGTACGTCAAAGCAGCAGAAATAAACACCCCTACAACTGTATGCAGTAGAGCACTGGTGCTCAATCCAGCCATGCTGGCATTTGCTATGTGAGCTAAAGGGGCTCAGCTAGGGTGCCCTACCAATGCCCACGTCGTGGATATGATACTGGTGAGTGAGTCCTAGGACCCCCATGTGAACATGTAAGCCTAGACATCGGTGCTATGTGCAGCACCCAGCGAGCTGGAGTGTTGTGCTCCACACAGTGGATCTCTACAATATGCTCTATGCAATGTGTACAATCTGGTGCAGATAAGGTCTTATGTAACTCCTACTGGAACACTATACCGGGGATATCTTATGCTGGTGGCTACATGGCACATATCTTGTGTATAGGTCACTGTTGTGGTTGTTTACACAGGTGGGCCTATGATGTGCAATGTGCATATGGGGTTTGACCCTCGAAGCAGATATACTGGAAAGGCTGTTTGGGCCTACTGCAGCTCTGTAGCAGATTGAGGTCCACCACTGTAGTTATCGTGTATGTAGGAAGCCAAATAGAAATGCAGTGAGCAGGTGTGATGCTGGGTTGGAAGTACTGATTGCTATGGTTTCGTATCCATCAGCTAAGACATTCAGTGCTGAGCATTCTTTTGGCAGACGGCTGTTTCTGTGGGGCTGCAAATGAGAGTGCATGTGTGTGTGCACAGGGGGTCTAGATTGCTCATCCACATATCCAGGGGGGACAGGTATGCCTGGCAGGTACCTGGACCATAGGGTTTTCTGCAGCCTCACCAGCTGCCAATGCATACAGGCAGGAGTGTGCAGAATGGTTCTGCAATCGCTTCCCTGTCCAGACACTTCCCTGTCACTACTCAGGAGACCTCAGAGGGTGGGTGTGCAGGAATGCAAAGCGCAGTTCGCCATTCCCAGGTGCACCAGCATTGGCCTCAGAGGGTTGGTGTGCCATTCCCAGGTGCACCAGCATTGACCTCAGAGGGTGGGTGTGCCATTCCCAGGTGCACCAACATTGGTCTCTACAAATAAGCACATTTGTAGGAAGTGCTGATGGTGTCTCTGAGAATGTCTGTGTGGTGCTTGCCCTGCTGACTGCTGTCATTCCAATGGCCCTTTAGTAGTGCAGGGGTAGTGTTTGGGTAGGTGCCTAAGGGGGGCCTGTTAGGATGAAGTCCTTAGCATTGTACGGTCATGTTCCTGAGCCGTTCACAATATGCATACCTCGGAAGGACGTCCTGCCATGTCTGTGGTGCTGTACTGCATCTTGTGCCAGTAGGTTCACTCTCTACCCATTTTTCTGCTACAGTACTGTACACTGCGAGTGGTTTCTATTGTCTAACTTGTACCCACCTGTGCGTCTCGCCATCTTACATTGTCATTCAGCCTCAGAACAGCTCTGTCCATGCCCACAGCTGCCTGTTTGGAAGGGGGGCATGGCCATTTGTGGGTATATCATGGAGACGGGCAGAGTCGCAGACGTACATCTTTTCGGAATACGGTGAGCATGGAGACATACAATGCCGTAGTTGGCGTATACCCATCTTTGTACAATGTAGCACTGTGTGGATGATTCTGTGCATGTGGCTGTGTCTATCCCCGCATGTGCGGTATTGGGTTCTTGTGCACGTTTCCATTTGGACATGCACATTTATGGAATTGGCCTCTCTATGCTCTATGTTCCATGTAAAGTCCTATTGTGCTATCTTGTTTATCATGTAAACCGCTTTGACTCATAGAAATAACAGTATAGAAAAATAGCTAAATAAATAAATTAGCACATCTGACAGGGCCTCCTAAATGTCTAGACCTTAGTCCTGTGCTTAGTCTGCCCGTGCGTCGATCCTGCCCTTTATATTTTTGCTTTGAGATAGCTTACAAATGTTAGAATTAAATCTGTTATTGGCACTGCAGTTCTACTTTTCTATCAAAATCTGGATTTACTGGGCTGATATTGAAGAAAATTTCAGAGTAGGGTTTAATATTGTAGACTAGCTGGATTTAAGGCTATGACACACTTAGGTAGGGGACTGATGGGAGAGGAGTCCTCTAGAGATTGAACAGTGGGGTGATTCCAAACCCAAGGTTTTGGATGGCTTCAGAATTTGGGGCCCTAGGCATGTGCCTATGTTGGTTATGCCTAAATCCAGCCCAGACTGTAGAAAATTCCCCCCTTGGACTACAGTCCTGTGCTAACACTTTCAAGTCATGTCATGTGCATAAATGGGGGAGTAGCCTAGTGGTTGGGACAAGTTACCTTAGGCCAGAGGGCTAGGGGCTCAGTTCCTGCTTAGTGACAGAACTGGGGTCTCTAGCCCTATAGGTGTGCCTTGGGCAAGCCACTTAACCCTTTGTTGCCTCAGCTATGCATGTAGCTTGTGAGCCCTTTGGGGAGAAGGGAATATATCCTGTAGCATTTGTAAACCACTCAAAGCCTTTCAGCTTGGGTAATATATCAAGAAATTAAATAAAGATAAAGATTACATGACCTCCCTATGTGTTTATGGGAGAGGCAGAGAGAGACAACAAGGTTCATATATACTCTGATAAAAATAGCTTCAATTATGTTCTTCTAGTGTTTGCTATTGATTCATTTTCAGATTTTCCAAGTAGGTGAAAGTGATGAAAAGGATGCTATGCCCTAGGTTCCTGACCCTTTTACCAAAACGTTAACTTTCATTTTTTGAATGGATTAAAGACTGCAGGTAGGGAGGATTGGAAGGTGACTGAGACCCATTAACTACATTGGCCCGGGATCATGCCAGTCGTTCAGCATCTCCGAGAATTCAAACAGCTATAGTGATCTTTCCATTTCATTTCAGAACGTTCAGACTGGAAAGCCATATTTGATTGCAGTCCTCTGGCAGAGTGGCATTCACAGCATGGAAAATGAAGAGTTGCAGGCTATAATTTCCCCTGAAACACATCTTTTTGGGATAGGAGGTGGACATGGTTTCTCATTATTGCAGGGAGCCTTGAAGTCATAATAGTATCTTTGCATTCAAGTCCTTTGCTGCAGCTTGGGTTGTGGCGTTCTGATTCTCAGACAGTGAGAAAAAAGCAGTATTACTGTTGCTTTGTTCTAGGACATGTGGGTCCATTTTCTTTAGTTTAAAAAAAAAAAACCTTTTTGTGATGTTAACAATAGCAGCAGAACCATGTAACAAGTGAGCGTATGGACTGAAAGAGAGCATACCCACACAGAACTGTATTTTGCAAAATCCTGCACGGCTTGCAAGTCTCTGCATGACAGGGCTAGATCGCCTCTGAGTTCTGAATATCATTCATGCTGCTTGATTCAAACAGGCATTGGGCCAAATATTTGGTCATTTATGGCACTTACTAATGGTCTTCCATTGTCTTCATTTACTGAGGTATAATTAGGCATTGATAAGGTTAGTAGGTGCTCTACTATGTAAAACCGATTGAGATTTCCTGTTTTTCTTCTTTCTCGAGTTATCACAATGACAGTCCTGGGCCAGTGATCATAGACAGTGGGTTATTTTAGAGCTGAATCTGACCAGCCAGTGTTGCTGTTGTACAATCTATGAGACTGTCTTCCTTCCAGGACAGTGGTCACTGCTTCTGCACAGCCCCCACCCTCTGCAGGAACAAGGTTTGGAAATCCAAACTGGGTTTCTCAGTGGGCTGACCTACAGGTACTGTTTTGGCAAAAGATAAAATTACATTATTGTAACATCCCTAAGTGCCCAATCCCCTTACCAGGGCATCCCTGGATCCCCGGCCTGGCCGGAGCCCCCTCTTAGATAGGCCCTATAGGTTTCTGAATATTTGGTACCTGGTGCCTTTGCCTGGGGAGGTGAGGGGGGGGGGGGATGTTAGCAGATGAGATTCCATCTCTTCTCCCTAGAAAACCTGAAAATAAATGTGACTGTGAACATGTTACATGACAGCATTTGCAAGCTTAATTAAATCATAGAAAATATCAACAAGGCATCTAAAAATGTGATCCCAGTGAAGAACATCTATCCACAGGGAAAAGAGGATCCCTTATGTGCTTCTATCAGGTAGTAACCAGCACATTGAAATAACCGGAATATGGAGTCCTGCAAGGCATTAGCATTCACATAGAGGAACCTACGCCTTGTATTCCACTTTAATTATCCTTATCCTTTTTCTGCTGGGCCCCCTCTCTCTGGTGTCTGGAAATTCTGCCTCTGCTATTGGGCTTACCCTCACATAAGGGCCAGCACTCTGCCTACTACACTACAGCAGAGTTGCCAAGTTACCCAGTTCCTGGATTTCTGACAATATCATCCTGATGCATTAAGGGACCTGCAGCACTGATTCCAATGGGTAAAGTCAAGGTCTACAAATACCATACTACACTGCAATGCAAATTTAAAGCAGAACTGGCAAAAAATCTTACTTCTGGAACTGGGTAACTTGGCAACTCTGCTACAATCCCTTTGTTAACTGGCCAGTTTAATAAATGTGGTAATCTCACAGCAGTGGTTTACTTCCATTTAAGCACTGATTTTTTTTTGGTGTGCAACAGTTAATATAAAAAATAATAAAATACTTCTGATATTGCAAGGATCATAGCAGACAGAAAATCTTTGTTAACCAGAAAGAAAACCAGAATTAGCATGGAAAGGCATGTTAATGAGTTGTATATGGAATTACTTTTGGTGCAGCAAACTGTGCTAAAGATTAGTGCAGTTTTTTATTTCCTCTCCAGAGGGAAGAAAACTTCTAAGTTCCCATGACTTTAATGCAAATCAATTAGAATTTAGCCCATATAGGTACCTAAGTTGGGAGGTCGTATCTCCAAGTTGGGTACTCAAGAGCCCCGTGTTCCAGGGCTCTCCTGTCCCAGACGTCTCAGGCTAGAGATCTCTAACACAAGAAGACCTTCAGACCAACGAATTTGCAAATACCTGCCCCTCTCCTTGATGGTCAAGGAATTCTCACCTGGACCCTGGGAAGCACCGTCCTAGGCTTTTCTTCCACCATTAACTTGGACAATAGAAGTAGTTCAGCTGATGCTTAATGGCTAAGCTGGCCCTGGTGAAGGAGGAGAGTCATGATGTATGGTGGAAATAGTGGGGCTGTAGGTAGCTTTGCTGTAGGAGGGTATGGGAAAGAGAGTGCTAGGACTTTGGGACAGCTAAGCTGTGAGAGGAGAGTACTAGGACTGTGGGAGAGGTGGTGTGCTATGGAGAGGAGAATGCTAGTGCTATTGGGGGGTGGTAGCAATATTGTAAACACAGGGGGGATATCCAGTACTGCCGCTGAATAATGGTCACAGTAGGGTTAATTCAGTTAGCAGGTCCTGTGAACTGGGTAAACCCTTTTGAATATCAGTCCCTAAATATTTAGCATTCTCAATGAAATCCTAATTAGCTGAAAAATAAACACCACAATTTACATTTTGTGCACACCTGGTATGAGAAACACTTCTTATAATGTTGGTCGGTCTTGTGCTAGTTTATGTGATTACTAACTACAATCTTCAGAGGGAAATTACTCTCAGCAGAATGCACATAATGTAGACTATGTCATTTTTCTCCAGCCTGAGAAGTAAATGATTTACTGCCTCTCAGAAGTCAATGCAAAGATGGACAAGCAGTTTATGCTCTAAAGGTTGATTTATCCTACATCTGAAAAGGATTTTTATAATATTTATTCCAATATGTGGGAGGACTATACCCTATTCATCATCCGCTGCGTTAAGAAATTATGGCTTTCTGCCTATCCCTTGATGTTGCCTTGGTTACTGGATGACAGTCCATTTGTTAATGAAGACATACCACCCGTGTCCTAAATGCAAGACTTTGCTTGCAACAAAAAATTCCTGCCGTCCTAGAATCACCAACCCTTTGCTCTTTGCTTGAAAAAGGGTTTCTGACTGGTTTTGGTTGCGCTGACTTTTATAGTATAACTTGCAATTCCTAGGGGGCCATCTAGTAAGGTGCATGAAGCACTTAGGATGTGAATGAGCATGCGTTGCTAGCACACGGCTGTGGTAACAGATAGTGTACTGGCTTGACACGTGCAGAGTAATTTCAGAAAATCCCATGTAATTAATGTGGGTCTTTCTGTGTGCCATCAAGGCTGGTGCTACAATTAGGCAAACTAGGCAGTTGCCTAGAGCGCCAGCCCTCCGGAGGTGCCCGCTGCTGCCTAATCTGCCGCTTCCACCCTGGTGCCACTAGCGCCTATTGTATAAAGTCTAGTATATGCCTACCTTACTTTATAAAGTAGAGACATACTGTAAGTGGTGAAACCCACATGCTAAGTCTAAGACGCAAGCACTTCACTAATTCTGTGGCTGGTTTTAATGCCGGCACCTAGATTTCTCAAGAACATTTAAATTACAGTAGCGTATAATTTATGTGCGTAAATTTGTGCTCTGTCCATGTACACACCCACAGTGAAAGCACCCACCATCAGCCCAATGTGTGTACTTACAGAATAGCAATCATCTACAGTATGCACGTAAGCGCCCATTCACGTGCATAAGTCACCGAAAATACATGATTTACACGCGTATAAGGGATTTTATAAAATTACCACATTATGTACACATAAAAGTAAGCATGGTGTCAAGAAGGCACACACTTTTATGGAACCCACGTGTTGGCTTGTTAGGAGGTGGAGATTGAGCGGAATGTTGGCGGACTCAAGATTTACACTTACACCTTACCTGTGAAGATTTACATGGGTGTAACTGTCTGTGGCATCAATCTAGGCACAATTTCTGCCACTTTTGCCCCTGTTGTTTAATAAAGACATGGGCACCTGTGTGTCTTTAAAAAACAGCCTCAAAATAGGAACCCTCCTGGCCTTTAAACATAGGCAGCCTGTTGTAACATTGCTCTTTTAGCAAGTTAATTCAAGCAACAGGTGCATAGGATGGAATGAGGCAGGAAATAGGCAAATAACGAGCATGGACTGTGCCTTGTAATCAGTGCCTGGTAACCTACCCATATAGTGCAGATCACGTAACGCCACCTGAACAGGAGGCAGTAAAACCATCTCCACTATTTGTCAATGAACTTAACACATAAAGGTAGATACTGGGAACGACTCCAACAGTTACTACAGAGTCTTTGCAGATACCATGTGCAAAACATTACCACACTTTAGTAAAAAGGCCCTATAATCTCAGATATTCCTAAGGCAAGCTTTATCATTTTTCTTGTTATCTATTAGAAGGTACCATTTAGTTCTGCAGGAAGAGTGAGAAAAATCAGCTGGCTTGCTGAAAAACAGCTCTTCCAATTATCAGTTTAGGTCCAGAGCTAGTCCAGTGACTCAGTGGCCCCACGTTTGAGCCCTCATCTTGGTCATTTTCACCTCAGGTTATCTGAAGCTGGCAATGCTGTAGATATTCCCAGCTCCTTGGTGATGGGGGAGGGGATGGGGCATGGTCATTTTAAAGGGTGACACTTGGTGGCTATATTTAAAAGCTATAATACAGAGATCCAGAAAGAGTTCTGCTGCATGGTTCCTGCTCTCAGGAGTGTTGTTGCAAGGATCAGGTTAGGAAGAGTGGAAGGATGTATCTATGAAAAACATGGGAAAAATATTCCCTAGATAGTTGAAGATGAAGGTTCAGGGTACCAGAATATCAGCATCGGTTCAGAATGAGCTGAAAACAAAAGGAGAAAGGAGGAAACTACTGAGCCAAAGAAAACTCAGCAAAAACGTTTTTGGATTATCGGATCAGAGTTTGTACAGAGTTTGAGATCCCATATTGAATGTGCCTGTTATTGGATTACTCACTCCACCAGAGGCCATAGGGCCTTAGAATATCAAATTATGTTTCTATTCGTTATTGTAGGTTGTTGGGTTTAAATTCAGTAAACTTGATATATGGGTTGATTCTACCTATTTACATGACTGGTGTGTGATCATGAATCTCAGTTATGTGTGCTATTAAAAAAGAGGAAACCTGTTCAAGCAGATTTATTGGTTCACTGTTTTACGGTGAATAACGCTGAGGACCACCTCTCCATAACAGCCTGATGTCTTCAGATGCTCTTATGGAGTAGATCTGGGTTTTTTAAATTTAAGAGCTACATAAGAACACAAGAAATGCCATACTGGGTCAGACCAAAGTCCATCAAGCCCATTATCCAGTTTCCAACAGTGGCAATCCAGGTCACAAGTACCTGTGTCAAGTTCCCAAAAAGATACATAGATTCAACAATGCTTATCCTGGGGTAAGCAGTGGATTTGCCTGGTGCTGTTTAATAATGGTTTATGGTCCTTTCCTCCAAGCACGTGTCCAAATCTATTTTGAACCAGGCTACACTAAAAGCTTTTTCTACATACTCCGGTAATGAATTCCAGTTTGATTACTCATTGACTAAAAATTATTTGCTCTTATTGGTCCTTAAAGTATTGAGTATTCCCTGGTCTTTCTACTTTTTGAAGGAGTAAGCAACCAATCTACATTTACCTGTTTCACTCCATTTGTCAATTAATTTCTTTATTTTTTTTTGTACCATCGAGTCAGTGCTGAGTCCTGGTGACCCAGCTGCCTCTGGGTTTTCAGTTTTCTTGGCAATGTTTCAAAAGAAGTAGATTGTCAGGCCTTTTCTATTGAGGCAATGGAGAGTAAAATGATTTACCCATGGTCACAAGGACTGCTAATGGGAATCAAACCCTTGATCTTCTAGTTAGCTAAGCAATTGCGCTAACCACTAGGCTACTCCTCCATCATTAATTTATATACCTCTATCATTTCTCCCCTCAGCCATCTCTTTTCCAAGTTGACAAACTCTAACCTTTTAAGCCTCTCCTCATAGGGATATCCTTCCATCCCTTTTACTATTTTGGTGGCTCTTCTCTGTATCTTTTCTAATTCTGCTATATCCTTTTTAAGATATGGCAACCAGAATTGTACACAATATTCAAGGTGCAGTTGCACCATGGAACGATACAGAGGCATTATAATACCCTTGGTTTTGTTCTTGATTCCTTTCCTTATGATTCCTAGCATTCTGTTTGCTTTCTTGGCTGCCGCTGCACACTGAGCACAATGACGCCTAAATCCTTTTCCTAGGTGGTGGTTCCTTTGTGTAACCATAGTTTGGATTGTTCTTCCTTAAGTGCATAACTTTGCACTTGTCCACATTAAATTTCATCTGTCATTTGGATGTCTAGTCTTCCAATTTATCAAGGTCCTCTTGTAATTTTTCACAATCCTTTTGTGTTTTAATAATTGAATGATTTTGTGTCATTTACAAATTTTGATCACCTCACTCATTCCCATTTCTAGGTCATTTATGAAGATGTTAAAAAGTACCGGGCTCAGCACAGATCCCTGGGGTACTCCAATATTCATCTTTCTTCATTGAGAAAATTCGCCCTTTAGACCTACTCTCTGCATTCTATCTTTTAACCAGTTCCTGATCCACAATAGTATACTGCCTCCTATTCCCATGACTTTTAATTTCGCTGAGAGTCTCTCATGAGGGACCTTGTCAAAGGCTTTCTGAAAATCCAGATACATGATATCGACTGGCTAATCTTTGTCTACCTGTTTATTCAAACCTTCAAAAAAATATAACAGATTAGTAAGACAAAACTTTCCTTGGCTAAATCCATGTTGGCTTTCTCCCATTAAACTATGACAATTTACATGTTCAGTAATTTTATTTTTTAAAATGGTTTCTACCATTGAGTATTGACTTTGGGCTCACTGGTCTGTAGTTTCCAAGATCACCCCTGGAACTCTTTTTAAAAATTAGTTACACTGGCCTCTCTCTAATCTTTAGGTACTAGAAATGATTTTAATGATAGTTCACACATTACTAATAGTAGGTCTGCAATCTCATATTTCAGTTCTTTCAACACCCTCAGATGTATACCATCTGGTCCAGGTGATTTGTTACTCTTCAGTTTATCAAATAGTTGGAATACGCCTTCCCGGTTTATCGATATTTTTTTCAATTCTTCCAATACATCACCTTTAAATACCATTTCAGGCTTGGAGAACTTCCCTACATCTTTTTCAGTAAAGACTGAAGCAAATAATTCATTCAGTCTCTCCGCTATGGCCTTGTCCTCCCTTAGCGCCCCTTTTACCTCTCTATCATCTAGAGGACAAGGCCATAGCGAGGAGACTCTCTCACAGGATTTTTGCTACAAATGTACTTGAAAATGTTTTTATTATGTATTTTTGCTTCCATGGCAAGCTTTCTTTCAAATTTTCCCTTTGCCTGCCTTATCAATGCCTTGCATCTTGCCAGTGCTTATGTTGTTTCCCATTTTTGTCATTTGACTCCTTTTTCCATTTCCTGAAAGATGCTTTTTTTGTTACAACAGCCTCTCTGACCTTATTTTTAAACCATGCTGGCAATTTTTTGGTCTTACTTCCCCTTTTCTTAAAGCATGAAATACATCTGGTCTGTGCTTCCAAGATAGTATTTTTAAACAATGTCCATGCTTGATGTAAATCTTTACTCTTTGCAGCTGCTCCTTTTAGTTTTTTCTTAACTATTTTCCTCATTTTATCATAGTCTCTCTTTTGAAAGTTACAAGTAAAAGGTAGTACTGTGGATTTCTTTGCCGTCCTTCCTCCATTTAGTAAATCAAATGTGATCATGCTATGATCACTATTGCCAAATGGCCCCGACACCCTTATCTCTTGCACCAGATCCTGTGTTCCACTAAGAACTAGGTCCAAAATAGCTTCCCCTCTTGTCAGTTCATGAACCAGCTGCTCCAAGAAGCAGTCATTTATTTCATCTAGAAACTTTATCTCCATAGTATGTGCTGCTGTAACATTGACCCAGTCAATACCAGGATCATTGAAATCACCCTTTATTACTGTGTGGTAACTTTTGTTAGCTTCACTGATTTCTTTTAGCATTTCATCATCCATCTTTTCATTCTGGCCAGGCGGTCGGTAGTATACCCCCAGTGCCATCACCTTTTCCTTTTTACATGGAATTTCTATCCATAGAGATTCTACAGTATATATTGTTTCCTGCAAAACTTTGATCTGTGTGAATCAATGCCCTCTCTAACATAGAGTGCAACCCCTCCACCAATTTGATCTACCCTGTCATTGCGATATAGTTTGTACCCAAGTATAACATTGTCCGATTGGTTGTCCTCCTTCCACCATGTCTCTGAGATACCAATCATATCTAACCTCTCATTTATAGCTATATATTCTAACTCTCCCATCTTATTTTTTAGGCTTCTAGCATTTGCATCGCTGAGTTTTGGGTTCACTATGGTTTAGCCAGTTAGCAGATCCTAGAGCTGTCTAAGCCGTTTGAATATCTCCCCCCCCCCCCTAAGTTTTCAGCAGAACATTCATCTTAATTTAGGAGCTTAAAAATATGGGCCCAATATTCAGAGGATTTATCTGGTTAATGGGACCTGCTAACTGGATAAACCCTGCTGAGCCCAATATTCAGCAGGACTTATCCAGATAAAAATCATCTGCAAAGCTGAAGATATTAATCGTGATCTAAAGGCTTGTTTTACGGGCAGCACTCATTGGATCTCTGCCAATCTTCTTCCCAAAGGGAAGACACATAAAAAAGGAAGTCTGCATTGGGCATCAACTTTTATCACCTCACTCATTGTTCCCATTTTCAGGTCATTTATGAATATGTTAAAAAGCAGTGGGCCCAGCACAGATCCCTGGGGTACTCCACTGTTCACCTTTCTGCACTGAGAGAATACTTTGACAGCATCCGCTTTAACAAACTCCAATCAAAATATTTGTAGCAAGCAGAAAAGTACAGCCATGCATTTACAAACAAACATCATATAACCAGAGGATTCAGTCTGCATCCTTACGTCCATTGAACACAAATGCTTCATGGGGTGGGGCCCACAGGCTATCTAGCAACACACATACAGAGCACTCTTACGGCGCCTACACAGACCCGCCAACCATACATTGCTCATCATCTACATAGTCAACATATCCACTCTACCACCAAAAGTGGTTGATCTCCACTTTGCATCATACCACATCCTTCCTGGCCCACATTATACAAACACAACCTCTTCACCCACACATATTTCTCATCCATCCCACATACACTCCATCCCCTCCCAAAGTTCCATTTCCAGCAATCCTGCTCCACGGCTACCACCATCCTCTGCAATCTTGCGATGTTGACCATACTTTTCTTCTTAGATGCCCTCTAAGAGTTGGATTCCATAAAAACCATGCCTGGCCCATGGTCATGTAGAAAATGCAGACAGGGCTGAATTATACCCAGTTCCAGCACCATGGGGCTAGACATACCCGCTATGCCGGAATTGGGAACATAAATGCACATGTGCCCACCATATTCCACAATGATAGACACGCTGACCCATCCCATCTCCACTCAGCTACTCCTCCGCTGTGGAATCGTGCATCTACAACCTGCTGTCCCCACTGACAGTGCTGTGCATATGGAACCCACACATGTCAGCTGATGGAACCTACACATCACTCGACCCGCACATACACCCACACGAATGCCCTTACATGCACAGGATATGGAACACTGGCAAGATGATGCCCAGCACCACCTCCAACCTTCCATACAACAGCATGCTCAGACTGCAGCACAGAGGTCCTGTCGGCCTATCCTGGTGGCACACTATTGCGCATCGCCACCTGTCTGTTGTCTCATTTGGACACATCCCTCCCCTCTGCCCACCATTTAGTATGAATGTGCACCAGCTTGATACGTCAGTGGCACAGCCAGTCAGCGCTCTGGGATCTAGTGCCAGGCAGTGCAGAGAGTACTCTATGTCCTGCTTTTATTCCATAATCTGGCAGGTATAACCTGTACGTCTGGTGCTGATACGGGGGATGTACACAGGCCGTTTGTGCATACATCTTATATGTCCCAGAAGGTGACCATGCCCCCACTCTGCCCCTCACGCCCACACTCAGAGATTCCTGCACATCTGTCATGTACGTGCAGGGCCGCTAAGGTTGCTGAATAAGGTTGATGATTTCTCTAGGGCAATGTCTATCACGTATGTGCAATTGCCTTATTCGCATTCTGGAATGACTCCCTAAGTGCATAGCAACTAGCCACACACCAACATACCAAGAAATATAGATCTTCACAGAGTTTTATAAAAGGCTTTTAACAACCACACCATGATAAACCTATGTCAGACTCCATCCTGTAAGCATAACCATTATAGATACTCTGACTTGCCACAGTTGATGTGTTCATTGCATGTTCATGTGAGGGGGGGGGGAGGGAGCAGGTTGACTAGATTGTGATGTGGGAGTGAAAACCGTGTTGGCACAAGCCTGTAACAAAACCAGATGCATTCCAGGATAAACCTAAGCCATCTTGTGTGCATCCGCAAAGCCCTGTAACTTAACGGGATACATATATGTCTTGTTGTTATAGGTGACTCATTTTAGCTGGATGCAGCAGCCGAAATCGCACATCCAGATCTTTAAGAGGTTGCTGTAACCGTAAGAATTCCTTATGTTTCATTGCAGTAGTTTTGGCCAAATCAAGAACAAATAGTTCTTTGTGCCTTTGGTACAGAATTGAAGGTTTTCAGTTCTGCAGCCATTAGAATTTGCAGTGCTTGTGAATATCGCAAAATGTGGCCACTATAGGCCATGGATGTTTGGCACCAGGAAGAGGCCTGAAGGGAACCCTAAGGGGTCTTTCAAATTATATGTTCAGCAGTTTCAGTATCAGATATTCCAAAAGTGCTATTACTTCAACTCCCTCTGCCTCATCCAGGACACCTAGAACATAGATATTATTTTGCCTGTTGCGATTAGACGGGTCTTCTAGGTCTAACCAAAGTAGAGATATTGTCGCAGCATTTTTCTCAGTTTGCTGTGTATGAGATTCAGGATGCACCATTTACTCTTCTAAATTTTCTATGTGGCTTCGTGAAGCCAAACGTTCAGCCCGTATTCTTTTGGAGGCTTTGAGCTGCTGCATCATAAAGTCCTTAAGCACCCGTATCTCTTTCATTACAGAACCAGCGGTCTTCTCCTTGACTGCCACTTTCTCTGGAGTTGATGGATCAGTCTTATATCATTTTAGTCCCAATGCAACTGAATAATGCAATTCTACCTTACCAGCCTTGCAAGACACTAGGGCGCAATCTAAGGGGCCAGGAACGATTTTGCTGCCATCATGACGCCTGATACTTTTGGTTGAATGTCCTTAGTTGCAGAGTAATCAGCACATTCAGTTGCCAAGCTAGATTCTGGATTGAGAGGAAAGAAATTCAAGACAGCAGCAGTGAACAGCACGTTCAAGTACTCTGGATGCAAAAGGAGGCGGGAGATGGGTCGATCATTGGAAGGACAGGTAGCTACTGTGATAGTCGGGGACATGCGACTTGTAATGTCACTGCAGTACAGCAAACAGTACATGCGACTGAGCACAAATTATACGCATGCTGTAAAGCCAGAAGCCAAGTTCCCAGTGGAGGGAGGGCTGATTTTATAACAGGTTATTTGGTTTTCATTTTGGATCCACCTGTTTTCTTTGGCTCATTTCTTCTTCAGAGCTGGGACCTGGTCCCACGAGCCTTTATTACCAACTATCCATGGACTATCCTCCTTTCTTATATCCCTCCCACCCAGGGGCCTGAAGCCATGCACCAGTTTAGTTTAGTTTAAACGAGTGTTTGATTTACCGCCTTATGGCCTAAAAAGGATACGTCAAGGGTGGTTTATCAAAAGCTAATAAAACATAAATCATAACAATCCCAATCTAAAAAACAGAAGAATAGAAAAAAGGCTACAGATTCAAAAGATGGAGGGATAAAAAAGAAACCTGTAGAAATAAAGGAGAAGGAGGGGGAGAGAGAAAGCTGTATTTCGTTCAGCCTGAAGCCAAGTCAAATGGTTCACCAAAAATTAAAGTTAAAAAGTGAGTTTTCAAGGCAGATTTGAAATGTATCCAATTTGATTCCCAAGGCTTCTTCCAGATGCCGTCCTCTAGATCCCACTCTTTAAGTAATGACCGTTGACAACAACACCTCCTTTTCCCATCCCGGGACGTATGAACGCTGTTTCTGCAGTATCTTCACTCCTAGTCTTAGCCAAATCAGGAACCAGAAGACCGATTTGTAGATTGAACCAGGATAGCACATATCACTTCCGGTGAGTCAATAGGCCACTCCCTAACAGAGTTATTAGATCTTAGTGCATGAAGCCATCAAAGTTCGAAACTGTCCAAGGACGAGGGTCTGTATTTGCCGGACATGTCTGACTAGCAATGCTTTCTATTCCATGTTTCCTGGGATAGACTGACATGACTTGTGTTACCTGTCAGTCTGCTACAGGTGACATGGTTTACCTGAAATCTTATTGAGAGTTAAGTCCGTTAGTTCTATGTGGAATTTTTTGTCTCCTTTTTAAGAAGTTTTGTTTCTTAATTAGACAAAAGAATGAAAAGTAATAAAGCTAATATCCACTAAGCCAGTCAGTACCAAAGCTACAGAACCAACTTTATTTATTTATTTATTTATATTCTCTTATATACCGTGCTATTCTGCATCAGTGCGGTTTACATTGAACAAACTGAAATTACATTGAACAGGGTATTATAACTTGGAGATAACTATTTTACAGGGAACATGGGCTATGGAGGGTTAAGTGGCTTGCCCAAGACCACAAGGAGCACCTGTGGGACTAGAAACCCCAGTCCTTCCGGCCCAAGGTTGCTGTCCTCTAGTGGGATTTGAACCCCTGACCTTCTGGCCTGAAGTACCTTGCCCCAACCACTAGGCTACTCCTCCACTCCTACTCCTCCACTCCACTTTCTATGTGCCCCATATAGCAAGGTGGAAGTCTTGACTTTTACTAGAAGTGATTTTCCAGGAGGTGGGAATTCAAAACCATTTTGATTTTGCTTGATTATTCATTTTGATTTGATGTCATAAAATAAAGAAAAATGCCTGTGTTGATTTTTTCATAAATTTGCTATAAAATATACTTTTTTGTGTTTTGTCTGTTTCCTAAAATCTTTGTGAATTTGCTGCATACACCTTGTAGCTCTATACAGATGTTAAGTAGTAGGAGTAGGAGTAGTGTTTTGACAGCCTGCACTTTGGTTGAAGCGTCCTACATGTCAGTGAAATCTGGCATCATTCTAACAGCAAATGAATAGAAGTAATTGCATAAAAAAGCCTTTTATCAGTTTTTTATATATAAAATTGTTTTGAAAATACTTTTAGAATTTCTGACTCTGTTTAAATCTGTTTTCATTTCCCTGGCTGTTTTATCTCTTGTATGCATTCGGCTGACTGTAATGCCAGGATCCCACAAAACTCCAGGGAAGTCCAGTAGAGACATAGACAGGTCAATATTTTGACCCTGTGGTTAATGTTTTTTTTTTAAAGTGCTGGCCTAGTGTTTAATAAAAACATGTATATTTATACACGTAGACCATTTACAGCTGGCAGTTGTGCATATTTCATTGATATTCAAAAGCCATGGGGTTATTTTGGAAGTGCTAATCATGCTTTGGATGTCTGAAAACAGACATAGAGATGACCAAAGCACAGAGACGTCTCCAGAGTTATTTTATTTTTTATTTTTTAACTTTTATTAAGGTTTGCAAATTATACTAATCAAATAAATACAGAAGTCATGCAAAATAACAATATCCAAAGAAAAAAAGGAAACAAAGGTATACAATCACTACATTAGTCCGCATCATGAGAAGACAAAGAGTACCATATTACAAAGAAAATTATACCATCAAACAATCACTGGAGGTCAATAGGGAGAAACCTATCAAACCAGTGGGCAATCGAAAATCAAAAGGCGCCTACCTCCTACAACTTCCTATTCAATATAAACTTCTCTAAAGGTATATGTGAACCCCTGCAATGCGATAATACATTTGCATGGGTAACGTAAAAAAAAAAGTTGCTCCCAATTCAACAAACTTAGATTTCAATGCCCCTTTGGTGCCCCTTCAAGCCACGGCCCAGAGGGCCTCGGGGCCCAATGAAATAGGGCTACAGGACCCACTGGCTGATGTCCCAGCGTGAAAATAGAAGGCCACTCAACTGCCTGCGGCAATCAACATGCTCACGCTGGCAGAACTCCCTTCTGCATGGTGACTCAGTTCCAACAGCAGCTTGCTCCACTAGCGCTCTCGGTCATCCACTGAAGAGGACTTCAGGGCCATATGAAATAGGGCTCTACAGGACCCACTGGCTAATGTCACGACGTGAAAATAGATAGCTACTCAACTGCCTGCAGCAATCGACACGCTCCCACTGGTGGAACTCCCTTCCGCACGGCGACCCAGCTCCAACAGCAGCCCGCTCCACTAGTGCTCAGTCATCCCCTCTACAGCAAATTTAGAAGCCAGGTCTACGGATGTCCCCAGTCCGAGGACATCCAAGTCTGAATGAGGGCATAGTGGAGGTATGGCTGGGGTATTGCTCGAGGCAGGAATAAGCATCAGGAAAGTACTCGTTTTGGCTGAAAACCATCCAGAGGGTATAAGGAGATAGCACTCCATTGTCCCCTAGTACTCCATGAAATCACAATGATAGCAACAGTGGGATCTGAGCCCTGGCTTCCCTACTCCTAACACGCTGTGTTAACCATTAGGCTAGTCTTAGATGTACTAGTACTGCTAATTGTATACAAGGCGTACCCAGCGCTGTACATATAGATGGAAGACCCAGTCCCTGCTCATCAGAGCTTACAATCTAATCGAGATGAAAAAACATCACAAAACTGGGGACTAGAGTAAGGCAAGATACACATAAGTAGTGGACAAGAGAACGAGGAGCATCAGGATCCAAAAGCAGCCTCAAAGTGGTGGGTCTTCAGCCTGGACTTGAATAGGGCAGAGAAAGAGCCCGACGCACACACTCAGGTAGTTTGTTCGAGGTATATGGAGCAGTAAGGTGGAATGAATAAAGTCTTGAGTTGGCAGTGACAGAGAATGACACAGATAAAAGGATCTGCCAGAGGAGCGGAGTTCCCGAGGAGGGGTTTAGAGTAAGATAAGAGAGGAAAGGTAGTAGGTAGTGAGGAGCTGCAGAATGAATGTACTTGTAGATCAGCAGAAGTTTGAACTGGACACGAAAATGGATAGGAAGCCAGTGAAGTGAATTGAGAGGAGGGGTTACATGAGCACAGTGACACTGGCGGACGATTAGCCATGCAGCGAAGTTTTGAACAGATTGAAGGGGGGAGAGATGATTCAGAGGGAGACCAGTGAGGAGCAGGTTACAATTGTCAAGACAGGAGGGGCCCAATTCTGGGACGTGGGTTGTGGGGCTGCATGTCCCAGCAGCATATGCAGCCCAGTAAACCGTCTGGGCCCGATTCACCCTCTGGCTCTGCCCGTATGTCCTGAGCACCAGGATGGGGAGAGCCAGAGGGGGGCGGGAGGGGGCAGGATGTGGGCGGAGCGGGGGTGGACCAGCCCAGCAGGATATACAGGGCCAATTGAGGACACAGCCCTGTATGTGCTGCCAAGTCAAATGGGACAAACTGCTTGTTCCACCTTAAAGGTGGAATAAGAAGCACCGACCTGGAGATCCCCCCCTGGGGCTGGGGCCAGGTGCAGGGGGGATCCTGGCAATCCAGCCATGGGTTGGGCAGCGGGATGAAGGGGGCTGGAGCCACAGGAGTCAGGGGTGCCTGCAGGGAGGACATCCCTGCAGTCGGCAGGGGCACGATGGGGCCATCCATGGGCCCAATTTTGTGCACTGTGGGAATGTTTTTTTCCTGCAATCCGGAATCGGGTCCAAAAGAGCCTGTCTTGCTCGAGGCTGTCTGGACGGCCTGGATGTGCCCCTATGTGAATCAGGCTTGAGGTGACTAGTGAGTGGATAAGAGTCTTAGGTGGTGTGTGTAGAAAGAAAGGGGCACATTTTGCCAATGTTATAGAGAAAGAAGCGAGAGCTTTTAGCTATCTGTTGGATGGGTGCAGAGAAAGAGAGAGTAGAGTCAAAGATGACCCCAGATTGTGAGCTGAGGAAAGAGGGAGGAGTGTAGTGTTATGCCCAGAAATAGAGAAGGGAGAAAGCGAGGGTATGTCCAGGTTCAGACATTGCTCTGGGGACATTTATCTAATCGTGTCTGCACCTGGAAGTGCCGGCTTTATTTTCAGAGGTTCTGGCTTAGATGTCTCAGATTGCACTTGGATGTCCTTTCTAAAATGCCCCTGCACATGTATAGCTGTGCAGATTAAGACAGCTTTTTTAAAAAATTCAATTAAACCACTTAACCATATGGATAGCAGCAGCAGTATCCTTATGATGCCTGGAAATCCATGGATAGGACACTTACACATTTAATAGCAGCTGCTAAATCTATAATGACCCGATAAGCAGCCAGCGGCACTCAGGCTTGTAAAGTGTCTGACCACCACAGGCAAAAGTGAAAGCAGATATTCAGCGCTGGATGCCAGATAGCCCCCAACACTGAATATCCAGTTTTGACACTGACCTACTTGCTATCCAGTCAGTGGCGATATTCAGCCACTAAGTGGAAAGCAAAACTGGAGAAAGTTAGGACAACTATTGACCCGTCTAACTTTATGCAGTTACCTATCTGGCTGCAGGTTGAAAACTGCCAGGATCCCACCAGCCCTCCCCAGCACTATCCTGATTGTTCTAAGGAGGTCTGTGGGGGTATTCAGCAGCACTGATCACAGAAGACAAACATAGAAACATGACGGCAGGAAAAGACCACATGGCCTATCCAGTCTGCCCTTCCATATCAACTACAATATTCTCCCTCTAGAGATCTTCTGTGTTGGTCCCATGCTTTCTTGAATTCAGATACTGTCCTCGTCTCTACTACCTCCACTGGGAGACTGTTCCACTCATCTACCACTCAAAGAGCAGCAAAGAGCAAAGCATCCAAAGCTAAAGAATAGATTCTGCCAGCCAGGGGAACCATAAGGATTAAGGTTTTCCTAGGATGCCAACATCTTGAGCCAACTCTGGGGCTGGTCATGGCTAAAATATATACTCTCTTTCACTTTGAACATTACCCCAGGAAAACCATGCACATACATTTATATCTGCTATTTGGAAGACACGAAGTAAAATACAAGCATGCTTTTGAAGTCCTATCCCTGCAGCGCCCTAACTACAAATACCAATACCTTACAGTGTACCCTCTACTTGATCATAAGTTAATGCAACTTAATCAGTGCTGGAGTTGTATGGTTGAACTTTTAAAAATCCTTTAACAAACTTTGCTGTTGTATTTTGGGCTGACTGTAAGTGCTGAATATCTTTTCTCTCCAGGTAACCCCAATGACAGCACGTTGCAATAATCCGATGCCCTCACCACTAATGCCACATCCGGTTCCAATAAATACAGGTTCAATTGTCAAAACCATCGCAAGATCAAAAATGAATTTCTCAACACCTTAGCAATGTGGTCCCTCAATTTCAATTGTGAATCCAGCATACCCCCTAGGCTATGACTTACCCCTTAAGGACATATCACAATTTGTTACCAACCAAGGTAAAGACACAACAACCCAACCATTCGATAGCCACAACAACTCAGTTGTTCATCCATTCAGCTCATCCAGCACAGGCTCTGGATCCTTTTACATGCAGTAAAGGGCCGTCTTAGAAGTCCATGGGAGTTTGCACCCGGAAGATCAGAAGCAGAGGTATGGACAGAGATGTGCACAGAGGTGCTTCCAGGAGCATAGTTTGGGTGCAGTTGTGATGTATATGCATATACGCTTAGAGAGCGCACTCACATTAAACCTTTGGAGCAGGCGTAGATTGATGCAAGAGCATTTGGGTGCTATTGAGCCTGATTCTGGGCTCTTACTTTATAAAGGCACACAGACCCCCTAAGGACTTTACTAAACAGCTTTCCTCAACTTTGCCATAGGTCCCTGTTATAAAATTAGCCCCCTTGTGTGCACATACATATTTTTTAGAAATGTCTGCATGTAAGCTAATGTGTTTACTTCATCCGTTCATTTTAAATGGTTTCGGCATCTGCTTGGACTTTTACCGGCATGAAAAGCGGATCGTCAGATAGAATACGGATGGGTTCCTTGTTTTTAGAATTTGACTAGATATGTGCAGTCTGAAGTGTACACACTTAGACTGCCAGCTTTGCACCCTGTAATTAAACATTGATCTCTCTCCCCCCTCCCCGCCCCCCCTAACTAGCCTGCTTTCATCTTTTACAAATTCATCACTCTGCAAGTAGTCAGTTCATTGTTCAAATCAATCCTGTATGATAGCGGCAAACTGTGTGTATCATAGATGCCTTGAAAATCAAATGAACTTATTTTTAAGTAAAGATCTTTATTTTCCAGGATCGGCACTCTGGTTTGGAAATGAAACACTGATGCCACTAGATGGCGCCATAAGCGTGCTAAATAACAGAGCTCTAGTATTTGGAAAGATCAGTAGTCAAACAACCACTCTTCTTATTTTTTCCAACCCAGCAGAAGTTGGCAAGAATTATATAAAAGGGGTCTAGAATAATAGCTGTCCTTCTCCAGAAATTAAGCGGAATGCAATTAAACTTGGCATGGGGGAAAAAGTCAGTGAAAAGACACAGTGAGTTTGAAAATAAGCCGGATCAGATCAGGGGTTCCAAAGAAATAAGCCCCCCCTTCCCCCAAAAAAGGGTTGCCAACTCCTTGAAAGAGAAAACCAGCCACTTGGAGCAACCTATGCTCTGTTCCGTTCCACCTCATCTCAGGCCCGGTTCTATCCCCCACCGTACCCCCAAAAAATAACTGCAGAGAGGGCAGCAGTCCATATGAACACCTATTTGGCCTCAGTACCCTCCTCAGCCCCCCCCCCCCCTTCCCAATACACATATTTCTCCCATATGGTATTAAATCCAAACATTCATTCTGCATCCAGTGAAACCCCCCTCCCCCGGCCACTTCTCCAACAATCTGCAGAGCAGAGCTAGGATGCTTCCCCATAAAATGTATCATATTAAAAAAAATCTCAGTAATGGCAATACAGATCCTCTCAGTACCTGGCATATTGTGAATTAATACAAAAACAGTAATTCAGGACCAAGGGCAAGTCTATCATGCCAGCACTGACTTCCAAAACTTAAGCAACAAGAACCCTACCCAGGAAAAGCCAGCACCATAAATATTGCATGGACCCTAGAGAGCATCAGTAAACCTATTAGGAAAGCTGAACAAGCTGGATTACTACATGCTCTTAAACAGAAATTCCAGCCTTGGTCTCACACATACAACACAGATAGATCTTCACCAAATAAAAAGTAAGTGGTCACAAAGCAAAACTAAAAATATGTAGGCAAAAATTAAACTGAAACCTCAAAAATCCAGAAGCTGCGTGCAGTGCAAAACCAGAAAAACATAGAGAGATGCATTTCCGCTTGCATTGTGCAAAACAAAAGTCAGCAGATGTCAGGACTGGCATTAGGAGGGATTTAAATAGGGCAATTGCCTTCGGACCCCAGACTAGAGATGACCTCAAACTGTCTGAAGCTGATGTAGGCTTTAGGGTCCCCTCCAAAATGTTTGCCCTGGTCTGAGCCCTAGTCATGTCTACTAACAGTTCTCTAAATAGGAAATAAAATTCTTGTTTCTATCTTTGTTGTTGGGTCATTTTATTTTCTAATTGATTTGGTCCCAATCTTTGGTTTCTGTTTTCCTCTGTCTTCTCTTAGCTTTCTTTTCAGTCTCCTCTGTTTGCCATTTCTTCTCTCTTCTGTCTTCACTACCTCCTCTACATCAGTTTTTAACACTGGTCTCCTCCTTCCAGTTTTCTTCCATTTATATTTCTGCTTCTCTATCCAGATTCTTCAATTTAACTCTTTTTACTGTATCTAGCTACTGCTTTCCATCTCTTTCCTTCACCTCAACCTTCCCATTCACCATGTTTCTCTCCTTCCCCAGCCTCTTATTTCCCAGTCTTTCACTATTTCTTCCCCTCTCTCTCCCTCCAGGTCCAGCATCTGCCCCCTCCCTATCAAGTGGTTCCCCTCCTCCATATCCAGCACCTCCACTCCTTCCTCTTTCCAGTATTTTCCTATCCCTCCATGTCCACCATCATCCCTCTGTTTGCCTATCTCCCATGTCCAGCATCTCCCCTCTGTGTCCCTGTGCCTATCCTCCTCCCCCCATGCCCTGCATTCCCATCTACCTGTATGTCCCTATCTATCCCCCATGTCCAACATCTTCTCTCTTTGTCCCTATCGACCTCCCCATGTCATATGAACAAGATATGCCATACTGGATCAGACCAAAGGTCTATCAAGCCCAGTATCCTATTTCCAATAGTGGTGAATCCAGATCATAAGTACTTGTCAGGTTCCCAAAAGGTAGACAAATTTTATGCTGCTTGCCCCAGAGGTAAGCAGTGGATTTCTCCAGTTCACTTTAATAATAACTTATGGACTTTTCCTCAAGGAACTTGTCTAAACCTCTTTTAAACCCAGATACACTAACAGCTTTTACTACATCCTCTGTTAAAGAATTTTAGAGTTTGATTACACGTTGAGTGAAAAAATATTTTCTCTGATTAGTCTTAAATGTACTACATTGTAGCTTCATTGCATGTCCCCTAGCATCTTCCCTCTCGTTCCCTATTCCCTCATGTCCACCATATCTTCTTCATATCCCTATTCCTAGTTCAGGAAACAGAAGAGTGCAAGGCCTGCCCTTTGATCATATGCCTGCTGAGACACCTCTGTCATGTCCTGTCACCTCCAACATCGGCTTCTGACATCGGAGGGGATGGAACTAGGCAGAACCATCAGCACGCACATGGCTTAAAGGCAGACCAGCACCGCACTCTTGCTAGTGACAGGCCCGATACCCAATAGTAGCAGCTGGAGGGAGGTGAAGGGTGGCAGTGAAGTGTGGGAGCAATTGAAAGCTGGTAGACAACCAGCCCATCATTGGCTGGTTTACTGTCCTGCCAGCCAGCAGTTTCCCAACTGCAAAACTAGCTGGGCCAGCCTAAAACCAATAGCTGACATTTCTACTCCAAAATGGCCCAGTGCTTATCTATAAGAAGAGTTCCAGCTTCTGCAGCATAAAAGCTTACATACAGAGTAGCTAGCGGCAGAAACTGTGAAGGAACCAGCCAATGGGAAGCCACTGGAGGCGAGACTAGTGTAAGCTCTAATTATAGGCACTGTGGATAGGATCCAGCCAATGGGAAGCCACTGGAGGCGAGACTAGTCTAAGCTTTAATTATAGACACTGTGAATAGGATCCAGCCAATGGGAAGCCACTGGAGGCGATACTAATGTAAGCTCTAATTATAGACACTGTGGATAGGATCCGGCCAATGGGAAGCCACTGGAGGCGAGACTAGTCTAAGCTCTAATTATAGGCACTGTGGATAGGATCCGGCCAATGGGAAGCCACTGGAGGCGAGACTAGTCTAAGCTCTAATTACAGACACTGTGAATAGAATCCGGCCAATGGGAAGCCACTGGAGGTGAGACTAGTGTAAGCTCTAATTATAGGCACTGTGGATAGGATCCAGCCAATGGGAAGCCACTGGAGGCGAGACTAGTGTAAGCTCTAATTATAGGCACTGTGGATAGGATCCAGCCAATGGGAAGCCACTGGAGGAGAGACTAGTGTAAGCTCTAATAACAGACACTGTGAAAAAGATCCAGCCAATGCGAAGCCACTGGAGGCGAGACTAGTGTAAGCTCTAATTCTAGGCACTGTGGATAGGATCCAGCCAATGGGAAGCCACTGAAGGCGAGACTAGTGTAAGCTCTAATTATAGACACTGTGGATAGGATCCGGCCAATGGGAAGCCACTGGAGGCGAGACTAGTCTAAGCTCTAATTATAGGCACTGTGGATAGGATCCGGCCAATGGGAAGCCACTGGAGGCGAGACTAGTCTAAGCTCTAATTAAAGGCACTGTGGATAGAATCCAGCCAATGGGAAGCCACTGGAGGCGAGACTAGTCTAATTATAGGCACTGTGGATAGGATCCGGCCAATGGGAAGCCACTGAAAATGGGACTATTCACCTATATCGCTCTATTTTTTCTCTATTCTGTGTCCTTCCAATCTCCTATAATGGTCTCGCAGACCTTCAGAGGTTCAAGGACCACAAGTTGGGAACCACTGATCTAGGTATCTTACATAAGGCCTGGTTCTGTTCAACATTTGCCTTTTTTTTGGATGATCCCAAAATCTGCAGTATGAAAGGCATGGAAAACACGAGAAGAGATCTAATGAAACTTGAAAATTGGTTTAGAGTTTCACAGCTACAATTTAATACTAAGAAATGGAAGTTCAGACATTGGGATGCAAAATCGAAAGGAGTGGAACAGGTTCTTCTAACATAGTAACGAAGGCGGTCATTCCAGACAGCGTTTAGTGGGGATGTACAACCTCTGCTAAATGCCTGGGGCCAATTCAGTGCCCAAAACGCCCTGCATGTACTGAGGAGATGTGCGGGGAGCTCTGTACAGGGGCAGGAAGGGGAGGGCCGGAGGGGTGTTCTGGGCAGAGCGAAGGTGGGACCATGGCCCCGGACATACGGGGGGCAGAGATGGACAAGAGACTTATTCCACTTTGGAGGTGGAATAAGTCCCCCCGAAGAAGGGGATCTACACCGCAGACCTGCCGAACCCAGGTGAGAAGCAGCAGGGGCTTTATGCCATCCAATCCTGGTCTTGACAGGCCAATCCGGGAGTCAGGTGGCACGAAATGCAGTTTGACCCAGTCATGCTGCATCGGGGCTCCTGCGTGACATCCCAGTGCCATGGCGACAGGACGCTACAGTACCAAGGTTCCATGCAGGAGCATAGGGCAGCCTAGACGGGTGGTTTTCTGGACATGCAGCAGACTTGAATTGGGGTATATCTGGGCCGTCCAAGTGCCCCCATTCTGGTCTCGCAGGAATGGCTATCTCCCGCGGGTGCAGAATTGGGGCCCGATCCGGGTCATCCAGATTTTGGACATTCAGACAGCCTGGGTTCAGAATTGGCTTCATAGTATATGATGACAGATAAAGACCACTGTGGTCCATATAGTCTGCCCAGTAAGGTGGCTAGAGTAGGTGTATCCGCTGCTCCGTGCAGGCCGCCCCCCTCTATGCCTTTGTTTAAGGTTGCACTCGCCACTCTGTACAGGTCACTTCTCTCTATTTGTTGAAGTATAAAAAATTAGTTAAGTTTATTTTGATTTTATCCTGTTGCTGTAAAGGGATCCACTGTGTCTGTCCCATGCCACTTTGAATTCTGTCATTGTATTTGCCCCACCACCTCCATCGGCAGGGCATGCCAAGCCTCCACCACCCTTTCAGTGAAAACATATTTCCTCACTTTGCTTTATGTTTACCCCCTTGCAGCTTCATGTTATGTCCTCTAGGATTACAACTGCCCCTTCTTTTAAAAAGGTTTATTTGTTCATTTAAACGTCTCTACCATATCTTACCCGTCCCTCCTCTACTCTAGGGCATGCATATTTAGGTTTTCAAGTCTTTTCTCATACGTCTTCTGGTACAGGTTCCAGATAATTTTGGTTGCCTTCCTCTGAACCATTTCCAGTCTTTTTATATCCTTTGTGAGATATGGTCTCCAAAACTGAACAAAATATTCCAAGTGAGGCCTCACCAGTGACTTGTACAGGGGCTTTAATACCTCCTCCTTTCTGCTGGCAATTCCTCTATGTATGCTGCCCAGCATCCTTCTGGCTTTGGCCACCGCCTTGTCACAATGTTTTGCCACCTTGAAATCCTCAGAAACAATCACTCCGAGGTCCTTCTCCTGGTCCGTGCACACCAATCTCTTGCCCCCTACATATACAATTCCTTTGAATTTCTGTATCCCAAGTGCATGACTCTGCACTTCTTCACATTAAATCTTAACTGTCAAGCATTAGACCATTCTTCCATCTTTTGTGGACCCTTCCTCATGTTGTCCACTCCCTCAGAGGAGTCCACTCTATTGCAAATGTTCATATCATCAGAAAAAATGCAGACTTTTCCCTTCAATCCTTCGGCAATGTCATTCACAAATATATTAAACAGTACCGGTCCCAGGACCAATCCCTGGGGCATACCACTAGTCACCTTCCCTTTCTTCCAAGTGGTTTCTCTTGACCACTACCTTCTGTCATCTGTCAGTCAACCAATTTCTGATCTAATTCACCATCTTGGGACCTGCCCCCAGGCTGCTCAGTTTATTGATAATCCTTTTATGAGGAACGGTATCAAACGTTTTGCTGAAATCCAGGAAGATCACATCCATTCCATGCCCTTGATCTAGTTCTGTGGTCACCCAGTGAATCAAATTTGTTTGGCATGATCGTGCAACCCAGAAGGGGACTATTGTAGTTGGTATATAGTCTTTTTCTGCCATCATGTTTCTGTCAGGTGTCAGAGAGGGGACAAAAACAGACGGTCCTGTGGCACCGAAGTTTAAAGGTAAGCACTGCAGGGCTGTTTGTGCCGACTGCCACTGTTGCATGTGCTGAGAGAGGCAGCAATGAGCGCTGGATGGGGGGGAGGGAGGGGCAGAAGGGATGCGCTTCGCCTAGGGAGCCTTATCTCCTAGCACACAGCACTTCCTCCTTATCCTCCTCTTTTGAGTCTTTCCAGTCTCTGGGGGGCTTTTGCTTTGTCTTTCAGGGCAATTTCTCCAAATGGGTTTGTTTTGTGCAAAGCATGACATTTTTCAGCCACAAGTCCACTCCCATGTGCATTTTGCCTTCTTCATGGAGGATGGTGTACTGCACAACATTTTTGGGAACGTAGGTGTGCTTTGAAATGGTTTTGAAACACTAATCTAAAGAAATATTTCTTCACAGAAAGGGTGGTGGGTGAATCTAAGAGTCTCCCAGACAAGGACTGTAGTAGAATTCAAGAAAGCATGGGACAAGCACCAAGGAGGTCTGAGCGAGAGGAAGGATTTCAAAGCTGAGGAGAAGGTGTGGATGGGCCCTGTGATCTCTTTCTGTTGTGATGCTTTTCTGTTTCTTTGAATAGCTCCAACGCAATGTGATATATTTACTGAATCCAACAGCCTGCTAGTGGACTCTGATTATACTCAAACAGTTCGTGAGGCTGCTCTGCAAGAAGTACCTTATAGGGATGCATATTTATTATCTTTATCTTTATTTGTACACTTGATATACCGCCCACGTCAAAACATTAGGGTACATTTAGTGTATGCAAAATTGACCTACAAATTAATGCATGCATAATGATTTTTCACACATTAAAAAGTTTTGTTTGGATTAAAATGTTTTTATTAACATGAACAGCTGAAACAAACCAAAAGAAATTAGCAAAAAAGAAAAGCCAAATTTTCCAAAACCGAGCTGAACATTTTTTGCAGGCATATCCAGCAATCATCAAGGAGGCGTCCGATGCTCCCGCCATCTCACCTGTTTCTCAGTTTACGTTCCAAGGTCAAATTTTCTCACCTTCTAATCCTTCTTGGCACTAACATAGATGTTGTGGGCTTCTGAGTGACATTTCACTTATAAAAATCAGAACAGTGATTGCTGAGAATTATCTTGGAAGTGCTTCCAATTTTCCTTATCCTGACGGCAAATTTCAAAGGTATTTAACCAGGTAAAACACCCCCCATGTCAAAGACTCTCCCTCTTGGCCTTCCTTCTCAGCAATATATTCCCCCGGGTAACTCCTGTCTCCAAGCCTCATCTCCTGCCCAGCCATTAAAAAAAAAGCATCCCTTTGCCTGCTGTCTGCTTTAAAAATGCCCCCTGTAAATATAGGTATGTATTGTAAACCAAACTTACTGCATGGAAGTAAGTCATGGCAACCAACTTCCAGTCGCACCTTGCCAAGAAACGCCAGGGACTGCTGGGTCACCAGGAGTCAGCATTGACTCGAAGGCGCACATTGCATTTTGCGTTCTATGCATAAGCCTGCATATTTTATAAAATACGCAAGTACATCTCTACTCCAACCCTGCTCTGCCCAGACTATGCGCTGGGAACATTTACGTGCAGGTTGTGTGCCTCTATTTTCAGGTATATATGTTGCCTTGCAGTTTTATAAGACGCCTTTCCCTTGTGTAAAGCAGGCTTTAGATGGGGAGGAAAGCAGCACAGGTACATGGGATTTCCAACTGTGTGAGAGCTACTCTGCTTTCTCTCGGACACTCGCACAATACATAAAAAGGATGCAGCCACATTTAGCATCTGCACTTTGTGCTTTGCTGCTCTAACCGTTGGGCAGCTCCTCCAGTAGGCTTTATGTGCAGTACCGTATTATGTAAGACAAGATATTTCAGAGTGAAATAGTGCGTTCCCCACTGAGAACTGCAGAAGTGTACATCAGCTAAAATAGGGATTCACATCCTTTTTAGCCCATTAGTACAAACCACTACTGATTCTCACTAGAAACAAGATATATTGAAACAAGCACAATTACAGAGCACTGAGTGCAGAAAAGAGGAAGCAAACCAACATACAGTAGTTTCCATCTCCAGTGGTGATTATTCCCCTGGGTGGATATAATCAACTGCACATTGCTAAGAAGGTTTGGATTTAGCTCAGACTTTTCCAAGGTGAGTTATATTCAGGTATAGTAAGTATTTCCCAGTCTCTGGAGGACCAGGACCGATATTACGGGTAGCAAACAGGGCAGTGCCCTGGGCCCCTATAACACAGGGGACTCCAGGCCTGCAAGTAAGCTTTGTGGCCCTCTCACCGGTTTCTGCCCTGGCCCCTGCATGTGTTGCACCAGCCCTGCAAAGGGCTTACACTTTAGGTTTGTACCTGAGGCAATGGAGGGTTAAGTGACTTGCCCAGCATCAGTGGGATATGAACCCGGGCTTCCCTAGTTCTTAATTTGCTGCTCTAACCATTGAGCTACTCCACCAGTAGGCTTTGTGTACACTATTGTAGTATATAAGACAAGCTATTTTTTTACCATTATGCAATCCAGTGGTTTTTTTGCCTAGTCTGTCTAGTATTTTGGTGGGGTGAGGGAGAAGACTTTGTATTTTTTTGATGACCGTTAGTGCACCCACGGAAAACGAGGGTAACTTTATCAAATGTTACGTTGTCTGACATGCACATGGGCACATATGTTGCCACAATTG
Organism: Ichthyophis bannanicus; assembly: GCA_033557465.1. Taxonomy (NCBI): domain Eukaryota; kingdom Metazoa; phylum Chordata; class Amphibia; order Gymnophiona; family Ichthyophiidae; genus Ichthyophis; species Ichthyophis bannanicus. The sequence goes on along the minus strand of CM066050.1, from coordinate 25,272,768 downwards.
GTAAAGACAGGAAATGAGCCTATGTGCCTTTATAAATAGCCTATTCAAAAGTTCCCACACAAGCAGTATGTTTACCAAATGGTGGTAATAGTTAGTGCACGGTTTAGTGTGCGCCAAGTGAGCTGCACTAACCATTACCATGTGCCAAATATGCAACCATGCTAAGCTCATTGGTTGGGGTGGAAACTGCGCAGTTAGGGCCGAGCATGTGCACTGCAGTTAATTCGAGCGTCTTTAATGCACACTAATCGTCAATGCTGCATTTAGCAAAGGGGCATTCATCGTCACATCAATGTGAGACTTTAAGGACCCCCCGCGGTAATAATAGCAAACCGCTTAGCATGGGGGTGATGCGGAACTTGCACACACATCCAACTGTTAGCGCAGGTCCAGCACCACCCTTGTGCTAAGGCTCACGTTTTAACACATGGTGCACTGCTGCGTTTTAGTAAACATGCCCAAAGGTGCACCCTCTCTGAGGCAGGTGTAGGTTTGTGCCTATATGTGCTGGCAGGAATCACGTAGCTGCATGTATTTTACAAAACAGATGGCATCAGTTCTGATTTTGCCCCCTCTCCAACCATTCTTCACCCCCCGGAATGCCTACTCAAGCACTGCATTGAAATAACAGTTTTCCAAGCACCACCTTTTTAAGGAATTTATTGCATTTTCTCAATTTTTCACAATCAATCCAATTATACAAGAAAAGTGTGGTGAACACATTTAAACATAGAAATAAAAAACAATCATATTTATTTATTTAACTGATTTTGGTATACTGTTTTTCTACCAGTCACAACAGTGAACAGTTAACAAGATGTAGACAAAAACATAGCAGTAATAGGTTACAATAAACTTTAACAGAGTAAAAAGAGACATTTATCAGAGCACCCTTTGGGAGTGGGGTTTAAAACATCCGTAGAAAAACAGAAAGGGGTTGAGTTTTGGTAGATGTTTATGGTGGTGGGGTAGGAGAGATGCTCTGGGCTAGGGATGGATGCTCTTGTGATGTGTAGTTATGCTGATGTGTGCCGTAGTGCTCTTGGAAGAGGTATGTCTTCAGGTGTTTTCTAAAGTCTTGAGTTGACTGGACGTTTCACAGGGCGGGGGTAATGTATTCAAGAGGGTGGGGGCGTAGAGTGTGAATGATCTTAGGTGAGCATATTGGCGGCTCCTACAGATCTGTGGTGGCAGGCTAAGAAGCTTCAGTGTGCTCTGCGCAGTCTAGTGGTGCTGGGGGTGCAGAGTGATGTCTGGAGGTGCTTAGCAGTAAGGCCATTCTGGGCTTTGTGAATGATGATGAGGACGCTGAATTTAATTTTAGAGGCAAAGGGCAGCCAGTGGAGGGATTTTAGTATGGGGGTGATGTGGGATTGCCTGGGTGCTCCAAAGATGGCGCGTGCTGTGGTGTTTTGTGCGAGCTGTAGCGGTAGGATGGTGGGTTTAGGTATATATAGGACATAGAAAGAAACATTGGGGCATGTTTACTAAAAAGTGCACCAGTAGCACATGGTCAACATGGAGGCCTGTGCCAACTTCAGGGGGCATACGTGCCCATCCCCTTGCCATTGATGCACTGCTAACGTCTGGCACCACAGTGACCTGTCATGCAGATGCACCTAGTCCCATCCATTTAGGTGGCATTAAGTGCACCCAGGCAAACAGCAACAATTGTGATAAGCACGTGCCCATCATGTGTGTGCGCTAAACATGATGCGCCATCAATGCTCACATTCCACCCCCTACCCACCCTGTCTCTGCGCATTCGTGAACTAACATTCTTTGCATGGTGTCCCGTCACACTAGCAGTTAGTGTGCCTCAGTCAACATGCAAATCTCTCTCATGCATGTTCATTGTGGTTATTCTGAAAACCTGACTGGCTAGGTCTATTCCGAGAACTGGGTTGAGAACCCCTGCTCTAGATGAACAAAATAAGCGAGACCCTACTTGTTCATGTAAAATAGCGTTCTAGACACTCTAGTTGCTTATAAAATTAGTGTCAATATTCTCTAGAAACTAAACCTTTGAAAGGTATAGCCTAATGGTTCGATACAGGTAGGTAGGTAGGTCTGGTCCAATCATTAATCAAGACCAGGCAGTTGCCTAAAGGCAGCAGTTTATGAGGGGTGGCAAAGAACAGCAGCAGTCAAAGCAAAATGATACATCCTGACAGCCAGACAAACTCAGAAGGCCATGAGCATATTCTTTCACCATGCATGCAAAGCAACATTTAATATTTGGAGCAGTCCTCATCTTTGTATCTTTGTTAGTCCTGTCTATGGGATTAGCTCTCGTATTGGAGTACTGGGAAGGAAAGAGAGAGGTGGGGAGTTAATCTGGACCTGTGGTGTTAAGGCATAAGTAAGAACACCAAACTGCATCTACTTTTTTAGAAACCTGCACCAGATGCCACGATGCTTATGTTTGCTCTGCATTGCTGTAGGACTGGTTGACAATAATGAGATTAAACATAAAATAAGAAGAAAAGTGTCATGCTCAATTCTGAATTTATGCAGGGTTGTTGTGGGTAGGATGGTGTTGGGATGATCATCACTGCTGAATTTAATTATCAAAATCTTGGAGGGAGGGGCATAAGGCTGAAGGTTTGCCAAGGGGTGCCCAATCCCCTTGCATTAGCCCTGGCTGTAGGCAAAGAACAAGGATAGCCAGTGTTCAAATCTCACTTCTTACACTGCCACTCTGTGTGAGCCTGAGCAAGTAACTTCACCCTCTACTGCCTAAGACTATAGCCCTTTGTGGTGAGAAACTACCTGTTATATCTGGGGATGTGTATTCAGGGGCATGGAGGGCCAACTGCAAACAAGTCGGTCACCTAAGGTATCAATTTCTGGAGGGTTGCAAAGAACAGGGCATTCTAAGCTAAACAATAGATTTTGACAGCCAAGGGGGTATATGACATACAGGCTGCATATGAGTGCACAGGGGAGATATGATAGAGGTCTATAAATTAATGAATGGAGTGGAACGGGTAAACATAGATCAATTGTTTACGCCATCAAAATGTAGAAAGACTAGGGGACATGCAATGAAGTTACAGTGTCACCCATATAAGAGTAATAAGAGAAAATATCTTTTTCATTCAATGCGTAATCAAACTCTGGAATTCGTTACTGGAGGATGTAGTAAAAGCTGTTAGTGTAGCTGGGGTTAGAAAAGGTTTGGACAAGTTCCCAGAAGAAAGGTCCATAAACCATATTAAAGGGGATCCAGGATATCCACTGCTTGCCCCAAAACAAGCATTGTGGAACCTGGGGAAACTGTTAAGTGCTTGTGAGTGACCTAGACTGGCCACTGTTGGAAGCAGGATACCGGGCTTGATGGACCCTGGATTCACCCAGTATGGCATATCTTATGTTCTTAACTAACTCTGGGGCCGGCCCTGGGGACATATTTAAAAAAGTGTGCTAATTTCCAGCAGCTTAGTACATGCTATGGGGAAAAATTAGCACAGGAGGCATGGTGCACTTGTGCTAACTCTTGGGGCATGCCAGGCACAGTTCCATGCAGTTTGTGTGGATGGAGGCACATTTCTCTGCTAAATCAAAAAATTCACTCTAACCATCTCCATCTTCCCTCTGCCTCACAAGCTAGGTTCAAATCTACACACTACTCAGCCTTTTATTTTTTGGTCACAGCCTTTGGAATGACCTACCCCTGGATCTCCACCTTGAACCATCCTACAACATATTTAAAACCCAGCTTAAGACACTTTTATTCCATAAAACCTTTGATCTCCCCATCCCTTGATACTCCCGGGCGACCCATGAACCTTCACTCCCTTTTCTCCTCACTTTTCCTTAGGTTATGACTGTGATTCTCTTCTTTCCTATTGATCAATTTCTCTTCCTTCTGTGTTATTTTATTGTAGACCACCCTGTTGCTTTGTGAAGGACGGTATATCAAGCATAATAAACATAACCATAAACATTAACCAGCAGCTGTAATTAACGCGGGTGCACTTACCACCGCCACACCTCCACTCCTGCATACAGCTCCCCTTCAAACTGGTTCTGTTCTACCTTAGGGAACCAGGACAGAAGTAAGGGCCACAACAGAAGCAAGGGCCATGGGGGCACAGCCAACCCTGAGGAAGTACCCCAACACAAGGCAACCACCTGACATCCTACATCAGTGGCAACAGTTTGGTGCAGTACACACATCCAGTGTGTTCAGGGGCAGAAGGTCACAGGTTCAAGTCCCAACTGGGGCTCCTGCAGACCATGTCCCTATATTTCCACAGCTGCACAGCCAAAGCTACAGCACGTCAGTAGCTCACCAGCACCTCACATTCACCCGACCCCCTACTTGCCTCTAAAGAAAGGTGCATGGCCCTCATCCAGCTACATGCGTGGATCTCCACCCACTAACGCAAAGTGGACCGCAGCCTCAACAAACAAAGGGGCAGTACTCCTGGTCAGACCCCATTTGGATGATGCTCAGAGCCTGCATGGAAGATTACAATTGAGAAAAGCCAGTAGGCTTCACGTCTGTAACAAGAATGCACAGACTAAGGGGTCAACTCCCTACCAAGAGAAATGGGTGAGCTGCTCCCCTTGTAGCCTCTAAAGAACAGCCTACAATGGAAGACTTGGCAGTCCACCATATGTGGATGAGATGCACCCCTCATGGCAATAATAAGCCGTGGCAACAGTGTGGTGCAGTAACATTGTGGTACAGTATAACTAGTCAATTTGTCCTTGAATAGAAGGTGACAGATTCAAATCCCAACTGTGGACCCTGCAACACATGTCCCTACTTCAGCCCGGGATTGCCTGCAGGCATGAACATTCATGACATCTGTACCTGTGCACTCCAAAAAAAAAAAAAAAAGGGATCCCCACCCTTTCAGACTCTGTCTGGGCAGAGGGACCCATGCTGTGCCCGCAAAACCATGTAACAGCAGCTCACCTTGGTGGAAAGGGTATCGGCCTTCTCACGCCTAGACGAGCCCTCCACTACCCACCTCTGCCTGGCCATCTCTGGAGCTCTATGCTGTGATCCAGCAAACCAGGCCCGCCTGTTACCCCTTAAAAGTTCGGGTGGACCATCTCAATACCCAGGCCATCCCCAGTGACCGTCATCATCATCTTCATGACGTAGGTCTTCTTCTCCACCCTGCAGAGAGCACCCAGCCCCAGTAAGCTCTGTGGCACTAAACCTAAAGTCACGGGGTGCATGTAGGCAGAGTGACAGTCCCATGGCCAGCCTGGGATCTCCAGTCTGGACTGTCCTTATGATCAACTCTTGGGCAGCACTCTGACTCAGCATGCGCAAAGGCAGGTGCATCCGACCTACGGGTCACAGGTTCAAAACTTGGCCGAGAGCCCTATCGGGGAATTATGGATGCTCTAGGCATTCCTTCCCCTCAGAATCATGTAGGAGCTCAACCCCTAGGTGCCCTCCATCAGTGGGGTGGACCGCAAATAGATCTGCTCACCACATGGGGAACAGGAAGTGCGTCCGGTACCCGTCCCAGTGCCTTCTCCCCCAGAAGCATGACCCTGTTGACAGGTTGTGATCCAGACCTGACCCTGCAGTCTTCTACCCACCTAGGTACCATGACTGAATGGCTACTGCACCACGACTGAACAGCTACTGTGGCTCCCACCAACAAGCAGTCCCAACGCAATGGCTGATGTGGCTCCCACTAACACGCAATCCCAACGCCAAGTGGGAGCCTCCAGCGATGACATAATGATCTGGAATAAATCTCCAGGGAAGTTTTCACATGACTGCTCGGGAAAGCTCACGACCCTACGCTACCGTACACCCTGGACATACACTGAACAGTGCACGAGCCTGGCTGCCCAGTCCCAGCGGAACACATCTCTGGGGACTCCGCCTGCAAGCAGCAGGGGCACAAGCCATGCCAGGGGCGCACACAAGATACCCGCATCCCCAGAGCTCCTCCCTGCATCCTGCCCATGTAGCATACATCTGCAATGCCACGAGGACCTCGCAACAGGGACTACCACATCACCCGGGCACCGGTACACACCGTCCAAGTACACTAGCGGTAATTTGTACACCTCACGCAGTAACTGTATTGAGATGTATAAGGTCGGGAGTTCTTGACGACCAGGCTTAAAGAGAGGCCTGGTTGTCTGCTAGCCTTCCAGTATGACCAAACAGACCATGTCCCAGAACTCTTTGAGCAGAGAGACTCCCTCTGCACTGCTTTAGCTGTTTGTAGTCAGGGACACTAACTTCAAACAATGCACAGACTCATAAATAGAAGCCATGGTGGACTCCATGTCCTTTCTCTTATGCCTTGTCGGCCAGGCAGCCCCAACAATCTGGACTGCCAGGATCAACCTCATACATCTCTTGTAGCACAGCTGACACTACCGTGCTATCCCTGCACGCAGCAATCACCTCGCTGATACCATAGACCATAAGATAGGCCATACTGGGTCAGATCAAGGCCTATCAAGCCCAGCCATTGTCCAACCTAGGTCATGTCTCCCCAAAGACACAGGTCCCCCAATGCTTGTATTGGGCCAAGCAGCGATTTTCCAGTCTCTGCTACGCTAACAGCTTTTACAACATCCTCCGATAACAAATCCCAGAGTTGACTACACTAAAAAAAAAAGGGAAGGGAAAAAGAGAAGCCTCTCTTATACGCCCTCGTGGTCAGCGATATTGATGCCGTCGCTTCTTCATTGCAGTGTCTCCCGCACTACTCGATGTGCCTGCATCTCTGTTATCGCACAGGTGTGCCTTACAATCATACAGTGTAGCTGCACTCCTCACAACACTGCTGGTAGCTGCACTCCTCAAAACACTGCTGGTAGCTGCACTCCTCACAACACTGCTGGTAGCTGCACTCCTCAAAACACTGCTGGTAGCTGCACTCCTCACAACACTGCTGGTAGCTGCACTCCTCACAACACTGCTACTGCACATACGTGCATCACCACTACAGGTCTACAGGTTCACGCCTACAGGCACAGGCTCTGGTTGCTACATGCGGTACCACAAGGATGCATTCTAGCCCTAAAGTTTGTCTCGGGCTTCCCCCATCCATCACAGCGCAGGGCAGCTTGGGAGGCACCAAGTGTGGCTGACTCATTCTGCTTGTCCTAGGAGAAAATGGAGTTACTTACCTGTAACATGAGTTCTCCGTGGACAGCAGGATAAGTCAGCCAAACATACCCACCCACCTTCCCTGGGAAGGGGCTGGCCTCCGTCCTGGTGCCTGCCTCCTAGCGGCAAATAGGGCTCAGCTAGTGACGTACTGGCTAGCTAGGGGCGGGCAGGGGGTGGGGCCAGTTGGCCCATGCTGAGCTATAGATAGTACTTCCGTCTCGGCGCCGTCGGATGACGTCACCAAGTGTGGCTGACTTATCCTGCTCTCCACGGAGAACTCCTGTACAGATAAGTAACTCCGCTTTGTCTGATGCAGACTGCTGGAAAGCTACAGATTCCTGTAAGCAAGCTGTGGCTGCCTGCAGGTGTTGTTAGAGGGAGCCTCGCACAGATTCCCAGAGGGATCTGCAGTTTTCCAGGGCTCTTCACTGTACTTTGCCATGCAGGTCACTAATCTAAGATGCAGTGTACTCCAAATGAGCTGCTGGCTGTCTTCTCAGAGTCGTAGCTAATTAGAGGCTGTTCTAATCACTGTACTTCCCTGAAGGAATCTTTCCAAAAAAGATGCAATAACAAAGTTTCATCTGAAATGGAAAAAAAGAAGCTGCTTAATTAGTCTTACCTTCTCTTTCTTTTGCAGGATTCTTTCTGAGAGGTGGACTCCATTTTGCATACACCAGCCATATTTTCAAAGCAAACTCTGAGTAGTTTCCATTTCAAAATGAGCTTGTAGTTTGCTGGGCAGTCATTATAGTATATTTTCTAAGTCTCCCAATCTCCTAAATCAGACTTTGACATCTCCTTTAAGCAGATGCTATCATGAAAAAATGCAACATCACCCTGCTATAAGTTATTTATTTATTTATTTATTTAGCAAGCATTTGTAGCCCGCTCCTTCCAGCGATCAGAAGCGGGTAGGATTACTATTGTGAAACTGCCGAATCAAGGCAGGTACAAGTTATATGGTAAACAACGGGAAGAAAATGCTCTGAACACTACAGACAAGAATTGCTGTGAAAACTTGGAAACAGAACTTTCAGTAGACGATCTTTTATTATACATGAAACAAGTAAATCAAATACCCCAGGGGCACCATATGAAAGAACTGCACTTGAAAAATATGCGGGGATATAATATTAGCGTTTAAGAGGGGCATTAAAGTAGACATTTGTATTCAATGTAAATCAGAAAAAGGCACTTTCTGTGCGGTGTAATTCAAGCCTTTTGGAAACAAGTGCTCAAACGCTTGGAATACATTTTGGTTATGGTGATTCCCCTGGATGGAGTTAAAACTAGGTTAAGCCTTAAACATCTCGAGGGGAGGACAAGCAGACCTACCTTTAAACTCTTGATACTCTCTCCACTTGCTGCAAAGAAAAGGATATTAGAAAATGCCTCTAGACATCATCTTGTAGAGCAAAATGATCTATCTAGCTAGCAAGTTAGCTATCTACAGTATACTCCATGCTTTAATCCCAATGGGTTGCCCAAAGCACAATTCAAATCTTATAAAAATAAAAGTTTCAATATTTAAAGACATGTGGTCAGCAACAATGCCAAATGGATGTCTACTTTTTTTTTTAATTTGCGCCAGTTATACACACAGAGACCCTTTTACTAAATTCCAGTAAAGCTGTGCACTTAACGTGTTTATAATACACATTAAGGGACATGCTTACTTAGCTGGGCTGGTGGTTAGCATGGGCTATTTGTAACTTGGTTCCATGTTATTCAATGGGACCTAGTTACAAATAGCCCGTGCTAACAGTTAGCCCAGCTTAGTAAACTTGCCCCTATGTAAAAAGCCTCCACATTAACTCTCGGTGGCATGAACAGCATATTTCTAGAAGTTCACACATGATTGAATATGTTAGCGTGTGGCGCAATTAACATGGGTGCACCTTATACCCACAGAGCAAAATAATATAGACCCTAATATCCCCAAAAACTCAAAGAACCATCAGTGCGTTTTTTTACCTGCAGGGAGAGCAGGCACACACATGCACACAAAGCAAAGTTTCATATTTAGAAGTATTATGCATTTATACCCAACTATGCATTTTTACAGGATTGTTGTGAGAGGACTGATGTTTGGATGACTATGATTTATTGAGTTTCATTATCAAAATCTCAGGTGTAAGGTAAAGGTTCGCCCAGCTTTGTATCAGACATCGAGCTCCTCCTGTCTGTTTGGCAGAGAAAAGGTGAATGAGAGGAAAGCTTCCCTCCAAAATGCTGCTACTTCTGCATGACATCACAACTTCTCTGCTGACTTTCCACATAGGCAGGCAGTCGGAAAGATCCTCAGCAGTTATACTTTAAGACCACTGCTGGGGCTGCTGCCCAATAATTGTGATGAAGATTCATGGCGCCAGATCCCAGCCCAAAATCCAACGTTGCTGGAAGCACAGAGAACCAGCAGAAGCTAGGGATGTGCATGGCTAAATACAAAGTTCCATTCCTTTGCAGATTTCCAAGATTTGTTAGTTTTTTGTATGTCGTTTTGCACATTCACTTTAAATGTGTGTAGTACGTACAAGTGATCTGCATGCACTTAAAAATTTTAGGTGCCCAGTGAACTGCATGCATACATTGACAAATGCACATGCCTGGAGAAAATTGCTAGGCCCAAAAAGGAAAGGATGGATGACCAAGGGGAGAATATTTGAGGGGCCCTCTTGTAACCAGGTACATTTTGCCAATTGTACCTTGACCATGCATATTGTATTATTTCCACTAGGTTTCCTCTATTTCATTAATATAACAGAGCTGCCAAATTACTTTCCTCTAAGTGGGAGATTTTAAGCCAGTTTTGGATTTCAGGCAACTCCATCCTGATGCATTTTGGAATGTGCAGAAGTGATTTCAGTGGCAGGGACTGCAGGACTGGTCCAAAAGTCTCCCTCCTGAAACTGGAGAACTCGGGAGCAGGGCAATGCACGTAAAGTTTTAAAAGAAAGACAATTGCAATGATTTGACTGGTTTGAACTGCCAGCAAAATTGTCTAAAAAAGTTCCGTTTCTATTTTTCCCCTCAGGGCTGCTGCTTAGAGGAAGTGTCCGCGTGGCTCTCACAGACCTCCCTGCTTCTGCTGAAGGATGGCTCTCTTGATGCTGGGTTCAGCTATTTATAGCAGCATTTAGTAAAGGGAAACAAGTGATCTTAATTGCACCGGCCTGCAGCTCTGCATACCGTGCATCAAATCTTGCCACACAAGTATATAATAAATGAAACTTAATAGGCTAAGGACCATCCCAGAGGATACAGGAGCATAAAATACCTCCGTCGTGTGCTCAAAGCGCTAGCCCTTTGCTTTCTTTTTAAACGAAACAAGACGGAATGGGTCTATTGGTCATTCACTTTGTCGTTAACGAACCGGAAAGCCACTCTGCTTTCTCGACGTGCTGTTCCTTTAAGATGATGTAATAGCTCAGCTCCCTGGATGGTTCCTTCCCTGCACTGCTCAAATAACAGTATCTCTGAACTGCACTGGGGACTGTGGAACCACCCAGCACGGCAACCACAGCCAGCCAAGCATCCCAGCTCCCGCTGCAAACTGGTAACCCCCCCCCCCCCCCCCTCTCTCCCTCTCTCTTCTGTGTCGTTCTCTCGTTTCTGCAGCCATGGGGACCTCGCGTTTCATTACAGGTGGGATAGCAGCAGGCTGGCATCCTCTGCAAGACGTCTGTCCTTTGAGCCAGCAGCCCTTCTGCGTTTCTAAGGAGTCGGACAACTTCTTTTGTCCTTGATTTCTCGGTGTAGAGTCGTAATTTGTCTTTGAATTTATCCACTGTTAACTTTACGGGGTTCAGCATGACCGACTGATCTGTCAGAAAAGATTTCTCTTTTTAGCAAACTGCATTTTCCTTTCTTTTCATGGATTTCGTATCAAGTGGACTCGGTCTTCTGGCTCCTTCGTAACGATGCTGCAAGTCAGGTAAGACTCCACAAGGAAGTGAGTGGGATTCAGCAGAAATGCTTATGCTTTACGGTGAAAGATACACGAAAAGGTCCCACTTTATCGAGGTAGGATTAAAATGGAATCGCTAATGATACGGCAGGATTTGCAACTCTGGAAAGCGGCTGGTTGTAAACCTTAAATGAAATGGGTTGTGCTTTGTTTAGATCAGTCTTGCAAAATTGTGTTGTACTAATTTTGACATAAAAGCCAGCAAAAGCCAAAGGCGTGGGGCTACAGAGTACTTTGTACTGTCTAGCATGTGAGATGCCCGGGTAAATAAAGCTTAGCCTGTTTCTCTTTCAGCAGATCTCCGAATGAGCGTGGGATTAACCTGGACGTGCAGGGAGAGATGAATCTGATAATGTAATTCCTCCAGTGGGTCAGCACCAGAGTCCTTTTCTCTTCCTGGACCTCTATTTTATTTGGAAGCTGTGGGTTTCAGATATTGGGATCCTTTCCAGGGGTGTGGCTCTGGAACCTTATTTAGCACTTTCATGTGAGGATTGCAGCTCTCTGGTGAGTACAGTTTTTGGGGGGCTGAGAAGCACAATGGCTCTAAGTGGCAACTGCAGGACCTTCCCCCCTCCTAGAGAACAAGCTGCTGTTTTGAATTCTCTTCCTGATGTTGTGGAACTGAATGTAGGTGGCCAAGTTTACTTCACTCGACATTCCACCTTAATAGGTGTGCCCCACTCCCTTCTCTGGAAAATGTTCACCCCAAAGAGAGATTCAGCTAACGACCTGGCCAAGGATGCCAAAGGAAGATTCTTCATTGACCGTGATGGATTTCTTTTCCGTTATGTACTAGACTTTCTCAGGGACAAGCAGGTGGTCCTCCCAGACCACTTTCCAGAGAAAGGAAGACTGAAACGTGAGGCTGAGTATTTCCAGCTACCAGACTTGGTCAAGCTTCTGGCCCCTGATGATGTCAAGCAAAGCCCCGATGATCACTGCCATAGTGATTATGAAGAGATCTCCCAAGGGAGCGACACAAGAGTGTGCCCTCCAGCATCTCTGCTGCCGGCTGACAGAAAATGGGGCTTCATCACAGTTGGCTACAGGGGTTCATGTACCATGGGCAGAGAGAGTCAAGCAGATGCCAAGTTCAGGAGGGTCCCAAGGATTCTGGTTTGTGGAAGGATTGCCCTCACAAAAGAAGTCTTTGGTGAAACTTTGAATGAAAGTAGAGACCCAGATAGAGCCCCAGATAGGTACACCTCCCGGTTCTATCTCAAGTTCAAACATCTGGAAAGGGCTTTTGACATGTTATCAGAATGTGGATTCCACATGGTGGCCTGCAATTCCTCAGTGACAGCTTCTTTTGTCAATCAGTATACAGACGACAAGACTTGGTCCAGTTACACTGAATATGTCTTCTACCGTAAGTATGGCTGCTTTTACATTTGGGTAGCAGCTCTCATAAGTATGACCGAAGCATTGTTTGTGGAAGTCTTTCTCTATAGATCTGTCTGACAAAGGGATATCCTATGAGATCTTGCCTGGATATTGAGACCCATCTTCATTATTGTATATATAATGTACTCAGCTGATGCATATTGGTTAGTAAATCAAGTTACACTGCCTCTTCGGGCTTTTCAGACAAATTACTGTTACAGTATTGCTGAACTAAGTGAATTTGTTTTAGCTAGAGGGCGGTATAGACTGCCTCAGACAGGCCTTTTTCCTCTTCCTGTTCCTCTTGGCCTTGCACTTATTATCAGTTAGAGGCCTGCCTTACGTGCTTGTTGATGGTACAGTTTCATGACATGGTTGCTGCATCGTTGTTGCTTGTTTTTATAAGCACATACGTCAGTGCAATTAAATGCAAAAATATTTTGCAGCATATCCTATGAAATTGTCAGTTTAAGTCTGTTCCTAATGTTTATAGCTTGATATATACTGTAATTTTAGAGTAAAGAATTAATCAGTCACAGTTATATTTCCAAAGACAAACTTCTGTTTGCAAAAGGTAATAGGATCACATTTAATGAGATAAGCCTATTCATTGGAGCTTACCCCTAGATAATAAAGCAGGGCTTGCCTTACCTGCCCTAGCAATCTCGCAATCCATTGGATTTATAGGGTAACTTCTATGAAAATGCATGAGATCAAATTGCCTATACTGCAGATCTATAATAGGAACATTGATCCTAAGTAGATTCATGGCGGATATCTTGAAAACCCTACTGGATAGAGGGGTTTGTGTACCATGGGTAGAGAAAAGCAAGCAGATGCCAAGTTCAGGAGGGTCCTAAGGATTCTGATTTGTGGAGGTCTTTAGGAAGATCTAATATAGGGTGAACTAGAAGGAAGAGGGAAGAAGTTTGGACTTGATGGATCTCTTTGAGTCTTCTTTCAATCTAACCTACAACATAACATACAACTGTAGGTATATGCAGCACCCACACTATAGCATGTACAGTAAAGACTATATTATAGGACTGTACAGTACAGAGTGATCGGGTGTTCCTTATGAAAATGGAGAGCCCTTCATTTTGGATATAAACATTTTTTGCCATAATTTGTTCCTGTTCTGTCAAAAGTTCTCCTAAGACAAACCATTTCAACAGAGAATAAACCTGCTCCTGACTGCCTTCTCCCTACAGTTGCTCTATATTAGAACACAAAGGGTTGGCAACCATTCCTCAGTCTAAGGAATCATTGGGTCCTGTTGATATGAGATGCTTAGAGAATGCAAAATACTAGCCAAACTCATGGACAGGTTTTGATTAGAAATCTGTAAGTGCAACATTTATCCTTTCAGTCAATATCTTGTGTGGGTTTATTCCTATGTAGAAACAAGCTATAGGTGATATCATTTTATTGAATTATTTTAATATATCTGTGATGACCTTTCTAGAGGTGAAGAAACAACACTGTTACACTTGTTTAAATAATAGAGAGAAACCAAATCTTTGGTTGCCAACATATGACACTGATCTCAGTAAAGGGAAAGGGATAGGGAAAGTCATCGACCTGATGAAGAAATAATAACTCTCGAAAACTAGTCAGAGATATAATAAATTAATTTGATAAAAAAAAAGATATCACATGTAATGGGCTTTGACCCTTATTTTGAATAATATTGCAAGCACAGATCTTTCCTAACCATAGAGATGGTATGCAGCACCTCCAGGACAGGGATGGCCTAACTCAGGACTGGGGACCCGACAGCCTGTTGATTTTTCAGGATTATCACAGTGAATATGCATGAGGAAACTGTGCGTACATTTATGCCCGTTTGGCGTATATGTGTCCATTGTGGATGTTCTGATTGGAATGTCCTGACTAATTGTTAATCTATAGAATTTTCAGGGGCTGCAGCTAACTCCTGGACCCCTAAGGCCATGACACAAAGGAGGCAATTTTATATTTAAGCACTAAATTATGTGCCTACTTTGACAGTATTCAAGTAATTTGCACACATATGTGGTCAGCATTAGGATTTCTGGATGGAACATACAAGAAGGCATGTAGATTATAAAATACTGTAATTTACATACTTGAAGAATATAGGCACGGCCATTTAAAGCAGATTTAGGGTCGGTTATACCACTTATGCTAGTATTTCATAAACATGCTTTAACTAGAGGCACTCTTACAAACTTAGCCTCAAAATGTATCCTGCTCATACTGTATAAAGTAACTCAAAAGAGCACTAATGGTGCCAAGACTTTAAAGGAAGAAAAGGGGCATTTGTGGGCTGTATTCAGGTTTTGTTTCTAGTTTGCTGCAGTGGCATCCTTCCTGTGTTTTTTCCCTAATTTCAGCATTTTCTTTCTAACGTTTTATGTGCCTTTTTTGTTTTATCATTTTTTCATCTATTGTTTTAGTTTTTATTGCTTATATTTTCTTCTACACAGACACACAAATGTACACAATTGAACAACACACACTACTTCAGATATATACACACATCAGCAGATCTTCCCCTTCAAGCACCCACAACTGAAGAAAGTGTACACACAGAGTCTCAGCACACTGCACTAAGACACATACACACATTCATACAAAATTAGTCAGATTCTTTCATACAAACTCAGAGTCATCTGTTCAGGTAGAGCCTCAGACAAACATATAATCACAGCTTCCCTCAGACACACACAAATACGCCTCAGTTATCTGCATCTTTCTCCTTTGCATGCTTGCTCTTTTCATCTTTCCTCTCCCTTTGATTTTGCTTGGTCTCTCTATCTTTCATTCCCGTTGACTTCCTCTTCCCGTCCCTCCCTCCCAATCTCCCAGCTCTCTGTGCCCCATTGTTCCTCTCCCTCCCGGAGGGGGCACCTATGGCATTAGAGGAATCAGTGGTAAGAGTCCAGCATCAACTCCATCCTTGCCACTCACAATCTTCTTTTTGTATTACTTTAATTTCAAATTAAATACAGAAGAAATGTAAGAATAGTACATTCCAAGCCCACAAAAATGATGGAGATCAATAAAGCAAACGGAAAGACAGGACTCAATAATTATTCATAATCCACTTAAATACTGCCGGTGAACCCATCGAGAAAACATAGAGGAAATAACATCACTCCTTTCACTGAAGAAATTGTTCTAGCTTATCTGAATCCATCATAAAAGTAACTACCAAAGTGGCCTGCAAGGAAATTTCCTCCATAGAGGATTCAAGATAGGTCTAGCACCAGGAGTAAGTTGATCCATTTCCCCTTCAAAAACAACACTGCCTTGTTCCCCAGTTTTAACACCAGAGAGAATATAGTAGATTTTTGAGATAGTAACTGCTTCTGGTTCAGGGAGTACAAAAACCTCGTTAAGATATTTGTAAAACAAGATCTGGAGGGAAAGGTAGTGCATTCGGGGGAAATTTAACAACCATAAATGTTTACTCCGATTTGAGTTTTCTAGAAATTCACATTGTCTATGCATAAATAAGGAATACTGAACTGAAGAAGAGGTCACTGCCTGCAGGACTGAGACTTGCGATTCGGTTTTAACTAAGCAAGATTCCAACGTAGTAACAAAATGTTCTGCAAATTTAACAACAACCTCTTTTAAGAGGTCAGAAATGTGCTTAAGAGAAGACTGTAAGGAAAGTTCCATACGAAAAACAATGTCCCAAATATCTCATAATGATATCTCCTGGGGGGGGGGGGGCTATCCACAGAAGCTCCAGTTTACTCAAAAGGCATAGGTAAAGGAACAAGTCTCTGAAAAGATATAGAAGCATTCAATGACAACCCAACAGGAGAAGGAGTGATGGTTAATATCTCCCCATTTTCACCAAGAGGTGGGGAGGGTTTTGAAACAGTAGCTAAACACTGGCTGGGCGGGGTTGACAAATTTTAATGCAGATCTCTACTCTTCATGTGCTTCGAAGGGGCATTTCCGAAGGGGAGCATGCCTCTTCAGACGCACACCCGCGGGCACATGCCCGTGACCGCTTCCCACAATAGGGCTATGATGTTAAATAGCCCTCAGCAGTCCCAATGCCAGATGACGCAGGTCCAGGTCAGCCAATAGGAGCACATCAAAGCAGGAAATGATCTCTGGATCCCGCGGTGGGGCTATGATGTTAAATAGCCCTCAGCATCCCTAACATCAGACGCAGATCCAGGTCAGCCAATAGGAAATAGCACACTCGATCACAGCAGAGCAGGAGATGATCTCTAGATCCCGCAGTGGGGCTCTGATGTTAAATCGCCCTCAGCAGCTCTGACGACAATCACTGGTAGACGCAGGTCCAGGTCAGCTAATAGGAAATAGCATACTAGAGAACAGCAAAGCAGGAAATGATCATGATCTTATGGATCAGAAACCATATACAGAGAATGAGAAACTGCCCCCACCGGAGCTGAGAGGCCTGAGCAGTCTGCCTTTCCCTTCTCACCACTGAGGCCACATGTTTCTTTTTCTCTGCTTTGTAAGTTGCCACTGGGCACGGCATAACTGACCTGAGCACCATGGAAGAGGATATCAGAGGCACAGCTCTATAGTGTCTCAGCACTTGCATCTGAATATCTCTTAACTCTTCCACTTAGGAAAATGAAAAAGGACTATTGTCTTAGTTGGTAGGGTTATGATAGCTGCACAGTTTCTGGAAATCCCTTGGAATATCCAGAAGGTAGCTTCACATTCTCTCTAGTATGGTCCAATAGCTAGATGAAGGTAATGCAGTGTACCATGTAGCGAGCTGAAAGGGGATGGCCTCACCAGTCCAAGAGCACAGACTTTCTATAACTATCCAAATGACCATATATATGCAGACTCTGGAACCTGGCACATAATGGTCCCACCATAGATCCTAGGGGTGTATATGGGAAAAATAGATTTTTGTGTGCTTTTTATTTTTCATCGTGTTTTTTGGGAGTATTTTTGACTTTTTTTTCTTTTCATAATATTGTTGGATTTTAGTGCATGCCAAAACAATTTAAATGGTTTTAGGGGCTGATTTTATGAGGGAACTACCTACAGATATGCATTGTTTACACGTGTAAGTCAGTCTTTTTAAGGATTTACAGATGTGAATGGACACTTATGCACATATTTTAGGAAGTCACTATTTTGGAAGTACGTGCATTATTCTTGTCATATGTACTTCCAGTGTGGTCTTGCCCAGAAGCAGAGTTTTTGCAGAGCACCAATTTATGCACGGGGGGCGGGGGCATTCAAAGGCATTTATGTGGTTTGTAGACCTGCAAACTGCTTAAGTGCCACTCACCATGATATTCAGCATCGCTAACTCAGTTAGTGCCACTGAATGACCCAGTTTGTGCTGTTAAACACCTCAACACAAAGTGGCTAGTGTCAGGATGTTCTGGGGACGGAGTGTGGGTTGAATATCGCCGCTGTCTGGATTGCAAACTCACTAGGATATTATTTAATGGTGGTGTCCAGCTACGGCTCCATCATTGAATAGCCAGGATGAAATTAAAGCGGTGATGGCCTGCTGTAAGTTTGCTGACTGCCTCCACTAAAAATGCACCCCCCTCTCCCGAAAGTTATAAACTATCATACGCGTTCCTGAAAATCCAGGTATGGACATTTCCACCTGTCATAGCAGGCGCAGCTACTGAAACTAGTTTGTCGTGCATTTCACACCACTTACACCCTCATTCTACTAAGCAAAGTATCTGTGTACTTCACTTTATATGTAGATAGCAAAGCAAACTAACTCCACGGGTGTGTGACATTCCCCTCTTAGAGTATGCTAAATGGTTTTAGTTCTCACTGAAACCCCAAAAGACATCAAACAAAAATGTTTTGTTTTATTAATAAAGCAAAATGACACACTATATGCCACCTGTGTTTTCATGTAGATTTCGAATGACTGCGCACCCCTGGCAGAACCTTCCTTTGAAAAGTGTCTTGTCAGAGAACAGAAGAGAAAGGAATAGACAAGCCTAGTCCATATTCTCTCGGCAAATAAGAGAGTCTCTCTTTCTACATATTGGCAAGGAATTGATGCCGCCAAATGTGTTGGGAGGTGACTTTGATGCAGTTCACACTGGGTTAATGGTAGGCGGAGCTAATAAGGATTGTGGGTCTCTTGTAATAGGAATATGGTTATCTTGTAAGCTGCAGTTGTCTTTCTAAATATTGAGAGAGCACACCTCATTGTGTTGCCTGTTGGACCAGTTAATATTAAAGCTGGCCATGCCCTGGAAATAATTCATGACATATTTTAGAAAAACTTTCACTTTATTTCTTATATTTTATTTGCTTGTATTTTAAAAGCTGCTTCCTTGGATACAGTTTAGAAGGCTTAAAATAATTTCTCAAGTATTTGAGCATGTATTATCAAGTACACTATTTTATTGATCTGCATAAGCAAATAATATGCTAAGGTGTGGGTTTGTCCGTTGATGATTGGTGAGTACACATACATGCATTTGTCAGTGTAAATTCAGATTGTTAGTACACCTTAAAAAATTTAGGGCATATAAAATTGATTTAATGCATATTAGCCTACAAATTTTGAGCGTACACTCAATTTACATGCATTAAAAATGTTTGATGAAATGAACTGAGAAAACCATACGAGAATTGCGAAATTTCAAAATTGAAGAACACCCCAAAGATTGTTTCCATCTTCTGCTGACATGCAACTGCTGAATGACGCGGCGCCCTGGTGAGGAGCACCCCATTGACCCCCGAGTAGCCATGCTGACCCACACACAAGCTGACTAGAGGAGCCATATGGATCATATCACAATGAGCTGCTCAAGTCTGAAAGATGCTGCTGCACAACTGATGATCAGTTGGTGTGTTGGTTTTGTGGACCCCTTATTATCCTCAAAATAGTTCAGGGACCCCATTTAATTTCCACCACTCCTACTGGACCCTATTCCCTCAGCACTAAGCCTGGTCCCACTAGCTCTCTATCTCCCTTCCCCTTCCTGTCTTCGCAAGTCTCTCTCTGTCTCGCCCAACCAGTCCCCATCAATCTCAGTATCTTTCTCTCTCCATCCCCCCCCCCCCCCAGCCAATTTTCTCCTGTCTATCTTTTCCCCCAGGCCTCTCTCTCTTTATTTGTATTTTCTACTGTGGACCCCTGTAATGGTTTCATGGACCCCAGGTGTCTGTGGAACACAAGTTGGGAATCACTGCTGTAGAAATTAACTTATAGTTTCTTAGCTGACTTTTCTCACATTCTTTATGTTCTAATTCTTTTAAAACATCTGCTGCAGCTGTATATATTTCATAGATTTAGCAGAGGAACTATATATAGCAAGTTTATATTATGTATAAATAGAGTTTTACCAGGTTTACAAATCCAGTTTTAACTTCTATGCTGATTTAGGGCCACTGGAATTGACATCTGGATTTCTGGTGGGATCCTGTAGCTTCCATGTGGCTACTTACCAATAATTATTTAATTAGATGCTGACAACCGTGTAGTAAATCATCCTGCTTTTACATTCAGGTTAATGGACTGAAGCCACAAGAGGTGCTTAAAAACTACTAGTTAGCTGCATACCTCAATGTCTGTAGCATAGCTTGTAACCATCAGTAGTCAAACCTACAGAATGTTTGATAATGTTCTTGGAATAAATGTGTTAATCATTTGTATAGAAACTGAAGAGATGAGGAATTGATCTTTGAGCAAGACTAATGGCTAGCTCTTCTCATGAAGTTTGGGAAAATGGTTCACTTGACCTTAAATGTGTCAAGATTGTTCACTGAATTTTGCTGTCCTTGCTGGTTAAAAGTAACCCAATTCAAACAGGGAAGCACCATTCACAATGGTATGTCCAAGTGGAGGAGTAGCCTAGTGGTTAGAGCAACTACCTAGTACACAGAAAATCAAGGGTTCAATTCCCATTAGCATACCTTGTGACCTTGGGCAAGTCACTTTACCCTCCATTGCCTTGGAAGAAAAGACCTGGCAATCTGTTTCTGGTGATACACTAGCAAGAAAACCCAGAGGCTGCTGGTTGCCAGGAATCAGCACTGCCTTGATAGCACTAAAAAAAAATGTCCAAGTGCAATTTGAGATGTCAAAGCCAGAATGTTTGAAAAAAAGCCACATGTGCAAGTTCAGGCATGATTTTGGTAACATGGATGTGCCCAATATGCATGTGTATCAAATGTGTGTATAGACATTCCCAGGAGAGCATTTCAGAACCAAGACATCTAATAGCATAGGGGGTCATTCTGAACCACGAATAGTGGGGATGGACGTCTATCCCTGTTATTCGTGCTGGCTTCAGCCCCGACTAAATTCCCTGTCGGTTGTGTGAGGAATGGGCAGTGAGCGGTCGCTGGCCCTGGATGTACACGGCCAATTTTATTGTCAGCCCTGTACGTTCAGGGCCGGCAAAATGGCCGGGAAAGTTATTCCACCTTCAAGGTGGAATAACTCCCCTGGACAATTTTTTTTTTAAATTCGGGGCATGGAAGGGGCTGGGGGGCCCAGGGGACAATCCCCGCAGCCCGACCCTGGCCTTCAAACGTCATTATGGAATAGCTACGGAGATGAGTCTGTGATTTCGACATCCATGTGCATATCTTTAGCCATGCAAATCACAACTAAACCTTTTAAAATGACCCTCAAAGTTTCTGGAGAAAAAAATCTGTAAAAATGTTTGCACCAAAAGAAAACTGAAGCACAGTGCTCATAAATCCTTCTCTTTTCAAGAGAGAGGAAACTGAATGCCAAGCTGTTGGATGCATTGCACATGTAAGCCTTTGTGTGGTTTTTGTTTCCATAGATGTAGAACATTCTTAGTGTGAACGTGTAAAGGATCTTTATATGCTCAAAGCTAAGGCCCTTGTTTACTAAGTGGTGCTAAGGGTTTGCACCTATTGTGCCTTAACTGCAAGAGTGAAGGCACTTTAGACACAAAACCTCTTTGGTAATTGTTGGGAGCTGTTAGCATTTCTGGGAGGGCTGCCGTGCACTTAACACACAGCAAGGTTTGCTACTGCATGGCAATAGCATGGCAATAATGCATAACGTAGGTAGCTAAAGCTTTGGAAGTATTATCTAACTGCAGTTAAGGCGCGGTAATAACGTCTGCGTTAACGGCAAGGTGCAGGCCCCACTCATTCCAAACCCATCTCATGTCCCAATATGGCACTGTCCACATCCACTATTTAATAGTTCAATAGGTTTGTGATGCACATAAGGAAGAATAACCCAAATTACAGCTACATGGCACCAGGTTTCACATTAGGAGTCACTACCCGGGAAAAGGATTTAGGCATCATTCTGGTCAATACATTGAGTTCTTCTGTTCAGTGTGTCGCAGCAGCCAAAAAAACAAACAGAATGTTGGTAATTATTAGGAAAGAAATAGAGTATAAAACAAAGGATATCATAAGGCCTCCGTAGCGCCCCTTTTCTTCACTGTATCCCTCTCCCACATTCGTATACTTTATTACAAGAATTGGCATTCTTTTTCTCTCTCTCTCAATTTCTTTCATTCACTTATTTGTTTATTTAACGCCACTTCTATACTGCTTTCCATGGTGTCAAAGCAGTTTCCACTAAATAGGTTGTTGTAGTTACATCGAACTTATAGAAAGAGGAAAACAAATTGAACTATGAGAACTTATAATAAGCAAACTTCAGGTGAATGTAACATGAACGTGAGTGTCCTTTTATATTATTTGTAATTAATATTCCCACTAAGCTGCATTGAATCCTCCACCAGCATTCCTGCCGGTGGGGGGAGGCGCAGAGCGATTGTAAAAGCGATGACGTTTAGGATCACGTGGCATAAGCAGGGAAGAGGGGCTAATCGTAAAGGAGGTGGAATGACTCTTGTGAGGGAAGGCTAAAGATGTCAGGGCTCTTCAGCTTAAAGAAGAGACAGCTGGGGGGAGATATGATAGAGGTCTAAACAATCCCAAGTGGACTGGAATGGGTAAATATGAATTGATAGTTTACCCTTTCTAAAAGTACAAAGACCAGAGTGGATGCCATAAAGTTACTAGGTTGTAAGAGTGGAAGAGTGGCCTAGTGGTTGGGGCAAGGTACTTCAGGCCAGAAGGTTGGGGGTTCAAATCCCACTAGAGGACAGCAACCTTGGGCCGGAAGGACTGGGGTTTCTAGTCCCACAGGTGCTCCTTGTGGTCTTGGGCAAGCCACTTAACCCTCCATAGCCCATGTTCCCTGTAAAATAGTTATCTCCAAGTTATAATGCCCTGTTCAATGTAATTTCAGTTTGTTCAATGTAAATCACACTGATGCAGAATAGCGCAGTATATAAGAGAATATAAATAAATTTAAAACAAATTAGAGAAATGCTTTTTTCACTCAATGTATAATTGAGGTCTGGAATTCATTGCTGGAGGATTTGGTATGAACAGTTAGCATAGTTGGGTTTATGAAATATTTGGATAAGTTCTTGAAAGAAAAGTCCTTAAACTTAGGAGAAGGCCACTGCTTATCGCTGGGCAAAAGCAGCATGGAACCTGGCTACATTTTGGGCTCCTGCCGGGTACTTGTGGCCTGGATTAGCCATTGTAGGAAACAATATACTGGGCTTGATGGACCTTTGGATTGACCCATTATGGCAATTCTTACGTTCTTATGTTTATACCATATGCTAATTCCCATGTTAAATAGCTAGAACACTGCAGTATGTAGGGTTGTATGAAAATTTACTTGAACAATTTGCTGTCCACATTCATTGAACAAAGCATTAAAATACCAATGGAATTTTGATCCATTCATTATTTTTCTATTATCTGCTTTGCCATGAATTACTGCTGTATTTTTCTAGTGAAATGAACAACTAGTCATTCTGCTTCCTATGTGTAAGTGTTGTTTAATAATTAGCTTTCGGAGAGAATCTTTATACATTTCGTAGAAGAAAGTGGAAGAGTTGTAAAGTGACTTCCCAAACCTGTAATAAACAAGAAGGAAAATGTAAAAGAGCAAGTTCTACTGACCGCGTGGCATGGTCTATTGATCTGTCCTCTAATTTCCCAGATGAGCTTATAAAAAAGAAAGGTAGTCTCTCACGTACTCTTAGGCTGCAGATACAGTAAGTAAGAGGGAGCAGTGCCTGGAGGGTGTTCCATTCGCATTTCTATAAATGTAATGAGATGAATATAGAAATCCCTCTTATAAGAAACGACTTCCTGAAATTAATTGCCAAAAATCTTACATTACTTCTAGGAGTGTGCATGAACGATATTTTTTGTTTTGGTTTAGTGGTTTTGTAGTCATTTTTTCTTTTTGTTTTTTTAATGTCATTTTTCTTTCATTTTGTTCTTTTTATATCCACTACAAGGTCCATCGAGCCCCGCAAAACTGCCCCACCGCCTTCCTTCTCCTTTTCATAGCACCTTGACATTCTCCCCATTGCACTAAAGGCCATCCTCAGTGAAGGGCCTGTCTCTTCTGGACTCCTCCACACCACCACCATCAGCCCTATGCCTCCAGGTCCTAATGGTGTAGGAGCATTACAGAGAGTGTTGGGTCTGCTCAAAGGGAAGGATTGTGGGACCAGATACAGAACAAAAACAGATTGAAAATGCAACATTTCTTTTTTTTGGCATTTCAAACTGGAACAAGAAATTTGGCTGCTTGTTTTCCCTGTCTTTTCGAAAAGATAGCGCACTCCTAATTATTTCTGTTTTTCTGATCACCTTCTCCAACTGTCTCACCTGTGGGATACTGTTGCACTTTTAAGAATAAATAAAGGGACCATGTAGTTGTCTGCTAATTTGATGTTTAATGATACACTATCCATAAAAGGTAGGACCCTTGAGCAAATTTCTTATAGAAACTTAATGGGGGAAACCCATTAATACACAATGGCCCCCTGGTATTACATGCATAGCAGAATAAAGAAGATGTCATTATAGCACAATGGATCAGCTTTAAGGGCTGGACAAAAATAGTCAGAAAAAGGACAAAAAGCTTGAAAGTCAGTTTGCTTGCTTATTTTGTTAATAGAATGCTTTTGTTCATGACGATTTAATTCCCTGAAACCTGGCAAGGAAAACAAATCACCGAAACACTACTGTTTTGGGCATGCTTACTAAAGTGCATTAAGCACATAGCTCAGGTTTTAATGTGGGCCTAGGCTAACAGCTACCACAGTAAAATAACCCCGTGCTAAGTGCCTAACATGGGTTGGGATAGAACCACGGCAGGTTCTGGGTGTAGAATGGGCATGGCTAGCAGTGACAGCTATCATTCAGCAGTTACCGCATGGTAGCTGTCGCAACTGCGAATAGCCTGGCTGCACTTAACGCCACTTAAGTGCAGCTGTGCTACCGGCAGTCAAGTAGTGTGGCTGCTGTGCAAAAGTGTTTAAAAAACATTTGCATGGCCAAGGTCCCCAGTCCGATCCCACCCCAATAAGACCCCACTAATAAACACTCTTCCACAAGCAAACCCCTCCCAACAGATCACCTATGCCCAACAAGAACCCCCCTCAAGGTCAGCCCCTCTGATCAGAATACCCTTGACCTCCTCTGTCCCCTGATTCTCCCCCCCCCTCTCGTATTTCCCTGGCCATGTAGAGGACAGTGGCAGAAGTGGTCCCCCTCCACTCCCTTCGGATAGTTGCTGGGTTCCAAAATGACAGTAACGACCTCTAGCGGTAATCTTGCAGTACTGCCACTAGGGATCTATCTACCATATAAGGGCAATTGCTCCTTATATGGCAGATTGGCCCCTAGTGGTAGCTCTTAATGTGGCTAAATAAATGCTGACATTGAGGGTAATTTTATAACAGGGTGATTATGCTGTCAAGGAGCATAAGTGCATATGTTGTGCCTAGTTTACAAAGGCGCCTAAGTGTCTTTTAGAAACACACCACTAGAACGCAGAAGAACACATTAACACCTGCTCTGAGAGAGGTGCACTTCTGTGCATGTATGTGTCAATCCTAGCCTTGTTTTGTACTTCTCCACCCTTTGCGCCTTTGCACAGATCACATACAAGTACGTGCTGCAGTTTCTCTGCCTTCATTTTTATGCATTTACATATATCTCGGACAGCTTTATAAGGTCCTTCTTGAGCACATAAAACACTTTTCTACTCTTGCAAGTTTATCATAAAATTGCCCCAACATTCATTTGCCATACTGAGGGAGGACAATTTTCAGATGGCTGAGTAAACACTTTTTTTTACCTATGAACGTGGATTTGAAAATTGCCCTCTATATGATTAACGAGAATGATCCAGCAACGTGACATTTTTCATGTGATACCGGCTTATTTCAATAATATAGGAATCACCTTGGCTCTATTTTTCTCATGTTAAAATTTTCACAAAATCACTCTTCAATATATTTAGGGCTCACAAAAATAGTGCTTTCGCACATTTGAATGCATGAGAATTTGCTATGTGAAAATCACTAATGAACTTCCATGATTCTTCAGCATTTTCACACAAAAAATAACTCAAACTGAACAAATAATGCTGAAAACACGCTTTAGTGCATCAGTCTCCTGGTTTGGAAAGTCTCCTTCCAGTTGACACTTCTTGGTCTTTCCATAGATGCTCAGTGAATAGTTTTGTGGGTCATATCTTTCTAAATTTGTCATTGGTACGAATAAAAATTTGGAAAATGGGGCCTTATCTCCATGATGCCTAAGGTTTCTTTTATGTTATTCAGAGAACTACCCAGCTAACAGATATTTCTGCTTGTTATTTATTAAGTAATGCCATGTGCAAGTATTTTAAATAAATAAAATCAATAGTGGTAGGATAGAACCTAACATTGCCCTTGTGACTGACAGCTTGCAAACATCTGCGCTTTGGCTGTAGATTACTGGTTTTTCTCAAACTCAGATTGCTTATTTACAGCTTAAATCAGACTAGAAATGGAATGACCTGAAGGTAACATCAGGATTCCATCTCTATGACCTGTAGCACAGCTCAGACGGATACCCTTGCCAACTTGCGACAGTCTAACCTCAGCCTCATGGATCCGTCTTTTACCTGTGTACCTGTAGTCTAGGGGATTGCTGTCAGCACCAGTTCCGACTGGCCACTTCCAGGACAATGTTCACAGTAAATAAAGAAACGCTTTCCTCTTCATGCATTAACGTACTACAGTATTTTCTGCTGCATCTACTATTCTTTCTCTTTAGACATTTCTGTGCATTTGACAATCAGCACAGGAAATACCTGTCATCATTTGGCTCAGATTTAGAAAGGGGCACATTCATTTCCTGGGAAGCGATTCTAGCACTCATGATCTTCGTACCTTTTCTGCACCATGTCTACCCTTAATTACTCTCTGCATGTAGAGTCCATCTTGGGACGGGACTAAATTGACTTAATTGTATTTCTTGAAAGACAGAGTACTGTGTAACACAACCCACCCTGTTTGACATTAGATGTGGCTGGGACCTGAATTAGTTCTGTTTTCTTTTCTGGAAAACTCTTCAAAATGTCATTAATTGATGATCATTTGGCTGCTGTAGAGTGCGTCTAGGCACTTGTATTTATTTTTTGTTCAAACTTATATACAAAATATTTATTTAACAGGTTTATATACCACATTTCCAGTGATCAGGCAGTTTATAGAAAACATAACATAACATTGCAGGGAACATGTTCTTATAGGTATATATCAACTTAACATAGGTATTTACCAACTTAGAGAGAATGATACAGAGCTCCCCCTAACTAATCATTCTCCATGGACCAGCAGGATTGCGTCAGCCACACTTGGTGACGTCCTCCGGGCGGAGCCGAGTATACGGAAGTGCTCTCTCTAGAGCTCCGAAAGGTGAGCCCCTCTGGGCCCACCTCAGGTAGCCCATCCCACCGGTCCGCCCCCTGGTCCGGCCAGTTCTCGTTCTTCCGCCTTGCCAGCAAGACGGACCCTGCTCTGCTCTCATTTGTTTTTTTCTTTGGTTTACTTTTTCTGGCTAGACATGCCAAAACACCATGCAAGAAAATGCCCTCAATGTGGCAATAAGAAACTTACCTCCCATGGATGTTCCCTCTGTGGGGAAATGAAGAAAGGCTACCATGAGGTGTGCTCTGCCTCAACGCCTCATGCGGACCCTCCGCCGGCCCAGGATGTGCCTGAACGGGCCTCCATCCTCAGCCGAGCCTCCACTGCTGACGTCTGGACTCCCTCCCGGCGGGACGCGCCATATGGGGCCTCCGTTCCTAGCCCGGTGCACAGAAATGACTCCGCTGCTGCTCCCGGATCAAACGCTGCCACCCGCGCTCCCACGGAGGTAGGCTCTGCTACTGTTTTGTCTCCGGCTGCTGTGTTTGACTCTGCCGCTGCTCCTGGACCAAGCGCCACTATCCGCGGTCCCCCGGAGTTCAGCTCCGCCGCTAATCTCTCTCCCGCTGATCTGCTGAATGCTTTGGGGCTTGCCGGCACTGTTTTCTACACGCGGCAGCCCTCCGATCACCAGGTCCATGCTGCCCAAGATGGCGCCCTCCTTCGGTCCTCCCAGCCACAGCCTGGGTCCTCCAACTCCGCCCACGGAGGGGGCGGGGCCTCGACGCAGGGAAATAATGTGCACAGCTCTCTCCCCCCGTACCTCGGAGAAGCTCTGACTCTGCTTCAAAACCACAGCCCGGCCAAACGGATCGCTGGGGGAATCGAGGCAGTGGAGCCCTGCAGCAGCGCCAACCCCCCTCTGCACAGCAATGTCCTCGGGGGACAGGCTGAGCCTGTTAACCCCTTAAACGCCAATGCTAAGTCTGCTGGTGCCAGCATTCACAATAGCACCGCTGGACACAGATCCCCCCACCGCAAGAAGCGGACCAGTCAAAGGGGGCGTAGCAGTAGCACTGACTCCGGACATGGAGACAGGCCATCAAAGCGCCGCAGGCACAACAAGCACCACCGCCAACGCTCCCAACGCCGCAGGAATCAGCGGGACGATTCCCACAGTGACAGCAGCGGCCATCGGAGCACTTCCAGACGCAGCAGATCCAGCCACAGCACATCCTCCGCTATCCTCAACTTGTTAACCCAGCTGGTGAGACAGTCTGCCTCAACGACACCCACGGCACGCGCCTCGCTCTCACCCAGCACAGACCGTGCACAAAAATCTCCGGCAGCAGCACTCACCTCCACCCCGGAGGAGAGGATCAGCGAACCCGCCCGTGAACCCTCACCAAATCCAGTCTACGAAAATCATTCGCCTGACTGCACCGCAGAGGACTGCGACATCGAAGCAGCAGTCGTGGGTTCGGCTTCCACCAACTCCGAAAAGACGCAGTCCGCCGAGACAGAGGACCCCCCGCCTCCGGAGGATCTCACCTATCCCAAGTTTTTGGCAAAAGTGGCCTCTACCCTCGCTTTGAATGTCTCCGAGGCCTCAGCGGAGACGGTTCCGGAGGTTCTGAAATACCTCGCAACACCAAAACCTGCCTTCGCACTGCCAGTGCACCAGAGGCTACTAGACACTCACTCCAAACTCTGGCAGACACCAGCATCTGGTCGACCGTTTCCCAGGCGGCTCGACTACAAGTACCAAGTGAAGCCTGCTCCTGGATTCTCTCAACCCCAGCTTCCTCACAACTCCATTGTCGTGTCTTCAGCGCTCAAGCGCATCAAGTCCACGCGCACTCACGCCAATAGCCCCCCAGGCCGAGACAACAAGCTCCTGGATGACATTGGGAAGAAGGTGTTCCAAGGGGCGATGCTTAGCGCTAAAATCGCATCCCACCAATTCCAGCAGGTCTTGTTCCTGGATACCTGCATGGCGACCCTGCGAACATCTGCCGCATCCCTTCCCAAAGAATCCCTGACTCTACTCTCCTCAGCCCTTCTCGATATGTCGGAATGCAGTAAGCACCTTGCAAGCGCAACCTTTGACTCATTCGATACGGCCTCGCGCACTGCCGCTACGGCTATATCTGCGAGGCACTGGGCATGGCTCAGAGCCTCTGGCTTCCGTGAGGACACGCATGACGGTATAGCCAACGCACCCTGCTCAGGGGAATCGCTCTTTGGAGACAAGGTTAAAGACACCGTCAACGATATGAAAGAGCACTGCACCACCCTGCAAACCCTTGCAGAAGATGGCTTTGAGCGCCACAATGGAGCGCATAAGGGCAACTTCCACAGACGCTCGTACTACTCTTCCAACAAAAAGTACCCCACCAACAGGAAATGGCAGCCCAACAAATACAGAAGCAACTCCTACAGCGCACCCGCTCACCAACGCAACTCACAGCGGGATCGCAAACAAAAGAAGAATAACCCGCCCCCTGCGAAGAGTGGGCCATCCTTTTGACGCCTACTATACGGCGGTCACCCGGATCGGGGGTCACCTGACTCACTTCCTAAACGAGTGGCAAAGCATCTCCTCCGACTCCTGGGTTCTCGAAATCATTCGAGAAGGCTACCGGATACGGTTCAGCTCAACACCTCACCAAAGTACCCATCCCATCAGCGCTACACCACCGCATCTACGCCTAGCCATGGCCTCCGAACTGATGCACCTGCTGTCCTCCGGTGCCATAGAGCAGGTACCGTCGGACCAGATAAACTCTGGATTTTACTCCAGGTACTTCCTCATCCCCAAACGGAAAGGCGGCGTACGCCGGAGACTGGATGGCGTCCCTGGACCTGCAGGATGCCTACACCCACATCCGCATTCACAAGTCACACAGGCAATACCTTCGCTTCAATGTACTGGGACAACATTACCAGTACAAAGTCCTTCCCTTCGGCCTCTCGCCAGTTCCACGAGTATTCACGAAGTGTGTGGCGGTCCCCGCAGCACACCTCCGCAAACAGAATATCTCCATCTTTCCATACCTGGACGACTGGCTACTCACTGCCCCATCATCACAGCAGCTTCAAGAAGCCCTGAGTATAACCGAATCCCTGATATCTTCCCTGGGGTTCGTGATCAACTACAGCAAGTCGCAGCGCATCCCCTCACAGAGGTTGGAGTTCATCGGAGCGGAGATCGACACCCGGCTCTCGAAGGCATTCCTTCCCCAACGCAGGCTTACGGCTCTGACATCACTCGCGGCCAGCCTGGCTTCTGTGGAGACCTCCTCGGCGAAGTCCATCCTCCGCCTCCTGGGCCACATGTCCGCCACGACGTCTGTTATCCACATCGCCAGGTTGCGGATGCGGCCTCTACAGTGTCACCTACGTTCTCACTGGAACCAACACTTGCAACCCCTCTCCACCCGCATACCCATGACCGCCAGTATCAAGACGCAGCTGCACTGGTGGACTGTTCCGGAGAATCTCTCGCGGGGAAAGGACATGCATCCACCCGAGCACCAACTGACCCTAACCACGGACGCATCCAACTTGGGCTGGGGCGCTCACACTCTACAGTTCAGCACACAAGGGGCCTGGTCCCCGCAGGAGGCACTCCTGCACATCAATCTCTTGGAGCTGAGAGCCATCAAATATGCCCTCAAAGCGTTCTTAAATCACATACAGAACAAGTCCGTCCTCATCCAGACGGACAACCAAGTGGCTATGTTCTACATCAACAAGCAGGGGGGCACAGCTTCTCGCTCCCTCTGCAAGGAAGCTCTACAGATTTGGTCCCTGGCCCTAACACACGGGTGCTATCTCCGGGCCTCTTATCTACCCGGCAATCAGAATACCTTAGCCGACAAGCTCAGCAGACAGCTGCAGCCGCACGAGTGGACACTCCTCCCGGAAGTCACCGACACTCTCTTCCGCCGTTGGGGCCGCCCGAGCATCGACCTATTTGCCACGGAGCAGAACACGAAATGCCCACTCTTTTGCTCCAGGCACCCGTCCAGCAAACGATTGGCAGCGGATGCATTCGACGTGTATTGGGGGGAGTGGTCTCTGGTGTATGCCTTTCCCCCGACACCTCTCATTCCAGCGACACTCCAGCGGCTGGCTCACGACAAGGCTCGAGCAATCCTAGTGGCACCCTACTGGCCACGACAGATGTGGTTTGCTCTCCTACAACGCCTATCACAAGTGGAACCCATACGCCTGCCACTCAAGTCAGACCTACTCACGCAGGACGGAGGCAAAACGATGCACCCAAACCTCAAAGCCCTAGCGCTCACTGCCTGGAAGTTGAGCGGATGAGCCTCTCTTCACTCATGCTCCCGTCAGAGGTGCAAGATGTGGTTCTAGCGGCCAGGAGGCCCTCCACTAGGAAGTCCTATGGCCTCAAGTGGAAGAGATTCAGCATCTGGTGCGCATCACAAGGCCTGCAGCCCACCACTTGCCCGCTTCCCGAAGTCCTCCGATACCTGACTTCACTATCCATCCTTGGCCTGCAGACTCAATCAGTAAGAGTTCATCTCTCTGCGATCGCAGCTTTCCATGCTCAGCCCATGGGGGCTACCTCCATTGCAGCACTACCTTTGACGAATCGCTTTATGAAGGGACTGGCAAATCTAAAACCCCCGCTCAGGCGTCCCGTTCCAGCTTGGGACCTCAACACTGTACTCCTTAGTCTGACCAAGGAACCCTTCGAGCCACTGCAGTCAGCCGACATGAAGTATGTCTCATGGAAAACGCTGTTTCTCGTGGCCATTACATCGGCCCGAAGAATCAGCGAGCTACAAGCATTGATGTCCCATCCGCCCTATACACAATTGCACCAGGATAGAGCATCCCTAAGGACTAATCCCAAGTTCGTGCCCAAGGTGGCCTCTGCCTTTCACGTGAATCAATCCATTGAGCTTCCGACTTTCTTCCCAGAACCTCACGCCTCCGAAGAAGAAAGCCGCCTGCACACGCTTGATTGCCTGCGGGCCCTCAGGGTATACTTACTCCGCACGGAACCCGTTCGCAAAGGCGAGCAATTGTTCGTATCCTTCGACCCCAGCAGGCCAGGAAGGCCTGTCAACAAGAGAACCCTTTCGCACTGAATCGCCTCATGTGTCTCTCATTGCCTTGATCCCACGGGCACACAGAACCTGCCAAGAGTGGGTCCTCACAAGCTCAGGGCTATGGCCACCACAATAGCCAACCTCCGCTCTGTTCCTCTGCTGGACGTCTGCAGAGCGGCCACTTGGACCTCTCCGCACACGTTCCAAAAACACTACTGCCTCGACCTCAAGGCTCAGGAGGACTGCGCCCTAGGAACAGCCGTCCTCTCCACGGCAATGGACACAAGAGAAGCGGCTTAGGCCCTACCAGTTCGTTATTGACGATTGCACAGCCGCTGTCATGCACTAGTTATTGCGATAGTTTGCTTTGTTGCACATATCTGCACTAATAGCACATTATTGTTGTTACTGTTCTTATGCATCGTTGCACATATCTTGCACTAATTGCACATTGTTGTTGTTACCGTTGGTTAAACCTGTTCTTATCTTATTGCACAGTTCACGTGTGTTATTGCAATAAAGTTCTGCACTAAGCTCCACGCCTAATCCTCTATGTACTACTAGGCTACCCTCCTCCACCTCAGCATACCTGCAGCTTGGGAGGCACCAAGTGTGGCTGACGCAATCCTGCTGGTCCATGGAGAAAACGAGGTTACTTACCTGTAACGGGAGTTCTCCGTGGACAGCAGGATAAGTCAGCCACACAATCCCACCCACCTCCCCTGGAGGAGGTCAACATCCGAATCCGCTCCCTGTCCGGGAATTGGCTAGCTAGGAACTCACTGGCCGGACCAGGGGGCGGACCGGTGGGATGGGCTACCTGAGGTGGGCCCAGAGGGGCTCACCTTTCGGAGCTCTAGAGAGAGCACTTCCGTATACTCGGCTCCGCCCGGAGGACGTCACCAAGTGTGGCTGACTTATCCTGCTGTCCACGGAGAACTCCCGTTACAGGTAAGTAACCTCGTTTTCCACCAGCTCACTGCTGTGATATCTTTTAAAATGATTTCATCCATCCCTTCTAAGGCCCAATCATGTTAACACACAAAATAGCACCTGTACAGGTAATGGGAAGCTTGTCCTATTCCTGCTGTGTCTGCAAACCTGTTCCTTCAATGGCCAATTAATTCACTGTAGATTGCTTTGCTTTGCAAGCAGAGGCAGGCTCAAGTCTTCCTCTTGCGATTTTGCAAAAAATATATCTTATTCTTTTTGGGCAGAACTTCTCAGTTTAAATAACAAATGATGGATGTTTATTTAGGTGAATTAGCTGTTAGGGAAAGCACTTTGCACATAGAAACAGGATATTAAACTGAAGGGCAGGCATAAGAAGGAGGAAACTAGCAAGGAGTATGATTCACAGGGTATAACTTGTACAATAATTTGAGATGTCTTGATGTTCTGCTGGCATAAGAAATGAGAGCTGTACACAAACAGTGTTGGTTAATCTGCTGTTGCAAGTTTCCTATGAACAATTTGCTAATGGAGATGGACAGTCTTTCACTTCTAGTTCACTATTTTTTGGTCAGAAAGTGATAAAAATTTGTTGCCAGTGAGTAGTCATTAGGTGGGCTATGTCAAATGATTTGGTGTTCCTAATGTGGTTCCCGGGGAACCAATGGCCTAGATCAGTAGAAGAATGTCTATCAAAGTCGTCCCTATTCTCCATTCTAACTAGTGGTTAGAAGAGAATGAGAACGGGGGTGTGTGGGGGGTGGGGGGGCGGCAATACTAGAAACCTTAAGTGAATCATAAAAGCATTCCAATAATGATCTGAAGGGGAAACCTTTGGGAAATGGAGGGGTGGGGGGGGGGGTGGAGGAGGGTGATGGATACATGATCAGAAAGTGGCAAGCAGAAGAATTTTATAGCCCATCATGCATTAGAAAGCTCAGATCCTTTTTAAGTCCTTTCTTTAGAGCTTCAAAGCATTTCATCATTTTAACTTTAAGAATAGTAGGGTCAATACTCAAAAGGACGTATTCAGTTAGCAGCACCTGCTAATCGGATACGTCCCACTGAGAGAAATATTCAATGGGACTATCCAGATCATGCCGGTGAATATTTCCTCTGAGTGGGGACTGGGGGAAGGGGGGAGCAGGGGGAGATAGAGTGGAGCTCTGATCAGACCTGCACACACAAGTTATATATTGTCATTCAAAGAAATATTTTGTCATTCATTTTACCCTCCTTTTGGAGAATTCTCAATTGGCCCCCTAACTGCAGGAAGAAAAGAGCAGATGATGTCTGCTCCCTAACAAGTGATATGGGGCCTGCACCAGAAGTCGTATGAGAAGAGACATAAATAAGTATACCCTAGAGGGGAGACAGATATGGAGATATGATATAGAGACGTAAATATTTAAAAGGTATTAATGAATGAACAAACCTTTTTGAAAGATGGGAAAGCTGTAGAACTAGAGGATATGAAATGATGCAGCAAGGAAATGAAGTAATGTCAGGAAATCCTTTTTCACAGAAAGGGTGGTGGATGCTTGGAATGCCCTCCCGATGGAAGTGCTGGGGGCAAACACGGTGACGGAATTCAAAAACATATGGGACAGACACAGAGGATCCCTTTAGAGCATTTATAGGGGGGTAACTGGCATGAAGTGGCAGGTACAACCCTAATAAGGTTACCAGACGCCCCGATTTTCAGGGATTGTCCCCAATTTTAGAGCTGTATCCTCCGACTCCCACTTGTTTGGCAGCCTTCTGTCCCCTTTTCCAGCAATGGAAACAGAAGGGATAGAAAAGAAATGTTGTTTTCAATTTAGTGATTTGAACATGTCAGTTTTTGAAATTTACAGTATGGGAGAAATGCATCACTGCCGATTTGTCTGCTTGAAAGTGATATTATTGCTGTCATGGGATGAATGAGTGAAGGGGGCAGGGTAGTGACTCCTCGTCCCTCCCCCATACCTTGTTGCTCAAACCTGAAACTAAGGTATCCCCCCCTCACACCACATGCACTTTCATATAAGTGTCTAAGATTTGCCTGTGAAAAATATGGTAACCCTAAACCCTAAAGAAAGACAGTGCGAAGACTAGATGGACCATGCTGGTCTTTATCTGCTATTATTTACTGTGGAGGTCATTCACGAACATGGGTTGCGGGGCTTCACGTCCCGGCGGGATTGCGGACCTGCAAGCCACCTGGACCCTATTCCTCCTCCTTCCCTCCCCACACGTCTTGTGCTGTAAGACGGGGAGAGCTGGCAGGGGTGAGGTCTGGGTGGAGTGGGGGCAGGCCAGCCCGGCAGCACATACAGGGCCGATTCAGGTCATGGCCCTGTTCGTCCTGCTGGGCCCATGGGAACGTGTTGCTTATACCAACTCAAAGGTGGTATAAGCAGCACTTTTGCAGCGATCGGGGCCAGGGATCCCTCTCCTCCCCCCGGGGCCGGGTGCGGGGGTTTCCCGCCGCCCGATCCTGGCCATGGAAAGCCAGCCGCAGGTCAGGCGATAGGGTAACAGAAGGCTGGAGCTGCAGATATCGGGGGCGCCTCAGGGAGGATGTCTCCGCAGACGGAGGGGGGCACGCTGTGCCATCCTCGGGCCTGATTCTGGCTACCATGGGAACGTTTTGTTCCCACGGACCAGAATCGGGTCCGAACAGTCCTGTCTTGGTTGGGGACATCCAGACAGCCCGAACATCCCCCTCCCTGAATTGGGCTCAAAGTTACTTTGTAACTGACCCAGTCCAGTGGGAGCAGTAACAGGGAAAAGAAGACTTCAAAAGTTATTTATCTGTTTTATTAAAACATATAAAGCCATTTATTTCTCAAACAAAATTGAGACTGTATAAATAAATAACTTATGGTGATTATTTTGTCATAACACAGGGAGGGGTGGGGGTGTTTAAAGACTTTGCAGGATACTGTGATGTGTGTTAAGAGGTTTGTCTTGACAGCAGACTGTCTCTGATCAAGTTTAAGTTATGGGATATTGCCTCTTAAAGATCTTTAAGTATGTATGTGGTGGGTGTTTGAAGTCACTGAATATTTAAGGTGTCACCAATGAGGTATGACAGCTGTTTTTTGGTAGGTGCACATGAAAGTGTTATTGGTCTATATAAATATAACTAGTATGGGTCAGAGCCTGTTAACTTTTTGCCCTCCCTAAGAAAAAGTTGGGACTGACTAGGCCACTGGAGCCTAATGCACCGACTCTGAGGATCGTACGTAGTGACCAGATACGAATCCCTCAATACCGAGCCGCAGAAAGAGCCCTGGAGCACGGCTCCCAGGTTCAGACCATTATCACAAGGAACAGACTACGAAGAGTGGGAGGGAAGTTACTACCACTATTAATCATTTTATATAGCGCTACAAGGCATATGCAGCGCTACACAGACACATATAAAGACAGTTCCTGCTTGTCAGAGCTTGCAATCTAATCAAGATAGACAAGACAACGGAAAAGATTAAGAGTAGAATAGGGAAGGTAAAGAGACACAAGGGATCAGATCCAAAGGCAGCCGCAAAGAGGTGAGCCTTTAGCATGGATCTGAAAAGGGGCAGAGATGAAGTTCCAATTACTGCTACTACACTATTAATCATTTATATACGAGAATAAACCTGGGTATTTTTGAGTCAAGGCTCATGGTACAAGGATTCCAGCCCCGCTTCCGATTGAACTAGAAGAGAAGGAGAGAAAAGATTAAACTGAGAGGTGCATTTTGGTTCTTCGTAATGAGCTGGTAGCTTCAGATGTATGTACAGTCGACTTTATGCGATCAGATTCTCAAGTGCTTTTAAGTTTCTTCTCTCATTATTAGTGGTAAACATCAGATTGACATCGCAGGATTTTCCAGACTTTCCCCATTTCATTCATGCTTTCCCCTTCTTTACACTGCATTGAGGGCAAAACGATGCTTCGTTGATGGAAATGGGATTTTATAAAACCGTGCACTCTCAAAGCAGGTAAAATTACCCAGGTAGCACTACTAAGTGCCTAATTTTACTCATTGTAAGAGGAGGCATTCCTGGGGGCGGGTTTTGTACGTTTTGGAAATATGCATCCGGCTTTGTGGGCTGTTTGGAAATTGCCTTCTTGAAATCACATTGTGCAGACAGTGAGGTCTGCA
This sequence comes from Ichthyophis bannanicus, assembly GCA_033557465.1. Lineage (NCBI taxonomy): Eukaryota > Metazoa > Chordata > Amphibia > Gymnophiona > Ichthyophiidae > Ichthyophis > Ichthyophis bannanicus. The sequence continues at coordinate 25,235,402 of CM066050.1, read as the reverse complement.
CAGATTTACTCTGCCATTTTCACAGAAATAATAATCTTACAAAAGAATGAAGAGAGAGAAGATATGTTATAGCCAGATACTAAGCAAATTACATCCTGCAGAACATCAGTTATTATTTCAGCTAAAAGTATGTGATTTCTGAAGCTATGCATGTAGTTGTAGCTGGCTGAAATTTACTTAGAAGACGTAAGTCATTCTACCTACATAGCACGCAGTCTTATCTACGTCATTCTCCACTAAGGGCCAGATTCTAGAAGGGGAATGGCAGCGCAGCACGTCTCCTGGGGACCACCCTGGTGGCATTCCGCCTGACAACTCCGCTGAATGCACAGAGCTGCTGTGCGTGCAGTGAAGGACATGGGCGTGACAGGGAGGGATGTGGGCGAGCCCAACCCCCAGACATACAGGGCAAATTCCATTGACAGCCCTGTATATCTGGGGGTCACCAGGGGGACAGCTTGGTTATTCCACCTTGGAGGTGCAATAAGGGCAGGCCACACCCCCCCCCCTGATCCCGCTCGGCAGCGCCTCACGGGAACACAGCATCCCGCTACCAGAGCAGCAGGCCACCAGAGCGGGGTCCCGCGGCAATGTAAGTGCTGGGGCATACCACAGGAACGTTTTGCTCCTGCGTTATACAATCAGGTCCTAATGGGCCCATCCTGCTTGGGGCCATCCAGACGGCCTGGATGTGCCCCTTTCTGAATCGGACTCCACACCTCAGAAAATGTACCCTTATATTTGGATTGGCCTAATAAAAGGTATTTAGAACATGCAGTGGCAGGAGGAGGAGCTAGCTCTTAGGCTTTATTAACTCTTTCGGCTGTTCCCATGGTTGTCAAAAAAATATATATGCTCACTGAATTACATATGTCTTTTATTCACTCCCAGGATTCCTCAGGCATATGGTTATGAGTAGGAGAGCTACAGTGGCTATGCAGCTTTCATTGTTTTCTCAGAACAGTTTCTCCAGATGGGTTAGTTTTGTGTTTACCGTGATGGTCGTGAACCTCACTTCTAAGCCAGGGTATGTGGAGTATGATCTCAATCTCTCAAATTTACTGCTGAGGCTTGGAGTATTACTTGCATCATGCCAAAGAGAGTCTCCTGCTGGAGTTCATAAGATGTAATATTTATGGGTAGTTTCTCAAGATGGGCTTGGGAATTCTTCTTTATCAACATGATGGGAAATATTGTTGTACATTTCTGCCACGTTTTCTTGGTCTCTGACTGCATTTCCTGCTATTTCAGGATCTTCTGACTCTCCACATGATTCACAGAGTAGTTGATTGGAACTGATGTCTCTATTATCAATGCTGTTCTGGTGTTTTTCTCCTTAACCACTATATCCAGCTTCCTCACATCCAGCTTTTTATTGGTTGGAATGGGAGTATCCCAGGGGATCGTAACCTCCTCATTCTCTGTAATTCTCTTAGGATCATGATCCCAGTGCTTTTTGGGCACAGTGATGTTGTAGTGTTTACAGAGTTTCCAGTGGATGAGGCGTGCTACTTTATTATGTCTTTCTGTATAGAAATTTTCTGCCATCAGAACTTCACAGCCAACTATGAGGTGAATTACCATTTCCAGGTCTTTCTTACAGAATCAACATATGTGTTGCCAGTTTTTTCAATGCTTGCTGTAAACCATCTCATCCGTAAGCCACTGTCCTGGGCTGTAACTATCAACCTCTCGTCCTTCAGTTTCAGTTCACCCCTCCTTAACCATTTATGTATCCATTCTTAATTGACAAAGGGTTCCTGGAGTAACACTCTGTATTTCCCACTGTATTTGTGCATCTGCCACTTGTATTTCCTTGTTTGTTGATCTAATTCCTTGAAGAGCTTTTTCTCTTGTTTTGCAAATTCTGTTACTGCCTTCCCTGGGCATACTTGTGGATTTTTACTCATTCCTTCTAGTCGTTGGAATGCTTGTCCAAGTTTGATGATGAGACAGATTCTGGACGTTTACTCTCATATTTCAGCACTTTTTTCATATTTGGATCGAAGGATGCAGTTAAGTAGGCCTGGAGGATTATGGTAGTACCTCTATGTGTGTAATCAATCTCTATGAGTCCTAGCCCCCTTTCAGCTCTAGGGATGTACAGTCTTGGCATACTCTGATTCTTGTAAATCACATCATGGGCGTTGTTTTCCGTGGGAGGATTTCGAGAATTCTTCAAATGTTAATGGTTGGCTAAAATTGCATATAGAAAAGCTGCTGTTAAAGGGCCACTGTTGCCTATATCCTCAGCGCACTGCAGTGTTTATCTTTGGCATGGACTACTAGGTGAAGCTTCATCTATAACATACACCTGTGTTTATCATACTCTCAATTTAGGAGCTGATTTACTAAACCGTGTTAGGCCTTTACATAGAAACATGACAGCAGGTAAAGACCATACAACTAATGCAGATCGTGCCATGTTAGCTGTGCACTATCTGCTGGGGCATGCACAGCAGTTCCCGAGCAGACAATGCACCGAAAGTGCAGCGAATGCCTTCAATAGCATCGTGGATGCAGCTACTGCCACCCATTGAGGTTGCATTTTCTGCAGATTCAACGGTACGGAGTGCTGTTGAGGTCCGTGGTAACTGCGCATTGCAGACATGCCCATTCTCCGCCGTAGTCCTGCCCACTACTGCAGATAACACACTTTCTGCAGAAAATCACTGTGTTATCTGCAGCTGCCCCGTGCTACTTGCTACCGCATCCAGATAGTGTGCACCACTACCGCATTAGCAGCTAACACAATTTAGTAAGCGGCCCCCTAGTTTTCCTTCAGATAGCTCTATCATGAGTTGGTCACCCTCTTACTTTAAGCCAGGGACCGATCTTATTGGACAACTTTCTTTAAATCCAGCTGCTTACTTCCCTCTTCTTATCACATTACACCGTAACGGCAGTATTTAAACAGAACTGTCTTACTGCAAGCACCACACGAGAAGCGCCTTTAATGACAAGCAGTCTGGTAAAGATGGATTGACGTTCAGGAAGCCTTGGGATATTTTTGGTTAATGGGATCACTGCACAGCCTCTACTGTAGCCATTATTCAGCTAACAAATCACAGACTGCCCTAATAATGAATGTGCCTTTCTTCATAAGGTCATTTGCTTGAAAAAGTGGAATATAAATGCTGGAAATTAAATTAAAATTATATTTAAAGGAAAAGCAGAAACAAAATTCCAAACATCAAAGAAACATCAGCTATGATTTTATTTCATTGTTTTTTAATTGTCAAAAGATTTCATGGAAAGTTATGTTACCAAATGTTTTCAACAGAGGGACTTTTACATCCAAGGAATCAGATGTTGGGGCACAAGCTCTACAATTGGATTGTGGAATCTGTTTTCAAAAACCAACAAAAATTAAAACTATTGGGTTCTTAGGTTTTGCTTGGTATGCAGTCTACACTGTAGAATGAACTTAGAATAGCTGAGTCTGAATAGATAAGACTGAGAAAACTGTAGATAAGTAATATTGTTTCTTAATGAATAAGTTATAGAAATTGCTGTTACTTTTCAATAGCTTTGTCCATGTTGTCTCTACTTAGCTACAGTTATTTGAAATTCATCCTGTGGTTTAGGTAAGACTCTATGCTTGGTTCATTTTGAAATTATGTACTTTACCAAAAGGTTATGTGTGCAGAGACTCAACGCTAAGTGCATAGTATTTTCTTTAGAGACTCAGATGGCCTTGTTTGCTGAAGTGCTAATTCCAGAAAGGTTGTCAACACAGGCACCACATCAGGAAGAAATACGATCAGGCTTTCCATACTATTTTCATCTTAATGACAAACTTTAGAACATGTGGTCCAGTACTGGGAAGAGATTGAGGGCTATGGTCTGAGCTTGAGTTTCCTTTTGTCCCTGCATCTTTGTGTGACCTTGTGTTAGTCATTTTTTATTATTCAGGTTATCTATCTGCATTTCCGTAACAACAATAATCATCACAATGAAGCTAAACTGTTCAGAGCACAAAAAGGGTAATTTTATAACAGGATGTCTACGATGTGAGAGTACATAGGTCTGTAAAGTGTGCCTGTTTTAAATAGACAACATATGTGTCTATGTACCTTGAAAATAGTCTTCCAAAAAGTAGGTGTACACATTTACACCTGCTCTGAGGCAGGCACAAATAACCTGCCTAAGTTCCTGTGAATATGCATGTATTTTATAGCATAAGCCTCTGTCCACTCAACCTGCATCACTGGGCACGCCTATGCTTGGTCTATGCAAAATGTCTGCTGTTCACGGTGGGAGTGCACCCTTTGATGCATGTACACTCTCAGGCAATTTCATAAGCACCAATGCCTCAGGGCATAATTCTGTTTTAGCTTCATAAAAAGCTTTATAAAATTAATCACAAATTGTCCACAGCACCTTGGGGTATGTTTAGTAAGCTGGGCTAATGGTTAGCTCGGACTATTTGTGACTAGGTCCATTGTTATTCAATGTATAATGTGCCACTTAATGATTCTAGACCAGAGATAAATCTAGACCAGGTTTCAAGCCCACTCCGCTCACTACAGATATCTTCAGTGTGTGGGCATCATTAAAACCTTTCCTTGAAAGATATTAGTGTATAAATTAAAGACTCATGTCTGGCAAAGGCTGAGTCTTGTCAGTACCAGAAAGATCTTTCACCATAAATGCTTTCTTAATATGTGATGGACACTGGCAGAGAAATTCCTTGAGAACCCTCCCCCGCCTATATTTTAAAAGCAGCTGTAATGGAGGACAATTCCTGAGATAACAGGCTCTTCTGGAGGTTTCTCAATGTCCAGTGGACCTTAGATAAAGTATATATGACAAGGGTAACGGAAGATTCATCGGATATTAACAAACTGCTCTCATTGCCTTAACTCGATATGTCAGAGATGTGCTTCTAGAGTGCAATTGTCAGATTTCGATCTAATTAAATATAAAAGCAGTGTCTCAAATAGGCATATTTCCTCAATGTAATCATTCCTTTCTTGAATAATTGTAGCACCTCCAAGTTATCCAGTATGCCAGAGTTGGAAGATAATTCCTTTAATGGGGCGGATACAATAAACCACGCTATCCTTTAGCGTGGCAGCTTATTTCCAATTTTCCTGCGCTGATCTTACTTTACTTGCAGTAAGATTTTTTAGTGCAGAAAAATCAATAGTAAAAGCACTGTGCTAAAAGACTGATTAAATTTAAATCACATATAGAACATCCATCCACCACTATTCTCAGTGGTTTACAACATAACATATGCCATCATCATCAAACAAACGTAGCACATAAAACTCAAAGCCCCATCATTAAAACCCCAGCTCCTTATCCCCACAGTTTCCATTAAGCTATTATCAAAATCCACTCAACTTCCAAGCACCTGTTCAAAACAAAATGCCTTCAACTGTTTTTGATAACCCTATATGGTGTCTGCTAAACCTGGATTTACAGCATCACTCCAGCAGATGTCACCACCCTCGCGGGGGTCTCTGCCAACTGATAGTCCTTCATTGTAGGCCTGTCTGACAGCATGGTGTTGGTGTAAATGGCTAACCAAAGCGAACTAGGCATTTTACCTCGGATGACCCTGTTTGGCTTGGACCCCCAGCCTGCGCCAATGGTGCCCTGACCTATGGCTGGAGGGATGTAGGTCAGGGGTCTTCTTTAATGGGCTCTTTTTGTGAACCATTCTCCACTCATGTACTGACAGGAAGGGAAACACTTCTTGCGTTAGATGCAGAAAATGGCGGCATGTTACCGCGTCAGCATGCACTGTTTTTTGCTGTCAGTGCACATTGTTTAGTGCTGCTGTCATTTGCCTGCCTTTAGTTTATTTACTGCATCTGAAGTAAAATATTTTTTCAGCATGTGCAGTAGAATGTTGGGGATACGTAGCATGGAATCTGACTACTTTTGGGATATGTCAGGTACTTGTGACTTGGTCTGACCATTGCTGGAAAAGGACACGACCTGATCGATGTCTGGTCTAACCAAGTATGGCAATTCATATGTCCTAAGGCATGGTTTATTACATTGGCCCCAATGTGCTAAACTCATACTCTTAAAATAACAATGGTTCCTATGAGTAAGGTTACCAGGTGTCCCCAGTTTCCAGGGATTATCCCTGTTTTTGAACTGACATCCATGGCTCACTGGACTAAAACCACCTCCTGTCCCCGATTTCAATGCAGACTGAGGCATGAAACTTTTCTTCTCCCCTCAAGACCCTCCAATGGAGTGCAAGTGGTCTATCAAGTTCTCTCGATTCTCCCCCTCCCTCCCTCCCTCCCCATTGGCAGCAGGAACGGAAATCAATAGCTCATCAGCTATCTGTACCATGTGAAGAAGTATCCTCTGCAAATCTGGGGGACTCCTCCCCTCTCCCGCTCCTCAGTCCCAAAACTCCAAGTTGCTACTTTTTCTCCAATTGTCCCAGATTTGCCCTACAAAAATCTGCTAACCTTACCTATGAGGCATCGGTTCTATCTCTAAAATATTCCTTAGAACTAGGATTTGAAATCCCATAATACATATAAGCAGAGAAAATGACAGTAGATAAAGACCATAGGGTCTATCCAGCTGTCCATCCATACCAACTACTAAGCTCTACAAACCTTCCTCTCCCTCAGAGATCCTCTCTATTTGTCCTATGCTTTCTTGAATTCAGATAGCCTTCACCACCTCCACTGAGAGGCTGTTCCATGCATCCACCATATTTTCTGTAAAGAAATATCTCCTGAGTCTTTCACCTTTCACTTTCATCCTATGAACCCCTCGTTCCAGAGCTTCCTTTCAACTGGAAGAGGGAAGAAAATGGCAGCAAGTGCATTTATAGCATGGAGGTATTTAAGGAAGTAATTTTATAATGAGTCATATAAAGATCTGCACCATTTGCGCACATAAATCCCCTATTTTCAAGGACTTACATGCATGAATGGGCATGTATTCACATATTTTAGCCGGTCGCTATTCTTTAACTACGAGCTAAGACTGATTGCAAACATATTCACTGTGGTCAGGTGCTTGGATAGATCGTGGGCGGAGCACAAATTTATGCACGTAAGTTATAAAATACTATAACCTACCCATGTTCTCTAGAAATCTAGGCGCTGGTATTTACACCAGCTCTGGGGCTAATGTGAGTCTCCGCACCTAGATTTAATGTTTGTTTTCAGACACTAATGCTCCTGCTTTTCTTTATAAAATAGGCCTGTTCTGAGTACCTAAAACTAGGTGCCCCCAGGCAGGGCCGGTGTAAGGCGATGAGGCGCCCTAGGTGAACCTCATCTCTTGCGGCTGCCTCCTCTCCATGGTGACCATTGCCACCACTGTCTCCCTGGGATGTACAACAGTGGCAATGGCTACAAACATGGTGCTGCTTACCTTGGTGCTTACCCATGGTGCATGGTGCTTACCTTTAAGCTTTGGTGCCATGGGGCTCTTTGCTTCTACCACCCGTCTGATGCCTGATGCTGACTTCCTGTTTTGGCACCGGGCGTCGGAGAAGGGGCAGAAGCAAACAACCCCACAGTGCCAAAGCTTAAAGTTAAGCACCATGGGACTGTTTATGTCCATTGCCACCATTATACATCCCATAGAAGGGCGCCAGTGGTGGCCATGGGCACCCCTGAAGGTCCAGCACTCTAGGCGACCACCTAGTTCGCCTAACGGTAGCGTCAGCCCTGCCCCCAAGGCTGGCTCCAGGGCTGATGCATGGTAGCGGGCACTCTAGGCTAACCCTCAACCTTAAATCGCCCGTGATTTTAATAGTAAACTCAACAATCATGATCATCTGAGCACCATTTCTCAAATGACATCATAATTTAAAATATTCAACTTTTCTTTGTATATACGTGTGTACCTGCTCTTTTTGTAGGCAAACGAATGTGCTGATGGCTCTTTGAGTTTGTTTTGCTTTGAATGTTGTCATTTTTTGCTGCTCCCCCCCCCCCTCAAAAGCTGCTGCCCTAGGTGACTGCCTAGTCTTGCTCTATTCTCCCCATTATAAAAGTACCTTCCACATGTCTCTATCATATTGCCACTCTTGCCTTTCCTCCATGAGAACTTTAAGACTATTCCCATATGTCTTATGACGAAGATCACTGACCATTTTAGTAGCTGCCCTCTGGACCGATTCTGTCCTGTTTATATCCTTTTAAAGCTACAGTGTCCAGAAGTGCACACAGCACTCCAAAGAAGGTCTCACTAGAGACTTATACAAAGTCACTACTACCACCTCATTTTTCCTGCTGGCTATAACATTCCCTATGTACCTCAGCATCTTTTTGTCTTTTGCTGTCACCTTTTCTACCAGTTTGGTCACTTTAAGATCATCTGATACGATCACCCCCAGCTTTTGCTCTTTCATGCATTGAGGTATTTTGCCCTCTATACTGTACTCTTGGGTTTTTGCAGCTCAAATGCATGACCTTGCATTTTTTAACATTAAATCTTAGCTACCAAATTTTCAACCATTCTTCAAGCTTCGCTAGGTCCCTCTTCATGGTAGCTATATCTTCCAGGGTGTGTATCCTTTTTCAGATTCTGGTATCATCTGCAAAGAGGCATATTTTTCTTGATAGATGTTCTACAATATTACTTATAAAAATGTAAAAAAGAACAGGACTAAGGACTGATTCTTGTGTCACACCCCTGGTAATGCCTCTATCTTCAGAGGCCATTTACTACTACTTCTGTCGCCTCCCACTCAACCAGTTTCTAACCCACTCAGTAACTTTAGGGCCCATCCCGAGGGAACTTTATTTTTAAGTTGCTGAAGAGGAATGCTGTCAAAGGCCTTGCTGAAATCTAAGTACACCACATCTAGCACGCTCCCCCAATCCAATTCTATGGTGACCCCGTCAAAGAAGTCATGCTGTCTCGGATCCTGTTAGCCCTTGGATTCTAGAAACCACACCATCCTCTGTTTAAGCAGTGCTTCCATTCATTTACTCATCACAGAGGCCAGATTAGCCAGTCAGTATTTACAAAACCTTTCCGAACAGAAACCAATTTGCTTATCTCCAATCCTCCAGGATCACTCCAGACTCTGAAGCACTGAAAAGATCAGACAGTGGAACTGCCAGTAATTCCTTAAGTTCCTTGAATATCCTTGGATGAATTCTGTCTGGCCTTGTTGCTTTATCTACTTTTAGTTTAGTTATCTCCTCATGAACACAGTCTTCTGAAAATCTCTACCTCTTTCCATTCTTATTGGTGTTTCTGTGGTCCCATTCTTGACCCTTCATCTGTGAACACAGAACAGAAATATTTGTTCAGCAATTCCACTTTAGCCTCTCTAGCCTTTACTTACTCATCCCCTTCACCTTTGAGTCTGGCATGCCACCTTTGTGCTTCCTCCTATCATCAACTTAAAAAGGTCCTGTCCCCATGTTTTACTGTACTGGCTATAGTTTATTCTATTTGCATCCTTGCTTTCCTGATTACTTAACCAGTTTTCCAGAGCTTCTCCAGATATTGCTGTTTGTCTTCGTCTTTCTGTGATCTTAGTTTATGAAGGCCAACCTCTTTTTCTTCACCTTTTCTGCTACTTCTTTTGAAAACCATTGTGGCCTCCTTTTCCTCTTCCTTTTATTTACTTTCCTAACAAAAAGGTTTGTTGCCCTTAAAATACCTCCTTTCAATTTTGCCCACTGTTGTTCGACTTCCGCCAGATGTTCCTATCCAGCTAATGACTCCTTGAGGTATTCCTCTATCTTGACAGAAATAGTTTTCCTGAAATCTAGAACCATGGCTTTTGAATGTACCATCTCCAACTGCATCCTAAAATTGAAGCACAACTATCTGGTGATCAATGGACACCAGATGACAAACTCACTCTTACCATTTGTAAGCACCAAGTCCAGTATTGCTCCCTTCAATGTGGATTCCGTTGCCAGTTGCCAGAACTGTTCTCCCTGTAGAGAATCCAGGGTCTATTTCTAGATGACATCACAGCTGGCTATCCCAAAAAATATCTTGGAAACTGAAATCACCTGCCAATAGTATTTCCCCTTTCATAGCAATATTGTGAATGTCTTCAATTAAATTTCTATTGATTCTTCTGCCTGTGAGGGAGGTCTGCATGTCATACCAATGTAAATAGATTTTCCATTCCCTTTTTCCAGACTAACCCACAGTGTCTCCACCTTTCTTTGTAAGCCCTGAAATTCTGTGGCTTAAATATTATTTATCACATATAGGCCATTCCTCTGTGCTTTCTTTTTAACCCTGTCTTTTCTGACTAGATTATAGCCTGATATGGCCCCCCATTCTGTGTGGATGTATAGCCTAGTGGCTAGAGCACTGACTTAGTAACCAAGCAACCAGGGTTCAAGTCTCACTAGCCCTCCTTGTGGCCTTGGGCAAGTCACTTAACCCTCCATTGCCTTGGAAGAAATTCCTGGTAATCTACTTCTGGTGACATTGCCAAGAAAACCCAGGGTTGCTAGGAGTCAGGACTGACTTGAAATCCCATGTTGCAGTTTCATTGCTATGTCCCAATCATTGTTTTCTGTGCACCGTGTCTCCTCGAATGCCACTATATCTAAGTCAGTCTCTTCCATTACATCTCCTAAATCTGATATTTTGCATACTATGGGCATTAATATGCATATCTTTCCAGGTGTTGCCTTTTTTTCCTTTTGGTACACAATTGTTTAGTGTTTTACTGACCTGGGGCCTATGTTCACCCATGCCCGATGACCATAGCTTAAAGCCCTCCTCAGTAGATTAGCCAGTCTGTTGCAGAAGACCTTTCTCTCCTTCTTCGATAGGTGGACACCATCTCTGCTCAGCAGCCCTGGGAAAACCATGTTATGGTCGAAGAATCCAAAGTGCTCTTGACACCATCCACACAGCCATGAATTCATCTACAGGATGCCCACCTCTTGATCCTGGAGATGCCAGAATGAACTAGGCAGTGAATATATGGGTCCGTTGTCAATCACTCTGAAAAGGTTCTTGGTGAGAATCACAGATCTTGATGGATTATCAGTAGGCTGATGAGCCGGTGTTCCGCATTCGTATCTTTGCTGGAAATTTCTCTGGTATAGTCTCTGTGCCTGTCTGTGCTCCTTTGAAATCGGGAACGATTCAATCCCACGTAGTTTCAGGAACACTGGCTTTACCTTGCCAACTGAACAGCAGGGATGATTTCATTTTTCATCTTTCAGTAACTGAGAGCAGGCTGGCAGAAAACTCCCTGGTTGGGCAACGTGAATGTGCATCAGTCACACTTCCCCTGCTGTGTTGCAGCTGGAAACCCTCAGAACCTGGAAAGTGTAACTTTATGACTTTGGAATTTTCCCTGGAGCAGTCTAATCAGATTCCAGAAGATTATGGAAATCTTCCAGCTGCAGGGATAAAGAGGGTGTTGTATTATTATCTTTTTCTACTCTTTTCAGACTTAGGAAGAAAAGTCATTATTTAAAATCAATGTTAACAGAAAAGAAATTACAAAATACTTTTAAGATAAGCTTGAGTCTTAATAATAGAATTAAAGAAGTAAAGTTGAAATTTGTTGCCTCTAATGTGCATCTGGAGTCCTGTAAGGCACTTAATACCATCATGATTAGAGAGATCATTTTGCTTTACTGTCAAAAGGGGATGCCTGTAAATAAATCCAGAAGCAGAAATATTCAAATTGTAGGTTTATCAGAAGGAATAGAAATGTTTTTAGGCAGTCTGGATCACATTTGCTTAGGTTAATATGTTCAAATTTTGGATTAGAAACGTGATTAAGTTTTGAGAATTGATAAATATTGTCATGTCATGAAACCTGATTTTGTTGTGGTGGGGGGAGGGGGGAGTTACGGAACTTTCCCAGATTGATATAATTGTTGATCAGATTGTCAGATGACACTAAATTAGTCAAAGATGTTAAGTCACAAGAGGATTGTGAAAAATTGCAAGAGGACCTTGAGAAATTCTGATACTGAGAGTGCAAATTGCAGATGAAGTTTAGGGGCCCCTTTACTAAAATATGGTATTGCAGCTTATGTGTGAATAGCGTGAAAATTTATGTGTGTTAAGTGCAAAGCCACCATGTTAACTGTCAGGGGCGGTACCATACCCTAACACAGTGCGCTGTTACTGCAGGTGCACTTACCTTCACCTATTGAGGTAGAGATAATTGCACCTGCCTGTGATAGAGTGTATAAAAGCCTCCCCATCTCCTGCAGGGAGACTTCTCAGCCAAGTTTAGCACAGGTGAGGTATTGCTCTGGTAAGAATGGAAACAACTGTCCCTTTAAGGGGAAAGGCTGGAAAATGCCTCAGGAGAGTTGTGGCCTGGCCTCAAGTTTTATCCCAGAAAGCAGGAGACCTGGAGAGAGAGAGGAGCCCAGGGAATTTTCTGGAATATGTGGTGACTAGTTACCTTTGAAAGAGAGATTGCTGAGAAGGTAGGAACTGTGGTTTAAGTTTGTTGCTGTGTCTTAAGCTTTGCTGTTAGACTTCTACCCAGCTGGAGGAGTCTTGTGCTATAGAGAGCTGCTGTTTACTTTATTTGAGGATATGCTACCCTGGTGTTAAAGACTGAAAACGTACCTCTGAGTTGTGCCCAGAGTGAGGGAACTTTGGGGAAGAAGCACTTTGTTTTCTTACCTGAGAACTGCCTGTGCTGGAACAGCGTTCTCTCACCCAGCAGACTAGTGCTGCTAAGACTAATCAAGGAACTATTACAGCTGAGGAAAGCCTGGAGCACAGTATGCTGTAGCCCTCCTTCTATTGCAGGCCCAAGAAGGGCCAAGGGTAGTTTGCTTGGATGTTTATCCTGAAAATAAAGTGTATTTTCTTTAAACTTCCTACTGGTTGTAGAGCCTTGTGTCGTTGCTCAGCCACAGTTTACCACACTGCACTAATTGCAAGATTGACAGCATGCAATGTTTACCCCTGTGCTGACTGCAGTGCGCCCATCACTCCCACTCTCTTCTCCTACCACACCCATTCAGTACCCCAACACGCGAGTTAGCATGGAAATCATGCAGCGCTGTCTTGCCCTTCCGCTAACAGTTATCGCATTCCCAGCACATAATTACCATGCACCTAAACCCACACTAACTGCTTTGCGCACTCTAGTAAAAAGGCCCTTAAATGTGGATACGTGGAAAGTTATGCACTTAGGGAAGAACAACCCAAAATATCACACAATGTAGGGTTCTACATTAGGAGTCACACCCAGGAAAAGCATCTAGATGTTATTGTGGATAATACATTGAAATCCTCTTCTCGTGTGCCGTTGCAAACAAGAACGCTAATCAAATGCTGGGAATGATAAGGAAAGGAGTGGAGAATAAAACAAAGGATATCATAATGCCTCTGCATCACTCCATGGTTCGACTGTACCTTGAGTATTGTATGCAGTTCTGGCCGCCACATCTAATACAAGATATAGCAGAATTTGAAAAGATACAGAGAAAGGTGACTGAAATGGTAAGGGGATAGGAGAATACTCCTATGAGGAAAGGCTTAAAAGGTTAGGTCTTTTAAGCTTGAGGAAGAGATGGCTGAGGGAAGATATGATAGTCTATAAAATAATGAATGGTGTGGAATCAATAAATAAAATTCAGTTGTTTACTCCTTCTAAAAGTATAAGGACTGGGGATACGTAATGAAGCTATAAAGTAGTATATTTCTGACTAATCAGAGAAAATATTTTTTCACTCAGTGTATAATTAAGCTCTGGAATTTGTTGCCAGAGAATGTAGTAAAAGCTGTTAGAGTAGCTGGGTTTCAAAAAGGTTTGGACAAGTTCTTGGAAGAAAACTCAATTAAGCATTATTAAAGTGGACTGGGGAATTGCATTGCTTACCTCTCGGACACACAGCATGCAATCTGTCTACCATTTGGGATTTTGCCAGTTATGTCACCTATATTGGCCACAGTTGGCCACAGGTTACTGGGCTTGATGGACTTTTGGTCTGACCCAGTATGACAAATCTTATGTTCTGAGGATTATTAAACTTAATTGCAAACCTGTAAGAACTCTAACACCCTTCTTAATCAAGCTGGAAGACATCTCGGCCAAGAAAACTCTTTGCTTGTTACCTGAAGGCCACCCACTATACAGCTTTCCTGGTGTCTCCTTTCATGTTACACAAAACAGAGAGATGTTCATGCCCTATTGGGACTTAGGGAACCCATGGACAGGGTAAGATGAGTCTGAGGATAGGGGTGAGAAAAGGTGCAAGGGGCTTCCATATTTAAAGATTGGCACATGAATGCTGTCTTTTTGGGTGGGGGGGGGGGAAGGAGAACCCTGGCCCTGTGGGGCTTTTTTGTGTTTTTTTAAATTATTCATTCCGTTTCATTTCAAATAAGAAAAATGAAATAAACAGACAAAAAATTAAAAATAAAACGAAATGCTAAAAACGGAAACAAAAATAATCCCCTTTTAAATGCATATCCTTAACAGACTGGGTGACAGAAGGGGAAAGGAGAGGGATCTAGGTGCTGCACCAAACAGCTGTGGCTGCAGTTCACCAATGATTACGAGCATTGTGAGCCATTGCTTTTTCACCCTCTCTTCACTTCTCTCCAAACATGGGGTTCCTTTCCAAACAGGAAGCCCATGAAGGAGGCTGAGGTAGGGTGGCCATGAGGACTGCAACAGGGGTGTAGGAGTAGCCTAATGGTTAGAGCACTGGCTTGGGAACCAAGAGACCAGGATTCAGTTCCCACTAGCACTCCTTGTGACCTTGGGCAAGTCACTTAACCCTCCATTGCCTCAGAAAATTCCAAGTTATCAATGCCCCTGTTTAAAGTACATTACCAAGTTTAAGTTACAATGTAAACAGCTTTGACTGAAATGATAAAGCAGTATTAAAACCTGTTAAATAAAATTGTAGCTGCTGATGGTAGCATCCAAGTTCTTCCAATGCAACTTCAGGGTAGCAATGAGGTGAGTTGCTAACAAGGGAGAGGTGGAGATTTACAGTGTGAAGCTACTTGGAGGAGGGGGGAGGATGAGGGTTATGAGAGGTAATAGATCTCTGGGGAGAAACAGAAGAGGATGGATTTGAAGGGAGAAGTGACACTTGTTTATGGTGACAAAATAACTCGTCTTGCATGGCAATATTTTTTGAATTTTTATATAGCAATTGATAGTAAACATTAGTAAAATAAATATATTTGTTGCCTTATGGTCTGGAAGTAAAATGCACTAAAACAGTCTTTATTTCTTGTATATCTACACATCCTATCCCACAAGAGCCAACTAGAAAATAGATTTGAGAAATCCTTAGACAATGAATAGAAATGTGACAGTCTCCGCCTCTGCTCTGTCCCGAAATGCCCCCAACACTCCCCGTTGCTAACCGGATAACATTGGGACACATAGGGGAGTTAGCAGGGGATATCCAACGGCACTAACCATGTCAGCGCTGTTAAATATCCCCATTGAAGACATTTACATGGTTTATTGGGCTGTAAACCGTGTAAATGCCTTTCAAAAATCGGACCCTAAATAGCCAGATATTGGCCATATAATTATGGGCCAGCTTAGAAGAGGGGTGCAGGCTATCCATTTAGCAGCGATATTGAGCTGCTCATCGGATAAGTTATCCAGTTTAGGCCTGCCAGGTTTTAGGCCTAGATAGTGCTGATAGAACCACTGAATTGTGTGTATCTTTAACTGCATTACCTATTCAGATGGCAGTGCTGATTATATGCATAAATTTAAGCACCGATGCTAGCACTTAAATTATCAGGATGACCTTGCTGGCTGAAAGCTGACGCAGGCGTAACTCGATTGGATACATTCTGGTGTTACTGTTTGTCTTCAAAGGACGCACCAATGGGTATGTTTACTAACGTGTGCTAACTGTTTGTGTAGGGTTTGCCATGCATTAAGGGTGCCGCCCGGGGACCCATGCTAAAAGCCCTTACTAACCTCTTAAAGTGAGCGAGTTAGGGGTGTAATGTGGGCATTGACGGCGCGTTGCATTAACACGGGAATTTTGGATGCATGCTAAATGTGCCTGTTGCCATTAGCATGGGTGGCGTTAAGTGCAGCCGCATGCCGGTTAGTACAGTGCCACACATTAGCAACACGATAACAGCAGGGGAGATACACACACACTCCCCAAAAATTAACACAGGCCTCTGCGCTAATTTTGTACTGCAAACACACACTACTGGTCTATAATAAACTATTGAGTTGGCACTTAAATTAAAAAAGATTTAATTGAAAATGGGATTTATATCCTGCTTGTTACGATAGTATTCTATGTAATCTGCTCCAAAACCTATCATGTACAATATTAATAATTCACTTTACAATGGGTACGTTACATAGCTTATTACAATATACAATATTAATGATTCTCTTGACTAACAATTATTACTGACTGTTGCAGACCCTATCTACTGTATCTTAACGGTAGGCTGAATAAAAATCTCTCTCCCAAGATAAAATGAACATAATAACCGGAACAGTAACAGCCACTCGGCACCTCCCTAATTCAATAGCACATGCCAACCTCTTAGCTTCCCCTAGTCACATAACCACAGTTCTACTAGCCAGTTAACCTCCTCAGTCTACCCAGGAAAACAACCACATTTTTAGTACTTTTCTAAATGCATTCTCATTTCTCTCCATTCCTGGTGCTCATGACAACTTATTGCATCCTTATCGCCCAAATCCTCTCAATGTATATTTATGTGTGAGCAACAGCCTATATTGTTTATGAGAATATCCCACAGCGCATTGTTCTTGGACCTCGGCAAACATGATGATGAATACACCTTTATATATTTATTTAGGTGCTATAGTCCTAAACCCCACATAATTCTATAGATTACTTCTAATAAACCTGATCTTACTATTACATTTATATGTCACTATATATGCACATAAGAGACAGCCCCTGCTCGTTAGAGCTTACAATCTGTTCAAGACAAACACAACAAATGGGACCAAGGTAAACTTAGAGAACACGGTTGTTACACACAGAGCTGGTAAATAGGAGGATAAAGGTTTATGGTTTATTTATTATTTGATATACCACTTTTAGAGATTAGCAACAACGTGGTTTACAAAACAAAACCGAGTGCCAATAAAATAAAACACACAACCTAAGCAATCAGAGAGAAAGCCAGGATAGCCGAAGGGGGTAGGATCCAAAGACAGCCTTCAAGAGGTAGATATTTAGTCTGGATTTAAATAGGAGCAGGGATGGAGCCTGGCGCACTGACTCAGGGAGTCTAGTCCAGGTACCTGGTGCAGAAAGATGGAACAAACCAAGTCTAGAGTTGGCAGTAGAAGAGAAGGGCACAGAGATGATTTACCGAAGAAGATGTGTAGGGAGAGATGAATGATGGGAGGGAATGAGGAGCTATAGAGTGAATGCACTTGTGCTCAGGAGAAGTTTGAATTAGAAACATAGAAACATGACGGCAGAAAAAGACCACAATGCCTATCTAGTCTGCCCTTCCATATCAACTACAACAGTCCCCTTTTATCTTTAGAGATTCTCTGCGTTTGTCCCATGCCTTTTTGAATTCATGCACTATCCTCATCTCTATTACCTCCACTGGGAGACTATTCCATGCATCTACCACTTTTTCCGTAAAGAAATATTTCCGCATATTACTCCTGAGTCTGTCCCCTTTCACTCTCATGCTGTGTCCTCTCATAGCAGAGGTTGCCTTCAATTGAAAGAGACTCTCCTGCGCATTTATGCCACGGAGGTATTTAAATTTCACTATTGTATCCCCCCTATCCTGCCTTTCTTCTAAAGTACATATATTAAGATCTTTAAGTCTGTCCTCATATGCTTCATAACAAAGACCACTAACCATTTTAGTAGCCACCCTCTGCATTGACTCCAAACTGCCTATATCCTTC
The DNA here is from genome assembly GCA_033557465.1 of Ichthyophis bannanicus. Lineage (NCBI taxonomy): Eukaryota > Metazoa > Chordata > Amphibia > Gymnophiona > Ichthyophiidae > Ichthyophis > Ichthyophis bannanicus. Next base: position 25,217,572 of record CM066050.1, on the reverse strand, counting down.
TAAAGGAGTGGTCTCCAGAATTGCACACAATACTCCAAATGAGGTCGCACCAAACACTTATACAGAGGCACTATCACCTCCTTTTTTCTGCTGGCCATTCCTCTCCCTATACATCCAAGCATCCTTCTGGCTTTCATAGTCACCTTTTCTACCTGTTTAGCTATTTAAGATCGTCAGACACAATTACGCCCAGGTCCCGCTCTTCTTTTGTAGACAGAAGTAGCTCACCCCCTACACTGTATAGCTCCTTTGGATTTCTGCAGTCCAAATGCATGACCCTGCATTTTTTAGCATTCAATTTCAGCTGCCATATTCTATACCATTCTTCAAGTTTAGCTAGATCCCTCCTCATATTGTTGACTCCTTCCTGTATGTCTACTTAATGCAGATTTTGGTACCATCTGCAAACAAGCAAACCTTACCCGACAGTCCTTCTGCAATATCACTAACAAAGATGTTAAACAGAATCAGAACAAGGACAGATCCCTGCGGCACATCACTGGTATCCTCCTTCTCAGAGTGAGTTCCGTTTACCTTTGTCGCCCGTGTCCAATGTAATTCTTTTAACAATGGGGTAGTGGTGTTCCATTTCCTGGTATTCATAATTATCTTGGCAGCGGTGATCTAGAACTTTGGGGTATGTTTACTAATATGCACTTTTAGCATGAGGTTTGGCATGCGCTAAATGCCCTGTGCTAAAAATTCCATGCTAACTTTTCAGCGCATGACTGGGTGGGTTAGGAGTGTAACATGTGTTAATGGTACGTCAAGGTTAGCATGGGCATTTTAGGTGCGCACTAACCGTGACTATTACCATTGAGATAGGTGCACTTAACACCACTTCAGTGGGTGGCATTAAGTGTGCCCATATGCTGATTCAACGCAACATGCTAACAGAAGGGTCATAGACATACACCCCCCCAAAAATGAGCACGGACCTCCGTGTTAATTTTGTGCTGCAAACGCATGCTACTGACACAGACTTTAGTAAACATGCCCTTTTGTGTTTTAGTTATACCCCCATGTACCATGTACTACAATTCAGTAATCTAGCTTTGAAATTATTAATGAACTCATTACCTGTTTCAAATTGGATTCCAATAGGTAAGGTCTAATCAGTTGTATTAATCTCTGATTTAGGAAAGATTTTTTTTCGCCACTTCAGTTTCTTGATTTTTCATTAGTCTCAAATCTATGATAAGACCTAACCTATGGGACATGTTTATTAAAGTGGGCTATGCGGCTAATGTGCATTTTGACATGTTAACCACTTCCACAGGCCCACAGTAAATATTACCATGCTGAAATGCACGCTAACTGCGCATTCTGTGATGAGGTGGAGTCTAGGCGGGGTTGAAAAGAGACTGGGTGTTGTCTGCACGATATGGTTAGTGTGTGCTAATCACCAGAGTTGCAGTTAGCTCAGGTGCACTTTACTCCATCTCAAAACATGGCTTTAAGGGCTCGCATGCATGGTAATTGTAGGACAAATGCAGGTCACGTCAACAATTATCATGGTGTGGTTGTACCTGACACATTGATTTTGATTCACAACACGTGTTAGGGGCAAAAATCTAAAGCACTTCAGTAAACATGCCCCTATGTATTTCTGAGGTTAGTGGAATTAAACTTCCAATGACCATTGGCTCCCTTAAAGGCATTTGGGCTCTTGGACCATGACACACAATATTTTTGTTTTCTCTGGATCTTCTCTCATCCATATTTGAATGCCATTTATTCAATTAGTCAGCCATTCATATGTAACTGTAATGGACTTTGTAATTACTACGGTGGACTCTGTAATTGGAAAAATCATTTGTACATCATCAATATAGGAGTAGTGTGAAATCCGCAATACTTCAAGAAATAGCCCATCGATGCTCGTTGTTTCTCCGCTTTGTAGAGGTCTGCAATAAAGATCAGGGGCTGGTTTGCACAGAGAAATAATGTGGGCAGCTCTTTGCACATCCTAGAAGGACATGCATAGTTTGTAAGTACACAAGCTATGTATATGAAAATTACTGCCACATAAGCTGGGAGGAAGTGAATTAATTGCACCAAGGATTGAATTTAGCCTTTGACCACAAGGCTTTCAGCATAAGGTTTATTTTGTGGAAATTAATTTGCATAATTTTTCCCATTGCCTGAAACTAAACCATGGGCATATCAGGCACTCTGGGTGAAGTTATTATTTTTGTACAATTTCCTCACAATTATTAATTGAAAAAGTATCTAAATTGGTTGCTATTTATGTACATTCTAACAGGGATATCTCTCAGTTGTTGCTGAAGAAGGTTTAACTCTGGCCAAAGGCTTTAGCTACTATTTATGTCATTTTGCAAAGATGATACAGTTTATTAACCTTTTTATTTCATACATAACTATAAACATATATATATTTTCACCCAGTTCAAAGGCCTATTTATGAAATTCCTTTAGGTGTTCAACATGGATTTCAATGCATGATAACATTAAGGGACATATTTACTAAGCCCCTCGCCCATAACACAGGTGCGTGCAGTGAGCTAACGGTCCCCCTGCAGTTACTGCAGTAAATCAGCCGTGGGTGTGCAATTAGTGTAGCATCAGCCACTGAGGTGGCATTAGTTGCGCCTGCATCATGTGTGCAAGCAGAACCACGGTGCAATCACCACATACCACCCATCACACACTAGCATGGAATCTTTAGCATGGGTGACCTGTGCTACCTTTTTATCATGCCACTGATATCACATGCTAATCCACACTACCCTGATGGTGTGCTTTAGTAAACACATCCCTAAGTGTTTCATGACCTCCCCATTAGCACATGTTCTAAATACAATGCAATGGGTGCCTTTGAGTCAGCGCTGATTCCTGGTGACCCAGATGCTCCTGAGTTTTCTTGGCAGAAGTAGATTGCCAGGACTTTCTTCCAAGGCAATGGAGCGTTAAGTAACTTGCCCAAGGCCACAAGGAGTGCTAGTGGGAATTGAATCCTGGCCTCTTGGTTACCAAGCCAGTGCTGTAACGATTAGGCTACTCCTCCATGCCCTTAGCTCATGTTAACTGCTGTATTACATACCTAACATGGAAATGCCAATTAGGGCGCATGGAATGGGGGGAGGATGAGCGTGGACTGTGCTTTGCTGTTTTTTTAACTGCCAACATGGCAGATACATGGAACAATTACAACTCTAGAGGTCTAGTTAACTGCTCTTCATGTTGGTGGCTGTGCTGTTAATGCAAGACCCATGCTAGCAGCATGGCTATCTTCTCAAAAAGGCTGAGAACACCCCAAACAACTGCAGGAGCTTTGCACTTAACATAGAAACAGAGAAAAATGACGGCAGATAAAGACCACACAGCCTATAGCGTCTGCCCTTCTGTTTCGACTACTACGTTTTACAATGTTTTTTTTTCTTCTTTAGAGGCCTTCTGTGTTTGCCCCTTGCTTTCTTGAACTCAGATACAGTCCTTGTCTCTCCTACCTCAACTGGGAGAACTCCTTACCACAGAAGATAAGGACATCAAAGACTTTAGGAAATAAATACAAACTTTCCTGTTCTCTGAACATTTTAGAGAGGACATCCAGTACACACCCTCATGACTCACACCTAAACAAAACTGTACCAAATACATCAGTTGTAAATAAGTTATGCTCCCAAGCATTAACCGCATGCCACCCTCACCCACGTTTCTAAATGAGTTCTCTGTAATTGTTCTGTTGAAGTTGTAATGTAAACTGCTTTGATTCCAAGAGAGGCGGTATAGAAAACCTGTTAAATAACTAAAATAAATATCCTTTTGAAGGTGCAGTTACTAGAATAGCACACAGTACTCCAAGTGAGGTCTCGCCAAAGACTTATACAGAGGCACTATCACCTTCTTCCTGCTGGGAATTCCTCTCCCTAAACACCCAAGCATCCTTCTGGCTTTCACCATAACTGTTTCTAGCTGTTTCTAGCCATCTTAAGATCATCAGAAACAATCACGTCCAGGTCCTGCTCTTTTTTTGTGGACAGAAGTATTTCATCCGCTATACTGTAGCACTACCTTGGATTTTTGCAGCCCAAATGCATGTGACCTATATTTTTTTAGCATTCAATTTCAGCCACCAAATTCTTGGCCATTCTTCAAGCTTAGCTAGATCCCTCCTCATGTTATCTACACCTTCCTGGGTGTCTACCCTATTACAGATTTGGTATCATCCACAAAGAGGCAAACCTTACCACAAAATTGGACCAAGGACAGATGCCAATGGAGGTAGTAGATCCCTGTTAACATCCTTCTCCTCAGAGTGAGCTCTGTTTACCTGTACTATTTCTCACCTCCCACTCAACCAATTTCTAACCCAGACGTTAACTTTAGGAACCATAACATCTAGTGTTAGCCCTCGATCAAACTCTCTGGTCAGCCAGCCAAAGAAATTAATTAGATTTGTCTGACAAAGACCTGCCTGTAGTGCCTTAACTTTGGTTGTTAATGCGCCAAACCATAATGCATTTTAGTAAATGGGGACCTTAATGGCTTAAATTGAAAAGGGTTTTAAAAAGATGATTTCTGGGTGTCTTTTTTCCAAGTCTGGATGTAGGCAGAAGAAACATAGGCAAATGCCTAGGGTGCCAAATACCTAGGATACACAGTATCCTGATTCCGCTTGCCTTAAGGTTAAGATCAAAGAGAAAGGAAGACAGGCATCTGTATTTGGAAAAACTTAGAGAAGCTAGCAAAGTAGTCAGGAAAGCAAAGATTCAAAAAGAAGAGGAAATAGCCAATGTAGTCAATGCAATAAAATGGGGGGGGGGAGGGGGGGTGGAGACATTTTTCAGATATGTTAGTGAGAAGAGGAAGAGCAAAAGTGGTACTGTCAGACTCAAGGGTGAAGGGGAGGAATATGTAGAAGCTGATGAAGATAAAGCGGAATTGCTTAACAAATATTTCTGTTCTGTCTTCACAGATGAAGAACCAGGAACAGGACCTCAGAAAACACCCACCATCAGGAACAGAAGCGAGGAGCATCTTGAACAATTTTCAGAAGACTGTGTTCATGAGAAACTAGCTAAACTTAAAGTAGACAAAGCGATGGGACCGGATGGGATACACCCTAGAATACTGAGGGAACTTGGGGACATTCTAGCAGCTCCACTGACTGACCTTTTCAATGCCTCGTTAGAGTCCGGAGTGGTGCCAACGTACTGGAGAGAGGCTCATGTGGTGCCTTTACACAAAAGCGGAAGTAAGGATGTGGTTGAAAACTACAGGCCGATTAGTTTAACTTCGGTGGTGAGTAAATTATTGGAAGCGCTGCTGAAAAAGAAAATAGAGAGGTTTCTGGAGTCCAGCGGATTACAGGATCCGAGGCAGCATGAATTCACCAGAGGCAGGTCTTGTCAGACAAATCTGATTGATTTCTTTGACTGGGTGACCAGGGAGTTGGACCGAGAGAGCCCTAGATGTGGTGTATTTAGATTTCAGTAAAACCTTTGACACCGTTCCTCACAGGCGACTTATAAACAAACTGAGCACCCTAAGGATGGACCCTAAAGTTACTGCTTGGGTTAGAAATTGGTTGGGTGGGAAGCGACAAAGAGTACAGGTATATGGAGCTCACTCTGAGGATAAGGAAGTTACCAGTGGTGTGCCCTAGGGATCTGTCCTTGGTCCGATTCTTTTTAACATCTTTGTTAGTGATATAGCGGAAGGGCTGTCGGGTAAGGTTTGCCTCTTTGCGGATGATACCAATAGAGTAGACACCCAGTAAGGTGTAGATAACATGAGGAGGGATCTAGCTAAGTTTGAAGAATGGTCTAGAATTTGGCAGCTGGGATTTAATGTTAAAAAATGTAAGATCATGCATTTGGGCTGCAGTAATCCAAGGGAGCAATATAGTATAGGGGGTGAAGTACTTTTGTCCACTAAAGAAGAGCGGAACTTAGGCGTGGTTGTGTCTGATGATCTTAAAGTAGCTAAACAGGTAGAAAAGGTGACAGCAAAAGCTAGAAGGATGCTTGGGTGCATACGGAGAGGAATGGCTAGCAGAAAAAAGGAGGTGAAAGTGCCTCTGTATAAGTCTTCAGTACAAACTCATTTGGAGTATTGTGTGCAATTCTGGAGACTGCACCTTCAAAAGGATATAAACAGGATGGAGTCAGTACAGAGGGTGGCTACTAAAATGGTTAGTGGTCTTCATTATAAAACATATGAGGACAGACTTAAGGATCTTAATATGTACACCTTAGAGGAAAGGCGGGTTAGAGGTGATATGATTGAGATGTTTAAATAACTCCATGGCATAAATGCACAGGGAGAGACCCTCTTTTATTAAAAGCAAGTTCTGTTATGAGGTGACATGGGATGAGGGTGAAAGGGGATAGATTCAGGAGTGATATGCGGAAATATTTCTTTATGGAAAGAGTAGTGGATCCATGGAATAATCTCCCAGTGGAGGTGGTAGAGATGAGGACAGTATCTGAATTCAAAAAAGCATGGGACAAACACAAAGGATCTCTAAAGGAAAAAAGGGGACTGTTGTAGTTATGGAAGAATAGACTAGACAGGCCATGTGGTCTTTTTCTGTCGTCATTTTTCTGTCGTCATTTTTCTATGTTTCTATTGCTGATTGCTGGAAAAGAAACCTCTGCTCCCCTCCCCACTGTTCTCTGGTCCTGCCCAGGATTGTCAACATCTTAAATCCAGCACTGCCTTTCTTACTTAAATTAGATTTCAGTTCCCCATTCAGCATCTTTAATATTTGCCATTTTATTATAGGGAGCAGAGAGCTGGGTGACAGCAGTATTATTTGTATGTATTAAGATTTTAATGATTTGTATTAAATCACTGCAGGGTTCTATCAGTGTATCACCAGAACTTAAAAAGGAAAGCGATTTTGCTGTCCGTTTCATTTTTTTCTTTTCAACTTTTGATTTTTTTTCTATTTTCTCTCTGTGGGGGAAGGGAATTTAATCTAAACAATATGGTGCACCATTTCAAGAGATGGCAAAATTGTACAGGTACAGGATTATACTGAATAATTGTACCTGCTTCTGATAAATCAAGCTTTCTTCTAGGACAAGCAGGATGAGTCAGCCACATTGGTGATGTCATCTGATGGCGCCTAGACCGAAGTACTCTCCATACCTCAGAAGGGCTTCTGAGCATGAGCCAATTGGCCCCACCCCCTGGCCTGCCCCTAGCCAGCCAGTTTCATTCTTTCCACCTTGCCTACAAGACGGATCTCTCCACTCTCCTAACAATCACCAAGATAGACACAGAATTCTGGTAAGAAGAAGAAAGAAGAGACTTTGGGTTCCATACCTGCATCATACCAAAGCCAGGGTTTAAGAAATGCCCCAAAAGCTCTCACAAAATGAGCATTCCTGATGCCCACAACCACTGCCTGCATTGCCTGGGGAAGGATCACTAGGAGGAGGACTACCCACACTGCGCCCACTAGGAGGAGGACTACCCACACTGCGCCCAGGTGTCTCCCAGAGTGAGGAAGTCCCATGGCCACGCACTCCAGGACTTCCTCACCCAGGCCTCCTCTCCTCTGAGAAACTGCATGGAAGCGACCCCTGCAACATCTGTGGCCACGTGGTATCCAGGGATGTGCCTGCCTAGCCTCTGTCCTCTGCCGTGTTTCCCCACTCTGCTTGCCTCTTGCTGAACTGCCCACTGCTAGCCTGGCTGCTTTGCAAACCTCCTGTACTGCCCTGGAGCTCTCTGACCCTCGGGAACCCGTCTTGTTCTCTCCAGCCATACTTCCTCTGATGCCATCTTTCCCTGACCAGTCTCCGCACCCCCTCCCCCCCACCGGTGCCAAATGAATGGCTAGACGCAAGTCACACCTCCCTGGCACTGATTGGACAGTGCCGATTTATCACATCAGACCTGGCATCATGCCTTCAGCACCGATTGGAGGACGGCACCAAGAGTATCACAGCCGGCATCCGAGCAGCCCCAATCAGCATGCCTGCCATCGGAATAGCCCCAACCAGTGCACCCGGCATTGGAGGAACTCCCCTAAGTGGTGCAGACACAGGGGCTCAGCGCAAGCATCAGGGGGATCGCTGTAGACACCATCATCAGAGCAGCAACTGTAGCAGCAGTGACAGCCCCCACAGAAAGAGGCACAGGTACTCTGACAGCCACCCCTCCTCCCCTGTGTTCACCAGCAGTTTTTTCAGTCAGCCAGGGTATCTACCCGACCATGGCAGAGAGGCAATGGATGTTTGTCAGGAGACCTCTCAGCCCATCTATGGCCCGCTAGTAGGCACAGAAGGGCCTGCAGAAGTCTTCCAGCTGCTCTCCCGCCTCCTCCAGCAGTGCTCTTCCACCTCTGCTCAGCCTGCCATCTCTTCTACCTCACTGGGGCAGGCTCTGGGGCAGGCCTCCCCTGACGTAACGCAGGCACCCCCACCTGGAGCCTCTGCCAATAGCCTGGAACATGCAGCCAGCCACATCCTAGCCCGCTCATCAGAGCTACCGCCCTCGGCAGAGGACTCCTCACCTGACCCCTCGCTCTTGCAATCCCCAGTCAGCTAGAGACGCACAGCGGGGCAAAGTGGCAGATGTCCAAGGATCCCAAGCCCCTGGGGATGTCCTCTCCACTACAGGGGCGGATATACCTATGCCTGCGCCTAACCCTCCACCCACCACGCTAGAGGACTTGACATACCCTAAGCTTCTGCGCAAAGTCATGACTGCTCTTGCCATTGCACCCGGTGACAACACAGATCAGCGGCCAGAGACCCAGAGGGCCTCAAGTTACCTTCAGCTGTAGTGCAGCTGTGCCATTTCTGCTTCTGCCCCCCTCATGGGTTATTTATTTGGGACTTCCAGCTTAACTAGAGCTTCTGTTGGAATCCCCCCCCCCCACCAATTTCTATCACTCTCCCTCTCCCTACTGAAGTGACAGTCTGTGCCCAGGATTTGCAAACCGTGACTTCTTCCAGAGCACAGTTAACGGGAATTCTAAGTCTCGCCACTAGGACCTGATATTCAAAAACAGCTGAGTTCCGAAATTTAGGTATCTGAATTTGGTTCCTAGATTTGTCTCCTGGTTTCAGGTAAGTTAGGAGGTACAGAAGGACCTTTTAGAAGCAGTTACACTTGTACATTGTAATATTTACACATGTACGTCCGCTACGAGTGCAGAAACCAATGATTATATGGGTAAGTAGTAGGGATGCTGAGATTTCAAGGGGGAGCATTTTGGTCAGGCCAGAAATGTATGTGTATTTTCCATTATACGGTGGGAATCTACATATATTTAAACAAATTTCCTCTTCGGCTTTTGCACCAGCAGTGAGGCACGCAGAGTTTATTAAGAGTACTTGTTTTCACTAGGGATTAAGGGAGTAATTGTCTTTAACCCCATTTCTTATTTTTGTCTCAAAATAAAAAAAGTCCTTTTTTAGTATCCCTAGTTAATTGCTGCCTCTTATTCGTACAAGTTTGCCAAACTGGGCAACTATACCTATAAGTATTGGCACCTGCACATAAAAATTGCAAAATCAAAACCTCTACATATATCTGCCAGCACTTACGTGTGGAAGCTACTGAGTGACGCTCCTCGTTTTTCCATTTATTTATTTTATTTTATTAACAATTCTTATATACCGCACTATTAGCCATCAGCGCGGTTTACATTGAACAGAAACATCTGACAATTTACATATGTCTGGTCATTACATTTAACAGGAAGTAGAACTTGGATAAACGGGTTAACTATATACATTGGTGGTTCACCTGATAATGTATATTTCAATAAAGTCACCTCACCCACTGGACTTCATTTTCGGCAGAGCTTTTTGTGAAATCCTTGGGAAATGTGAACATGCCAGCCTAGAGGTCCCATTTCCCATGTGAAGTCCTACCCCTTATGCAAACTGGAGCTTTACGTTTTCAGCTGAAGGTTCACCCAAATTTAGGAGCCTAAAAGGTATTCTCTTGAAAGTTAGGCCTGCTGATCATTTAGGTATTTAGATTTAGGGACCCAGTTTAGAAGCCTAGTGCTGAAAATCAGTGCTAAGCTCCTAACGTATTTCTTTACTCTAAATCTTCCCATGTTGCCACCCACTTTAGGCTCCTAAATTTAGGTATTTAGTGAAACCAGGAGCATAAATATAGGCACTCAGCCCAGTACATTTTCAAAGAGGCTAATTTAGGAGCCTGACTCTTAAAGCCTAAACCTTTTGAAAATTGGTCCCTAGGTGTTGTCATAGTGTGAACACAGGGACCCCCTCCTCACTAAGGGCTGTGACCCCTGTCGGAGCAGCATCTCTAGCCCAACACACCTGATCCAGTAATCGAACCCAGGTCCCTCCTCTTGATGACGCACAGTGGCTGATCTGTGAGGCATTGCAGATGCCGTATGCACCAAAATCTTTTCTGCTCCTAAAGGCCATTCTTTATTATTAAGAACTCAAAGCAGGTGGTGCACTGTGAAATTTGAACCTTACTATATATCAGCATAGACAGAAGGGAAGTAAGAATGGAATATAGGACATCACCAGGCAATGTCTAGGTGACCCAGGGTTGCTTGAACTTTAATGTGATGCACTGCCCTGGAATAAGACGGGTCACATTCCATTGAGTTCAGCGGAAGCCATTGGTCCCTTAGAGACCATTAACTTCTAAGCCTATTACCTTGCAATGATGTTTTCACAAAATAACCTGACATATATACAACCAGCCCACATGACTACTGAGCATACCTCTCAGTGACTATTAAAGCGTTAGCGATAGGAGCAAAGGTCATCCAGAAAGGTGTGAGGATATGAATAGTACAGAATTACTTTAGAAATGTTATATTCTAATATAAAATAGCATATGGGACTTGAGAAAGTGGAAGAAATGGGTGGTTCTTTGAGGAGGAAATGGCCGAGGGAATGCTAGGAGGTAAAATATTATGCAAGACCAAATCTAATCACTAGCAGATCTAACTTAGCAATGGACTTTTTTAGTACTTTAGAATAGCTTCAGTTAAAGGAAAGTCTAGAGCAATTGCCCTTCTCAGAACTCAATCCCTTTCAGCAACCTGTCTCTCACTGCTTTCCTTCCTTGGGGAAAATTGTCTATTTGTCACCAAGGAGAGTAACTCCCAGGCTGCTGTGACGGAATCAGTAGTTGTCACATCTCTTCCTGGAGACGGATTCCCAAAGTGACATCCAGACAACTACAGCAACTAACCTGCCTTCTCCTTTGACACCCAAATAAATCTCTATTAATTCCAGCCCTGCTGCCTAAATTTGGATGAAAGGTAGACTTTTCCCCCGTGTTTTGTCAAGCCTTGGAAATAGACCACAAGACATTAAGCAAAAACTACAATTTTTATCTCTCTGCCTTTTTTCTAAGTACTGCAGGTTTACATGTCTTTGACCTTTCTGATCCCTGATGTCTGTGGAAATATTTCTGCTCTGCCTTCCGTTCCATCATTAATTCATAAATCCACACTAACCGAATCCTGACTAAATCCTTTCAAAGAGAGAAAATATTTAAGCATCAGTGGAAAAATATGATTGACTGGCATTTAATTTTAATTGGAAACACAATTACACGCAGCTAATAATATATTGTTGAAGCGCAGTGTATAAGATGAAACGTATTTTGCATTTATGAAAATTGTCATCTCTAAGGAACATCTGAGGTTTCAATGATGAGATGAATGGAAATGGGGTGTGCTAGTGGATAATAGAACCATGGCTGGGTACAAAACTTGTGAATGAACATACAGAATATTTTATAAGGATCTTCAGGAATTACATTACATAATACATAGGGTAATCTACCATGAGAAGCATCATGGGAACGCACCTCTTTGTTTTATTATACTGAAGATTTATTATAGACAGATGCGAGCTGCTATTATGTGCCTTGTGCAGTAATTATTTTAGCAGGTGCAACTTCTGTTAGTTGTAATCAGTATTTGATGTAAGTAAAGAACACGATAATTCATTTTCTGTTCACACAAATAAATAAATAAGATACAAGGAAATGTAGGGAGCAATTTCAATAGTCTGCCTATTGCCACGTGGGCTGATTGTATATGTCTGGACATCACTGCAAAGTAGTAGGCTCAGAAGTCAATGGTCTCTAAGGGACCAATGACTTCCATTTAACTCAATGGATTGTGACCCATCATATTCCAGGGCAACACATCACATTAAGCTTTCAAGCATCCCTGGGTCGCCAGCATTGCCTGATGTCACTTCCCTTCCGTCTAAGCTGATAGACAAGGTGCAAATATCACAGTGCATGATCTACTCCGAGCTCTTAGCAGTAACCGATGACCTTTAGGAACAGAAAGTGTTTTGGTGCATAAGGCATCTGCAATACCTGTAACAGCAGATCAGTCACCGTGTGCTGTCAAGAGGAGGGTCCTGGGTTTGATTGCTGGATCAGGTGTGTTGGGGTAGAGATGCTGCTTGGACAGGGGTCATAAAGTCTGTGGGTAGTTTTGTACTTATAGATCTGCTAGGCAATTGTCAAAGAAAACTGCCAGGGAAATATTCAAAACCCTTTACCCAGCTAGCAGCCCTGCTAACTGGCTAAAACACATTCACTGTAATATTCAGCAGTACTAACCAGTTAGCGCCACTCATCCCCAAAGACTGCCAAAAATATGCCTAGTTAAAACCGGGGTGATCTATGTGCAGAACGGGGGAGGTGTCAGCGTTGATCAACTGAATAGCTGTCCCAACTTGAACTGGTTTTATTTATTTATTTTAAAAACTTTAACATGTGCCTATCCCAAATTCTAGGCAAGTTACATTCATTACACACATCATATCATACAGTGTGAACATGCAATATAGATAAGAACATCAATAAAATGTCTGCTGGAAATAAATAAAAAAAAAGTTTAACTGCTTCCGAAAAACAATAGTGTTGGTCATAGATCAAAAGTGGCACTGACAACTTATTCCATTCAATTGGCCCTGCTATGGAAAATACTCTATCCCTATATTCACTCAAATGTACATCACAAAAGGACAGGACATCGAGTTGCGAACTACCCAAAGATCGTAGTGCACGTGCGGGTTTGTTTATGTATCCTTATTCGTATCTATTTAGCAGCTGAATATCATCACTAACTAGATAGCAAAGTCACTATCCCCCAAGCGTGGATATTCACGGGCACAAACTGGTTATTTTCCATTGCTGAATATCTAGTTTTATTTAAAATGGTAACAGCTAGGCTCTTCTCGCTAGCCTAGCCACTGCCGTTGACTATGCCCCTCTATATGCTAGTTTGTCTTTGAACCTGGTCACAAAAGTACCTGTGAACTTGCATCTCTTCTTTCTGGGGATAGAGGAAAAAGTAGGGAACGTACACATTCAGATGTGAAAATACCAATCTGTAAATGTCCTTTACTCCTCTGACTGGGACTAACCCTAGAGAGAGTGTGGTGCTCAGGATGAATCAGCTACTACAGGATCCCAGAAGATTGCAATGTGTAGCTTTACCCCCATGCTGAAGTTATAGGGCTACTGCAGTACTATGGGGACTTCCAAAGTGTGGGGCCTCGGGAGGCTATCCCTATTTGTCCCCAACCTAAACATGCCACTGGGGATACCCCTTTATAATGAAGCTGAACATTCATATGCTGTGAGCCTAAACATTGAGAAAGACCTATTTACTCAGGAAAATGCCTTGAAAGTTGTCCTCTTAAAGTGCAGCAGAAATCCATGTTTTTAGACCACGGGGATGGTTTGGGTTGCGAGTTTCTACAGTACTCGTAAGTCTACATATGGGTTGTTTTTAACTCTGAATTTAAAGCTGAATCTGTGTGTCCTCAAGTCAATACTGAACCAGCCCCTGGGCTTCCTTGGCAAGGTTAAACCCAAAGCAGATTACCAGGCCTTTCTTCTGCATAGGAAGTCTACTGCACCCGGTATTCCAAGCTGCTCACCCATCCAGGTATTACTGTAGCTAGACCTGACCCTGCTTAGCTTCTGAGATCAGGCTCATAGTTAAAGCTGGATATACATGTTTTTTAATGACATCGACAATGTTTGAATGCTGAAGCAGAACTGAGCAAAGTCTTGCAGAACATTGGACCACCTAGGGCTATATTGCCAGTATCCCATCGGTGTATTAAGAGCTCCACAGGGGCACCGTTTTCATAATACATTTGTGAACTCAAAATCAAGTACTGCCTCGGGAAGGGACTTCACGGCCTAACATTTCTACCACTTGGCCGCTGAATTCAATTACTCTTTTCTGGCCACCTGATTTGGGGTGAATCATAAGTAAGCGGCAGAGGAAAAGCAGTGAGCTGTGCTGTAGAATATAAATATTTCAAAGCTTATGTTGCTATTTCTGAATGAATGCATAATGCAGTTATAAAATATTGAGTCCCACTCTGTATGTTCCAATTGAAATATTGCCTTTCTGTGCAACGAGTAAACTGTGTTCCTTCTAGCCGCTTAACACAATTTTTTCTGGAGTTTTGCTTTTGGTTGAGTCTTTCAGGTACCAGCATCCCAAAATCCAATATCTAAATACATTACATAACATAAGACTGCAATAAGATTATGGGAGGAGGTGAAGACCAGGAAGCAAATGAACCATTTTCACCACTGAAAACAGTCTTTGAAATGATTTTAAGGTCTTCCTAAAAAGTGCTTGAGTTCTTAAGGCTAAATTTTCTTCATAGAGATAGGAGTTGCAAAGCCCAACAGGTCTGCAGAATTTCCATGCTAGTTGTCTACTGCAGTGCTTGTTATCCCCCTCCTGGAGGTACACCTAGCTAGTTGGGATTTCAGCATTACCAAAGTTAATGTCTGAGAAAGATTTATGTTTATGCAATTTCTTGATATATTGCCCAGGCTGAAGGGTAATCGCTGCTGGATGCGTGCCCTTGTCCCTTAAGGGCTCATAATCTATGTGTACCTGAGGCAATGGAGGGTTGGGTGGCTTGCCCAAGGCTACAAGGACTGGAGGCCCCAGTCTCTCTGGCCTGGGATTGCTGTTCCCAGGTGGGACTTGAGCCCCAGCCTGAGGTACTGTGTCCTAACCACTAGGCTATTCCTCCCTCCCTCCTTGAATACAAAAGAGTGTCCTATATATACAAATATATTTCATGCATATTCATTGTGGGAATTTTGAAACCTGACTGGCTAAGCCTGCCACTAGGAGGAGGACTGAGAAGCAGTGGTCTACAGGGATGGTGAACTCTGCTCCATAGTAGGAGTGTATGCGGTGAAAGAAAATTCAGTTTGTGTTCATTTGAAACAATTTTGTTCCTAATTCTTATGTTCGTTTCACCTGTTCATTTTTTTAGGCATGAATTACATGTGTGCAATAAATTTTTAAAGAGCGCAACTGATTGTATACATGTTACTTTGTAGATGTATCTGTGCAAAAGCGATTTGCATGC
Organism: Ichthyophis bannanicus; assembly: GCA_033557465.1. Lineage (NCBI taxonomy): Eukaryota > Metazoa > Chordata > Amphibia > Gymnophiona > Ichthyophiidae > Ichthyophis > Ichthyophis bannanicus. The sequence goes on along the minus strand of CM066050.1, from coordinate 25,202,204 downwards.
ACTTTAAATTGTTAGACATTAAAACAAACCTAATCGGGGTGCTTTGTGGAGCCCAGGCGGAGCAATGGCATATTTTAGGAGCGCCGGCGGTATCGGGCCTTTTTCATTTATCATCAGGGTCTTTTAGCTGCTTTTTGCGTCAGTGAACCCTCCCTCCCTCCTGAAGATTCTGTCTGGCAAAGGAGCAAAGACTGAAACACTGTCTTCAATCTCATCATGGCTGAAATGCCACAAAACCGGCCCGATTAGGTTGGGAAAGTTGGCCGCAGGTGAAAAATCTACTGAGCCAGATCCGATCATGGCGGAAAACCTATAACTTAAGGAAATGAAGTCCCAGCTAGAGGTCACAAAGGATGTTCAATGTGAGCTGGAGGCTTTGGGTGGTCGTCTTTTGGAATCGCAGCACCAGGTGGAATTGCTCCAAGGAGCGTACAGGGAAGTTAGAGACTCAGTGCCTTCAAATTGATCACAACATGGCTGCTCTCGCATGCCTGCAACTGGATCTTGAGGATTTATCAAATCAGAAACATCACAATAATATCTGTATCCTGGGGGTATGTGAAGGTTTGGAAGACTCTGACATGATATCCTATTTAGAGCGTCTCATCCCTGAGTTACTGGGCCTGGAATTCCAGCTAGGAGAAGGCGCATATGGTCCCTTTACACAAAAGCAGACATAAGGATGACATTGAGAACTACAGGCTGGTTAGTCTAACCTCTGTGGTTAGTAAATTATTGGAAAGGCTACAAAAAGAGAGCATAGTGATATTTCTGGAGTCCAATGGATTGCAGGATCCGAGACAGCATGGATTCACCAGATTTGTCAGATAAATCTGATTTCTTTGACTGGGTGACCTGGGAGTTGGAGTGAGGGCGAGCCCTAGATGTGGTGTACTTACATTTCAGTAAAGCCTTTGACACCATTCCACACAGACAACATAAACAAACTGAGCACCCTAGGGATGGAACCTAAAGTTACTGATTGGGTTAGAAATTGGTTGAGTGGGAGGTGACAAAGGATACAGGTAAATGGAGCTCACTCTGAGGAGAAGGAGGTTACCAGTGGTGTGCCGCAAGGATTTGTCGTTAGTCCGATTCATTTTAACATCTTTGTTACTGATGTTGTGGAAGAGATGTCGGGTAAGGTTTGCTTATTTGCAGATGATACCAAAATCTGCAATAGAGTAGACACCCAGGAAGGAGTAGATAACATGAGGAGGGATTTAGCTAAGCTTGAAGAATGATCTAGAATTTGCCCGCTGAAACTTTAATGCTAAAAAATGCAGGGTCATGCACTTGAGCTGCAAAAATACAAAGGAGTGATACAGTGTAGGGGGTGAGGTACTTCTGTCCACGATAGTGCGGGACCTGGGTGTAATTGTGTCTGATCTTAAAGTAGCTAAACAGGTAGAAAAGGCGACTGTGAAAGCCAGAATGATGCTTGGGTTTATAGGGAGTGGAATAGCCAGCCTCTGTATAAGTATCTGGTGCGACCTCATTTGGAGTATTGTGTGTGATTCTGGAGAGTACACCTTCAAAAGAATATAAGCAGGTTGGAGTCGGTGCAGAGGGTGGCTACTAAAATAGTTAGCAGTCTTCGTTATGAAGCATATGAGGATGGACTTAAAGATCTTAATATGTATACTTTAGAAAGGCAGGATAGGGGAGATATGATAGACATTTAAATACCTCCATGGCATAAATGCACAGGAGAGTCTTTCAACTGAAGGCAAGCTCTGCTATGAGGGGACACAGAATAAAGGTGAAAGGGGATAGATTCAGGAGTGAAATGCGGAAACTTTCTTTATGGAAAGAGTGGTAGATGTGTGGAATAGTCTCCCAGTAGAGGTGGTAGAGATAAGGACAGTATCTGAATTCAAAAAAGCATGGGACAAACAGAGGATCTCTAAAGGAAAAAAAGGGACTGTTGTAGTTGATATGGAAGGGCAGACTAGATGGGCCATGTGGTCTTTTTCTGCCGTCATTTCTAAATAGAGTGCACTCAGAGTCACCTCTTGAGCAATTGAGTCTTCCCGGGGCCTGCACCCGATCATGGCCAAACTGTTAAGATATCTCCAGGCTGTCCATATCCTGTGGGCAGCCAAATCCAAACCGTCTCTGCTTATTCAAGGATGCAAGGTCATGTTTGCCCCCTATCTGGCTAGAACTGTGGCCTTGAAACGGAAACAACTTCTGGCAATGTGGGCTGCCCTTAAAGATTTAGGTGCAAAATATGATTTGTTTTATGCAGCACGGATGCAAATCACTTATCGGAATAAAACCTCGTGGGTTTACTGAGCCTGCCAAACTACAAGATTTTTTGGACAGTCGCAAGATGTCATGAAGATCATTTGGATTGACTTTAGTGGTTCCCATATTGCAAGAAGTCACAGTTTAAGTCTGTGAAATTAGCCTGGAATGACTGGTATATTTGGAAGGTGCTTGGGTGGATGGACTGTGGGTATGGAGATCTCCGGGTGGGAGGGTAGGGGTTTTTGATCTTTGATCTGTGTGCTCCCAGTGGTATGGCTTCACCCTTCATTGGAAGCTTGCTGAAGGGTTTTGGGCCCCAACTGTTGCGGAGGTCCTTTCTTTTTTGTTTCTCTTTGACACAGCGGAGTATTGTGTTCTGTGTGGTATGTCTGGTGGAATGGGTTATGGATGTTACATAGAAACATAGAAACATAGAAATATGACGACAGAAAAAGACCACATGGCCTATCTAGTCTGTCCTTCCATAACAACTACAACAGTCCACTTTTTGCCTTTAGAGATCCTCTGTGTTGGTCCCATGCTTTCTTGAATTCAGTTACTGTCCTCATCTCTACCACCTCCACTGGGAGACTATTCCACGGATCCACTACTCTTTCCGTAAAGAAATATTTCCGCATATCACTCCTGAATCTATCTCCCTTCACCCTCATCCCATGTCCCCTCGTAGCAGAACTTGCTTTCAATTGAAAGAGGCTCTCTCCCTGAACATTTATGCCACGGAGGTATTTAAACATCTCAATCATATCACCTCTATCCCGCCTTTCCTCTAAGGTGTACATATTAAGATCCTTAAGTCTGTCCTCATATGCTTTATAATGAAGCCCATTAATCATTTTGGTAGCAACCCTCTGCACCGACTCCATCCTGTTCACATCCTTTTGAAGGTGCGGTCTCCAGAATTGCACACCATACTCCAAATGAGGTCGCACCAAAGACTTATACAGAGGCATTATCACCTCCTTTTTTCTGCTAGCCATTCCTCTCCGTATGCACCCAAGCATCCTTCTAGCTTTTGCTGTCGCCTTTTCCACCTGTTTAGCTACTTTAAGATCATCAGACACAACCATGCCTAGGTCCCGCTCTTCTTTAGTGGACAAAAGTACTTCACCTCCTATACTGTATTGCTCCCTTGGATTGCTGCAGCCCAAATGCATGACCTTACATTTTTTAACATTAAATCCCAGCTGCCAAATTCTAGACCATTCTTCAAGCTTAGCTAGATCCCTCCTCATGTTATCTGCCCCTTCCTGGGTGTCTACTCTATTGCAGATTTTGGTATCATCCGCAAAAAGGCAAACCTTACCCGACAGCCCTTCCGCTATATCACTAACAAAGATGTTAAAAAGAATCGGACCAAGGACAGATCCCTGGGGCACACCACTGGTAACATCCTTCTCCTCAGAGTGAGCTCCATTTACTTGTACTCTTTGTCGCCTCCCACCCAACCAATTTCTAACCCAAGCAGTAACTTTAGGGTCCATCCCTAGGGTGCTCAGTTTGTTTATAAGTCGCCTGTGAGTAACAGTGTCAAAGGCTTTACGGAAATCTAAATACACCACATCTAGAGCTCTCCCTCGGTCCAACTCCCTGGTCACCCAGTCAAAAAAATCAATCAGATTTGTCTGACAAGACCTGCCTCTGTTGAATCCATGCTGCCTCGGATCCTGTAATCCGCTGGACTCCAGAAACCTCACTATTTTCTCTTTCAGCAGCGTTTCCAATAATTTACTCACCACCGAAGTTAAACTAACCGGCCTGTAGTTTTCAACCACATCCTTACTTCCGCTTTTGTGTAAAGGCACCACATGAGCCTCTCTCCAGTCCTTTGGCACCACTCCTGACTCCAACGAGGCATTGAAAAGGTCAGTCAGTGGAGCTGCTAGAACGTCCCCAAGTTCCCTCAGTATTCTAGGGTGTATCCCATCCGGTCCCATCGCTTTGTCTACTTTAAGTTGAGCTAGTTTCTCATGAACACAGTCTTCTGAAAATAGTTCAAGATGTCCCTCGCTTCTGTTCTTATTTGTGGGTGTTTTCTGAGGTCCTGCTCCTGGTTCTTCATCTGTGAACACAGAACAAAAATATTTGTTAAGCAATTCCGCTTTATCCTTATCAGCTTCTACACATTCCCCCCCTGCACCCTTGAGTCTGACAATACCACTTTTGCTCTTCCTCTTCTCACTAATATATCTGAAAAATGTCTTATCCCCCCATTTTATTGCATTGGCTATTTCCTCCTCTTGATTCTTTGCCTTCTTGACTACTTTGCTAGCTTCTCTAAGTTTTTCCAAATACAGATGCCTGTCTTCTGCTCTCTGTGATCTCTTGTATTTCATGAAGGCCTCCCTCTTTTTCTTCACTTTTTCAGCTACTTCCTTCGAAAACCATAGCGGTCTCCTGTTCCTTTTGCCTTTATTTACCATTTTAACAAAAAGGTTGGTTGCCCTTAAAATACCCCCTTTCAGTTTTGCCCACTGTTTTTCTACATCCCCCAGCTGTTCCCATCCCACTAACGACTCCCTGAGGTATTGGCCCATCTTCGCAAAGTTAGTCTTCCTAAAGTCTAAGATCCTCACCTTGGAATGGATTCTAACAGCCCTAGTCCTAATACTGAACCACACCATCTGGTGATCACTGGATGCAAAATGATCTCCCACTACAACATCAGAAACACTTTCACCATTGGTAAGCACCAAGTCCAGTATGGCCCCTTCACGTGTGGGGTCTGTTACCAATTGCCTGAATAGTTCTCCCTGTAGAGAATCCAGGATCTCCTTACTTCTACATGATACTGCAGCAGGAATGTGCCAATCAACATCTGGCATATTGAAATCTCCTATCAGTAGCACTTCCCCTTTCCTAGCAATGCTGCGTATGTCTTCAATTAACTCTCTGTCCACCTCTTCCTCTTGTGAGGGAGGTCTGTATATCACTCCAATGCAAATAGATTTCTCTTTCCCTCTTTCTAGTTTAACCCACAATGCCTCCTCTCTCCCTTTTAAGCTCTGTAATTCCAAAGCTTTAATAGTAGTTTTTACATATAGTGCCACTCCTCCTCCTCTTCTTCCTACCCTGTCCTTCCTGAATAAAGTATAGCCAGGTATAGTTACATCCCAGTCATTGTTTTCTGTGAACCATGTTTCTGTAACTGCCACTAAATCCAAGTCAGCCACTCCCACCAAAGCTTCAACCTCAGGGATCTTATTTCCCATGCTACGGGCATTAATACACACTGCTTTCCATATGTTACCCCTGTTACCCATTTCCATAAAGGTATTTAATGTATCACCTACCTGGGGGCTTTCACTTACCTGGGGGCTTTCTTCACCCATCCCCAAGGAATCTAGTTTAAAGCCCTCTTCAGTAGATTAGCCAGTCTACTACCAAAGATGCGTTGACCTCTCTTGGACAGATGGATGCCATCTCTGCTTTGCAACCCTTGGAAAAGCATCCCATGGTCTAGGAAACCAAAACGCTCTCGATGACACCATCCACGCAGCCATGCATTTGTCTCCAGGATGCGAGCCTCTCTGCCTTGGCCTTTACCCTCAACAGGGAGGATTGAAGAGAACACCACCTGTGCACCTAACTGCTTCACCCTCTGTCCCAGAGCCATGAAGTCACTTTTGATACGTTCCGAGGTATACCTGGCAGTATCATTTGTTCCAACATGGATTAGCAACATTGGGTAATAGTCTGTGGGCTTGATGAGTCTCGGCAAACTCTCCGTAACATCTTGGATTTTGGCACCAGGCAGACAGCATACCTCTCTGGACATCAAGTCTGGTCGGCAGATGGACGCCTCAGTACCCCTCAGAAGAGAGTCTCCAACCACCACCACTCTTCGTTTCCTTCTGGTGACTGATTCCGCAACTTTGGGGTACTTGAACTCTGGTTCTTCCCTTTCCAGGGATGCTTTCACCTCCTCCACTTCCAGGGCTGCATAATGGTTCTTCAATTCAAGGGATGGAGAAGTTGGATTGGTGATTTTGCAGGCCCTGGTGACTTGTGTCCAACCATCGACATTCTGTTGGCACCCATCTTCTCCGGAGCTGGAGAGCTTGGTTGCTGCAAGTAGCATCTCATCAATGTACTTCTCACTGTCTTGAATGCTCCTCAGCCTCGCCACCTCCTCTCTGAGTTCCTCCACCTCTTTCCTCAGAGCTTCAGCATGCAGGCACCCTGCACATGGAACCGGTCCTTCAACCGGCATTAGGACCTTTGTCTGGACTGAGGCAGAAGCTGTAACGGGAGCAACAGCTTTAGCAATACGATTTTTCCCAGCCATTGTTCTTTTCGTGTTAGAAAAGCCTCAAAGGGGCAGGGCACAGGAGCCTTTTTATGCAGGCTTCAACTGCACTCAGGAAACAGGCCCACTAACACCTGATTAGGTGTTAGCAGCTTCTAAAGCTGAGGAGGTCACTGGAGTCAGCAACCTACTGTGCTCAATTAAGGTTCCCCTAAAACAGCAAAAATGAAGTAACCTTGCTTTTAAAAATATACACAAAACCCTTTTAAGAGCTCCCAGTCAGAAAGCTAGCAATGTAATAAAAACAAACCAAACAAAGAAACCCTCAAAACCTTACTTACTGTTTGATGTGTGGAGCCCTGTTAGGAAAGCCTCAAAGGGGCAGGGCACAGGAGCCTTTTTATGCAGGCTTCAACTGCACTCAGGAAACAGGCCCACTAACACCTGATTAGGTGTTAGCAGCTTCTAAAGCTGAGGAGGTCACTGGAGTCAGCAACCTACTGTGCTCAATTAAGGTTCCCCTAAAACAGCAAAAATGAAGTAACCTTGCTTTTAAAAATATACACAAAACCCTTTTAAGAGCTCCCAGTCAGAGAGCTAGCAATGTAATAAAAACAAACCAAACAAAGAAACCCTCAAAACCTTACTTACTGTTTGATGTGTGGAGCCCTGTTAGAAAAGCCTCAAAGGGGCAGGGCACAGGAGCCTTTTTATGCAGGCTTCAACTGCACTCAGGAAACAGGCCCACTAACACCTGATTAGGTGTTAGCAGCTTCTAAAGCTGAGGAGGTCACTGGAGTCAGCAACCTACTGTGCTCAATTAAGGTTCCCCTAAAACAGCAAAAATGAAGTAACCTTGCTTTTAAAAATATACACAAAACCCTTTTAAGAGCTCCCAGTCAGAGAGCTAGCAATGTAATAAAAACAAACCAAACAAAGAAACCCTCAAAACCTTACTTACTGTTTGATGTGTGGAGCCCTGTTAGAAAAGCCCTGTTACTAGTCTTCTGTGTAGGTCGGGAACCCTGTTGCAGCAATTTTTGGTTTTCTTATATGCTTATGCAGGGGCTTAAATGTATTTTATTTGCTGTTAAAGGGCTTAATTTTCCAGTGAAACATAAGGAAATTTTTAATTATACGAAGAAAGAATGAGGTGATGTTTTATTTCTACAAGAGATACACCTGCCCTCCCCATGTGTGCTAAACTCACTGTACATTGGATTGGGCAACATGTTTTCACTCCCACCATCCAGAAAAAAGGTGGGGTTTCCATTTTCTTTCACAAGTCCCTGTAGGTGCAGGTCCAGCATTGGAGGGCAGACCCAGCGGGATGGTGGCTCTTGATTGACATCACGGTAAAGGGGCGGCCTCTTATTCTTTTAATGTATATGCTCTGAATTTGGATTCCCCTCTCTTCTTTACCTCTCTTTCTGAAATGCTAGCCGAATATGGCGATTGAGAGATTGTGATAACTGGGGACTTCAGTCTATCGTTAGATCTGATTTTGGACAGGCAATCACAATGTAGGACGCATCTGACTAAATCTGCATTGGCAATATGTAACATGATGGAGGTGGCTGCATTGGTAGACCCATGGAGACTGGCATCCTACTGCCCAGGAATTCACCTTTTACTCCCATCTTCACGCTTCTTATTCAAGAATAGACTACTTCTTTCTTAGTAAGAGGTTGGTGGGTTCTATTGATCTGACCATGCGGCAGTCTCCTTGATTCTCCAAAGGGGCTCGGTGTGACCTTCATCTGCTTGCTGGCATTTCAGTAACAGCTGGTTGGCAGACCCTATGTTTTTCAAGAAGACTTCACCCGAGAGACTTTTTCTAGAAATGACACTGGCGATGTACCTTTAACAACGGTATGGAAAACTTATAAGGCGGCACTGAAAGGTGAAATTCTTAGTTACTCAGCCTTGAAGCGAAAGAAGACTTCTGTTCTGCTGCAGAACTGGAAAAAAGACATTTTGGAATTAGAAAATAAGCATATCCAAGAAGGAGACCCAGTGGTGCTGACCCAGTTGTGTAAATTAAAATATGAGTATAATAGCCGGTGTACTGAAATGGCTCCCCAGGATATTTTTTTGTGCAATGCCCTTTACTATACCTCTTCCAATAAGGCTGGCTGCCTATTAGCTCAATACCTAAGAGGTTGGCACCATCGCCAGTGTATTTCTGCTCTTCAGACATCACAACAGGGTCTCTGTACCAAAGATCAAGAAATTGTTGATGCTTTTGTGTATTTTTAATCTAATTTGTACCGATCAGAAAATCGAGCTTCAGAGGATGCTTGTGAGGCATTTTGCAATCTCTTCTCGGACCTTAGCTATTGGCCTTGGCCAGGGATGGCCTAGGGGATCCCATCACCGAGGTGGAGCTTTTAATTATTTTACCTTCTTTATCGGCCAACAAGGCCCCTAGCCCCGATGGGTTCACGGACAAATTTTATTGGCAATTTCAGCCCCTCCTTAATCCATGCCTTTCAGTTGTTTCAATATATGTACAATAGGCACCCTTCTTCTCCTTCCTTAATGGAGGCTAGGATCATTGTTACCCAAACCTGGGAAAGATCCATCTTTAGTGTAGAATTATTATCCAATTTCCTTACTGAACATCGATAATAAGATCCTGGCAAAGGTGCTCATGTGTCGATTGCAGCAGGTGTTAGGGCCCCTAATTCATCCTGACCAAATGGGCTTCATGTCTGGGCATTTCACTGGAGATAATGGTAGGCTGTTCTCCTCTATTCTCTAGGCATCCAGTGGAAGGACTGACCCCATCGGTGCCCTTGCCCTGGATGCCAAGAAGGCTTTTGATAGGATTGAGTGGCCCTATCTCTTTCAGGTCCTTGACTGGATAGGGTGTGGCAATAATTTTCTTCAGTGCGTACTGATCTTATATGCTGCTCCTACGTCTCGGATATCCGTTAATGGTATAACTTCAGTTCCTTTTTCTGTTTCTCGTGCACCCTACAGGGCTGCCCCCTATCTCCCCTTCTCTTTAATTTTGATTTAGAACCCCTGTTGGCTATCCGCCAAACTTCCTCTATTAAGGGTTTCACTCATGGGAATTTTACATGTAAAATAGTGGCCTATGCAGATGACATTCTGTTTCTGCAACAGCCGGTTGCTTCCATTCAAGTCTTACTTGCCCTTATTGATTCTTTTTCTCAGTTTCAGGTTTTAAATCAGTTGAGAGAAATCTGAAGTTTTGCCTCTTACTCACAACTCAAACTGAGCCAGGAAACTGCTCTTAAATGGGCCCCAATGGTATCTTTTACTTGGGCGCTCATTACAACAGTGATCTAGAACAATCCCAGCTGGTAAATATGGAGAGAATTATTTCCCTCATTAAAGGTACCACCACTCACTGGTCCCCCTGGTGGTCTCTTGGTGGGGCCAGGTGGAGGCCATATGGATGGTTTTGACTCCTCAAATTAATTACATTTTTACTATGATGCCTGGTCTTTGTCCCCTGTTTTATAGGCAGGTGGAATCACAACTCTTTCAATAATTTTGGCAAGATCGCCAACCCTGCATAGCCTGTAAGGTTTTGCACATACTATGACGGTTGTGAACCTCATCCCCATGCTCTGGCTTAGAAGTGAGGTTCACGACTGTCATAGCATGTGCAAAACTAACCCATTTGGAGAAACTTCCCTGTAAGACCCTGAAGTCAGCTAAGTCAGTTGGGGGTATCAGCTCTCCTGACTTTTACACTTACCACCTGGCCTTTTATGGCCCATTATGGCTTGTTTTAGTTACGTCCAGAGGTGTTTGGGCCAGATAAACCTACTTGGCTTCCACTTAAGCAAGCCCTGGTGGATCCCTCTCCCCTGCCGGATCTAGTTGATACAGCTATGGGTGAGACTATCCTCTCCTTAGCCCCTATCCAATCCACACAAGTGGTCCTCTGGGCCTTGGATGCTGTGCAAAAGGTGTTGTGGGCTCAGTCCTAACTGGCCTCTCTATGGCGCAGCCCTAGATTACATACTGGTAGGAAGATGACCTTGTGGACCGCCTGGCAATCCCATGGCATATGAACTTTTGCTCAGATTATGGAGGGATGTAAATTGCTTTCTTTCTCAGAATTGCAGATGCAGTTTAACCTTTTGGGTTTGCATGCCTTTCAATGGCATCAATTACGCCATTGTATCTTGCAATCATCGATAGAGTTAACCGCCCTGCGGGCTCAGCCAGGTCTATTGGGTTTCACTGACTGGGTAGTGGAGTGAGAATATATAGAGCCTGATTCAGAGAGGGGCACACCCAGGCCGTCCGGATGACTCCAAGCAAGATGGGCCCGCTTGGACCCAATTCTGGACCATAGGAACAGCCAGAATCGGGCCCATGGATGGCTCGGTGTACCCCTGCCGCCTGTGGTGACATCGTCCCTGCATGTGCCCCTGATTCCAGCGTCCTCAGCCCCCCTGTTCCCTGCCGCCTGACCTAAGGCTGGCCTGCCATGGAATGGATCGGGCAGTGGGGACCCCCCACACCTAGCCCCAGCCCTGATCGTGCCAAAAGTGCTGCTTATTCCACCTTCAAGGCCCTGTAAGTGCTGCTGAGCTGGCCCACCCCTGCTCTGCCCCCTGCCTCTCCAATGAGAGATCCAGAAGAAGTTGTAATAATAATATAATGGCAGTCCCCACTAACTATTATAACACACACCGTGCCACAAGTAACAGAGCATTCACTTACTTCTCATCTAAACTCTGCAATGCCCTACCAGATAAGCTAAGAGCCATTATGTATCTTAAAGACTTTTGCAAGGAAATTAAAATACCTATTCAAAGAACACTTTGGTAATTTAACTGATGGATACAAAAGATGCTCAACATAACTATGAGCCTTTTAGAAAATATACACTGATCCCTTTCACTTTAGCTCGTCAGGATTACCCAATTACCCAAGCTATCTGTTCAATGCAATGCACACATACACAACTCCTTTGTAAATAAGTTGATTGTAAAATACGTTTTCAGTAAATTGTATGATCTTACCAGTATATACTATGGGCCCAGCGTAGCCCTCTGCGCCTTTAAGATAGGCGAGAAAAAACCTCGCCTATCTTTAAGATGCAGAGATTATGCGAGTAGCAATGAAGATCGCTAAAACCCATGTAGCCTCTGCGGCTGCCGGGGCGTCCGGGCAAACCTGGGTATTCACTTCCGCCAGCGCAAAAGTGGATATCCAAGTTAAAGGGGTTGGTGGGCAGGCTATGCGCTGCCACAGTGCATAGCCTGCCCGCCTCAATATCAGGCCCTTTATGACCTCTTTGTAGTAAATCTTAGTTCTAAGTTTTTTGTACGTTTAAGGTAATAGTTTAATGTAATTGCTTGTTTGTTAATTGTAAACCGCCCTTGATCTCTGGAAGGCGCGATATAGAAAAACTTAACTTATAAATAAAAAAAGAGGCAATGCTGAGGCTATTCTAAGGGTACAGTTACGTTTTGTTTGTTCAGTGCTAAGTAATTCTAGTTGGCCAAATTGCAGACCTAAAGCTAACCAGGCATATTTATTTATTTATTTATTATTTATTTAACATCTTTTATATACCGCACTATTTATAATCAGCGCGGTTTACATAGAACAAGAAAACATCAGACAGAATACAATATCTGAGTATTTTACATATAACAGGAACAATAACTTGGGTAAACCGGGGTAATTAATTAAAACAAATAGTAATTGTTTAGAACAAATAGTAATCAGTGTAACTATTTACATTCGGAAGAAACATTGTATATAAAGGGGCAGTATTGGTAAGGAGAGAGGTGTGAAGAGTTGTTGGGATAGCAGAGGTTACATGGAAAGAATGGGATTGTTGCTATTTGAGTGTGATAAGTTGTGAATGGAGTGTGCCTGTGTTACTATGTTCTCTGGAAAGTATTTGGTGAAAAGGTGATGTTTCAAGGCCTTTTTGAACTGGAGGAGATCAGAGATGGACCTAATGTGTGGTGGGAGGGTGTTCCAAAGTTTCGGAGCGCATAAACTGAAGGCTCGATTTACTGTTGAAGAGTTGTATCTTAAGGACTCTTTTGGTATCATTAGCAAGTTTAATTCAGTAGTTCTTCTTAGCCTGTTGGTAGGGGTTGGTTGTATCATCTCAGATAATGATGAGGAAGAGAGTCCTTTTTGAGCTTTAAAGGCCAGGAGCAGAGTCTTAAAGGTGATTCTCGCTTGGATGGGGAGCCAATGTAGTTGTTTCAGGAGAGGGGTTACGTGTTCTCTTCTAGGTACCCCGAAAAGCACTCTTGCTGCACTGTTTAAGGCTAGTTGAAGCGGGTTTAGAGTAGATTGAGGGAGTCCTTGTAATATAGAGTTTGCGAAGTCAAAATGGGGAATAATTAGAGCCTGGTAGACTGTACGGAAATCATCTGGATCAATCAGTTGGCGGAGGTGTCTGAGGGATCGAATTTTGAAATACACTGCCCTTACTGTGTTGGCAATGTGGGACTTCAAATCCAGATTCTGATATTAGACCAGATGTTGACTCAGAATTTATAAATCTTTGCTTATGACAACTAGCATTGCTTCAGTTGCCTGATAACGTTTGCGGGTGTTGTCAAGTTCTCATGTAATTAGCACAGTGTGAAACTTTCAATTGCGATTGAAGCAGGCACACTTTCTGCCACCCATAGAGATGGCGGTAAATCCTCCCTCACTAACTGCAACACTGAGAAATAACACCTGTGCTAATTACAATGTGCTGATAATGCCCACTCTCCACCCCTAACCCGCTCAGTCCCTGCCCAATCATGCGGTAGACGGTTAGCATGGCATTTTTACCGCACTGGCGCTTTTAGCATGTGGTGATGGTTACTGGTGTCCCGCACCAAACTCCACTCTAACTGTAAACCTGCCTCAGTATGAATTTGGTTTCAATAAGGTTGAGAACATTCTTGTATGTCAATCCAAAATTGGGGAATTCTTTACCACTTTTGCTAAAAGAAATTACAGAGCTGGCATTTGTAAACGTAGTAAAGCTCGGTCCTTTACTAAGGCTGTCCCTGTTTAACTGATTTATTAGTTTTATTTATTATGCTTTATTGCTTTTTTAGTGAATTATAGTAACATAGTAAATGATGGGAGATAAAGACCAGTATGGTCCATCTAGTCTTCCCAGTAAGATGGCAAGAGTAGGTGTACCTGCCGCTCCGTGCAGGCCATATCTTTGTTTTAGGGGTGAACCTACCGCTCCATGTAGGACACCCCTGTATGTTGAGAAATTAGTTAGTTAAGTTTATTTTGATTTTATCCTGTTGCTGTAAAGGGATCCACTGTGTCTGTCCCATGCCATTTTAAATTCTGTCACTGTATTTGCCCCCAACACTTCCATTGGGAGGGCATTCCAAGCATCCACCACCCTTTCAGTGAAAAAGCATTTCCTGACATTGCCTTTTAATTTACCCCCTTGCAGCTTCATGTTATGCCCTCTAGTTTTACAGCTTCCCCATCTTTGGAAGAGGTTTGTTTGTTCATTATTTCTCTTTAAGTATTTAAAGGTCTGAATCATATCTCCCCTGTCCCTCCTCTCCTCAAGTATGTACATGTTTAGGTCTTCAAGTCTCTTCTCATAAGGCTTCTGACGCAGACTCCAAATCATTTTGGTTGCCTTCCTCTGAACAGTTTCCAGTCTTTTTATATCCTTTGCAAGATATGGTCTCCAAAACTGAACACAGTATTCCAAGTGAGGCCTCACCAGTGACTTATACAGTGGCATTAGTACCTCTTCCTTTCTGCTGGTAATTCCTCTTTGTATGCAACCCAACATCCTCCTGGCTTTTGCCACTGCCTGGTCACAGTGTTTTGCCCCCTTGAGATCCTCAGAAATAATCACACTGAGGTCTTTCTCCTGGTCCATGCACACCAACCTCTCGCCCCCTATCGCATACATTTCCCCTGGATTTCTGCTTCCCAAGTGCATGACACTGCACTTCTTCACATTAAATCTTAACTGCCAAGCATTAGACCATTCTTCCAGCTTTTGTAGATCTTTCCTCATGTTATCCACTCCCTCAGGGGAGTCCACTCTGTTGCAAATTTTTGTGTCATCTGCAAAAAGACAGACTTTTCCATGCAGTCCTTCAGCAATATCACTCACAAATACATTGAACAGTGCCGGGCCCAGGACCGAACCCTGGGGCACCCCGCTAATCACCTTCTTTTCATCCAAGTGAGCTCCATTTACCATCACCTTCTGTCGTCTATCAGTCAAGCAATTTCTGGTCCAGTTTACCACCTTGGGACCCATCCCAAATTACTGAGTTTATTGATAAGCCTCCTATGAGGAACAGTATCAAAGGCTTTGCTGAAATCCAGGTAGATGACATCCATCATGTGTCCTTGATCCAGTTCTCTGGTCACCCAGTCAAAGAATTCAATCAGATTTGTTTGGCAAGATCGTCCTTTGGTAAAACCATGTTGCCTCGGATCATGCAACCTGTTGGTTTTGAGAGAGTCCACTATTCGCTCTTTCAGGAGTGCCTCCATTACTTTTCCCGCCACTGAGATAAGGCTCACGGGCCTGTAGTTTGACATTTCTTCCCTGTCACCACTTTTGTGACGAGGTACCACATCCGCCCTTCTCCAGTCCTGAGGAGCTTCTCCCATTTGATCTGGTATTATGTTGTTAACTACTTGGAAGCCATTTCCTTGGCACAGGCAGTTTATAAGATGAGGCAAGGTTTTGGACTTATCATGCATTTTGCTCAAAGACTAATGCGCGATAAGTGCAAAGATCGTGTGCTGTCTGGGGCACAGCCAACATGTTCCCGGCAGTTACTGCACAAAAAGTAGCCTAGCACATGCCAGTGACATTTGCAGTTAACACGGGTGCACTTAATGCTACTCACTGGGTGACGTTAAATGCGCCCACGCTAACTGCAGAATTGACATGTGATGTACTCGCCACGTCCACTCTCCAACCTTATCCTGTCCATTCCCTGCTCCATTGTGCAACATTACCGAGGGAATTAGCTTGCGCTGTCATGCCCACATGGTAAGAGTTACTATGCTCTAAATTGTGCACTTTAGTAAAAGCTTCTCTGTTTTTTAAACAAAGAGCTTTAATTGGTTGACCAAAATTTAGATGCTCGGACATCTTTTCAAAAACTGACAATAAGCAAAAATGGCCAAGTGACCCATCCAGTCTACGTATTTCTTTCCACCCCCCAATGGCCAAACACAGTGCACCTGCAGGCTATCGGGTCCTATCCAGAAGAGTAGTTGCTGTTCATCTCCTTTCATAGTGGTGCATGCAAGAACCCCTGTTTACCTCCCTCCCGGCGTTCTCCTCCCGTGTTTAACCACAGAGCTTGTAATAATATTACTTCTCCATATTGTCTGACATTTTCAAATATTGACCTTTCTTGCAGCTTAAGAATTTAATTATCTCTCACCCAGAGGAAACATTCCCAGTTGCTCCAGACTTCATGTATATCATACTCTCATCTTATTAGTAGGGTTTTTTTTAACCAGCTCTAAAATATGGCGTTATCTTAATATCTGGGAGCATTCAGCATGGGTATGGCAGTAGCAGGAGCTGGTCTCTCTGGTGGTTTTGAAGATAGCACTGATTCTTGACACTCAAAAGCTACAGCAACATTTTTCTGTATTGTCCAAGCAAGAATTTCGTATTAGAAGTGATCAGTTCAACCTTGCCATTGAAATTTGTCACACTTTATTGTATGCCAAAGTCATTAAATTCTCATCTCCACACAGCTGCTTTGATTAGTGCTGCAGTTCAGAACAAAGTTTAAAGGCCGCTTTTACTAAAACACATTAGCCGTTTAATGTGCATTTTAATCACGAAAAAAACAATAATATAATTAATACACCAAAAACATTTAAAAAATCAACTAACATAAAACATTAACACTAACATAACATAAGAACAGTCAGCCCCAGTGAATTTAAGAAAGAAAATTAAGTATCTGCATCTTATCCTAATCTAATGTTTTTTGGACACTTATTCCACATAGTCGAGGACTGTAGAGGAAAAGAAAAAGAGTTTATGGCCACAGCAACTCCTATAATGGGACTCGCAAGGCTGAGCTGGACTGTGGGAAGAGCACATCTTCCTCCTCAAATGATTTCTTACCATGCTCAGTATCCAACTTCATGTACAGTCTGCAATGCCCAGTATCGCTAGTGATCATCAGCATCTGAACTCACTGGAGTCTATATTCAAAAGATTTGTCTAGCTGATTTTGGAAGCTAACTATACAAATCTGCTTAGCTAAATCTCGTGCTCAATGGGTAAATTTTGTTGCGACAAAACAGTTGCCTATAAAAAATTTACCGTAATAAAATGAGGTGGGGCAGGACGCGTTCTCAGGGCACAGTTACACTGTAGTTGGACAGCACGGATCATTCTGGTCAGGTGGGACCCTTCTCCTAAAGTTATCTGGATAACTTTCTCCAGGGTTGTTTAGAGGAAAATGTATCCAGAAAAGTGTATTTATTTATCTTACAAATTTCTAGTAGTAGTTTGAGACGAGTTACAGTCTGGTACAGTAGGTATTTACTTGTCCCCAGAGGTCCTACAATCTAAGTTTGTACCTGAGGCAGTGGAGGGTTAAGTGACTTGCCCAAGGCCACAAGGAGTTGAGTGAACGCAGGTCTCTCTCATTTCCAAGCAACTGTTTTACCCACTAGGTTCCTCTGCTTGCTGGTTTGCTGAATATTGGCCTCACTGATTTCTACCCATTTTTCCAGGAAGTTTCATTTATCACACAGTAGGAAAAGTATGGGGGGGGGGGCATATTCAAAAGACTAATGTGGTTAGCAGACCTACCAACCACATTAATTCATTGTGCTGTTGGGTATCTCCATTTTGTGCCATTGAATACACCAACACTAAATGGCTAGCGTCGGGGCATTTGAGGGGTGGAGTGGAGGAGGTGGCACCAGAGGTTAACTGAGCAAATACTAAGTGATATTGAGAAACTACCTGGTTAACCTAAACCAGCTAGAATTAGGTGAAACAAAGTCTGGCATTAGTAGTGGGTCTGCCTGTTGTGAACCTTTCAGACATTCAGTTAACTGAAATGGAGACTAGGGTTTTGGGAAAAGGATTGTCATTTGTTCCCACCCAGAGGTATAATGCCTTTAGGATCAGGGTGAACTTATTTAAATTTGTGCGAAAACTTAGGATTACACATTTCATGCCAACAGGATGGATATTTTGGTGATAAGAGACAAGTTCCGGTGGGTTCCCACGAGCCCTGTGAATCCTCTAATCCATACCTTTCAGGAGATGGTTTTAAAGGATATTAATGTTGTTGAACGGAAGGTGAGACACCCTTATTTTAACTTAACAAAAGCTGAAACTATGTCAGTAAAAATTATACAGGAGAATGAGGACATTGGCATTTGCCTCACAGATAAAGAGGGTCTTAATCAAGACTGACGATATTAATGAGATTATGCGCCATTTGGGTGATGAGCGTTATGTTCCCCTACAGAGTGATCCCACTAAGTCTCCAAAGGGATATCGCACAGATAGTCTCTTCTGGCTTAGCTGCTGGGTTTTTAACTGAGAAGGAAGGTTCTTTTCTCACCAGGTCCCATCCAGTTATTCCAACTACAGTTGTTAAGTGCCATCGAGTCGGAGTCGACTCATGGCGACCCTCTGGATAGCTATCCTAAATTGTGTTCGGTCTTCAGTCAGGCGGCTCATTGTTGACAGACTGATACCCCTAGCTGCTGTTATTGTATCAATCCATCTCATTGCTGGCCTTCCTCTTTTGCGCTGACCTTCTATCTTGCCAAGCATGATGTCTTTCTCTAATGATCTCTCTCTTCGCATGATGTGTCCAGAGTATGAAAGTCGAAGTCTTGTCATCTGAGCTTCTAAAGAAAGCTTAGGTTTGATCTCCTCTAGTACCGACTGGTTTGTTCTTCGGGCAGTCCATGGTATACACAGTATTCGCCGCCAGCACCATAATTCAAAGGCATCAATTTTCTTCCTGCCTATCTTTTTCACTGTCCAGCTTTCACATCCATATGATGTTATTGAAAATACCATGGCTTGAACAAGTTGAATCTTTGTATGGAGAGAGAATCTTATCTAGGTCTTTCATAGCCATTCTGCCAAGAGCAATGCGTCTGATTTCTTGACTCCTTGTTGCTGCTTTATGGATAGTTGATCCAAATAGGTTAAAGTTGTTCACGATTTCAATTTCTTCTCCTTCCATGATGAACCTGTTGATTATGCCAGTTGTCATGATCTTTGTCTTCTTTACATTAAGGTGCAGGCCCATTTTGAGACTATGTTCTTTGATTGTGAGAAGCAAATGTTTCAGATCATCTTCACTTTCAGCCAGTAATGTGGTATCATCAGCATAGCAAAGGTTGTTGATGAGTCTTCCACCAATCTTCACGCCTCTGTCTTCATACAATCCTGCTTCTCTGATGATTTGTTCTGCATATAAATTAAACAGGTAGGGGGAAAGTATGCAGCCTTGTCTTACACCTTTGCTTATTTTAAACCATTCTGTTTCTCCTTGTTCCGTTCGAACTGATGCTTCTTGATCAATGTACAGATTGTGCAAGTGTACGATCAGGTGTTCTGGTATACCCATGTTTCTTAATGTGGCCCAGAGTTTCTCATGGTTTACACAGTCAAAAGCCTTGCTATAGTCGATAAAGCACAAATAGATATCCTTTTGGTATTCTTTAGTCTTTTCAAGGATCCATCTCACATCCGCAATGATGTCGTCTTGTTCCTTGCCCTTTCCTGAACACTGCTTGCACTTCAGGTAGTTATTGTTCCAGGTATGGTTGTAGTCTCTTTTGAATAATCTTCAGTAGAATCTTGCTGGCATGTGGGATCAGAGCGATTGTGCGATAATTTCCACAGTCAGTTGGATCACCTTTCTTTAGTATTGGTATAAACACAGATCTTTTCCAGTCAGTTGGCCATGATGTCTTCCATATTTCTTGGCAGAGCCTTTAAAGTACGGTAACAGCTGCATCAGATTGCTGTAATACTTCTATGGGAATGCTATCAATGCCTGGTTCTTTGTTCTTTGATAAGGCTTTCAATGATGCTTTAACTTCTTCTTTCATCACCAATGGTTCCCAATCATAAGGTACAGGTTGAAACGGCTGTTGGTCCACTTGATCTTTATCATATAAAAACTCTCTATATTCCTTCCACCTTTTCTTGATCTTCTCAGCATCATTCAACATAGAACCTTGAGCATCTTGTAACATTCCAATTCGAGGCTGGAACTTTTTCTTTAACTCTCGTAGCTTTAGGAAAGCCAATATTGTTCTTCCTCTAATAGTTTCTGCTTCTATTTCCTTGCATGCATCGTTGTAGTACTTTTCCTTGTCCTGTCTTTCTGCATGTTGGAAATCTCTGAGTTCTGTTATTGTATTTCTTTCTCCTCTGGATTTAGCTTCTCTGCGTTTCCGGGCAATTTTCAGAGTTTCTTCCGTCATCCATTTTGGCCATTTTTGCTTTTTCACCTTTTGTAGAGACTTCTTGCTTTCTTCCAACACAACCTTCTTGATGTCATTCCATAACTCTTCTGGAGCTCTGTCATTTGTATCTAAAGCAGCAAATTGATTTTGCAGGCAGTCTTTAAATTCCAGTGGTATATTCTCAAGGTCATATTTTGCTGCATTTATGAGTGGTTTGCTCTTTTTCAACTTTAGCTTGAGTTTGCATACTAGTAGTTGATGATCTGTACCACAGTCAGCTCCAGGTTTTGTCATTGTTGATGTTATAGAACTTTTCCATCGTTGACTTCCACAGATGTAGTCAATATGATTTTTATACAATCCATTGGGTGAAGTCCATGTGTACAGTCGCCGCTTGTGTTGATGGAAGAAGGTGTTTGAGATGAACAGATAGTTGGTCTTGCAGTATTCTATCAGTCTTTCTCCAGCTTCATTTCTGTTGCCAAGTCCATATTTTCCAACTACTTTGCCTTCTTCTTTGTTGCCAACTTTTGCGTTCCAGTGACCCATGACTATCAGGATATCCTGTTTGCATGTTCTGTCAATTTCAGCTTGTACTTGTTCATAGAACTCTTCAATTTCATTCTCTTCTGCAGCTGTTGTTGGAGCATATACTTGAATTATATTTGTGTTGATAGGCATTCCTCATAGATGAATAGAGATTAAGCGTTCGCTGACTGCATTGTATTTCATTTCAGTTCTTGCAAATTTCTTCTTTATTATAAATGCAACACCATTTCTTCTTTGTCTTTCATTTCCAGCATAGTAGACCATGTGATCATCTGATGCAAAGTGCCCGATGCCAGTCCATTTCAGTTCGCTGACACCAAACAGATCAAGTTGTACACGTTCCATTTCATTCTTGACCACCTCCAACTTCCCTTGGGTCATGCTTCGTACGTTCCATGTTCCAATGCGTAAGACATCTTTACAGCTTCTGACTCTCATTTAATGCGCAGCTACATCAGCAGTCAGACATCCTGAGGGCTTTGATCCAACCACATCATAAATGCTGGCTTTACTCTGAGAAGCCTTCAGCTCTTCCCCAGTAGCTAGTTCAGTGCCTTCCGACCTGGGGGTCTCATCTTCCAGCACTATAGCACAATTTGTTTTGTTGTAACTATCCATTGGGTTTACATGGCAAGATACAGAAGTAGAGTGCCGGGCCTTTCTTCTGTGCAGTTTAAGTTTGGTGTTGTTGCCGTTGTCACAGAAATGTGATCCTCTGCCGTCAACACTATCCCATTCTGCTGCTGCCCAGATGGGTGATTTGTCTTGGTCTGGCACCTCAGCTGAGACCTGTCCATCTTGGGAGACCCTGCCAGTAGTTAAACTACCGATAGTTTAGCTCTCAGCAACAAGCCCTCACAGCACGACAAGCTGCAAACCAAGTGAGGGCCAACTACAGTAGTAGCCAAAACATTAAGGCAGAGTCCAAAATATCAGAATTTTATTAGAAAAGTACATGTTGTTGTCACTTTCATGGTCAAAAGCTTTAAGAACCAAAGATATATATGTAATTTTTAAAGTTTTATTCAGGAAACAATATGTGTCAATATTTGATAGGGTGTCCATGATTTTTCAGCACAGCCTGGATTCTTGTAGGCATACTGTTAACTAGCGTTTTACAGTATGCCGGAGTGATTTCGTTGGCCCATACATGCTTGAGTATACCCTTTAAATCTGCTTCTGAAGTTGGACAGTGTGCTGCCACCTTTTTCTTCATAAGATTCCAACAGTTTTCAATTACAATGAGATCCGGAGAGTTTGATGGCCAACTTGGTAGCAGTTTGATCTTGTTGTCCACGAACCATTTTTTGACTGTTTTTGCAGTGTGGTATGGTGCCGAGTCCTGCTGAAATATAGTTGTGCCAGAAACATTCATTGTGTATTTTAACTTTACTGTTCAGCACGGATATGTATTTTGCAGCATTTACTCTTTCACCTTTCTCAAAAATGTGCAGGCCACATCATCCATTCGCCGAGATACCACCCCATACCATGACCGATGGTGGGTGTTTAACAGTTTTGATCGTGTACTTAGGATTTAGTCTCTCGCCTGCTTGTCGACGGATGTAGTTGTAACCACTCCCACGTACTTGTTGAAATGTACTTTCATCTGTGAACATTACCCTCTCCCACCATTCAGCAGATTTGTCTTTCATCTTGCTACAAAACTGTATGAGGGCAGCAATTTGTTTCCTGGTCATCATAGGCTTCTTGGCAGGTCTTCTGGCCATGAGTTTGAATTCATCCACAAGCCGTTGTCGGACAGATCTGGCACTTGTCTTTATTCCTCGATCATTAGCTAACTGAACTACACGTTGAGATGAAGTATGTGGACTAGATGTAGTAATGCTTTTGAGGAATCAGTCATCTCGTCCAGTAGTTATCTGTCTGCGCCCACATTTCGAACGACGTGTATGGCCACCTGATTTCAGAACATTCTTATTTATTTCTTATTTATTTATTTAGACAGTTTTGTATACCGCCTTATCCTTCAATCAAAGCGGTCACAACACAATTCGGGGATACATTTAACATGTGGGGATATGAGACACTCTGAACTGATATGAGACATTCTGAACTGCACACCTTGATATATGCAAATGTTTTGCAATAGCACATTGCGACTATCCTTCAGCATGGAGTGTGACAACTTGTCCCTTTACAAAGACATTAATATCACACTTTCTACCCATCAGACCCTTGAGGTACACCAACTGAGAGAGGGATAACAGAAGAGGAGAAACCTCCAGAACAAACACTGAAAGAGCGATACAAGAGATAAGAAGAGAACCAAGACAGTAGAGGGCCTCTAAAACCAAGAGAGGACAAAGTGTCAAGAAGGAGAAGGTGGTCAACAGTATCAAAATGAGCAGAAAGATTGAGAAGAATGAGAACTGAGTAAAGGCCTTTGGACTTAGTGAGGAACAGATCACTGGAGACTTTGGCAAGAGCCGTTTCAGAATGAAATGGACAAAAACCAGATTGAAGATGATCAAGGAGGGCTTGAGAGGAGAGAACGGTGGAGAACTGCATGTTCAAGAATTTTGGAATTGAATGGGAGAAGGGAGATGGGTTGATAATTAGAAGGACAAGTAGGGTCAAGTGAGGGTTGTTTGAGGTGAGGAGTGATTACAGCATGCTTGAAGGTTGCAGGGAAAGTTGCAGTGGAAAGCAAAAGGTTGAGAATATGTGAGATGAACGGGATGACAGAATTGAGAAGATGGGTGGGGATAGAATGAGAAGAACAGGCAGTGAGTTTAGAGGAGGAAAGAAGAAGAGGTTTCCTCAAGAGAGATTTTAGAAAAGGATGAAAGGGTGATAGCAGTTGAGGGGAAAAGCTGATAATGGAGAAGGGGAGAAGGGGGTGAAGAAGATTTAGTAGGGAATTGAAGAGTAATCTTATGCACTTTGTCATGGAAATAGTCAGCTAGGGTTTGGGCAGAGAGAGAAGGAGGGATTGGAGGTGGAGATGCCTTAAGAAGAGAGCTGAGAGTAGAAAAGAGACAGCGAGGGTTAGAGCAAGAAGGTTAGTCGGATGGAGAAAATAGTTTTGCTTAGCGAGTGCAATGGCGGACTGGAAAGAAGAAAGTCGGAGAGAGAGCGGGATTTGAGCCAAGTGCGCTCAGCTGAGTGGGCACAGGAATGTGCATGAGTAATTAATATGAAATATTTTTGGGGGATCAAATTAGGAATGCAGGAGCAGTTAAAATCCTCAGTTTACCCTCACATACAACCATCCACTAAAATAGCAGAGGCAAAGTACATGGGTATTTTTGTATGCACATACATGTTGTCAAATTTTCCTAGTTGGTTTCTCCTAGAAATTTCACTTAGGCCCCTAATGCATGATTAGCCTCTCTGTTTGATTGTGTTCTTAAGAGACTAGAATGCAAGTAAATGACTTATTTGTTATTACATTTAGATGTTTCTTCTGTGTTCGACCCTGTAATCCCTAGTATTTTGTATCATTCAAAAGATTTATCTCCCCAGTGAGGTATCCTTGTGGTGTTTTGTGCAACGCAGGGTTCTCCAAGATTCCGCATTGTCCTTGACATTGTTTATACATGCTTCCGTTGGATAAGTTAATATGTCAGCTTGGGCTTGAATTTAAGCTGTACGGTGACAATCTGTGTGATGATACCTATTTTGTCATTGCACATCAAACAGCACTTTTTAAAATTTCACAGTGGATATCTGATAAAGGTTTATCCATTAATTTTGCGAAAAATGAGGCACTGATCGTTTACAAAGGATGCAGCCTACAACAGTATATACTTCCCTGCTCTGTCAGTTTGAATAACTATTTTATTCTAGTTAGAGATCAGTATCTTGCTGGTGTTCTTGAATCATAGTTCTCATTTTAGGATCAAATTAAGACTGCTTCATGATGTATTCTTTAAATTGCATCTCTTGTATTTGGAGCTTACAGATTTTCACACAGTTTTTCAAATGTTAGCACTTCACTATCTTGATTACTATAATATGATCTATTTGGGCTTTCCACAATGTGCACTTAAGTCACTAGAGTTGGCTCAGATTTCAGCAGTGCCTGTAGATTAAGACTTAAAGAAATTTGATCATATTACTACTCCTATTTTGGTTGCATTCCATTGGTTGCCTATTAGGTTTCATCTGTTGTGTTTTTAAATGTTGTACATACAGGCTTCCTCTGAACTGTGGTCACTGTTAGTTTGCTTATGTACTTGCCTGAACCCTGCAATTGGCATCTTTCGATCGGATCTTTTCAGTGTGTCTTCTGTTAGCAATGTCCGCCACAAAACTACACGTGCTAGGGTCTTTTCAAATACAGGACCCAAGTTATGGTATGCTTTATCTTATTGTCATATGGGTGATTACTAAGGGGCTTTGATAGGTTATGCTTTATCTTCTACCATTCATAGCATTCTTGACTATTTGGAGTTTTGAAAGGCCATTTTTTTTGCCTTGCTTTTTCTTGGACTGTTAAGTAATTGTCTGCTTTTATATTGTTTTTTTATAGTTTGATTGTTCTATGTATGTGTATTTGTAAATCACTTAGAAATATATTAATATACCAGTATAAAGAGAGCGCGCATCCCAACTGCTATGGGTTTTTTTTAACAGCTACTGCAGCAATTCTCGTGCTGAAAAGCTAATGCAGATTAGTAATTAGGAGCCTGGAGTTTCCATTAGCCTAGAGTACCCTGGAGTACCAACTAGCCTGGAGTCTGGAGTACCCCGGAATACCCAGTCCTGAAATACCCACTGGTTGGTCGGGAGTACCCACTAGCCTGGAGTCCTGGGAGTACCCACTAGCCAGTCTGGATTTCAGGATGTCCATAATGAATATGCATGAGGTAGATCTGCATGAAAAGTATGCAATTTTATCTCATTGTGGATATCCTGAAAACCAGACAGGCTAATGGATACTCAAGGGCTCTCTTGAGAAACGCAAACAGGTACTCACATACTTTGCCACTGTGTGTTATCATGAATATTACCTCCAAAATGCACACAGTTCCCTAAGAAAGTGTTCAAAAGTATACTTACTCTTTCATCTTGCTTATACTTGGAATGTGGAATATGTTCAGGCTTGGATAAGCAATATAGGCAACTGCCTAGGACACCAAATTCTGAAAGTGCCAAATACCCAGGTCAATGAGGAGTCTACCCATGCTTACTTTAGGGTCATGTGTATGTGCTGCCTCAAGGGGGCACCACTGGATCACCGTGGCCTTCATCTCCTCCATCTGGCTCTCCAATCTTTTTGAGATCTCTGATCACCCCCCTTTCCCTGGTCTCTGGAATCTGCTTTCTGGTCTTGTCTATGGGCACCAGAATATTAAATCTGGCCCTGCATGTGATCATTCTGTAGGTCTATGCAATATCTGACTCATTAATGTGTTGGGTTTTTTTGTTTTCACCTTCAAGCAATGGGGCTAAATTATGCATGAGCTCTCTGATGCATGAGGTATCTCCAGGAGAACTGATTATTTCTGAACAATTCCACCAAAGTGGCCAAAACATCTTTAAATGAACGCATTTGATTATTTTCATTATTGTTCTTAAACCCCCAGCAATGTTCTATTGTGTTTTTCAGTGCCTTAAAGCAGTGTTGTATTTGCAGCCCTGTGAACATCCTGTTGGTTCAAACTGTCTTTTTTCTGCAAGTCACACAGAGCAGCGTTCGAACGCCAATTTTGCCTAAATTTCAGCTTTATGAGGAAATAAATGACAGGGCTGATGCTACAGAAATTTGAATTCATTTCATATTTTGCAGGCTTCTCATTAAATATTTCTAGCAAAAAAAATCATAGCAATAGATTAAAATGCAAATCAAGCCTCCTTGTTAAGGATTTCTATTTTTAAAAAAAAACGGTCTCAGTGAGCATATGAAATGCAAAATGCTGAAATGCAGGCTTCATTTTTAAACCAAATTATTATATGAGTCATATGCTGACATTAGGAAAAAGGAAACGCAGCACAGCACAGCACACAGGCCTTGGAATAATTTTTAGTAGGCAGGTGAAACTATAGTATAATTAGGCTTTGCATTACTACCTAAAGATCTATGCACTTCTGGGTGCTAATGGTGATTACAGCAGGAATTGCCAAACTGCCCTATCCAATGTGCATGTGTTATCGTTATTGAGGAAACCTTTATGTAGCTTGTGTAGGTGAGGAAATGGAGATCTAAAGCCGCTCATTTAAAAGTAGTCCAGCATCTCATAAAAGGCTTGGTGAGTGCTGAGCCATTTATAAAAGATATACATATATTCAATAGTATATACAAGGGACAGGGTCACTTTTTAAACATATACACATACAAAAAGAGCAGCTTCATGGGAGTCATAAATGTATATGTAGCACTATTTTATAATTAGAAACAAAACACACTTGTATGTGGCACATCTTTTGAAAGTCCACGCACAATAGCTAGAAAAAGCGAGCCTGCGTCAGAAAGTCAAACTTTATCCTGCAAGGGTGGATTTGTGACTCAGAAAATAGAAGATGTAGGGAAGTTACCCATGCCTGAAAATGGTATTTAAAGGTGATGTATCAGAAGAACTGAAACCATTTCTGATAAACCAGGAAGATGTATTACAACTATTTGATAAACTAAAAAGTAGCAAATCACCTGGACTAGATGGTATACATCCGAGGGCGCTGAAAAATGAAATATGAGACTGCAGATTTACCATTAGTAATCTGTGAACTATCATTAAAATCATCTGTAGTACCTGAAGACTGGAGAATGGCTAATATCATGCCAATTGTTAGAAAGGGTTCTAGGGGTGATCTGGGAACTTTGAGGATTAGTAAAAGCTGATAGTGTAGCAGGGTTTAAAAAAGGTTTGGACAAGTTAGAAACATAGGCCATGAAGTCTTTTTCTGCCATCATGTTTCTATCTACGCTGCCCTTCCATAACAACTACAGTAGTCCACTTTTTACTTTTAGAGATCCTCTGTGTTTGTCCCATGCTTTTTTGAATTTGGTTACTGTCCTCGTCTATACCACCTCCACTGGGAGACAATTCCACACATCTAACACTCTTTCCATAAAGAAATATTTCTGCATATTACTCCTAAGTCTATCCCCTTTCACGCTCATCCTATGTCCCCTTGTAGCAGAGACTCTCTTCCTGTGCATTTATGCCATGAAAGTATTTAAACATCTCTATCATATATCCTCTATCCCGCCTTTCCTCTAAAGTAAACATATTAAGATCTTTAAGTCTGTCCTCATATGCTCTATAACGAACACCACTAACCATTTTAGTAGCCACACTCTGCACTGACTCCAACCTGCTTATATCCTTTTGAAGGTGCGGTCTCCAGAATTGCACACAATACTCCAAATGAGGTCGCACCAGAGACTTATATAGAGGCACAATCACCTCCTTTCTTCTGCTGGCCATTCCTCTCCCTATGCACCCAAGCATCCTTCTAGCTTTTGCTGTTGCCTTTTCTACTTTTTTAGCCACATTAAGACCATCAGAAACAATCATGACCAAGTCCCGCTCTTCTATCGTGGATAGAAATACGGAGTCTCAATGCGTGGATGAGACAATGGTGCAGAGATGAGGGTTTTGGATTTGTTAGGAACTGGGGAACATTCTGGGGAAAGGAGGGGCTCTTCCGAAGGGATGGGCTTCACCTTAACCGGGATGGAACCAGGCTGCTGGCATTAACCTTTAAAAAGGAGATAGAGCAGCTTTTAAACTAGATATTAGGGGAAAGCCGACAGTCGCCCAAGAGCGGATGGTTCGGAAGAATGTATCCTTGAAGGATACTACCAAAAGCAGAGAGGTTCCACAAAAGAGTAAAGTAGCCCAAATGCCCTCAAGTATGGAGCAGACACAGCTTAAAGATCCCAAATTACCCATGTCTAACAATAGCCAAATTAATATGAATAAAATACAATCTCTAAAATGCTTGTATGCAAATGCTAGAAGTCTAAAAAATAAGATGGGAGAGTTAGAATATATAGCACTAAATGAAAGGTTAGATATGATTGGAATATCAGAGACATGGTGGAAGGAGGACAACCAGTGGGACACTGTGATACCTGGGTACAAACTATATCGTAATGATAGAGCTGATCAAATTGGTGGAGGGGTTGCTCTCTATGTTAGAGAGGGCATTGAGTCAGACAGGATTAAAGTTTTGCAGGAAACAAAATTTGCTGTAGAATCTATATGGATTGAAATTCCATGTAAAAGGGGGAAGGCGATGGCAGTTGGGTTGTACTATTGAGCGCCTGGCCAGAATGACCAAATGGATGATGAAATGCTCAAAGAAATCAAGGAAGCTAACAAAAGTTACAGCGCAGTAATAATAATGGGTGATTTCAATTACCCCGGTATTGACTGGGTTAGTGTCACGTCAGGACATGCTAGGGAGATAAAGTTCCTAGATGAAATAAATGACTGCTTCTTGGAGCAGCTGGTTCATGAACCGACCAGAGGGGAAGCCATATTAGACCTAGTCCTTAGTGGAACACCAGATCTAGTGCAAGAGATAAGGGTGTTGGGGCCACTTGGCAATAGTGATCATAGCATGATCGCCTTTGATTTAATTAGTGGAGGAGGGATAGTAAGGAAATCCACAGTACTACCTTTTAACTTTTGAAAGGGAGACTATAATAAAATGAGGAAAACAGTTAAGAAAAAACTAAAAGGAGCAGTAGCAAAGGTTAAAGACGTACATCAAGCTTGGGTGTTGTTGAAAAATACTATCTTGGAAGCCCAGACCAGCTGTATTCCATGCTTTAAGAAAAGTGGAAGGAAGTCCCAAAAACTGCCAGCATGGTTTAAAGGTGAGGTCAGAGAGGCTGTTGCCAAAAAAGCATCTTTCAGGAAATGGAAAAAAGAGCCAAACGACGAAACCTGGAAACAGCACAAGCACTGGCAAGTCAAATGCAAGGCATTGATAAGGCAGGCAAAGGGGGAATTTGAGAGGAAGCTTGCTGCGGAAGCAAAAACACGAAATAAAGACCTTTTCAAGTACATTCATAGCAAAAAACCTGTGAGAGTCAGTTGGTCCATTAGATGATAAAGGGGTTAAAGGAGCACTGAGAGGCGACAAGGCGATAGCGGAGAAACTAAATGAATTCTTTGCTTCGGTCTTTACTGAGGAATATGTAGGGATGTTACCCATGACTGAAGTGTTATTTAAAGGTGCGGAAGAATTGAAGGAAATATCGATACATCGGGAAGATGTATTACAACTATTAGATAAACTGAAGAGTAGCAAATCACCTGGGCCGGATGGTATACATCTAAGTGGGTTGAAAGAACTGAAATATGAGATTGCAGACCTGCTATTAGTAATCTGTGAACTATCATTAAAATCATCTCTAATACCTGAAGATTGGAAGATCGCCGATGTAACACCAATTTTTAAAAAGGGTTCCAGGGGTGATCCCAGAAACTACAGACCGGTGAGACTGACATCAGTACCGGGAAAAATGGTAGAAACTATTATAAAGAATAAAATTACTCAGCATTTAGATAGCCATGACCTGATGGGAGACAGCCAACATGGCTTTAGACAAGGAAGATCTTGTCTTACTAATCTGTTATGTTTTTTTGAAGGAGTGAATAAACAGGTGGACAAAGGTGAGTCGGTTGATATTGTGTATCTGGACTTTCAGAAAGCCTTTGACAAGGTCCCTCATGAGAGACGTTTGGCAAAACTAAAGAGTCATGGGATAGGAGGCAGTGTACTATTGTGGATCAGGAACTGGTTAAAAGATAGAAAGCAGAGGGTAGGGCTAAATGGCCAATTTTTCCAATGGAGAAAGGTGAATAGTGGTGTGCTGGGTCCGCTGCTTTTTGATATATTCATAAATGACCTGGAAAGTGGAATAACGAGTGAGGTTATCAAATTTGCAGATGACACAAAACTATTTAAAGTTGTTAAAACCCAAGAGGATTGTGGAAAATTGCAAGAGGATCTTGATAAATTGGAAGACTGGGCATCAAAATGGCAGATGAAATTTAATGTGGACAAGTGCAAGGTTATGCACCTAGGGAAGAACAACCCAAACTATGGTTACATGATGCAAGGTTCCACATTAGGAACCACCACCCAGGAAAAAGATTTAGGTGTCATTGTGGATACCATGTTAAAACCCTTGGCCCAGTGTGCAGCGGCGGCCAAGAGAGCAAATAGAATGCTAGGTATGATAAGGAAAGGAATGGAAAATAAAACAAAAGATATTATAATGCCTCTATCGTTCCATGGTGAGACCGCACCTTGAATACTGTGTGCAATTCTGGTCGCCGTATCTTAAAGGATATAGCGATTTTAGAAAAGGTTCAGAGAAGAGCCACCAAAATGGTAAAGGGGATGGAAGGATACTCCTATGAAGAAAGCCTGAAAAGGTTAGGGCTCTTTAACCTGGAAAAGAGACGGCTGAGGGGAGATATGATAGAAGTCTATAAATTAATGAACGGAGTGGAACGGGTAAACGTAGATCGATTGTTTACCTTATCAGAATATAGAAAGACTAGGGGACATGCAATGAAGCTACAGGGTAAACTATTTAAAACTAATAAAAGAAAATATTTTTTCACTCAACGTGTAATCAAACTCTGGAATTTGTTACCGGAGGATGTAGTAAAGGCTGTTAGTGTAGCTGGGTTTAAAAAAAGGTTTGGACAAGTTCCTGGAGGAAAAGTCCATAAACCATTATTAAGAAGGGACCCAGGATATCAATGCTTGACCCAGTACAAGCATTGTGGAACCTGTGTCTTTTGGGGAAACTGCAAGGTACTTGTGACCTAGATTGGCCACTGTTGGAAACAGGATACTGGGCTTGATGGACCTTGGTCTGACCCAGTATGGCATATCTTATGTTATGTTATGTTATTATACTTATACTGTACTGCTCCCTTGGATTTTTGCAGCCCAAGTGCATGACCCTGCATTTTTTAGCATTAAATCTCAGCAGCCAAATTCTCAACCATTATTCAAGCTTAGCTAGATCCCTTCTCATGTTATCTACTCCTTCCTGGGTATTGTCACGCCCACCACCGCCCAGGCGGTCGCCTAGGGGCGGGGGCATGCCCTTGTGTTGTCCCTTTGAAGCAGGGGGTCCAGAGCCAGGGCTTCTGGAGGTTGTAGTTGTGTCAAATAATAGTGAATGCCGAGGGCTTCAAAGGCAAGTACAGGAATTTTTATTTACTTCCTTTCCAATAGAACTTCTTTGAAGTTCAGCGCATGACAACAAAAGTAGGATGCTTCTCCAACACAAAAACATCTTCACAAAAAGGATTCTTACAGTGACATAACGTTACAATGGCTTCACTCAGGTTGTTACACAGATAGGTGCTTCTTCTAGACTTCCTTAAGTCAAGAATATGGCATTTACTGTTCTTTCCAACTACAAGAACAGGAATCTGCTTTTCTCACAGTGTCCAACATTCTAAGCAAATAATTAAATGTTTCTGTCTGTTCTACTCTCAGACAGCAGCTTCTTCTCAAAGCCTCAGATATTCAAATTAACCCTTTATAATGTTTGCTCTTAGCTTTAGGCATTGGCAACTTTCTCTCTCAAACTTTTCAGCATTCAAGGTATACCTCATTCAGGTACTTAGCTTCTGGGTTTTTCTTTCTCCTTTTTAAAAACCTAACACTTCTCTACCCCGTCTTTTTACAAAGGGAACAATTCATTAAAGACTCTACGGACTCTTGCTCAGAATCACAAAGTTCTGTCTGCATATCTTCATAACCAGGGTTTGTTATTTCTGGGGTTGAATCAGCTTTTATAAACATAGGCTTAATTTCTTCTAACAGCTCTAAAAGTTTTTCCTATCGAGAGCTCTCTTTACCCTGTGATAAGGCAGAAGCCACTGAAAGCTGAAACTTAGAAAAAAAAGCTGTTTCTTACAAAACAAATAACTTGTAGAAGATGCAGTTCCCTTGCAAAGCAGCTAGAGGGAGCAGGCATGAACCTACAGAGGCTGAGCTAACACACCCGGGGATTGATTGTGCAGGAGCTAATCAGCTCCACCTGAAGAGTAGCTCGAGGAACTCAGAAGTAAAACGGCTTTATAAGCAGAGAGGCAGCTCAGAAGAAGAGAGCCTGGCCTGGAGTGAGGAAGGAACCTCAGAGAACCTGGCCTGGAGAGAGGAAGGAACCTCGGAAGAGAGCTCAGAAGGAGAGAGAGAAAGCTACAGACCAAGAAGAGCTGGAGTGAGACCTGGGAGAGTTATACTGGAAAGAGACCCGGTAAGAAGAAATCCCAGAGGCAGTCAGCTCATAAGAAGAGAGCCTAGCCTCGAGAGAGGTCTGTGCTCACCAGAAGGGTCTGTAACAAGATTTAAAAGTATTGGAAGAGAAAGTCCTGATAGGAGGATTACTGGTGCTACAAAGCCAAGAAGCCTGGAGGCTTTATCTGGTCTTCCCAAGCTGCAGAGAAGACAAGCACTATCCAGGAGGATTCCAGAGGGAGTCTACAAAAGAGACCGTGTCCAGAGAGGTGCCTGGTTGGGCAAGTACCGGTCACACGGACGTTACAAAGCCAAGGTACAGTGACTCTTTTTGTATAAAGAGAAACCCAACTCATAGAGCGTCTGTGAGAGCAGATAAGCAGTCTGAGAGAAAAGAAAGCAGGCAGGAGTTTTACAAGCCATTGCCTAGAGGTGTGGGGACAAGCCCTGCTGTTTACTTGAAAGCCCTAAGACAGCCTAGCTGGAGGCTAGGGAGAAGGAATATTGACTTTCAAACCACTGCAGCCAGGGAAAGGTCCATTGCTGAGGGAAGCACCAATGACCCAGAGCCCATGCAGGTGGAATATGGGGATTCAGTTATATCGTCCCAGGAAGATTTAATGGATTGCTCTATGTGTATGGCAGGAAGCCTTGAGTCACTCCCTGAGCTGTAATTGTATATGGACAAGCTCTAATATTGTTTGTGCTGAGCGAAAGAGAAAAGCTCACCAAGTTATTTTTGCTCCCAAGTTGGAAAGCCTGTGTTGTCTTTACAAAGAAGCTGTAAAAGTTTGTACAGTTTATTTGTTCACTTTATGCCTTGGTAGAAGAACCTGACAAGAAGGAAATACTTTCATTTCTCTGTTACCTAGTGAACCTCAGTGCATAAAAGGGAAATAAAAGCCTTATTTACCCTCCATTTTGGCTCACACAACTTATTCTCATAAGGAGGAGGACTACAATACCCAGGGTGCATCTGGCTTAAAGAGTCTTTTACCTCCATCAATAATAAAATGCTCAACCTGCCCTTGCAGCCACAGGCCACCAGGGGGGGTTGATGACAACCCTCATGGCTTTTAGTAGGGCTGTAGAGATTTTTATCTTTCATTAGACGGCTCAGGGCCTCTAACTGGCTCACATTATTCTTAGTAACAGGTCTATTCACACACCTTTTCACAGCTGATGATTTTCCTGCAGCCTCTTGCACTCGTACCTTGCTTAAGGTCAGCAACTCTCTACGGCCAAACCGTCCTATCTCCAGACCTAGCTGCAATCCCTCTGCAGCCCAGGTTTCTTTCTGGACTGTGGCTTTCTGTGTGCTGGCTGCTTTGGGACTCCCCGGTGAGGCTGTCCCTGGAAAACGTTTCTCCTTCAGCTCTCCTGAAGCTTTTTTTTCCTTCCGTTCCCTTGGAAGTCCTTTCTCCTTCCTTTTCCCTGGTGGACTCCCCTCCTCCTGTTCCCTGGAGTTTTAATGAGTGTGGCTGCACTACCAGTTCCAACTCCTCCCCCGGGTGTCTCCCATTACCTCCCCAGCTTGCCTCAGAGCTTGGGCGTGGCCTGCACTCAGCAGCTCTGTGTGTGTTTTTTTTTCTTGGCTGCAATTTGAAACCTACTGCTCTCTGGGCTATCCCTCTGGTTGAAGGTAAATGTTTGTTTTAACCCCTAGTTCCATGGGTTCAGATGCACTTTCGTCATCACAGTATCTACTCTATTGCAGATTTTGATATCATCCGCAAAGAGGCAAACCTTTCCAACAGCCCTTCTGCAATACCACTAACCAAGATGATTAAAAGAATCAGACCAAGGATCTCTGCGGCACACCACTGGTAACCTCCTTCTCCTCAGAGTGAGCTCCATTTACCCGTACCCTTTGCCACCTCCCACTTAACTAATTTCTAACCCAATCAGTAACTTTAGATCCAGCCCTAGGGTGTTCAGTTTGTTTATACGTTGCCTGTGCGGAAGGGTGTCAAAGGCTTTACTGAAATCTATGTACAACAACACATATTCATAAATGACCTGGAAAGGGGAATAACGAGTGAGGTTATCAAATTTGCAGATGACAGAAAACTATTTAAAGTTGTTAAAACCCAAGAGGATTGTGGAAAATTGCAAGAGGATCTTGATAAATTGGAAGACTGGGCATCAAAATGGCAGATGAAATTTAATGTGGACAAGTGCAAAGTTATGCACCTAAGGAAGAACAACCCAAACTATGGTTACACGATGCAAGGTTCCACATAAAGAACCACCACACAGGAAAAAGATTTAGGCGTCATCGTGGATAACATGTTATAACCCTCGGCCCAGTGTGCAGCGGCGGCCAAGAGAGAAAATAGAATGCTAGGTATCATAAGGAAAGGAATGGAAAATAAAACAAAAGATATTATAATGCCTCTATATCGTTCCATGGTGAGACCGCACCTTGAATATTGTGTGCAATTCTGGTTGCCGTATCTTAAAAAGGATATAGCGTTATTAGAAAAGGTTCAGAGAAGAGCCACCAAAATGGTAAAGGGGATGGAAGGATACTCCTATGAAGAAAGGCTAAAAAGGTTAGGGCTCTTTAACCTGGAAAAGAGACGGCTGAGGGGAGATATGATAGAAGTCTATAAATTAATGAACGGAGTGGAACGGGTAAACGTAGATCGATTGTTTACGTTATCAGAATATAGAAAGACTAGGGGACATGCAATGAAGCTACAGGGTAAACTATTTAAGACTAATAAAAGAAAATATTTTTTCAATCAACTTGTAATCAAACTCTGGAATTTGTTACCGGAGGATGTAGTAAAGGCTGTTAGTGTAGCTGGGTTTAAAAAAGGTTTGGACAAGTTCCTGGAGGAAAGGTCCATAAACCATTATTAAGAAGGGACCTAGGATATCAATGCTTGACTCAGTACAAGCATTGTGGAACCTGTGTCTTTTGGGGAAACTGCTAGGTACGTATGACCTAGATTAGCCACTGTTGGAAACAGGATACTGGGCTTCATGGACCTTGCTCTGACTTCATGTTCTTATGAAACTACAGACCGGTGAGCCTGACGTCAGTATCAGGCAAAATGATAGAAACCATTATCAAGAATAAAATTACTGAATATGTAAATAGTCATGGTTTAATGGGTGAAAACCAATATGGATTTGGCCAAAGAAGAGCTTGTCTTACTAATCTATTTTTTTGAAGGTGTGAATAAACAGGTAGATAAAGGTGAACCATTTAATATAGGGGTAGATTCTGTGGACCAAATAGCAGGGTTGAACATTCAGGATGAACCCCCGTTCAGGCCCTGGATGCAATCCCTGCACAGTGCTCCCCACATGTACAAAGGGTTTGTGCAGGGAGCACTGGAGGGGGTGGGAGGCGGTGAGTGCACAGAGCGGGGTCCGACCCACTCACCCGGACATAGAGCATATTCTGGCTATGGCCATGTATATCTGATGGGGGGGCAGATGGATATGGGACTTATTCCACCTCCAAGGTGGAATAAATCCCATGGACAGCAGCAATTGGGCCAGCACGACCCCCCCTCCCCCAAAGCAGGAAGCAGTGTCACATAAGACCCCTCCACCTGATCCCAGCCATGGCAGACCCCGTCGAGGTCGCCACAACACCAGCACACCATCAGGAGCATAGGGCTGGCTGGATGGGAAGAGCAATGGATGTCCTGTGCTGCTGAATCAGGGCCAGCCCAGGCCATCTAAGAGCCCAGTTCTGCAACCGTGGGAATGTCTATTTCCCTCGGTTGGAGAATCGTGCCCGCTTTGGGCCTGTCCATTTTTTGGACAGCCTGATGGCCCAGATATGCCCTGTGCAGAATTGCCCTCATAGTGTACCTGGATTTTCAGAAAGCCTTTGACAAGATCCCTTATGAGAGACTCTTAATGAAATGAAAAAGTCTACTATTGTGGATCAGGAACTGGTTAAAAGATAGAAAGCAATGAGTTGGGCTAAATGGCCAGTTTTCTCAGTGGAGAAAGGTGAATAGTGGAGTACTCTAGGGATCTGTGCTGGGCCCACTGCTTTTTAACATATTCATAAATGACTTGGAAATGGGACTAATGAGTGAGGTGGCAGATGACACAAAATTATACAGTTGTTAAAATGCAAGAAGATTGTGAAAAATTGGAGGAGGAGCTTCATAAATTGGAAGACTGGATGTCCAAATGGCAGATGAAATTTAATGTAGACAAGTGCAGTTTTGCACCTAGGAAAGAACAATCCAGTTACACAATGCAAGGTTCCACATTAGCAACCACCATCCAGGAAGAGGTTCTAAGCATCGTGGATAATACGTGAAACCTTCCACCCTGTGTGCAGCAGCAGCCAAGAAAGCAAATAGAATGCCAGGAATCATAAGGAAAGGAATGAAGAATAAAACCAAGGATATTATACCTCTGAAATTCTTCCATGGTGCGACCACACCTTAAATATTGTGTGCAATTTGACAACGGCAACAACACCAAACTTAAACTGCGCGGAAGAAAGGCCTGGCAATCTACTTCTGTATCTTGCCATGAAAACCCAATGGATAGTTACAACAAAACAAATTGTGCTGTAGTGCTGGAAGATGAGACCCCCAGGTTGGAAGGCACACAACTAGCTACTAGGGAAGGGCTGAAGACTTTTCAGAGTAAAGCCAGCATTTATGATGTGGTTGGATCAAAGCCCTCGGGAGGTCTGACTGCTGATGTAGCTTCTCATGAAATGAGTCAGAAGCTGTAAAGATGTCTTACACATTGGAACATGGAACGTACGAAGCATGAACCAAGGGAAGTTGGAGGTGGTCAAGAATGAAATGGAACGTGTACAACTTGATCTGTTGGGTGTCAGCGAACTGAAATGGACTGGCATCGGGCACTTTGCATCAGATGATCACATGGTCTACTATGCTGGAAATGAAAGACAAAGAAGAAATGGTGTTGCATTTATAATAAAGAAGAAACTTGCAAGAACTGTAATGAAATACAATGCAGTCAGCGAACGCTTAATCTCTATTCGTCTACAAGGAATGCCTATCAACACAACTATAATTTCAAGTATATGCCCCAACAACAGCTGCAGAAGAGAATGAAATTGAAGAGTTCTATGAACAAGTACAAGCTGAAATTGACAGAACATGCAAACAGGATATCCTGATAGTCATGGGTGATTGGAACGCAATGGTTGGCAAC
The DNA here is from genome assembly GCA_033557465.1 of Ichthyophis bannanicus. Taxonomy (NCBI): domain Eukaryota; kingdom Metazoa; phylum Chordata; class Amphibia; order Gymnophiona; family Ichthyophiidae; genus Ichthyophis; species Ichthyophis bannanicus. The sequence continues at coordinate 25,164,319 of CM066050.1, read as the reverse complement.
AAAGAAGAAGACAAAGTAGTTGGAAAATATGGACTTGGCAACAGAAATGAAGCTGGAGAAAGACTGATAGAATTCTGCAAGACCAACGATCTATTCATCTTGAACACCTTCTTCCAGCAACACAAGCGGCGACTGTATACATGGACTTCACCCAATGGATTGTATAAAAATCAAATTGATTACATCTGTGGAAGTCAACGATGGAAAAGCTCTATAAGATCAACAAAGACAAAACCTGGAGCTGACTGTGGTACAGATCATCAACTACTAGTATGCAAACTCAAGCTAAAGCTGAAAAAGAGCAAACCACTCATGAATGCAGCAAAATATGACCTTGAGAATATACCACTGGAATTTAAAGACTGCCTGCAAAATTGATTTGCTGCTTTAGATACAAATGATAGAGTTCCAGAAGAGTTATGGAATGACATCAAGAAGGTTGTGTTGGAAGAAAGCAAGAAGTCTCTACAAAAGGTAAAAAAGAAAAAACGGCCAAAATGGATGACGGAAGAAACTCTGAAAATTGCCCAGAAACGCAGAGAAGCTAAAGCCAGAGGAGAAAGAAAGACAATCACAGAACTCAATAGAGATTTCCAACGTGCAGCAAGACAGGACAAGGAAAAGTACTACAATGACGCATGCAAGGAAATAGAAGCAGAAACTGTTAGAGGAAGAACAAGATCAGCTTTCCTAAAGTTACGAGAGTTAAAGAAAAAGTTCCAGCCTCGAATTGGAATGTTACAAGATACTCAGGGTTCTATGTTGAATGATGCTGAGAAGATCAAGAAAAGATGGAAGGAATATACAGAGTTTTTATATGATAAAGATCAAGTGGACCAACAGCCGTTTCAACCTGTACCTTATGATCGGGAACCATTGCTGATGAAAGAAGAAGTTAAAGCAGCATTGAAAGCCTTATCAAAGAACAAAGCACCAGGCATTGATAGCATTCCCATAGAAGTATTAGAGCAATCTGATGCAGCTGTTACCGTACTTACAAGGCTCTGCCAAGAAATATGGAAGACAGCATCATGGCCAACTGACTGGAAAAGATCTGTGTTTATACCAGTACTAAAGAAAGGTGTCTGTGGAAATTATCGCACAATCGCTCTGATCCCACATGCCAGCAAGATTCTACTGAAGATTATTCAAAAGAGACTACAATCATACCTGGAACAAGAACTACCTGAAGTGCAAGCAGGGTTCAGAAAAGGGCGAGGAGCGAGAGACACCATTGCGGATGTGAGATGGATCCTTGAAAAGACTAAAGAATACCAAAAGGATATCTATTTGTGCTTTATCGACTATAGCAAAGCTTTTGACTATGTAAACCATGAGAAATTCTGGGCCACGTTAAGAAGCATGGGTATACCAGAACACCTGATCGTTCTCTTGCACAATCTGTACATTGATCAAGAAGCAACAGTTCGAACGGAACAAGGAGAAACAGAATGGTTTAAAATAAGCAAAGGTGTAAGACAAGGCTGCATACTTCCCCCCTACCTGTTTAATTTATATGCAGAACAAATCATCAGAGAAGCAGGATTGTATGAAGACGACAGAGGTGTGAAGATTGGTGGAAGACTCATCAACAACCTTCGCTATGCTGATACCACATTACTGGCTGAAAGTGAAGATGATCTGAAACATTTGCTTCTCACAATCAGAGAACATAGTCTCAAAATGGGCCTGCACCTTGATGTAAAGAAGACAAAGATCATGACAACTGGCATAATCAACAGGTTCATTGTCGAAGGAGAAGAAATTGAAATCGTGAATAACTTTAACCTACTTGGATCAACTATCAATAAAGAAACAACAAGCAGTCAAGAAATCAGACGACGCATTGCTCTTGGCAGAATGGCTATGAAAGACCTAGAACAGATTCTCAAGAGCAGAGATGTCTCTCTCTCCATACAAAGATTCGACTTGTTCAAGCCGTGGTATTTTCAATAACATCATACGGATGTGAAAGCTGGACAGTGAAAAAGATAGACAGGAAGAAAATTGATGCCTTTGAATTATGGTGCTGGCGGCGAATACTGTGTATACCATGGACTGCCCGAAGAACAAACCAGTCTGTACTAGAGGAGATGAAACCTAAGCTTTCTTTAGAAGCTCAGATGACAAGACTTCGACTTTCATACTTTGGACACATCATGCGGAGAGAGAGAGATCATTAGAGAAAGACATCATGCTTGGCAAGATAGAAGGTCAACGCAAAAGAGGAAGGCCAGCAATGAGATGGATCGATACAATAACAGCAGCTACGGGTATCAGTCTGTCAACAATGAGCCGCCTGACTGAAGACCGAACACAATTTAGGATAGCTATCCAGAGGGTCGCCATGAGTCGACTCTGACTCGAAGGCACTTAACAACAACAACATCTTAAAAAGGATATAGCAGAATTAGAAAAGGTACAGAGAAGAGCCACCAAAATGATAAAGGGGATGGAAGGATACTGCTAAGAGGAAAGGCTTAAAGATTAGGGCTCTTCAACTTGGAAAAGAGATGGCTGAGGGGAGATATGATAGAAGTTTATAAATTAATGAATGGAGTAGAACAGATAAACGAAGATCAGTTGTTTACCCCATCAAAAAGTAGAAAGAGTAGGGGACAGGTAATGAAGCTACAATATAATTTGGACAAGTTCCTGGAGGAAAGGTCCATAAACCAATATTAAAGTAGACCCGGGAAATCCACTGCTTATCCTGGGACAAGTATTGTGGAACCTATGTACCTTTTTGAGAATCTGCCAGGTACTTGTGACCTGGATTGGCTACTGTTGAAAAGAGGATACTGGGCTTTATGGACCTTGGTCTGATCCCATATGGCATTTCTTATGTTCATATGATGTGGCCTCCAGGTCTACAACCTCCTCTCTTTTGCTCCCCATCAAAGCTGTATTCCATCGCAGTCTACCCTGAACTCCATTCCTAAGGGCTGGTACAGCACCATGCAGTTATCTCCCAACCTCCGTAAACTTTGAGGGCCATCATTACCCCTGATTCTGATTTCTTACTAGACACTGACCTACAGCACCCTGCCCTAACCCCTACCTGTGACTCAAGATGATGTAGCCCATCGCTTTGGGCTGCTTAGCACAGCTGGCGTTACCATGATTGCTCTGTTTTAAGAAGGCTCTGATAGTGCTACCATGTCCTGATATCATTATTTTGTACATCAAGGACCCTATATTCATCTAGGTTGGCTATGTACTGCTATGGCACATAGCCATCTGCACCAACCCTTGATATTAAATTCTGGAGTGGTATGCGGCTCCAGCATTGAATATCTGGGTTTGCCACACAGTCTCCCAGCTGCAGTAGCTAACCGGCGGTGATATTGTATGATGCCCGGTTAGCTCCTGCAGCTAAAAGATCAGCAATATTTTGCCTCGTCTATCTTTATCGCAATATCGCTGCTATCCAGTTATCGACTGTCACTGCCTCTGCTCCTCCCTGGTATGTCAATGACACACCCCAATGCTAAGTGGTTAGCATCAGGGTGTGAAGGGGAGAAGATTGGGGATATTCAGCGGCAATAACCATGTCCGTGCTGTTGAGTATCCCGGTTAGAGGCATTTACACAGTTTCCAGGGCTGTAAACCGTGTAAATACCTTTCAAATATCGAGCCCCAAGCGTTTAAAGCCCAAGATAATACTGGCATTAAACTTAGCGGGTAACACATTACCGTGGCACGTTTAGTATATAGAACCCCTAAGATACAAGTGGAGGGTGGCAGCATAAATGGCAGAAGGATATACCAATAGGTTTGAGAAATGTTGCAAACAGCATCAAAAATTTGACTCTATTTCAAGATTTTTGACAGCAAAGGTGAACTGAACAGTGATCAGCAGTAGCACAAATCAGTAAATAATGGGGAAAAAGACTCTCCCCATCTCATGACATTACCCGCACAAGCAACGTCCATTCTCATGGCTCATCTACTTCGCTTTCTTGAGGAGATCCCAGTCTAGTCATACGTCACTGGAGAGCAAATAAATGGGGAATACCACTGATGGGTAAGATCTCTAGGTTAGGGGACTGACTAACACAGGTCCAACGAAATCTTGGTACAGCACTTTGAACCCCATTCTCCCTCTGGTTATTAGAAAACAGAGAGCAAGTCGAATTTCAGTTAGCCTTAATAAACACAGGTTCGGTTTGACAAGTTGACACCGAGCCTGGAGCAGAAATCCATATGACTTGAGGCAGAAGTAGAATGAACACTGCCAGCTGGAATGTGGAAACAAGGTCAAACGGAATCTGAAACACACGTAAGATAACCCAGCTCTGGACCAGCCCAGAAGCAGGGCAGATAAGCCCCCACTTCTCTGGTCTGGTTCTAGTACGGCCAATCAGAAGGGGGTAAGGGGACATACTGGGTGATCCATAGGGGGTTTGTAGTCGTAAGAAGGGTAAGAACTCCTGTCCTAGAGGAATGGAGGGAAATGCCCACCTGCACCAGCCAAATTCAGACTGGTTGCCCATCCTGGTATATGCCAGCTTCCTATTGTCCTGACATTGTGTGACATTGAGCAAGTCAGTTGGTCTCCCTAGACATCTACATTTCTACCTGTTGCCTCTCTTCTGCCACTTTTCGGATGCTTTCATGCTGTTCTGTTACCAGAAATATTCTGATGGACTTCTCAATCCTGAAGTGCCAGCATGTATGTTTCTGTATGGATTATAGGTGCTAGGAAATCCAATCATTTACAGTTATCTGAATTTAGCAAAACGTTAATATATCGTCTATTAATAACATCTTGTCGAGTAAAATAGTATCTTTTAGTGGTGGATAAATGCCTGGTAAGTAAGAAAGCAACTATCTCCCATGGGTCCTAGATTGGTCTGTCTCCTTACAAACAAGGTTTGCAGATAACAAGGAGTCTACCTGCAATTTCTGCTCCCACAGGGGTGGGGCTGGTTTGGCTGGAGTAAGAAGTAATTTCCGTTCTTAATCAGAGCTGCTTGTCTCAGCTGTCGGCAGCTGAAAAGCTTCACAATGAATTGAAAGAAAAAAATTCCCCACCCACTATGCTAGCTTTTTATTTATTTATTTTTTGCATGACTTATCAGTAGTAATTTAATAATTTCTTCCTTACATTTCAGAGATGACTCATAAGACATAGAAGCTGATGGAAAGGCCTGTAATGAGCGGGTGTTCATGTAGACACAGTGCAAGTCAGGAACAGAATGAAAATAGTCATTTTGTCACGCTTTAGGCTTTGCATTTGTATGAAATGTACTGCGGGTACCATTGCAAATTACACCATAGAACGACACTATGAAAAGACAAATGCAATCTCGCCATAATAACCTCTTACTTTATTCATCTACCGCTCTAAGAATAGAAAGGAATGCACTTTAGAGAGAGAAAAATGAAGATTTGAGGCTTCCAGCCGAGTCTTTCCTTTTCTGAGAATATTTTTCCTTTTTCAGAGCTAGCGTTACAAGGAAATCACTCATGTGACGTTGGCCTTTGCAGATTTTCAGATCTTCACTTGCAGGAGCACTAGAAATTCCTCATCATAATTGGTGGAAGTCCTAAACTGTCACAAGTCAGGCTACTAGGCTACAGGTTTCTTGGGGGAAGCGTGGATGGCTTTGATTTGAAATGAAACAGGAAATGGTCAAAGACATTTATATTTAGTTTCCTTTTGTAGATGAAATGAAAGAGAATCCAGATTTTATAAAACCACATTCTACCATGGATCAGACGTACTAAATTGATGATACTCCACTCTGCCCCAGTTATTCCATTCCTCCCAGAAGGTTTCTTCACCTTTTAAGTTACTGTATTTGAAGGGTCAAAATGGGGCTTTCCTGGTTGCACCCTTGACACTCCCTTGCCTATCTCAGTCTCACTGCCCCTAGTCCTTTAGTCAACAAATGTCTCCTAAACACATGATCCAGATAGATGATCCATGTCCCTATTGGCCCCCAAACACATGATTCATCCTCCTCAGTCCCCAGAGCCTCCATCTTCCATATACACCCTTCAGAGTCACCTTCTTCCCCAGCCCCACATACACAGTCCCCTCCCATAAAACTTCCTCCAATTCCCAGAACCACCACCTTCCATACACATTGCCCCAAGCCCACCTCTTCTCAAGAGCTAGAATGACATCGTTTGAGCATTCTAGTATAGGCTCTAGCTCTGCATGTGCTCTGGGTTCTTGACCACATTGAATATTGGGCAAACTCCATTGCTTTGTCTAGAGGGGTAATTTATGTTGAGTTTGTCATCCTATAAAGAAAAGAAGGAAAGAGCCTCCTTGAAGCAAGAGCTTGCACAGCGCTATGAAGGCATTTTTAAAGAGTACTTTTGCAGCATCTTTGTGCTTCTGCTCGCTTGCTGCCGCATTGAAGTGAATGCTTTGGATCCCTGATGCAGGTAGGTTGGCAAAACACGGCAGCATTGGGTCATTGGCTGAATTCTTTCATTTCACCATCCATTTTGGAAGATTGCTTGTTTTCCTTTGGACTATCTCCACTTTCTGCCTTTGAATTTAGCATCAACAATCATGTTTAAACACTGGCTCCTAAACCTTTCAGGTAAGGGCATTGTCTAGTAATGCTTCCTGACAGTAGAACTCTTGACTTGATTAGCTAGAACTGGAAGGCAGAAAGAAGAAAAAGAGCACCCAAGAAAGAAACACGCTTGACTCCCACATAGCAGCTCTACATCCAATGGTCTCTTTCCCTGCTATACCTCTCCTGGTCTCTTTTCTTCCTATACCCCCATGACACTCTTCAAGATCCTTCCCCTGTTAGTTCCTTCCTCATGGCTCTTTCCCACCTCTGTTCCCTCCTAGCCCCTGTTCCTCACTCCTCAGTTCCTCCACCCCTTTCCTTCCAAGCTTTTTCTTGGCTTTTTCTTCTTCCAGTGGCTCCTTTCCAACTTCTTTGCCCTATAATATCCTTTTCCAAGCTCAGCAACAGCTATAGCAGCAGCAACGGTAAAGAAGTTCAGCTCAGGGCTGGAGATGGCATGTGTTCTTTAGCAGGCCCTGAAACTCCTTGTCCTGCACCTGGTTTCCTTAGTTACCAGAACAAACATCCACAGGAAAAACAGGTATGATCTCTGTTTGTAGTTTTTCTGAGACAATAAAGCAAAAGCCTATATGATTATTGGTGCAAAGTCCATGCGTAAAAGTACCTGTGGAATTTTCTGTGATTACTGTCCCCATGGACAGCAGGGAGGACTGGAAACCAGCATTTAGTGTGTGCTACTGAAAAATGGTGCACACTAAAACAAAATGTAGATCCATTTGATCTAAATCGTACTGGTTCATGACCTGATCTCCCAGTATTCCCTGGATGCCCTGTTTATGACCGAAACATGGCTCTGTGAAGGGGAAGATCCTCTTCTAACTCACTGCCTACCTCCAGAGTTTTCTGCCTTATCCTCCCCTCAGCTAGGCCGATGTGGTGGAGGTGTCGCTGTTCTACCCTTCACCTACGGGAAACAGGGCCGGCCCGTCCATTGAGCAAGAATGTTTTTTGCACAGGGCCCCGCGTTTCAGGGGGCCCCGCGCAAAAAACATTCTTAAGCATCCCAAGTTAAAAAAAAAAAAAAAAACAAACCGGCTGCTTCTGCCGCGGCAGCTTCAAGAGCTCTGCCGCGGCAGCTTCAAGAGCTCTGCCGCGGGGCCCCCCCCTGCCCGGCAGAGCCTCCGTGCATCTTCAGCTCTTCACGTCCAAAACGCGGGCTTTTTTCAGAGCCGCGAGAGTTTCTTTTCTCGCGGCTCTCTTAATCCCGCGGGGCTGATGGGATTTCCCATCACCCTCGGCGGGATTAACAGAGCCGCGAGAAAAGAAACTCTCGCGGCTCTGAAAAAAGCCCGCGTTTTGGACGTGAAGAGCTGAAGATGCACGGAGGCTCTGCCGGGCAGGGGGGGGGCCCCGCGGCAGAGCTCTTGATGCTGCCGCGGCAGAGCTCTTGAAGCTGCCGCGGCAGAAGCAGCCGGTTTGGGTTTTTTTTTAATTTTAATTTGGAATGATAGGGGGGGGGGTGGTTAGGACTGGTAATGGGCTATGGGAGGGGGGGAGGCTAAACTGGAAGTAGGCTGATGGGAGGGGGAGGCTAAACTGGAAGTGGGCTGATGGGGGGGGGGTGGTGAGGACTGGTAATGGGCCAGGGGGTGGGGTGGTTAGGACTGGTAATGGGCCGGGGGGGGGGGTGGTTAGGACTGGTAATGGGCCATGGGGGGGGCTAAGTGGGCTGATGGGGGGGTTAGGACTGGTAATGGGCTATGGGGGGGGGCTAAGTGGGCTGATGGGGGGGGGTTAGGACTGGTAATGGGCTATGGGGGGGGCTAAGTGGGCTGATGGGGGGGTTAGGACTGGTAATGGGCTATGGGGGGGCTAAGTGGGCTGATGGGGGGGTTTGTACTGGTAATGGGCTATGGGGAGGGGGCTAAGGCTGGAAGGGGGGTGGTAGGACTGGAAATTGGCTGATGGGGGGGTTAGAACTGGTAATTGACTATGGGGAGGGGGCTAAGGCTGGAAGTGGGGGGTAGGACTGGAAATGGGCTGATGGGGGGGTTAGGACTGGTAATGGGCTATGGGGGGGCTAAGACTGGAAGTGGGCTGATGGGGGGGGGGGTGTTAGGACTGGTAATGGGCCGGGGGGGGTTAGGACTGGTAATGGGCCGGGGGGGGGGTTAGTAATGGGAATGGGCAAAGGGGGGGGGGGGGTTAGGAAGGGTAATGGGCCATGGGGGGGGTGTTAGGACTGGTAATGGGCCATGGGGGGGGGGAGGATGGGAATGGAAATGGGCGGAGGGGGGGGAGGGTTAGGACTGGAAATGGGCCATGGGGGGGGGGAGGCTAAGACTGGAAGTGGGCTGATGGGGGGGGGGTAGGACTGGTAATTGGCTATGGGGGGGGCTAAGACTGGAAATAGGCTGATGGGGGGGCTAGGACTGGAAATAGGGTGATGGGGGGGTTAGGACTGGTAATGGGCTATGGGGGGCTAAGACTGGAAATGGGCTGATGGGGGGGCTAGGACTGGAAATAGGGTGATGGGGGGGTTAGGACTGGTAATGGGCTATGGGGGGCTAAGACTGGAAATGGGCTGATGGGGGGGTAGGACTGGAAATAGGCTATGTGAGGGGTACTAAGACTGGAAATAGGATTATAGGGGGCTAGGACTGGACATCGGGTGCGGGGGGGTTAGGACGTAATGGGCTGATGGGGGGTTAGGACTAGTAATGGGCTATGAGGAGGCTAGGACTGGAAATGGGCTGAGTGGAAGGAGGGCTTGAACTGCAAATAGCTGATGGGGACGGGGGCTTGGAATGGAAATGGGTTGTGAGGGGGAGGGAGCTAGGACTGGAAATGGGTGAGGGGGGGGGCTAGGACAGGAAATGGGCTGATGGGCTAGAATAGGACTGGAAATTGGCTGTTGGGGGGTGCTAAGATTGGAAATGGGCTGTGGTGGGGGTTTGGATTGAAATGGACTCATGAAGGGGCTAGAACTGGAAGTAGGCTCATGGGGGGCTTGGATTGGAAATGGGCTGAGTGGAGGGGAGCTAGGATTTGACATGGGCTGATGGTGGGGCTAGGAAAGGACTAGAAATGGGCTCATGGGGGGCTGGGATTGGAAATGAGCTGATGGAGGGACTTGGATGGGACTGCAAATAGATGGGGGAGCTAGGACTGGAAATGGGCTTATGGGGGGCTAGGACTGGAAATGGGCTGATGCGGGGACTAGAAGGGAGCGGATGCTGGGTGGGACTGGAACTAGAATGGAGCTGATGTTGGGGGAGGATTAGAATGGGATGGAGCTGGGAGAGTGAAATGGAGAGGGAAAAAATATTTTGTGTGGGAGGGAAGACAAATCTACAATTGTCCGGATATTGGGAGAGTAGGTGGGGATTGAGGATGGAGGGGTAAAATTTGAGTGGATGAAATAGGAATGAGGAAAGAGCAAAAAGGAGAAAGATTAGTATGTTAAAGCAGATGTAGAGAGAGAATGGAAAAAAACTAGAAGAGAGAAGAAAAGACAAATGGACAGCAGACGACGAAGAATTAGCGGAAGACACGAAGAAACCAGAAGAAAGTGGCTGGAGCAATTGCAGCTGAAAAAAATGCACAAAAGGTAGAAAAATATCTCTTTATTTTGAATTTATTAATTGGAATATGTCAGCTCTGGGAAATGTGCATCATTAACGTCTGCGCTTTGTTTAGTACAAGAGCAAATTAATGTATAGTTTTATTTCTACAGTGTTGTACATTCCAAGTTTGGCTTTTGGGATTCCCAGTTTAATTATTGTCTTCCTGTTTCTAAATTGTGATTCCTTGTTTGGTGATGGTCTATGTTCTGCATGTGTAACTGAGCTGAGGTATTCTGTTTATGTAATTCCTATTTGACATTGCCACTTGTTCTCTTTCCCCAGTAGGTCATGTATTGTTGTTCTCTGAAATGTATTGGTTTAATATTTGCAGCGTTTCCTTTTGATAGTTAGGGTATGGTGCTTTATGAGTCCTGGTAGTGCTGTTAGGATACGGCGGGTTTGCTATGGGTTCTAAATGGGCAGTGTTTGTAGTAGTTCCTAATGTGCCTGGCGGTTGGTATTGGATTATAGTAATGTAGAAGTCTTTTAGTCTTTCTTTATTCATACACTCATTAAGAGGCATGTTTACTAAAAGTTCGTGTATGGTAACATTATGCAAATATTTATGCAAATGAGGCCCCTTATGCAAATGAGGCCCCGCACCGAGTCTCCGCACATGGCCCCGCACCCCCCTTGGGCCGCCCCTGACGGGAAATACATTCCCCCGTCATTCACTATCCCAAATCCCTTTTTCTTCAGCTAGATTTGACCCTCCCGCCCTCTTCAGTTTCTTCTTGTTTACCTCCCTCCTTCTCTTACACTACCAGTTCTAGACGATCTCCTAACTCTTTCTGAGGTCTCATTGTCTCATCCACATACTCTGTTTCTTGGTGAATTCAATTTACACCTTAATCCCCCTGTTAGGCTGAAGGATAGGGCTTTTGCTTCCCTCCTAGAGGATCTCTACCTCCCGCAGTATGTTTCATTCCCCACACATTTTGCAGATTATACTCTTGACCTTCTGATTACCTCTTCTACTTCACTCTCTTTTTCCAGGTCCCTATTGTCCTTCCCCCTCCCATGGACGGATAATCATTGTGTTCAGTTTTCTGTACAGCTCCCTAGCTTATCTTACTCTCCTGCCTCTCCTCCTCAACCCACTCATTTCAGACATCATATCTCCTCTCTTACTCTTCATCTCTTCCCCTCTGCTGACCAACTGCTTCTGCCAGACATCTCCCAGCTGTCTTCTGATTCTCAGGTCCACACCTGGATCAATGCTCTTTCCTCAATCTCCTGGCTCCCCTTCATCCCGTCCTAGTTTCTCGCCCTTCCTCTTCACATCCTTACCACCATCCTAGGCTTCACATCCACCGAACCTACCTTCGTCGTGCTGGGCATATCTGGTGTGCGTGGCCCTCCTCCAACAATCTCCAATTCTTTCATCGGCGTCACAAGGAATACAGACAAACAGAATTATTTCTCAAACTTGATCATCACATCCTCTCTGAGCAGTTCTACTGTCTTTCAATTTCTTTCCACCCCTGCTACTTCCGCAACTGGACCCTCAATTCCAGACTACTAGCCTTGCTGATTTTTTTTTCTCCAACAAAGTTTTGTCCCTTCACTTTGCTTTCTCTTCTTGCCCATCCCCTCTCTCATCTGATCCTTGTCACTGCCTCCAATGCAGTCGCCAGCTCCACCTTTTTCACATACCTGGTCGTCCTTCCATCTGGTTACCTCTTTAGAGTGATTAAAGCCATTATCTTTTCTTGAAAGACAACATGTTCCCTCCATCCAGTTCCATCAAACTGGTTAACCGAACCCTCACTCATGTCTCCCACCCATTCTACTGATGCTCAATTCTAGTCTTTTCTGATCATTTTACATCCCTTGAAAACATGCTTTGGTTTATCCTATCCTTAAAAAACCCTACCTTGATCCCACCTTTCTTGCCCTGCTTCCAATCTGCCTTTTCTCTCCAAGCTGCTTGGGCGTTTCTTTTTCACACAACTGTTTTCTCATCTCATTTCCACCAATGTTCTTCACCCACATCAAACTGGTTTTAGGGAAGGTCACAGCACTGAGTCCATTCTCCTTTCTTTCTTGAATGAGCTCCATGGGGACCTTACTCTTGTGGTCTCTCTTGACCTTTCTTCTGCCTTCGATCTGGTTAATCACCATACTCTTCTCATGCGCCTCACTACTTGCTCCTTTTCAGTCCAGTCTTCTTCTACTGCCTCATCTGCCCATAGACCCCTGTTCCCCAAGGCTCAGTTTGTCCATTTCTTTCCCCTGCAGCTTTAACTACTCTGCTCCTATCCCTGGTCATCACGAGAATCGATTACTGCAATATTATCCTAGCTGGCCTTCCGCAATACCATCTTCACAGACTCCAATTACTCCAAAACACAGCTGCACACATCCTAACCTTCTCCTGCTTTGATCACGTTGCACCACTCCTTCTCTGCCTTCACTGGCTTCTGGTCTGTTTTCAAATTCACTATAAAATTGTCACATTTATACACAGAACCATTCATACCTCCACTCCCCAATATTTTGCTGACTTCCTTCACGTACATACTCCCTCTCGCCTCCTATGTTCAATCCACATTTATCATCTGGCCTTCCCTTCTATCTCCAAAAACTCACCCTGAATGCACCCCTTACTCAGCCTTCTTCTTTTTGGGTCCCTCCTTGTAAAACTCCCTCCCCCTCCCCCTTTGCTCTAAAGCCCCCTTCACAAAATTTAAGACTGCACTAAAAACCCACTTCAGTTTAGCTTTCAGTACCACCAGTAACTCATTATAATTCGCTAGGTTCCCTCCCCCTGTCTCCCTTATTCCCCTCTCTTTTTCTCCCTTCCCCCTCTCCCTTTCTTAGCTCCCTCTCACTCTCTCTGCTGTCCTCTCCAACAATGACATTTCTTTCCCTTTCAACTTTCTGCAGTCCTGAAGCTCCAGAGTTCTGACGAGAGCTTGAGAGTAGATGGGCACGCTGAGAGAATCTTGCGTTTGGAGACCCAGACTGTGGAGTTGCAGGACCTGGGGGCGACCCAGGCTAAAGGTAATTTGATTCTCGCACGGCGTCTGGAGTTCCTGGACAATCAGGCGAGGAGGAATAATCTACGCTTCCTGAACTTTCCTAGATCCCTATTGTTGGATTCTAAAGAGCTGGTTCGCCGGTATCTTACGGAGATTCTCCTTATGCCTTCTGAGAACTTACCTCCTATTGTTCGGGCTCAATATGTCTCTATTTCTTCATCAGAAGAGTTTGGTGGGAGAGTCCCGGTAGAGCCAGGAGAGCTGCCTCAGATGGATCTTACGGGTTTTCTGGAGAGCTCGCTTGAGGTGATAACCAGTAGAGCCACTCTACTGGTGTCCTTTGCTTTCGAGTCTGATCAGAACTCTGTATTGCAATTATATTTTCTTAGAATGAATGTCTCTCAATTTATGGGTTCTAGGATTTTGATTTTTCCTGATTTGGCAAGGGATACCCAAAAGAGGAGGAGGGAGTTTCTGGCCTTGCGCCAGCGCTCACTCGCCTTGGGGGCACAATTTAAATTGAAATACCCCTGTAAATGTGTAGTTGTTTATAATTCTAAACAGTTTCTTTTCTTTGAACCCATTCAATTAAGATTGTTTATAGAGGGTAAGGAGAGGGGTGGTTTGGAACCTGCACCGGCTGCCGCACTTAATGTTTAAGTATTTAATATCTAAGCTCTTTAGACGTCTTACGGTGTCTTTATTTTTATTTCCATAGAAAGTTTTTCTTTTTTCTTGGAACCTTATTGTGGTTTATATTTTTGGGGTCTATACCAAGTGTTTCAAATTTCTTTGTAGATTGTATTATTTTGATGTATTTTCATATTCGATGTATGCTTGGTTTATTCTTGGTGTATATGTATAATCTCAATAAAAAAAAAAAAAATAAAAAAAAATAAAAACCTTTCTGCAGTCCTTTGTATTGTAGCTTGTTTGCTTCGGCCATAGCAGTCTATCAAAAGATGAATAAAGATAAAGAAATGACCTCCTCCCCTCCATAGGCAATGAAACAAAAATAAAACAGCCCCCGACACATACATACTCTTAGTCGGAGGGTAAAGTACTGCTAATGAGAAGTTAGTGCAAGAGGGGAAGGAGAGGGAACAGAGGCAGTGGGGGCAATAGTGGGGGGGGGGGGGGCTGATAGGCAGTGAGAGAAGATATGGATTCAAGAACCTGGGGAGGAATTACAACCATGTGGAGGGTAATTTTATAACAGGGTGCCTATAAAATAATTTCTAAAACATGCCTAGTTTATAAAAGCAACATCAAGTAGACTCCTAGAATAACCCTGAGCAATACACATGTTCCCTTCTCAGCACACATACTGTAGTTCTATAGGAGTATATACCCGCACAAGCTTATAACCACCATTTCCCGCATGTAAAATCTGCTTTAACTATGGGAAATGCTTTAGAAAATGACCCCATAGAGGGAAAGAGCTGTAGAGCACGTTGTCTACTGCTGAGGAACAGTCTGTCCCCAGATTACTTTCAATTATGTAATTGATCTGCAGATTCTTACAGCCACTGGCTTCCCTTAATTAAAACTGCTTCTTGGCAATTCGACCCCAAGTATCCCCTGCATGTCGGAAGTGGGAGACGTGGCAGACCCGTGGGCCCTCTCTTGACTTTCAGCCTTAGGCATCAGTTTGCTTTTCCTCTGCATTAATGCTGCCCTGGGAATGCATGGCTGTTCCTCAAGTATTTTTTTGTAACTTTTTATTTAATTGGTTCGTGATATCATCCACACAGCCAGGGAGAGAAGAGAAAGCATTACATACACATAGAAAAAAAAAAGTCAGAAGGGCTAGGCAGAAAGACCTGAGCCATTTGCCTAGGTACAGCTAAGAGAAAAAGCAGGACAGCTCTTATTTATTTATTTATTTATTTATTTAACATTTTTATATACCGCACTATTTATTATCAGCGCGGTTTACATAGAACTACAAAACATCAGATAAGATAAGATACATATATCTGTTTTTACATGGAACAAGAAGAAAAACTTGGAAAACAGGGGTAATTGTAACAAAGGATAATAGAACTTGAACTATATACATATGATAGTAATATTACTTGAAAAAGTATCATGTTAGATAGGGATGGGATTGGAGCTGTTTAGATGAACTTGTGTTATTGTGTTCTCTGGAAAGTATATGATGAAAAGGTGATGCTTCAAGGCCTTTTTGAACTGGGGGATATCAGAGATGGCCCTAATGTGTGGTGGGAGGGTGTTCCACAGTTTTGGAGCACATAAGCTGAATGATCGGTTCACAGTTGCAGAGATGTATTTTAAGGATTCTTTTGGAACTTTAAGCATGTTTAGTTCCGAGGTTCTTCTAAGCCTGTTGGAGGGGATAGGTTGGATCAACTCTGATAGAGAGGAGGGAGCAGGTCCTTTGTGAGCTTTGAAGACTAGTAGCAGGGTCTTGAAGGTGATTCTCGCTTGGATAGGGAGCCAGTGTAATTGTTTCAGGAGAGGTGTTACATGTTCTCTTTTTGGTGCCCCGAAAAGCACTCTTGCAGCACTGTTTAATGCGAGTTGAAGCGGGTTGAGGGTTGATTGGGGGAGCCCCTGTAGTATACAATTTGCGAAGTCAAAATGTGGGATAATTAAAGCCTGGTAGACAGTACGGAAATCATCTGGATCAATTAGTTGGCGAAGGTTTCTAAGGGAGCGAATCTTGAAATAAATTGCCTTTACAGTGTTGGCTATGTGGGTCTCTTAACCCCCCCCCCTTCCCTCCCACCCCCAGCCCTCCAAGCAGTGTAGCAGTCTCATATTTGGTCATACTATCCATGTGTCTTTCAAGCCAGCTGTGAATTTTGCCAGAGTAATCACTTCAACCACTTTAATGCCTCCAGTGGCCAAGGGAAAGCTAGACTATAACAATATGTAGATCGTGAGTCTAGTGCGCGCATTAAGTGTCCAATAAGCCTTTCTGCTGACCTGGAAACCTCCCTCGTCTCTCACCTAGGTGATTGCAAAGCATTTGAGGCTCAACTCGGAGGAAAGATATTATCTAATAAATACAAATTTCATTATGCTTGCCTACAACTAGAAATAAGGAATTACCTCAGATCCCGACAAAGACAGGTTGTATCCATTTCATCCTAAGAAGATGTAATTTGTTCAGGGGTCTACTATCTGGCTTTTGCCTACTTCTGGCTGCCTTCTTTAGTCCTAGAGAAAATGGAATTCTTTAAATATTGTTAAATGTCAATATAAGAATAATAAAAAAATGCTGTAATGCATGAATTTTTGAGACCACTTGGATCCCTTTGGCGATGGCTCCAAATTCTCAGCAAGAAAAATGAAGTGGACAGCAAAAACAACAAAATGATACAGGCCAGGTGTCTACGTAATAGCAGTTTCTGAGATGGTGGCTGTAGCCACTGGAGGTCCTAAAACTAAAGACACAGAGAGAGAAGGTAATTGCAGTTGAGCTCCTGATGACAAGAGGTAATCATCATCCCAAAAAATGCACTTTCGGCTCCATTTTCAAAAGGCTGGCTTCTATTCTGTGTCCACAGTGGCACACTTTTGGAAATCTCCCTTCTTCTGTTTGGTTCAATTTAGTAATAAATGGGATTTAGACAGCAAGGAGATTGATTTTCCTTGCTTTCTGAAGAGACTGATCAGATCATCAACCTCACCATCCATCAGAGCTGAGGTCATTAGCTGGAGGTTATGATGAGAAGCCCCACTGTGGCTGCTTACAATGCACTTAGCCTGGAGACCTCGATTTACACCTCTGCTAGTTCCACACTTGTAAATTTCACCTAGAAGAAAAACTCTACCCATAACTTTTTAAAAAAACAGAACTCTATACCAGAAAGTTGTAAGGCCCTTAGAACATCTTTATTACCTACCACCATTAATTCAGTGCTTTGATGAATGTAGGAATACCTACATTAGTCCCTACTGAGGGCTATAGACTAGTCAGCATCAAAACTTGCTAGCTTCTGGATAGTACCTTAGGGGGACCAAAGTACAGTCATTTGCAATTAAAAGCTGCAAATTAGCCTTATCTCTTTTGCTAGCACAAGATAACTACTTGCTAAGAATCTTTATTTTTAACGAATTTGCCTTGGCCAAGGTTTTAAGGAAATGGAAGCCCAAATTAGTGAGCATGCAATGCAATAAAATCTTTCAGTGACTACATCTGTGTCAGCTTCCATCTGCCTCTTCTGATTGTTATGCACTGATCATCATTCTGTCTTGCACTGATAATTGCTTGTCACCTAAGAACAAAACATTCAAAGGTCCCAATGTCTTTTCTAAATTGTTTTATTTTTCTCATGCACAGCTTTGCTTTGCTTTCTTTGTTGTTTCAGTTTTTGCAGCTTGCATACCAGATGAAAACAAGAAGGCCTGGCCTATAAGGCTTTTGGGCCTCCTACAGAATTGCTGCCTGAATCCTGAGGCTTGAAGGGCAGGTGTAGTTAGGATTCTGAAGAACAGTTAAAGCTTAGCTGGAGAGGTATTGGGGAAAGGAGGAGGATAGTAAAAGAGAAGGGTAGTTTACATTGTTTGGTAGGGGGTGAGGGTAGGGGTCATGGCTGGATTTAAGATTTTGGCAACCATAAGAAAGACCTGACACCAGATTCTAGAGAGGGGGGTAGGGGATTGCCAGAGATCCCAAAGACTCGTGTGCCTGAAGACGAACGGAGGAAGACCATAGTGCTACAGCTCTTCCACTCTGAAACAGCACATTCAGAGAGCCCTAAAGTAAGCAGCAGTAGGCTTCTCTTTGCCTGGGTATTTGGTGCTTTCAAAATTTGGCACTCTAGTCAGTTGCCTATATTGCCTATGCCTAAATCTGCGCCTGGTATTGGAGGAAGCTAGATCTTTGAAGTCAGTGAACTAAGGCAAAGGAGTGTAGTAGAAGACCAGCAAAGCAAACAAATAGCAGTGACTCATGGTTGCTTATTTTGCACGATCAAGGCAAGCAGATGCCCTCCATTAAGGGGGCGGGGAAGGGGGGTTGTTGTGGCAGTGAGACTCCCAGTACAAGAACATAAGCACATAAGAAATGCTATACTGGGTCAGATCAAGGGTCCATCAAGCCCAGTATCCTGTTTCCAACAATGGCAAATACAGGTCACAAATATCTGGCAGGATCCAAACAAGTACACAGATTCCATGCTGCATGTCCTAGGAGTAAGCAGCGGATTTCCCCAAATCCATCTTAATAATGGTTTATGGACTTTTCCTCCAGGAACTTGCCAAACTTCTGTTAAACCCAGCTACACTTACAGCTTTTACTACAATCTCCAGGAAACAAATTCCAGAGCTTAATTATGCATTGCGTGAAAAAAAATATTTTCTTTAATATGTCTTAATTGTACTACCTAATTTCATTGCGTGTTCTCTAATCTTTGTACTTTTTGAAAGAGTAAACCGATCCATTTATACCTGTTACGCTTCACTCATTATTTTAAATCTCCCTTCAGTTCTCTCTTCTTCAAGCTGAAGACCACTATAACTACTACTACCACCACTAGTGTAATAGCAAACGCTGTGAAAAGCTCTTATTCAATCACTCACCCACAGAAGGAAAACTCTCAGACAGGCTGGAATGCAAACAGGATCTTTAATGTGCACACAGGATCAGACAGAGAGCCGGTACCCTCCACAAAAGGTCTGAGCCCCGAGGGACGGCCTACAATGCCTTATATACAGTACAGTTTTAAACTCATTCTACAATCCCATTTGCCACAGGTATTTCCTGCCCACCAATCAGCAGCCCCTGGGGAAGGTACCTGGGTGACCTGTCCAAACCGGTATGCTCAGGTCTGCTGATTTCTGGGCTAGGGGCTATTGTGCTCAGACCTGGAGTGGGGGAAGGGTGTCTACTGAAATCTCAATGCCTTCTCTTAGCAGGCCGATTACCTCATGGCTTGGGGGAAGGGCTACCTACAGCTAGACCTCATGGCTGCCTCATTCCCCCCTTTTTAAGTAGGACCTCAACCGCTAGAAGCGGTTGAGGGCTGTATTTGGGACAGGGCCATGACAGTGGTAACCACCTTGCGTTCTACCAGGGTATCAAGGGTGGTGGTCATGAAGCGGTAAAGAATAGGGATATAACATGGCAGAATGGCACATAGCAATAAATGAAAAGAACCCCTACCACTGGGATTTTTAGTCCCCCTGGCCAACTGAACCACTTCATAAACCACCCAGGACCCATGGACAGGTAACTAGATCACTTAGGTCTTGGATAGGGTGTTCAATGGAAACACTTGCATCAGTGAGTTTAAAACAACACATACCCTATACCCTCTATAGCAACTCCTGCACAACGTTTTTGTTCCGTGTGCAAAAGTTGCTGTTCTGACTGTAAAAGGTTGCAGGGCCTGCAGAGGCCTCTTCCCTTTGGGACAAAGGAGGGCCGTGTGCAAAAAGTCTGCAGAGGCTTCTTTCCTTTGGGGCAAAGGCTCTTTCCCTGGGATCCACCCTTATCAGCATATTAATGGCTTTTTATTCTTGCTAGTGTTGAGTCATTCTGGCTGCACCCTGCCATTCCCTTTGCTTCATTAATCACTGGCACTGTAATCTTCAGGGCATATGAGTACTTTGTATCACCAGCTTTGTTTGGCCTGTTCAACCTGTTCAGGCCTGGCATGTCTTTTCTTGTGCTGGGTCCATTTTCTGTGCACTTTCAGGCCTGACCTGTTTCTTAGCTAGGTCCATTCTCTGTGCACTTCTGTTCAGAGTATGGTTCCCCTGGCTTTACTCTTGTTGTGCTGGGCTCTGGGTACTCATTTTCTTAGCCCACATGCTTTTTCCGTGCCATCATAATGTATTACAGCCTCAGGCAAGGATGCAGCCATACTAGACATACCTATCAGCCAATTTCCCTTCAGTCCCAATTTTTCTTTTTTCTTTTTTCTTTCTTGTTTATGGGGGAAAGGTAATCCCACTACGGGCAATGGACAAGCAACCATTTGAGACAGATATTGAGACAGATAGGAGTCATCAGAAAAGCAGCTTCTGGTACTGTTCCCTATAGACAACATACATTGTAATATCATTTTCTTGCAGCTGGTCAATAATATTGAAAACACATAACATGAAAGTATGTCAAAAGCAGCAGTGCTTAATAATGTGATAAAGAAAGCTCTGAGAATAGTACAGCAAAATCTTGAGCTGGTGTGGGTATTGCAGTTGCTGAAGCCGAAATGGCTTGTAGATTTCCGTTACTTTCTAAGAAAACAATATTAAAAGGATAACAATACAATCGTTCACAGAAGCCCCCAAAACCCCCCCAGTCAGTCCAACAGTTCTTTTTCCTGCCTCCCAGCAGTTCTCCAGGACCTCGCAGTGTGCTTCACCTTTCTCTGAAGTTCAAGTTCTGTCTCTCTCAAAATTTGAACCTCTCATTCTCATAGGCAGACACCCTGGCCCGTTTTCGATGTTACACACTGATCCAGATAGGGACTCCTTCACACATCTCAGCGGTGGGCAGCTCTGAGTTCTCGGGATGGTCTGTTCCATCTGGACTCTGGCCAATTCCCTCTGCTGGACTCTTTGGATTGCCATTGATGACATGGTTCCAGGCCTCATTCAGAAAAGCAGCACCAATATTGAATGAAAAGACTAAATATGCTAGATTCGATTTCACAATGAGATAAACTTAACTTCCTTCACATTTACCAAGATCACATCCTACAAATATTGCTGTTTAAACTTTCAATGGTCTTCCAGTAACTATCTCGTATGGTGTCAATTTTTCTCTGGCAGTTTGATTAACTTCTTGTTTATCTGTCACTGGAGATTCACTTGCTGGTAGTGAACATTCCATTATGCCCTTGACTGACCTTTACATGCTCCCCCTTTGCCCATGCATGCCTGGCCAGGACATGCAGAGGCAAAAAAGGAGGCAAAAAGGCATCTGGAAGTACCGCATGGCCAGTGTAGGTCCTCCAAAACCCATCAGGGTGCACCTAGCCTGTCTCCAGGTGTCCATTTCCAATTATTGAGTATGTGTTGGGGCCTAGATGAATTCCTAAATTGAATATTCTGGAGATGGCATAGTTGAATAAAGTGCTCATCATTTTTTTTTTTTGTTTACATATTCATTAGCCAGATACATCACTTCACATCATTGAATTACCTTCATCAGTTTACTGTCTATCAGAGTCCTTCCTCTTAATATCCCACTTCATCCCTCACCATACTTTTTATCACTTGCATCATTCCACCAACTATATACCTAAGTCCTTTTTTGAATTATACCAGTTTTTTATAAATTGTTCACTTCCAGTATGCTAATGGACATGAGGCTTTTAAATAAAGTTAATCAACAAATCAATCAATTAATCAACAAATCAATCTTTGGCTTTAAAAATATAAAAGCTTCAAAAATCATGGATGTTCTCTAATCATAAGTACCTAGTGTTTTTGGGAATTGATACATAAATATTTGCTGATTCCCATGATAGTTCAGGCAGGCTTTATGAAGCTGTCCCAGTGACCCCAAGCCAGTCAAGTTTTCAAGTCATCCAGAATGAAAATGCATGATATGTCAGCATACATTGCTGACCCATTATATACAAATTCATATTAATTGTGGATATCCTGTGGGTTCACCAGGGCAGCCTCAGGCAGTATTGGACTAAACCTTAAATATATGACTGACAATGCGGCTGAAATACTGAATTTCTCATGCTCTGGAAGAATGTGACATCAGACATATTGGGATCCCCTACATCATTGCATTGTGAGCTGAAAAGCAGTTTGTTTGTTTTTTATCCCTAGGTTGAACTCAGTTAGTAAATCAACAACTGTTCAATGTTACCAAAATTGTGCACACTCCAGGGGTGACTCAGCATGCAATGTTCCTAAATGGGTTAGTTGTGTACATACTATGACAGAAATTAACTTCATACCGAAGCCAAGGGATGATGGAGATTATTATACACACCAGCATTATTTGTGCAGTGTGCACTGTATGGATCTGTGTGAATCAGTACTAAAGGGCAGTGCACACGAGGAGTGGGGCAGCATTATCAGTGCATTATTAACTTCAAGTGTGAATTAGTGTGAACGGTGTACTGCACAGTATATGCCTTTCAGCAGTGCTAATTCTGCATTTTATCTTTCTATTTTGAAATTGCCAATGATCAGTGTATTCACCCTGAACCAAAACATACCTGAACATCAGAACAAGCTACAGTGCATACTAGAACTAATCCAGATGTTCTCATCAGAAATCATGAGTTAAAGTACTGCTACCAGTATATTTGGTACTAAAATCATTTTAAGGTATCATTGTCGTATCAGAAAAGTGAATACAGTTGATCAAGGCAGTTTAATGTACCTAGCAGGAAAGAATGCAATCACCAAAACAGCATTTACTGTCTGCAGAATAAAATGTCATATCGTGCAGAAGTATTACTTGTTTAATTTTGTATGTGCAGTCAAAACCAAATATATGTACCAGAGATAAAATTCAGGCTTTAAAAAGACAAGTAAAAAAATCTTCATTTCTTCATAATCTTATAAG
Organism: Ichthyophis bannanicus; assembly: GCA_033557465.1. NCBI lineage: Eukaryota > Metazoa > Chordata > Amphibia > Gymnophiona > Ichthyophiidae > Ichthyophis > Ichthyophis bannanicus. The sequence goes on along the minus strand of CM066050.1, from coordinate 25,141,692 downwards.
GATTCTCTTCAGCCTTTGTTTGCTTCCAGCAGACAGGAGGCACCTCATGGTTCTAGAAGCTCAAAACTCTACAATTAAAATTGATGACAAGAGGATTGTTTGCAGGCTAGGTGTGGCTAGGTGAATTGGGGTTCTTTGTCCTCTAGGAGAAAGACTCCTAGGTGATTTTTTTTTCTTTTGTCCTCTCTAATGGGCCTCCATTCATCTGCTAGAAGAAGGAACTCCTCCCAGTATCTTTCTATAGCTATGCAAACTATTTCAGCAGTTTCAATCACCCCCCACTCACTGCTGAGAGGTGTGACCAAAACACCTGGTTCCCTGACCACTGATCATGCATGAAACATAGCAATGAAACTGGATATGCATCAAACAAAGCAATTGTCTTCCTTCAATGCTATACCAGTACTACAGTCCACACACAGCAAACCCCACCCCCTTTCTAAACTGTCCCTTTCCCTGCAATCAGTAGACCTGGTGTTTTTCACTGTTTGGGGACACAGGGGCGATTTGTTAATAACTTCACCTTTTACTGATAGAGTATCAAAATCAATCCTGAAATATAAAGACCTAATGTCTGGACAAAAACTTTCTTTCCCTAATGTCACAACTAAACACAGAGACACTAAAGGTTTTTACATAACAGCACATTTACTATATGGGCCAGCCATGAATCTATATAGGGAAGCTGGTCCGGATACTCCCCCACCACAATTTAGCCTCCGGACCCCATGCTCTAATCACAATTTGCAAAATCACAATTTACAGTGCAAATCTTGTAATCCCAATTCTAGGAATGCAATGTTCAGTGTAAATTTTCCAATCCCACTTCTGGGAATACAATATACAATATAATCCATGCAACAGGCAGAGTTTGGTTGCACAAAACACACAGGACCACAAAGGGAAAAAGAAAAAGGGAAAACAGAAAACAGAGACGTCTCAGCAGCGAATACGTTACAAATACACATTACACACACTAGCATAGGATTTAACTTTTATAATAGCAACGAGAAACACAGCTAGCCACTCCTCCAATGTCCACCAGATGGAGCCACAGGAGCACATGGCAACACAAAAGGAGACCCCCAGCAACACAAAAAAGCCCCCAACACTATAGGAGCACATGGCAACACAAAAGAAACCCCCAACAACACAAAAAGGAGACCCCCAGCAACACAAAAAGCCCCCAACACTATAGGAGCACATGGCAACACAAAAGAAACCCCCAGCAACACAAAAGGAGACCCCCAGCAACACAAAGAGCCCCCAACACTATAGGAGCACATGGCAACACAAAGGAAACCCCCAGCAACACAAAAGGAGACCACCTGCAAAACAAAAAGCCCCCAAAACTATAGGAGCACAGTGCAACACACAAAAACCCCACTATAGGAGCACATGGGGCAAAGGCTCTAAATAAATCGCCCCGATCATCGGAGAATTGCGATCAGCGCAATTATTCTTGAAAGGCACACTTAAGGGAGTTAATACTAATATCCTAGGCAATTTTTCTTCAATAGCTTTTGGCAGCGCTGCACTTTAAATACCTTTCAAAGGGGCCCAAGGTAGCAGAATTAATTCATACTACAGTTAATTATCTTACTGGTCCACAAAAGGACTCTGATTTTATCTTACTGGTCCACAAAAGGACTCTGATTTACTGGACGAACGATGGCTTCAGAAACCCCCCCCCCCCCCGGGGTCCCTACTAAGACCGTTCGTGCGGGTGATCGGGCCGCTACAGGTTCCTAGAATTTACTAGGAATTACAGACGGAGTACAGAAAGTAGCAGTACTCACCAGAGCTCTGATCAGACAGGTAGTTTGGATGCCAGTCTATCCAGCCGGTTTTCAATCGGGGATTCAGCCGCAGGGACCAACTGCCCAGACAAATCAAGGTATCCTTCCGAGCACAAGGTGGCCCGGGGCGCCAAGGACCGTTAATCACCTGGAGGGGTCGGTCCCTGACCGGTGGAGGCCCTGATCCTGCAAAAAGCAGTAGTCTTCCCACTGTGGGTGTGATGAGAGAGGCTTTTCTTTCAATTTCCCGGCCAATGCACCAAAATGTAATAGCAAACGCTGTGAAAAGCTCTTATTCAATCACTCACCCACAGAAGGAAAACTCTCAGACAGGCTGGAATGCAAACAGGATCTTTAATGTGCACACAGGATCAGACAGAGAGCCGGTACCCTCCACAAAAGGTCTGAGCCCCGAGGGACGGCCTACAATGCCTTATATACAGTACAGTTTTAAACTCATTCTACAATCCCATTTGCCACAGGTATTTCCTGCCCACCAATCAGCAGCCCCTGGGGAAGGTACCTGGGTGACCTGTCCAAACCGGTATGCTCAGGTCTGCTGATTTCTGGGCTAGGGGCTATTGTGCTCAGACCTGGAGTGGGGGAAGGGTGTCTACTGAAATCTCAATGCCTTCTCTTAGCAGGCCGATTACCTCATGGCTTGGGGGAAGGGCTACCTACAGCTAGACCTCATGGCTGCCTCATTAGTATTACTACTAGTACTTATGAATTATATAGCGCTACTAAACATATGCAGCGCTGTACAAGTGCACAGAAATACAGACAGAGCCATAACCTCTTTAGCCTTTCTACTGAGGAGTATTGTTTTACCCTTTTATAATTTTTGTTGCCTTTCTCTGTACCTTTTCTAATTCTGCTAGATGTTTTTTGAGGTGTAGTGGCCAGAATTGTACACAATATTCAAAGTGCTGATCTTGCAAAATGAGCTTGAGAGTTGTCTGCAGTCATTCTCTTTAAGTTATTTTTTTAACTATGAACAATCCTTTATAAGCTATTTCTGGGTGACCAATTCCTGCCCAGTAATAATGTATAATTTGAGCTGAACATGGATTTATTAAGAAAGTCCACATGTTGCAGTGAGAGCTCAGTGGTGCCCACTTTGCTGACCTCCATCTTTTACAGTATCCCCCCACCCCCTACCCTTTTCTGTAACCTAGTTTTCTATATTCCTTCTCTTTCCTATATTTTATTAGTTCTTTTCCTCCTTTGAATGTTTTTATGCACAACGCTCTGTTGATACAAAGGGCGGTATATCAAAATTTAAAAAAACATAAACCTTCAACTTCCAACATCACATATCAGCTTTTTCTTTGCCCCTAGCTCTGTTTATCATTAGAAGATCAAAAAGGAAATGGGAATAGGAAGCTGAAAAGTACCCCAATCAGGGGTGGATCTACTGTGAAACTAATGAAACTTGCTTCAGGGTCCTAATCCCAGAGGGCCCCAGAAGCGACTTTAGTCCAAATTGCTTTAAACTTTTGGGTCTAATGTATGAGAAGGGGTTTTTAAAAAATAATAATATAGTGTAATTCAATACAAAATAATTAAAATTAAAAGGTTATTAAAGTATCATGTAGTCTAACTGTAAACGAAAAAACATTCTGAGATGTAGTGGTTAAATAAAAAAAAAAAATTGTGGTGATTTGTCGTAGAATAACCCCATTGAAGAAGAAAACAGTGGTTACCCAGACCTCGTTGCTGGTTGCCAAGGGGCCCCCATTACAGTTCAAGCTTCAGGGCCCCTAAAATGTAGGTCCACCACAGACTCCAATCATGACTGTGATTGACAGCTGGTTCTATCCTATAGACTTCTTACTGCAGATCATCTTTCTTAGATTGTTTTCAACATTTCCACATTTTCACAGAAATCTTAAGAGGCTCTAATCATGGAAGGAGACATCTTAGATTTCTTTTAAAATCACAACTCCACTTTTACTGGTGTTCCCACTACATGCTTATGTCCCTTTGATGACGTCAGAGCGCTGTTGACACTGAAACATTACAAGGATAGAAAGCAGTGAACAGAGAAAGATGAGGGAAAAGAAGAGAATATGGGAAAAAACAAGTTTATTTAGAATGAATAACACATCATCTCTAGATAGAGCACTCAACAGAACAGCTACTGAGAGCAAAAGGGCTAATGACTCATTATGAGATCAGATATTCGGAGGCAGGAATTATGCAAATCAAATCAATATCAGAATCGTCCAAGTTATCAATGTCCCTCTTTAATGCACATTACCAGTTTAAGTTACAATGTAGATCGCTTTGACTGAAATGATAAAGCAATATAAAACAATGGTTAAATATAACTGCGGAGGAGAGAAAACAAGTCTACAATAAGGCTGAAAAGAACAACTGGATTAGCATTGCAGGATATCAACTTTTTGATTAATAGCAGTTTCCTTCTTTTCTCTTGTGCAGTACTTCAGCATTAGTATCCATAGATTAACAGCAAATGAATCAAGGCTCCAGCAATCACTCCTCCCTCATTAACAGGCTTTCTGCTAATGATGGGCCATCTCCCATGGTAGCATCGATATGAAATTTGCTATAGAGAGAGACTATCTTCGAGAAAACAGTAATCTTAAAATGCAAATACTTTTATCAGGTTTTCCACATGAATCACCTAGTATCCCAAGCCTCTTCGCTTGTCTGCACATCCAGCTCCAGGTTCAAACTGTTTCCCAGTAGGTAGCCCAATTGAAATCAATACACAAACAGCAAATCTTATTTCCTACCAGCTTCTTCTTGGGCGTGTCTCACTCAGGTACTGCACAGACGTCTATGCTCCCTTCCTCTTCCAGCTTTACAAGGTTAATTTTCACAGGCACCACTACCTCCGTGGACTCACACCCGAACTCTGTTCTTTTTACTGCTCTCCATCCACCACCATATGTGAATTCTCCTCCAAATGCCCCACCTGTCTCTTCATTGGAAACCCTGCCCATCCTATTCCTAGAGCTTTCTCCCACAGGACGCCTCCTATCCCAGAATTCTCTCTGTGACACCCCCCCCCCCCCCCCATATATTCACCAGTTCTCATCAGCACAACCTACAGCTGCTACTTGTGATCTTGGGCAAATCAATGAACCCTTGACTGCCTCAGGTACAAATTTAGAGGGTAATTTTAGAAACAGTTGTCTATGTGTAAAGGTGAATGCACCTAATTATAGCCTATAGGTGCCCATGTGTCTTTAGCAGATACGAGCACAAATCATGCTTAAATCACAGGTAAAAGGATCCCACCTCCATTTACACCAGCTGGAGAGCAGTTGCAAATGTATGCACATAAAATACAACTCTGCCCAAACTCCACCCAAATTCACCTACACCAAAGTCACCTACAGTTACTCACATGGTCATTTTTTAAAAATACATCTACGCAAAAAATTAGAAACATAGAAACATGATGGCAGAAAAAGACTATATGGCCTATCTAGTCTGTCCTTCCATATCAAGTACAGTGGTCCCCTTTTTCCCCTTAGAGATCCTTTGTGTTTGTCCCATGTTTTTTTTTTAAATTCAGATGCAGGGTTATTCTGAGCCATGAATAGCAGGGATGGATGTCCCAATGGGACGTCCATCTCCACTATTCATTGCTTCTCCTCTCTCCGAATAACTTCCCCGTCAGTTGTGCAGGGAAGTTAGATAGGGACAGAGAATGGGCGGCCCAGGGGCGGACAGTGGGCAGTCAACAGCCCTGGACATATAGGGCCGATTCTAATGTTGGCCTTGTACATCCAGGGCCAACGACATGTTCGGGGAAGTTATTCCACCTCCGAGGTGAAATAACTTCCCTGGACGTTTAGTTTTGCAGCTGCCGGGGTGCAGATGGGGCAGGTGGAGGCCAGATCGGGAGTTGGGCTGCAGGGAATTAGCATTTGCTGCACGTACATTCCTGATCGCGATTCTGATCCCCTCTGTTCATCCGGCTCATACTGGACGTACTGAGGGGATCTACATATGGGATGGAATCAGGCTGTTTCAGTCTCTGTGTCCACCACTCCATTGGGAGACTATTCCACACATCTACCACTCTTTCCATAAAGAAATATTTCCGCATATTACTCCTGAGTCTATCCCCTTTCACCCTAATCCTATGTCCCCTCGTAGCAGAGCTTGCTTTCAATCGATAGAGGCTCTCCTCAATTACCCTCTTAAATTGTAGCCTTCCAGGGACAGGGAAATGGCTACTGTACCTAAAGGGAGCCTTGGGCCATAACTGAAACGGCGTGAGCTAAATTCAAATAGATAAATAAATAATAAATAAGGACGAACCTGTGATCCATGACTAATTGTAGCTTGAAGCTCTTTTTGCTTTCACATAAACTTAAGGAACACCAAGACGCTCAAATGTCCTGCTGTTTCAACAACCAGTTGTTAGTATGCAGAGCCCAAGAGGCAGATTGCGAAAGCTAAAAAAAAGTAGGTCATACAGCCATTTTGCCTCAGTGAAAATGGTAAATGTAGCATGTAGAATGTTGTAATTGGATTTTTTTCTAAAATTATAAATAGCTCTTCTGATTTTGTATTTATAATTTAGAGCTCTCAATTATTTTAATGTAGTTATAAGCAGTGGTGTAAAATAAAGGCTAGTGATGACAGAATAGGAGACCAAAATCGGCTAGAAGCATTCAATTGTGGGCTTTATTCTAGAGAGCCAGGGGGTTCACTGCTTTGCTCAGAACTGTCATTTTCAGAGCACTTAAAGCTCCTATACTGCCATGAAATAAGAAGAAAAGGTTGGCTAAAATAGCGTCAGATCAGAAACATGGTTTATTCAGCGCATATTTAATGACTTGTCAAAGTCCTCATTAGCTGCTGAGTGGCAATAGGAGCTAGACCTTAAAGCAGGTGGTTCTCAACCCAGTCCTTGGGACAGACCTAGCCAGTCAGATTTTCAGGATAACAAAAAGAAATATACATGAGAGATATTTGCATTCAATGGAAGCAATGTATGCAAATCTATCTCATGAATATTCATTGTGGTTATCCTGAAAAACGGACCGGCTAGGTGTGTCCCGAGGACTGGGTTGAGAACCCCTGCCTTAAAGGGAGTGTCGATATGGTCATTCATAGAAGATTGACAATGATAAAGCTATACAAAAAGCCTGTTAAATAACATTTTAAAAAATACATTTTCCGAGAAGGGAGAATAAATTTTTATCACCAGGTCTTGCTGGGTACCTTATTTATTTCATTTATTTATTGATTTAACGGGTTTTTTATACTACTTTATCATTTAGTCAAAGTGGTTTAATTGTAATTTAAATTTGGTAATGCACATTAAACAGGGACGTTGATAACTTGGATTCTTCTGAGGCAATGGAGGGTTAATTGACTTTCCCAAGGCCACAGGGAGTGCTAGTGGTAAACTCATTCTATAGTATTTTTACCAAATCTCAGCAATATACCATGACAGGATGGGAAAAGAAAGTCGTACTGGGAGCACCTTCTCCTGATTAAAAAGGTGCTCACTAGGGTTAACGATGGTGGTAGCTATAATGCAAGCCCTTCAGGTGAAGATAAAGTCCTCTGTGTTGCTATAATCCATAGTGACTCTGTTCATGGACTCACTGCAAAAGGTGATAAACCACAAAAATGAAGATGTTCAAAGGACTAACTACAGGTGGAGCTCCAGAGATACAAAGGAGATAGCATACTGTTACTCTGCCCTAGAAGAGAGGTTCATTCCTGCCATTTGGAGACAGGGTCCCTTCTTGCAAAAAGATGTGGAGGGAAAGCCAGACGTCAGCCGGGGTCTATGGCACAGTTGCAGGAAATAAGCTGAGCACAACTGATGGACCTTAGGATCCCTATATTCTATGGTATGAATTTTCAGTGGGATCTGGCTAGCTGAGCAAGGAGTTAGCCAACCTGACACTCAGGGTGAAAATTTAACCTCCAAAGAGAGGGTAATTTTATGACAAGGTGCCTACGTAGGCAGTTTTGTAAAGAAAAGGCGCCTATTGGTCTTTCTAAACCAGCTGTGTATGTGGCAGAGGACACATTGGAAATGCAAGCGCGACACCTGCTAGCAAGCAGATTACATGATCACATGCACCTTACACATGCATACGCGTAGATTAAGCTATTTTATAATCTGTATGTGAAAACTCTGCCTACCCTTCACCCAGACCATGGCTCCCCCCCCCCTCCCCCCCCCTCCGACGGTGCCTACCAGGGCTGGATTTAAGATTTTGGCACTTATAGGCAAGACTAGACAGCAGATCCCAGAAAGCAGGAGGTGAAGGAGGGGGTCATAGATCCGAAACGCTGGAAAACTAGAAGGGAAGTAGAAGAACACAATGTTGCACTGTGAAGCACTATATCCACGTAGCTCTAAAACAAGTGGCATCGGGCTCCTGTTTGGCGCTTTTGAAATTTGGTACCCTGGGCAGTTGCCTATGTTGTCTTTGCCTAAATCTGAGCCTGACATCTACCAACCAAGTGTGCGCTCTCATGCTGAAGCGCCTGCGTTACACTGGTCGCTATTTTAGGACAGCTCGTTAACATGCACACACGAAGGACTTTATAAATTTACCCCCAGAATTTAGCTGCCTTTTTTATTAGGCGACTAGGTTTATCTGCTTTAAACGTGCACAGAGGTTTTCTGAGAGAATATATATATATATTTATATTATATAATATATTATATTTATAATATATATATTTTTTCTGAGAGAATTATATGGTTAGTGCTGACCTGCAGTACTAGTTAGCTAACTTCAGAGCCCAAACGTGGGTGTTGCCACCCAGGTCTAACCAGCTAGGTTTATGCTCATTTTCAGCTGCAAATCTATTTGAATAGGTTCAACTGAAAATCTGACCTACACTGAAAATACCCCTCTATTACACAATAGAAACCCAAGTAACAAATCTAGAATAAAATAATAACAGCAGTCTTAATGGGGATGAGTTTCAGTTGCAGCATATCCTGTTAACTTTAGCTGGATTGCCTAAAACAACCAGTTACGTCGCTGGCATTAAATATATTGGCCTAGAATTAACCAGGTAAGTTATCCAGTTAACTATAGGACAGTGATTTTTCCAAGCAAATTTAACTAACAAGAGCAATGTGTCATCGGATTTCTTGCCTGCATGTTTCTTTATTGATTATTGATCCAAGCAGGTTAAAGTTGTTTCAAACATACCGGACTATAGGCAAGCCTCAAAGACTCAGACCATAACGAAAAACAAAACACCCAGCCCATGAGAACATTGATCACCCTATCTCGCCCTAACCCCCTTGGACTGTACCCTTAACCAAATATAATGTCATCAGATAGAAACATCACTCTCTTTATGTAAATAGTTATAAGTTTCCTAATGTATCCTTAGTACCCCATATAACCCTCCAAGTTCAGTATCCTTTTCTGTGTAAAAGTTGTTTTGCTGTGATGTTCAATAGTCTTTATCTGCTTTCATTTTTCCATGATTTTCTTTTTTGTGTTTTGATGCTATGCACAGGAAGTCTAGATTGCTCACCAGCCTTCAATATGGTGGAATATATTGTATCAGCTCAAAAAAGGGAAGGTTTAAAGCTTAGTTCACACTTGTAAAGAGAAAATTACTTTTTTACGACCCAGGGTTGCTATCCTTTATACTCTCACGTGTTTGGATGGATCCCTTTGAGTGTGGATCCCTCCGTTTTTAGTTGAATTTTATCAAAGGTTCTACAGTAGAAAGTGATGAAATAGATTTGAGTCTATCAGTTTAATAGAGCAGAGATCTAGCAGCCGTACTGGTCCTAGAGAAAGTTAGTATTTTTTTTAGACTGTGACATTTTTTTGCATGAACTTAAGACTGTTTCTAAGATAATTACATAAGTGATCTTTCAAGCCACATTGAGCCCGATATTCAATGGCCTTTACACGGGTAATTGTCTTAGTTACCCATGTAAAGGCCTTAATCATGATTTTCAAAGGGCATCTACACGGGTAGTGCCCTTCGAAAATCCCGGCTAAGTCCCTATCGTGCCCCCGATGCTATCTGCATAGCATTGGGGTGCGTTAGGAGCATTCTGGTGTAGAGGAGAGGCAGAGGAAGGGGCTACATGGGTAGCAGTGATTTTTGTTGCTACCAGATTAAGGGGGTAAGTGGGCAGGCTATGCGCTGCCGTGGTGTGTAGTCTGCCCAACTCAATATCGGGGCCTTTATTCCTTTCTTCTTGACCGCCAGGACCTGTTGACTCCCTTTTTCTTTTTCAGAAAACTGAGTGCATTAGACCAAGGTTGCCCTGGAGATATTTATTTCTTAATTTAAAATCAATTGTAAACTGTTTCCCTGGTTTTGAGAATAATTGTCTAAAAAGGTTCCCAAGGTAAAACATAGATGAAGTACAGCAGTAGAGCACTAAAGAGGTCACGTGCACCTCCTTTATAAAATCTAGACCTCAGCATTTGCACCTACTCCAAGCCACGTCTAACTGTCAGCTAACTGCTCGTTTGGACCTGGGATTTGCAGGAGTGATTGAGGGCAAAATACCAAAAGGGAAAGGGGGGAGGGTGGGGAAACAAACCCTATTTAAAGGTCCACGACCAATCAAAACGATCAGAGGTCAGCAAAATAACCATAGTAGAAGTTTATTTAGCCTGACCCGGCCATGTTTTGGCACAATCTTCCTGTGTCAGGGGCAAATCAATGCTTCAGAAAGCAATATAATCAAATATCAGACTGCATGGCAAAGAGTCTTGTCAGTGCCATTATTTGGCTATATTGCTTTTTGAATTGCATTGATTTGCCCCTGATGCAGGCATATTGTGCCAAAACACGGCCAAAAAGCTTTTTCTGTGATTATTTTGCCGATCCCTGCTTCTTCTGCTTTTGGTTTTGGAGTGATTGAGGGGGCAATTGCGCTTACCTTTCTGGTTTTTACAACCATCTCTAAAATCCAGAAATTGAGCTTTCTAGCTTGGCTCCTTAATTGGCCCCCTTTGGATGTCCAGTTTTGTAAAGTCTGGCATTTATAGGTATTTGTGCTGGCACTTATATACAGAGCCCAGAGCAATTTCACTCTTTTTTATTAATATGTTCCTTTGTAAGCTGGTTGTTCCCACTGGATTTGCTGCAAACTACATGTGTCCTCATGTCGTCGTAAGCATTTTACAAAAGGCGTCATTGTTCAATGAGCCTTTTATAAAATACTTTGGAAATTGTATATATCTTGATGACCTATGCAAAATGGGGGCAGGGGGAGGCTTCTTACCATAAATTACCAACATCAAAAACAACAGGAATTAAACACCTATAAAATCAACCTAAGTACCAAACCCAACCTCAGACTGTAGCACAGAAACCTCTTATCTCCAATGTCATATGCAAAAAAGCATAACTAGCCATTAAATTATACCTCCGCTACCCAGTGTACTTGATACATCACAAACTCAGCCTCCGCACAATGAATTAATTACCCTCTGTTGATTTCCATTGACTACCAAATTTCTTCTTGTCATTCCCAAATAACATGAAGAATCAAGCTCACTATGAGAAATACAAACAATTTTCCATTTGTTTATGAAGCCAATATTTTTTCATATGAAACACACGCCAAGTGGCAGCTGCCAGCAGGGTGGTGGATTTGGGCTACTTATCAACAGATGACAATATCCATGGAGATTTCTAAAACAGAAGTGTGCACTGCATGTGATAAGAAAGTGTGAAGAAGTGTGGGTGTATCTTGTAAAACAGTTTTCTGAGATGGACAGTTATATATTGAGATAGGTGCGCTCTATTGTAGCTGGTTACCAACTTTCCAGAAAAGCAAGTAAATATAAGAAACTCATCCGTATCTTTATCATAATATACTGGGGTCCCTCAGTACCTCATTTATGCAAGTATCACTTCTGTGGGTAGTTCTCCTATCTCATACTACTCAGCACTGAACTGAGGCTCCTCTGCCGCCTTCTGCAGAAAACTTAATCCTTTTGTTCTTAAAACCATTGTAACATTATTCTAAATTACACAGAGGGCATGTCCTTAATGTCACCTATGAAGTTACGTATATACTTGTGCACTTTTCAGCTTGCACAAACTATCGTGATCTTCAAATACAAACTACCCTCATAGGGCCTGATTATGTTCCAGACGTAGATCCCCTCTGTACGCCCGGTCTGAACCAGATGTACAGAGGGGATCACGATTCTGATCCCGCAGGGCATGTCTAGACCCGTGGGATCAGAATCGCAAATGGTCCTGCACATGCAGGCCGGGACAGCAATTCTGTCCAGTCTGCATGTGCAGGACTGCACCTGGCTAACTCAGTCAGGGCTTTTAAATGGAGCCGTGGCACCGTGGCACTGCAGCTCCATTTAAAAGCCGCGATGCCGGCCGCCAAGAACAAGAGTTTATTTCTCGCAGCCTGACCCCTGATTTGACCTTCTAAGGCCAGGGTCTGGCTGCGGAGAATAAACTGGCCCTCCCTGAACCATCTGCGCCCTGGGCCTTCCAAAATGAAACATCCAGGGAAGTTATTCCACCTTGGAGGTGGAATAACTTCCCCGGACATTTTGCTGGACCCGGATGTACAGGACCGACATTAGAATCGGCCCTGTATGTCCAGGGCCAGCGACCACCCACTTCCTACCTACTCTGTCCCATGCCACCCATTCCCCACCCCCGTCTAACTTCCCCACACAACCGGAGGGGAAGTTATTCAGGGGCAGGTGAAGCCATGAATAGTGGCAATAGATGTCCCATCGGTCCGTCCATCCCTGCTATTTGAGGGTCAGAATAACCCCCATAGTGTGTTTTTGAAGACTGGATAGTTATACAGATAAGGAGGGTGGTTTTCAAAGTGATTTACACAAGTCAAAAGAGTTTGAATCTGGTTAATTAGCTTTCTGAAATTTGCTTACATTGCTGCAAAGTCCGCAGCTATTTCTTATCCATGAGCTTTGCACCAGCTTCAAATGGAAACTGGTGGATGGTGCATGGATAAAAGCCAACTGCGGGCTTGCACCAATGTGAGCAGTCATCAAATGAGGGCATGAAGGTTAAGCATCGTCTGAGTATATATTTTTAAAGGACCCAATATTCGAAAAGCATTTACATGGTTTACAGCCCAGTAAGCCATATAAATGCCTTAAATTGGGATATTCAACGGCACTTACATGGTTAGTGCCACTGAATGTCCCCTTCTGACTCTGCTTAGCACATGGCATCGGGGTGTATGGCATCGGGACAGGTCGGGGGCCTTCTGGGGCGGAGCAGAGGTGGAGACCGTCGCTAACCGTGTAGCGGTGATATTGCACCACTAGCCTGTTAGCGATCGGCAGGTAAAACTAGGTGTAACAAGAGCTGGCCTAGTTTAACTCGTGGAAGCTAACCGGGAAGAGGTGCAATATCATCACGGCTGCTCTGGAGCATGTGCCGCGACCCTGGATATTCATTTCCATCACCACAGCATTGAATATCCAGAGGATACGGGTCGGCGCTGCAGCGGCACATAGCCTGCCCAATTCAATATCAGCTCCGAATATTCTTGTTTACTGCAGCTACATTTACAATGCTGAAAATCCACAAGATGATTTTACTATTACTACTACTAAACATTTATTTAGTACTACAAGGAGTAGCCTAATGGTTAGAGCAATGGCTTAAGAACCAAAAAATCAGGGTTCAATTCCCACTAGCACTCCTTGTGGCTTTGGGCAAGTCACTTAATCCTCCATTGCTTCAGAAAAATCAAAGTTATCAATATCCCTGTTTAATGTACATTACCAAGTTTAAGTTACAAATCTAAACTGCTTTGATTGAAATGATAAAGCAGTATAAAAAACCTGTTAAAAATAAAAGGCATATACAGTGCTGCAGAGAAACATATAAAAGACCGTTCCTGCTCAACAGAGCTTGCAATCTAATTAAGACAGACAATATAACAGGCTAGGACAAGGATACAACCAGGGAAAGGGAAGGAGACGAAGGGGGAAATTTTCATGCAGACTCCAGGGGTACTTTGTACTAGCAATGAACTTGTTTAATAAGGTACTAGATAATGACAGATAAAGATGGAAATCCCTAATCTTGTTACCAGTAAATTGTTTCTCCTGAAGGTGGAGTGTCTGGTTTGCAATTCCTGGAAGCTATTTTGGAACACCTGCATCCATATCTTTTTTGCTATTCCTGTTACTTCTTACTCTTTTCCCTTTCCCCTGTGAACACCAATGGACATGCATTAAACTGTAGTGTGCATGCTAAGGCCCCTGTTTGCATGCTAAATTTAGCAAGCTATGCAGAAGAGCTCTTCATGTATGCGCCTGAGAAGCATGCAAGTGAAGGAACACAATAGGCAAACCAGGGTTTATTATCAAGTGAAGATTAAATGAGGTGTTATGCTTATCTTCAGGACTTCAATGTTATTTGCCAACTGCACAGTATATAGCTGCAAATTAACACCTGCCAAGGACCTAGTGTTAAACTAGCCACCATGCAAGTAATGCCAGAAATTCATCATGGTTACTATCCCGAAGTGAATGGACAGGTTAACCCTGGGGATTTTCTCCTTTCTACTCCAGGGCAAACTCTTTCCTTCATTCTGCCACAACAAACTAAGCTCCCCATCACAATCACAAATTCCTCCCAGGCAGAGGAAGTCCATAGAGTCTTCAGCCTCCTACCAAAGACTTCCAGCTTCCCCCCTAAATGTGAATTGAGCCTTCTGGAGGGCTATTGGCCATCATGGCAGCAGGGATGACAAAGCCATTCATTCATATTGAATGAAACTGCTATGGCTAGTAGTATGCATCGATTTTTGTTTTTGGGCAGGGTGGGGGTGGGGTGTTATGGTACATGCTAGTGTTGCCAAGCTTTGATATACTAATGCTAAAGCTGTGTGTACACTACGTTACCTGTATTTTAGCATGCACATGACATGTTCCATGACACCTGTGATCTTCTCTGTTTTTTCTTTCCTATCCTTATTGTAGTTCCTGTTTGTTTCTTCAATTATTTTGATTGTAAACCACTTTGCTGTTGACTCGCGATGCGGTATATTAAACGCAAATAAACCATAAAGCATGTTTGTAAGTGCACACAAATTCATTTCTAGTACAAGATCTGTTGTATAGACCCTCGAGTCATTTTGCAGTCTTACCTTGTCAATTCCCCTTACACATGATTTCACTGCTGAGATGTCACAATGTTGAAAGAAGGGGAAGACTATATTATGCGACTTGCACCTCCTAGCCCTGCCATTTCAGATTCTCAGATGTGCGCTAGCAAATCAGTAATATGTTTGCAATATGCATTTACTGTGCATATTGCAATATGCATTTAGGCGCCCGCCTAGATATGGGGGTATAGCTCTGTTTCTTAAAGGAATACTCTGTAGTCGTGTGTCCAAGTAAATTAAAGCTGGGCTTTATTCCCCTTCCCTTGAGGATTTGCCTTTCGGATACATCAGATAATGGTAACAAAAATGAACTGTTGCTTCACAGAAAAATAAAAGCTTTTCAAACGATAACAATGCTTCTTCTTGCTTTTTAACATAGAGAGTCTATCTCGTCAGAAATACATAGAGCACAATCCATGGGTTCTGGAATAATCTCTGGGTTTGAACTTTCCCACTGCATCAAATCAGGACCTGGTCCTATATACGGGCACCATGCGTCTGCTTTGCTGGTTTCACAACCTTGCCCCTGAGAGACCTCAGTTTCTATGAGAGGAGACTGTTCTGTGCAGACCTGGACATAAGGAGCTGTGCTTGGGGTTTCTTTCCAACACCCATTCCAATAAGGGTTTTCTAACACACTGTAAGCTTGGCTTTTTATAAAAGGACCCACTTCCTTCCCTCTGTAGAAAACAGGGTACTTATCTTTCTTTCTGGTATAGAAAGTTTCCAGCCCTTCCTCTGTTAGCCAAGGCTTCTTCTCTGGGGTGTAAGCTGCCTTTCTCCGGGAGTTCCAAGCATTAGGCTTAGCTGAGCTGTAATCACTTCCTGGCTTCAGTGAGCTTTCCTGGGTGTGACGTTTGCTCTCTACCTGCTTGGTTGCCTTCCCCGGCACGAGGACCCCTCTGGCTTGGAAGTCTCTTGCACTGCTTCTCCCAGCACTCTCTGGTTCAGCAGCTTGCTTCCACTCTGCCCTCTCTCTTCGTGACAGCGTGTCTCTCTGTGTCTGCTCCTGAGTCTCAATCCCCTTCTGGATCTGACTCCTCTGGCTCTGCCTTCTCTCTCCGTGACTCTGCCTTCCTTGCCTCTGCCCTCTCTGTGGGATTTCCCACCTGGTTTTATCTCCCTGCTTGTTGTACGCTGTACGTGATTCTTCCCTCAGGTGAGCATGATTAGGACTCTGAGTTTCTACTGCGTCACTAATGCTATGAGGAAAGTTTGTTCCTCCATTCTTTGCTTCTCTGCAACCTGAATGTATTAACTGCTCATGTGGCTGTGAGGTAAGCTCTTCTTTTTCATTTCCCTTTATTATCCCAGGCTCAGTGCTGTCTACCTCATGACATTACGTGCAGGGTTCTTCAGCCAGGAAACTGTGGCGATAAAAGTGTATTTTGCTCTTCCTCCTGGAATCATTGCATCCATGAAATGAGCATTTTTTGCAGCTTATTCTTGGTCAGGAGCAGGTATAGGCACGGACGCCTCAGCAACCAGGACCAGACCTGCTGTGTCATTCTGAAATTGCACTACGATGTGCGTCTCCCTTGATCTGCCCAGAGCACACTTTCACCACGCCCCCATATTATATAGACATTCTTGCAACAAGGACATCGATATACCTGACTTTCTAAAATGGCTTTGGGGACATCTCTATGATTTACACACTTGAAAGCTCATTTTGAGCCATCCAATTCATGAATACGGCTCCTGAAATGACCACCATACTGTACATGTTAGGAGTGTGGATTTAATGCGTGCCAATGAAATTAACATGCATTAAGTGCCCAGAGCCCTTTTATTTGTACGTGCATATGGCACTTAATGTGTGTTAATTTTATTAACACATGTTAACCTTTAGTAATCATGCCCAATTATCACTTTTAACATTGCAAATTCCTTGCTTTGAGTGCTTAAAGTATAACTAATTTATTAGACCCTTTACTGTAAGACTGAGGGATGGATTTATCAATCTGTTGCTCCAGCACAAAGTGGTCCAGTTTTATCAGCGAAAACATCCCCAGATGGTCGGGGGGGGGGGGGGAGGGCGATGATGGGAAATGTTCAGGTTAAAACCGTCACCAATGAATTGCTACATGAGAGCACAATTTTGATAAACTTGCCCCAGAAAATGCAGAGGCTCAGAAACTTGCTCAGATATGAACAAAAGAATGGTGATACCAAATGTAAGAACAAACCGAATAAAAGCAAAAACACAAAGGCATAAAGGTAAATGTTTTGAAATGTCAGTGGTCTTTTGCCTTTTACATACCAGACCACTGTGTCATTTTACATTCCATTCCAATTTGTAGCTGCTTCAACATTGTTTCCTGCCATTTGGTCTGAAGCTCAGACACTGTGCTTTGAAAGCCACAGGGATTTCTTTTTTTTAATCTGCCTCATTCTCCTTTACAAGCCTTAGTCACAACATTCCAACCGAGAAACAGATTCCAATTCCTGTAAGAACTCAATGCAAGTTCACCTTTGAGCAAACTGTTTGGTATCTCTGAGTGATGTATAGAATTCCCCTTCTTCCTGGGACCATAGTGCTGACTCCATTGTGCAAGGCCCAGAAGCGAATCCTTTAAAAATATATTTTCCCCTTTTAAAGTTTATGAAGCTACCTATTTGCTATATTCACCCTCAAGAATTTATTTCAACTTCAGACATTTGAGTCAACTTTATAGACGACCTACTGTAAAATCTGGGTGAGCAGTAAAAGGTGCTCTGGATATTTGGATATGTCAAACACAATGATAGCAACCTTATTGTTTTAAAATACCTTAACACATAGACTTACCATAGAAGTACACATATGTGAAGACACATGCACCCATGCGCATATGTGTGTGTGCACATACACACACATACTGCATGTGCACATACTATTGTTCTCAAAAGAAGTAGCTGAAAAGATGAAGAAAAAGAGGGCAGCCTTCACAAAATACAAGAGATCACAGAAAGAGGAAGACAAGCATCAATATTTGGAAAAGCTAGGAAAGCTGTCAGGAAAGCAAAGATACCTAAAGAAGAAGAAATATGCAATAGAATAAAATAAAATGGAGGGACATTTTTCAGATATGTTCGTGAGAAGAGGAAGTGCAAAAGTGGTATTGTCAGACTCAAGGGTGACAAGGAGGAATATGTAGAAACTGATGATAAAGCAGAATTGATTAACAAATATTTTTGTTCTGTGTTCACAGATGAAGGGCCCAGAACAGGACCTCAGAAAACACCCACAAATAGAAATACAAGTGAAGGGGATACTGAACAATTTTCAGAAGACTGTGTTCGTGAGGAACTAAACTGCTTTGTCTACTTTTAGCTAAACTAAAAGTAGACAAAATGATGGGGCTGGATGGGATACATCTGAAAGTATTGAAGGAATTGGGACGTTCTAGTGGCTCCAATGTCTGAGCTTTTCAGTGCTTCTTTAGAGTCAGGAGTGGTCCCAGAGAACTGGAGAAAAGAATGAGGTTGAGAACTACAGGCCAGTTAGTCTGACCTCTGTGGTGCATAAATTTATGGAAACGCTGCTAAAACAGAATAGTGAGGATTCTGGAGTCCGATGGATTGCAGGATCTGATGCAACATGGGTTTAGAGGCAGGTCTTGTCAGACAAATCTGATTGATTTCTTTGACTGGGTGACCAGAGAGTTGGACCGAGGGAGAGCCCTAGATGTGGTGTACTTAGATTTCAATACAGCTTTTGACACCGTTCCACACAGGTGACTTATAAATAAATTGAGCACCTAGAGATGGATCCTAAAGTGACTGACTGGGTTAGAAATTGGTTGGGTGGGAGGCGACAAAGAGTACAAGTAAATGGAGCTCACTCTGAGGAGAAGGATGTTATCAGTGGTGTGCCCCAGGGATCTGTCCTTGGTCCGATTCCTTTTAACATCTTTGTTAGTGATATAGCGGAAGGGCTTTCAGGTAAGGTTTGCCTCTTTGCGGATGATACCAAAATCTGCAATAGAGTAGACACACAGGAAGGAGTAAATAACATGAGGAGGGTTCTAGCTAAGCGTGAAAAATGGTCAAGAATTTGGCAGCTGAAATGTAATGCTAAAAAATGCAAGGTTATGCATTTGGGCTGCAAAAATCCAAGGGAGCAGTACAGCATAGGGGGCAAAGTATTTCTGTCCATGATAGAAGAGCGGGACCTGGGTGTGATTGTTTCTGATAATCTTAAAGTGGCTTAACAGGTAGAAAAGGTGACGGCAAAATCCAGGACGCTTGAGTGCATAGGGAGAGGAATAGCCAGCAGAAAAAAGGAGGTGATAGTGCCTCTGTATAAGTGTTTGGTGAGACCTCATTTGGAGTACTGTGTGCAATTCTGGAGACCACACCTTCAAAAGGAGATAAACAGGATGGAACTGGTGCAGAGGGTGACCACCAAAATGGTCAGTAGTCTTCGTTATAAACCATATGGGGACAGACGTAAAGATCTCAATATGTATACTTTAGAGGAAAGGTGGGATAGAGGAGATATAGTAGAGGTGTTTAAATAACTTTGTGGTATAAATGCACAGGAGGAGAGCCTCTTTCAATTGAAAGTAAGCTCTGCAATGTGGGGTCATAGGATGAGGGTGAAAGGGAATAGACTCAGGAGTAATATGCGGAAATAGTTCTTTACGGAAAGAGTTGTAGGTGCTTGGAATAGTCTCCCAGTGGAGGTGGTAGAGACGAGGACAGTATCTGAATTCAAGAAAGCATGTGACAAACACAGAAGATCTCTAAAGGGAAAAGAAGGACTGAAGTAGTTGATATGGAAGTGCAGACTAGATAGGCCATATGGTCTTTTTCTGCCATCAGGTTTCTGTTTCTATGAAAATAGGGAAGGTCTATTATAAGGACAACCAAGGACATTAAGGACTTTAGGAAACAGCTAAAAACTTTCCTGTTCTCTGAACATTTCAGAGAAGACACCCAATACACACTCCCATGACTCACATCTAAACAAAACTGTACCCAGTTACATCAGTTATAAATAAGTTATGCTCCCAAGCATTTCCCGCATGCCACCCTCACCCACACTTTCTAAATGAGTTCTCTGTAATTGTTCTTTTTGAAGTTGTAATGGAAACCGCTTTGATTCCAAGAAAGGCAGTACAGAAAACTTGTTAAATAAATAATAGTCTGTCAAAATTATTCTGAAAGTCATAAGGCTAGTTGTCACTAGGCTTTAGTGAGGGACAGCAAGGCTAACAATGGCCCAGAGCCACAGAACCACTAGGGTTCTTCTTGGGCAGAGCTTCAGAGCACATGGCACTGGCTGGGTCCAATCCATACTTTCCTCCCTATATCCCAGTATGTTTGACACTGGCTTTGGTTGCAACTGTATAATATTCACTGCTAATTTATTTAGCTGAAAACTAAATGACACAGGTTAATTCTATTGTCTTTTGAATTTATTTATTTAATGTTTCTTTTATACCGCGCTATTTAACATCAGTGCGGTTTACAGGTAACACATTTGTGCAGTGCAGGCAGGTCTGCACTGGACTTACAATAAAACGGGGTTCTTTATACAGGGCTAACAGGGGAAGCTATGTATAATTTGGCTGTCACAGGCTATATGGGCAGTTCAGCATTATTTACAGGTCTAATTCATTGCTGTTGCTGTTCTTCAATGACTTGTTTTATGCAGCGGCTGTTGTTGTGGGTTTCTCTAGGAGACGTTTGTCAGGGTAATGCATGGCGCCTACTACCATAGGCACATTCCAAGGCTGATTTTGAATGCATGCAGCTAATGCACAGCATAAATGGTGCAATTCTTTATATATTATGGCACTTCCTGGAGAGAATATTTCTTCAGCTGCATATATTATTAATGGATGCAAAAGAAGTCTGTGAGTCTTTATTGATGCAAAGCTTTTTTCAAGAATGGATTGCCAACTTTCTGTACAGATTTAAGAAGGACACAAACGTGACTATATGGTGTCTGCAAATAGCTGCCTTGTAAGCAAGGAAGGTAGTCTTGAACTACTTATTTTTTGTGTTCATGTGCCAACTAAATTGTGCAATCGCTGGACTAATTGAGCAGTCGGAGCTCCCTGACATTTCCCACTGACCAGTTCTCTGATTTACTGGCACTACATTGCTTTGGCTTGCTGAGATTTTATGGTTATGTTTGTGCATGTTTCCTCTTGTGTCACGATTCTATTCAAGCATTGTGATGCATTCTGGTCCTCAAGGTGGGTTCAGGGGGTTGTTAAACCCTCAGTCAACTTTAGCTTTTGCGCCCCATCTCAGAGCACTTGGAGTATAAGCCAAGCAGATCTCACCAGAAGGCAGCTGCCAACAAAATATTTAAAACAGCAGATAAACATTCAGGGCCCGATACTGAATTGGGCAGGCTATGCGCCGCTACTTTGCATAACCCTTCCCACCAACCCTTAACCCTGAATGTTCAATGCCACGGCAACTTCACTGGAAATCTGGGGTTGCCGCCAAAGCTAACTGGATAGCGGCGATGTTGCACCATGACCCAGTTAGCTTCCGTAAGTAAAACTAGGCCAGCTTTTGCCACACCTAGTTTTACTTGCTGATTGCTAACTGGGTCGTGGTGCAATATCGCCGCTACCCGGTTAGCGACAGCCTCCGCCTCTGCTCCGCCCTAGAATGCCACCAACATACCACAATTCTAACCGCATAGCACTGGGGCGTGTAGTGGGGTTAGAAGGGGATATTCAACAGCACTAACCGTGTAATTGCCATTGAATATTCTGATTTAAGACATTTACACAATTTACTGGGCTGTAAACTGTGTAAATGCCTATTGAATATTGGGCCCTCAGTAATTCATACCAGTGATTTTCATACCAGTCCTCAGGACACACCTCGCTGTTATGGTTTTCAGGATATCCATAATGAATATGTATGAGACAGGTTGTTGTTGTTGTTGTTAAGTGTCATTGAGTCGGTGTCGACTAATGGCGACCCTCTGAAGCATTGTCCTAAATTGTGTTCACTCTTCAGTCAGGCGTCTCATTTTTGACAGAGTGGCACCCATAACTGCTGTTATTGTATCGATCCATCTCATTGCTGGCCTTCTTCTTTTGCATTGACCTTCAACCTTGCCAAGCATGTTGTCTTTCTCTAATGATCTCTCTCTTCGCATGATGTGTCCAAAGTATGAAAGTCGAAGTCTTGTCATCTGATCCTCTAAAGAAAACTTAGGTTTGATCTTCTCTAGTGCTGACTGATTTGTTCTTCAGGCAGTCCATAGCATACATAGTATCCGTTGCCAGCACCATAATTCAAAGGCATCAATTTTCTTCCTGTCTATCTTTTTCATTGTCCAACTTTCGCATCCATATGACGTTATTGAAAATACCATGGCTTGAATGAGTCGAATCTTTGTATGGAGAGAGACATCTCTGCTATTGAAAATATTGTCTAGGTTCTTCATAGCTATTCTGCCAAGAGCAATGCATCATCTGATTTCTTGACCGCTTGTTGTTTCTTTATTGATAGTTGATCCAAGTAGGTTAAAGTTCTCCACTGTTTCAATTTCTTCTCTATCAATGATGAATTTATTAGATGCTCAAGGATCCATGTTGAATGATGCTGAGAAGATCAAGAAAAGGTGGAAAGAATATACAGTTATTGTATGATAAAGATCAAGTGGACCAACAGCCATTTCAACCTGTACCTTATGATCAGAAACCATTGATGATGAAAGAAGAAGTCTAAGCAGCATTGAAAGCCTTATCAAAGAACAAAGCACCAGAAATTGTTAGCATTCCCATTGAAGCATTACAGCAATCTGATGTAGCTGTTACCGTACTTAGGAGGCTCTGCCAGGAAATTTGGAAGACAACATCATGGCCAACTGACTGGAAAAGATCTGTGTTTATATCAATACTAAAGAAACATGATCCAACTGACTGTGGAAATTATCGCACAATTGCTCTAATCCCACATGCCAGCAAGATTCTACTGAAGATTATTCAGCAGAGACTACAACCATACCTGGAACAAGAATTGCCTGAAGTGCAAGCAGGGTTCAAGAAAGGGTAAGGAACAAGGGACATCATCACGGATGTGAGATTGATCCTTGAAAAGACTAAAGAATACTCAAAGGATATCTGTGTGTCTTTTATTGACTATAGCAAGGCTTTTGACTGTGTAAACCATGAGAAACTCTAGGCCACATTAAGAAGTATGGGTATATCAGAACACCTGATTGTTCTCTTGCACAATATTTACATTGATCAAGAAGAAACATTTCGAACGGAACAAGGAGAAACCGAATGGTTTAAAATCAGCAAAGGTGTATGACAAGGCTTCATACTTTCCCCCTACCTATTTTATTTTTATGCAGAACAAATCATGAGAGAATCACAACTGTATGAAGGCAACAGAGGTGTGAAGATTGGTGGGAGACTCAACAACCTTCGCTATGCTGATGAGACAGGTTACTCACACTCATATATTCATTATGAATATCTTGAAAAGCAACCTGCCTATGTGCGTCCCAAGGACTAGGTTGGGAATGCTTGATTAAAACTAAGGATGAAAACATCTCCCACTCACTCCCCCACCCCCCAACTCTGCCCAGCATCTCTCTCATCACTATCACTGTTCTCCCCCAACCCAGGGCCAACTGGGAGAGGGAAATCTGGCAGATAAAAAAATTCCAGGGTTTGGGGGTGGGGAGGAAGCTGTCTAAAGAAATCATATTCCAGTTGGTTGGTGGCCCCACCCCCTGGAATATTATCTTTCTTCTGTCTGTTTCATCTACCCCAATTTCCCTTGGAATATTATATTTCTTATTGAAATTTAGGGATTGTTTTAAAAGACTTAGTCACAATTTGGAGGCCCAAAAACATGCACGGGGATGTCCAAATCACAGAGACAACCTCAGAACAATTTTACAGATGACCTTTAAAGATATCTCCAGTGCAGGGATGGCCAAGTAGGCATGATGCATGGCAGAGGCATGACTGGGGTGGTGCATTGGACATCCCCACTCTGTTTCAGAAATATCTGCAACATCTGTGACCCCACTCAAGTTTAGACCTGCTACAGGCATGTTTAGGCACTAGGAAAGTGTTTGGTTTGGCTGTAAAACATCTGGAGGGTGTAGAAAAGATGGCACTCCACCATCCCCAGTACTCTCCATAATCACAATGATAGCAGCAGTGGGATGTGAACCCTGGCTTCCTTGGTCCTAGCCCACAACTATAGCCATTAGTTAATTCTTAGACATCTCAGGCCTGATACTGAGTAAGCCACCTTTTAGAAGGGCTATGCGTCAACCTCCCCATTGCCTTCTAACCCAGATATTCAATGCCGCGGCAACAGCATTGAATATCCAGGGATCGCCGCACACACCACAAGCCACAAAAGCCAAATGGGCAGCAGTGATATTGCTACCTGGTTAGCGACAGTCTCCACCTCTGCTCCGCCCCGCTCTGCCCCCAAAATGCCCTGAGGCTAACTGAACAGCATCGGGGCACATAGGGGAGTTAGAAGGGGATATTCAACGGCACTAACTGTTAAAGTGCCATTTGAATACCCATATTTAAGGCTTTTATACGGTTTACTGGGCTATAAACTGTGTAAATTCCTTTCGAATATTGGGCCCCTCTAGTCTTCAGTACTGTTCTGGGGATGTCTATGTAAGAACATAAGAACATAAGATATGCCATACTGGGTCAGACCAAGGTCCATCAAACCCAGTATCCTGTTTCCAACAGTGGCCAATCTAGGTCATACGTACCTAGCAGTTTCCCCAAAAGACACAGGTTCCACAATGCTTGTATTGGGTCAAGCATTGATATCCTGGATCCTTTCTTAATAATGGTTTATGGACCTTTCCTCCAGGAACTTGTCCAAACCTTTTTTAAACCCATGTAGATGGCCCCACAGAAGTTCATATTGGGCAGGACCACGTTTGTGAAATCATGCCTGAACTTGGATATGCCTGCTTTTTTCTTTTTTTTATATTCTTGCTTAGACATCCTAGATTGCACTTGGATGTCATTTGTAAACTCTTCCTTTTAAAGCAATTATTATCCCCTTAAACCAGCACAAGAGTTAAAAGAAGAGTAAAACAGAACTACAAACTACATGATTATAAAAAGAATGATAAAATAAATCCACGATATAAAAAAAATACAAATCAATTTCATATTAAAAGTAAAAATATGCAGTGTTGTTGTTAAGTGCCGTCGAGTTGGTGTCGACTCATGGCAATCCTCTGGATAGGTGTCCTAAACTGTGTTTGGTCTTCAATCAAGTGGCTCATTGTTGATAGACAGGCATCCATAGCTGCTGTTATTGTATTGATCCATCTCATTGCTAGCCTTCTTCATTTGCATTGACCTTCAACTTTGCCAAACATGTCGTCTTTCTCTAATGATCTCTCTCTTCACATGATGTGTCCAAAGTATGAAAGTTGAAGTCTTGTCACCTGAGCTTCTAAAGAAAGCTTAGGTTTGATTTCTAGTACTGACCAGTTTATTCTTTGGGCAATCCAAAGTATTCTTTGCCAGCACCGTAATTCAAAGGCATTGATTTTCTTCCTCTCTATCTTTTTCATTTTCTAACTTTCGCATCCATATGGCATTATTAAAAATACCATGACTTGGACAAGTTGAATCTTTGTATGCAGAGAGACATCTTCGCTCTTGAGAATCTTGTCTAGGTCCTTCATAGCTACTCTGCCAAGAGCAATGTGTCGTCAGATTTCTTGACTGCTTGTCATTTCTTTATTGTTATTGATCCAAGCAGGTTAAAGTTGTCAACTACTTCAATTTCTTCTCCATCAATGATGAACTTACCTGATTTTGCCAGCTGTCAAGATTTTTGTCTTTTTTACGATAATGTGCAGGCCCATTTTAAGACTATGTTCCTTGATCTTGAGAAACAAATGGTTCAGATCGTCTTCACTTTCAGACAGTATTATGGTAGCATCAGCATTGTGAAGGATGTTGATGAGTCTTCCACAAGTCTTCACACTTTGATTGTCTTCATACAGTACTGCTTCTCTGATGATTTCTTCTGCATATAAATTAAACAGGTAGAGGGAAAGTATGCAGTCTTGTCATACTCCTTTGCTGATTTTAAACTGTTCTGTTTCTCCTTGTTCCATTCATGCTGTTGCTTCTTGATCATTGTAAAGATTGTGCAAGAGAACTATCAGATGTTCTGGTATGCCCATGCTTCTCAATGTGGCCCAGATTTTCTCATGGTTTACACAGTCAAAAGCCTTGCTGTAGTCAATAAAACATACATTCTGGTATTCTTTTGTCTTTTCAAGGATCCATCTCACATTCACAATGATATCTCTCGTTCCTCGCCCTTTCCTGAACCCTGCTTGCACTTTAGGCAGTTCTCATTCCAGGTATGGTTGTAGTCTCTGCTGAATGATCTTGAGTAGAATATTGCTGGCATGTGGAATCAGAGTGATTGTGCGATAATTTCCACATCAGTTGGATCACTTTTCTTCAATATTGGCATAAATGAAGATCTTTTCCAGTCAGTTGGCCATGATGTTGCACCCATGCTAATTGCAAGCCTTGTAGTTAACTTGGACACGCTGACTGCAGGGCATTCACCACTCCTACTCTCTGCTCCTAATCTGCCCACTTACCACCTCAACTTGCTATGCACATTTAGTGGAGAAATCAGCCCGTTCTAACTTTGTTGGCCTCACGTTAACAGTTTCCATAGGCCATAGTGCAATTGGCAAGTACTGAAACCCATGCTAAATACTTTTGTTGTTTCTCCTTATGCTTGTACATGCTATTGATCGACAATTGTCAGAATGGGGTGTAAACACTTTAAATAAATAAGAAACAAAGTGAGAAGAGAGTCATGTATGATCTGGTAGGAGAGAGAGAAAGAGAGAGGCTTACCAAAGTGATATTCTAGATTGTAATAAATGAAAGCTTTAGGGACCCTCCCAGAGTTCCTCCTGACCATGACTGTGACCCCCTTCCTCCATGGACACAGGGAGGCCAGGTGGTCCCTTTTACTTGGGGCTTGATAAGAAGGCCTGCTGAAATCCTCTCTGGGGCTCCCTGCAGTACCCATCAACATGAAGAAAAAAGAACACCATGGCCACTGAAGCACTATTTTCGCAGCTTCGGTGTCGGCTCAGGCGTCCAATGCACTCTTGGATTGGGACTTGGCATGCCGTGGGGGGAGCGGGTGCTCTCAGAAGGGGAGACTTAGTTTATTGGTCTGTTTCCAGTTTCCCTGGCTTTGCATCTGGCTGCCTGAAATGTAAAGGAAAGGTAGGACTCTTCCAACAACTGTATAAATTGATGGCCATTTTGGTGCCCCTTTTCTTGTGTGCCCCAAGCCAGGGCCTCAGTGGTTCGCTTGTTACCCCAACTCTGCTGATCTTCGAGCTTTCATCTTTTAAAAGTGTAAGGAAAGTAATAAAAATGTAAAAAAAATGCAGAACCTGGATAAGGAGGTGGAAATAAGTTAGAGTGATAAGATTTAAACCAGAGTGTCCACAGCAATGGTCACGCTCATCATAAGCTCAGTAGCCTGTGTGGATCATTTAGTTTGCTGCGCCAAAGGCAAGGTCAGATCATGATCTGATACTGTAACAGCAGCTGCTTCCAGAAAGCAAAATGTATGAAAGAACAGAACATCGCATGTTTTCAACCATGCAGCAGAATTCTACTATCATTCAGCGCCTGTTGAGTTTGGTGGCTGATGGGTCAGCACATCTACTCCATTTCAAATTATCTGCTAAAGATTTTCAGTTTACCATTTCACCGGCTCTCGCCGTGTCTTTTTTAATGCAACGATTCCAGGTTTCGCCCTATAGAGACAGCAGAGTGAAACATACATACATACATACATACTTTTGAAGATTCAAAAGCATGCACATACTTCCATATCCCACCCTACTACCTCCAAGACCTTTTTCCCCCAGCAGTTCAAAGGGTGATCAAAAAGGGTCATTCGTGGTCGTTTACTTTCATGCAAGACACACAGTTTTATCTCATACCTGCAGGCAAAGAACAGTTTCCCAGTGGAAATGACTTTGAAAATTACTCTCATTCCGTGCATTACAAATATTAGGCAGCTGCGTATTCATGCTCTTTGCTGTAATATCCAAGATTATTGTATACACCATTAAACAGCAGGCACCTCTATCCCTTTTTCTTATTACTGCTATTATGTTGAGTCAAAGTCTTCAACCATAAATCTGGAAAAATGTACAAAATAACATTTTGACATGCCTAGTGGTATTTATAATCATGTTATTTAGATGTCTTGGAAAACTGTATCTATTTGCCTGGCTTAACAGCTCGGTGCCATATTTGTTTAGTATTTAGAAATTCCTTATCTTTTTTTCTCATGTGAATTACAGTTCTTGTAGGGGGCCTATTGACTAACCCTGTGCTAAGTTTTGACATGGGGTAAAGGTAAAAATTAATGCACATTTGCAGCAAAAACCTCTGTTCCTCTGGAGAAGAGGACCATCAGAGGTGGAATTGCCAGACTCAAAAGTACCAAGGACAGATTTGTAGAAAGTGACATTGAAAAGGCGAAAATGCTAAACAAATACTTCTGTTCTGTATTCACTCAAGAAAATCCTGGAGAAGGACCATGTAAAAATGACAAATATACAAATGAGAAGGGAATAGATACCACACCATTCACAG
This sequence comes from Ichthyophis bannanicus, assembly GCA_033557465.1. Lineage (NCBI taxonomy): Eukaryota > Metazoa > Chordata > Amphibia > Gymnophiona > Ichthyophiidae > Ichthyophis > Ichthyophis bannanicus. The sequence goes on along the minus strand of CM066050.1, from coordinate 25,113,121 downwards.
AAGATGTGTTTGAATAGTTGCAAAACCGAAAGTGAACAAGGCCATGGTACTGGCTGGGATTCATCCAAGGATACTGAAGGAGCTCAGAGAGGTTCTGGCAGGGCTTTTGAAGGATGTTTTTAATGGATCCTTGGAGACTGGAGAGGTTTTCCAGGACTGGAGAAGGGCTGATGTGGTACCTCTTCACAAAAGTGATAATAGAGAAGAGGTGACAAACTATAGGCTGGTTAGCCTTACCTCTGTGGTGGGAAAAATAATGGAGGCGCTCTTGAAAGAAAGATTAGTGGACTTTCTGGAAACCAATGGATTGCATGATCTGAAGCAACATGGCTTTACCGGGGGAAGATCATGCCAAACAAATTTGATTGAGTTTTTTGACTGGGTAACCAGAGAACTAGATCAAGGGCATGGGATGGATGTGATATACCTACATTTCAGCAAAGCTTTTGATACTGTTCCTCATAGGAGGCTTATCAATAAACTGATCAGCCTGGGCATAGGTCCCAAGGTGGTGAACTGGATCAGAAATTGGTTGACTGACAGAAAACTGAAGATGGTGATAAATGGAACTCACTCAGAAGAAAGGAAAGTGTGTAGTGGCGTGCCTCAGGGATCAGTCCTGAGACAGATACTATTTAATGTATTTGTGAGTGTATTTGCAGAAGGACTGAATGGAAAAATCTGCCTTTTTGCAGAAAGATATGAACATTTGCAACAGAGTGAACACTTCTGAGGGACTGGACAACATGAGGAAAGATCTAAAAACACTGGAAGAATGGTCTAATGCTTGGCAATTAAGATGTAATGTGAAGAAGTGCAGTCATGCATTTGGGATGCAGAAATCCAAAGGAATCGTGTGCGATAGGGGAAGAGAGGTTGGTGTGCACAGACCAGGAGAGAGACCTCGGAGTGCTAGTGCATGAGGATCTCAAGGTGATAAAACAATGCGGCAAGGTGGTAGCAAAAGCCAGAAGGATGCTGGCTGCATACAGAGAGGAATAATCAGCAGAAAGGAGGAGGTATTATTACCACACTTGGAGTATTGTGTTCAGTTTTGGAGACTGTATCTCACAAAGGATATAAAAAGACTTGAAATGGTTCAGAGGAAAGCAACCAAAATGGTCTGGAGCCAGTTCCAGAAGACATATGAGAAGAGACTTGACGACCTAAATATGTATACCCTAGAGGCGAGGAGGGACAGGGGAGATATAATACAGACCTTTAAATACTTAAAGGATATCAATGAACAAATAAACCTTTTTCAAAGAAGGGGAAGCTCTAAAACTAGAGGGCATATGATGAAGATGCAAGTTGATAAACTTAAAAGCAACATCAGGAAATACTTTTTCACTGAAAGGGTGGTGGGTGCTTGGAATATTCTCCTGATGGAGGTGGTGGGGACAAATACAGTGATGGAATTCAAAATGGCATGGGACAGACATAGTGGATCCCTTATAGCAAGAGGATAAAATCAAAGCAAACTTAAGTATCTTTAAACTCAATAAATAGAGTGAGGCTGACCTTCATCGAGCAGCAGGTACAACCCTAAACACAGGCATAGAGGGAGGTGACCTGCACGGTGCTGCAGTTACAGCCACTCTAGTCACCTTACTGGGCAGACTAGATGGACCACACTAGTCTTTATCTGCTGTCATATACTCTGTGGCCCGCTTCCTACATGGTGCCTCCAGAAGAGAACACATAACCCCAATCCTAAAAGACTTACACTGGCTACCAATCACGTGCAGGTTCACCTACAAAATGGTACTCATGACCTTCAAAGCCATCAATAACATGTCCTCAACTTCCTTAACCGACCTCCTCCACCCCACCCCCCCAAACTGATCCAGAAGGACCTCTGCCATGAACACACTAGTAATCCCCAAGGATGTAACAAAATGCAATCGGTCAACAAAGAATAGAGCCTTTACCTTCTATGCTCCTACTCAGTGGAATGACCTACCGACCTCTATCTGAGCGATCACTGACCTCACCCAATTCAGGAAGGCACTAAAGCACCATCTATTCGTTCAACACTACTCATACCCCAACATCTCAAATACACCCGCCATACCCCCACCTACCCCAAAATCACCACCAACACACCCTGTACAAGGTGAAGCAATCACTCCCAGCAGCCCAGCTACTTAAAGTACAAAGACCTAGCACGCCTGTGCATAGTTAATGACAAATCTGTACATAGTTACTGAGCAAGCCTGTTGTGTTAACAGCACAGTGACAATATGCTCTGATTGTATATAGTTACCCAGTTATAAATCCAAGTTGGTATACCTGTTCAATGTAAGTGCAAAGTAGATCCCCCTGCTTTGTACAAAGAATTGTTAACTGTAAACCGCACTGATTTTAAATAGCGTGGTATAGAAAAGCTATAAATAAATAAACTATGTTACTATGTGTAGCTGAAAGGGCATATATCCATGAAGCAGAGAAAAGCAGCCTCCACATTGATGTCGTACTACAACACAGTTAACACACATTACTGTAACCTCTGTGCTGTCCTTCATGCCCTTCCCGGAACCTTTCTCACCTCCCTCCCCACATTTAAATAAAGTTCCATGTTAGGTATTTAACGTGGGATTTAATAAATAGTAACACGGCGTACTCTGTATTCAAGATTTTTTAACACACCTTAACCATTTAATATGTGTTAAGGCCCATGTTAAACATCTAGGAACCTATTTACTAAGCTGCAGTAAGGTTTTACAACTAACATGTATTAAAAAACAAAGTTAAGGTGTGTTATGTGCAACACTTTTGTGTTACCTGTTAGAGGCAGTCGTACAACTAATGTAGATCACTGGATGGTACTGCCCTGTTAACTGCTAACATACAGTATTATTAGTAGTATTTAGTTCAGGCCTTTAATGACTTCCACATTAACTGTAAGATAGTCCCTGCCCGTACCACACCTCCTAATAGGAATTTTCACATTAGCGGACTGATCTGCTAAGCTGAGTTAGCTGCTAATGGGCTAGCATGTGTGCTGACAGCTTGGCTGTGCAATGGGGCATAGAATGGTTTCACAATGACCACATCTTAACTGTTTACATGGCAGATAAGGTGATGCACTAAACACCATGAGGCCGATTCTGCATCCGGCATGTCCAACTGCATTGCCCAGTCAAAACCTGGATGTGCCTGAGATATCCCTAATTTTGCTGCCGTGTGGCCTGGATGTACCCATGATGGCAGAATTGAGGGCTTAAATGCCCGGGAGCTCCCCATATGCCAAGTAGATCGACATATGGGGAGCTGCCCATCCCAATGCCAGCTTGCCCCTGCTGGTGCAAGGGAGCAGTAGCATCCTGGCACCATGGCAACGTGCCATCCACAGGATGGCTCCGAATGCCATGGCAGACATCTGCCCCTGCGGCCCACTCTCTGGCCTTCCCCAGCAGTCGCTGTTTGCTGGATCCTGGCTGCAGGGGCACAGCGTGGCAATTTGACAGTTGTAAAAGGGTGTGCGGCGTGCGACGTGGGGGGCACCTGTGACTTATTCCACCTTTGGGGTGGAATAAGCCAGGCGTCCAATTCGTTGCCAGGGAACATACAGAGGCATGACCAGAACTACCTCTGTATGTCTCAGCTGGTGGCCCCTCCCCTGCACCACTCCTTCCCACCCCTATCCAGTGCTCCCCACACAAATATGGTGCACATGCGGGGAGCACAGGCAACAGAATCAGCTTTGGTCACATGTAGTTGCATTTGGTATAAGGGCTGAAAGTGGCCAATAGGACATCCAGGTTGGGACACTGACATTTCCCTAGTATTATCCAAAAGACTCTGCCATACCGGAAGCCTTTTGTAAAATACATATAAGGATACTGCCAAATACACGTGTGTTTACTGTCATGTACAGCAGTAGCATTGCCCAAAAAAGAGCAGTGTCACTTGCTTCCACGTTAACGTGCCAGCATTTGTACATGGAAATGGCAATTTCACAACCTGCACAGCAGCTGTACATGTAGCGGGCCAGTTTTAAAAAAACACGCTTCACAACAACATAAGTGGTGCCAATCAACTTGTGAAGCCGCAATAGGGTTTTTTTTGTTTGTTTTCGCTTTTGAGGCAAAAATAAGAAATTGCCGTAATTAGCACTTTTATAAACCTATGTGTGCCTTGGAGCTGATGCAGAAGCCGATGGGGAAACTTATATTCCTTCTGTAAAATGGGAAACCATGTTCCCCTTGCAATCTCTACATCCTAATCATATACATGTGTAAATAGAGTCTTCCAGAAATCACTCTGCATGCGAAGCCTACCAACACATACAAATGCTGCTGTTTTCATGTGTAGATGCTTCTCAAATGACCTTCATAATGTGGTTCAGACAATATGCCCCTCATGAAGTAATATTTTCATATTATTTTATGGTGTCCATAATACTACTTCTAGTGCTATTCCTGGAGCATGTAGATGTTTCCGCATCCAGTTCAAACTTCTACTGACCTGGAAGTGCACTCATTCTGCGGCTCCTCACTACCTTTCCTCTCTCATCTCGCTCTACACCCCTCCTCGGGAACTCCGCTCCTCTGGCAGATCCCCTTTATCTGTGCCCTTCTCTGCCACTGCCAATTCCAGATTTCTGTCATTCCACATTGCTATCCCACATGCCTGGAACAAGCTACCCGAGTCAGTACATCAGGCTCCCTCTCTGGCCTTATTCAAATCCAGGCTAAAAACGGACCTCTTTGAGACTGCTTTCAGATCCCGATCCCCTCAGCCTCCTGTTCACCTCCTATGTGTTCCCTCATCATTCCCTTAGATATATCCTAGTCCCCAGTTCTTGTGTTGTCTGTTTGACTGTAAGCTCTGAAGAGCAGGGACTGTCTCTTACAAGTGTCTGTACAGCTCTGCATATGCCTTGTGGCACTATATAAATGATTAATACTAGTAGTCGTAGTAATCCTAAATGATTCCAGCTTTTTACCATGACCATCATGACCTCCCGCAAATATTCAGATTCTACAGATGTTGGCTCTTTCATCCAAGTGAACATGTGGGCTTACTTGCTTAACAGGGCGCTTATGTCAAAGTTCGAAACTTAAATTAAATTGAATTAAAGTATTTTAGGCCTATTTTATAAAGGCAATATAGGTACCCATATGCATTTACAAAACAGACACCCAGAACTACCTGCAACAATGCACAAATCCTCTTGTCCCTGCCTCAAAAAGGTATAAATCCATGCATGTATGCTGTGAGAGCACATACATTTCTTTTAAATGCACGCATGCATCACAAGTCCACCCCTGCTGCACTGACACTGTGCTGCTGGAAATGCGTACACTGCATGGGTGTAAGTTCACGCCTACAGCTGGAGGTAGGATTTTGGTGCCCATAGGCAAGACCAGACAGTAGATCCCAGAGAGAAGAGAGTGGGGGGGAGTGTCAGTAATCCAGTGATTGCAGAAACAGAAGAGAAGCAGATAGAGGCCATAGTGCTACACTGGTGCCCTTTGAAGCAGCAGATGTACCTGGCCTAAAGTAAGCAGGAGCAGGCTCCTCTCTGGCCTGGATATTTAGCGCCTTTAAAATTTGCCACCCTAGTCAGTTGCCTATGCCAGCCTGTATGTGCCATCTTATTGACATGCATACTTGTATGTGCATATTCAACTGCGCAGCTTTAAAAGCCCTTTCCACGTATAAGACATGCTTAACGCACAGTGCCATGACTGGATTCCATGCAAAGCTGAGTTCCAACTTTGCAAATATTTTACTAAAAAACTGCAGAAGTAAAGGTCAATAAGCAGAATAATTTAAGGTGATACCATTTTAATGTAATGCGTTTCTCAGTTAACTTTCAGAAGTATCACTCTCTTCACCAGTAAATCCCAAAAGCTAGTCAAGAAGCACATTTTTATTTATTTATTATAAATATTTATACTGCATTTTTCCAGACAATCAAAAGCGGTTTACATATAACAAAAAGTTGAATAGTACTGTAACAGGTACATATTCAGTTACATTAAATGTATAACAGCTCTATACAGTACATTAACATTGATTATATGTGTTATAACAGTAAGTAATTAGAATGAAACTATATACATTCTGAGTGATATGTCAGGGGGGTATGGGGTCCGAGCTATTGTGTTCAGCTTGTGTTCCAAAATGAAGGGTAAATAGGTGAGTTTTAAGGGTTTTTTAGAACATGATGAGATCATTTATTTCTCTTAGATGCGCTGGAAGGGAATTCCAAAGACTGGGGGCAGTGTGAGAAAATGCTTTGTTGTTGGTCATCTTTCTTGATTTCCTGAAATCTCTAGGTATAGTAAGTTTATTTTTGTTCAGGTCTCGTTGTGTGTGATTTTGGGCTTCCTTTGTAATGAGGGTGAATAGGTAAGAGGGGGCTATATTCATGATTAATTTGAAGGTAGTAATGATTATTTTGTACAGTGTTGGGGTGGTGTGTTCCGTTGAGTTGATGTGAATTGCTATCCTGGCTGCAACGTTTTAAGGCCTGTTTTGTGGGGCCTTGTAGAGTAGTGTTAGTGAAATCAAAGTGTGGGGTAGTGATTGAGTGAATGACTGATTTAAAATCATGTTAGTGAAGCAGTGGGCGGATTTGCTTTAGCATTTTGAGCTTATAGAATATCTTTTTTGTTCTTTGGTTAATATGTGATGTCAAGTTGAGGGTGCGGTCAATGATTATCCTGAGGTATTTTACTTTGTTTTTGACTTATATGTTTATATTTTGCAGTGTGATGGTTGCTGGGGGTGAGAATTTATGGTTTCTAGTTACGCACATAGCTTCCGTTTTTGTGAAATTGATCTTGAGAGCGGATGAGTGGCCTAGTGGCTAGGGCAGAACCTGGGAACAGAAAGACCAGGATTTAAATCCTACTGCTTCTCCTTATGGCCTTGGGCAGCTCACTTAACCCTCCATTACCTAAGACTATTCTCTCTGGCAACAGAAAAATGCCTTCTTGTAACTCACCTTGATATACTAGTGGAAAGGCATGAGCTAAATACTACTAAATAAAAAGATATCACCTTTTGTGTACATTCAAGTGAACTAACATGGAAACCACAATACACATGTCAAAAAAGTGAAATATTTGGACAGGTCCACATTACATGTTAGGAAAGAGTGAAAAAGGGAGCCTATGACCCCTGCAATACCTCTAACATTTATTGTCCTTGTATTGTCCGTTTCTTTTTGTCCTATCCATTTCGGCTGTAGTTCCTTCTTCCCTTTTTTAGTTTTCTTTGTAAACCGCTTATTACACTTGGTAAAAGGCAGTATAGTAAATCTTAATAAAACATAAAACATATTCAGTCATTATGGGCCCAATATTGAGTTGGGCAGGCTATGCGCTGCTGTGGCGCATAGCCTGCCCGCCAACCCCCCCTAATCCAGATATTCACTTCTGCGCTGACGGAAGTGAATATTTGGGTTAGCCCGGACGCCCCAGCAGCCACAGAGACTACACGGATAACAGCGATTTTCGTTGCTACCCACATAGTTTCTGCGTTTTAAAGATAGGCAAGGCTTTTTCTTGCCTATCTTTAAGGCACAAAGGGCTACACGGGTAGCAACGAAAATCGCTGCTACCCATGCAGCCCCTTCCTCCACCCCTGTTCCGCCCTGGAACGCCCCTAACATGCCCCAATGCTATGCGGATAACATCTGGGCACATTAGGGACTTAGCCGGGATATTCAAAGCCATTACACGTGTAAGTGCCCTTCCCATATCCCGGATAAGGCCCTTACACGGGTAACTAAGGAAGTTACCCGTGTAAGGGCCTTTGAATATTGGGCCCTACGTTTTTAGACTGGTATTCAATAAGTCTTATAAACAGATATCACAGCCTGCAGAGAATTTGTGCCTCAAATGACCATGCTGAGGAGCACAAAAATTGAAATACTAAGAGAACGGTTCATATGGCTCCAGTAATTTGCTTATGGCATTGGGAAGAAATGATTTCTGGGAATACTGATAATTAGATCAATGGAGATCCTTCTTTTTCCCCACAGTTTTCAGTTTCAAAAGGGCAGTTTTAAGCTAATTAAAGAAATCCCAACCAAAACATATTTTGACATTTTTTCCTTTCCTTAGAATTCAGAAAATTGCAGAGTTGCCAAAGGGAACAAAACAAAGATCAATGTTTTGTAATGTTTGTGAGGTTTCTTCTCTCCATCCCCCTCCCTATCTCTTTCCTCTTCTGCTTTATAGGAAAAAAACATTTCCAGATGAATTTCAGGCTCCATATGGCTGTATTACTATAAAAGCTCTTCAGAAAATGTTCTATGTTGTTTCATTCTGAAAATTGTTGTTGTTGTTGTTAAGTGCCGTTGAGTTGGTGTTGACTCATGGTGACCTTCTGTTTAGTTGTTCTAAACTGTGTTTGGTCTTCAGTCAGGCAGCTCATTATTGATAGAGTGGCACCCGTACCTGCTGTTATTGTATTGATCCATCTCATTGCTGGCCTTCCTCTTTTGCATTGACCTTCTATCTTGCCAAGCATGATGTCTTTCTCTTATGATCTCTCTCTTCGCATGATGTGTCAAAGTATGAAAGTCAAAGTCTTGTCATCTGAGCTTCTAAGGAAAGCTTAGGTTTGATCTCCTCTAGTACTGACTGGTTTGTTCTTCGGGTAGTCCATGATATACATGGTATTCGCCGCCAGCACCATAATTCAAAGACATCGCCTTTCTTCCTATCTTTTTCACTATCCAACTTTCACATCCATATAACATTATTGAAAATACCATGGCCTGGACAAGTCGAATCTTGTCTAGGTCCTTCATAGCCATTTTGTCAAGAACAATGCGCCGTCAGATTTCTTGATTGCTTGTTTCTTTATTGATAGTTGATCCAAGTTGGTTAAAGTTGTCCACTATTTAAATTTCTTCTCCACTGATGATAAACTTATTGATTTTGCTAGTTGTCAGGATCTTTGTCTTCTTTACATCAGAGCCGTAGCAAGCCAGAATTGCACCCTGTGTGACTTGCACATTGAGCGCACGCCCCCTCCCCCATACCTCCGTCCAGCCGCTACCTTCTCTTGCCCTACTGCTGCTGCCCTCTGTTTTCTCCATGGTGGTGGCAGCAGGGAAAGAGCAGGCAGAGTGGATGGAGGGGGGGGGGGGGTTTGCGCCCGATGTGCAAGTTGCCGGCAGCAGATCTGATCCCTCCCTGCTCAGACATGGCATCAGAGGTGGGAGGACCCAGACCGAAATTCCCAAAAAGGCTTAGGGGGTTCATTTTAGCTGCCACTGAGAGAACAAAAAGTGCTGGCAGCAGGGCAACAGTAGGCAGCTGAAATGTGCCCCCTAAACCTTTGTGCCGTGTGTGGCCGCGCTGCTCGCACAGGGCTAGGTACGGTACTGCTTTTCATTTAAGCCCATTTTAAGACTATGAACTTTGATCTTGAGAAGCAAATGTTTCAGATCGCTTTCACTTTCAACCAGTAATGTGGTATCATCAGCATAGTGAAGGTTGTTGAGTCTTCCAGCAATCTCCCCACCTCATACAGTCCTGCTTCTCTGATGATTTGTTCTGCACATAGATTAAACAGGTAGGGGGAAAGTATGCAGTCCTGAAAAATGTGTGTTGAAAATACCCACATATCTTGTCCCTGTTCTTTGGCTGAGTGGCCATGTGGAAGTGGCATGCATTTGAAAATCGGATATGTTCTACTATGCAGTACAGAATTTGTGATAAATTCTGCATTGACTTTGCAGAATTTCACACAGGGACAAGGAAGAAACCGCAGCAATGGTTGCATGGGCTGCAAGAGAGAAGCAGTCCTGTGCACCCTGAAACACAATGCTGCAGGGAGAGGTAGTGTCTGCTGCGTGGACTGGAAAACAAGGAGGCCGCAGTAGCAGATGAAGGAGGAAGCAAGTGAGACAATGTCGGGAAGAACAAGAGAGAGCGAGAACAAGAGACAGCGGCCAGGCTAGAGCGGAGCGAGTGTGGATCTTATTGGAGATGTGGAAACGAAGGGAAATGGGAGTAGAGGATGCAACGAGATAGTTGGGAAGCTTGCTCAGAGGGAAGGGTGGGGATAGGAAGTTAGGATAGAGATTTCAGGGTCGCTTTGTTATTTGGCAGACTAAGTAGTTTCCTAGAATGGCAAGTGTGCGTGAGGAGGAGGGGGGGGGGGCGGAGCAGAAACAGGCGGCTCCCAAGCCCTGTCAGCAAAAAAAGGGGAGTCAGTAGATCTATCAGGGTGGAGGGGCATGGCTGGCAAGGATCCCCAAGTCCTGCCATCCAAAGAGAGCCGAGCTGGCTGGATAATGGCAAGAGGCTGTAGTTGTATTGAACTCCACCTTTCCAGTAATCAGGGCCACTTTAATCACTTATGGGGCCCTGGGAAATCTTTTGAGGATAGGCCTGTTTTTATTTTTCTCACATTAATCCCACCCTGTGTAAAGAACAGAGAAATAGACCAGAAGTGGTTAAATGGCCCTGATCTCCTCCCGGTTTTCCTCTGAATCAGGGTGTTTGCCGGTACAGTTTATAAGCTTTTCGAACGTTACTGGTGACGACAGTGCAGAGCTTTTCTCTGTAAGATGAAAGGAGCACCCCAATGCTATAGTACTGTTGTATGTAATGCCAGCTCAGAATCAGATGCTTACTATTGGGGGGAGGGGGGGGGGAGGTAGATTTAGCTCACATGTTTATCAGACATTTCATGTAAGTTACATTCAGTACTTGTTTTCCTGTCCCTGAAGGGTTTACAATCTGTTTGTACCTGAGGCAATGGAGGGTTAAGTGACTTGCCCAAGATCACAAGGGCCAGTAGTGGAATCTGAATCATGGATTCCCTGTTTATCAGCCTGCTATTCTAACCATTAGGCTACTCCTCCACTCCAGCTTGTAGAATGCTGTATCTGTTTATTAATATTTCACAAAGACTAGTACTACCTGCTTATCATTTATTTACATTCTCTTATATACTGTGCTATTCTGCATCAGTGCAGTTTACATTGAACAAACTGAAATTACATTGAACAGGGCATTATAACTTGGAGATAACTATTTTACAGGGAACATGGGCTGTGGAGGGTTAAGTGGCTTGCCCAAGACCACAAGGAGCACCTGTGGGACTAGAAACCCCAGTCCTTCCGGCCCAAGGTTGCTGTCCTCTAGTGGGATTTGAACCCCCAACCTTCCGGTCTGAAGTACCTTGCCCCAACCACTAGGCCACTCCTCCACTCCATTATATAATGCTACAAGACCTACGCAGCGCTGTACAGAGATATGTAAGAGATAGTCCTTGCTTTAAGAGCTTACAATCTAGTCAAAACAGACAACACAACTGGGAATGGTGAGGAAACACATAGAAGGTGAACAGGAGACTAGGGGATCAGATCAGGGCATGAGATACCACAAGAACTCCAAAAGTAGTCAATTAAATAATGTACAGTTAGAGTTCCAGATATCTTTCTTTTCCACTGTGATATTCATAGTGGGTTTCAGGCTGTGGAAGCACCAAAACCAAATATTATAACTAAGGTGTAATTGGTTCCATGTAACTATGTTAAATCTGTTAATTGCTATCTAAGATGATTTTTGTTCCATGTTCTGTTCTGTTTACTGTAAACCGCTTTCACCCGTGAAAAGTGGTATTTAAGCATAGCTAAATAAAATAATCATAAAAACTCACCTAAACCAGCGCTCTTGTCTCTGCCTATGCCTTTGGCCACCTACCAGAGAATTTGGATGCTTGTGGCCCAGTTTTGCTGTTTGCTTGTAGTTCTGCCCAACTCTGGATGATTGCGGCAAGTCAGGGCCCTGGACAACCATCCTCAACTCAGATACCAAGTGCCCAGACTTTTGCTGTGCAGACATGTAAGCAAGAAGATGAGGTTGCACACACCCCATTGAGGCAGGAGGAGGTGTGTCTCTACAGAGCAGCTACCCGCCCACCCCCTCTCCTTGTTTCTCTCAGTCATCCATGGCCTAGGTCCAAGCCACACTTGTTTTATTGGAGCCAGAGTGGAAGAGGGGTTTGGCCTACAGTCACACTGCCGCCGCTGCAGCATGCTGGTTGATGCAACGCATAATGAACACTGCAGCTGTGCGCAATGCAAATGTAAAGGAGGAATCAAGGAAGAAGTGGAACTGTTGAAATGGCTCGAATGGGAGGTAGGAGCAAGCAGACAGGTATGGAAATGATCAGATCGAGCTGGCTGCCACATTTTTCCAGGACCTAAAGCGGTGACAATAACAGTAAAACAACAAAGAAGCACTTAGCAGAACCTGAACCCCCTTGGGAACTCCGCTGCGCCGGCAGATCCCTTTTCACTGTGCCTTTCTCTGGCACCTCTAGACTTCGTTCATTCCACCTTGCTGCTCCATTTATCTGGAACAAGCTACCTGAGTCAGTGCATCGGGCTCCTTCTCTGGCCCTATTGACATCCAGGCTACAGACCCACCTCTTCAAGGCTGCTTTTGGATCCTGATGCACCTCATTCTCTTGAACACTACTTACGTGCATCTTGCCATACTCTAGTCCCAAATTTTGCAATTTTTCTTTTCATCTTGATTAGATTGTAAGCTCTGATGCGTCTTACATCTATATGCACAGCACTACGTAGGCCGTGCAGCGCTATACAAATGAGGAGTAGAAGTAGAGCTGCACTCTGAAAGCTCTGCTGCAGACTTCCTTTTTGCATGGGGGCAGAACCATCTGGCCTTTCCGAATGCAGCATCAACATGCAGTGGTTCCGGCTGTGCTAAGCGCTACTTTATTTATTTATTACTTGGTGGTTTTATTGTCATAGCTGCCGCTGCAGGTCTCAGGGAGGTGTGGCAGTAAGAATGGGGGTAGAAAGGGTGGGGCAGAAAAAGTAAAGGTTTGCATGGGGCACTCACCTATCTTTGCATTGATTTCTTAATTGTAGCTATTATCATCTGTTCAAGTAATGCCAGGGATATGTGGACATGGAATCAATTGTATTAAAAAATTATTTACAGTGGCAGTATTGATTCACATGGTTTTCAATCTTTGCTTCCTGAAAATGAGTCATGATGTCGGAATTAGATCCCCGGGAACCCTGCTCATATCTGTGTGAGTCCTTCCAGACTCATGCGCTACCCGTGGATACGGCTTCATTACTATTCTTCATGCCCATACTGCACTCATGCATTGCTCTGGGTAAATGCTTTCAGCCTGAAGGATTTATCAGTTCCAGCACTCAGCATTCATTTGCTGTCTTTCAGATGAAGCTATATTTTTTTCAAATGATCTGAGCAATAAGGAAGTGAAAATTATGCACGTGCATGGATTTTTTTTCAGTGCTTGCTTTTTGACATAACCCTATTGAAAATTACCTTAACCTTGTCCAGTAAATTCCAGGGCTATGTGGTTGAGCTTTACTACAAATTTGATCCCGATCAGTTCACTTAGAGAAGTTATTGCGCCTCCAGCTGGATAGATGGATGGATTGGATCAGTGCATAAGCTCCTCTCTTTGACAGCAGTGGTTTCTTGTAGAGTATGACCTCCGCATTGTCAAGTAAATCCAAGTTTTCAAGGTTGCTGTTCTGAAATAGCTAAACTTTGTAACTGATATTTAGTTTGTGTGTGTGCGTGGCGAGGGAGGGTTGTATGTAAAATTTTCACTTTCCATTTAAATGAACTCAGTATTTCTGAAAGATGGCTTGCCACTGGAAACAAAAGGTTTCCATTTCTACATGCCAACTCCTGGGTTTTTTGGTAAGGGTCAACCAGAAGTAGATTGTCAGGTCTTTCTTCCACAGAGTAAGCCTACGGCACCTGCTTTTCCAAGGTGGTTTCCATTTCAAGCACTTATTAAGCCTGACCCTGCTTAGCTTTTGAGATCAAATTTATTCAGGGTGGTGTAGTACTTTTTTCATAATTTATTATTAGTATTTAGCTCATGTCTTTTCTGGTAGTAGTTCAAAGCAAGCTACAATTGTGTATTTCCCTGTCCTCAGAGGGCTCACGATCTAAGTTTATACCTGAGGCAATGGAGAGGTAAGTGACTTGCCCAAGGACACAAGGAGCGCCAGTGGGATTCAAATGCTGGTCTTTCTGGGCCCAGGCTACTTCTCTGCTCCATAGTATTCTGTGCCAATTCTCTAGGGCAGTACCCAGTCACGGGGGGGGGGGGGGGAAGGAGGAGAGTGAAAAAATAACCAATTTTCCTTAACATTAGTTTTTTTATCAGCATGAAAGCTTATTGTAATCTTCTTAACTCTGCTAGAATATTCTTTCATTTCACCGACATATTGGATGGGGAGTCTCATACGTTGGTTGCAAGAGTAATGTATGACTGAGTATTGCAATTATTAGAGACATTTAAATCACAGTCAGTGCATGGAATGTTTCAGTTAAGGCAATGGGATGAACCTCTACTCTTAAATTATTCATGTAAAGGAAAGCTTCAATTATTACAAAGCTACGCCTAATGTTACGCTCGACTGCAGTATGGACAAATGGTTGCTTTGTCTTACACAGCGGTTTTAAATGTACTGTTCGTAAAGTAACACTTATCACAGCATAAAATGCAAGCATCCATGAAATGAATTCACTATATGATAATTAAATATTTACATTAAACAATTTGTCTTTTTTCTTCTTGAAATCTATAATAAAAATGAATTTCTTTTGACTTCTGAACTACTTGTCACTCTTGCCTGCATTCCCCATATTCACCGTTCAAGGTATATTGAGCTGTCCGTCTTGCATCAGGTCACAGCTAGCTCTATTCGTGCTGGAATTCTGCACACAATAAGTCAAAATTTTGCACTTTTTTGTGATATTTTTTTCTGTATTACATTTTAAATTAAGTATCACTCAAAAACAATATTTTTGTTATTTTGAGAAACAAAGCATGCCTGAATTTTGCATAATTCAGACACAGAAGTTTGATTTTGTTTGCAGAATTCCAGCTGAAGTACACTTCTCCTGCTGACCTATAAATACATTCACTCTGCAGCTCCTCACTAACTTTCCTCTCTTATCTCGTCCTACACCCCTCCTCGGGAACTCCAGTCTGCTGACAAATCGCTTCTATCCATGCCCTGCTCTTGTTTTGCTAACTCCAGACTTTGCTCCTTTTACCTTGTTGTTCCTTATGCTTGGAACAAACTACCTGAGTCTGTACGTCAGGCGCCTTCTCTGGCCCTTTTCAAATCCAGGCTGAAAACTCACCTCTTCGCTGCTGCTTTCGGATCTTGACTCACCTGATCTCCTTTGTGTTTCCTTACCATTCTCCCTAGACGTATCCCATGTCTACAGCTACTGTGTTGTCTGTCTTGACTAGATTGTAAGCTCTGATGAGCAGGGACCATCTTTTACGTGTGTCTGTGCAGCGCTGTGTAGTCTCGTAGCACTATGCAAATGTTCTGTAGCAGCAGTACATCACCTAGTCATTCTGCCTCAACACTTTGGCTGTGTGAATTTGAATTGGATTTTGGATTTTAGGTTTAATTACTAATCTTTTCCAAATCCAAACCCAGGGCAAGTTGCAATTCAGGTGTAGTAATTACTGCAAACTCTATAAGCCTCATTTGGCATCCAAGTATTTCAAAAAACATTTACTGAATGTGGAGGCTTTTGCAAAATATGTATAAGGATATGCAAGAGTACGTGCTGGCAATGCAAGAACAGCAGCAGCCTTTATCCGGTTACCTGCTACCAGATCAGTGCCGTGTCTAAGATATAGGGATGTACATGCATTTCGAATGACGGAAATAGCAGCATTTTCTGTGTCAATTCATATCTGAAAAAGACATGAAAAACCCCAACATTCCGTTTTATCCGCAGAGCTGCACAGGCTGGCCTTGAACTAGTAATGCGTTACTTGGAAGGCGGCAGTTTTGCAGGAGGAGCTATTATGTCTCAAGT
This sequence comes from Ichthyophis bannanicus, assembly GCA_033557465.1. Classification (NCBI taxonomy): domain Eukaryota; kingdom Metazoa; phylum Chordata; class Amphibia; order Gymnophiona; family Ichthyophiidae; genus Ichthyophis; species Ichthyophis bannanicus. Next base: position 25,097,267 of record CM066050.1, on the reverse strand, counting down.
GAAGGTGGCTCTAGCCAGCCTGATTTTAATTGCATCTTGTATTTCTGGTGTTCTTTGTCCCTGTTTCCTAATTAGCCAAAGTTTTTGTCTTGTCTGGTTCTGTGGAAGACCCTTCTTGGATTTGTTTCCTTGTGAATTTATTGATTCCTGCTCTAGAGGCTTACTCCAAAGACTTTTCTTGTGCCAGAAATTCTGTGAAACCACATCTAAGTATATTTATTTATTTACAAACATTTTAACCCCCATTCTCACAGTGTCAATCAAAAGGGTTTACAAAAAGCAAAATAGCAGTCAGGAAGGAAAGAAATCAAAGCAGCCGTACCCCACCCCCCCCCCCCCCCCCCCGCCTCAACCTTATATTATCAGAAACATTTACCAAGCCTATTCCAGAACCTAGTTGTCCATTTTGGGCCCGATTCAGTTCCGGACGTAGATCTCCTGTATGGGGATTGTGATTCTGATCCTGTGGTTACGCCCAAATAAAAAATATAACTGAAAGGTTGCTAGAGATTTCAGGTAAATAAAGTCCAACTGGCTTTTTTTTCCACTTTTGTTAACAATTGTTATGTTTTTTTCCCCCCAATTTCATCATAGGCTGGCTTTGAACCAATAACCCTTCCAATACAGGGTTGGAGTTTTGCAAGAAAAGCTGTTGCCATGAAATGAAAATTTATAAAAACAAAATGACCCAAAACAAACGTTTCTTACCATAAACAAAACAGTCATGCAAATGACATAGGAAACTAAACAAAACAAAACTATTTTGCCTGCACACTCCCACTGGGGTATTCAGCAGCACTAAATAGATGGTACCAGCGAATGTCCTTACAGACCATATCAGCACTATCCAGATATTACCAGTGTGCTCTGTGGATCAGGTGGGGGCTGAGCCAGAGGTTATCTGTATGGCAATGATACTCAGTGCTGCTACACAAATAACTACATCAAAAAAGCCGTCCTAGAGCCATCCAGATAGGCTTCCTGTATGGCAGTGTGGAATATGGCCCCTATATGGCTAGTGGCAGAATTTGCCACAGTATCTAGAGATTCAGCATTGGGCAGTATCTGGATACTGGTGCTAAATATCGGAAATATCTTTTGCTGTGATGATTGGCATGTAAGAAAAATACTGACCTCTATGGCTCAATATTGCCCCAAGACAAACCCAAAGACCAAGGTGAACTGAATGAAGACAGCCCACCAACTGAAGATGATGTAAAGAGTGGTTATTGCATGACAACAGGCCACTCACATTTCACCCAACACGACTATGTTTTGGCACTTGCCTTCCTCAGGGGTGTATATTGAATTGATTGTATACGTATAAAATAAATCAATGAAATCAAACTTTTTCAAGCAGGGAAATATACTCAAAAAGGACAGTAATTCTTGAAAAGAAAGAGGCATTGGATTGACTTTCATGTTGAGGCTCACTCCTCAGAACCCCTGATTTGGGAGGAGGTGTAAATATCGATGGGAAAAAGTTTTTGAAATACATATTTGTTCCCTTGTAGAATGGAAAGTACATGTATAGTTTAAAAGTCCGCCCAAACCATGCCCAAGCTGCACCCCTTGAAATCTGTATTTAGCTGTGGATATACGTGTAAATATATATAAAATATACATGTGTAAAAAAAAGGTGTAAATTATTTTAAATTGCTACTTACATGTGTTTGCCCATTTATACACATCAACTGTTATTTTTACATGTGTATGTCACCTAACCCTTCTAAAATGATCTCTAATATTTGTATAATGTATTGAGCACCAGGGTATTCTGTATTAGAAATGCCCTTCCTTCCAGGGCCGTCCCCAACGTTGGTTCAAGGTGTTGGCACCTAAGCAGACTTTTAGCTTTTCACCCCACCTGGCTGTCAGAATTTATTTTTTAGCTTTCAAGACCCTGCTCTTTGCCACCCCCCATTCCAGAAGTTTCCACCTTAGGCAATCGCCTAGTTGTCTGATGGTTGTACGAGCCCCACCTCCTTCTACATTCCAGTTCTGGAGGGTTCTATTGTTGGTCCACTAGCAAGTGTCGCAGTCTACAAAGAATCCACTTTTCTCCAGCACCAAGATGATTGCTAGAGCTCTACCTCACATAAAGTTGCCAACTGGCTCCAGATGCGCCCGACAGGCTTGATCCAGTCCTGGGTTTACCCTATTGCATGCAGGCACATGTAGTCTTGCTTTTCTTATGGAGTGCAATAGGGAATTCAGAACTACATCTCCATGCATGCAATGGGGTAAACCCAGGACTGGATCAAGCCTGTTGGGCGCATCTGGAGCCAGTTGGCAACCCTAACCTCACAGCACATGAATGAAAATGAATAAATGCTGAATCTGTTGATTTCTATATGTACAACAAAGATTAGGCTTTGTGCAGACATTTTCTAATCTTCATTGACAGCCTTATCTTCCCTAATACTGTTTTGATCTCAATGAGACTGGGCGCAGGAATCCATTATAAGAAATATTTTTGTTTTTAAAAGTGTGGCTTTTTTGTTTTATTAATTATTGGATCTTCCTGTTGAGATGAAACAAAATTGTGAGGTGACAGAGAGATTAATCTTCATGACTGGGATTGATTTTCCCTTTTAAGGAGGAATGAAACTGAAGTGTTTCATTTCTATAACCTCTTTCTAAACTGTATAAGGAAGAAGGGCTTGTTTTGTTTTGTTTTTTGCTTAATGGTATCTGTCACCTGGAGAAAACCACATTCTAGTAACTCTCTTTGGCTGATGTCATGGTTGTGCTTTTGCCAGAACAGATGTAGTCCATGTTGTAATGTAAAGCAATGTGTTATTGTCTGAGCTGCACGATGGAATTAGAGGGTAAAGTGTGCCCATGGGTTTGCGAGCTTCTGTTCAAAGGAAAACTTGCTATGAACTTTCTTTTGGAAAATTCAGGTCATTGGGTGAATTCAGTGTTTTTACCTGCCTCAAAGTACCCATGTGAAAAAATGCCCAGGATTTCAAAATGAAATCCTTACATGTACTTCCCCAGGTTACACTACATTGAAACAAGAAGTTCATATACTTTGCAATTTTATTGTTCATGAAAACAATATTGAAAAACTGGATACATAAAGCTCATGTGCAATACGCTATATTTGATTTAGAGATGTAAAGGCACATTTTACAAAGGACGTCCGAATGCAAGCTGGGACGTCAAAACCAAAACGTCTGAAAAAAACAAAAAAAGCAGCCATGTGAAAGTTCAGGCACTATTTCAGAAACGTAGATGTGCCTGATATGGACTTCTATGGAGGTGTCTACAAAGATGGCCCCAGAATAGGGCTTCACCTTAACCGGGATGGAACCAGGCTGCTGGCATTAACCTTTAAAAAGGAGATAGAGCAGCTTTTAAACTAGATAATAGGGGAAAGCGACAGTCGCCCAAGAGCGCATGGTTCGGAAGAATGTATCCTTGAAGGATACTACAAAAAGCAGAGAGGTTCCAAAAAAGAGTAAAGTAGCCCAAATGCCCTCGAGTATGGAGCAGACAGAACTTAAAGATCCCAAATTACCCATGTCTACCAATAGCCAAATTAATATGAATAAAATACAGTCTCTAAAATGCTTGTATGCAAATGCTAGAAGTCTACAAAACAAGATGGGAGAGTTAGAATATATAGCACTAAACGAGAGGTTAGATATGATTGGAATATCAGAGACATGGTGGAAGGAGGACAACCAGTGGGACACTGTGATACCTGGGTACAAACTATATCGTAATGATAGAGCTGACCAAATTGGTGGAGGAGTTGCGCTCTATGTTAGAGAGGGCATTGAGTCAGAAAGGATTAAAGTTTTGCAAGAAACAAAATTTGCTGTAGAATCTCTATGGATTGAAATTCCATGTAAAAAGGGGAAGGCGATGGCAGTGGGGGTGTACTATCGTCCGCCTGGCCAGAATGAACAAATGGATGATGAAATGCTCAAAGAAATCAAGGAAGCTAGCAAAAATTACAGTGCAGTAATAATAATGGGTGATTTCAATTACCCCGGCATCGACTGGGTCAGTGTCACAACAGGACATGCTAGGGAGATAAAGTTCCTAGATGAAATAAATGACTGCTTCTTGGAGCAGCTGGTTCATGAACCGACCAGAGGGGAAGCAATATTAGACCTAGTCCTTAGTGGAACACCAGATGTAGTGCAAGAGATAAGGGTGTTGGGGCCACTTGGCAATAGTGATCATAGCATGATCACCTTTGATTTAATTAGTGGAGGAGGGATAATAAGGAAATCCACAGTACTACCCTTTAACTTTCGAAAGGGAGACTATGATAAAATGAGGAAAACAGTTAAGAAAAAACTAAAAGGAGCAGTTGCAAAGGTTAAAGACGTACATCAAGCTTGGGTGTTGTTGAAAAAATACTATCTTGGAAGCCCAGACCAGCTGTATTCCACGCTTTAAGAAAAGTGGAAGGAAGTCCAAAAAACTGCCAGCATGGTTTAAAGGTGAGGTCAGAGAGGCTGTTGTTGCCAAAAAAGCATCTTTCAGGAAATGGAAAAAAGAGCCAAACGATGAAACCTGGAAACAGCACAAGAACTGGCAAGTCAAATGCAAGGCATTGATAAGGCAGGCAAAGAGAGAATTTGAGAAGAAGCTTGCTGCGGAAGCAAAAACGCGAAATAAAGACCTTTTCAAGTACATTCGTAGCAAAAAACCTGTGAGAGAGTCAGTTGGTCCATTAGATGATAAAGGGGTTAAAGGAGCACTAGGAGGCGACAAGGCGATAGCGGAGAGACTGAATGAATTCTTTGCTTCGGTCTTTACTGAGGAAGATGTAGGGATGTTACCCATGACTGAAGTGGTATTTAAAGGTGTGGAAGAATTGAAGGAAATATCGATACATCGGGAAGATGTCTTACAACTATTAGATAAACTGAAGAGTAGCAAATCACCTGGGCCGGATGGTATACATCCAAGGGTGTTGAAAGAACTGAAATTTGAGATTGCAGACCTGCTATCAGTAATCTGTGAACTATCATTAAAATCATCTCTAATACCTGAGGATTGGAGGATCGCCAATGTAACACCAATTTTTAAAAAGGGTTCAAGGGGTGATTCGGGAAACTACAGACCAGTGAGCCTGACATCAGTACCGGGAAAAATGGTAGAAACCATCATAAAGAATAAAATTACTCAGCATGTAGATAGTCATGACCTAATGGGAGACAGCCAACATGGCTTTAGACAAGGAAGATCTTGTCTTACTAATCTGTTATGTTTTTTTGAAGGAGTGAATAAACAGGTGGACAAAGGTGAGTCGGTTGATATTGTGTATCTGGACTTTCAGAAAGCCTTTGACAAAGTCCCTCATGAGAGACTTTTGGCAAAACTAAAGAGTCATGGGATAGGAGGCAGTGTACTACTGTGGATCAGGAACTGGTTAAAAGATAGAAAGCAGAGGGTAGGGCTAAATGGCCAATTTTCCCAATGGAGAAAGGTGAATAGTGGTGTACCCCAGGGATCTGTGCTGGGTCCGCTGCTTTTTGACATATTCATAAATGACCTGGAAAGTGGAATAACAAGTGAGGTTATCAAATTTGCAGATGACACAAAACTATTTAAAGTTGTTAAAACCCAGGAGGATTGTGGAAAATTGCAAGAGGATCTTGATAAATTGGAAGACTGGGCATCAAAATGGCAGATGAAATTTAATGTGGAGAAGTGCAAGGTTATGCACCTAGGGAAGAACAACCCAAACTATGGTTACACGATGCAAGGTTCCACATTAGGAACCACCACCCAGGAAAAAGATTTAGGCGTCATTGTGGATACCTTGTTAAAACCCTCGGCCCAGTGTGCAGCAGCGGCCAAGAGAGCAAATAGAATGCTAGGTATGATAAGGAAAGGAATGGAAAATAAAACAAAAGATATTATAATGCCTCTATATCGTTCCATGGTGAGACCGCACCTTGAATATTGTGTGCAATTCTGGTCGCCGTATCTTAAAAAGGATATAGCGATTTTAGAAAAGGTTCAGAGAAGAGCCACCAAAATGGTAAAGGGGATGGAAGGCTACTCCTATGAAGAAAGGCTAAAAAGGTTGGGGCTCTTTAGCCTGGAGAAGAGACGGCTGAGGGGAGATATGATAGAAGTCTATAAATTAATGAACGGAGTGGAACGGGTAAACGTAGATCGATTGTTTACCTTATCAGAATATGGAAAGACTAGGGGACATGCAATGAAGCTACAGGGTAAACTATTTAAGACTAATAAAAGAAAATATTTTTTCACTCAACGTGTAATCAAACTCTGGAATTTGTTACCGGAGGATGTAGTAAAGGCTGTTAGTGTAGCTGGGTTTAAAAAAGGTTTGGACAAGTTCCTGGAGGAAAGGTCCATAAACCATTATTAAGAAGGGACCCAGGATATCAATGCTTGAACCAGTACAAGCATTGTGGAACCTGTGTCCCTTGGGGAAACTGCTAGGTACGTATGACCTAGATTGGCCACTGTTGGAAACAGAATGCTGGGCTTGATGGACCTTGGTCTGACCCAGTATGGCATATCTTATGTTCTTATGTTCTTATGTACCTTTTCAGAACATGGACGTCTAATAGCATAATGATTAAAGTAGTCTTAGATAGTGGTGGGGAGGAGTCTGTTGTCTTGGTACATGTTGGGACCAATGACATAGGAAAGTGTGGTAGGGAGGTTCTGGAGGCCAAATTTAAGCTTTTAGGTAGGAAGTTGAAATTCAAAACTTCCAGGGTAGCATTCTCCAAAATGCTCCCTGTTCCACACACAGGACCCAAAAGGCATGCAGAGCTCCAGAGTCTCAATGCGTGAATGAGACAGTGGTGCAAAGAAGAGGGTTTGGGATTTGTTAGGAACTGGGCAACATTCTGGGGAAAGGAGGGGCTCTTCCGAAGGCTTCACCTTAACTGGGATGGAACCACGCTGCTGGCATTAACCTTTAAAAAGGAGATAGAGCAGCTTTTAAACTAGATAATAGGGAAGAGCCGACAGTTGCCCAAGAGTCCATGATTCGGAAGGATGTACCCTTGAAGGATATTAGCAAAAGACTGAAGTTAGGGCATCCAGACAGAATATATAGCACTAAATGAGAGGTTAGATATGATTGGTATCTCAAAGACACGGTGGAAGAAGGACAACCAGTGGGACACTGATACCTGGGTACAAACTATATCACAATGATAGAATAGATCGAATTGGTGGAGAGGCTGTGCTCTGTTAGAGAGGGCATTGAGCCACACAGGATTAAAGTTTGGGCAGGAACCTCTGTGAATTGAAATTCCATGTAAAAAGGGGAAGGAGATAGCAGTTGGGGTGTACTACTGACCGACTGGCCGGAATGAACAAATGGATGATGAAATGCTCAAAGAAATCAGGGAAGCACAGTAATAATAATGGGCGATTTCAATTACCCCGGGTCACTGTGATGGCAGGATATGCTAAGTAGATAGTTTCTTGATGAAATAAATGACTGCTTCTTGGAGCAGCTGGTTCATGAACAGAAAAGAGGGGAACTATTTTGGACCTAGTCTTTAGTGGAACACAAGATCTGGTGCAAGAGAAGGGGTGTTGGGGCTACTTGGCAATAGTGATCATAGCAGGATCGCATTTGATTTAATAAATGGAGGAAGGACGGCAAGGAAATCCACAGTACTACCTTTTAACTTTCAAAAGGGAGACTATGATAAAATGAGGAAAGTAGTTAAGAAAAACTAAAAGGAGCAGTTGCAAAGGTTAAAAATTTACATTAAATATTGGTGTTGTTTAAAAATACTATCTTTAAAGCCCAGACCAGCTGTATTCCATGCTTTAAGAAAAGTGGAAGAAAGTCCAAAAAACTGCCAGCATGGTTTAAAGGTGAGGTCAGAGAGGCTGTTGTAGCCAAAAAAGCATCTTTCAGGAAATGGAAAAAGGAGCCAAATGACGAAAAATGGAAACATCATAAGCTACTATTAAAGAGGACCTGGGAAATTCACTGCTTGTCCCATTACAAGCATTGTGGAACCTGTGTCTTCTGGGGAAACTGCTTGGTACTTGTGACCTAGATTGGCCACTGTAGGAAACAGGATGCTGGGCTTGCTGGACATTGGTCTGACCCAGTATGGCATATCTTATGTTATTATAGTGTGTTAGGAGTAAGGAAGGCAGGGTTCAAATCCTGGTGTGGGCTTCTGTGATCTTAGGCAATCACTTGATTCTCTATCTTCTCTGTACCTTTTGGATGTTTTAAGGCCTCAGCAAGCACTTTTCCTGATGCCTTTTCACGCCTAGCACAATTATAAACATGGACATGCCTGCAGAGATTCCCGTTTCTGAAACTTAATGGGGATATCTAAATTCATCTTGCCTCCACCATACCACCCTGTCTACTTGGAATGTCCGTGCACTGGAGACATTTGTAAATGTCATTTGTGAAATGGCTCCAGAGAGGTCTCTGTAATTTCCACATCCACGTACTCATCTTCAGACATCCAAATCACGACTAAGGGGTTTGTTTACAAAGCTGCAGTAGCGACTTCTGCCTGATATCGGAGCCACGGCCCCTTTGAATTCAGTGGGGCTGCGGCTCCGATATCGGGCGGAAGCCGCTACCACGGCTTTGTAAAGAAGCCCTAAGTATTTTAAAATGATACCCATTGGGCCCAATATTCCATAAAAAGCTGAACTCTTAAATTTAAGGTTAGGGGCGTAAATTTGGCCCCTATTTTCAGTCAAACATAGGGGCCTAGGTTTTCTACTGAAAATTCACCTACATTTAGGAGTGTAAACATTATGCTCCTAAATTTAGGCCTCCCAGTCATTTGCCTGGATTTATCAACCTAATTTATGAACCTACTGCTGAAAATCAGTGCTAAACCTCTAACTTTTCTGCCTATCATAAATCTGCCCTTGTTGCCACCCACTTTTTAGGATCCTACATTTGGGAGTATCATGTTTATGTTTATTGGTGTTTTAATATACTGCCTTTCTAAAACCAAAGCAGTTTGCAAAAAAGATGTAAAATATAAGAAGCAGGAATGCCAATTATTAAACAGAACAGAGGTAGAGGTAGAAAACATATAAATCTATCATACACAACAAGTCCCCCTCAACAGTCCCTTCCAGCCGGATCCGCTCCCAACTAGGAAACTATCATGGCATTAATTAGTCAGTTCGTACACCTGATGAAAAAGGTGTGTCTTCAGCTGGGATTTAAACTTTGAATATGAGGTCTCCAATCTCATTTGGAGAGGGAGTGAATTCATGACATTCTGAGCACAAATTTAGGCGGTCAGCCCTAGTAAATTTTCATAAAGAACAATTTAGGAGCCTAAGAGAGTCATTTTAGAAGCTCTGTTTGTGTTTTGGCATCTGGAAATGGGTATTCAGACGAACAATTGATAAAGATGTCCCTGGAGGCATTTAGAAATGCCGAAGATACATGTGGTGTCAGCCGGGGGCGTGTCTGGGGGTGTGGCTTGGGCAGGTCAATAAAGATACTTGTGCACACGCAATTTCAGACCAGCGCTGCATGTCTGAAATCACCTTCGGGATGTCTGTGGCAATAGCGGTTCCAGTGCACAAATAGGATTATAACAGGTGCTTGTTTCTACAACAGGTAGATGAAGAGGAAAATGCCTGCTCACTCCTCCAATGCTTTTTACTCCTTTTAAGCTATCTGCCAGCAGGATCGTACCGAGCTAGAAATGTGCCCTGTGCGACTCACGTACCTGGAGCCCCCTCCCATTCAACCATGCGCAGGAATGTACTGTTTTCAAGCTTTCTGGAAGCCCAGTGATCACATCAGCGCCCTTTCCATACTTGTGCCCTGTGCGACTCACGTACCTGGAGCTCCCTCCCATTCAACCATGCGCGGGAATGTACTGTTTTCAAGCTTTCTGGAAGCCCAGTGATCACATCAGCGCCCTTTCCATACTTGTGCCCTGTGCGACTCACGTACCTGGAGCTCCCTCCCATTCAACCATGCGCGGGAATGTACTGTTTTCAAGCTTTCTGGAAGCCCAGTGATCACATCAGCGCCCTTTCCATACTTGTGCCCTGTGCGACTCACGTACCTGGAGCTCCCTCCCATTCAACCATGCGCGGGAATGTACTGTTTTCAAGCTTTCTGGAAGCCCAGTGATCACATCAGCGCCCTTTCCATACTTGTGCCCTGTGCGACTCACGTACCTGGAGCCCTCTCCCATTCAACCATGCGCAGGAATGTACTGTTTTCAAGCTTTCTGGAAGCCCAGTGATCACATCAGCGCCCTTTCCATACTTGTGCCCTGTGCGACTCACGTACCTGGAGCCCTCTCCCATTCAACCATGCGCAGGAATGTACTGTTTTCAAGCTTTCTGGAAGCCCAGTGATCACATCAGCGCCCTTTCCATACTTGTGCCCTGTGCGACTCACGTACCTGGAGCCCCCTCCCATTCAACCATGCACGGGAATGTACTGTTTTCAAGCTTTCTGGAAGCCCAGTGATCACATCAGCGCCCTTTCCATACTTGTGCCCTGTGCGACTCACGTACCTGGAGCCCTCTCCCATTCAACCATGCGCAGGAATGTACTGTTTTCAAGCTTTCTGGAAGCCCAGTGATCACATCAGCGCCCTTTCCATACTTGTGCCCTGTGCGACTCACGTACCTGGAGCTCCCTCCCATTCAACCATGCGCGGGAATGTACTGTTTTCTAGCTTTTTGGAAGCCCAGTGATCACATCAGCGCCCTTTCCATACTTGTGCCCTGTGCGACTCACGTACCTGGAGCTCCCTCCCATTCAACCATGCGCGGGAATGTACTGTTTTCAAGCTTTCTGGAAGCCCAGTGATCACATCAGCGCCCTTTCCATACTTGTGCCCTGTGCGACTCACGTACCTGGAGCCCCCTCCCATTCAACCATGTGCGGGAATGTACTGTTTTCTAGCTTTCTGGAAGCCCAGTGATCACATCAGCGCCCTTTCCATACTTGTGCCCTGTGCGACTCACGTACCTGGAGCTCCCTCCCATTCAACCATGCGCGGGAATGTACTGTTTTCAAGCTTTCTGGAAGCCCAGTGATCACATCAGCGCCCTTTCCATACTTGTGCCCTGTGCGACTCACGTACCTGGAGCCCTCTCCCATTCAACCATGCGCAGGAATGTACTGTTTTCTAGCTTTCTGGAAGCCCAGTGATCACATCAGCGCCCTTTCCATACTTGTGCCCTGTGCGACTCACGTACCTGGAGCTCCCTCCCATTCAACCATGCGCGGGAATGTACTGTTTTCAAGCTTTCTGGAAGCCCAGTGATCACATCAGCGCCCTTTCCATACTTGTGCCCTGTGCGACTCACGTACCTGGAGCTCCCTCCCATTCAACCATGCGCGGGAATGTACTGTTTTCAAGCTTTCTGGAAGCCCAGTGATCACATCAGCGCCCTTTCCATACTTGTGCCCTGTGCGACTCACGTACCTGGAGCTCCCTCCCATTCAACCATGCGCGGGAATGTACTGTTTTCAAGCTTTCTGGAAGCCCAGTGATCACATCAGCGCCCTTTCCATACTTGTGCCCTGTGCGACTCACGTACCTGGAGCTCCCTCCCATTCAACCATGCGCGGGAATGTACTGTTTTCAAGCTTTCTGGAAGCCCAGTAATCACATCAGCGCCCTTTCCATACTTGTGCCCTGTGCGACTCACGTACCTGGAGCTCCCTCCCATTCAACCATGCGCGGGAATGTACTGTTTTCAAGCTTTCTGGAAGCCCAGTGATCACATCAGCGCCCTTTCCATACTTGTGCCCTGTGCGACTCACGTACCTGGAGCCCTCTCCCATTCAACCATGTGCGGGAATGTACTGTTTTCTAGCTTTCTGGAAGCCCAGTGATCACATCAGCGCCCTTTCCATACTTGTGCCCTGTGCGACTCACGTACCTGGAGCCCTCTCCCATTCAACCATGTGCGGGAATGTACTGTTTTCAAGCTTTCTGGAAGCCCAGTGATCACATCAGCGCCCTTTCCATACTTGTGCCCTGTGCGACTCACGTACCTGGAGCCCCCTCCCATTCAACCATGCGCGGGAATGTACTGTTTTCAAGCTTTCTGGAAGCCCAGTGATCACATCAGCGCCCTTTCCATACTTGTGCCCTGTGCGACTCACGTACCTGGAGCCCTCTCCCATTCAACCATGCGCAGGAATGTACTGTTTTCAAGCTTTCTGGAAGCCCAGTGATCACATCAGCGCCCTTTCCATACTTGTGCCCTGTGCGACTCACGTACCTGGAGCTCCCTCCCATTCAACCATGCGCAGGAATGTACTGTTTTCAAGCTTTCTGGAAGCCCAGTGATCACATCAGCGCCCTTTCCATACTTGTGCCCTGTGCGACTCACGTACCTGGAGCTCCCTCCCATTCAACCATGTGCGCGAATGTACTGTTTTCAAGCTTTCTGGAAGCCCAGTGATCACATCAGCGCCCTTTCCATACTTGTGCCCTGTGCGACTCACGTACCTGGAGCTCCCTCCCATTCAACCATGCGCGGGAATGTACTGTTTTCTAGCTTTCTGGAAGCCCAGTGATCACATCAGCGCCCTTTCCATACTTGTGCCCTGTGCGACTCACGTACCTGGAGCCCCCTCCCATTCAACCATGCGCGGGAATGTACTGTTTTCAAGCTTTCTGGAAGCCCAGTGATCACATCAGCGCCCTTTCCATACTTGTGCCCTGTGCGACTCACGTACCTGGAGCCCTCTCCCATTCAACCATGCGCAGGAATGTACTGTTTTCAAGCTTTCTGGAAGCCCAGTGATCACATCAGCGCCCTTTCCATACTTGTGCCCTGTGCGACTCACGTACCTGGAGCTCCCTCCCATTCAACCATGCGCGGGAATGTACTGTTTTCAAGCTTTCTGGAAGCCCAGTGATCACATCAGCGCCCTTTCCATACTTGTGCCCTGTGCGACTCACGTACCTGGAGCCCCCTGCCATTCAACCATGCGCGGGAATGTACTGTTTTCAAGCTTTCTGGAAGCCCAGTGATCACATCAGCGCCCTTTCCATACTTGTGCCCTGTGCGACTCACGTACCTGGAGCCCCCTCCCATTCAACCATGCACGGGAATGTACTGTTTTCAAGCTTTCTGGAAGCCCAGTGATCACATCAGCGCCCTTTCCATACTTGTGCCCTGTGCGACTCACGTACCTGGAGCCCTCTCCCATTCAACCATGCGCGGGAATGTACTGTTTTCAAGCTTTCTGGAAGCCCAGTGATCACATCAGCGCCCTTTCCATACTTGTGCCCTGTGCGACTCACGTACCTGGAGCCCTCTCCCATTCAACCATGCGCAGGAATGTACTGTTTTCAAGCTTTCTGGAAGCCCAGTGATCACATCAGCGCCCTTTCCATACTTGTGCCCTGTGCGACTCACGTACCTGGAGCCCCCTCCCATTCAACCATGCACGGGAATGTACTGTTTTCAAGCTTTCTGGAAGCCCAGTGATCACATCAGCGCCCTTTCCATACTTGTGCCCTGTGCGACTCACGTACCTGGAGCTCCCTCCCATTCAACCATGCGCGGGAATGTACTGTTTTCAAGCTTTCTGGAAGCCCAGTGATCACATCAGCGCCCTTTCCATACTTGTGCCCTGTGCGACTCACGTACCTGGAGCTCCCTCCCATTCAACCATGTGCAGGAATGTACTGTTTTCAAGCTTTCTGGAAGCCCAGTGATCACATCAGCACCCTTTCCATACTTGTGCCCTGTGCGACTCACGTACCTGGAGCCCTCTCCCATTCAACCATGCGCAGGAATGTACTGTTTTCAAGCTTTCTGGAAGCCCAGTGATCACATCAGCGCCCTTTCCATACTTGTGCCCTGTGCGACTCACGTACCTGGAGCCCCCTCCCATTCAACCATGCGCGGGAATGTACTGTTTTCAAGCTTTCTGGAAGCCCAGTGATCACATCAGCACCCTTTCCATACTTGTGCCCTGTGCGACTCACGTACCTGGAGCCCCCTCCCATTCAACCATGCGCGGGAATGTACTGTTTTCAAGCTTTCTGGAAGCCCAGTGATCACATCAGCGCCCTTTCCATACTTGTGCCCTGTGCGACTCACGTACCTGGAGCCCCCTCCCATTCAACCATGCGCGGGAATGTACTGTTTTCAAGCTTTCTGGAAGCCCAGTGATCACATCAGCGCCCTTTCCATACTTGTGCCCTGTGCGACTCACGTACCTGGAGCCCTCTCCCATTCAACCATGCGCAGGAATGTACTGTTTTCAAGCTTTCTGGAAGCCCAGTGATCACATCAGCGCCCTTTCCATACTTGTGCCCTGTGCGACTCACGTACCTGGAGCTCCCTCCCATTCAACCATGCGTGGGAATGTACTGTTTTCAAGCTTTCTGGAAGCCCAGTGATCACATCAGCACCCTTTCCATACTTGTGCCCTGTGCGGCTCACGTACCTGGAGCTCCCTCCCATTCAACCATGCGCGGGAATGTACTGTTTTCAAGCTTTCTGGAAGCCCAGTGATCACATCAGCACCCTTTCCATACTTGTGCCCTGTGCGACTCACGTACCTGGAGCCCTCTCCCATTCAACCATGTGCAGGAATGTACTGTTTTCAAGCTTTCTGGAAGCCCAGTGATCACATCAGCGCCCTTTCCATACTTGTGCCCTGTGCGACTCACGTACCTGGAGCCCCCTCCCATTCAACTATGCGCGGGAATGTACTGTTTTCAAGCTTTCTGGAAGCCCAGTGATCACATCAGCACCCTTTCCATACTTGTGCCCTGTGCGACTCACGTACCTGGAGCCCCCTCCCATTCAACCATGCGCAGGAATGTACTGTTTTCAAGCTTTCTGGAAGCCCAGTGATCACATCAGCGCCCTTTCCATACTTGTGCCCTGTGCGACTCACGTACCTGGAGCCCCCTCCCATTCAACCATGCACGGGAATGTACTGTTTTCAAGCTTTCTGGAAGCCCAGTGATCACATCAGCGCCCTTTCCATACTTGTGCCCTGTGCGACTCACGTACCTGGAGCTCCCTCCCATTCAACCATGCGCGGGAATGTACTGTTTTCAAGCTTTCTGGAAGCCCAGTGATCACATCAGCGCCCTTTCCATACTTGTGCCCTGTGCGACTCACGTACCTGGAGCCCCCTCCCATTCAACCATGCGCGGGAATGTACTGTTTTCAAGCTTTCTGGAAGCCCAGTGATCACATCAGCGCCCTTTCCATACTTGTGCCCTGTGCGACTCACGTACCTGGAGCCCTCTCCCATTCAACCATGCACGGGAATGTACTGTTTTCAAGCTTTCTGGAAGCCCAGTGATCACATCAGCGCCCTTTCCATACTTGTGCCCTGTGCGACTCACGTACCTGGAGCCCCCTCCCATTCAACCATGCACGGGAATGTACTGTTTTCAAGCTTTCTTGAAGCCCAGTGATCACATCAGCGCCCTTTCCATACTTGTGCCCTGTGCGACTCACGTACCTGGAGCTCCCTCCCATTCAACCATGCGCGGGAATGTACTGTTTTCAAGCTTTCTGGAAGCCCAGTGATCACATCAGCGCCCTTTCCATACTTGAGCCCTGTGGAGCCGACCTTCTCACACTGCCCTTCTAACAGTCCTGCCTGCCAGTACACAAGAAAGGCACTTCTCCAGGCTTCTGAGCCACTGCGCCTCTCTGTTAGCAAAATGGCAGAACATGGGAGGAAGAGAGATCCATGGTCATGTTCTGGATTAGGACCGCATGTACATCTGTTTCCCCTGTTCTGAGGACAAGCATACACAATGTGTGCAAGTTTCTGAAATACGGAAGACAATGCAGTCATACACCTGGGATGCAGAAATCCAAAGGAATCGTTTGCAATAGGGGGTGAGAGGTTGGTGTGCATGGACCAGGAAGACCGATCTCAAGGCAGCGAAACAATGTGACAAGGTAGTAACCAAAACCAGAAAGAATAACCAGCAGAAAGGAGGAGGTATTAATGCCCCTGTACAAGGCCTCACTTGGAATATTCTGTTCAGTTTTAGAGACCATATCTCACAAAGGATATAAAAAGAATTGAAACAGTTCAGAGGAAGGTGACCAAAATGATTTGGATCCTACGCCAGAAGATGTATGAGAAGAGACGTGAAGACCTAAATATGTACACTCTGGAGGAGAGGAGGGACAGGGGAGATATGTTTTACAGCTTTAAATACTTAGAATATTAATGAATAAACAAACCTCTTCCAAAGACGGGGAAGCTGTAAAACTAGAGGGCATAACATGAAACTGCAAGGGAGTAAAAAGGCAATGTCAGGAAATTCTTTTTCACTGAAAGGGTGGTGGATGCTTGGAATACCCTCCTAATGGTGTGGTGGGGGCAAATACAGTGACAGAATTCAAAATGGCATGGGACAGACACAATGGATCACTTTATTGCAAGAAGATAAAATCAAAATAAGCATAACTATTTTTATATTTCAAGAAACAGAGGGGATGACCTTCACGGAACACCGGGTACAACCCTAAACAAAGGCATAGAGGGGGTGACCTGTATGAAGTGGCAGGTACACCTACGCTAGTCACCTTACTGGGCAGACTAGATGGACCATACTGGTGTTTATCTGCTGTCATATACTATGTCACTATGTAGTCCTCAGTTTGTACATAGAATGAGTAGACGTTGGGTAGAGATGATGCAAGCCTCCTTAGATATGCTTGCCATCCATTCTAGAGGAATCAGCTCTAAGGTTTTTGTATCATCAAACATTCAATGTTTGACTTCTTTACGGAGGATCCTATCAACGATATCAATCAGAATTATATTTACTGTTGTTTTTCCAGTGATGTGTGGACACTTATCCACCGGGAACTGGACTGAGACCCTCAACTCAATTCACTGAGACTAGCACCTGACCTTCAGGTGGTAATGGGTTTCAGCTGGCTACACAGAAATAATTTACTGCTTCAGCAAGGCTGGGGCAAGGCCGGCACAGTGTTATGTGCAAGTCCTCACAATCTATCTTACTGAGAAGCATGGTAAAGACAAAGTATTTCTCCCCCTTTCCGCCTTCTCACACTTTCACTCTATAAAAATAATTGAAGCATAAAATAGGAATGTCTTGTTACAGTGCAAAGCTTAGTGATGAGGACTCAGCAGCAGTTCCCATATGCGCTGTTTCACCATCCTTGGATACTGAAGCCACTTTGACAAGCTTGGTGAGAAATGCAGAGTAGGACAGTTTGCGTTGGTGCATGGTGATAGACAATTTTAGGGCTTGTTTTTATGAAAAATATTATCAAAGGCACAGGATGGATCAGCTCTTGGCAATATCAAGAGATGGGAGATCAATAAACAAGATGAATCTGTTCTGTTTTGATGCTATCCTTAAATTCAACTTATTTATCGATACCCCCCCTAAATGACCATACCTTGCTGTGCCATTTTTTTCTGGTAATATAATTTTAGCAAGACCTTCTAGTTTCAAAGGTTTGTGCCATGACAGCAGAATGAAAGAGCCCTCTTAAAGAGAAAAGCTACTGGCTTCTCTAATACTGTGAGTAAACCAAGAGTTAATTGCATGCAGTGTAAGAAAAATATTTTTAAAATTAATTTGCTACTTTTCCTTGCCAATTTATGACAGCTTGTTTCTCATACCCACATTTGTTCAACACTCCCTAACAGATCAATTCATTTTTTCATGCTGGTTTTTTAACTTAGAAGAACATGATTTTGCACGTGGCTAGGAATCCAAATAAGCCTGTCTCTGGAGACGATGATTGGCAGATGCCCCACTGTGCAGATGTGAAACTGGGAAAGCTAATTTTCCAAGCCAGTTTCTACTTTCTGTCATTGTCATGTCACACTGGTGCTCGTTAAGCTGTGGCTCTGTCAGATGGAAATCTGCCTGCTTATAGGGTATCTATTTTGCAGCATCATGTTTGTTGGGCAGTACATCACCAAGCTCTCTAAAATATTGTTTCTGGATGTTTCTTCTAGTTTGGGTGGTGCAGATCTTAGCTGCAATGTCTCTGCCTCACTTAAAGGTAATGTTGCAAGTTGCAAAACATGCTGCCTGTATGGTTGTGAAGAGCATTAAGGGAATCGTTCTCGGACCAGAACTGATATTTGTCAGGTGATCACAAACAATGATTGACAGGTATGTGGCTGGGTGTGCAGGCCAATCAGAATCAGGGCCCAGCTTGCACATCCAGGCCGAAACCCGATTCTGATCCTGCAGGCATGTCTAGCCCCCCAAGGATCAGAATTGGGTCTACCTCTGTACGCCCCGCTTCTGATCGGCTGCACAGGGGCTGCACGGCCTGTATGGACTTGGCCTCATTGTCTCTGCTGTGGTCAGCCTCCATTTCTGCCCTGGTGAAGTACTTCTGTCCACAAAGAAGAGCAAAGCACAGCAAATGGAGTGAAATATTTTGAGTCGTTGGTCCTCATTCCTGCCTTAACCCGCTGTTGTAGGTACTGTGTTGGCAGCACTACTACTGATTAACTGTTTAATCAAGGACATTCTGGAAGTGGTGGGGGCAAATACCACAGAATTCAAAATGGCATGGGACAGACACAGTGGATCCCTTTACAGCAACAGGATAAAATCAAAATAAACTTAACTATCTAATTTCTCAACAAACAGGGGTGTCCTACACCGAGCGGTGGGTTCACCCCTAAAACAAAGACATGGGGAGGGGTGACCTGCACGGAGCGGCAGGTGCACCTACTGTCATGCAGCGAGGGTTGATGAAAGCCAAGATGAAAAAAAAGAACCTGTTTGTCAGAAAGGAAAAGATGTGCACAGAGTGCAATATTCACCGGGACCAGCTAGAGGGAGCAGGAGTACATTCAGAGAGACTGAATGGCCACGCCCAGCTGGTCAAGAGCACCTGAAAAACAATTCACATTCCTCAAAGTCCTTTATAAGGAGAGGGAGGAAGACTGGAGAGGAGGACCACCAGGAGTTAGAGGGACCACCAGGAGCAAGAGGAGAACCAGCTCAAGCTAGGAGAGGACCACCTCAAGCTAGAGGAGGACCGGGTCAAGCTGGAGAGAAAGCTGTTTGCTGGCAGAGTCGAAAGCAATGCACTAATTGCAAGCAGGAACCAAAGGAGAATCAGCTGGGAAAGCAGAGCCATGCTGAGCAGGGAAGCCAGGAACCGGGCTTATGCAGAAGCAGACGCTTACCAGGGGAGCTGATTCCAAGGCTGAAAGGTAAACCAAACTTTCAAAGAAAAGATTAGCACCAAGCTTCTGAGTGGGGGAAGCAAGCAAAAGGAGAAAACCTCCCGTCTACATGTTGCTGCAATACAAGGTATGCTAACTACATTCCTAGGAGGAAAGCTGTACCTTTTAAAAGTTCTTGTGAAGGTGGTGTAAAACCTTTGAGAAGAGAAAGCACAGCTAATTCTAATATAGCACGTGGCCAATGCCCCAGGCTATGCCCAAGACACTGGCAAGTGCTTCAGGAGATATATAAACCTCCAGAATGTATTGTCCAAGAAACTGATGACACAGAGGTAGACATATCTTCTCCAGAGCCAATGCAAGTGGAACTGGTTGAACAGTTATCAGAGGAAGAGATGGATTGCTCTCTCTGTGTTTCCAGTAGCATAGAGTCTTTGCTAGACTTATGAACTGTCTGTACTGTCTTCAGAGTGTCTTTAATTTGTTAAGCTGAAGAATAATGAAAATGTGGTTTCAAGATGGAAGCTGTTTTTGAGCACTGCTAATACTGTGAAGTTTAACAGTTTTTCCTTAAACACCAAGTTTCTTTCATTCCTGAATTTAAGGACATTTGCTTTGAGTTGTAACCCAATTTTGAACCCATGCGTAAAGGGAATATATGCCTTTTTCTTCCCACCACTCTGCTTTCATGGATTTCTTTAAAGATTGGCGCTAAAAACCACTAAGACCAAGTTCCACTTGGTTCTTAAAGGACTCTCCTATCATAACAATAAAATTTTATGTCCCACCTGCCCTTGCGACCACTGGCCGCCAGGGGGGTGCGCGACACTACTCTTGCCATCTTACTGGGAAGACTAGATGGACCATACTGGTCTTTATCTGCCGTCATTTACTATATGTTACATGGATTTGTGCAGCGCTGCTTGCCTCCACGCTGTATGATTTATCATTGTTAGTCTTTCTATTTTATTATTACTATAATTTACAATAGCTATCATTGTCTAGCCCTACTATCACTTATAATTATATTTACTTATAACTCTGTTAAGACATCGCTTCTTCTGCTTTCCACTTCATCCTTCTCTTCTTATGGCTCCACATCATTCTTTCCTCCATTTATTGACAATCCCTAACCTTCTCCCCTTACACCAACATCCTCTTACCTCCCCTCCTTATCATCCTCCTCCCATTTCATCTCCCTTCTTGTCAGGGGCAGTCCAAGGGGGGTGCAGGGCCATGTGTGGAGACACATTTTAGGGCCTCATTTGCATAACAGGCCACATTTGCATAATGTTAATGTGCCCTAACCTTTAGTAAACATACCTCTTAATGAGTGTCTGGATAAAGAAAGACTACCAGATTCTACATTACTATACTCTAGTGCAAACCGCCAGGCACATTAGGAACTAATACAAACACTGCCCATTTAGAACCCATCCTACAAAATATACCCTTAGAAACCAACCCCAATGTATCCAATCCAAACTTGGTTCCTCTATCAAATATCACCATACAAACCCCCACAATGTAGAAACAGCCCACAAGTGATTTCCTGACCCCAACCAAACTTGATTCAGTAATATTTTTGTCGGATCGTTCACCTTGAAAGGAAATCTATCCTCTCTCGTGGTGAACCCTACATTTTAATCAATAATTTACAAGGCCCTGCTTCAGCCTAAAAACTGACAAAGACAGCACTTGCTGACGTCAGTATAACTTGAAAAGTGTCCCTTGAAATTTTGTTGTTCAGTCACCTTAATCAAAGGGCTTCAAGTATCTTCCAGCAAAACAGTCTTGGCTAAGTAGTAATGAAATATTCCAATCACCACATCTCGCTTGTGTCTAGCAGGAGGTACATTCTGAGATCTCTCACAATCCTCCCACCAACTGGGATCCATGCTTTTGTAAACCACTGATGATTGCCTATCGTCGATCTTGCACCATTGGGGAATGGGTGGTCCGGACTTCCCCTCGTGAAGTGTTTGAACTCCAGGGTGAACAGCGGGGTCATTATGCTTGCGGTAAATGTGATTTTTGTGTTTCAACTTTGCAGGGGGACTTCTGGGAAGATCCAGTTTCGGGATTCCAACATCGCTCTTTGGCGTTTTCAGATTGCCACACTGACTATGTGGTTTATATGCTTCTCTGCCCCTGTAATCTCAAATATGTTGGTCGCACTACAAGACCTGTGCGGAAACGTTTACTGGAACATCGCTCTCGGATTGATAAACGACAGGAGGGGGCCCCTGGTGTCTTGCATTGTCAGCAGGCTAATCACCGGTTTGGTGATTTGCGGTGGCGGTTTTTGGAAGTGGTCCTCCCGATGGTACGCGGAGGTGACCGTTTAGCTAGACTGCAATTGAAAGAACAGCAGTGGATTTTTCGTCTTCAATCAGTGGCCCCTAGGGGCATGAATGCAGATATTGACTGGTGGGGTTTGCAGTTGGGGGTTCAATAAAGTTGCTTGTGGTTTTTCCTGTGACATCATTCTTATCACCTGATATAAATGGATGTATCTCTACGGGGTTCTTTCTGCCTGAGGAAGAGCTGAGAAATGTATACTTAGCTTGAAACACCAGCGGTGTCGCGTTTGAACCTCGTCTCTTTTGGCGGAGGAGCCTTCTGGATTGCTCCCTTGCTGCTTTGTTGCCAGTATAAAGAGAACATTCTTACTTGAGAGTCTGGCGTTGGAGTGAGCACAGATGGGACGCCTCTGTTTTTTTCCAGCTAAGTCCTTTTAAAGTTTTCATTACTACTTAGCCAGGACTGTTTTGCTGGAAGATACTTGAAGCCCTTTGATTAAGGTGACTGAACAACAAAATTTCAATACAATTTTAAAGGGACACTTTTCAAGTTATACTGACGCCAGCAAGTGCTGTCTTTGTCAGTTTTTAGGCTGAAGCAGGGCCTTGTAAATTATTGATTAAAATGTAGGGTTCACCACGAGAGAGGATAGATTTCCTTTTAAGGTGAACGATCCGACAAAAATATTACTGAATCAAGTTTGGTTGGGGTCAGGAAATCACTTGTGGGCTGTTTCTACATTGTGGGGGTTTGTATGGTGATATTTGATAGAGGAACCAAGTTTGGATTGGATACATTTAGAACCCATAGTAAACCCGCCGTACCCTAACAGCACTACCAGGACTCACAAAGCACCATACCCTAACTATCAAAAGGCAACACTGCAAATATTAAACCAATACATCTCAGAGAATACCAGTACATCTACTGGGGAAAGAGAACAAGTTGCACTGTCACGTTGAAACTACATGAATAGAATACCACAGCTTGGTTGCACATGCAAAACATAGACTGTCAGCAAACATAGAACAAGGGATCACAATTTAGAAATATGAAGACAGTAATTAAACTGGGAACCCCAAAAGTACAACAACACTGGAGAAATACAATTATAAATTTCCTCTTGTACTAAACAAAACGCAAAGATGTTAGCGATGCACATTTCCAAGAACTGACATATTTCAATTAATGAATTCATTTTTCTATCTTTTGTTGTTTGAACATTTTATTTTTCAGTTGCAATTGCTCCAGTCACTTTCTTCTGGTTTCTTCGTGTCTTCTGTTTAACTATCCATTTTATGCTGTCCACTTGTCCTCTCTTCTCTCCTAGTTTTATCTATTCTCTCTGTACATCTGCTTTAATATACTGATCTTTCCCTTTTTGCTCTTAACCCTATTTCTTTCTTTATTCCTTTTTCATCCACTCAAATTTCATCCTTCCATCCTCAATCCCCACTTACTCTCCCAATACCTGGCCAATCGTAGATTTTTCTTCCCTCCCACACAAAATATCTTTTCCCTTCTCTATCCTCACTCCCCCAGTCCCATCCCCTTCTAGTCCTCCTCCAACATCAGCTCCTTTCTAGTTCCAGACCCACATTGCATCCACTCACTTCTAGACCCATTATCCCATGCCCTGGCATCAGCCTATTCCCAGTCCTAGCCCCCCATAGGCCATTTCCAGTCCTATCATAGCCCCCTTCAGCCCATTTCAAGTCCAAGATTCCCCATCAGCCCATTTCTAGTCCAAACCCCCTCATCAGCCATTTCCAATCATATCCTATCCCCCTTCAGCCCATTTGCAATCCTAGCTCTTCAACAGCTATTTCCAGTCTATCATAGCCCCCCCATCAGCCCATTTCCAGTCCTAGCTGCCCATCAGTCCATTTCAAGTCCTAGCCACCCAATCAATCTATTTCCAGTCCCATCCTAGCCCCCCCTATCAGCCCATTTCCAGTCCATGCCCCCCCATCAGCCCAGTTCCAATCCTAGCCCCTCATCAGCCATTTCCAGTCCTATCCTAGCCCCTCATCAGTCCATTTCCAGTCCTAGCCCCCATCAGCCATTTCCAGTCCTATCCTAGCCCCTCATCAGCCCATTTCCAGTCCTAACTCCCATCAGACATTTCCAGTCATATCCTAGCCCCCATCAAAGCATTTGAAGTCCTAGCCCCCTATCAGCCCATTTCCAGTCCATGCACCCCATCAGAAACATAGAAACATAGCAATATGATGACAGAAAAAGACCACATGGCCTATCTAGTCTGTCCTTCCATAACAACTACAACAGTCCCTTTTTTACCTTTAGAGATCCTGTGTTTGTCCCATGCTTTTTTGAATTCAGTTACTGTCCTCATCTCTACCACCTCCACTGGGAGACTATTCCACAGATCCACTACTCTTTCCGTAAAGAAATATTTCTGCATATCACTCCTGAATCTATCTCCCTTCACCCTCATCCCATGTCCCCTCGTAGCAGAACTTGCTTTCAATTGAAAGAGGCTCTCTCCCTGAACATTTATGCCACAGAGGTATTTAAACATCTCAATCATATCACCTCTATCCCGCCTTTCCTCTAGTTGAGAGAGTTTCTCACGAACACAGTCTTTTGAAAATTGTTCAAGATGTCCATTGCTTCTGTTCCTATTTGTGGGTGTTTTCTGAGGGCCTGCTCCTGGTTCTTCATCTGTGAACACAGAACAAAAATATTTCTTAAGCAATTCTGCTTTATCCTTATCAGCTTCTACATATTCCTCCCCTGCACCCTTGAGTCTGACAATACCACTCTTGCCCTTCCTCTTCTCACTAATATATCTGAAAAATGTCTTATCCCCCCATTTTATTGCATTAGCTATTTCCTCTTCCTTTTGAATCTTTGCCTTTGCCTTCTTGACTACTGTGCTAGCTTCTCTAAGCTTTTCCAAATAAAGATGCCTGTCTTCCTCTCTCTGTGATCTCTTGTATTTCATGAAGGCCTCCCTCTTTTTCTTCACTTTTTCAGCTACTTCTTTTGAAAACCATAGCGGTCTCCTTTTCCTTTTACCTTTATTTACCATTTTAACAAAAAGGTTGGTTGCCCTTAAAATATCCCCTTTCAGTTTTTCCCACTGTTTTTCTACATCCCTCAGCTGTTCCCATCCAACTAACGACTCCCTGAGGTATTGGCCCATCTTCGCAAAGTTAGTCTTCCTAAAGTCTAAGATCCTCGCCTTTGAATGGATTCTAACAACCCTAGTCCTAATACTGAACCACACCATCTGGTGATCACTGGATGCAAAATGATCTCCCACTACAACATCAAACACTTTCACCATTGGTAAGCACCAAGTCCAGTATGGCCCCTTCACGTGTGGGGTCTGTTACCAATTGCCTGAATAGTTCTCCCTGTAGAGAATCCAGGATCTCCTTACTTCTAGATGATACTGCAGCAGGAATGTGCCAATCAACATCTGGCATATTGAAATCTCCTATCAGTAACACTTCCTCTTTCCTAGCAATGCTGCGCATGTCTTCAATTAACTCTCTGTCCACCTCTTCCTCTTGTGAGGGAGGTCTGTATATCACACCAATGCAAATAGATTTCTCTTTCCCTCTTTCTAGTTTAACCCACAATGCCTCCCCTCTCCCTTTTAAGCTCTGTAATTCCAAAGCTTTAATAGTAGTTTTTACATATAGTGCAACTCCTCCTCCCCTACTTCCTACCCTGTCCTTTCTGAATAAAGTATAGCCAGGTATAGTTACATCCCAATCATGGTTTTCTGTGAACCATGTTTCTGTAACTGCCACTAAATCCAAGTCAGCCACTCCCACCAAAGCTTCAACATCAGGGATCTTATTTCCCATGCTACGGGCATTTATACACACTGCTTTCCATATGTTACCCCTGTTACCCATTTCCATAAAGTTATTTAATGTATCACCTACCTGGGGGCTTTCACTTACCTGGGGGCTTTCTTCACCCATCCCCAACGAATCCCATTGCAAATCCTAGCCCCATCAACCATTTTCAATACTATCCTAGTCCTCATTTCCAGTCCTATCCTTGCCCCCCAGCAGCCCATTTCCAATGCAGGACCCCTCCCCAATCAGCCCATTTCCAGTCCTAACCCCCCCATCAGGCAATTCCATTCATATCCTAGCCACCCATCAGCCCATTTCCAGTCCAAGTCCCCAATCAGCTTATTTTCAGTCCTATCCTGGCCCCCCATCAGCCCATTTCCAATCCTGCCCCCCCCCATCTACAATTTCCAGCCCTATCCTATCCCATCAACCCATTTCCAGTCCATTCCTCCCATCAGCCCATTTCCAGTGCTATCCTAGCCCCCCATCAGCCCATTTCCAGTCCAAGCCCCCTTCCCAATCAGTCCATTTTCAGCCCTAGCCCATCAGCCCATTTCCAGTCCTAGCCCCCATCAGGCATTTCATTTCATATCTTAGCCGCCATCAGCCCATTTCAAGTCCAAGCCCCCCATGTGCCCATTTCCAATCCTGGCCCTCCCACCCCCATCTACTATTTCCAGTCCTATCCTATCCCATCAGCCTATTTCCAGTCCATGCCTCCCATCAGCCCATTTGCAGTGCTATCCTAGCCCCCCATCAGCCCATTTCTAGTCCAAGCCCCCCCATCAACCCATTTCCAATTCTAGCCCTCCCCATCAGTCATTAGTAGTCCTATCCTAACCCCCCCCCCCCATCAGCCCATTTCCAGTCCATGCCCCCAGCCCATTTCCAATCCTAGCCTCCCATCAGCCTATTTCCAGTCCAAGCCCCCCAATCGTTCAATTTCCAGTCCTAGCCCCTCATCAGCCATTTCCAGTCATATCCTAGCCCTCATCAGCCCATTTCAAGTCCTAGCCGCCCAATCAGTCCCTTTCCAGTCAAAGCCCCCATCAGCCATTTCCAGTCCTACCCTAGCCCTCATCAGTCCATTTCCAGTCCAAGTCCCCCATTAGTCCATTTCCAATCCTAGCCCTCCCCATCGGCCATTTCCACTCCTATCCTAACCCCTATCAGCCCATTTCCAATCCATGCCTCCCATCAGCCCATTTCCAGTCCTATCATAGCCGCCATCATTCCATTTTCAGTCCAAGCCCCTCCATCAGCCTATTTCCAGTCCAAGCCCCCCCCCCCTCCATCAGCTCATTCCCAGTCCTATCCTAGCCCTCCCCTCCCCAACCCGAAGAGTCCTGCACCTCTCTGAGCGGCTTGAAAGGGAGCCAGGGAGACCCAAACCCCGGTTCACCTCTGCACAGTGCCGGAGTGAAGAGCAGCATGTTTCTTCACTCCGGTAGCTATATTCTCGTGAAGTGCGCTGAGGGCCAGGAAACAGGAAATGACCTTTTACCTTTCCCGGCCCTCAGTGCACTTCACGAGAATACAGCTACTGGAGTGAGGAAATTTGGTTGATAGCCAGTGTAACTCATGCATCCTCAAAATCGGCATGAAAAGATTGTTCAGCAGAGAAGCCTGGAGCCACAGAATCCAGCATCAGCTTTCATCAGATACAGTAAAATCCTGCCCATTTATTTTTATTTTATTTTGTTTTGAGATGCCATACTGAGTCAGACCAACATCCATCAGGCTCAGTATCCTGTTTCCTACAGCAACCAATCCAGGCCACAAGTACCTGGTAGGTTCCCAGAACGTACATAGATTTCATGCTGCTTATCCCAGGGGCAAGTAGTGGATTTTCCAGGTTCTCTTTAATAATGGTCTATAGACCTTTCCTCCAAGAACTTGTGCAGATGTTTTTTAAACCCAACTACACTAACAACCTTCACTACTTTCTCCGGTAACAAATTCCAGAGTTTGATTACACGCTGAGTAAAAACATATTTTCTCTTATTAGTCTTAAATGGGTTATGCTGTAGCTTCATTGCGTGTCCCCTAGTCTTTCTACTTTTTGAAGCAATAAACAACTGATCTACGTTTACCCATTTCATGCCATTTCTTCAGTGAGATCTTGGCTGCCAGGACTTTCCATGTAGATTATGCCCCCAGCTGTACCTACTGCAAAATACATGCGATCAGTCGGTGTTTATAACAGGCCTACTATGCGTGAAAATGAAAGTACATTCTTCAGTTGTACACATTTACCTTACTGCCAAGCATTTTAGCCACAGTCCTGTCGGGTTTTCTGGACTATTTTATGAAAACCTAAGCGCCTACGTGTCTGTATATAATAGGTTCAAAAGAGATGCCTACATTTACTCTCAACCTGGGTCACATGTTATGAAATCACCTACACTATGATCTCTTATAACATACAAAAATGCAATGTGTGCTTTTGAGTCAATGTTGACTCAGAAGCTCTTGGGGTTTCTTGGCAGTATGACTGGAAGTAGATTGCCAGGCCTTTTTTCTGAGGCAATGGAGGGTTAAGTGACTTGCCCAAGACCACAAGGGGTGCTAGTGGGAATTGAACCCTGGTTGCTTGGTTACCAAGCCAGTGTTCTAACCACTAGGCTACTCCTCCACTCCCTTATAAAATACAGACCAGCATAAAAGTACATGCATTCACATGATGGTACGTACTTTGCTAATGGGTGTGTACATGGGTGGAGAATAGAAGTATGTACATAGATTATAAAATAGTATATTTTATGCACATTCTAGGAAATCATAGGCGCATACATTTACATCAGATTTAAATGCTCGCACCTTAACGTCAGGTATTATCTCTGCCACTTGCTCTAGTATCTTTTAAAGACAGCTAGGCACCTACTTGTCTTTATAAAACATTTGCCTACGTAGGCGCCTATCCATGGCACCCTCTTATAAAATTACCTTCCTAATAGCTGCACAACATTTAGGAACGGATGCTGAGAGGACACTGGGAGGAAGAATATAAAAGGAGTCTCTCTTGTCAGGCTAAGAATAGTTTGCTCATATCAGCATGTAAACCAAATCACATTAGTTCAGGCCCAGAAAGGGTGGTGGACGTATGGAATGGCCTGCCAGGAGATGTCATAGAGGCTAAATCAATACAGGAAAGGCCAAGAAGATTTGTGAGGAAGTGAGGAGTAAGGCTGAAAATCAATTTGGGACTTAAAAATGAACAGACTGGGCATCCGCTAACATGCTCTATATTTCTTTGTAAACGTCAAAGGCATCCTCCATTAAGGCTATCTTAATGCAACAAGAAAAAAAATACATTGTACATACATAGAACTGAATACTGGGAAAGACAGTTAGCATTGCCTGTAAACTGAGTATAGCCTCCTAGAATTAAATTCTCTTGGGGACGGTTATACTCTTCCTAGGCTTTGCCGAGGCAGTGTTTTATTGCAAGCCTCTAATTAGAAATTGATGTAAGCGCTAATGCAAGTTAATCCTGTTATGAAAATATACGCATTGTCATAAATATTTTACCGGTCAAGGAGCAGTCACATTTTTAGGAGAAATTGAGCTGTTCCCATGGCAGCCTAGTTTCTCCCGATGCACACTCTGACTAAGATGAAATGTTCAGGAGAGAGTGCAGTAAATGAACAGCACCAAAGCTTCGCTTCTAAAGACTAGATGAACTAAAAATTCACTTCATTTTCCCTTCTTTCTGCTAAAAGTGATCTTTATGCTGTATTGTATAAAACTATTACTCGTTGAGCCTTTTCCCAGTAAGCGAGAATGGGATAAAGCCTATGTTTGAATAAAGAACTCTGATTTCTTTCTTCAATAAACCCATTATAATCCTTCCTTGTTAAACAGTATTATTTTAGCGCTCCCACTGCATGGCTTTAGGGGTCAGCCTTAAGAGACTCTCTCCCTTCGCGACTCTCAAAGCCAGCACGGAGAGGCTCAGCCGTCAGGGAGGGAGGAAGGGATTCAGCCGGGCAGAGGGGGCCCCGCGGGACAGTCCATTCTGCCGCTGCCGCTGCCGCGGCGGCAGCGGTAGCAGCCAGCATTTTTTTTTAAATTTTAAATTTAATTTTGAAAAAAGCAGAATGTTCTTTGCGCGGGGCCCCCTTAAACGCGGGGCCCTGTGCAAAAACCATTCTTGCTCAATGGACGGGCCGGCCCTGGATCCTCCTTCTCTGCCTTGTTGTTCAACATATACATGCAACCCATTTGTAATATCATCCGGTCTTTCAATGTAAGTTGCATGGTATATGCGGATGACGTCCTGCTCTATATGCCATTTGACATAGACAAATTGGACCTCACCCCCCTGACCAATTGCTTCAATGCCATATCGGAATGGCTCATGTCATAAAACCTCAGGATTCAACATAAGAAGACAGAGGTGCTCTTTATGTCGAAGAACCCAAATTTTAGCCCTCCGCAATACTTGAAGGTGAAAGAAGCTGATCTTCAAACAAAACCCACAATACGGTACCTAGATGTTACACTCGATCAAAACCTAAATATGAAGGCACATATGTCTAACACTGTAAGAGCTATATACTACAAGATCCGTTCACTCAGACATCTTCGCCCCTTGCTTGAACCAGAGGATTTCCGTACCATCTACCAGGCTCTGATCATGCCTCACTTCGATTATGCCAATGTCATTTTACTAGGTCTCCCTCAATCCACTTTGAACCCCTTACAGCTCGCAATGAATAGCGCAGCGAGGGTTCTCCATGGGGCATCTAGGAGAGACCATGTGACGCCCCTTTTGAAGCAGTTACACTGGCTTCCTATACAGGCCAGGATCATCTTCAAGACAATGCTACTGACTTTCAAAGCGGTAAATAGTCTCTCCTCCTCCTCACTAACCGACCTCATCAAATCCATAACCCCGAATAGATCAAGAAGATCCACAGCATTAAATATGCTAATGATTCCTTGAACTAACAAGATGCACCGCAACAACAGCAAACAAGGCTTTCAGTCTCCCTGCACCAAGACTCTGGAACGCCTTACCAACAAACATCAGAGCAATCACTAACCTAACTCAGTTTAGAAAGGCCATCAAACATTACTTATTCCTCAAATACTTCCCAGAGAGCACAGAAGCACGTCCCCTCTCCAATAGTTATAGCGACACCAAATCACCTAGTGAGCCAGGAGAACTCACGTAGTAAGGTGTACTTTGACCATTAATTACATGTTCATATATTCTGTAACTCGAAGATGTATATAGTTATCCTTGCTATCCAAGTTTTGCTGTCCTGTTATTTGTAATTACCTCGTTATCCAAGTTTGTTGCCCGGTTTTATTGTAAACTCAGACACGTTTTCTGTCTGAATTTTTTTGTTCGATGTAAACCGTGCTGATGTCGAATAGTGCGGTATATAAGAAATGTAAATAAAATAAAAATAAAATAATAAAACTGGCAAGAAAAAGAATTGCCTAAAAGTTAACTAGACAAAGTTGCAGACTTACAATTTAAGTCTGAATCTCTGGTGAAAATATTTAACCAGATATCATGTGGCTGAGTCTAAGCCCCTTTCTGCTTAAGATGGAAGAGTATAAACCTGTGCCCGTTGGGGAACAATTGTATAACTGCCTGCATTAGTGAAAAGTACATGCATACCTTTTGCTTCAGGAACTTTGCAGGAGTTTCAATGCAAACCTATGCACTTACTTGCACTTCGAAAGTGGCTCCAGGAAAACTGCAAAAATATTTATGCCTGCTATTAATTAAATGCACAGATTTTCTGTGAAAAATAGCAGGCATATGTTTGACTTCTGAAAAGTCCATCCTTCTCCACCCTGTCCCTGGGATGCTCTCTATTTGTTGTGGGTAAAGGTACACACACATTTAGGCCATACACATTGACTTTTAGCCGTGTATTAGGAGGTCAATTTTATAAAAGCCCATTTCTATAGGTAAGATTTGCTTTACCCGCAAAGATGGTTTGAAAATTAATATCCCTATGGGCCTTACCTGTTGTTGTGGTTGTGTGCCGTTGAGTCAATGCCAACTACTGGCGACCCTGCAGATAGTTGTGACTAGCCTCTGGGTTTTCTTGTCCAGGTGCGACCGGAAGTAGATTGTCAGACCTGCTCACATTTGCTTGGAATCCTTTAGAACTATATTTCCTGCCTACATTCCACTCAGTTTGTCCCGCCACCAGTGACTGTGTCATTGGCAGAACCAAGTGAAACAGGTGTTGTCATGATGACATGCAGCAGAGTGATAGATGTTCTTATTACAAAATCACACGAACCATGACTTCTGCATCTGGGCTGAACTGTAATGAGAGAAGAGAGAGATCACAGGTCTCAGGAAATTGGGTAACAAATGCTTTTCATTAACTGAATGTTTTCTGTATAAAAGAATATGAATAATCATAGCACAGAAATTGAAATACCAGTTTCCATTTCAAATCACTGTTGGTTTCTTTCCTGTAAGACAGGAAGCCACCCGAGACTCTTCTTGGCTTATGAACACATGCTCAAATCATTTTTGCTGCCATAAATCTCATACAAAATAATGATCTAGTTAACTGTGCCCCTCACTGAACTATCTGGTTGGAGGAGTAGCCGAATGATCAGAGCACTGACTTGGGAACCAAGGGCCTGATCTTGAGATGGGCGGTGCTAAGTGCCATGTCAGCGCATAGCCACCCCCCCCCCCCCTCAAGCTTAACCTGGATTTTCCATGCTGGGGTCACATGCTGCCCCGGCATTAAAAATACGGATGTTGCCACACAGCCAGGAAGCTGCAGGAGCTACCCATGTAGCCCCAATTTTTGATGCTACACAGTTAGCCCCAGTGGTTTTCCCACGCCTATCTTTAAGGTACAGAGCGCTAAATTTTTAGCATCGAAAATCTGTGCTACATGGGTAGCGCAATGGTCCACCTATGCTCCACCCCAGAACGTCTCCAACACACCCTGATGCTAAGCGGATACCATCTGGGTGCGTTAGGGACATATCCGGGATTTTCAAAGGGCAGTACCTGTGTAGGTGCCCTTTGAAAATCCCAGATAAGGCATTTACACGGGTAACTGGAGAAGTCACCCATGTAAATGCCTTCGAAAATTGGGCCCCAAGAGACCTGGGTTCAATTCCCACTAGCACTCCTTGTGGCCTTGGGCAAATCACTTAACCCTCCAATGCCTCAGAAGAATCCCAGTTATCAATGTCCCTGTTTAACGTACATAACCAAGTTTAAGTTACATTGTAAACTGTTGGAAAAGGAAATAACGAGTGAGGTTATCAAATCTGCAGATGACACAAAACTATTTAAAGTTGTTAAAACCCAAGAGGATTGTGGAAATTTGTAAGAGGATCTTGATAAATTGGAAGACTGGGCATCAAAATGGCAGATGAAATTTAATGTGGACAAGTGCAAAGTTATGCACCTAGGGAAGAACAACCCAAACTATGGTTACACGATGCAAGGTTCCACATTAGGAACCACCACCCAAAGATTTAGGCATCATTGTGGATAACATGTTAAAACCCTCGGCCCAGTGTGCAGCGGTGGCCAAGAGAGCAAATAGAATGCTAGGTATCATAAGGAAAGGAATGGAAAATAAAACAAAAGATATTATAATGCCTCTATATCATTCCATGGTGAGACCGCACCTTGAATATTGTGTGCAATTCTGGTCGCCGTATCTTAAAAAGAATATAGCGTTATTAGAAAAGATTCAGAGAAGAGCCACCAAAATAGGTAAAGGGGATGGAAGGATACCCCTATGAAGAAAGTCTAAAAAGGTTAGGGCTCTTTAACCTGGAAAAGAGACGGCTGAGGGGAGATATGATAGAAGTCTATAAATTAATGAACGGAGTGGAACGGGTAAACGTAGATCGATTGTTTACGTTATCAGAATATTGGAAGACTAGGGGACATGCAATGAAGCTACAGAGTAAACTATTTAAGACTAATAAGAGAAAATATTTTTTCACTCAATTTGTAATCAAACTCTGGAATTTGTTACCGGAGGATGTAGTAAAAGCTGTTAGTGTAGCTGGGTTTAAAAAAGG
The DNA here is from genome assembly GCA_033557465.1 of Ichthyophis bannanicus. Classification (NCBI taxonomy): domain Eukaryota; kingdom Metazoa; phylum Chordata; class Amphibia; order Gymnophiona; family Ichthyophiidae; genus Ichthyophis; species Ichthyophis bannanicus. The sequence continues at coordinate 25,063,940 of CM066050.1, read as the reverse complement.
TTTGGACAAGTTCCTGGAGGAAAGGTCCATAAACCATTATTAAAAAGGGACCCAGGATATCACTGCTTGACCCAATACAAGCATTGCGGAACCTGTGTCTTTTGGGGAAACTGCTAGGTACGTATGACCTAGATTGGCCACTGTTGGAAACAGGATACTGGGCTTGATGGACCTTGGTCTGACCCAGTATGGCATATCTTATGTTCTTATGTTCTTAAAGTGGTATAAAAAACCTGTTAAATAAAGAAATATCAGTAATTAGCTAAGAGATTGCATGTGGCAAACACATGGAAAATGATGCCAGATGATGACTAACTGGTGGCATTGAGTCCGCCCAGTCCAGGCTCTTTCCCTCTGGCTTTCTACCACTTTGAGTGTGCGAGCACACAAATTCACACAAAACTGAACTATAGCACACTTCCATATGTCTGCAGTGACTTGGCGAAGCTTCTCACCCGGTACTTGCATATTGCAAGGTTTCTCTAATAGAGTGTTTCCAATTCACCAAGAAACAGGCTCAGTTAATGGGCTTTCCGTCGAGGAGGAAATCTGGAGATATGATTGATGGGTGAAAAATCATTACTTCATGAGCCTTGGCCAAACCATATGATTCTGGGGACAGAGCATCAGCATCAGATTTTCCTGGATTTCGTCAAGGTGGAGATCTGATACTCAAAATGTAAAACCTTCAGTCGCATCGATTTCAGCTGCATTTTTATTCTTATTATATTTGATTGCCAAGCTGGCAAGATATGCTTTAAACATCATCGAATACCCTGGGCAGAAAAGCCACTTGAAAAACTGCTAATGTCTCATTGCACCATTTCAGTCACAGCGTGTCAGGAAGTGAAAGACAGAAGGCCATGATTGATTGCACACTAAAACACCATCCAGTATGAGTGTGACTTTTCTAGAATTCATTATGGATGTACAGGGATTTTTTTTGTAGGTAAGGAGGGTGAGGCCAAGGTTTAAATTTCTGGGGAATGGCTAAGAGAGAAGCAGGGGGTGCTCTGTTCCAGCCCCTTCATTCCTGCAGGGGAGGGGAGAGGTGAACCTGGAATAGAGCAGAGAACAGTCGCTCTACTCCCTAATCCAGCCCTTCTTTCTATTACTTCTGCCCCTGGTCTTCCTGTTTCCTTTCATAGTTCCACTTCCTTTTTGTCTAAAAATAAAGCCCTGGAGGCAGAGATTCATTTCATTTTTTTTTCAGTGCATATTATTTTACAACAGCAGGCTCTTAGTCTAAAACCCATGTCCCAACCCCCACATAGGGTTGCCAACTGGCCGGTTTTCAGCCGGCCTGGCCGGTTTTTCCATGGCCAGGCCGGCTGCCGGCGCAGAGGCAAAACCGGCCCTTGAAAAGCCGTTTTTTTTGCTCTGGCCGCAAGATCGGGAGCGGCCAGAGCAAAAAAACCGGCTTTTCTCCCAACCCGGACGGCTTCAGAGGGAGCTGGGGAAGCCCGCGCGAGGTCCCGGCTCCCTCTGTACAGCCGCCAGCTGAAGAGCCTTTACCTTCACGCTGGCGGCTGTTTCTGTAAAGCCGCGATTGGTGGGAAAGGTTAAAGGCAATGCCCTTTAACCTTTCCCAGCATTCGCAGCTTCACAGGAACAGCCGCCAGCGTGAAGGAAAAGGCTCTTCACGCTGGCAGCTGTTCAGAGGGAGCCGGGGCCTTGCGCGGGCTTCCCCGGCTCCCTCTAAAGCCTCAGACAGCCGCGGTTTTGGGGGGGGGGAGGCCAAGGACTGCCTGGGCTGTGATGGGGGGAGGGGGCCTGGACTGGAAAAGGGCTAGGAGGGTGGAATTTGACTGGAAATGGGTTGTGATGGGGGGGGGGGGGGACCAGGACCGGAAAAGGGCTATGGGGGGGGGGGGGACTTGGACTGGAAAGAAACGGGCTGTGATGGGAGGGGACCTGGACTGTAAAAGGGCTATGGGGGGGACGGGACATGGACTGGAAATGGGTTTTGATGGGGAGGGGGACCTGGACTGGAAAAGGGCTGGGGGGGGGGACATGGACTGGAAATGGGTTGTGATGGGGAGGGGGACCTGGACTGGAAGAGGGCTATGGGTGGGGGGGAACTTGGACTGGAAAAGGGCTATGGGGGGGGAGAACTTGGACTGGAAATAGGCTGTGATTAGGGGGGCTAGGACTGCAAATGGACTGTGATGGTGGGGGGGGGGTAGGACTGCAAATGGGCTGTGATGGTGCGGGGGGACTCGGACTGCAAATGGGATGTGATGGGGGGGGGCCTAGGACTGGAAATAGGCTGTGATGGGGGACTTGGACTGGAAATGGTCTGTGATTGGGGGGGGCTAGGACTGGAAATGGCCTGTGATGTGAGGGCTAGCACTGGAAATGGGCTGATGAAGAGCTGGAATAGGACTGGAAATGGGCTGATGTGGGGCATGGGAGAATGGGATTAGAAGGGAGTGGATGCTGGGTGGGTCTAGAACTATAAGGGAACTGATTTTGGGGGAGGACTAGAATAGATGGGGAATGAGAATGGAGAGGGGAAAAAATATTTTGTGTGGAAGAAAAGTCTATGATGGGCTGGGTATTGGGAGAGTGAGGGGCTTGAGAATGGAAGGGTGAAATTTAAATGGATGATAAAGGAATAAGGAAAGAATTGGAGGAAAGAGCAAAAGGGAAACAATCAGTATGTTAAAGCAGAAATAGAGAGAGAATGGAAAACATCTAAAAGAGAAGAAAGGACAAATGGATAGCTCGCAGAAGACACGAAGAAACCAGAAGAAAGTGACTGGAGCAATTGCAACTGAAAAATAAAACGCCCAAACAGAAGGTAGAAAAATACTTTTTATTTTGAATTTATTAGCTGGAATATGTTTGGTCTGGAAGTGTGTATTGATAACATCTTTGCGTTTTTGTTTAGTGCAAGAGGAAATTACTTTATAGTTTTATTTCTCCAGTGTTGTACATTTCATGTTTGGATTTTGGGGTTCCCAGTTTAATTATTATCTGACCAAGGAAGTTAGCCTACACGTATCCTTGGTAATTTTTGTGGGTGGGGCTGGGGGCGTGGCAGGGGTGGGACTAGGGGCGGAGAATGGGTGGAGCATGGCGAGCCACAGGTGTCGGGTTTTTCTCGGTGAAAAAGTTGGTAACCCTACCCCCACAACCTGGGCCCCCCTGCACCTGTACCGGTGAGTCGGGAGTGGTGAGGGGTAGCTCTTGCACCCTTGGACTCCCCAGATGGGAGAAGATGCAAGCAGCTAGGGTGTCCAGGAAGTGGGGGATGGGTTCAAACCCAGGGACACATTTCAGAAAGGACATGTAGGTAAAATCCGGGATATCCAAGTCAGAACGTCTGATGGAAGGGGCAGCAGAGAAGGTGGGCACATGTACGTGCCTTGTAAAATCGGCCATTCCCTTCTCTGAAAGATACACATCTTTTTCGGCCCTCCATGGGCACACCCTTGGCACGACCCCACCAGATACGTGTAGATTCAGGACTTTCTAAAATTGCTCTGGGAACAACCCTGTAATTTCCATATCTGAATGGGTGCTTTCAGATGTGGAGATCATAAATAGGACTTCTAAAACAATCCCTTTAATCAATAGGCGGGGGGGGGGGGGGGTAAAAAACAAAATGAAATTAAAATTCTTATTTTTTCCATTTCAACAAAACAGAATAGTAAATGTCTGACATTTCTACTTCATTTTAAAATGAAAGCTCATCCCTGAAATTTCCCAGCAGCCTGTAGAGCTTGAGAAAAAAGCAAAAGCTTGCTTAATTGCACCAATATGCCACACTAAGATGCTTTTCATATGCCTTTTAGGGTACTTACATCTCCAACTCGAGTAAATTGTCATGGTTAACTTTAATGTTAACTTTAATGTTTCCCACCTGTAGAACCCCTTCAGTCTCTCTCTTCTGTGGCATCAGTGCTCAGTCCTGCCAGAATTTCGGCTATACTATCGTTGCTGGTTTATATACATATTTTCGAAACAGTTTGGCGTATGTTTACTAAAGCGCGGTAGCAGGGCATAGCATGAGGCTAATGTGAGTTTTCGGTAGCAGGGCATGCGGTTGCCGGGAGCGCGCAGCCAGAAGGTACCCAAGCTGAAGATGCCGTACTGCCTGTGCATTGCGTGAATAAGTGGGGTTATGGTGGAGTTGGGGCAGAAAGTGGGTGTTAGCAGCCATGTGTGGTGCAACTACCTTCAGCCTCCAACCAGGCAGTAGCTGCACATTGCAAACACACGGTCAGGCAGCAAGTCCTACAAAACATAAAGGTTAGAACCATCCCACACATATACCATTCTTGATAATGCAGGATGGCAATGCTCACCTAGGGCACCGGTATAAGAGGGGCAGCAGACACCACAGCCTGGCAACCAAAACATTTGCACCTGCAGCACATGATAACCTGTCCACTGCAGCCTGGGTAAACACCTTGGGTGGCCCAGGGTGAGAGGGGTTCATAGAGCTGTTCCACATTGCGGCCAGTCCTGCCCCCCTGCCCACTCCCATTCAGGGCCCTTGCTCCTTTAATTGCTGCATTTGCATCCTATCTCCCACAAAAAGGGCTGCGGCATGCTCGCTATGTATGTATTAGCTTTCCTGATTTGCATGCCACACCCATAGCTCAAAGATGTACAGCAGGATATGCCTATTCCCTTGTCAACCCTCTTTCCTTCACTGGCTTCTTTCTATGTGCCCTGTTAGTATTGCTGTCTGCTCTCTCTGCAGGGGTTTGGTTGCCTACTGCTACCAATTGCATGGGCCATCACAGCACACAGGCGCACTGTCTATGGAGTTACATTGACTGCGTGACTACCACAACTAGCGTAGCATTACCTCTCCGCTGCATTTATACTTTGCTGCAGTATAATTGTGCGTATACCACACATTAGCCCCATGCTACTCACAGCACTTCAGTAAACATGCCCTTTGATGGTTAAAGGCCCCATAAATTATTTGAACAATATGTATGTTCTACTTTATTTTATTCTGTGTAAACTTGTATTTGACCTTATCAAACCCTATAGACATATCTAACATGGCTTACAGACTAATAAAAATACATTAGAAAGCAATACAAATATTAAATATAATTCATAAGGAAGACCCAGAAATGAACCAAATCCTACTGTAAATAGAGATGGATTCAGTTAATCTACAAAAAATAAACTATAATAAAAGTATATTAATATAAGCTACCCACTGTTTAAACCAACCTCAAAAGTATCCCAAACAAAAATCCCTCAGCTTAATAATCTCCCTAACTTCCCTGTAGCCCCTAAAAGAAAAAAGTCTCATAATTGTGTCCCAGACACTGAAGGCACATCCATTCAGTCTTTTGATGGCAACATACAATGACATCAGCAGGGTGAGGAGGGGAGGGAATCATAGTGGAACATCTCTCAGAAGAGTCATGATGAATAGCAGAAGAGAACAGATTAGACACTTCTCCCTCCTACTGTAGGTCGCTTTTTGATGACAACCCAAGATGTTATTGGTGGGATGGTACAGCATCAGAGTGACCCTCATACTGGAAAGAGGTTTGTAGATCCATGGTCCCAATCCAAAAGGAACTTGGGGACCCAGCACCAAAAGAAACTTGGAGCCCCATGATGAAAGGACTAGAAAAGAACACTACATCTTGGTGACCTCATGCTCAAAGGAGATTGGTAGTCCATTGGTTCACCTTCCGGACCCATACCTGACTGTAGACAGTCTGTGGCATGAGAGTGGTTCTCCTTCCAGAGCATACCTGACCGTAGAGAGACCGTGGCATCAGAAATAGTCAAATACAAACACATGCAACTCTAGACTTGTTTAAGACCCAAAGAGTTGAAAAGCAGGCCTCAACCTTCTACGTCGCTTGTGGTCATGGATAAACTGGTTTTGGGCTGTGGCCAGTGCGCATACAACATATGGCACTGGGACCACAAAGGCGATCTGCACTGTCTTTGTGGAGACAACCAGACCGTGGAACATTTTGTCAACATATGTCAACTTACACATCTACTTGGTGGTCTTGGAGCTTTGCAGATCGCATTTGGCTCCACTATTGAGTGGCTTAATCAAGTAGCAATTAATTTTATGCTAAGAAGCAGTCCATTGATCATGTGCGGGAGTCTGGTGGCTATACAGTGAACACAGCAACATGGTAAATGACTGTATATAACAATGCCAATGTATATAGTTTTAACTTTTCCATGTAATTGAATATGTACCATTTTTGTACAATTCAAAGGTTCTTCATTGTAAACTGCATTTGATCTGCTGGAAAATGCGGTATAAAAAATTCAAATAAATAAATAAATAAAATAAATGATGGCAGATAAAGACCAGCATGGTCCATCTAGTCAGCCCAGTGAGGCGGCAAAAGCTGTACCCATCACTTCTCATCTCCCCCCTCACTTCTTTTGTTACCTCTATGGCCCTGTCACCCCATTTATTGTCCTGACTGGACTATTTTTGTGCCTCTTTTTTGCTTCAGCTACTGCACCCTCCCAATCTGTCATCCTCTTCTCCACGGCCTCCCTGGAATCGGCATTGCATCACTCCCCCCCCCCCCCCCCCCAAACCTTGCAGGGTTTCCCATCAGCAGCTCAGCTCCTTCCTCTCAATTTTTCTTCTCTTTCCCCTGATTCTCAGGCTCAGTCCTGGGACTCTGTTCTCTCCATTGCCTTTGATCTATTGGCGCCCCCCACCCGGCTCTGGCTGTCTCCCCCCCCCCCCCCCGTTCACCATTCTTGGTTCTCCACTGGGCTGCACATTCAGCGCTCGCTGCTCCGTTACACCCTGCGTCTTTGGAACAGCCGCCCTTCTTCTGTTACCCTGGCCTCCTAATGCCAGCGTCACAGGGAGTATCGGGGTATGGTCCATGCCGCAAAAAAGGATCATTACTCCAAGCTTATCCAGGACTCCTCTAACTCCTCCAGGCAGCTCTACTCTGTCCTATGGTCCCTTTCCTCTCTTTCGACTACCGGTCCAGCTCCACCTCCCTGCCCTGATCCTACTGACTTGGCTACCTTCTTCTTGAATAAGGCCCTTTCCCTCCTGGCTTCCTTTAGCTCCTGTCTTTCCCCTCTCTCCCCACTCACATTCTCCCCTCCTCTGTCCCCCCCCCACCCTCTTCTTACTCACAACTGGTCCTCTTTCGAGCCCAGAACCACCTCCGAGCTCCATCGTACCATCTTGTCCGCTCATAAGACTTGGTGCTCCCTAGACCCCATTTCCTCTAAATGGCTCTTGGAGCCCTCTATGGCCCTTCTTCCATCAGTCCTCCTCCTGCTTAATTCTTCCCTGTCCACCAGTTGTTTTCCTTCCTCCTGGAAGTGTGCCATAGTTTGTCTCCTCCACAAAAAGCCCTCTCTTGACCCGACTGTCCTCTCCAGTTGGCGCCCTGTCTCAAATCTTCCTTTCATCTCTAAAATTCTTGAATGCTTTGTCTTTGCCCAGCTCTCTTCTCACCTTGCTTCCATCAATGAACTTCATCCTCGCAGATTGGCTTCCAGTTGGGCCACAGCACTGAAACTATTTTTCTTTCTGTACTGAACGAACTGCATGTCACTCATGATCGTGGTGATGCTACTTTCCTTGTCTCTTTCGATCTTTCTGCAGCTTTCAATCTTGTGGACCATCACACTCTTCTCCACCATCTTGCAGACTTTGGTTCTTCTGGTGTCCCTTGGCTGTGGTTACTCTTCCACTTCCCCCTCTATGCCTCTTTCCTGTGCTGTCCCTCAGGGCTCCATCCTGTCTCTGCTTCTCTTCAATCTTTTCCTGGCTCCCCTTGCTCTTGCTCCTCCTTCTGCATTGGACTAGTCCCTCTGACCCTGATATTGCACTTCTTAATACCTGTCTTTCCTCCACCCAAGACTGGATGGCTACTAATTTTCTCCAGTTCAATCCCCTTGAATCTACTGCCACGTGGATTACATTTGGGTCCCCCTTCCCTCCCTTGGCTCCCTCTCTTGCCTCTATCACCATCCCCTTGGTGTTATCCTTCAAGTACCTTGGCATCATTCTTGATGCCTCCCTCTCTTTTTTGGATCATATCTCCTCGGTCTCTCGCCATGGCTTCTTTTGCCTCTGCCAGCTCCGTGCTGTCCTCACCTTCCTTTTCGCCTCCTTTCTAAACACTCTCCTCCTAACCCTTGTTGTCTCCCGTATTGACTACTGTAATGCCTCCCTTGCTGGTCTACCTCACTCTCAAATCTCCTGCTTACAACTTCTCCAGAACACTGCTGCTCGTCTCCTCACCTCCTCTTCCCGTTATGAGCATGTTACCCCCCTTCTGTTAAACCTACACTGGTTGCCAGTGCATTTCAGGATACAGTATAAAATCCTTATTCTCACACACTGCACTATCTACCTCTCCTCCCCTCAATATCTGGCAGACCTCCTCCGGTTCCATGTCCCTCCCCCCCCCCCCCCCCCCGTCTGCTCCACTCTGCTCACAACTACCGTTTGGAGCTTCCTTCCCCCTCACAGGCACACCTTGAGTGCACCAGTTCTTCCGCTTTTATCATTTTTGGCCCCCTTCCTCTGGAATTTCCTTCCCCTGGAACTCCGTTCTGAGCCATCTTTCACACACTTCAAATATGTGCTAAAGACCCACCTGTTCCAGTGTGCCTTCAACCTCCCTCACCCTCCTTCCTAACTTTCTACTTTTTCTTCCTCTTCCTCCTCTGCTACTCCTCTGTCCTTTCCTATCAGTTATTGGCGTTCTTTTCTGTTCTCCTCCCCCCAGCAGTCATTTGATTTTTGTACTGTACACCGCTGTATGTCTTTTGATCCAAGCGGTATAGCAAATGTTTGAATAAAGATAAAGATCATCTAGTTTGTTTATGGACAAATCTGGGAGTGGGAGTTGATTGTGTGCCCATTTAACTTTCTCTGCCATGAGTATGCTACAGTGTGAAAGGGGAATGAATGGAGAGAGGCATGTGAGGACAGGAAGAAAGAGGAGGCCACTAGTGGCAGGGAGCTAGGCAGCATCCAGACCCCTTACATGCCAGCCAGTCGGCTTGCCAGCCAAGCATCCTGCACATGTTTTGAGCCATCTCAGTAGAAGTGTGTCATGTGTTTCTGCACTTAAGGCAATGATCTGCTGCAGGAGACGGAGATTTCTAGCTACTTTCAACTGTCTGGCAAGCAGAGCTCAAGATGTCAGCAGGCTCCAAGAAAGCCATTTAGAAGGTCACAGTGAGATCTGTCAGCAGCCTGGGGGTCGCTAAGCGCTCAGTGAGTCAGCTAACACACCTGTACCCTGACAGTAGGGGGCAACAGAACAGGAAGCAGTGAGGGAGTGGAAGGACAACGTCTCAGCATTGTGAGCACCACCATCCTGTCTCCTGTGGTTCAGGGATAGTGTCCAAGTGGTGGAAATAGTGCAGTACTGATTTTATTTATTTATTAGCATTTATATACTGCTTTTTCCAAGGATCAAATGCAGTTTACATTAAACAATAACAATATCAGTTACATATAACGAAAGGACCACAAAGAGCTGTGGATCACTGATAGGCACCTGCCCCTAAGAACTGACTGGAAATGTTACTATTTTGGGCTCAGCTATATGGCAATAATGACAAAACTATCTAGGGACCTCCTCTGGCTACTACTCTAAGCAGTTAGTTCTGTTTTTCATGCATCACAGACCACCTGCACATCCAGGGAATGAAAGTGCTAATGGCTGCAAAAGGTTCCTTCCCTGTCATTTAGCTGGATAAGTGCTACATATGTTCAATCAATAGCTTCTATCACATCAGGTAGGGCAGCAATGATGTCTAAAATCTCCCTCAAGGCTCCCACTGCTGCCTGTCATTTTAGAAAGAACTGTAAATCCTAACCTATAATAAGTGAAATGAAAAGTAACCTGGCTCCTCGTGGCCCATAGCACCTGGTAGAGACATCTGTAAACAGTGGCACGGCTGATTCTACCACCTATGCCCACCTCAGTTTCCATCATGCACCATGCTAGAAGAATGTATGGGAAAAGGCCTGCTGGAATTGTATTGGCTGATGTGGGGTTGCTGGGTGGATTATAGTAACCATGGATGCACTTAACACCACCCCTTGAGCTGACATTAAATGTCTCGTGCTATCTGGAGCGTTAACCATTAGTATGTGCGTGCTTTCCCCACCCACTCTCCTCCCCTTATGTTCCGCCCTTACTTGCACACTAGGCATCAAACTTGACTTTAGTGTGTAGCAGTGTTTTTAGCCCACAGTAGTCATTACTGCACACCCATGCTAATGGTTTGCTCATGCTAAAACTCATGTTAACTTCTTAGCGCATTCTATCAAACATTCCCAAAAATAGGGAGAGGTCTTTCACCCTCAACAACAAATATAGGTCAACAAGCAAGTTGTAGGTGAGATCTTGTGACTAGCTATGTGTCCTTTGTCATGTCTACATAGAATTAGCTATGCCTGATGTTGCCTGAATATAGAAGCAAGTTTAAGAAATGAAATGATACAGAGATACAGGTATATTCACGTAACATTAAGATTAGCTCATTTTGCTTTAATCAATGACTGAGGAAAAGCTTGGGTGCACATCACGATGAAAAAGAATCCCCTTAGCTCTTGCCTGCCTTGTCAAGTCCATTAGGGACGTGCTTTCATTCGAAACAAAACAGGAAATTTCCTATTTCATTTCATTATATAAAATGTCATTCATTTTTGTTTCTTTTCATATTAAAAAAATTAGGCCAATGCAAAAGAAACAAAAAATTCTTCCCAGGCTCTTCCCCCCATTCCTCACAACCCTCCCCAACCATGATACCCTCAGGGTATTTTTTTTCATTTAGAAGATGGTTATTTTCAAAAGTAAATAAAATACAAATTAAATTTTGTTTTCTACGGGCCGGTTTTCAAAGCCTTTATCCGGATAGCCCACGGAAGGCTATCTGGACAGGGTGTTCAGAGAGAGATTTCATCTGGTTAGCGTAGGGGCAATCTGTGGGCAGATCTAGGGCGGTATGATCAATATCTGGATGGGTTCCAACCTTATCCCGATAGTGGTGATTTTCAGCCGGCACTTATCCTGATAGCTTAAGCCTAAATTGCTATCCAAATTAACTGCCGGCTAAAAATTGCCACTATCGGGATAAGGTCGGCACTTATCCAGATAGTGGTCACTCAGTCTAGATATTCAGTGCCAGTCATGAGTTGGATCCCCAGGCACTGCGCTCAGTGCTGTCATCTCTAGACAGCCCTTTGAATGTTAATCTTTTTGAAAATTGGCCCCATATTTTATTTCCTTTTAAAGAAAGCAAAGAGGAAATGTAATTTAATTTTCCCATTTCTTTTCCAAAGGACAGGTTTCCCTAATTTCTCTATATCCAAGAATGCTAACATGGAAAACCATTTTACTACATTCATCAAAACGTGGAACCTGGAAGAGAGGAATTAGATGGAAGGATTACAGCTGATGCTTCAAGTTTCCCCGTGGGGTAATTTTGTAAAACATTTTGGGGGTCATTCTGAGCTATGACTAGCGGGGATGGACGTGCCCCATGGGATCAGAATCACGATCCCCTCTGTGCGTCTGATTCAGACCGGATGCACAGAGGGGATGGACGTGCGGGACAGAATCGGGCCCTTTGCCCCTATAAAGCATTTTAGGATTATACATGTAAAAAAGTAGACACACCACATGGTGGCATCCAGTTTTATGTTATGTGCATGTTCCTGGGGATGTAGTTTTTGGCAGAGCAGTGACAGAGGTGTGATGTATTTTATACAATTACATAGGACTTGATTTTATAACAAGATGCCTATGTGAAGTACCAAAAGCTGATTATTATGAAAAACGCCTATGTGCCCTTATGAAACAGGCAAGAAAACAAAAGAAGTAGGTGCACCAAACAGTGTGGTCAGGTTACCAACTTTATTCCAGCCCCAATGCGTTTCAGCAACACCTTCCTCAGGGGCATTATATGTTGAAACATTTAGGTCCTTGTCTGAGCCGCAGGTCAGACACTTGAAATGCCAGTAAGGCCCTCATTTGCCTTACTGGCGTGTCAAGTGGCTGACCTGTGGCTCAGACAAGGACTCAAGTGTTTCAACATATTACGCATTGCATACAGTATCACAGTGTGTGCCCCCTGAGGAAGGCGTTGAAAAAATGCGTTGGGGCTGGAATAAAGTTGGCAACCTGACCACCCTGTTTGGTGCACCTGCTTCTTTTGTTTTCTTGTGTGTACCATTGGGTGCTTGTTGCGCTCTGTTTGGACTTCTCTTATGAAATAGGCACCTAGATATAACTCCAGTAGTGTACAAATTCTGATGCACACATATACACCTGTTCCAAAGTTTCTGTAGTGTGTACCAGTACCCTATGCTGGGCCAATCAGCAAAGGGGAACTAGGAATACCAGAAATACAAGACATAGTTAAGAATGGGATGGCTAGAGCCAGCTCCCCAGAAGGTAGATTGAATACTGCTGCCCTTCAACCCATTGGCTACTAGTTCGAGACTAGCCCATTCTTAACAACTATCAATGACACTGGAAAAAAATTAAAGTTTAGGTATTTTCCTGTCATTCTTGGGGGTTTTCAAACAAATGTACATCCCTAGTAAGTATGCATAATTACACAGACATATACGTGAACATAATTTTATGGAAGGCTATGTCCAGTTTAAAACAGTAGGACTTATATGGTTATGTGGCGAAGATGTAAAATGTCATAAGATGAAGGCATACTTTGGGTGGGCAGAAAGGGAGGGAGGGGTCGGAGGTCGAGGCACCTTGAGGAGAGAAGTGAGAGTAGTATAGAGATGGCGAGGGTCAGAGGCAAGAGAGTTAGTCAGATGGACATAATAGTCTTGTTTGGCGAGTGCTATGGATGACTGGAAAGAGACAAGCATGAATTTGAAGTGTAGAAAGTCTGCAAGGGAGCGGGATTTGAGCCAAGCAAGCTCAGCTGAATGGGCACAGGAACATAGATAGTGGGTAGTGGAAGAAAGCCAGGGCTGGGGTATATAGTAAGCCTCACAAGATGTGGCATGGTCAGAGCAAGAACATCCAGAGCAAAGGAGAGTGCTATTGCTTCATCAACAGATGACATAGTGGAGGAAAGAGGTGATGGAACAGTGGAGGAGAGAACCAAAGGGTTAATAGCATGAAGATTTCCAAAGAGATTGGAGGAGAGAGGGTGAGGTTGAAGCAGTGGGTGATGAAGAGTGAAGCTTAGCAGGTGATGGTTGGATAAGGGAAGAGCTGAGGTACAGAAGTTTGGTGTACCCCAAGGATCTGTCTTGGGTCCACTCCTTTTCTCTCTCTATACCCAGTCCCTTGGTACACTCATCTCTTCCAATGTCTGATGACTCTCAGATCTACTTCTCTACACCTGAAATCTCTCCGGCAATCCAGATCCGGAACTCTGTCTGCCTTTCTGACATTGCTGCTTAGGTGTCTCACTGCCACTTAAAATTGAACATGGCCAAAACTGAGCTTCCTATTTTTCCCCCTAAACCCTCCTCTACCCTTCCTCCTTTCTCAGTCACTGTGGCTAACTCTCTATTCCTCCCTGTTTCCTCGGTTTGCAGCCTTGGGGTCGTCTTTGACTCCTCTCTCTCCTTCTCCACACACATCCAACTCTTAGCTAAGACCTGACATTTCTTTCTCTATGACATCAACAAAATCCACCCATTCCTTTCTGAACACACTACTAAGACACTTATCCACTCTTTAATCACCTTCCGTCTTGACTATTGCAACCTACTCCTTGCTGGTCTCCCGCTGAATTATCTCTCTCCCCTTCAATCTGTTCAACACTCTGCTGCATGGCTAATCTTCCGCCAGCCTTATCATGCTCATATTGCCCCTCTTCTCAAGTCACTTCATTGGCTCCCTATCCGTTTCCGCATCCAGTTCAAACTTCTCCTGCTGACCTATAAGTGCATTCACTCTGCAGCTCCTCACTATCTTTCCTCTCTTATCTCTCCCTACACCCCTGCCTGGAAACTCCACTCTTCTGGCAAATTGCTTCTATCTGTGCCCTTCTCTTATATTGCCAACTCTACCTTGCTGTCCCTTATGCCTGGAACAAACTACCTGAGTCTGTACATCAGGCACCTTCTCTAGCCCTTTTCAAATCCAGGCTGAAAACTCACCTCTTCGCTGCCGCTTTTGGATCTTGACTCACCTGATCTCCTTTGTGTTTCTTTACCATTCCCCTAGATGTATCCCTGTCTACACCTACTGTGTTGTCTGTCTTGACTAAATTGTAAGCTCTGGTGAGCAGGGGCTATCTCTTACATGTCTGTGAAGCGCTGAATATATCTTGTAGCACTATACAAATGCTCATTAGTAGTAGTAATAGTAGCGATTTTATGGATCATGTCCTCTATGTTGCTGTTGTCATTTCTTTTATGTATTTTTATTATTTTGTACACCACTTTGAATGCTATTGCATAATAGTGGTATAAAATGTTGTAAATTAAATTAAAAAGCCCTTTCTGCATGTAAAATGGACTTTACATGCAGAAAACCCTTTACACAATTATTCTTCCCCCCTTCCCCAGAGCACATCCACATGCACCCTTGAAGCAGGTGCAAATTTGTGCAAGAGAATTTATGCACAAATTTAACATCTTATTTGCACCTTCTTAGTAGGCATATGATAGATGCACTTTAGAGAATTTTTATAGGTGCCCTTTTATACAATTACTTTCATAGAGTATTAGTGAAGAATTGGTACGTTACAGTATATACGAGGTAAGTGTGAAAGGTGTGCACGCACTCTCTCTCTCTCTCTCTCTTATTTCTGCAGGAGATTTTTCACCTTTCTCTTGCTTATTTGCTGTTGAATTATTGCCCTTTCCTTTTGCTGATAAATGGACAGCAGGTGACATGCATAGGAAATCAGCAGGTGGCATGCATAGGAAATCAGCTTTCCACCGGGAGGAAGTTCTGCTCTAGTAGATACCACCAGCCACTACCTTTTTGCTCAGAAACTAAGTACTGTAGATCACCTAGGCAACATACCTAACAGCTGATGGCCTAAACCATCATAATAAATGAGTACGTCCTCCTCTTATCTCTGAGTTATAAAGATCATTGCTTTCCCCATTGGAATCCAGTCTTTGAATTTTTATAGTCTTATCCTTGTGTTTTTTTTTGAGGGGGGAGGAAGTGATATAGGGTGAATAACAATTCAACCCCCATAAATCTGAAATACCATACTTTCCAACAGTTACTCAAAGAGCAAGTGCCTCTGTTGCTCCTCCCTGCTGCTTGGGAGATTAATATTTTATCTGGATCTCCACAACAATATTTTGCATCTGAAGCACAGTAAGTGCAAAACTTTACCACACTTTAGTAAAAGGCACCCGGGAACATAAAAACACAAGATTTGCCATATTGGGTCAGACCAAGGGTCTATCAAGCCCAGTATCCTGTTTCAAACAGTGGCCAAACCAGGTCACAAGTACCTGTCAGGTTCCGAAAAGATGGACACCCAAGTAAAGCATTGAACAATTTTCAAAAACTGCTCCTTAAACTATTTGGAGGTCAAAGTACAAAAAGTTTAATTTGAACAGATCTCTGCCCTTACTACTCTCTGAACAGGTCAGAGGATAACCTGTAGTCCATGTAGAGCACCCTCACACCTTGTCTGTGGAACTGATGGATGCAGGAAAAACATTTTTGTTTCAGTTTACTTTATTTTGTTAATTTTGTTTTTACATTGTTTTGTTTTTATTTGTTTTGTTACTGTTGCTTGTAACAAATTCCTAGCCAGGGACAACAACCACTGAAATCCTTTCTCAGCCTTTGGTTTTCTATCTCTGGTCCCAAAAGCAGGTGAGAAGAAATGAAAACACAGCACACACCCAGAATTATATCTTAACAATAACAAAGTTCTACTAAAGCTTTAGGGAGGAAAATTACAGATCCACAAACTTGAGTGGTCACCTGAAACACCCTCCTTTAGCTTGGCTGCAGCTCCTTCATTTATTAGAAAAAATGCCACATTGTACTATTTCATCTTATGCCATCTTATGTATGTCATCTTTTGCCTTAATTTTTAACAATATCTACACATTGCAAGCCAAACTATGCATAAACATATTAGTCAGGTTCTAGTTATGGCATACCTGTGAGAATAAGCTTTGTTTAGTCATCCTTTATAGAATATGACTCATAACAATATACTTCACATCAAGTTGGTCTGCCCTAAACATTCTGGGCCTGATATTGATAACCTGCACCCCTCCCACCTAACCTTGATTTTCCATGCCGGGGTCATATGCGGCACCGTCATCAAAAATCCAGATATTGCCGCACAGCTAGGAGGCCACAGGAGCTACCTGTGTAACATCGATTTTTGATGTTACACAGTTAATCCTGGCACCTTACAGATGGGTGAGGCTTTCCCTTGCCTATCTTTAAGGTGCAGAGCGCTAACCATGTAGCATCAAATATCAGTGTTACACACCGTCCTGGAACACCCCAGTACTAACCACATAGCATCAGGGTGCATAAGGGTCAAACCAGGCAGTACCCATGTAGGTGCCTTCAAAAATTCCCTATTAAGGCATTTACATGGGTAACTGGGGCAGCTCCCCATGTAAATGCCTTTGAAAATCAGGCCCACAGAGCTTTCTACAAATATAAGCTTATTATCTAGTTCCCTTGCAAGATACAACCTTGACAGTCTTACTTATATATAAACATCCCTTGTAACACTGATAGCATTTTGTAAGCTGCTTTCACTCACCAGACTTTCTCCATGAGTCCCCAGTACCGCCATAAGTCCCTTTCTACAGTCCCCATTTTTTCAGTGCTATTAAGTCAGTGCTGACTCCTAGCAACCCAGCATCCCCTGGGTTTTCTTGACAAGGTATGACTGGAAGTAGATTGCCAGGTCTTGTCTTCTAAGGCAATGGTGTCTACTCTATTGAAGATTTTGGTATCATCCGCAAAGAAGCAAGCCTTACCCGACAGCCCTTCCGCATATCACTAACAAAGATGTTAAAAAGAATCAGACCAAGGACAGATCCCACTGGTAACCTCCTTCTCCTCAGAGAGTGAGCTCCATTTACTGCCACCTCCCACAACCAATTTCTAACCCAAGCAGTAACTTTAGGGTCCATCCCTAGACTGCTCAGTTTGTTTATAAGTCCCTGTGTGGAACGGTGTCAAAGGCTTTACTGAAATTAGCAGACAAATTCTCTTAACCTGGATAAGCTTGGACCTGGGAAACCTAGAAATCAAAACTTGCACATCATGAATTAAACATATTTACAAACACAAGTAAGGGATGGTTAATTGTTTGGGGGGGGGGGTCCTTTCCTCCATCACAATTGTCAAATCCATGATCCCTGTAAAATAATCTTAAACATAATCTCATGATCATGCAGATTTTTCTCTCAATAATGCTGCTGCCAATTGGACCTAGAGGTTGTTCTTTTTATATATCTACAGAAAAAGGAATTAGCAACATTCATGCTATACGTTGCGTTCTATTTTTATATCTTCCCTGAAAATTTTAAAAGTAGCTTCTCTAACAAGGCATGCTGGTATCTGGCAAGAACGAATTTCCTTATGCCCTTAAGATATGTGCAATTATCTCTCGCTAACAGAGCTACTCTAAACACACAGTCCCGCCTTATTTATTCCTCCAAACTGTTATCTGTGCTGTCTACTTTTATAAAGTTCCACAGCAGTGTACATCCCTCTTCCCAGTCCATTGAATCAGAGAATCTATTTCATACTACAGTACAAACTCATACAGATAGCAGGGAAAAAAAAGCACTAGCTATGCACATTACAGCAGCAGATCAGTCATAGAATCTCATCTTACCCTTTACATATTCATTAAACTGACACATCACTTTACATCATTAAATTACCTTCACCAGTTTATTCTCCATCAAAAATCCTTCTTTTTCACTATTAATATCCTATCTCACTTTCTCATCACTTGCATCATACCACAAACTACATGCATAGACCTTTCTTCATACCATACTAATATATCCTTATAAACTAAGGCTTCTAAAACTTAGTGCTGCTTTTAAGTGAACTGCAGAATGAAGTTATAAATTTAGATCTGCTCATCTCCCAAAACTTGCTTCTTCAGATCCATGTGTATCAAAATCCAGTTAAAAAAACAAAATTGGTCATAAAAAACCTCTAACACTCAAGTAGTCAAAATAGTATCTTCTCTCACATCTATGTAGACTACAATGCAAGGGGCTTGACTCCTATGAATCTGTATCCATTTCACAGACCACATAAAATAGAAATCCCACTGAAATCCAAACACAGAAATCTCACGTGTTTTGAATAACTATCAACCTGCCAATCTGGCAAAACAAGGCTCTGACCTACTAAAGAAGAAAATCAGCATATGGAAAAAAACTAACAACTGATCATCAAGTTAAAACCAGCAACCGGAAAATGTTATCCTTTTAAAAGCACAGTGTAAGAAAAGCAAACAAATTAATCCTTATACACTTTCTCTTCTAATACAAATAACTTATGTTTAAGGTCTTGGACCTCATCTTTTTGTTTTGCTTGAGACTTTTTATGTGCCATTATTTCCCAACATGTAAGGACGACCGACTCAGGACTAGTGTGCAGTCCCCCTAAATCATTGACCGCTATTTCATATTTCAAGCACTACAGTTTGTTTAAAAAAGTTCCTCCCCAAAGGAAACTGTAGTGCTTCAGTACCACTAGTCATTGATAGGCTCATTCCGTGGCTATTCGTTCCCCCTCCGACCCCATCTAACTTCCCCGCTCGTTGTTTTGGGAAGATAGACGGGGGGGGGGGGCGGGGAAGGGGTAGATCGAGGGTGGTGTTAGGGCGGACAGTGGGCGGTCATCGGCCCTGGACATACATGGCGAATTCCAATGTCAGTCCTGTACATCCAGGGCTGACAACTTGGACGGGGAACTTATTCCACATCTGAGGTGGAATAAGTTCCCCGATGCGGAAGGAATGGCAGACACCCAGGACTGGGAAGGGGCGGCAGAGAGTAGAGGGCATTCCCCGCAGCCCGACCCTAGCCTTGGGAGGCCAGATCAGGGGTCAGACTGTGGGGAAAACACTTTGGGAGCCTGCGGCCGGAGATCATGGCATTTCAATGGAGCCACGGTGCCATGGCACCGCAGCTCCATTGAAAAACCCTGATTGAGTTAGTTGGGCAAAGCCTATATGTGCAAGTCAGGCGGAATCGGGGTCCCGGCCTACATGTACAGACTCGTTCGCGATTATGATCCTGTGGGACTAGATGTGCCCCGCAGGATCAGAATCGTGACTCCCTCTGTGTGTCCAGCTCCGACCAGGCAAACAGAGGGCCTGGACGTCCGGGATGGACTCGGGCTCTGAGTGTTTATAGCAACATCACTATGTTTAACACGCATACAATAAGGAGGCTGCCCTTCTTAAACACTAAAGCCAATGCCTTTTCCTGCCATGGATTCAACTTAGTTTGAGTCTATCGGTGACTAAACAAGCTACCCATCGTACTCACAGTTCTCCGTCTGACTTGCCTTGGAACCAGAAAAAAGAATCCATGGTACGGCACTGACTGTTGCGTGTAACATATTCCTGGCCTAAAAATACAGAGCTTTCTACAAATATAAGCTTATTATCTAGTTCCCTTGCAAGATACAACCTTGACAGTCTTACTTATACATAAATATCCCTTGTAACACTGACAGCAATTTTTAAGCTGCATTCACTCATGAGACTTTCTCCATGAGATCCCAGCACCCCTATAAGTTCCTTTCTACAGTTCCATTTTATTAGATAATAGCGCACCCTATTATTGAATAGCATACTAAGGGACGTGTTTACTCATATGCGCTAATGTTCAGTGCAGCGTTTACCAGGCACAAAGCCCATTGAGCTAGCTATTAGTGTGGGCAGCATGGTAAAAATCCCAAACTAAACGTTAGCACACGAAGGAACAGTGATTGGGCAGAGAAGGGTGGAATGTGGGCATTGATAACACAACCTGATTAGCATGGCCATCTTTGGTGCATGCTAACTGCGATTGCAGCTGTTTGCGCGGGTGCACTTACTGCCTCTTCAGTGGGTGGCGGTAAGTGCATCTGTATCAAATGTGCTGGCCAGTTAACATGATGAGTGCATATCCCCATGGTAACTGCAGAGGAGCACACCGGGTCTACCCCCAATGGTTAGCACGGCTTTGCACTATTTCCCACACTGACATTTGCAACTTGGTGTATGGCAGTAGTGTGTGAACAATTGCAAATTGGATACAAAAATGCACATGTCTAGCTAATAGCTCTTCAGTTCTTGGCTCAGAGAAAACAGCACTGCAGGAGGTTTGGATCACATGCACAGGTTCTTCCTGCGTCTCATAGGATGCAAGAGTACCTGCTCTCATGCTTCACCTTGCTTGTGGTGCAGCGACAGAGCTCACCGAGAGACAGGCAGAGCTGAAAAAACGAAGGAGCATGACCCCACCACTCCAACGGCTGAACATTTGGTTAGGCAAAAATCCGTTTGGTCCATCCCTTCCAATGCTTGTGGTGTAACTTTGCAGGTTAGGAGCCTAAATTGATCTCTTTGAAAATTCATCCTGACAGTCCTGAATTTAGGCTCCTTGTTTCACTAGACTTAAGTTTAGGTAAAAGTAGCTATGGGGGATATTTAAGGTGGGGATAATTATATGCATAGCACTGATTTTCAATGCGTAGCATTGATTTTCAACACTAGGCACCTAAATTAGGATCCTAAGCATGACTGATCTCCAGAACCAAGGTATATGATCATGTTAAACCAGTATTTCACATTGCTCCACAAGAAGAATTTAAGGCCATTGTCTTGAGATATAAGACTATTGCAAAAAAGGCGGCCTCATACAGTATTTGTGTTCATGAATAAGCTGGTGTGTGCCTTTGCAAAATGTTTGATCCACTAATAAGGCACTGCTTCAGAGTCCAAGAGGTTCTAGTCGTACAGCAGTCTTCTGTATGGAATAAGATCCTATTTGAGTTAAAAATGATGAATGATCAACTTATGTTTCATAAATCCTGTTTGAGACAGGCTTCCTGTAGTATGACTGTTCAGAATATATTATTATTTTACTTGTTTTATGTGTCATATTGTGAACCATTTTGTAATCTTTGGGGAATGGTGGTATATGAAACTACTAAATAAATAAATCAGTAAATCTGGGAGAATAAATAACAGGGTCAGTATTCAAAAGGATTTATGTGGTTTGCAGGACCTGCCACTCTGCCCGATATTCAGTGACATGACCACCCTAGTAACATGTATTTAGTTTCAGGGCAATCCGTGAGCAGAAGTAGGGGTCTCAATGCCTATTAATCATTAACAATGAAGAAAAACAAAAAACAATCCAGCCCCTACTATAGCCCACAAAAACATCAGGGGGAGAACCACTGAATATATACTAAATTTGAGAAGATAAACCTGACGGAATCTAACAACCAGGCCAAAAACCTATTACAGTGGGGCTGAGTCTAACTCAGCAGGGCGTCGAGCACTCAAAAAGGACAGCAACTGTGATGGCTCATAAAAAATATACAAAACAGAATTCATCCTAATCATACATTTGCATGGAAATTTCAGAAAGAATTGACCCCCCAACAACAAAACACCTGGGCGAAGTAATAAAAATTCTTTCCTTTTCTGAGTTTCCTTGGACAAATCAGGAAAAACCCGAACAGTCAATCCATGAAATATTACATTACGTTTCCTAAAAAATATGCACAAAAAACAATCTCTATCAGAAGAAAGAGCAAACGTTACAATCAAAGTAGAAGAACAAACAGATTCTGTTACAGAAGTTTCCAAAATAGCAGATACATCCAATACATCACCGTTCTCTATACCAGGAATTATCCCACCACCACCCACCTTTTTACCCAAAGGAAGATAATACATTTTAAGCATAGGGGGACGGGATTCAGTGGGAACCCCCAAACCTTCCACTAAATATTCTTTAAACATCTCCTTTGCACTAAAACCTAGAGCCTTAGGAAAATTTATCAGGCAAAGATTGGAATATCTTGAAGCATTCTCTAACATTTCAATCCGAACTTTTAAAGCCAAAGCGTCCTTCTGATAAGAAGAACTGCCATCTTCACACCGGGAGACTCTCTGTTGAAGATCATTCACGGAAGGTTGTAGAGCTGAAACTTCCAAAGTATGCTGCTGAAATAAATTTGTATGAACTTGAGCCTGAGCCGTCAAAGCAGAAACCTGAGGAGCAAACAGTTCCCCCAGCTTCACCATAGCCGACCATATAGACTCCAAGGTAAATTCAACCGGTCTCTCAAAGGAAAAAGAAACCGAAGCCTGTGTCATTCCTGAGCCATCCTCTGAGGGCCGTCGCTCCATTGCCGGAGACTCAGCTGCAGAGAAGGCGTCCGCCGACCTACTAGAAGCCCCCCTCAATACCGAAACTCCTGAGCTGCCGGGGAGAGATAGTCCAACTATTCCTCCACTCCTCAGCGCTGTTGACCCTCCGCTCTCAGCACCTCCACTCGACCCGGAAGGAAATGCCTCCTCCAACAGTGCTGGGCTCCTCTGCAGAAAAGGGTCCTTGGGAGGGCGCCACTGCTCCGGCGGCGAGATTTCCGGCCCCGAACCCCCCAGCGAGCTATCCAACTCCAACGGGAGGTCAGCAGGGCTCAACACCGCCGGCACTTCCAGCTGTTGCTGCGGCATCAGAAAAGGATCAAGTGGACCAACCACTCGAGTCAGCAATGAAGAAGAGGCCGCTGAGGTAAGGGAGGGCTTCTTAACCCCTTTAGCCTTTCTTTTCCCCATAGCAGGAAAAAAACGCTGCTGCACACAGAACATATCAAGCCGCCATCTTGGATCCCCCAACCGATCACTTTTGAAACCAGATATTTAGCGCTGGATGCCAGATAGGCTCTGGTTCTGAATATCTGATTTCATTTTTGGCTGTGGTTGTCCGGTGCTATAGAGTGGCCATCACTGCGGTCTGAATAGCTACCCCAGCAGGCCTAAATTTAGGGGCCTAAATTTTGAATGGAAAACTCAGGCACCTAAGTTGAGTTAAAAATAGGTTCTAAACTTAAATGCCAAAGTTTCAGTGCTGGTGCTACCATTGGGCAGGGGAGGGGATCGGAAGCAGCCAATGATAGCAGGAACCACGGTTCAGCACTAGAGCCTTTGTTAAGCACTACATTGTGGTTCTCTTGCCATTGCCACTGCTGATGGCCCCAGGAGAGGCGTGGCAGCAGCGGCTATGGGGGTGGAGGTGCAGGGGGGGGGGTGGCGGCAGGATGAAGGGACCCACCTAGGGCATCTCCACTGTTTGTATTGACCCTGCTAAGTTTAGAAGCTCAGCTTTTTGAATATCAACATCCAAGTATATCCAGAGACACTTACAAGCAATGCGGTAGACAGCTGTAGTTGTTTGCAGACACTGCCCAATGGGAGGCATCTTCTAAGGAGAACAGTTTCTGTATACCAATGTTTTTAAATTATGGATGCTGAACTGTAGCCCATACTGGGACTTATGCTCGGACAGGATAAATATTTGAGTAAATAAATAAACAAACAAACCTAGAAAGTTCCCTGTTCTCTGAGCCCCAGTAGTAGTCTCGTGACATCTCAGGGTCAAACTGCAAAATAAGGATGCACATATATGTACATCTATTTCCAGGAATGTTTGTGTTGATCATGGCCGCCCTTGGTGTGTGATTCTTACTACAGGAAGGAATATTCTTCTAGAGTTCCATGAATTGTCATAAAGGAGCTCTGGTGTGTCGTGTGCTAGATACACTAAACTTTGCTAATCTGTGATATTGGTTTCCAGCACACTGAAAGCTAAGTGCATCTACAAGGGAATAACCTTATCAATAGATCAAAGCGTTTATGTGCAGCTATCTCTCTCACTAGCTGACAGCTTAAGTCCTAATTTTCTGCAACAGACGGAAGTGTTTATTACAGAGTTTAGTAACTTAAATTAGGAATGCATCATTCAGGCATTTCCATCTTAATAAGCAGACTCTGAACTATTTTGACTGCTGTGCAAAGTAAGATGGAGGTTCTTCCACTTCTCTTGAAGCAGGAGTACTAAAATAGTTTATGAACTTGATTCAGTTGGTAGTTCGGGAGATATTAGTTTTTGAAAATGCCTTCCTCAATAATACTAACAAAAATGGCCACGATTTTGCAGTGCTGCCCCCTAGCATAAGGCTAGGTGGCAGGACCGCATGATCGCAGTCATTTTGGACAGGCCCGACGATGGAGTCAGAAGGGAGGACTGCTCCCACCCCCATTGACCATCGGACTTGCCAGGGATTAAAGGTATGGACTGGGGGCAAGGGTGTCAGGTGAAGGAACCCAGGTGGAACCCCAAGTTGAATGGCTAGCTTGGATTTTTTTTAAAGGATTTGGAAGAGGGGAGCTTTGTCTCCCGACTGACTAGCCGATATAGCTTATTTTGTCTGAGAGTGCACCAATTCCCCTCAGATATTTCCCAATGGGGATCAGGAGCTGTCCGGGCGGAATCGGTGCTGAAGGTGGAGGAGGCCAGGTATGTTAATATTATTTGTGCCACAGATCTTTAGATTTGTGGCACTGACAATGATCTGAGAGTGTGGAGGTCCAATTGGTGCTAGGGGAGGCGATCATGGCCATGATCAGCCCCACAGCAGAGTCTTGAGGTTGCATTATCGGCAGCCACGATGGGGTCCAAGTCAGCCATCATCACTCCACAAAGTTTCATGCGATATCTTCCAATGATCGGCACACCTACTCCCCCTCCGCTCCTCCAGCTCCACCATGCAAAATGCAGATATTGCAGAAAAGTGTCTGCGATCTCTGTATTTCTCCCACATTAGCTGCTATGGCCATGGGATAAATCTGCATTAGCCCCGCGGTAATAGTAAATATGCCCCTTATATGACAGGCAGAAGTTATATTGTAATATAACGATCACATTTCTTGCCTCTCCTGGTTGTAAAAAATGATCGCCATTCTCAATATTGGCTTCAGCCTTAAACCCTACGAGCATTCTACATCCTATCGTGGAAAAAGGCATCCCTCCCTCAAGGGGGGCGTAGTACTTAATAAAATTGGTTTAATAGTTTCCTAATTCAGGTTTTTTAGTTCTTTTCTGAGTAGTAATTTTGGTGCTTGCAGCATTACTCTATCACCTGATTTCAGCACTGCTTATTGATATGCTGAACAGTTAAACTTAGATGAGAGCCTTTTATTATATTATAAACCTTATAATTAGCATTTAGCCTGGAACACGAGTATTTAAAAATAAGAATAATGACCAACAAAGAGGTTGAAAACGCAGCATGGTTTTCAATTATTTCTCTACCATTCAGGCTGAATGGTAGGAGCATTGGACAAACATTATGATAAACCTGAAATCCTGTTGCTAAAATTTGTTCTAGTGTGGCAGATTGTGATAAATTGCTGGGCCTCCGGTTTAGCATTCAGATTCTGTGATGCATGCTGTTTATTCATTTAACCGGCAAATGAAGTTCTAATTGATACATTTCCGCTTCCTGTTTAGTTTTTTTCTTTCTTTTTTTTTTTTCTTTTTTTTTCTTTTTTTTATTTTCTATTTATGAATTTTACAATTAATCCAAGCAATACAACTTGAATGGCAATAAGGATACAGAGAACAAACATTTAAACATAAAGAAATAAACATAGCAAGAAAATATATCATTTCTGTACCTTCTACAGCCCCCAACATTAAAGAGAGGATCCAATTAGGGATTGGGCTGGCAGAAAGATCTTGGGGCGACACAGTTGAGAGTGGAAATGTTGGAAAATATGGCTCGCTATCCTAATTTGCGACTGGTTAATTTTCCTAAGGCGCAGTCTGTTGGTTCAAAGGAAATGCTTAAAAAATATATGCTTGAAGTATTGGGAGTTCCGGTTGAATCACATCCACCTCTGGTCAAGGCATATTATTTGTCTGTTAGGAAAAAAGTGGAGGGTGGTGGAAATATACCTGGGGTGGATGTGGTTGATTCTTTAGATGTGTCTGCTATGTTAGAAACCTCCTTAATTGATACAGTTTCTCCTGCTACTTTAATTGTAACTTTTGCATTAAATTCTGATAGGGACTGGTTCCTTAAAATGTTCTTTCGTAAACGTGAAGTTGTCTTCTTGGGTTTGTCTGTTCGGGTTTTTCCCGACTTCTCTAGGGAGACTCAGAAACGTCGGCGAGAGTTTTTGTTATTACGTCCAGGCATATTATTATTGGGGGGTCAGTTTTTTCTTAAGTTTCCCTCTAAATGTCTGATTAAATTGAATTCTGCTATGTATGTATTTTTTGAACCATCCCAGTTGCTTGCTTTCATTAATGCCCACCGCCCCTCAGACGCAGTATAGGTTCTACTGCAATTTAATATCCTGACTGTTACCCTTCAGCTGTTTTCCTTCATTTTAGGTTTTCTTTTTTTTCCTTAACCCTAATTGGATACTCTCTTTTCTTTCTTTTAAAAATCAGATTCTAACCTATGCAATGTTCATCTTTTCCGGCTAGTTTCTGAACTGCTCTGATACCTTGCGAATGGTGAGATATAGGTAGAAAACTTATATTAAACATGAGCTGGTTCACCCCACATCTTCAAACAATATTCATAGCATTTTGCAAATAGTGATTTACCAGGATACATTTGTTTTTCTAATAATTATCCTCAGTTTGGCTAAAAGCATGAGTCCATACCATGTATACTTTTAGCCAGATTTAAGGGAGTGGTTCCTGAGCAGGGTTAGATTAAAGCGTAGACAAACTAGGCATATGGGGATGCTGTCTGATGTGCTTAGGAGTCAGGGGCTAGAGTTGCCAACTGGGGAATTAGCAGGTCACTTTATAAGAAGGTACCTAGTTCTAGACATCAATAGCACACATAAATATTGGTATCATAGTAACATAATATAAAGACCAGTATGGTCCATCTAGTCTTCCCAGTAAGATGGCTAGGGTAGGTGTACCTGCTGCTCTGTGCAAGTCACCCTGCTCTGTGCCTTTTTTTAGGGTTGTATTCACCGTTCCATGCAGGTCACCCCTCTATTTGTTGAGATGTAAAAAATAGTTGTTTATTTTTATTTTATCCTCTTGCTATAAAGGGATCCACTGTGTCTGTCCCATGCCATTTCGAATTGCATCGCTGTATTTGCCCCATCACCTCCATTGGGAGGGCATTCCAAACATCCACCACCCTTTCAGTAAAAAAGTATTTCCTGATGTTGCTTTCAAGTTTACCCCCTTGCAGCTTCATGTTATGCCCTCTAGTATTACAGCTTCCCCATCTTTGAAAAAGGTTTGTTTGTTCATTAATACTCTAAAGTATTTAAACATCTGTATCATATCTCCCCTATCCTTCCTCTCTTCTAGGGTATACGTAGTTAGGTCTTCAAGTCTCTTCTCATACGTCTTTTGGTGCAGGCTCCGAATTATTTTGGTCACTGTCCTCTGAACTGTTTCAAAATTTTTTATATCCTTTGTGAGATATGGCATTGTAATCATTTACATGTATTAAGTGGCCACTCAATGACCTCTCGTAAAATAGCGACTGATGGAAAGTATGCATGATGTTTGCATCACATGTACTTTGACTGCAGTCATGCGTAGGAGTGGAGCTTATGTGGAATGATGGCGTGGCGAGCAAGGATACACATTCAGTATGAAATAGTAGAATTTACTTGTGTACTTGCAAAAAGTAGGTGTAGGAATTCACACAAGTTCTAAGGTTGGCGTAAGTCATCACGCCTTAACTTAAGGCGTGTCTTCTGCCAGTTACGTGCTAGTATTTTATAACACCAAGTAACCTATGCAGGGGTCACTGAAGCCCAAATAGGGCAGGAGCCATCCCTAGGTGCCTTTCCCCCACTGGATCCCTATTTCAAAGTGGCACCAGCCTCAGGGGGATGTTTTCAGGGTTTTGTTTTGGCAAGGGTAGGAAAGTTGATATTGCTTTATTTTTAAGTGCCATTGTGTTTCGTTTTAAATAAATGAAACAAAACAAGAAAAAAAGAAGTTAAAATCATTTTCTGTGCACCGCCCCAGTTTGCATTGGTTGGTAAACCTGAATCAGCCCAGTCTCATTTACAGATTTGGAGCCATATGGTAACCCTGTGTAGCAGGTGTCATGAATTGACAGAGATTTTAAGACAATCAGCAACTGTTTGAAATGTTTGCCCACAGTCTTAGGGGAGCGGCTGTAGGAATTTCACAAATAACACCTGAGCACTAACGCGTTTCCTCAATAAAACTCCCTTTGTGTGCCGGCTTAAATATTACACAGCACACAGAAGGCACAATGATCTTATCATACGGCCTTGACGGCTGATGAATGAAACCACCGATGGGAGCTTTCTTTGTTCTGTCACACCTAGGGGGGAAATTCTATGAGCAGCATTTTCATAATATTCAGAAAATTTGATATGAAGAAAATTAGTGAAACTCACCTTTCAACTGAAAACAATGGCCACTGCAAATGTTCTCAGTTGGGTGAAGCACTCATTCTACACAGGGGTCCAGTTACTAAGGGCGGCATTTTCAAAGGCATTTACACAGGTAATTGCCCTAGTTGCCCATGTAAATGCCTTATCCGGGATTTTCGAAAGGCACGACCTGTGTAGGTGCCTTTAATAAATCCTGGCTAAGTCCCTAACGTGCCCGGATGCTATGCGGTTAGCATTGGGGCCTGTTGGGGGCGTTCCGGAGCGGAGCAGGGGCGGAGGAAAGGGCTAAGCGGGTAGCGGCGATTTTCAATGCTTCCCGCTTAGCCCTCTGCGCCTTAAAGGATAGGCAGGGGCTAAGCAGTTAGCACTGAAAATCGCTGCTACCCGCTCAGCCTTGGTGGCTGCCAGTGCGTCCAGTTTAACCCAGATTATCACTTCCGTCACCGTGGAAGTGAAATCTGGGTTAAGGAGGTCAGTGGGCAGGCTATGTGCCAACGCGGGGTATAGCTTGCCTAAATCGAAATCAGGTCCTAAGTACACTAACGTTAACGAGCATTCATTTATCATTAATGTGCGTTATTAGTAACTAGGTTCCATTGAATAACGTAAGACCTGGGTTGAGCATTAATGGTAAATTAATGTGCGATAATGTTATTGCACCTTGGTAGCTAGACCCCAAGGGTCTTCTTAGACACAAGGAAATGGGCTTTAATGACCCTCCATAAAGCACTCTCTCTCCCTCTCTTTCTTTCTAAGATGTTGATAAAAGTTGTGAAGCAGCATGCAAGAAGACTACAATTAGCTGAAGGGCGTATTATCATAGCCCTTCATTGTTTGCAAACACTGTAATACTCTAAGCGTCAACTCCATGGAGTATAACTAACAATTCCAGTAAGTGCTCGTTAACACAAGACTCAAACAAAAATCAATATTTTTTCGATGATTTCAATGCATGTTGTATTTCCCCCCCCCCCCCCAACAGACATGCAGAATAATAAATGAGGCAATATTTAAACACTGCAGTCAATGGGTTTTTTTAAACACTGACCAAAGTGTTTAAATAAAATCTAGATATTCAATGCTGGTATTTGGATAGTGACCAGCACTGAATAACTAGATTCAGCATTGGCTGCTGACATGATGCGGATAATAGTGATTTTCAGCCCACTATCCAGATAACTTGGGGCAGCTTTTTTGTTATCCTACGCTATGCAGAGTCATGGTTTTCAGCCCTAAATGAACCTAATCTTGGTATTTCTTGAAAAGTGGGGTCAGGCCTGGCTAGTACTTGGATGGGAGATCACCTTGGAATACCAGGTGCTGTAAACTTGCTGCATGGAAGAAAGGCCTGGCAATCTACTTCCGGTCGCACCTTGCCAAGAAACCTCAGGGGCTGGGTCGCCAGGAATCAGCATTGACTTGACAACACACATAAGCTGCACAGATAGTAGTGTTGAAAATCACTGCTGTCTGGATAATTTTCTGTGTTAGGTGCTCACGACTGTAGTATCATGACGTCTCAGAGTAGAGTCCTCAAAAACAAAACCAGTTATGGACAGTTAAAAGAGAGGTTTGTCTCTTCTTCTCTTTTAATGAGAGTTGCTGGACTTTCTGCCTCTTCCTATCAGGGGTCACGGCTCATGAAGAGAACTGCCTGGATGTCCAAAAGAAGAGTCACAGTATTCTAAAGATTGAAGAAGAAAAATGTCTTTATCTGGGGGGGGGGGGGGGGGGGAGGTTCCCCCATTTCCTAGTGGCTCAAAGAGCCTGAAAAGAAAAGTGCATTTTTGGGGTCTTTCCACATGGAATCCCAAGTGACTTTATGAGCATGAAGGAGGGATGCTGATAATCTTGGTGGTGATCCTGGAGAATATCTTGATTTTGGGAATGCTTTGCAAGTTCCTGAAGATTCCAAGAGACTAAGACATGAAAGAGAGACCGACATTTTGTAAACCGCTTTGTTCCCTTGTTCAGAAGGCAGTATATCAAGAGATTAACTAAACTAAACAGTGTCTGAAGAGGGCCAAAGAGAGAGAGAGAAGAGGAATGTGTTCTGTTTCAGCTCCAGAAGAAAGGATGAAGACCAGAGAGTTGTCCAATTTGTGCCTTTGCATGCTTGACAAATAGTTTTGCTTTTACTTCTCATTCAGTAAAGATTTTGGTTTTGTTCAGCCAAGCCCTGCCTGGATAATAAAGTTACTACTACTACTACTGATCATTTGTATAGTGCTACCCCCTTCTCCCCCTCCCCCCCCCAATTCTCTTTCCACAAGATCCCATAGGGAAAGGAGCATCTACATC
Organism: Ichthyophis bannanicus; assembly: GCA_033557465.1. NCBI lineage: Eukaryota > Metazoa > Chordata > Amphibia > Gymnophiona > Ichthyophiidae > Ichthyophis > Ichthyophis bannanicus. Next base: position 25,033,226 of record CM066050.1, on the reverse strand, counting down.
GTCCCTGGTCCTTTAGTAAAAGAAGTACCCCTACCCATACACCCAAAGCAAGTCGAACAGATGGATTTATGAATCTTCTTGGATATTGTGAGGTTGTCCATCTGTTTGACTGGCTTTGGATGCGAGTGTGTGTGCTTTCTGAACTATTCTAATGCATACCTGCATCAGTGTATTCTAGATGGGAGAAAAAGGTCATAGGGAGGTCTCACAGCTACGCTAAATCTGGGGTACCATTGACTAGGTGTTTTTGAGACAGGCAGATCCATTCTCAGTTGTACCACATGTAAGGACCCGCCATCTAGAGGGAACTGAGAATTGCAAGTCATAAGAATATAAGATATGCCATACTGGGTCAGACCAAGGTCCATCAAGCCCAGTATCCTGTTTCGCTGTGTGCAATGGGTGCAACCAGTACTATTTATTTATTTATTTAGCTGTATTTATATCCCGCTTTTCACCGGGTCAAAGCGGGATATAGATTGGAGCCAAGTGACAGACAGTCCTCTGAAAAGTGCACACGAGCTTTCACTCAACTGCCCAAGAGAACTATTCTCCATTGTAACCCGAATGACAAACAACCCCAACACAACGGATACAATGACGGAAAAAACACAAATTGACCCACAAATCATGGACGACTTCTTACACAGCAAACAACAAACAACTACACAACAATGCCTCATACTACCTCAACAAAATAAAGATACAGAAAAGAAATACCTATGGCACAACTTCAACCTCATAAATAAATGAGAAATACTTCACATTATCAACAACATCAATACAACAACCTCACTTCTAGACCCATGCCCCGTGACATGGCTGAAAAATCTACGCAACCAATTTTCCCAAACCATCCTACAGATCGTTCACTCCTCCCTGACACTAGGAGGGTCAGTTGGGGAATAGTGAGTGTAAAGCATAAAGAGTGAAGATGACATGGTATCTCAGGAACATCCTCCTTTAAGGATCCTACTCATGAGGGAGGATCTGAGACCATGTTTTCTTCCAGATCATGCCAGGTCACTGATTTGGAACCTTTTGAGACTACAGCACATCACTTCCTTTACCTCAGAGCAGCTGGTGTGGAAGGTGGCAGTCATTACTGGGTCAGACCAAGCTCCATCAAGCGCAGTATCCTGTTTCGCTGTGTGCAATGGGTGCAACCAGTACTGAAAAGATTGGAGCCAAGTGACAGACAGTCCTCTGAAAAGTAAACTAGTAAACTATTACTAAACTAGTAAAGATTTATATACTAAATCATGAAAGTCATCTTACAAAATGTAAGCAGTCATGAAGTTTGCACAAGATAATAACTTGAATATGATATTGACATCAAACCTAGCATGTAGAATTGCCTCATTGTAAATAACCTCACTGTAACTTCACCTGTCGGTATTTAATTGTATATAGTTCTCCCAGTTACATTTCCATGTTACTATCCCAGATCTACCCCTGCCCTGTAGTCAAGTTGTTGAATGTAAACCGCACTGATAAATAGCGCGGTATAGAAAAGCTATAAATAAAATAATAAATAAATTACTGACCTTGAATCAGTAAGCTTTTTTTAAAATGTTGTATTTTTAATTAGAAAATCAGCAATGATCTGAGACTAAAGCTCCCCTCTGGACCATATTTTTTTACTCACTTGACTGAGAAAACATTAATGGGATGGGCCATGCGCTACAGACAGAGGCTGGGCAAATTCCTCCGGTAACGTTTTGAAAGGATGAAGCACATGCATCTAGGGAATGAGGTTTACAACCTCAAGGTTCAGGTACAACAACAATAGCAGGGAACTATTACTGAATTCAGCGTGGCTGCTAGAAATTGCTACTGATAGAAATGCACCATGATGATTTGCCAAGAAAAATATTGCTGAAATTTGGAAAAAGAGCAGTTTAGTGTTTCTTAAAACACTGCCAACTTAATAGATTTTCTGAAAGCTACAGAGTAAACAATGTCTTTTTTTTAACTTCCTCAGCACTCAGTAAATGAGCCTCAGATAAGGCCGTGGCAGTATCACTCTTTAGACTAAAGCTGAGCAAACTTAAAATTCATTACCTGCCTCCGGTGAAAGACAACTGGTGGCGGTTTGTCTACTATTCATAGGCTTTGCCTTTGGACATGGCTGCATCTGACTCTTCCTTTGGTTACGTCTTTCTGATCCATCTCTGGGGAAAGTAGAGCAGAAAAGCAAATTCTGCTGTAGAATATGGATCTCTGGTGATTGATGTCAGATGGTGAAGACGAGGTCACATTTTTATTCCACTTGCTATGCTAGAAGTAAAGGTCAAGGACAATCTAGTGACTCAGTTGATAAATACTGTACACCACCCTATGAAAGTCAGATCTTCTGCTCCCTGGATCTCATAGGGTAGGGATGCTTTAGAGGCAGCATTTACAGCCCTTGGAAGGGGGGCGGGGGGGTCACAGTCATTGCTTAAGACTGACATTTAAGAGATAATTTTGTAAAAGATATTTTATATGCATAGGCCTTATTATGCATGGGCTTTTATGAAATGAGCCCAGGGGGATGTTGGTGACAAGAGGGCATTTATGTCTGGGCAATATGGGAGCCACGGCCCCATTGAATTCAATGGGGCCACGGCTCCGATATCGCTCAGAAGCTGCTACCGCTTCTTTGTAAACATACCCCATTTTGGGTTGGGGATACAAAATAAGAGAACAACTCCCACGGAAATTGCAACAGTAGTTCATGGTGCCAGATCCCAGCCCTGCTTCCAAGTGAACTGGAGGCACAAAGTTTTGAAGAACTAACCAGAGGAACTACTACAACTGGAAATAAATCTGCATTTCTAAGTATTTATCTTCTGGAATATAATCTAAATCTTGGGGAGGAAAAGGGTAATCTTTTGGTTAAAGCAGATAAATCTATGTATTTTAGAATTCAGTATGTTTGCAAAGTCAGTCAGATCTTAGTACCACTAGAGAGCTTTTCATTTAAATCAAATCAGAGTATAGCTTAGCATACAAGGAGAATAAATAGTCTCTGAGTACAAAGAACTAAACTTAAATAGGTGTTAAAGGCAAGTAAAAGATCAAAAGGACAATTTGAAAGGCCCCCCTCTATCAAACCAAGGGCTGTGTGAATCATCCAGGAAATTCGTAAGACTTAACTTTAGAGGCACAGCTCAGGGCACTGTGTAGCAAGCCAGCCTGTAAGTCTTCTTTCCCTCCTTCCCACCCCAACTCCCACCCACCCCTGGGATAATCTTAGCTTTATGGCTCTTAAACCTATTAAAGGGGTGAGGAAGACATTTTTTAAGGACCTGAGATTAATTATTCTTGAGGTAAACAAATTGTATCCCCTACAAAGCTAAATAAGTAAATAACTTTAATATCTAGCAGAAAAAAGGAGGTGATAATGCCTCTGTATAAGTCTTTGGTGCAACCTCATTTGGAGTATAGTGTGCAATTCTGGAGACCGCACCTTCAAAAGGATGTGAACAGGATGGAGTCGGTGCAGAGGGTGACTACTAAAATGATTAGTGGGCTTCATTATAAAGCATATGAGGACAGACTGAAGGATCTTAATATGTACACCTTAGAGGAAAGGCGGGATAGAGGTGATATGATTGAGATGTTTAAATACCTCCATGGCATAAATGTTCAGGGAGAGAGCCTCTTTCAATTGAAAGCAAGTTCTGCTACGAGGGGACATGGGATGAGGGTGAAGGGAGATAGATTCAGGAGTGATATGCGGAAATATTTCTTTACGGAAAGAGTAGTGGATCCGTGGAATAGTCTCCCAGTGGAGGTGGTAGAGATGAGGACAGTAACTGAATTCAAAAAAGCATGGGACCAACACAGAGGATCTCTAAAGGTAAAAAGTGGACTGTTGTAGTTGTTGATATGGAAGGCCATGTGGTCTTTTTCTGTCATCATGTTTCTATGTTTCTATCTGAACAAAACCTTAAAACTAAGATGCAGACAGCAGTCCAGCAGTGAGATGGGGGTTTCCAGTCTTTTGCATTAAGTGTCACATGTATGATTTTCTCCTAGTTGGTGAGGGGTCTTACGTGTGCACTAGTGCAAGGAGCTCTTTGCTTTCAGGGAACGAATCTGATCTCTGGAGGCTAGAGTAGCAGACTTGGAGAACATAAGGAAGATAGAGAAGTATATAGATGAGACCTACAGGGATGTAGTACTGAAGTTCCACTTCCAGTCTGGCAGCCTCCCTGTTGCCATGGGGGAGAGAGGTCACATGATAGGAGAGCATCAGCCTGGTGGGGCAGGAAGTGATCTTGTAGCTAGGACCTGTCCTCCAGGTGATGTAAAACCCTCTCATACCGAGGAGGTTTCTCCAGGGCCATGTGCCTCTGAGGGAAGGGTTAGGACAGTCATTATAGTTGGTGATTCCATCGTTAGACATGTAGCTAGCTGGGTGGCTGGTGGACATGAGGATCGCCTGGTAATACGCCTGCCTGGTGTGAAGGTAGCAGACCTCATGTGCCACCTAGACAAGGTGTTAGATAGCACTGGGGAGAGGTCGCCTGTCTTTTTTCATGTTGGTACCAATGACATAGGAAAGTGTGGTAAGGAGATTCTGGAGGCCAAATTTAGGCTTTTAGGTAGGAGGATGAAATCCAGAACTTCCAGGGTAGTTTTCTCAGAAATGTTTCCTGTTACACATGCAGGATCCAAAAGGCAGGCAGAGCTCTGGAGTCTCAATGTGTGGATGAGACAATAGTGCAAAGAAGAGGATTTGGGATTTGTTAGGAACTGGGCAACATTTTGGGGAAAGGAGGGGCTTTTCCAAAGGGATGGGCTCCACCTTAACCGGAATGGAAGCAGGCTGCTGGCATTAACCTTTTAAAAAGGAGATAGAGCCGCTTTTAAGCTAGATAATAGGAGAAAGATGACAGTCACCCAAGAGCGCATGGTTCAGAAGGATGTACCCTTGAAGGATACTAGCAAAATATTGAAGTTAGGGCATATCAACAGAGAGGTTCCAGTAAAAACAAAAATACCCCAAATGCCTTAAAGTACAGAGCAGACGGAGCTTAAAGATTCCAAATTACTCTGGCCTACCAATAACCAGATTAATATGAATAAAAGATAACCTCTAAAATGCTTGTTTGCAAATGCTAAAAGTAAAAAAAATAAGATGGGAGAGTTAGAATATATAGCACTAAATGAAAGGTTAGATATGATTGGTATCTCAGAGACTTGGTGGAAGGAGGACAACCAGTGGACACTGTGATACCTAGGTACAAATTATATCGCAATGATACAGTAGATTACATTGGTGGAGGGTTTGCGCTCTATGTTAGAGAGAGCATTGAGTCACACAGGATTAAAGTGTTGCAGGAAACAAAATACATGGTAGAATCTCTATGGATTGAAATTCCATGTAAAAAGGGGAAGGCGATGGCAGTGGGGGTGTACTACCAACCGCCTGGCCAGAATGAACAAATCGATGATGAAATGCTCAAAGAAATCAGGGACATTAAAAAAGTTACAGCGCAGTAATAATAATGGGTGATTTCAATTACCCTGGTATCGACTGGGTCAGTGTCACGGCAAGACATGCTAGGGAGATAAAGTTTCTAAATGAAATAAATCACTGCTTCTTGGACCAGCTGGTTCATGAACCGAAAAGAGGGGAAGCCATTTGGACCTAGTCCTTAGTAGTACACAAGATCTAGTGCAAGAGATAAGGCTGTTTGGGCCATTTGGCAATGGTGATCATAGCACGATCATGTTCGATTTCATAAGTGGAGGAGGGATAGTAAGGAAATCCACAGTACTGGCTTTTAACTTTCAAAAGGGAGACTATGATAAAATGAGGAAAACAGTCAAGAAAAAACTAAAAGGAGTAGTTGCAAAGGATAAGATTTACATCAAGCATGGGCACTGTTTAAAAATACTATGTGGGAAGCACAGACCAGCTGTATTCCACACTCTAAGAAAGGTAGAAGAAAGTCAAAAAAACTGCCAGCATGGTTTAATGGTGAGGTCAGAGAGGCTGCTGTAGCCAAAAAAGCATCTTTCAGGAAATGGAAAAGGAGCCAAATCACTTAAACTGTAAACAACAAAAGCGCTGGCAAGTTAGATGCAAAGCATTGATAAGGCAGGCAAAGGGAGAATTTGAGAAGAAGCTTGCTGTGGAAGCAAAAATGCATAATAACGATGTTTTCAAGTACATTCATAGTAAAAAAAACCTGTGAGAGAGGGGTAAGAGGGGCACTAAATGATAGAGGGGGTAAAAGAAGCACTAAGAAGGGACAAGACCACAGCAGAGAGACTGAATGAATTCTTTGTTTTGGTTTTTACTGAAGAAGATGTAGGGAAGTTATCCATGACTAAAATGGTATTTAAAGGTGATGCACTGGAAGAACTGAAAGAAATATCAATAAACTGGGAAGATATAATACAACTATTTGGTAAACTAAACAGTAGCAAATCACCTGGATCGGAAGGTATACACCCAAGGGTATTGAAAAACTGAAATACAAGATTGAAGACCTACTATTAGTAGTCTGTGAACTTTCATTAAAATCATCTGTAGTACCTTAGGGGTGATCTGGGAAATTACAGGCCAGTGAGCCTGACATCAGTGCCAGACAAAATGTTAGAAACCATTATAAAGAACAAAATTACTAAACATGTAGATAGTCATGGTTTAATGGAAGAAAGCCAACATGTCTTTCGCCAGGAATGTCTTGTCTTACTAATCTGTTATATTTTTTTGAAGGTGTGAATAAACAGATAGACAAAGGTGAGCCAGTTGATATTGTGCATCTGGATTTTCAGAAAGCCTTTGACAAGATCTCTCATGAGAAACTCTTGGCAAAGTTAAAAAGTCATGGGCTAGGAGGCAGTGTATTATTGTGGATCAGGAACAGGTTAAAAGACAGAAAGCAGAGGGTTGGGCTAAATGGCCAATTTTCCCAATGGAGAAAGGTGAATAGTGGAGTACCCCAGGGATCTGTGCTGGGTCCGTTGCTTTTTGGCATATTCATATGAGGTCACGTGATGCGTGAGTGAGGGTGGACGTCTCCCGCTCACTCCGGTGCAGCCCCGACGATTAATCTGCTCACAAACCTGCAATTTTAAGCAACAGCTTCCCCCCTGACTATTGGAAGTGCCTCTGAGCTCGAGTGCAGTCTGCAGTGCCCTTTAGAGCTGTCCTCCGATGCCATTAGCTCAGAAGAAAGACCGGGAGCGGCCGGTTAGAGCGGGGCCTTCTTCCGTGGCCATGACGCAACCGTCCTCGCCGGGTGGAGACAGTATAGACTCGGCCCCGGCAGAGCTGGCAAAAGAAGTGGTCAAGCTGCTCGACCCTAAATTCGACCTCTTAATGAAAAAATTGGATGGCATGGAGGAATCGCTAACCGATTTTGGAAAACGGGTGGATGAGCTGGAACATCGTGTAGCGAGCGTGGAGGAGGCCGAGGGAAGCAGAGACAGAACGATTGCGGCCCAAACACAGCTGCTGCACGAGCTTCAACAAAAACTCGATGATCTGGAGAACAGATCAAGACGCAACAATCTACGCATTGTAGGCCTGGGAGAGGAGAAGCCTGAACGGGAATTATTATCTTTTCTGGAACGCTGGTTACCAGAGACCCTAGGCCTAGCAGAGCTGGCTGGTCACTTTAAAATTGAGCGGGCGCACCGGCTGGGTGCCCGTCGAGATATAGAAGATCGACCCCGCGTTGTGATCTTGAGGGTCCTGAACTTCCAGCACAAGGTACAAATTCTGCAGGTGTAAAGGAAACAGGGTGAGCTCCTGCTGAACAATCGGAAGATCTTACTTTTTCAGGATTATTCGGCAACGGTGGCCGCAAAAAGAAGAGAATTTGGGCCGATATGTGCAGAACTGTTCCGAAGCCGCGCCAGATTTACCCTAGCATTTCCCGCCACGCTGCGTGTTACCCATCAGGGAAAGACTCATATCTTTGACCACGTGGGTGCGGCGAAACAATTCTTAACGAAGTTGCAGGATTCGGCCTTGGATGTTTGATGTTCAGCTGGACTTTGGTTGCTCTTCTTGGCTGCGCCCCGGGATGGCCCAATCATGGGTACCCCGGTGAGAGGCCCTCGACATCAGAAGTGATGATCTTAATTTCCGACTATGACCTATAATGTGGACTTTTATTATTATTTTCTGATGCCTATAATCTTTTGTTCTTTCTTTTTGCCTCTCTACTGTGCACATCCTCTATTACCCTGCTGTTTGGGTCGGTAGTTCATTGTGTGTGAGGCAGACATGTAAGTCATTTGAGAAGGGGGGGAGAGGTTGGGGCTGCCCCGCGGCATCACTTAAGGCCCAGACCTCAGTGAAGTTAACTGAGGGCCATGGTGCGATTTGATTTAAGGGGTTTTAAGAGGGTGGGGGGAGGGAGGGGGTGGGGGGAGGGAGGGGATGGGTGGAGGAAAGGAAACCTAAAGGAAGGGAAATTAACAATCTGCCAATATCGAAGGAGGCCCTGAGCATGTCCTGGAGTTGTATGTCCCCGCTCTTCGAGCTCCTGTTGGCCGGTTGCGGAGTGGAGGCTGGGCTGCTCCGCACCCATCGTAATGTTCATTTAGGTCATTTCGCAGTACCGCCAGAGATTGCAATATGCCCCCTGACTTGAAGTTTATAACTTGAAATGTGGGGGGGGGGGGGGGGTTATTACTCCGGTGAAGCGCACTAAAATCTTGCAAGCCCTTAAGCGACGCAAGGCCCAGGTAGCGCTACTGCAGGAGACCCACTTAACCTCCACAGAACATGCTAAATTGAAGCGAGACTGGGTGGGAGAGGTTTTTTCTGCCTCCTCAGACACGAGACGGAAAGGGGTGGCCATATTAATACATAAGAGCCTATCTTGTGAAGTTTTGGGGATGGAGGGGGATCCCATGGGTAGATACCTTTTTCTGCATGCTAAAATTCAGGGAGAAGAATTCTTCATTGGCAATGTCTATGCCCCCAACACGTATGATCATGTTTTTTTCCGGAAAATCTTGACTAAGGTCTTGGGGGCCCCGAAAATACCGATAGTCCTTGCGGGGGACTTCAATTGCCCACATGATCCGTCCCTAGACAAGTCCCAACCATATATCGGGCGGGGTTGGAGCACTAGAGGAGTAGGTTTCCTTTGTGATCTGGGAGACTTAGTGGATACGTGGCGAGTGCTGCACCAAGAAAGCAGAGACTACACACATCTGTCGCGAGCCCACCAAACGTGGTCGAGAATTGATTATATCCTGGTGTCGAGGCAGTGGTTTGGGAAAGTGATTAAAGCTGAAATAGAGCCTATTATTGTGTCCGACCACGCTATGGTTGGCCTAGATTGGCGTGGGGAGCGGTCGGGTAGAAGCAAATGGACCTTCCCCAGCCATTTCTGGAAGAAACCGGAATTTTGTGAGTATCTGAGGCAGCACTGGTCGGAATATGTGCGCTTTAACGAGGGGACGGTTAATTCGGTGGCAGCTTTCTGGGAAGCCGGTAAGGCTGTCCTTCGGGGCCACATCATAGCTTATGTAGCAGCAGAGAATCGCAGGGTCAATGAAGATATACTTAGATTGACTCGAGACCTTCGCAAAGCTAAGCTCCAGGCAATTCGTCGGGCGAGAGGTGTCCCGCTTTATGTTGGCATTCAGAAACAATTGAACGGCTTGTTACAGGAGCGAGCCATCCAATCGCAACAGTATTATCGTCACCAATTTTTTCGGTATGGTGATCGGTCTGGTAAATTGCTGGCACGGCTAGTGAGAGATAAGGCGGGTCCTCGCGGGGTGACGGTAATCCGAGATGTGGAGGGCCGGCAGCATACGCGAGGAGATGAAGTGGCGCGAGTATTTCGCACCTTTTACAAAAAGCTCTATGAGCGGGAAGATGGAGATGTCGATCAGTTGGCAACCTTTTTGCAACGAGTATCCCTACCTAAGCTTTCGGAAGAGCAGCAGACCGTCTTGAACCAGCCTATAACGGGGGGGGGGGGAAATTCAAAAAGCTATTCGAGCGGGAGCCTCGCACAAGGCCCCAGGTCCGGACGGGTTCACCTATGAGGCGTACAAGATGTTGGATTCGTCGCTGGTGCCCACGCTGGCGGCGGTGTATGAAGAGGCCGTGGAGTTGGGCACCTTTCCCCGCGACATGCGTACTGCCAGTATAATTTTGATTCCAAAACTGGGGAAGGATCTAGAAGATCCGGCCTCCTATAGACCTATCTCGTTGATCAATGTTGATTTGAAGTTATTTGCCTCGGTGCTGGCGAGCCGCCTTCAATTGTTTCTTCCAGCTTTGGTAGGTCGTCACCAGGCGGGCTTTGTTAAGGGGCACGAGGCCTCTGTCAATATAGGCAAGGTGCTATTAGGTATTGAGAAGTGTTTGCTGAATCGGGAGCCATTGATTCTTGCTAGTTTAGACTCGGAGAAGGCTTTCGATAGGGTATCCTGGAATTACATGTTTGCGGCCCTGCAGAAGTTTGGTTTTCGGGGTCAGTTTCTACAATGGATACAGGCACTCTACGCTGCCCCCTTAGCAATAGTTGAAACTGGAGGGGGGAGCTCTCAACCTTTTGCATTGCATAGGGGGATGAGACAGGGGTGCCCTCTTTCCCCACTGTTGTATGTCTTACAATTGGAACCGTTATTAGTCTCCTTGACTGAGTCCTCACTAGTACAGGGTATCGAATGGCGCGGTGGGGGCATCAAGGTGAGTGCTTTCGCAGATGATCTCTTGCTCTGTCTTACGTATCCCTCGAAGTCTTTGCCGGAGGCCCTTCGCCTTATTGAGTGCTTTGGGGGTTTTTCCGGGCTCCGCATTAATCGGTCGAAATCGTTGGTGCTGGATGTGGCTAACCAATCTCGTAAGTCCTGGAAGGGGGACTTTCCGCTCACCTGGGCGACTGGGCCAATCCGCTACCTGGGTATTCACATCCCCGCTCATCCACGGAGTCTTTATGAGGTCAATGTTCGGCCTCTTCTGACTTCGACGATAGCGAAACTGCACAAATGGAGAGATCTCCCGCTTTCTCTAATGGGCCGGATAGCCCTAGTGAGAATGGTAGAATGGCCGCGCTGGATCTATCTCCTGCGACAATTACCTCTGTGATTAACACGGAAGGACTTGATGGAGCTACACAAACAGCTGGGTCGGTTCTTATGGAAGTATAAAAGGCCACGAATAGCGTTGGCGGCGCTTATGCGTCCGGTGAATGAGGGGGGTATGGGCTGGTCCTCTTTGAGAATTTATAATCTTTGTAATCTAGCGAGGAGGGTGAGCGACCTAGTCACGGGTAGCGAGGAGCGCCTTCCCGTACCCCTGCTTGATCAAGTCTCAGAGTCCTGGCATAGAACGTACTTGCTGCACTGTGGGGGAGCAATGCTACCGCCGTTTTGGAGGGAGTCGTACTATTTGCGAACGCTGCGAATGGTATGGAGAGTCTTGTGTCGGTCTCGGGGACAGCGCTGGGCGACCACGGACTGCCTACCTTTGCTTGGCAATCGTGGTTTTGTGCCAGGTAGAGCGGGGGGAGTGGCCCGGATCTGGAAGCAGGCTGGCGTTGAATATCTTGGACATATGCGAATGGAGAATTCTGATCAGTTGGAATCGTTTCAGCAATTGATTTGTCGTTATCCTCTGCAGAGTACAACATTTTATTTTTATTTGCAGGTCCGTCATTACGTAGCTAGTCTAGCCAGAGCAACAATGCCTCTGTCGAGAATCAATAGTCTCTGGTTATTGATGGACAGACTTCAGGAGAGCGCGTCTGCCGCTCAGCTCCGCGCTGAGCTAGTTCCCCCGGCCGCTCCGCAGTGTCTAGCTCCTTTGGTGGATCGCTGGCGGAAGGATGGTTTGGAAGGCCTTACAGAGGAGACCATGGGGCAGGCTTTTCTGAAAGTACGGGGGCTCGTGGAAGCAGTGCGGTATCGCGAACTGCAATTTAAATTACTGTGGAGAGCGTATGTTTCGGAAGTGGGAGCGTGGAAGATGGGTATTGTGTCGGCGGATGTGTGTGGTCTCTGTAAGAAGGAGGCGGGCACATTGTTGCACAGATTTTGGTCCTGCCCCATCATTCAAATGTTTTGGGAGGGTATTAGGACGAAATTGAGCCAGTGGACGCAAGTGCAGATATCACTTCACCCGCTATGGTGTTTGTTTCATTTGGCTTATCCAGGGATCCGGGGAACAACAGCCCAGCGGCAGTTTTATGAAAAGAGTTTCTTAGTGGCCAAGCAATGTATTTTGCAACACTGGCTCTCTGAGGCAGGACCAGTGTCGGTGGAATGGGAACACCAATTGCGTGAATTAATGCAGATGGAACGTAGATCAGCTCGTCTTCTCGGGCGAAAACCCTGGGAACGCTTTCAAACTATATGGGAACCTTTGTTTGAACCTATTAGCTAGTCTCAAGGGGGGGAGTGAGCTTGATATCTCGGGGGGCGGAGTTATGCTTGGAGGTTAGGTAGTGGGGGGGTGACTTTTGGGTCAAGAAGGCCGAGACGAGTATGGTTTCCTTTGGGTTTCTCCTTAATATAGGGGGAGGGAGGGGGGTGTGGGGGAAGGGGTAGGGAGGGAGCTGTCCATTGGGGGGTGGGGAGGGGGGGGATGGGGTTTCTGGGAGTGGATGGTCTCTTTACTGTTGTTGCTCCCGGTTGTACCCCTGTCAGGTTGAAAACGGGTCTGGGATTTGCTGGGGATCAATGGTACGGACTTAGATCCGTTACGGTTCGAAGCTGTCTTGCCTGCGTCTATTTTGTTGTTGTTTTTTTTCTTTGGGCTTTCTTCCAATGGTTAAGCATTGAAGTTACAGTGCAGTTGTTTATATGTACGCTTTGTGTGGTTCCTTGTACTTACCTGAGTATTTTCCTTATCTGGTATTGTATCCCAGCAAGGCTGTCCCAGAATTTTCTGGGGGGCAGCTTGAGTGTTAACTTATATGTGGAAACAATAAAAATGATTTTACATAATATATTCATATATGACCTTGAAATGGGAATAATGAGTGAGGTAGTCAAATTTGCAGATGATACAAAATTATTCAAAGTTGTGAAAACCCAAGAAGATTGTGAAAAATTGCAAGAAGATCTTGGCAAATTGAATGACTGGACATTCAAATGGCAGATGAAATTTAATGTGGACAAGTAAAAAGTTATGCACCTAGGAAAGAACAACCCAAACTATGGTTACACAATTCAAGGTTCCACATTAGGAACCACCACCCAGGAAAAAGATTTAGGAGTCATCGTGAATAACAGGTTGAAACCCTCCACCCAGTATGCAACGGTGGCCTAAAAGGCAAATAAAATGCTAGGAATCATAAGGAAAGGATGGAGAATAAGAGAAAGGATATTATAATACCCCTGTATCGTTCTATGGTGCAACTGCACCTTGAATATTGTGTGCAATTCTGTTCGCCGTATCTTAAAAATTATATAGCATTATTAGAAAAGGTACAGGGGATGGCAAAGAGGATAGAAGGATACCCCTATGAGGAGAGGCTTAAAAGATTAGGGCTTTTCAACCTGGAAAAGAGATGGCTCGGGGAAGATATGATAGAGGTCTTTAAGTTAATAAATGGAGTGGAATGGATAAACGTAGATCGATTGTTTACATAGTAACATAATAACATTGTATATGACGGCAGATAAAGACCAGTATGATCCATCTAGTCTGCCCAGCAAGGCGGCAAAAGCAGGCACATCTGCCGTTCTGTGCAGGTCACCCTTCTGTATGCCTTTGTTTAGGGGTGTACCAACCGTTCCGTGTAGGTCACCCCTTATTTGTTGCTATAAAGGGATCCACAGTGTCTGTCCCATGCCATTTTGAATTCCGTCACTGTCTTTGCCTCCACCACTTCCATCGGGAGGGCATTCCAAGCATCCACCACCCTTTCAGTGAAAAAGTATTTCCTGACATTGCCTCTCAGTTTACCCCCTTGCAGCTTCATATTATGCCCTCTAGTTTTACAGCTTCCCCTTCAAAAAGTAGAAAGACTAGGGGGCATGCAATGAAGGTACAGCGTAACCCGTTTAAGACTAATAAGAGAAAGTACTTTTTCACGCAACATGTAATCAAACTCTGGAATTCGTTACTGGAGGATGTAGTAAAAGCTGTTAGTGTATCAGGTTTAACAGGGCCGGCCCGTCCATTCAGCAAGAATGTTGTTTGCACAGGGCCCCACGTTTCAGGGGGCCCCGCGCAAACAACATTCTGTATCAGCCCAGGTAGATTTTTAAAAAAAACCTGGCTGCTGCTGTTGCCATGGCAGTGGCAGAATCTATTGTTCCACAGGGCCCCCCCTGCCCGGCAGAGCCCTCCCTGCAGCATCAACTCCCTCAGCATCGGCTTTCAGAGCCGCGAAGGGAGAGTTTCTCTCTCGCGGCTCTGTTAAGCCCACCGGGGCTGTTGGAAAACAGGCATTTCCTGTTTCCCATCAGCACCGGCGGGCTTAACAGAGCCACGAGAAAGGGAAACTCTCCCTTCGCAGCTCTGAAAAGTCCGTTCTTTGGGAGCTGATGCTGCAGGGAGGGCTCTGCCGGGCAGGGGGGCCCAGCGGGACACTTGATTCTGCTGCTGCCACGGCGGCAACAGCACTAGCCAGTTTGTTTTTTTTAAATCTACCTGGGCTGATGGGGGGGGAGGGGGGTTAGGACTGGTAATGGGCTATGGGGGGTGGCTAAAACTGGAAATGGGCTGATGGGGGGGTTAGGACTGGAAGTGGGCTGATGGGGGGTTAGGACTGGTAATGGGCTATGGAGGGCTAAGACTAAAAATGGGGTGATGAGGGGGTTAGGACTGGAAGTGGGCTGATGGAAGGTTACGACTGGTAATGGGCTATGGGGTGCTAAGACTGAAAATGGGGTGATGGGGGTTAGGACTGTAAGTGGGCTGATGGGGGGCTTAGGAGTGGTAATGGGCTATGGGGGGGCTAGGACTGGTAATGGGCTGGGGGGGCTAGGATTGGAAATGGGCTGAGTGGAAGGGGGGCTTGAATTGCAAATAGCTGATGGGGATGGGTGCTTGGAATGGAAATGGGCTGAGTGGAAGGGGGGCTTGAACTGCAAATAGCTGATGGGGAGGGGGGCTTGGAATGGAAATGGGCTGTGAGGGGAGGGAGCTAGGACTGGAAATGGACTGAGTGGGGGGGAGCTAGGACAGGAAATGGGCTGATGGAGGGGCTAGGATACGACTGGAAATCGGCTGTTGTGGGGTGCTAAGATTGGAAATGGGCTGTGGTGGGGGCTTGGATTGAAATGGACTCATGGAGGGGCTAGAAACTGGAAGTAGGCTCATGGGGGGGCTTGGATTGGAAATGGACTGAATGGAGGGGAGCTAGGATTTGACATGGGCTGATAGTGGGGCTGAGAAAGGACTAGAAATGGGCTGATGGGGGGCTGGGAATGGAAATGAGCTGATGGAGGGACAGATAGGACTGGAAATGGATGGGGGAGCTAGGGCTGGAAATGGGCTGATGGTGTGGCTAGGATAGGATTGGAAATGGGCCGATGGGGGGCTAGGACTGGAAATGGGCTGATGCAGGGAGCAGATGCTGGGTGGGGCTGGAACTAGAAGGGAGCTGATGTTGGAGGAGGATTAGAATGGGATGGAGCTGGGAGAGTGAAATGGAGAGGGGAAAATATTTTGTGTGGGAGGGAAGACAAATCTACAATTGGCTGGGTATTGGGAGAGTAAGTGGGGAGTGAGGATGGAGGGGTAAAATTTGAGTGGATGAAATAGGAATGAGGAAAGAGCAAAAGGAGAAAGATTAGTATGTTAAAGCAGATGTAGAGAGAGAATGGAAAAAAACTAGAAGAGAGAAGAAAGGACAAATGGACAGCAGACGATGGAGAGTTAGCAGAAGACATGAAGAAACCAGAAGAAAGTGGCTGGAGCAATTGCAACTGAAAAAAAATGCACGAAAGGTAGAAAAATATCTCTTTATTTTGAATTTATTAACTGGAATATGTCAGTTCTGGGAAATGTGCATCATTAACGTCTGCGCTTTGTTTAGTACAAGAGGAACTTAATTTATAGTTTTATTTCTACAGTGTTGTTGTACATTCCAAGTTTGGCTTTTGAGGTTCCCCAGTTTAATTGTCTTCCTGTATCTAAATTGTGATTCCTGTTTGGTGATGGTCTATGTTCTGCATGTGTAACTGAGCTGAAGTATTCTGTTTATGTAATTCCTATTTGACATTGCCACTTGTTCTCTTTCCCCAGTAGGTCATGTATTGTTATTCTCTGAAATGTATTGGTTTAATATTTGTAGTGTTGCCTTTTGATAGGTAGAGTATGGTGCTTTGTGAGTCCTGGTAGTGCTGTTAGGATACGGCGGGTTTGCTATGGGTTCTAAATGGGCAGTGTTTGTAGTAGTTCCTAATGTGTCTGGCGGTTGGCACTGGATTATAGTAATGTAGAAATCTTTTAGTCTTTCTTTATCCTTACACTCATTAAGAGGCATGTTTACTAAAAGTTAGTGTATGGTAACATTATGCAAATATGGCCCTGCACCCAGTCTCCGCACATGGCCCCGCACCCCCCTTGGGCCGCCTCTAAGGTTTAAGTAAGGTTTGGACAAGTTCCTGGAGGAAGGGCTCATAAACCATTATTAAAGAGGATCTGGGAAATCCACTGCTTGCCCTGAGACAAGCACTGTGGAACCCTGTTCTTAGCTGTAATGAATCCGGTTCTCATCCTTGCTTTTCCCTAGCAGAACAGTTTCTTGAAATGTATCATGAGCAGATACAAATTGGGTGGACAAAGACCCTTCTAAAGCACATAAGCCATCCCATAGGGTTTCAAAGTTAAACTGAGTGAGTCTCAGCTTCCTCCAGGGTATCTTAGTAGATTTGTGATTAGCTTTTGAGAGCTCTGTGCCCTTCATCATGTTAATGCAAAATCCACTGAAAGGAATTCTTTGCATGCTGCAGTGGTTAGTGCCTTGTTTGTTTTCTCTTTGGACCCCTCCCCCTCCTTCACGCACTTTTTCTAATTTGCAATAGGCTGTAGCTCTTCTCCAAGACTAGACTGCCAGAAATGAAGTTTGAACATCAGTAATTAGTGGAACGATTAGCTGAGAATATGATTATGAAAGGAGCAGATTGGCACAGCTGTACTTGTCATGGGTAATTATACCAAACCTTAAACCGTTTCCTTTTTTCCTCTGGTATTTTGAAGATGGCCTTTTAAAAAAAATCATTATTCTCTTCATCAGATGTGAAAGAGCGAGGCCATTTCTGCTTCTTCTTTCTTCCAGGGGTGTAAGTGGATGCACTTTTTGCTTCAAGTGCTGAAAATGCTCACTGTTCCTGGAGTGTAGAGAAGTCTCCATGGCGTACCAGGCAGTAGATGGGACAGAGACTAGCAACCTCTGTTGAAAAGATTTCTTGCTGCAATTTCAAACCTTTTATTGAGTGCCAAAAAGCATAAATTAAAAGCATTTTATTTTTTGGCTTGGTGCACGCTTTATTAAGAAAGAAATATATTAAAATATCCCAACAGCTACTGTAGCTTTTCCCATCTGATATTGATGGAGTCTGGACTTGCTCTTTAGTGCAGATAGTTCTGTAATTTTCACAGCCCATCAAAAAGTGATTGTCAGTGGCCTGTGTTCACATGGCTGAATGAGTTGTCAGGCCAGCTTGATGCTTATTTTACCTCCCCATTTATTTATTTAGGCTTTGCTCACTCCTTTCATTGGTTGCTTAGGGCATATTACATTCAGTTATCGTGGGTATTGTCTTGTCCCAGAGGACTGACAGTCTAATAGCCTCATTTACTAACATGTGTGCGAAGACAGATTTTACATAGGAGTTTAGCTCAGAAAAGAGAGGTCCACGTTGGGCCATTCAAAAATTCCTGGGTATTTCATAAAAGGCTCAATGAATACAGAGCCTTTTGTCAACTTTGTGTAAGGATGTTAAAGAGTGCACCTGTATTGTGCAGCATGTCCAGTGGGAACAGACATTTTGCAGACAAACATGTCCAAAAAGGAGAGGCTTCAGTCGGGGTTTTACACAAGAAGGCCCCAAAACGTACTTATGTAGGTGCTGATTTTCCAACTTACACAGGCAAGAAACATTTGCACTTCATGTACAAGAGGAGCCAGTTAAGAAGGCAAGATCTAAACCAGACATTTCTGCCTTATTGAGGTAGTTTTTAAAGCAAAAGAAATAAGCACAATTTCCCCCTCATTCCCTTTTTAAAACGCTAAATCCAAATGAGCAGTTAGCTTACACTTTTGCATGATTCAGAGAAGGTATAATTGGCGATGGGGACATTTCTTAAAATATATATGCATTCTCCTAAAATGGAAGGTACATAGCAGGGACCTCTAGTGGCTCTACTAAAATACTGCAATATGACTTTCTATGTCTCTTGTAATTTTCTAGAACAGGGGAGGATTCTCTGCACCAGCAAGATATTGGTGGATGGAAACTCCACTGGAAGGGAGATTTGAACTGGCACAAATACCCAGCCCAGCTATTTACATTTGTAAATAACGCTCAACCTTTCTAAAATGATCCTTATTATTTAGTGCAAGCCCCATTACTTTCAGTGGGGTCTATTTACTAACTGAATGCATAACTCAAATTTAATGAGACCCTGTGGTCCCCCAGTATAAAGTGACTAGCCCAAGCAATGTCAGTGGGAATTAAATGCGGTGTAACCACTGGACTCCTCCTCCACTATAACAAATAATAAGGGGGAGCTGCGCATGAATTAGCGCAGTATTCCCTTAAGAAACCAAGCAGGAAGGAGCAAGATCACTGCCAGATGAGATTTAGAGGCATGCTTACCAAGAAATACGCTAGTAGCAGGTGCTGTGGCTAACTTTAGGGGACATGTGCACTATCCCCCTGCCTTTAGAGTAGTGCTAACATGTCACACCATGCTAACTTACAGCCACGCATAGAGGTGGTGTTAGCAGCTACTTTCATGGTTAGCGTGTGCCCAAAACACTCATGCTAACCCAAATCGCGGTCCATGCCCACGTTTCATCCACAAGCCATGCAGTCCCCACCTGGTCTCACGCTACCCAATTAGCATGAGATTTTTTAGCGTTTGTTTTTTTAAATTTTTATTTATAAGATTTCAACAAAATTTACAAGCAATCATACTTGATATGGAAAAAAGACATGAGTAAATGATAATACACCAAGTAATATACATGCATGAAATTATTTAAACCTAGTCTTACTAATCCTCACAGTTACGAGACCCAAAATGAATAAGGAAAATACAACTGATTGAATTCATAGGAGTAGAAGAACCCACAAAAGATCCAGTATACATATATCCTGCAAATAAACCCGCTCGCCTAAGGGCCATCAGACAAACAAGCACTAATAAAGGAGACTAACTTAGTAGGTTCATAAAAAATATAGGAAACAGATTGCAATTTAACCAAACATTTACAGGGAAACTTAAGAAAAAATAAACCTCCCATCTGAATCACCCCAGATTTAAGCAGCAAAAACTCTTTTCTCCTTTTTTGCGTTTCTCAAGATAAATCAGGAAACATGCGGATAGTCAGCCCTTTGAACAAAACAGTACGCTTCTTGAAATACATTCTTAATAACCACTCCCGGTCGGGCACGAGAGCCAGTGAAATCAACAAAGTTGCAGGAACCACACTCTCAGATACAGAGGTATTTAGAATCTCTGACAGATTTACATCATCTAGTACTTCTTCTTCAACCGGAGAAACCCCAGTTGGTCCTATCATTTTTTTCCCGGTGGGAAGATAATAAATTTTTGAAAGCGGAGGATGTGATTCCTCAGGGACATTCAAAACCTCTATCAAGTATGCCTTGAACATATCACGAGGCGTAACCAGTGGAGATCGAGGAAAATTCAGTAGCCTAATATTCATTGCCCTATTCTGATTTTCCAACATTTCCATTTTAAATGTAACTCCAAGCATATCCTTACATACATCATTAAATTTATCCTCCAGCTGTGTAACTTTATTGTCCATCAACGACGCTTGAGGCTGTAAGAGAGCCACAGAGTCCTGACAATTCTGCACTTTCACTGCGTTATCCCGGATCAACTTCAAAGTAGCATTAGTTTGGGATAATAAACACTCACCAAACTTTGTCAATGCCATCCAAATAGAGTCTAGGGTCATTCAGGGCGCTCCAAGGAGAAAGGCACCAAAAGAGGTAGTTCAGAGGAGGCCTCAGGAAACACTACCGAACTTCTGTCTCCTGACGAAGATTTAAAATCCCCGGGAATTTGTTGCTCGGCTGCCGTGACCTTTCCACCTCCCTCAGACGCTGACCCCGGAATCACCGATTCTGAAAGCAAAGCCTTCCCTCCAACTGAAGAATAAGCACTGACCTCTTTGGATCGCACCACTTCAGAAGCGCTGAGGCTCAGAAAGTCTGCAGGGAATTCGGGCGGTTTTTGCAGATCCGGTGTGAGATCACACCCAGAAGAAGACGCCAAACTCTCCGGTCTCGGTGTCGACACAAGCGGGGTTACTCTGGAAACCGACCGGATCTCACCGTGCTGCTGCACAAAGGTATCCATCGGACCAGCCTTTGAAACACTCGCAGAAGAGGGCTGCTTGGGCTGGGGAGGGTCCCCCTTAGCTTCCCCTTTAGCTTCGGCATAGGAAAGCAGCTCACAGCCGTGTGGGTCCTGCAGCTCTCTTGGATCTCGCCCTCCGGATCTTTTAGCTTTTAGGATGGGGCACATACCCTGTACTAAACCTCATGCTACTGGTTAGTGCACGTTAGTAAATATGCCCTTTCGGATAGATAACATAACAGACAAAGGTGGCTCTATTTTGAAAAGAATTATGCAGTTGCAATCAGCCTTTAGCCATATGAATCGGATTAAAAATCCCTCCCTCCCAGTCTGTCTAAAATCTGCACAGAATCGCTGGAATTTAGGCAAGAGAAATGGAGGCTGGGTCAAGGTGTATATGGGTCAGTCTTATTGGGTAGTAAACATATACCTTTGTCTTCCAAAGTGAGGCACACAAATAACTTCCCAAAATCTAAGTCAGTGGTTAGAAGCAGCTGAATATCCAAAGTTAACTAGTTAAATTAACCAGTTAACTTTGCTGCTCCTTCAGGGGCACCAACAGAAATCTTTTCCTGGAAATGGGGGCTCATAATAAAAAAGAATAATAATAAGGTTGTACACAATTAAAAACATGGAGTTACGAAAACAGTTAATCATTAAAATTGGGAGGGAGTTAGATGAGGAGCAAATGACTTCCTTTGACCTTGCTACCGTCCTGTGGGTGCCTCTAGGCTCTTGGAAAATCAATCTCATGCAGGTTAACTCTAGCAAGCCAGTAACCACTGCACAGTTCTGATTAGCCGTGCATGGAATAAGCATTATAAGAGGATCTAGGGAAATGAGCAGGAAAGATATCAGATAAGATTTAATATAGATTAAGTCATGGTGATGCCTTTAAACTGTAACAGCAGGCAGTTTATATACTGGATGGAACTAACGCATAAAGCAAAGGAGTAGTCTAGTACCCAAGCGATCTGGGTTTGATTCCCACTGGTACTCCTTGTGGCCTTGGATAAGTCATTTTACTCTCCATTGCCTTGGAAGAAAGGCCTGGTAATCCACTTCTGGTCATACCTTGCCAAGAAAATTTAGGGGCTGCTGGGTTGCCAGGAGTCAGCATAGACTCAAGGGCTTGCATTGCATTTTTTGGACTAAGCATGGGAGTTGTTACAGTGAAAAACTAAACATGAGCATTGTCAGACTAAGGGCAGAGATATTATGGTAGGAATTTATACCTCGCAAGGGTAAAACTATGAGCCCGTATTACTAAAAGGTTTCAAAGAGTAAAATAAAAAAGATGTATAAAAAGCTCACAAAATATAATTATGGATTTCATTTGGTCCATGGGAGCAAGTTCCTGGGATACAGTTCTAAAGCCCCATTGTCATAAAAAACATACTGACACTGGCCCCATAGCTAGTTTTCATGAGTACCTCTAATATGCAGTTAATCTACGTAAGAACATAAGAAATGCCATACTGGGTCAGACCAAGGTCTATCAAGTCCAGTATCCTGTTTCCAAGAGTGGCCAATCCAGGTCACAAGTACCTGTCAGTTTCCCAAAAAGGTACACAAATTCCAAGCTGCTTATCCCAGGAGTAAGCAATGGATTTCCCTCATCTTCCTTAACAATGGTTTGTGGACTTTTCCTCCAGGAACTTGTCCAAACTTTTTTTAAACCCAGCTACAATAAGAGCTTTTACTCTGGTAAAGAATTTGAGAATTTGATTATGCGTTGAATGAAAAAATATTTTTTCTTACTAGTCTTAAATGGGTTACATTGTAGCTTCATTGCATGTCCCCTAGTCTTCTTACTTTTTGATGGAGTAAACAACCAATCTACATTTACCCGTTCCACTCCATTTATTAATTTATAGACCTCTATCATATTTCCCCTTAGCTGTCTTTTTTCCAAGTTGAAGAGCCCTAACCTTTTAAGCCTTTCCTCATAGGTGTATCCTTCCATTCCTCCTACCATTTTGGCGCCTTTTTTCTGTACCTTACATCAGTGGAAAACTTTCCTGTGAAGACATCACTAACCTGTGAGAAATTTTGCCTATAAGGGGTCTATTTACTAAACAATAATAAGCAATTAACATGGAAGTTAGTGTGGTGACCAAACAAGGTGTGCTAATTCCTGCATGAACTCTCTAACGTGTAACAGGTGAAGATTGTGCCTTATAGTTAATGGAGAGTTAGTTACTGTGTGTTAATGTTTTGGTCATTTATTTATTTATTTATTTATTTTATACATATTTTAAATGACTTCTGTGAATCATCCTCCAAAGCTGAGCACATAAAAACAATCATGTAAAAGAGCATAGCTTGCACTATAGGTGAGAGAAGAGCATCAACCACATTACCGGATAACTATTTCATTTCAAGGTGCACCCAACAAGACTAGGCCCATTCACCATCTTTAGCCTCATGTTTTCACTTTTTCCTGGCAATAGATTACATTCTCCTCGTCCATCACACTAGTTCTGTTTTCCCTGACCTTTCTACACTCAACACCTGTCTATCCCGTGTCGCCTCTTGGTTTTCCGAAAATTTTCTTTGTGTTAACCCTTCTAAATCCTCTGCTATTTGGTTCTCTTTCTCTTCTCCTTCACCTAGCTTAGCCCCTGTGATGTCCTCCCTCCCTATTCCCGTCGTCTCCTCCCTCTGCTATCTGGGTGTTACGCTCGACTCTTCCCTTTCCTTTCATCCTCATATCTCCTCCCTCGTCCGTACTTGTCACTTTCACCTACGCCGTATTCATTCTCTCCGGCCTTTTCTTTCCCCTCAATCCCTCACCACTCTAGTTCTTTCTCTTGTAACTTCCCGTCTGGATTATTGTAACTCCATCCTTGCTGGCCTCCCTTCCTGTCAACTCCGTCATCTTCAGCTCCTCCAAAACACTGCCGCCCGTCTCCTCACTTTTTCTTCCCCTTCTGATCACATTACACCCTGCCTCTTCTCCTTTCATTGGCTCCCCATTAAATTTCGGCTCATCTATAAATATCTCATCATCACTCACAGGGTTCTCTATACTAGCACTCCTCGGTATCTCTCTGATCTTATCTTTCATCAGCCTACCCCCCGTCTCCTCCGTTCATCTCATACCAACCGCCTCTTCCTCCCTTCCCCATCTCAGGCCCAACTTGAACTTACCCGACATTCCACCTTCTTCTTCTTAGCCCCCGCCCTCTGGAACTCTCTTCCTCACACCCTCCGTACTGAGTCTTCCTTCCCTCAATTTAAAGCTCTCCTCAAAACCCACCTTTTCTCTCAAGCATTTGATCTTCCAGCCTCCCCCGAACTATAACCATCATCCAACACTCCTGCCCGCCATGTCCCACTCGACTGCTACCCCCCACTCTTCCTTTCCCCCTGCGTTTTTGTGTCTAGCTCTCCAGTCTCTGTCCTTTTTTTCTCTCTCTGTCTCTCACTCATTCTTTCCTATTATTTACTGGCGTTCCTTTCTCTCTTTATTTTTCTGTGGCTGCCTTTTATTGTACACCGCCCTGATACTCCGGTCCTGGGCGGTATATCAAGCCTGAATAAATGTAAATGTAAAACCCCCAAGGGGAAAGTGTTCCACAAATGGGCATCTGCTGCTGAGAAACTCATGGCTCTGCCATCACTTCTGCCATCTCTTTTTGCTGGCAGGAAGACCACCGAGTGCTCTTGACTAGAATGAAGACATCTGCCTGGCAGGTACCAGTTTAACATATCTACAGTGTAGGCAGGACATTGTAAATGCAGGACCTGAAAAGCCAGAACTAGCTATTTGAACTGAATATGCTCCTTGATAGGTAGCTGGTGAAAGTTAGTCAACAAGGAGCCCACACTGGCCCACCATTGTATTGGGAGCCACAGGACTGATACAGAAGAATTCCAAGCACATCTTGACAAATTCCCCATACCTGTTACATCTTACGAACTCCAGAGGGAAGCTCTCTTTGGCACGATGCAAGTACTACGCTCAGCATTACCAGTAAATTTTAGAGACTGAGATCATAGTCCACATACACTGGCTTAGAAGTGAGGTTCATGACTGTCATGGTATCTGCACAAAACTAACCCATTTGGAGAAACTGCTTAGAGACAAGCCCACCATCACCTTGTGTGACCATCCAGGCAACAATATTTTGCAGCCTTTGGAACTTCTTATAAACCTTCCCTGATAACCCAGCGCAGAGGCTATTACAGTAATCTAAAGAGCAGAAGACAGAAGCTCCAAAAAGAGAACCATCTGTTTAACAGCATTTCAAATAATGCAGAGCTGTTAACGCTACTCAGTGGGTGCTAAATATATTGTCTCTGGGTTAACTGAATGAGAAAAAAATAGGGGAACATGCAATGAAGCTACAATGTAGCACATTTCAAACTAATTGGAGAAAATGTTTTCATTCAAATTCTGGAATTCGTTGCCAGAGGATGTAGTAAACGCTGTTAGTGCAGCTGGGGTTAAAGAGGTTTGGACAAGTTCTTGGAGGAAAGTCCATAAATCAGTATCAAATATAGTAACATAGTAAATGACGGCAGTTAAAGACCAGTATGGTCCATCTAGTCTGCCCAGCAAGGTGGCAAGAGCAGGTGCACCTGCCGCGCCGTGCAGGTCACTCCTCCCCATGCTTTTGTTTAGGGGTGAACCCACTGCTCCATGTAGGACACCCCTGTTGAGAAATTAGATAGTTAAGTTTATTTTGATTTTATCATGTTGCGATAAAGGAATCCACTGTGTCTGTCCCATGCCATTTTGAATTCTGTCACTGTATTTGCCCCCACCACTTCCATCGGGAGAGCATTCCAAGCATCCACCACCCTTTCAGTGAAAAAGTATTTCCTGACATTGCCTTTCAATTTACCCCCTTGCAGCTTCATGTTATGCCCTCTAGTTTTACAGCTTCCTCATCTTTGGAAGAGGTTTGTTTGTTCATTAATACTCTTTAAGTATTTAAAGGTCTGAATCATATCTCCCCTGTCCCTCCTCTCCTCCAGAGTGTTCATATTTAGGTCTTCAAGTCAAATTGGATTGGGAGATCCATTGCTTGCCCCTATGTTTGTCTACTTTTTGGTAACCTGACAGGTGCTTGTGACCTGGATTGGCACTGTTGGAAACAGGATACAGGGCTTGATGGACCTTTAGTCTGACCCAGTATGGTATATCATGTATTCTTATGTTCTTTTGAATGCCTTCAACAGTTAACAGAGAGGTTTCACATTACTGCACAGTACTTTTGGTAATTACTACGTAATAACTGCAAAATGCTTATCATGAGTCAGTAAATGGACCCCTAAGTTGGGTAAGTTCCTAGATGCTAAGGTTATTGCTGTGTGTTCAGATCTCACGAGATTCTAATTGATAAATGCCAAGTCAGTAATTTCTTCTTATTGATAAAGTGGTTTGCCCAGGGTGACACAAAGGCAGTAAGAGAACAGAGATTAGAAATTGAGTCTGTGTGCTCACACTGCTAGACGAAACGTCCACCCAGGCGACAGCAACAGAAGGAAAATTAATTTTATGGCATGTAAGGACTGAGTTTCTCTTCCGGCTTTTAACCATATTACTTATTAATAAAGAAGGGAGATCCTTGGCAAGATTCATATGGTCCGGTTTTACAAAGCATCAATCTATTGCCTTTTCCAGAGCTAGAATATTCAAACTTTCAATTTAACCATTATTGACTGTTTTGTTTCAGACGGCACATTGAGAAAGTCTTCTAGCAGGTTTATAAATTAAATTTGCCCACACAGCTCGCAGACTGCAGGGTTTGTTCATCACTGACAATGGAGAAGCCAGAAGGAAAGGAAGTAATCTTTCCTACTTGTTCTGTAAATGGTGTGCTCTGTGTTCACAGCTATCAGCAGGATGGGTAATAAGAAGAAAAGAGTGATAGGTTACAGAAATACAGGCTTTACCTGACTGTCTTAAAAAATATTATGCCAAAAATGATCTCTCGGCCTTATTGTGCAATGAGTCCTGACAATTTTCCATTCTTGAAGTGGAATAGCATTCTTCCACAGAGTCGCTGCTAATTTATATTGGGAGGATGGCATTGTTTCCTTGTACCAGCAATAGACAAACTAAAGTACCCTAAAAGTGAGGAGACTATGGGGGTCATTCATGAGTTTGACATCTGAAAAACGAGCACTTAGATGTGAAAATTATGGAGACATCTGCGGATCCATTTTAGAAAGCCAGCTATACAGATGACCCCAATGCAAGAATGAACATGTTGCACGGGGCGTGATGGAAGCGTGTCTCACGATGTTCCGGTAAAGATATACTTGCGTACTTGATTTCAGTAATGGCGAGCATCTCTGCTTACCGCTGGGGCTCGGCTTTGGAGGATGAGTCACAGAAGCCATTTAAAAAGGGTATAAAATGAATAACTAAATAACCAAAACTCACCAGTAGTAACATCCAGGGTGTGAACAGGCATCAGAAAAGCTCGTGTTCAGCTACCAAAGCACCTGGAAGGAGTAGAGACGATGTTCAGATACCCCCAATACTTTTCATGACCATAAAGGAAGTTGAAGGGCAACCAAGACACATTTTCTGATTGGCAGGCCGATGCGCATCTCCACTTGCGAAACAGCAGGCAGGGACGTATATGCAACATAGAATAGGCTTCCCTGACCTAAAGGTTTTGTCACAGGGGTGTCTGTGTGGCCATTGCTGCCACTGTCCATTTTCGGCAAGTGCAGGTTTCTAAAATTGGGCTGAAACTTGCACATGGCTGCCTTTTCTATACATTTTGGCCTTGACGTCCCAGATTATACCTAGACATCATTCCTAAAATGTGCCTGGGCATCAGAAAAATGAGGCAGAAATAATACAGGCTAGTACCCAGACTCCGTTTAGCTGCCTTCTGAGGTCTCAGCTTGCTTTGTACTTTTTGACTTTTAAAAGCACAGTGTATAAGAACATAAGAACATAAGATATGCCATACTGGGTCAGACCAAGGTCCATCAAGCCCAGTATCCTGTTTCCAACAGTGGCCAATCTAGGTCATACGTACCTAGCATTATCCCCAAAAGACACAGGTTCCACAATGCTTGTATTGGGTCAAGCATTGATATCCTGGGTCCCTTTTTAATAATGGCTTATGGACCTTTCCTCCAGGAACTTGTCCAAACCTTTTTTAAACCCAGCTACACTAACAGCCTTTACTACATCCTCCGGTAACAAATTCCAGAGTTTGATTACACGTTGAGTGAAAAAATATTTTCTTTTATTAGTCTTAAATAGTTTACCCTGTAGCTTCATTACATGTCCCCTAGTCTTTCTATATTCTGATAACGTAAACAATCTATCTACGTTTACCCGTTCCACTCCGTTCATTAATTTATAGACTTCTATCATATCTCCCCTCAGCCGTCTATTTTCCAGGTTAAAGAGCCCTAACCTTTTTAGCCTTTCTTCATAGGAGTATCCTTCCATCCCCTTTACCATTTTGGTGGCTCTTCTCTGAACCTTTTCTAATAACGCTATATCCTTTTTAAGATACAGCGACCAGAATTGCACACAATATTCAAGGTGCGGTCTCACCATGGAACGATATAGAGGCATTATATCTTTTGTTTTATTTTCCATTCCTTTCCTTAAGATACCTAGCATTCTATTTGCTCTCTTGGCCACTGCTGCACACCGGGCTGAGGGTTTTAACATGCTATCCACAATGACGCCTAAATCTTTTTCCTGGGTGGTGGTTCCTAATGTGGAACCTTGCATTGTGTAACCATAGTTTGGGTTGTTCTTCCCTAGGTGCATAACTTTGCACTTGTCCACATCAAACTTCATCTGCCATCTCGATGCCCAGTCCTCCAATCCACCAAGATCCCCCCGCAACCCCGCACAATCCTCTTGGGTCTTAACAACTCCAAATAGTTTTAAAGTTGTTAAAACCCAAGAGGACCGCGGAAAAAGCATCCGGCGTTTGTATGATTTTCTGCTTTTTTGTTTTTTTAAAGAAAAAGTTGGAGAACAGAGGAGAAAGGCCGCCAGTTTTTTGGGGCACTGGTGACTGATGTGTTGAAGGTTGAATAGCAAAGTAAGCTCATGTAGGGGACAGAAAGGGGAGAAAAGAGGGAAAACGTTAAAAAGTAGGTTTGTGTAAATGAAGTTTGTATTAACGCATAGTCAACAGTGAAATGTACACTTTACTAACAACCCGAAGGGATGCCCTCAAATATTCTGTGTTATAGACTCCTTTTCCAAGGCAGTCAGCCACCCAGCTCCAGTGTATACAGTATCACAGATAGACAGTGGAATCTGAGAAAAGCTGAAATTCCAATATATCATCTTGTTCAGTGTCTAATGTTTAGCTTGTCTCGATTCCCGAATTGAAGAGTGTGATAAAAGAAAAGGTCCAATTTTCAAAGACTTTTTGTGGGAGATCAGAGGATGGGAGACGTGTATGGAAAAGAATGGGCCAAAAGGTTCGGTTACCAGGAATGTGGGATATGTCTGGGATGCGTTTCCCTCTTCCAGTGGAGGTTTTAGACGATTTCCAGATGTTGCTCAGGATTGCTTTAGCCCTTGTATGCAATTAACAAGTAAGCAGATGTTAATATATGTTCAATATTATTATTATTTGATATACTGCTATCTCAAGCTAGTTACAGTCCATCATAGCAGTTTACAATCAGTAAAAATAATACGAGTAGAATGTTTGGTATTATTGCAATATCTTGATAGTTCATACATTGGTACATTAGTATAAAAATAACATAATATAAAAAGAGTACAAAATATAAATTGACCAGTCAGGGTTTCTGCCAAATACTTTAGGTGAGCCCTTTGGGTGCTGCCCATTCTACTACTGTCTTTCCTGGAGTCTGATAGCACCAATGTAGAGACGGACCACTGAGAATTTACATGGACACTGCAAGGGCTTCTTAACTTAGTACAGAAAGCATAACTTAAGCACATTTCAGATGCTTGTATACTACCTGTGGGAAAGTGGTATGATATTTTTAAACTGGCAGCTTCTCCTTTGGACTCCCAGTACAGCTGGAACTGGGACTACAAACTGGAACCATAAGAACACAAGATTTGCCACACTGAGTCAGACCAAAGGTGCTTCAAGCCAAGTATCCTGTTTCTAACACTGCCTCCAGGAACGTGTCCAAAGGTTTTGTAAACCAGGCTCCACTAGCAGCTTTTGCCACATCCTCCGGCCAAGAATTGCAGAGCTTAATTATACATTGGGTAAAATAATATTTTCTCTGATTAGTCTTAAATGTGCTACATTGCATTTCCCCTAGTCCTTGTACTTTTTGAAGGAGTAAGCATCCGATCTCTCTTTATTCGTTCCACAGCAACGGTCAAGAAATCTGCACTATTGCCTTAGTGAACATTAACACTTTTCACACTCAGCATTTTATCGCAGGTCCTGTTTAATGTGGTGGGACCGTGTTGGCTCCTGATCTAGTCCCGGTACTCTTTAAGGAGGTAATTTCAGCAGGGTGCATAGTTTGAAGGCCCAGGGGTTCCTTTTGGCCTGCAGATCTCAAAATTTGCTTCTGCAAGGACCATGGGTTTAACTTCACACCTTCTTTAAATGCAGGCAGGGTTCATGAAAGAAGGTATGCAAGGAAATCGTCTTCCCCTGGCTTCTCCAAACTCTGTGGATGCTTCTGGTGAAGCTCAGTACTTAGATTAGTTGCAGAGGACTGCCTAATTATCAGCCCCAGGGATTTTTACCTAGGTAAATCCCTTTGAAAGCTGTTCTCAGTATCACTTTTAAATATCAGATATTATTTAATGTTAGTACATATGTGATGGAATGTGTAACTATTATTTACCTCAGATGGTGTGTTGTTAACCTTATTTATTTTCAGAAACTTGATACGTATGCCTCATAATATGCAAAGAGAATTACAATAACTTTTATATGCTGCTGTTGCTTGGCTACACGTCTCAGCAGTTTACAATAAAGATAAATCACTGTGGGACTTATTTACTAGCGTATGCTAAGGTTGGGCACCTTAGCGTCCGTTAACTGCCAAAAATTAGCACAGGAGTTATGATGGATCTGCAGTAACTGTTGGGGCATGCCGGCAGGTTCCCATGAAGTTACCGCAGTGAGAAGTACCATACTGCGCTAAAGCAGCCTGTCGCAGTTGACAGGGGTGCGCTTAACACAACTCAGTCAGGCAGCAGAAAGTGCAGTTGTTGTAATCGCATCATGGCCCCCGTGCTGGTCACTCTTAACCCACACAGCAGTTAGCTCTAGATTTACCACACTGACTAGCTCAGCCTGTGGTAGCAGTTACTGTGGTCCTACTCAAACCGCTCAGTGCAGGTTTTAGCGTGCAGTAAACATTAGGAGTGGAGGAGTGGCCTAGTGGTTGGGGCAAGGTACTTCAGGCCGGAAGGTCGGGGGTTCAAATCCCACTAGAGGACAGCAACCTTGGGCCGGAAGGACTGGGGTTTCTAGTCCCACAGGTGCTCCTTGTGGTCTTGGGCAAGCCACTTAACCCTCCATAGCCCATGTTCCCTGTAAAATAGTTATCTCCAAGTTATAATGCCCTGTTCAATGTAAACTGCACTGATGCAGAATAGCATGGTATATAAGAGAATGTAAATAAATAAAAATAAATGCACTTTAGTAAACATGACCTTCTATGCACAAAAAAAAAAGACAACTAAAAATGAAAACACAAAAAATGGGGAATAGTTACAACTTTTTGGACCCACTGCAACTTGAAACCTTTCGTTTCAATGAGGAACCCACATAAATGAGTCTTGTGAAAATCTCAGCCTGTTGTTGTATCTGGGTGGCGAAATGGTATTGTGATATTAGGTCTTCCTTCTCTTCGTTTTCTTTAATCTTGGCCCCTCCTCCCCTCGTGGTGGACTTTAGGAAGTTTTTCAGTAGTATGATTGTTCGATTTATCAAAATTTCCTTTTCTTATTTACCAGAAATGTATGTGGAAACTGCTAATTAACCAGAACATGCAAAAAAAATCCCATTCTTAATTGATAGATTACAAAATAAGTATTAGACAGACATGATAAAAATAAAAATACAAAACTTAATAAAAGAACAACCGTTAATACTTAAAAATCACTTTATATTCTTGGAAGTGCTAAATTAAAATGCCTAGGTTTCTTATGAAAAATGTCACAAATGTTCGATGTTCTTAGTAGCCAATCATGCAAATTCATTTGGAAAAAAATGTTCAGATTGTGGCTCCATAAAGGATTGTGATGAAAATGTTATTATTAGTGCAGGGTCCACAAGTGTTATTTTTCCTGAGAGGGGTGGGAGAGGGATCCATGCTGCTGATTTAGGGGCCTGGCGTGGCTTGGACAATTTTATTTCTTTATTACTGAAATAAATTTGCCAATCTGTGCAAGCAGGAGGTGATAATTACGTTTTACTGTGAGAACAGAGCCTGCCAAATGCAAGTCAATAAATGATCTGAGCAGCCTTTCATCTAGAAAAGAGTTTGGAATTGCAGCTGCCTAACCCTTCTGGGCAAAATTAACGGCTGGTCATGGGTAGGTCGCCAACTATCAACACAAAAAGTCTACGTATGGCATTACTTTGCACAGCAAGCAACAGTGTATTTACAGAGTTTGAAGCCTTCCTTTGAAAACAGAGGAAATTTTTATAAGGAGCTGTCTAGTTAAGGCACTTATGTTAAGCCTATTTTATAAAGACAAGTAGGCGCCTACTTGCCTTTATAGAATACTAATGTAAATAGCTGAGATCCTGCCTTAAACTATGGCATGGATATTTACAGCAGCTCTGTAAATTATAGTATTTTATAATCTAGGTGTGTACTTCTGTGCTCTACCCACACTCCACCCATTATCTTTCCCCCTAAACCCACCTCAAGCCTTTCTCCCTTCTCTGTTTCTGTAGATAACACTATACCCCTCCCTGTTTCCTGAGCTCGCAACCTTGGGGTCATCTTTGACTCTCTTTCTATGCACTTATCCAACTGATGGCTAAAACCTGTTGCATTTTTCTCTATAACATCAGCAAAAGCTGTTCCTTTGTTTATGAACATACCACTAAAGCTCTTATCCACTCTCAGGTCACTTCCCGATTAGACTATTGCAACCTGCTGCTTTCCAGTCTCTCTCAGCATCTTCTCTTTCCCTTTCAATCTCTTCAAAACTCAACTGCACAGTTTATCTTCCACTAGTGTCACTATGCTCCTATAACCCTCCTCTCAAGTCACTTCACTGGCTCCCTATCCATTTCCTCATTCAATTCAAACGTCTCCTATTGACATAGAAGTGCATTCATTCATCCAGACTGTGGGAGGCCAGCCATGGGTCAGGCAGCAGGAATCTTGAAGTCCGGAGATGTGCCAGTTTGGGATGCTGGAGGAGCACACCAAGCCATCCTCAGGCCTGATTCTGGCTCCTGCAGGAACATTTTGTTTTGTGGATTAGAATCAGGTCCTAATGAGCCTGTCTTCAGCAGGGACATCTGGATGGCCCAGAAGTCCCACTTTCAGAATCAGGCTCCATGTAACTTAAATTTGGTAATGTACATTAAACAGGGACATTGATAACTTTGATTTTTCTGAGGCATTGAAAGGTTAAGTGACTTGCCCAAGGCCACAAGGCGTGCAAGCAGGAATCAAACCCTAGTCTCTTGGTTTCCAAGCCAGTGTGCTAACCACTAGGCTACTCCTCCACTCCCTTGTCTATTCTTATTTCTAACTTTTGTCTTGTATGCCTTGATTAGATTATCAACTCTAACAGGTCTT